>OY725341.1:28094629-29580191 GCA_963243735.1 Neocrepidodera transversa
CAGATTGCAGGTCAGACCAAAAACTACTTCAGTGTGTCAGAAATCTTCTAACTAAATTCCAGGATTTGTACCAATAAAACTTTCAGCCATAATTGTTTAGACTAATTAAAAAAATGCTTTTCCAAATATTAATTCGATGATGACGGAAATTTTCATGAGTTGCAATTTTGTAGTATCACAACATGGCAATGTGGAATGTTATGCCATTGAAATCTAAAGACTGCTTTGGTGTTTCCGGTTCTAGCCATACTTATAGTACTCGATTAAAATCTTTATGATAAGAATCTTTATTGACTTCATGTATTAATGAATTTAACCGTTTCTTAGCAATGTAAAAATTTGTTAATAGAGCAGGGTATTACTATCTATACAAGACTAACTTTAGATTTAGAATCTTCATTTTTACTTGACAATACATGTAAAATGATCCATCACAAAATTTTTCATTTCTGTTCCAGTAAACTCTTTAACTAGATCGTTAATACTAAGAAGTTTCAGAATTCAAAGGTCAAATGCAATTTTATCATTAACAAGTAGACTAGGGACAAACATATTTTGGACCAGTGACGTCAGTTAGTTTTACTCATTATAGTTCATCCTATTTTTTTTGTACTAACATCAGACCGTATGACAAAACAGTATAAAGTCTACCTGTAACATCTGCTCCCAACAAATGTTCTGTGGAACATCTTTCGTATAAAGTACGGTGATATCCAGTTTTTCCATGCATTCGTACCAATAGGTAAAATTATCTTCTCTACAATTCTTTCCACTTCCATCTGTATCTAAACTGCTGTTTTCCGTAAAATATACGATTTTTAAATAAGGCTTCTACCCTTCCCAGACAACACAAGTAAATCCATTGGACAACCAAAGGACAACCGGCTATGGATATGTGGGACATCCATTGGATGTACAGCATATGTCCAATCCATTGGATCATACATGTCTGAAACATTGGACATACATTTTAAGTCCATTGGATCCCCATGAGACATCCATTGGATTTCTATTAAAGATCCAAATTATTTTCATTTTAATTGGAATCCTATTGGACACCCATCAGACACCTAATAGACGTCCATTGAAGATCCATTTTACGTCCATTAAAGATGAAATTCCATTGTATGCCAAACGGACATCCAATGGATTTCCATTTGATATCCAATTTATATCCATCGTCATGTCACGTGGTCGTGCTGCAACTTGCCAAGCGCTATTATTTTAGTACAGATTATTAGCTCGACAATGATGTGTCTAATACAGGTCGAGTTAGGTTGCAATGGATTATTTTGATAAGACCGCCGCACGGTCAATTGACGCGGTGTGGTTTCTTCTGTGATTGAATTCGTGATTTATTTAGCTTGCTCAATAGCCACGCGACGTCATTGGTGGTGCACTGGTGTGTTTATTAAAATAAATAGAGGATGTTTTTATAAAAAGCCTCTTTAATACATAACTTTGTCATATTCTGGAAAACGATGTCTACTGGATAATTAATGGATATCCATTGGATGTACACATTTTGATGCCCATTGTTTAACTACAAAATGGTCGCCCAATGTATGAATATATTTTGATGCCCATGTGCGTCTATAAGATGGATATCCAATGGATGTCCATGAACATCCGGCCACCTTATTGATACAAAATGGGCATCCAATTTTATTAATCCTTTCAGACACTTTACATGTATAGGACAAGTCAAAAAAAGAATAGTGTATAGTTAAAGTAAATCATACATTAAGAAACATTCAGAAAAATAAGTTATTAAACAAACACTCTATTGCTATCAGTAGAGTTACCCCATAATATAACATTATAAATTAAATGAGTATAAACTAGACTGTAGTAAACGTTCAATAATAAATTTAGTGGCATTGATTGTTTAATTTTAGATATAGCGTAGGAGGTCTGATTTAGTTTTTTAGTTAACATATCTATATGTTCAACCCATCGCAGATTTTTATCTACGTAAATTCCTAAAAATTTGGTTCATCTGTAGACGTTATGTGAGTACCACTAACGGTAAATTTTAATGAGAGGTCATGACATGTGTAGAAATTTAAACTAAAATTCCTGCATAGAAGTCGCCCTTAGCGACCACCAATTTAAAAATCATTTATTTAAATATTTTATAGGATAAATCTTAATCGACCGTGTCCGCCGCGGCCCGAACCACCGCAAAACATTTTTTATTTAACCCGTATCGACGTAACAATCGATCTCTTTTTGTGAAAAGTGCCAGACGAGTCGGATCGCCACTATCCCAAGTCTGTTTTGTTTTCTGCAACCTGTAAGTTTTTTCCAATCTTGGGGTGTCGCGCTGTTGCCACTTCTATCATAATAAATTTCTAATGTCTGAATATAGATTAATTATAATTTATGCAATTATTTATAATTGTTGTGTCATTATTTGTTCGGGTTGGAGCGGGAGAGATTTTTTAATAAACATTTCATAAAATAGTGCTACCTATATAAGAGTGTAGTTTTATTCAATTTTAACTGTAACTATTTATTACAATATATGTTGCATCTGCAACTGGTCCTTCGAACTTTGCTCTTTAACCTAAAAAAAATAAAGTGAAGAAAACCATAAAATTACAAACACTATAAAATATACGAACCAGCCCTTAACTTAAAAAGATTCTTGCTTCATACTTTTATTGGTCCTTCGATCCGGATATCATTGTGACATGTGATTTAAGAATAAAATATATCAAAAATGTAAAGGCAATGAAAATAGATACACTCAGTTTTCGACATGTTTACTATTAAGCCATTTTTGTCACACCCAGGAAACGAAAAACTGCACTAAATCCTTAGTTAGTGATTGGAGTTCATCATGGGTATCGGCAGAGACCGCCAATGATGTATCGTCAGCGTACAGTCTAATAGTATTTACGTGTATGTCGCTAGGTAAATCGTTCACAAATATTATAAAAATTAACAGTACCAGCACGGAACCCTGAGGAACCCAGTGCGAACTGATCTGAAGTTTCCCTTTCAATTTTTACGCACATTTTCCAGACAGTAAGATAAATCATAACCCAAGCAAGAAACTTCCTTTTCGATCATTTTAAAATTTAAACAATCAAATGCGCATGTGACATCAAAAAATAATCATGCTACTCGACTGTCTGCATCTACCTGTAGCTAAATTTTTTCTATTAAATGGTATGCAGCTGATTGAAGAAAACTCCAATAAGGGTAACAACAATTGGAGCACAGTTTTCAGTGGCAACTTAAGATTTTTTTAGTGCTTTTAACTAAGACTCAGTGATGTTAAATTGCTGATTTTTTTAAGAGTTCTTGAATATAATATTCTGTATTTTTTTACGATGATTTTGAACTGTTTTTTGGATAACTCTACATTAGCTGTAGTGCTTTGGAATTTGGGATGGTAGATTAAAGTAAATATTTAATTTATCATCGTTTTTCATCTCATCATCATCATAATCGAAATTGTGTATTCGCTTAATAAACGCTATAACTTACAACTTATCTCTTATTTCAATCAATTTTAGGGAAGTTTAGTTTAAGTCTGCTTAAAGAAACAGTTGGTTGTTAATAGCTGTTTATTGAAATCGAGAGACTTGAATCTATTTATTTTATCGTGAATATTTTGCTATAGTCTTTACGCTTGCATTAAGCACTGAATAATTTAATTTGTTAGATTCTCAGCCTATTGTGTCTATAGGCTATAAAAAATTCATTGGTTGCTAATTATTATTTTCATTGCTCTATACAAAGTTAGAGGACATTTTCTATGTTGAATTTTACATTCGACTCGTTTTTATCATTGAAAAATATAATACGATCTGCTATAGTTTTGCTTATATAGGCATTACAAGGTTTTTCAGATCTTCATTTGTTGGTATTAAAAAAATTATGTGGCTTATTATAGATCCTTAAGGTGTTCCGTTGTACTACTATTTAACTCTTGATAGTTGGATAAATGGGGTTGAAAGCGATCGTCAAATTACGATGGCTCCCGCACCGTTAAGTCTGTTACAACTGCCTGTCAAAATTATAGGCATCGATGTCTCGACGCTGAATACTGAATCTTTAGTAACGGTGTTGGTATTTTAAAATTTGTAATTTGACTGCTCTTTTTTTATCTTTGAACCACCTTTTTATAGTTGGTTTGAGTAAACATTTTCGATAATATAATGTTGTGTAGGACCATGTTAGTTTTGATTCTCATGGTAATTTAGAACCATAAATATTTATGCGCGAACAGAATTATTTTCAATATTTCAACATTTTTGGAATTTAAATGGGGATGTTAATAGTCTTAAAAATGTTCAAGTGATCATTTTTTGCCTAAACACAGATAGATGAAGTGTCTGGAATAATTTTTTTTATGAAAAGCTAAGATATGTCCTTGATATTCCTTTATTGTTTATTTTTTCCCTATATTGTAAATCAGTTCTGTAGTTTATAATGGCGTTAATCGAAAATTTAGTTGATTCAAATGTAACTTACATTTTCAGCGCTCGAAAAAGGTTTATTTAGAAATTATTTTTTTTTTCAGGTGAAAGATACGATTTTGTAATAAATGCAGATAAAAATCCTGGTGCTTACTGGATCCAATTGAGAGGTTTGGGAGAATGTGGTATTAGAAGGGTACAACAACTTGCTATTTTAAGATACGCTAGAGGTCCCTACCAACCATCTTCAAATCCACCAACATACGACTTTGGTATTCCACAAGGAGTGGTAAGTTCAATTTTTTTTATATTGTAGATGATTTATAATTAGCGGAAGTTAAAAAAAATAAATTTTCATGTCAAATTTGCAAATTAGGATAACAGTATCTGTACATATATTTTTTAGATAGCTGTGTTATGTATATAATTTATGTAAATATATGTAAAGCTACGAATTATTTATTAAAATGTATGCTTAATTTTTTTTATAAAATATATTTTCTTCAGAAAGTATAACCACTGTGCCTTGTTTTAAGTAAAAAGTAAAACATAATTCACCGTACAAAATATTTGGTTACGTTTTTTTAAATTAAAATATAAAATATATTTTGTCACTCCCTCACTCTTTATGTTTTTTATATTTGATATTCAAATTTATTTCTACTAAATTCATGTGGGCAAATTTACAATCATAAAAGAGAATGTTAAGTTATTCAACTAACAATAACACAGATCTAAATTACCTCCGAACTGTACATTCTAATGTCATCCTTATTATGTCCCAACTTTAGCAAACTACTCCCTCGTCCATTCAAAAGTAATGTAATAATATTTAATAATAGTATTTTCCAAGGTCATTATGGTTAGGTACTGCTTCATGCAATTATTCAAAATAATTTTAAATCTTAGTTTTTATGCCACTATCATTTTACATATTTTGATTAAAATAAGTATTAAAATTTTTAAGTTTTTAGCTTATAATACATGCTTCAAAAGTGTTACTTTTCGTTAATTTTTATTACTACCTCATTGTTTATTGCTTTCATTTTTGATATTAGTAAAATTACATAGATTTATTCGGTAATTACCTAAATTGATTTGCAATATTATGAATATGCTCACTGTACAATAAGAGCTGATCAATAATGCAAAACATAGGTTAATTCACATAATAAACCAATTGAGAATGTATACTAGCTAGCATTGCCAAGACCTCTATAACTTTTGATTGGTAAGAGTTACACTATTTTTAATAACATTTTTAAAATGTTTTTCTCTAAATCGAACAATTGAGAGGAACTACTATTAAAAGACTCCCAGGAAGACTTAAATTACCAAAAATTTAATCTTATTTTAACAGAATATCAATTGGACCCAATACAGTCCAAAATAAAAAAAAACGACAAATATTTTATCAGCAAATAACTTTTTTCAAATTTAACACTTCGATGGTGAATAATTCCGTATAGGAAGAAGCCATAAAAGAAACCTGTTTATTGTTTTTTAATCAAAATATGCGTGCCTCCTTTTACTTTTGAAACACCCTATAAAAATATTCAAATTCTGCGTAATTATTGCTTTATTATTAAGTAAATACTCTAGTTTAAGTAGTAAATAATAGAAACAAGCTTATGTACATTACTTAAAAAAATTAAATTATACAGAAATATTTTAAGAACATTTAGATTTATAGACGAAAAAATGGGTATTGTACAAATTCACAAATACCTGTTATAAAAGTGTATATAAAATTTCTTTTTGTATAGTGTAAATAGCACATTTAAAATAATCTCAACAGGTTCTTAACCCATTGGATGCAAGATGTAACGAAGTAAGATCAGATGCTATCTGCGTGAGTCAACTGAAAAACGCTAAAGAAGTAGATAGGGGAATACTTCAAGAACGTCCTGATGTGAAAATATTTTTGCCATTTAGATTCCACGTTTATACTCCAGAAGATTTGTTCCAGCCTAATACGTATAACAGACATTTAGGTAAGTGTCAATTTTTGAGATAAACGTCTCTGTTTTATAGCAGTTTTATCCATTATTTCAGTCAATCTTATTACTATGGCCCGCCCATACTTCACCTTTTGTGAGTAGGGCAAACCGTAGTATTGAAATCGTGCAAAAATCTCAAACATTTTTTTGCTCCAAACGACTTAAAATGTCATGAAACGTGGAGAAAATTGATTTTCCGCGAAAAAAAAGTCTATCTGTGTGGATGTGTGGATGTCTGTGTGCACGATAACTAGAGAACGGTAAGGCCGATCCGGAAAATTCTTTCGGCCATCGGTTTTTATTCAAAAAAGGAAGGCTCTATCAGAAGATGAGCTATGTCGGGTCCGAGGATGCTGGACCCGCCTACTAAGTGAAACTTCTATTCGAGATATTTCGAAAAGGAAAGCACATTTGTCGATACTGATTTCTATTAAGGTGTGTGCAAGTGAAGACGTGTCGATTAATATCTATATCGCTTGGGTCTCGTTGAAAAAAAAACTGAAAAATTTGAAAAAAAAATTATTGGAAAGATTCCGATTCTTTCGAATCGGACTTTCTTCCGCTGACAGAAACGGGCCGTATAGTTTTGAAAATCGCGCAGAGATTATTCCTTTTACTAGTTTTATATTATTTCACCCGATTTATGTTTATCTGTAAGTGGAAATTGATAAATAATATGCGTACATTATCACATTAGCACATAATCCAATGCAATACTTTTGACTTAGATAACGGCGTAGCCCATAATTATTCCTATTCTAATTCACGGCACATCTGGCACATGCCAAGGCGTGATTCAATTACAGTGAATATAGTTTTTGATTCTTGTTTATGGCTATTAAGTCTACTGACGTATTGTCAAAACTATATCCAGGAAAGCTGTAGATATATTGCACGTACTTATCATTGAATATCAAATTCTATTGTGTAAAAGAGTTAATAATACTTTTATAAGATTTGGCTTTAAACACTTATTGTATGGTAATTTAGATTTTACATCTCCTTTAAACTGGTTCCAAATATGGTTAGTTTTCGCTTAAACAGAATACACTACATTTGACAGAAAAACACTTAAAATTTTCATGTTCTGAATGATTTAATTCACGTTAAATATTTGTGCTAAATACTTAGTTATGCAGACACATAAATATAAAACCTTATGAATCATTTTTTAATAATTATTTTTTTTACATTTTAGTTGCACCAAATGGAGACCATGTAATAAGTTTAATTGACGAAATATCATACATGTCAGCACCTGCCCCTCTTATTTCACAATATGATGATATTAGCCCAGACCAGTTTTGTAACGGTGATAATAGACCAGCAAATTGTGGACAAAATTGTATGTGTACCCATAAAGTTGACATACCGTTAAATGCTATCGTCGAAGTTGTATTAGTTGATGAAGGTAAGTGAAATTAAAATTTGTTTACCAATATAAGCCATTAATCGTGTATTATTAGAATTGATATAATGGTACTTCTAATGAGAAATAAGACAGTTGCGACATTCGGTAATTAAAATCGATTAAAAACCATAATTTTAATGATAAAAGGACTAGTTTCGTGTCATTAATTGATACGTGACGTGATATTCTTCGACGGGACTTCGCGATTACAAACGACAGGAATCTTCTTAAGTTGTAGCTCTAGGGTAAATGTTGATAAAAGTGATTTGTGTAAGATACTTATGGACCCTATTAAGAAAATATTTGGCCCTTTAAAGGGTCTGGAAGTAGATTCAAATAAAGAATCCTACGATGGTATTAGGGATCAATCAAAAGTTGTAAAAAATTAGACAGTTACAGATGACAGACGTTTCTCTTGTATACAAATATAGATGAGAATATTTCAAATCGACATCTGTCATCTTTGATTGTCTAATTTTTTTTACAATGTTAGTTAACGAACGATAGTTACTCAGCCCTTTATCACCGACTTCTCAATATTATATTTATTGCATCTCAACTGATATCTTTGAAACCAGAAAAACATGGTTAATGTTTCGAGGATGACATCTAAGAAATATCTCATTTGTTGACTTATCTATTATGGACTCATTCGTTGAATTAATTTACCATTTTACCTCAGTAACAGCTTCATACCACTGTTTTATTGGAGTCCTTAACGTCAAAATTAGGAGCGGTTTTAGCACCTTTTGTCCAATTATTTTTGTTTTCTTTGATTACATTTCTATATAGTCAGCATCTGACAGAAATAAAATGTTAACTAATAATTACAATGTTTGCAATAATTATTAATTTATACTTATTATGTTCTAGTACAACAACCGAATTTAAGTCATCCTTTCCATCTCCACGGATATTCGTTCAACGTTATCGGTATTGGCAGATCTCCTGATAGAAACGTGAAGAAAATTAACTTAAAGCACGCACTAGATCTTGATAGACAAGGTCTCCTTCACAGACAGTTTAATTTACCACCCGGCAAAGATACAATTGCTGTTCCAAATAATGGATACGTTGTACTGAGATTCAGAGCTGATAATCCCGGATTCTGGCTTTTCCACTGCCATTTCTTATTCCACATTGTCATCGGAATGAATTTAGTTTTCCAAGTTGGCACTCTCAAGGATCTTCCACCTGTTCCAGAAGGTTTCCCAACATGTGGAGATCACAAACCTGGTATAACGAACACAATCGATAGTAGTTATTACAATCATTTAAAATGAAATTGAGTTGCTAAGGTCGTTTTTATTTAAAAGTTTTAATGGGATTTTGGAATGTGTTAGTCAAAACTATTTCAAAATAAATAATTTAAATATAGTCACTTAAAAAAAATTTCTTAGTCAATAATGTTATTTATTCTCATTTCCTAATTACTCGTTTTATATTAAAGTCATGGTAGTTTTTTAATAATAATATATTTTTGACTAGCTCATTTCAGTTGATACTAAAAATAATATAACTCGAGTTACCTTTTATTAGATTTGTTGATTTTTATTTATTGATTGAATATTTAAATTTTAGATCTTGCCATTACAAGAAAATAATTGTTTTTAGGTATTTGTTATTGTGTCTAGATTTTTTTTTAATTTATGTGTTTATTGTTTTGGCGCCATAATATATAAGATTAATGCATTTAAGTTCTGTTCTAAATATGCACTTACTCTTCTTCAAAATTTTTCAATTTCTGGTGCTGTCTTGCTATTTAAAAGCTGAAAATATTTTTAAATAATTATCAGTATTTCCATAATTTACTGAGTTAATTCAAATAATAGCCTTTAATTATTTGATTTCAGCGCATTTAAATGGAGCACCTAAAGATCAGTATTACTTAATCTTGCTCAATATTTATAAAAATATTTTTCATTCTTATCATAAAATTTTTAAAAAATGCTATTTTCCTGCATACTAAATATTCGTTTTTTTTTATTTGGCCAACTATAAACTGAAAAATGGAAAGTCAAATTAAATAGTTATTATGTATTTATTCTTAATTTTTTGTGGGTTTTATCATACTATTTTTCTATTCTGTCATTATATTTGTTTTGTTTACTTTAGACATAATTTTTATTTTACTTTAGTTCCTATTTTCACAATATTTGTTATATTATTGCACCATAAACTTTCGACAAAAACTATTTCTTTATCCCAAAGAATTACTATATATATACACCTTTCTTTTTCTTTTTCTACTCTTCATTTATCTTCCTACGTTACCACTAGTTTTAAGCAGTTAGTTATTGTTTCTGTTCCTGTTTCTCTATTTAATCGATTTATATTTTTACTAGTTATGATGGTAATGTTGCATTCCGAAACGGTATTGACTAAATATTGACTACATATATCAAGAGGTTTCTTTTTAATTTTTATCTTAAAATTATTCACATTATCAACAATTTGTTATTTTTATTTCCGGTGAAGTGAAAATATAATACTAATATTAAATAAAGAAAACAGAGACATACTTATATCCTATTTATGCAGGAAAATAGCAACTACATAGCGTAAAAATTATTGTTAATTTAACTTTTATTGTTGGTTGGTTTTTAAGGACATATTGTTTTTTTATAGTTTAAATGAATTACTTTACAAAATCTTCCCAATTATTATAGATTGTCTAGTCTGTTACAATCTTAATAATGGTGGATACATTTAACGTCCTTCGTATTGTTTTTAAAGTATTATATGTATAGAAATATCAATAAAGTGTGTATAATGTATATAAAATTGATGTTGGACTTTTTTTGCTTTCATTTTATCCTTAGAGATGCTAGTATATATTACGTTAAGTCAATTATTTTTTTAGTGTAAACATTTTTCACGTCTCTCACAGCTTGTAGAGTAAATAGTACTTAGATCAGATATATTATATATAAATAATTTTGTAAAAAAGAGCTCTAATAAGTGTATAAAGTTTCAAGCTCCTTTTACTCAATTAGCAGTAAAAAGTGTATATTAGAAAATACATGTATATATTAAAATAGTATAATATTTGCACTCCCCAAAATAACATTTATTTATTTAGCAAAGAAGCAAATAGAAAAAAAACTGGTTAATAATTATAAATTATCATATACGAAGTGTTTAAGGGTGAACTCAATCCGCAGTAATCAGAGTTACGTGACACTCAGGTAGTACCAGAAATGCCAACAAGTACTTATCCGCAGTAATATCCCGAGGACAATGATAATCACGAAATAATTTTAATAGTTTTTGAAGGCACGCATCCCAACACCATAGCCGGAGGGACCTAAAGAAACGTGCCCGAGGAAACTATATAAAATTATGAGTATTTATCACTATCCGTCTAATATTTTTTCATAATGTAATAATGTCCTATACTGTTACTCGTTTAATAGTCGATAATCATCCATGTACTTGACTAATAACTGATAATCACACTTGGTAAGCTGTCATCTTTGTCATTTCTTTTATACTGTAAATTTAAATTATTGAGTTGTCAAATTTTTAAAACGTCATTAATTCTAATGAATACAACTCTCAGTATCGGGTCTATCGATAATCCAATGCTAAGTACGGAAAGTCAATCCGGTTACGGTTTAGAGCAGAGTAGTTATTTAGTCACATGACCATCGAGCAAATAGTGCGGAAAAATATTAAAGGAACAGCTGACAGTCAACACTGACAGTTGATAGCAAAAATTATCAACCAAATCAAACAAATCAATATTTGTAAAATTAATTTTTTTTATTTGTTTATATTTTTAATTTTTTACCTTTGCAATAAAATAGTGAATGTCTGAAAATACAAAATATCGCGTGTAGTTGCATCCGAGTGTCGAGTATTACTGAAAATTTAGTATGAACATTAATTTCTCACCTTCTATTAAGGTTCTGTAGGTATCTAAATCTAATTGTACTTTAAATCTGGTATTGTTTGTATGATAAACAAATTTCGTAGTTATCCATTTTTATTTAATTAACTGTATTACTTTATCCTTTAAAACACAAACGAAATTCAAAAGCAATAAAAACAAATATGGCCGTCATCGCACTTTAATAACCAAATTCGGATAGAGTGTAAATAGTTCGCAACTTTTTACACCAGCTTGGACTTAAGGAACACCACAGAGTGGGTTTAGTTCGAACAGAACGATACTTAAAAGACACGTCAGAGCAAAAAGTGTTAAAAGTGTGTACTTTCCGTACGCACCACAATAAGCTAATGCACTCAACGTTTTGTCAAACTATAATTTCACTCGTCCTGTGAAATTAATATTTGACAACACGTTTCGTGATATAACTGATGCGATTATCAATAGATACGATACCACTCGGTATATTATATATGATAACATATCGCATGAGTAGTTATCAGTATAATTTTCATACATAATACTATAACTATACCCGTAATTATCGATAATCGCATATAGATTAACACGAGACACATTGTCAATAATAAATTCCACGAGTCGAAGATGAGTGTAATTATTTGACAACATGTCGAGTATTAACCTATATGCGATTAACAATTAATTAAACAAAGAATTAAAGCTATATCAAAATAGGAAGAATTCATTCAAATTATTTCCCGTCCAAAAATACTTACAACTATTTAGACACCGCTATTTACATTTCTTCATGACTTTCTGATAAATACTATCAAATATTGAATAGAAGTAACTTTTACTTGATGAACATCCATATTAAAGATTAAATAATAGGAGTACTTTTCGATATTCACTTTATTTCACGAACTTTTATAACATATGTTTCGATATGCAATATCTTCATCAGATGTAAAATCAGCACTAACCTAATATTAGACAGTTCTAGATTTTATATTTAACATAAAAATAACTAAAAAAAACTAGAACTTTGTAATATTAGGTTAGTACTGATTTTACATCTGATGAAGATATTGTATATCGAAACATATGTTATAAAAGTTCGTGAAATAAATTGAATATCGAAAAGTACTCGTGTAATTTAAATACTATCTTTGTAATTTTCCATGTCATTATTTGACGGTTGCTAAAAAAATGTAAACAGCTAATTATCGCCTATTAATTTGAAGCATAGCAACATGATTTCTGCTTATTAAACAAGTCCAAAGTATAGAACATAAATACATTACAAGTTATATTTTCATATATAATACAACGAGTGGTATCGTGACTATCTTCACTTATGATTTACAATTTTTTTTCTAAATTTCCACCATTTGCTTCTAAACAGTTTCTATCCCTCGTATTCAACTCAGTAATCTTTTTTTGTAATAACTACGCTATTATTTTTTTATTCTTTGAATGAATTACTTAATTATTTCTCATACAAAGTCGCGATAGATAATAATGAATTACATTAAAGTATGGTCTTAAGCAGACTAAAACAGATGCACCAATTGCTCTGTGAGTTTCCAAAATAAAAAAAATCAGCAAATAATGCTGTAATTCACGCTAGATATACTCAGTTAAAATATACTTATAAAACAGAAGTTCATATAGCAAAAAAATATACAATGACAACCGAATAATAAATTTCACTAATAAGTTAAGAGAAAGCTGGAACAATATTAACGAAACTAGACTGGAGAAAAGACATGAAGATATCTGTAATGCTTTCAATAATATTTTTCTCGATTTTACATATATAATAAACACACTGTAAATGTACCGCCCAATGTCCCTATCCCTTTTTTCATAGTCCCTACTACAACAAGTGAAATTAAAGATATTATTTCAAAAACTACTCAAAAACCGTTAGCTGGTGTAGATGAAATAAGAGAACAAATAATTAAAGTTATCTCTGGTCTTATTAGTGTTCCTCTTTCTTACATAATAAATGAATTGTTTATCTTAGATAATTATTAAATCGTTTAACAGAGGTAAATATCCTGATGCTTTAAAATATTCAAAATCTATTCCTATCTTTAAAAAAACAGGTGTACGTGATGACGTAAATAACTATATAAATATAGCCGTACAAACCCAATTTGCAAAAATATTTGAAACTTGCTTTATAGTCCAATAGATTGCTAACTAATGGACAACACTGTTTTAAGCCAAAAAGATCAATTAATACTGCTCTGGCTATTTTAACAAAAGGCGCGTTCGGATATTACCTCGAAACATGTAAGTAGAGCAGATGGATATGTTGTCACGTGATGTTTGAGCAATCTTTAATAAACGAACGGATTACTGGTCAAGTGACAAATAACATAACACATTACATTTTATTTTCATTTGACAGATAATCAGATAACCTATACACTAAAATTAAAATTATTTATTTTTCCACATTTACGTATTTTATTTTGAAGAGATGAATGAAATCAATATAATAATTCAGTCATCAGTGTACCTATTCTTGAAAATCAGGGAGTAGAAATTAAAATAGAAATGGGCGTGGCTCCCTGAAATGTAAAATAACCCTATAAATAACCCTATTTCGATGGAAATATGTGGGAATTTTATTCTCCCAGGGAGTATAAAATTTCTATTGGTCATTAGAGAGTGAAATTTGTAGGGAGTAGAAATTTATTTGAAACATTAACCTAACTATTTAATCTGTCGGTCCGATTTATTTTGTTTGTATTTCGTGTCTTTATTTTTACGAGTTTTGCTGGGAAGTTTACTAATATAAAGGATAATATTAATGAATTATTGATATGAAATAATCTCATGAATGACGATGTGGAGCAATCTCTGGAGGAGGTTGAAATAGGAAGAGTTCATAATACTTTCCTCCAAGCTTCCCAGGTTTTATTGGCTCTCTCAGGCATACAATTTAAAATTGTGGCCAGCTCAGATCAGAGGGCTTGGCACTGAGCCCGGTGAATGTGGGGGTAAATGTGCCCGAATACATCTGTGGTCGTTGCGAAATGTAATCGACCAGCATTTCTTTTTGTGTTTTGTTAATGTTTTTTTTTAATACGACACCGGTCTAGGCCTAATACATTACAGTTATGTCAAAGAATACGATAGGTATTCTTTGGTTATGTCACATGGCTGTCAGACATTGCTGCGATTGGATAAAATTGAATTCCAACACTTGGCAACTATGTGTGTATTTTCACTCACTCCTTTTTTTCAAGAATAAGGTATTTTTGTACCGAGAGAAAAAGCTGGGAGTAGAAATAGTAGGGAGCTACTTTGCGAGTAACTTTTCTCTTGATTTCAAGAATAGGTACACAGCAATGATTTGTTATTATGGGAAGAGAAATCATGTTTAATGACATCATGACAGACAAAATAAGACTACGACGCATGCACGAACCATTTTATCTGCTTGCTCGATCTGAAACCTCCGATAAGATCGAGCGGCCTCGAAGTCCTCTCATAGGTAATATTCGAACGATGTAGATTTAGCTCGATATCCTCGTTTTTCAATATTCGAACGATATTGAGCACCCTGATCGATTTGATGTAATATCCGAACGCGCCTAAAGTTTATATTTGAAAGTCTTAATGAGAAAAAATCGGCTCTGGCTCTATTCTTTGACCTAAGTAGTGCCTTTGATTGCGTTGATCATTGTCTGCTTTTAGAAAAACTTGAGCGAATTGGTGTACGTGGTGTCACAAATGATTGGATTAAGACCTATATATCAAATAGAAAACAATCGGTAACTGTCGGTGAATCTTAGTCAAACATAAGAAAAGTATTGTCGGGAGTTCCGCACTGATCTATTTTAGGCCCATTGCTCTTCCTGATATTTATAAATGATATGACTTCAGTTATTATCTCTTATGACATCAACAGCTCATATGCAGATGATTCGAACTTCGGAGTCTTAGATTCTGTAAGAGAAAAGGCTAACAGTCTGTCGCATGAGTTCTTTGACTACTGTTGTTCTGATGGCTTACCAGTAAATAGTTCTAAATTTAACTTTATGTCGTTTCTAGCTAAAAATATTTATCATGATTATTTTCTTTTTATTTCACTGAACTTGAAATCTATCGAACAAGTTTAAGTATTTTAAATTCTTTGATGTAGTCATTGACGAAAAGATTACATGGAAACATCATATTGATCTCGTGTGCAATAAAATGAGTAGTGTGTGTTTCTTAATAAGACAATTACGAAGTAATATAGCTTATGAGGTAGTTAGATTATTATTGTTTTGGGGATGTTCTAGTTTTATAGACAAAGCATTTA
Source organism: Neocrepidodera transversa (assembly GCA_963243735.1). NCBI lineage: Eukaryota > Metazoa > Arthropoda > Insecta > Coleoptera > Chrysomelidae > Neocrepidodera > Neocrepidodera transversa. Next base: position 28,110,651 of record OY725341.1, read on the forward strand.
TAATGCAAAAAAGAGCACTCAGGTGTATGTTGGGTATATCGAATAGAACATTGTGTAGAACAAAATTTATTGAACAATCGATTCTTATGCGTATCACTTAATTACATATATTACAAATAATCGGTTACTTCAAACAAATAGATCCATTTATAACTATAATACACGTCATGATAGTATACACCAACCTGATTCACGACTTTCGGTAGGCCAAAAATCTAACTTTTATTCAGGCATTATGTGCTACAATAAGTACAGTCAGTTGGAATGTGATGATCAGAATGTCAAAAAATTTAAATTCGATCTTTATAATTTTCTAGTATCCAGCATTTTACAGTGTTGATGAATTTTTTAACTTTTAATTTTAGCTGATCATAATTATGTTTTAACTTCTATAATTACAATAATTTTAACTAAATATTGTTTGTCTTAAACTGATGATTTTGAACTATAAAACTTATATGTATTTATTTATTAATTTTATAGTACACTATAGCTTCCTGTATTTGTGACTTACCTAATTCATATATATTTTGTAATTTGTACGACAAAAGGCGAATAAATTTATTCTTATTCTAAGCAACATTATTGGACAAGATACTAAGAGTGTTATCTCTCTCCAAACGGATATCAACCGGAATTTGTATCCCTTTTGCTGTTAGATTTGGTTATTGATGAGCTTTTGAAACTACTCAATATTGACAATTATTACACCCAACAGGAGATACCAGAAATCTGGGTTTTGTTATATTTACAATTAAGCCAATTTCGATAAACCATTCCTAGATTTTTTTTTCTTAAAGGCTTAGATCAAGCAATATTAGAAAATCATGCATTATATATTAAAACAGAGAGCAATAAGATACTTTGGCTGGATAATAATCTTTTTTTGCTTTTGGTAGCAGACTCTAATTTCATTTTTGTTTTTAATAATTTCATGTCTAATGATAGCTTTTTGTCTATATAGTTCTGTAAGCTTTTAGTATATTCGGTCTTACTCTCTTACGACAAATAACTATTTTGTAACATTTTTACAGCATTCCATGTCCCAGAGATTTGAGCTGTTAAATGTGCAGCATATAACATGAGTGCTGCACTTGTATTTATTTATTTTCCTTTTCGTTTTTTCGCTTAATTCTGTTTAAGGTGGTTGGCCTAAACGCTATTTTACTATTGGTTCCTTCTAATCAATTATTATTATTTTTCAAAATAATTTCAACATCACTTTATTTAAATTGTGTTTTAAATAGCAAATTCCGTACTCTAGGTCCTTTATTTGGTTCTAATAATAACATAATGTTCAAGATACTTCATTTTATCTTGAAAAATAGGCAAATTTTGCATTCCACAATTTAACTGATGGTGTTTCTATAATTTTTTTAATCAAATATGTACTATAGTGTATTTTTATCCGAGAAGCAAAATGTAAGCAACGTGATCATCACCGACCTCCTTTCTCATTGGGGCACAGTTGTATGATCGAGGGAATGTGCAGATGAGCCGACTTTAATTCATAGTACATAATCTGTTTAAGTCGAAATATGTTTAATTTTTTATATTTAGTTTTTATTAACAGTGTTCGACGAATTATTTTAGAGTGTAAGTGCACTGGAGCCCTGTCAGAGCCTAAAACAAATCATAAATTATTAATAAGTAATTTATAAGTAATACTGGTTAAAGAGTGTGATTGTTTTGATTTAAATACACTATAAAGCATTTAATATAATTGCCAACAAAAATGATGCACTAACACAAGTCTAAGGTAGTACAACCCGCAGTATCATCTTCATGTACACATTATATTATAATATTTCTTAAAACTGGAAGAAAATAATTTAAAATATTATTTTTTTATCGATAAAAAGGTAACCACTTAATTCTTTTTTTGTATATATTTGTTAATCAGATTTAACGTAAAGAAGGAATATAATAAAAAGTATACTTATAAAACATTCAATTTTGAAAATATCAAAAAATACTTATTTTAAGAAGACAAAGTGCTTTGGTGATTTGTGCTTTCCAAAAACATTTTTTATTATTTTTATTCGCTATGATAGGACAAAAAGTTTTCACATGTGGAAATTTCTGTAAATACAATGAGGTAAGTACAAAAAAATTACCACTTTAAACTTAAGCCCCTGTGTGTAGCTAATTTTTAAATATAATTAATTTAATTATCTTAAATGAATTGTAATTTTGATTTACAATTTGTAATCAATCCGACAGACGACTACTCATAAAGTAAAATTATACAAGATAATATAATTTAGATTTTATATCGACTGCTTATATTTATTTCATTGTAAATTGATAATTTTTGTATTTATTTACTTTATTTATCCGTCTTGTAAATTTTTAGTACATACGCAATGTATATTTGTAAATTAATTATTTTAGATAAAAAAAATATGTATAGTATATATTTATGTTTTTCAATAGTGCTTTGTATATAGGATATAATAAAAGTAATATAAATAGTTATTTCAATTTAAAACAACAATTAAAAAAATGTTCAATGTGATTAAAAGCTCATGTTAAATTTAATGACATTAGCATTTAACTCTCAATGCATTAATCCTCTTTTTGGGATATCCATTTTACCAATTTGCACTACTATTACTAGTTTGTTCATATCCACAATTTTTACATAACTATAATTTTATTTCTCTGATTCTAATTGTACAATAAATTATAACTTTATTGAAATTAACAGGTTATGAACCCACTGGACGCAATTTGCAATAAACCCAGAAAGGATGCAATATGTGTGAGTCAATTAAGAAATGCTAGAAAAGTCGACCAAGCATTATTGCAAGAAAGACCAGACGTAAAAATATTTTTACCCTTTCGATTTTTGTTTCACAAACCTCAAGAACTATTCAAACCAAACACCTATAACAAATTTTTAGGTAAGATTATTCAAAATAATAATAATAATAATTTGAAAAACCCGTAATATTTACTACTTACTAATAAACATATCTAGTGTGTGTATGTATTAATGTTATATTAAATGGTCTTCAACTACATCTGCTTCATCTTCAGCATAAGAATCTTCTACTTCTCTACCTTATTTTGAGAAACTCAAAGGCAATAAGAATTATGATTGGAATAAACATGTTTTTAAAACGATGATTTGTAGTACTGTGTTACTAATTAGCAGATACCACAATCCCAGTGTTAAAAAAAGGAAAAGATCAAAAAGCTTTACCTAAAATTTGTCTAATGGTGAATCCTTATTTTTATATTCATGTAATAAATGCCAATACAGTAAGAGAAACCGAAAATAAAACTCAGGAAGCTTATGAAGGTAAACGTTTAAATATACGTATTTGTTGACTTCGAACACTGCGTGAAGTTGAACAACTTCCAAAAGATGGAAGATTACATAAATGAGAAATCTATCTCAATAAATAAGCATGTTAATGATGAAATTCTAGGAGCGATGATGCTTCAGGGACTACCTAAATCCTATTGAACATCCAATGTTACTTACGTGTGACTTGGTAAAATTTAAATTGTTGCAAGATACAAAATGAAACAATGAACGTCAAATAGCCAACTAAGCACTCTGTACTTAGAACAATGGTCTAAAGAATAAAAAACGTATTGGAATTGCCGTTCACAAGACTACAAGAAGAATACTGAATTGTCTAAAGATAATCCAATGAAAAGCCAAGGTAAGTTAAAATAAACAGCTTTTATAGCAGCTTTAGGATGTCATTTAGAAAATTAAGAAAATTGGTACATCGATTCTAATGCCATAGCTTATATATGCCACCATAAAGATTGGACAGTAACTTACAACCCGAGTTTGAACGGATTAGAAATTTCCATTTCAAACAATCAAGTCCAAACAATCAAGTCCTTCTTAGTGATTAAAATGAAGTTTCAGTCGCACATAGAAACGATTTCGAAAGTGATGTTCGTTCTAAACTTATCCTTAAATATTCTTTCTGTAAGTCAGATAGTATCTGAGGGATTTACTAAAGTATTTGACAAAGATGAATATAAATCATTTGATTCTAAAATGTATCGGATTAACCCATTACTAATTGGAATAGAAAAAGTCCGAATTTTTATTGAAATATTGTATATTGTTTATTGTAAGGAAAAACTGGTTAACTCAAAAAAAAGTTTGTTGCTAAATTCGAGTTTTGAAGGTGTTCCCATATAGGGTCACTATAATAAATTTAAAATACCTTAGCCAAATTGCGTCTAAATTCAAGTTGAGATATTTGACGACCTTACAAAGCTTCCAAGCATTTTGGATGGAAGCATCACTACAGTAGGTAAATATTGGCCAACAACGTTTTTCCCCTATTACCTACACGATAGCTAAAATGTAAAAGATCATATCAAAATTTTCCTAACCCAATTACTCAAAAAACTTACTTTACTATTCCCTAGTTCATCAAGTCAGTTCCATCCATGTTTTTATTATATTGCAGTACAGCGTGTGGTCTTATGATTGGAACCTTCTTTTTTCTGAACGAGAAAACCGATCAACGGTTTAAATTGGCTGCAATCCATAAGAAGTACCAGCTACGGTTACCGCGCTGTATCCTTCCATCGAATGTATTGAATTCCAGTTTTTTTTTTCGAGGGTGGTAGAATAACTTCCTCTATTTTGCTTATTTAAAATAGCTTTTGGAGTTAGTGGACAATGCCGAGGAAGGCGAATCTCACGCATTGTTTCTGTGACACCATAACTATTTTGTTTTAGAGTATAAAGAAGATTCAATGATTTATTGATGTCACTCAAATCGTCGAGCATCTGAACCAGAGGAGCTGCACATTTTCCAAAGTGCGGCTCGTAATCATTGTTTGCCCTTGGATTTTTGCCTTGGTATATTTCAAAATTCACTAAATATTCGCATGGCTTATTTAGGCATCAAAGCTTGTACCCAAATCTAATGGATTTACTACTGATTAATTGTTTACATCTGTGGCGTAAGTAATATCGAATCATCGATTAATCATACGACAAGTTTGGCGTGTTTTAGAAATTTGTTTTTTAAATAATTCATTAGCGGTCTAAGCTTATACATTTTGTTACAGTGACAGCGGTGTTATCAGCAAAGCGAATGAAGTGACAAATTTCATTGCTTCATATACCTTATCATTTCTCATATCATTTGAAGATTCCCAACAGTTACGTTTCGAAGAAAGTTCATTATATCCAGTCACTATTAAAATCGCTATGAAAATACTCCAGAGATACCTTGCGGATCAAAACAATTACGAAAAAGTGTATAATTTGTTGTTTGTTACAATAATTCATTAGTAAAAAAAGTTCAAATAGTTCGCCATAGGTCATATGTTTTTACATATCGTAGTTTTCTTCTGGAAAGTAAGGATTAGTGAATAATAAATCCCCGTCATAAAATTCAAGATTAGCTGCTACATTGTCAACCTTCAATGCACTCTTGTTAGTTTTCTCAACATTATTTCCCTTCGTCAAGTCATCGTTGCTAGTTGAACACACTATATTTTGAAGGTGTAAATCACTGCCAAAATCAATCGCGAATCCGCCGTATCTCCTAGAATTCGTAAACCGAATATCAGCTCTGGCAATAAGCTGATGGGAACTCAAATTATCAGCGAAGCCTTCCTCGTCTTCATCAGCCGAGTCCTCATCTGTTAGCTCGTAGCTCACTGGAGGCTCGGTAAATACTTCTGCAACTTCCGTACTCGAGTCTAATTCATGGGCAATATCTAAAGCTTCTTGTAACGTAATTCCTCTATAAGGAATAATTAGTATCAATACATTTGAATTTTGCTGTGCAGCGCTCCAGCGGTTCCGTATGGGAACACATTATTTCCGGTCCTTCTAAAACAAAAACCAAGAACGTATAGTTATCCCCACCACGCAACTCAAAAACATTGTGCCCAGTGAACCCATATGGTGACGCTAGGCGCTAATGGGTTAAGGGTAATGTTCAAGCTACAGCCAGTAAAAAGGATTTATCGTCTTGACACTACTAAATGTGCTCATAAAACAATTGTTAATGAGAATTAATCACTTTGGCATAAACGGTTAGGACATTCAAACAGGATAATCATAAGAATAAACCTAAACCGACTCCGTATGAACTCTGTATAATCGGAAAACACTCAATTCAACCTTTCAAAAATCTTGATCATAAATTATCGAGAGAAAAATTGGGTCTTGTTCATATGGATATTTCGGGAGCCTTAAGAAGTATTTACTGGGGAGGTAGTAAATAGTTTTATAGCCTAAATAAAGATATTTATTGATTTCCTGAAGAGCAAAGAGTTAAGTTTGGCAGATGATTTTAAAGAATTAAAATATTCCGCAGTGATAATGGCTCTGAATTCGTAAATACATTTTTAGCTATTCTACTGAAATCTGGAATCCATTATCAGCTTACCATACCACAATGGTGCTTATGTACCTACGAATATGAACTTAATAGATAAGGCATCGATTCATTTAGTAGAAAACGAATATGAATAGTAAGGAGAAAACCTTCCAGGATCAAACATTAAAACGTCAGTTGATACAAGTATTTCTGAGCCACGGTACTCACTACTCACAGAAACTAAACACAAAGTTTATCAAGCTATATGAGACTCTAAGATGAAGCTATATGTATGTATAGTATAGAGTGGAAAGCAGCTATTAAGAGTGAAATTGAGTCGATGGATGGAAATAATACTTGGTACTAGGTGGATCAGACTACAGATTGTAAATCACTCGTTCAGTCTAAAAGGACTCCGTTAAAGCTAGACTAGTAGCAAATGAATATATCCAAAAATATGAAATATCGAAAAATTTTCAACTGTAATAAGACATTCTTTAGTAGCAATTTTGTTTGCCCTCGCAGGACAAACTTATTTTAGGGTGGAACACTTAGATATAGTCAAAGCTTTCCTTAACGCAGCCTTGGGTAAAGATATTTATATGTCTCAACCAGAAGGTTTTGTTATCTTAAAAATAGACTTAAACAATCAGCACGAGCTTGGAACAAGTGGATAGATAACAAACGTAGATCTCTCAGTTTAAAGAAGTCAAAACATGAGATTTTAAAATTAGTAAACATATTTTAATTTTAATCGCCCTTTATGTGGATGACATGTTTATTTTTTATGACTTTAAAAGTGAAGTAGATAAAATGGAAAGTCAGCTGAAAATGATTTTAACATAACTGTTTTAGGTGAAATTCGCAATTGTTTAAGTATGATACTTTCACATGATAAAGAAACGGGAAGAATTTGTTATTTAAGTGAAAAGTATTATATATAAAGCTTATTAATTAAATATGGCATGGAATCTTGTAATCCATTGAGTACACAAATAGATACACATAATCGGTAGCTTATACACTCATTGATGTATCTCTTGGTTATGACAAGACCATATATATCATGCTCGTTCTCTTGGTGAACATTGGCAAGTTGCTAAGCGTGTTCTTCGTTATTTAAAGAAGACTTCGAACCTTAAGCTTACAGTATATACAAAAAGTTTAGATCAGGAAAATGTTATTGGTTGCATTGATGCTGATTTGGCAAGTGATATATCCTGTGAATGCTGAAAATAAACAGCGGTTGCAATGTCTTCCAGTGAGGTAGAGTATATGGCACTGAGGGATACGACAAAAGAAGCAGTCTACTTGAAAGATTTTTTAGCAGAGTTAAGCTCGCCTCTCCACTGTGGCTCACCCCTACGTGCAATAATTCACCATCCAATCCACACCTTCTCACGAAGTCTATGATTGATTTAGGAGAACCTTCCTTGACGTCGGTAGACTCCAGCTGTACCAAACCAAACGTGCGAAGTCTATTCATTTCCAGGGCAGGACAGGAGCGTAGAATATGCTCCACCATTTCGTCTTCCACACAGCAGAAGCGCCAGTCCGTTGTTTGACTCAGATCTAGCTTTTTCTGTAATGCAGACGACAGTGCCCTGTAAGCAGTCCAATTATGATAAGTAGATCACTTCTGCTTCATTCTAGGATCTGTATAGGGTTATACTTGAGGGTTTGACTATGAATGCCTTAGAGTGGGCTAACCCAGAAATATCTTTCCAGTGCTGGAGAGTTTTCCTCTCGGCCTATTTCCAGATAGTATCTTTGGCACTGCTTTTTTCTATACTAATGAATGGTTCCGGTCCAATGAACTCGTATTCTGCACCTTTTCTCGCAAGAGCATCATCTTTCTCATTGCCCTCCACCAATTTGTGTCCAAGTACCTAGAGTAGCGTTACTCTGACCTGAACACCTTAACCTTAAGTTTTATGTATACAAAAGATCTAGATCAGGAAAATTTTATTGGTTGCATTGATGCTGATTTTGCAAGTGATGTAACAGATCGAAAATCGTTTACTGTTTTTTTAACTCGCGAATGTTGCTGTATCCTGAGAATGCCGAAAATAAACAACGGTTGCAATTTCTTCCAGTAAGGTAGATGATATTCCACTTTGCGATTCGTCAAAAGAAGCAGACTTCTTGAATGATTTTTTAGTAGATTTTATTAGTTTACCTGAACACCCTGTAAAAGATCAGAGTGCTAAGATAATTGTGAAAAACCCAGTTATGCATAGGAGAACGAAACTCAGAGTTCGTTTTTATTTCAGAAGAGACAAGGTCCAAAACAACTAAATAGTACTAGAATATATGAATACTACAAAAATATTTGCAGATGTATGCACTAAAGCTCTTCCAAGGAAAAAGCATCAATTTTGTATTAATAGTTTAGGTTCTTATAACCTTTTCGACTTATTTAAAAAAAAAGTTTATCAGCATCTCAGTAGATAGAAAATAAGAACATGAAATGTGTAAGTTCATCGATCTCAAGGTCAATTGACAACAGATTTTATCAGTATTTGGTACGAATCTAAGTTTATAAACAACTTTTGATGATGCTAACATAGTTAGACTATTTTTTTAAGTGTAGTTTTGGTTTGGTTAAAATCAGTCGAGTCATTAATTATGGTAGCATCATGAGCAATTGATGATAAACTGAGTTTATCACTAACTACTGATAAAGTTCATACAATTTGTAAATTAGATAAAAGGTATTTTATATTTTTATTATTTATTTTGTCTAAATACTTTTTGCTAATTTAATTTTTTTTTGTTATTTTATGTTCTTTTATAGTTTTTACGTCTGATGTATTTCATAGATATTTTCTTTATTTTCAGTCGCTCCTGGCGGTGATCACGTCGTAAGTTTAATTGACGAAATTTCATTTTCGTTTCCTTCTTCTCCGCCGCTCTCTCAAATAGATGATATAGATCAAGATTTATTCTGTAATGGAGACAATAGACCAATTAATTGTGGAAAAAATTGCCACTGTACTCATATGATAGATATACCTCTTAACGCTATTGTAGAAGTTGTATTAGTTGATGAAGGTAAGATTCTATTATATTTTTGAATGTAATTTAGGGTATTTAGGGTATTTATCGTAACGGAGTATAATTTTGTAATTAACAATTAACCTTAATCTTAGTAAATGAAAAATGAAACAGTACAAGAATTTCTATTCTATTTCTCTCTTCTTGTATTAAGATTTTTGGTAAAAATAGCTGGAAAATCGCAAAGATAATAGTACATTGAATTCTAAAGAATTACCTTTACATTGCCAAAATTCTTAAAAATATTTATGTGTTATTTTCGTCCTCTTTGCAATAAAATTTATTTTTATAAAATCTACTGGATGTCACGCTTCTGTTACACTACATATAATTGTTTAAAATTAATATTTCCAAGAAAACAATTACAAACAAAATATTACCATGGATAAAGAAAATGAGGATTGTAAAACAAGCATGGAGAAAGATGAGATGGAATGTGCAGGGAGTACCCCACCTCTATCTAAGCAATATATAGTATAATTCTCTTTGGGCTTTACGTATTAGGATATTAATGAATTATACAAAAACAACGTTATTTTTAAAATTAAGGTTATAAATCAATCAAGCCAATTATAACCTTCCTATCTAATAAATTCGCAGTATAATAAAAAACTAAGGAAAGCTAGAAGACAGTCGTGGAGGAAGTTCTTTGAGGAGATACTCCCATATGCTCAAAAACCTACTAACTCCTAGCTAAAGAAAATACTGCTAAACCTGTGGGGCTTCTTAAAGAAGACGAAGAAACCTATACTAAATCTCTAGAAGAAAATCTAAACTTTTTACTTTCCGGTCTCGATAATTTTAAAGGACTTAGGGGTCCATTCAGTAAAAATTTGGTTAAAATTAACCCTAGGTTATAGAGGTAACCGGAAGTTATTTTACATTTTATATTCTGTATGACATCTTTAGTTGAAATTGGCATTTGGGTGAAAATTTTACCCGCATAGTTATAAATAACTTTTAACCTAGCGGTTAAAATTAACTAATAGACCCCTTAAAATCTGTAGCAGACGGTTATCAAATAAAGCCAAATAGGCTTGATTGGAAGCTATAGCTAGAGAAATATCGAGACCGAACAAAATTAAATGGGCTACAAACAAATTTCAACCTTTTATATCTCATGGAGTAGAAGGGATTCACCAAATACTTCTTCAAAATACTAATTTCACATCTGTGTTGACTCTTTAATAAGGCTTGCATAGCACTGCGAGATATACAATTCTTAGCAGACGGTAATATTTCTACCCAAGATAGGGAAAATATGTGATATTGCACCTAAAGGTTTCAGACCAATCAGTCTGTCATCTTTACTGTAAAAACACTTGAACGGTTAATTGATAGATACATAAGGGACGAGATACTAATGGACAAACTTCTCAGTGCACGTCAATAATCATACCGACCAGGAAAAACAACAGAACTGGCACTAAAAGATTTTAATAGACTACTATCAAAATCCATAGAAGATAAGGGCGTGAAAATAGCTACAATAATTGACCTCGAAGGAGACTTTAACAATATTTCATCAAGCTGTCCATTCTATGCCAGTGGGTCAAGAACAATCTAGAAAATATTAAATTCTAGACCAGGAAGTGTTTGTCTGCAAGTGGAGTATTATCGCCACTACTATGGGCAATTTGATGAATTATTGCAAATTATTGCAAAGGATAACATCCAAAAGAATTTATGGCTTGGGTACGCCGACAATATAGAAATCGTCATCAGAAGAAACAAAGGGCGTAAAAGGGAAGAACTACAAGTGAACCCTCACAAAAACAACAGTTGTCAACTTTACAAAGAAAAGGAAACTGTTAGGACTTAAAACCTAATACTCAACGGAGCTGAAATTCTATTTATCCAAGAAGTTAAATAATACCTAGGAGTTATCTTTTACATAGAATTATCATCTTCAAAAATTGGCCCAAAAAGCCACAGTATGTTTTAACATAAGTAAAAGATATGTGGCAAAAACTGAGGGCTACAACCAAAGATGATGGTATGGATGTACACTAGAGCAATAAGATCCATGTTATTCTACGGCTCGATGGTATGCTGGCCGAAGACACTACAGGCTGGGGATGTTCAAGTGCTCAGTGGAATACAAAGACAAGCATGCATATGCGTATCACAGGAGCGATAAGGACAAATCCAACAACAGCATTAGAGGTCTCATATACAGGCAGAAATAAATTTAGCCACATGTAGACTAAAAAGGACAGCAGTCCATAATTAGTCAACATGGTGCTGATTATGAAAATTATACATAGATAGTTACAAAATGACCCAGTTATAATGATGTTATCAGACGAAATACAGCTTTGAAAAACCGTTTAAAGTACACATACCAGCTCGAAGCATTTAGAAACGGGTATTTAAAATGCAAAACATAAGGATAAAAGTCTCACGAATCCTAGGCAGCTTGGTAGTCGAAATATACAAAAGGCTGGATACCAGGACATGAGGGGCACTGGGGCAATGTAGAAGTAGATAAACTGGCACTAAAATGGGCAACACAATCTCTAATCGGACTAGAACCATTCTGTCTCATTGCAAAGCATACAATAATCGATGGATGTTAAATACGTTTAAAGAGTGGTGGAAGAACGTACCAGGGCGGAGACAGGCTAAATAGTTTATCATAGGACCATCACCAAAAGTTACAGAGTACCTACTAAGTCAAAACAAAAGAAGTACTAGAATAATAGTAGGTCTTCTTACATTGCAAGTTAGGCTTAACAAACATATGAATACAATAGGTCTGACAGAAGAAACCATTTGCTCGTTTTGTTAGGAAGAGGAGGAAACTGCAGTACTTATACTTTGTTCAGACGAAGGGCTATATAGGCTAATGTTTCTACTATATGGCAAAGAAAAGCCTAACGGGGAATGCTATTATGGAGTCTAATAGCTAGGGTAATCTATAGATCTGAAAGGGTTGTGGTGGAAGAAATATTGGTCCCCACAGTTCCTCTCTTTTCTATTTTATTCTATTTAATTCAATTTTATCTAATCAATAATAAAGAGGATTTTTAAAAAAATATTACATATTTTTAGCAGAGAATAGAAGAGCAATTGTCATAACTAAAAATTGTAGAAAGCCATTGTAGTGTTCTAGATTTGCTACCTTTCATTATCTATTCATTTCATTACTCTTGTTCAGACTCAACATAGTCATGTAAATCTAATAACCGTCACTTTAACATTTTATTTTAAATAGATCTTGAAACTAAACTACAACTATTGGTTCTACTTAAAAGACTAATATCTAATAAAGAATTTTTAAAAAAATTGGCATAACAATTGTGACCATACCAACAGATTTTTTACTAGACTTTTGACTACAATAAAATCGTTTGATATACATATTAAATTATCTATTTATTTCATAAGTTTTTATCTGTTTTAGTTCAATCTCCAAATTTAAGTCATCCGTTTCATCTCCATGGATATTCATTTAACGTAATCGGAATAGGTAGATCGCCTGATCAAAATGTGAAGAAAATCAATTTGAAGCACGCTCTTGATCTCGATCGAAGAGGATTGCTACACAGACAATTCAATCTGCCACCAGCAAAGGATACTATTGCTGTGCCAAATAATGGATATGTGATATTTAGGTTTAGAGCCGATAATCCAGGTTAGTAATTGTAATATTATTGTGTAAATATATTTTGGCGTGTACCTGTATTAATATTGTAGTTTTATCATTCTCATATACAAACGCATTCTAATGAACTACGTGAGCACATGTTATTACAATAGTGAACATAGGGGCCTATGTCTAATTTAACCATACAATGTGAACGAATTATGAATATTAGTATTTATAACGGTTGAAAGAATACTAGGCTGCGAACGTGTTAAAATAAATTCAGAATTTTGAAGGACCAAACTTCTTGGGTAGAAGCTAAATCAATATGAATGTTAAAATAAAAATAGTATTTGAAATTGGAATGTAATTTTTATTCCATTTTTCCTAAGTACGAAACATGAACAGAAAAATTGTAAAGCGGCACGTTAAGGTAAAATATGAAACCGAAACATGAATACTTATTTAAATTGTACTCAATCACTTCACTCACTGTAAATCCTATTTACATTTTTTATTATGAAAAATCAGAAAATTTTTTGGGTGCGGTTAATTACGCGCCATTTTACTTATTTAAAGAACATTTTTTGCACTACTAAATGCATGACTTGATTGCCTGTCTGGATGCGAGAGAGAGTGTGTGCTCTGAATTTTAACGGAGGGGAGGGTAGGTGGTTTTTTATTGGTAGGAGACATGTGATGTGGTATGTAAATATCCTTGATATCGTAGCGGGAAGAAACATCATCTATATTCTTTGTCTCTTATAATGATGGGATAATATAAGAGAAAGATAAGCTTGCATAGCAACAGTCGCTTATGTCTTTTATTTTTATTAACAGTATATTGTGTTGATTTTTCACCTATTTAGTGATTATAAAATATTAAAATATACAATAATAGACATTAATATGAACTGAAAGATTAATATTATTAATTTTAAAAGAAATATGAATTAGTTTGTATTTCCTGGATAATATTCCAGTGAAATTTGTCCACAATGAACGATTTACCTATACCTATATATTTTCTTTTTACTTCCATTGCGGTCTCGTAGTCAATGTTCAATGAAATAGACTCAAGTTGACCTGTCGAGTATTGTATTAAATAAATAAGAATAGACCAAAGTTTTTTTAAAAAATCGGACAGTTAGTTTTTTAACTCAGGTTAACGCAGAAACCACTTATTTCGTTTTGGTGAAATCCGTTTTGCTCTTTAACTGAGTTTAAGATGTTTAACTCCGCTTAAAATCTGTGGTGAAAACGGCCCTAATTATTTTTTAAAATTTTGACAAGAAAATTGCATTTCTAAACTATTCTAAAACACACCAATAAAAAAATCAATAAAAAACGCTTCAAAAACCAATTTACCAATACAAAACTTTGTTATATAGAGGGTAATTAAAAAAATAAAAAATAGTTTGTTGACCTTTTTTGAAAAACATTCTTTTCCATATTTTTTACATAAAAAATATATATAAATATGAATATTATTTATAACTTCTTAACATTAATTTTTAATTCATTTTATATTATTTTACATTTAATAAAATTACATTATTCTTATTAATACGAAAAATTAAAATGCCTCTCATACTTCATTAATAAAGGTTTAAGTAATAATTTCGTCATGGTAACGGCGACAGGCTACTTTTGTGATTTAATCCAACACCGATATCTCGAAAACTACTATAATCTGATGGAAGTGTTTGATAGCTCATTTGAAAGATTTCAATGAATGAAAAAAAAACTCTGGCGTCCTTCATACCGGAAATTGCGCCAGAAAATTTCAACAATTTATTAAAAATACATTAACTTTTACCATTAAAAATAAATAGATGTTTGAATTCGCTATGGGTTTTTTTTTCAGTGTGACTACAAAGTAGTCGATTGTACCTGGTTTTTATATAAATTTTATGAAATCCTATTTTTGAAGATATTAATAATACAGTAGAAATAAAACTCCAATATAATTAAAAGAAAAGGTTTAGTGGGCAACTAGTTTCGGCTTATGAGCCATCCTCAGGCCATATTTTGTAAAAACAATTAATTTAATAAAAAATGTCAACAATTTACATGTTATTGAGGGTAAGAGGAGGGTGGGCAGTAGAGTAGGTACATGAAAATAATTTGGAACGAAAAATTTTTCTGGTAATTTTAAATTAAATTGAAAATGTTGTCCTGCGGACAGGTATTAATGGTTCAAGAAAGTATTGGACCATAGTATAGGAAAACTTTTAATTTTAGAAAAAGGTAAAGTATATGTGCATTATGTTGAGAGGACGTTAACGCATGCAAGATGGTATATATGAGGAAACCACATAATGTTCCTCCTGCTGCTATAATTCCCAAAAGATGGAAAACACCTCTTGGGTTGATATAGAGTGGTGAAAATTTCGTGTAATACACGTGTCCGTACCAAAAAAGTGATGGTGCTGATAAAAGTAGGGTGAGAGGCCACAAGAGCCAGAATGTTAGAAACAGATTCAGAAGAAAATGCCGCGGGTAGAAAACCCGGAAATCGGCAGGTTTTGTAAATTCGAACAAGAGTACTCTAACAATTCAATGTCTGGAGAATTTTGTACAAGATGGATGTATAACATGTAAATTGTTTACATTTTTTATTAAATTAATTGTTTTTACAAAACATGGCCTGAGGATGGCTCATAAGCCGAAACTAGTTGCCCACTAAACCTTTTGTTTTAATTATATTGCGGTACATGTCTTGGAGTTTTATTTCTACTGAATAATTTACCACATTTGAGAAATGGATGACCTCTTGGAAATATTAATAATAAATGTGGTCAAATTGTTTTAAGGGAAATAAAACTCCAAGTCAGGTATATTAATAATAGGAATTTTAATGAGAATTTCTTTATTTTCTTAATTTAGATAAATTGGACTAGAAATTAATTTATCAAACCGTGAAATTTCAATTTTAACTCGAAAACATTTCACATTCTTGGTACTAATATTCCTGGAAGTACGATAAGTCGAGAAAATTTGTACTTTACCCACGATAAATAAAACAACGGACTTTTAATACCGTTTATATCTGTGCACGAACGATAGTTTATGTAATATATTACACCCTAATTTGAGGGTGTCTTAGAAATAATACACACTTTACTGATCAACTCTTTTATTCATGCTAATTTACATTCGACTGGCGCAATGCCCAAAAAGCGAAGTATATATATATGTAAATATACCCAGTGGCACAAATAATATTCATACATCACATCTCCCCCCTAAACAAAAAAACAATAAGAGAAAAAAAAAGTAAAATAAAACAATAGGTATATCAAGAAAAAAAAGTAAAATAAAAGGTATATCAACAAAAACTTAATTATAAACTAACCGTTGTGGAGGGTTTACATTTCTACGTGGCCTCTCCCTAAGAACAATATTTTCTTCATCACCTGATACCTCATTGCTTTTATTTATTACATCACTAACAACTACTTCGCTTGGTACAACATTTAAATCATCGGTAGTTTGTTCTTTTGACAAAATTTCGGAATCAATAAAGTGAAACTTTTTTATTTGATTTAAATGTCGTTTCCATTTAACATTAAGTTCAGGAATCGTGACAATATAGGTCGATTTTCCAATTTTTTTAAAAATAATACCTTTAATCCATAATTTCGAATTCACTTTTCGGTAATCCCGCACTGTCACACTTTCTCCAAGATCGAAAGAAAAATTACGCTTTCCACCATAATAAAATTTTTGTTTAACCTGAACTTTTGAGATGCGATCTTTTAATTCATTATCAATAACTAGAGTAAATTTATTTAGAAACAGATAATTATGAAATTTGCAAAGACCAAAAATAACCCCTAGAGCCTCTTTTTCTAATGTACAATATTTTCTCTCTGTATCCGAGAGGGTTCTCGATGCATAAGCGATCACTTTTTCTGACTTGTCCGGCATAATATGAGAAATTAACGCACCTACCCCATAATCACTAGCATCTGTTGTCAAGCGCAAGGGTAAATCAGGATTGTAGTGCACTAAAATTGGTGCCGATACTAACAATTTTTTTACTTCTTGAAAAGCGGATTCGCAATTAGGCGACCAATGCCACTTCACGTTATTTTTCAATAGATTATACAATGGATTTAACAGTGTTGAAAGGTTTGGGACAAATTTTCCGTAATAATTTATGAGACCTAAAAATGATTTAAGAGAATTTACGTCTGTAGGTAATGGAGCATTAGTAATAGCAGAAATTTTGGACTCTGAAGTATGCAGACCCTCTGCGTCAATGTCATGTCCTAGATATGTTATTTTCGATTGGAAAAAACTACATTTTTCTAGTGATAGTTTTAAACCTGCAGCTTGTAAGGTAGAAAGGACTGCTTCTAGCCTTTCTAAATGTTCCGTTCGATCTTTACCGGTGATGAGAATATCATCTAGAAAACAAACTACCCCGTTTAATCCCTGAAGTAGAGTTTCCAAAATCTTTTGGAATTTCGCGGGGATGCTAGCGATACCGAAGGGTGCACGATTATATTTAAATAAACCTTTATGAGTAGATATAATCATTAAATTTTTTGATTCTTCATCCAAACAAATCTGTTGATAGGCATTAGAAAGATCTAATTTTGAAAAATGAACACCTCCTTGTAGTTTAACAAATAAATCTTCAATTTTAGGTAAAGGAAATGGGTCAATTTCTATAAATGGATTTACCGTTACTTTAAAGTCTCCGCAAATTCGAACCGAACCATTCTTTTTTAAAATTGGTACAATGGGTGTCCCCCACTCTGAATATTCAATAGATTCAATCACTCCCAGACTGCATAACCTTTCTAGTTCCGTTTCCACCCTTTCTCTCATAGCAAAAGGCAAAGAACGAGCCCTAAAAAATTTTGGACAAATTTCAACATTTGACTTTAATTTTATTGATATAGTACCCTTATTAAAAGTTCCTAAACCCGGCGAGAACAATTCGGTATATTTGTTCAATAAAAAATTCAAATCTTTATCTATATTTAAGTTGTTCAGGTTATAAATACTTAATTTGAATAAATTAAAAAAATCGCATCCCAACAGTGGCGGTCCACCATTTTTAATAACATAAAAATTTAAAGGTTTAACTAACTTTTTAAAATTAATTTCCGCTGCAAAATAACCTAAAGGTACAATTTTATCACCATTATATAAATTAAAGACTTTTTCCGTTTGTAACAAAGGTTTTAAATAAAAATTATTTTTGTAAAAACTTTCAGATACTACACTATAACTAGCCCCTGTATCTAAATTGACAGTAAATGGCTTATTTTCTATAAATAAATCTAGCCAAACTGGTTCTGTGTTACACTCAATATTGAAAATAGAAAAATCTTCAGACTCTAAAAAATTATTATCAGCAGAGGTTTTTCTAGATTTATTTATATTTTGATTTTTCCTTGGGCACACAGGTGCTAAATGACCTTTAAGATTACAATTGTGACAATAACACTCACGATATGAACATATATCAGCTGAGTGGTTCGTTCGTCCACAGCATGTGCACTTACTTCGTAACGAGGTACTTGTCGTGGAAGAGGAAGGAAGATTCTTGCTTCCAATGTTGCCGCTATTGTTTCGTGATCTCCAGGTTTGGGACTGTGAACGAGTCTGCGCATCTCTTCTAGAGCTTGCGTAGTAGGTTTCAAATTCACTTTTAACTGCTCCTGAACAATATGGCTGGTAATTTGCAGATTTTGAGGAAGCAATTTCGACTATTTTAGAAAAACTTACTGTCGATTTCTCTTCAAAAAGTCGATCTTTTATTGAACCTTGATCGTACCCACAGATAAAACGGTCTACCAGAGCTCGTTCAATTTCTGGCTTTCCTGAAAATTCACACACAGCTACTAAACTTTGAAGTCGAGCCGCCCACTCTTTAGGTGACTCATTGATCATTTTGCGCGAATCGAAAAATTTTTCACGATTTGCGAATACTGACACTACCGGTTTAAAATGATTATCCATCAATGTTATAATATCCTTATATAGTATACTTTCCGGTTCTTCCGGGACACACATGTTATGCAAGAGTTTATACGCTTCTTCGTTTAACAGACTAAGCAATACAGCACGTTTACGAGCGTCCACTTAAATTTCGTTTGCCATAAAGTAATTTTCCAAACGTTTTTTATAAATTGACCAATCGGATGAAACGGGACAGAATTCTTGGACATGACCGGTATATTGAATGTTAGCCATTTTGAACACGTGAATTTTAATATTTTTCACGTACACTTTACACTAAATTCCGGCTGATTATACACGTACCGTTCCTCGTCGCCAACTTGTAATATATTACACCCTAATTTGAGGGTGTCTTAGAAATAATACACACTTTACTGATCAACTCTTTTATTCATGCTAATTTACATTCGACTGGCGCAATGCCCAAAAAGCGAAGTATATATATATGTAAATATACCCAGTGGCACAAATAATATTCATACATCACAGTTTAAAAAGTAGTATTACCAGTATCACACGTATAAAAACGGAAAATAGGGAGAAAACAGAAATAACAACGCCAGAATAATTGCAGATTAAAAAGCAATAATTGGGACTTAAACCACTGTTTTAATACACATCGAATTTTAATCGTTCCTCCCTAATCTTCTAGGGTTAGTGGGAATTGAGTCATAAATAACAGGAAAATATTAAGTTAAACTAACCTACCATAGAAACTTACAACGATATTGAAATATATTATTTTATTTTCCTATTTCAATTTTTTTATCTAATCTTAAAAAAATGGTATATAATTTTCTTTTATTTAATAATTTAATTTTTGTTTTAGGTTATTGGCTATTTCATTGCCACTTTCTCTTTCATATAGTCATAGGAATGAACCTCATAATTCACGTGGGTACCCAACAGGACTTGCCGCCAGTACCTCCAGGTTTTCCACAATGTGGCAACCATCTACCTCCTATAACGCCTCCACCTGCCATTCACAATTATAAGTGATATATACTAGTATTATTTAGTGTAATTTATCTCAATAAATAAAGAACATTTTTTTTTAAAGCCTATATCATATTTCAAAGATGTGTATGCAGAAATTATAAAGTTGATATAGACCAATTTTATTATGTTATTATTAAAGTGATTTTAAATTAAATTGTAGGCCATATTTAGATGACTTCACGGCGCTAAAGAGAGGGTAAACTAATTACCTATACTCGCAGTACAATCATCTAAGTATGTGTTATAGGCAAACTATAATACCTACATTGAGGTTAACAGTACCAAATAAAAGTTCCTATATCGAAATTTATTTTTAAGGAAAGCCAAATATTTGTTACTATTTATTCAAAATTTACAATAAACACATATAAGTGCTTTTTATTTTTAGTCGTTTTTGAAATTATATTTGTTACTTTGTTTTAATTAAATTACTTATAAAAATACATGTCGTTATTATTTTTTTTAGTATTTTAAGAAAATCCTTGTATGTGGCCAAAGAAAATGAAAAAAAAAATGGCAGCCCTTTTATGGGATTTAATAAATAAGAAACAAAGTTTAGCTTTTAATTAGAACGAACATAAAAGTAAATATACTATTCGGTAACTAATTCGTTAAATTTTAAAGGCCTTTAAAATTTTAACAGCCGCTAATATTATTTCGGTATTCGCTAACTGTCTTTCCGTTTAAAACTAAAAGGTTTCCTTTAAAATAGTCCATTAAAACGCTAGCTTTTAAAGAGAAGTTAAAAACAAATACTAAAAAATGAAACTATTAAAAATGGCGTTTTTTGATATTACTGGTGAGAGGTTTCAATTGAAGAATTAATAGAAAATAAACAGGTAGTTACTAAGATAAAATTTTAAAGTTTTAAGTTTCGTGTTAAGTAAATATTTATAGACCTGAATTAATAGTGGAAGAGCCGCCAAGATCACTGTTAATGGTGGTTTCTAAATTTTCGATGACACCACATTCTCTTAAAATGACTCCTTCAATGCTTATTTTAAATGCCAGAGCTAATAATTTTTCCACCAGGTCTGAAAAAGGATTTACTGGAGCACCTTCTCCGGTACCTTGATTACCATACAATATATGCCGTACCCTTCTTTTCACGCTTGTCTTCATTTCACTGACTGTCTGAAATATGGTTTTTATTTAATCATAATCAAAGATTTTAAAATTCATAACACATGCATCTTTCCACTGTTTGATGGTTTTTGGCAGACCTATCGCATTTAATTCAGCACTCAGTTGTTCCCTAAGTTGACTCACTTTGGTTAATGCAGGACTTTTAAATTCTTGACCGACAACTGCAACGTCAACGTCAAACTCAACTGCAAAGTTAAAAGTATGTTATCTTTGTGTGAACGGCAACCTCGACGTCAGGTACTGCGGATATTTTATAAATGAAAATATTGTTTTCGTATAATTGAACTTTGCAATTGCAGTTGACGTTGAGGTTGCAGTTGACGTTAAAGAGTTTATAAATCTACCATTAATCTGTAAAATCTATCATTCCGCCAAGTAAAATTTTATTTTCTTGCATAAAACCTTTTAGGTAATGATTTTATTTTTTCATGGTTATTTTTGCACAAATCATTTAAAATATATATTTCAATATAAAATATTATAATATAAATATAAAACTACTTAACTGACACTTTACACAAACATTTTGAGGTCATGCAGTAGAATATTTATATTGTCTTCTTTTTCCTTTTAATATGCATGTTGAACTTTTACAAGTTCAAACATTACCAATATCAATGTTGCCAAGTATTAGAGAGATTTTAGCCCTTTAATTATTCGGTTTTCTTCCGTTATCGTTATTGTGAGCATGCGCAGCGGAAGTTTGCCTTTCCTTTAACTTTAATAACGATAACCGATTCCGTTACTTACGGAAAATTAAAAATAGAGAGTGGTTATGTCTATCGTTATGCGTAACAAAGCACCGTTGCCACACGTTGATTAAAATATTTAACATTAAGGTCCGTATTCATAGTTAATACTTGAAGGTAATCTTAAGGATATATTATGTAAGGACTACTTAAGGTCTCCTCAAACATTCCTATTCATAATCAATATTCTAGCTTACCTTAACAAAGAAATCCTTAAATAAGAAGAGTAATTGGCAACGTCTATTTCTGTCATTTCTTTGCTTCTATTATTAGTATTTAGTCTCTACCGAGTAAAGGTTTAGGTAAACGGTTTATAAAAGTCGAGAAAGAAGAAGTTAAGTTGAACGTTGAACGTTGTTTTGATGTTTGTTTCGGTAGTTGTGAAATAGTTGGAAATTTTAAAAAATGTCGGAACGTAAATTTTATTCTGATAGGGAAAAAATTCATTAATTCATTTAGTAGACAGTTTCCTTTGAAAATCTGTATCTTGTTTTAAAATGATGTTCAGCATAAAAATAGAAATGGTTTTCCGCGTCTCTTATACATCTTTTTGGAATCCTCTCTACTACATTTTCCTCCAAGAGGTATCAATAAATTCAATAAAATCATTATAATCCATAGCACTATAAAAATTATAATAACTTTTAATAAACACTGTCACTGTCAACGTCAGTGATGCAATTATTCATAATCATAACCTAAGAATGATGGTAAGGAGTGTTCAAGTCACCTACCTTACACTTAAGAACTCTTGAAGGTGTCCTTAGTTGACTATGAAAATACAAACTATACATGAGGTAAACTTAAGGATTAAGGACGACTTAAGGAAGAACTTTGAATACGGCCATAAACTATTTAAAAAAAATATCTGTTCTTTTAACCTACGGAGTATTTATTATATTTTTCATTATATTGTAATAATATTGTTCAATGTTCAAATATCATAATATCATGTTGAATTTCTTTGCAATGTCGTGATTGTAAAAATTTAAATTGAGTATCTGACAACGCGCAAAGTGATATTAGATGCTTGAGAAAAACATAACCTAGCTACTGTTAGAGTTCTGTCAGATTTGACGTTGGCCTGCGAAAACATATTTTAATTGTGTATAATTTGTGGATACTTTTTAGGTATGTGAATAGTCCTGATCTTGTCCTGATATTAGTAGGAATTCGAAGAAGCCTTGCTAATCTAAATACTTCCGGCCTTTCGAACCTGAAATATGGTTTCACAAACTTATCCTCTATAGCATTAAGATCAAATTCTGGGATTTCCACTATTCCAATCTCAGGCACATGCTGTCACCTGTCATTTTTCGAAGTTTAAAGTTGGGGTTTAAAATGTCTTAATTTCATTGCCGTGCTTATTGTTATGGTTGGCAAAAATAACCACAACAGCGCCAAAATAAAGTGATTTTTAAAGGGCTTAAAATCTCTTTATTATAGACTATTTTTAACGATATCCTTTAAAACTATATTATTTTTAACAGCCCTTTAAAATACGTTTGTATCGAATAACACTTGCAATATTATTATTTAAAGGACATTTAAAATATACATTTTTAATGGCCTTTACATTTTAAAGGAATAAATACAGAATAGACCCCATAAACATACAAAATAATCTAACTAACTGACAACTGTCATATCACTGTCAACTGTTGACAACCTAACCAATACAAAAGTATCTATAATATTTGAAATAATACTTTCCACTTTTTATTTTCATATGGATAAACCCTTAGACCATTTACTATTAGAAATCAATTTTTCATCCTTCTCTTGAAGTCAATATCTAAGTACAGCATGTTGTCATATGTAAGTTTGTTTGTATAAAAACACGTAAACTAACAGTATCGCAATTAACTCTTCGAGGGTTTAATAAATGGCCGAGCCATTTTCTGAAGTTTCACGGACGTACGCCATCTCTATTAATGTTTGTAAACACTTCCCCGCAACTCCGCACCATGAGAAATGTCATGAGAAAGAGACAAGATATATGAGTTCAAAACATTGTGCACAAAAGGTATGCCTAATAATAAATGGTCTAAGGATACACCTAAAAACATCCTATTCCTTTTGAATTTGTTGCTTCATAGTGGCTTTGTCAACATTTCAGCTTCCTAACTGTTTGTGCCAACAAATCTGGATGCAATAGTACATTATTGATGTTTTTCTAGAACAAAATGTGTGGCCTTTTGGTGGCTTAGTCCAGATTTCGGATTGCCTCGGGCACCTCCTTCTGTTTATAGTGTGAAGGCCACTTGCACCGGACAGCGTCAGTGAAGAACTAACACTCCAAGGATCTTTATTGTTTCGATTTATAGTGGCCCAAAGGGCGGGCTTTACTTTCCCTACTGGGCTGAGGTCCTAAGTATTTGCTACAAAGTATACCTTCACAACCAATTAGATAAATAAATAAAATCGACAAATGAAAAAAATGTCTTGTACAGAAAACCCGGCGAGAAAGGGGAAAAAGGCGTGTAACGTCCCAACAAACATTGCTTAGTGGTAAACTAATGGCCCTTCACTATTTTCCCGAAGATTGTTAGGATGGCCAATCAGTGTCTGTTGTAATGGCCCCTACTTGAGTAAGTTCACTACGGCCGGCAGCCGGCCGAAGATAAGTTGCCTGAAGAATGCCAATAAATGGCCAGCATTTCCCCTTGTTGGGAAGGTTTACAAAGGCCGATCGCTGGCCGAAGATCATTTGCCAAATAATGACCAGCTTTAGCCCTTTTTATGCCCAACAAATATTGCATACTGGCAAACTAATGGCCCCTTGATATTTTCCCAAACATCGTTAAGATGGCAGGCTCTCGGCAGAAGAAAAATTGCCTGAAGAATGCCAATAGATGGCCAACATTTCTCGTTTTTGGGAAGAATTACAATGAGCGAACATCATAAAAACCTATAAAAGTTGAATTTTAAATTTAAACAATTATACATATAATAAACATAAAAATTCAAAAAATACATTTTTTAAACAAATTAAAGTCACTTAATCAAAAAACAAATTTAAAGAACAAAATATTTTCAATCACTCAAGTATGGATATAGCACTGCTTGGATTGTCCATCTGAGCACTATCTGCAAAAACGTATATATTAAAAAAAAACTATTAAGTAACATATATTAATAGAACTGCTTATTCGTTTTATTATTTCTTCTACGTTCCCTTCCCCCTGCTCAATCACATGCCGTTCTAAACCATAATTTAATTTTAATTCAACATCTACCGGGGTGACGCTTTTACAAAGCGGATTTTTTTGAGTTATTCCTATAAAAAAATGAATGCTCTAAGATTAGGTAGAAAACTAAAGAGAAAAATATTATGTGTTCAAAGCATGTCTTTACAATTTTGAAATATTAAAAAATGTGTATAATTTATAACTATAAAACGAACTTACACCCAAATCACACCCCGGACAAACGGGAAATGTTGAGTCTTTTGAGGTTATATTATAAGAAGGAGCAGTTTTTTAACTTATTACAATAAATATAATACTTACTTGCTTTTCACTAGTTCACAAATAGACATTTTTACAAATAAATTATCTCCAACAAAGAAATAATTATAAAAACAGACTATAAAATATATACATATAACAATATGCACGACCAATATAACATAACCATAACTAAAAATGTCAGATGTCAAATTTAATAGGCAATGACTACAGGAACGCTAACGTGGCACGATTGGTTACGGCACGATGAGATGTCCCACCTGTACTTAGGCTCTATGCCTATTATGTCCCGCCAGTTTTCACATTAGACCAGTACTCTTGATAATGTCCAGAATAGTTCTGATGTTAGCTTTCGTATATCTTCAGGATACTGTACCCCAAAGTGCCATTTCCTGTCCTTGTTCAGTTTTCGGCAATAGCATATTATATGAATAGAAGTTTCATCCTCCCGTCTATATAGTCATAACAAGAAAGTGTATACGGTATAAATTTATTTGGAGGTGATTTCTCACGGCATCCAATTAATACTATTAATCAAAACTTAGATTGCGTTTCTAGGTAACAAATCTATTAGGAGCTATCACAGATACCAATTATTATTATTATTATTATTATTATTATTATTATTATTATTATTATTACACATACGGTACCAATTTAATTGGAGGTGATTTCTTACAGCAACCAATCTATTTATTATTATTCAAAGTGTGACTCGCGGTATAAATTTAGGCGGTTATTTCTCACAACAACCCCAATTATTATTATTATCGCATTTTTCCCTGTATATAAATTTAGAATCGTGTTTATCCCTGTATTCGGTAAAAATTTAATCGCATTCATATAAAATAGTACTTAGTTAACCAATGCAAGTAGTCGTACAACTGAATTTTAATTATTCCCCACTGGAGGGAGTCTAAAGCTGTTACAACTACGGGGAGGGAGTCTTAAGCTATTATAACTAAGTTTGCTTCAAACACATTATTTATTTATTGTATCCCTTAAAAATTCTGGCTGCAAAGGACAGAAATGAGTTGGTTTTATAACTATCTGGGAACGAGGCAAGAATATAACATTGCTATGTGCTATGAGTGCATCTGCTGGGTTTGTAATGCCTATGTTTATATTTATCAGGAAACAAAAGGCGCAATTTACAAGTATTCAGATAACGATTGGTTAATTGAAAATATTTCGAGTGGCTTGAGCATTTTACATATCATGTTAGGCATTCTGCAGAAGAACCAATTCTTTTAATTTTGGATAAGCATTCCAGCCACATATCACTTGAAGATTATGAGAACTGCAAGGAGAACCACATCACAATGTTATCGTTGACGCCCCATACGTCACATAGGATGCAACCGGGAGACCTCACATTCTTCAGAGCTCTCAAAGAAGCTTTTAAAAGGGGAAGTGTCTTATTTCTGTAAAAATAAGAAAATATAACCTTATATGAAATTTGACCCTAATGTATTTTCCGATGAAGACTTTCTATCAGCTTAAATTCTTCAGTCTGAACCTACGGTAAATGAGATCTGTTCTGACTCCATTCAAGCACAATCCATGCAAGAGGACTCAATACCAGAGGAGGCAATTCTATCCATCGTTACTTAAATGTAAGTAGGGATAATTCCATCCATATCCAGGGGCTCGATTCTTGAATCTCGAATGCGAAATGTCGAAGTCTACATTTGTCACTGCCAGTGTCGAACAGTATTGTCAAGACCTATTCTTCAATACGAATCGGGATTTAAAAACAATGAGACATTATTTGTCGAAAGTATAAGTGGCAACGATGTAATATTGTGCCATGGGACGTAAATTTGTATGTCAAACGTCTTGCAAAATTAAAAATTTGTTAGTTCATTGGTACCTTGCTGTATTGTATCAAACACAGATATTGTATTTTACTTGTGAAAATGGAAAAAAAATTTATTGTAACCAAGAACAAAAACAACGTTTAACGGAAGTGGTTACAGGGGACAAACATTTATTAAGTGGCAAGTTTACTAATACCTTTACAGCCAAAAATAGTATGGAAAGGTGGAAAAACATTGCGGATATGTTAAATTCCATACCCGGGGCTAATAAGGATTGGAGACAATGGGAAAAAGTTAGTATACCTTTGTTCACTTACAAGGATATTTTTACAACTCCGTCTGTTGTTTAGACTTGGCAAGATCTCAAGAGTTCAACAAAAAAGAAACAAACTGCTGCAAGGATGCACATGCAAGGTACTGGGGGAGGGCCACCTACGAAGGAAATTTTGACGCCGACTGAGGAAGCAGTGTTAGAGTCGCTCAATACAACAGTTGTAACTGGAAGCAGCAATGTGTTAGAAACAAGCATAGCGTTTGAGTGGGATGACACAGATGCTGTGGCAGATATTCCGCCAATAGAAATTGCTACTACACCCATCCCTCCTCCAACAGATCACACTTACATTAAGGGTTCAGAAAAAAAAAGGAAAAGACTAATACCTGCTAAGCGCCGGGCAATAAGTGCAAATGCCATACAGGTGCTAGCACAAGTTTCAGAGAGAGAGTTAGAGATAAGAAAGCGGTACTATGCAAAAAAATTGCACTAATGGAAAGGCAGACATTAGCTATTGAAAAAATAGCTAATCACTTCTCTGCGTAAACTATATGTAGATTTGTTACATTGTACATATAAACATTTGTTTATATTAATTTAGAATGTGTTTAAATATACTTCTCAACAAAAATATCTGTCGTCAGTTTCTGATTTATTTGATCTTTCATTTGCATGTTTTGCTGTAAAATACTGTCATATTAATTTTATTTAACAAATGTGTACATTAGGCGTCACTCCCTATTTTATTAAAAGGAAATATTTAGTACCACATGTATGATTACTTTTGACGAAGCTCATTCACCTCTCCTATAGTGTGTGGAGAGTGCACCCACTCGTTAAATATTTCTGGTCTGTTTAGTGCTTCAGAAACTTCCTTAACACTTCTACTAACTGAATCTTGTGATAATCCTAATAGTGCATTTTTACCAACAGCTGTTTGATAACTGCCAGTTGCAAAAAAGTTTAGTGTTGCAAGAACCTGTAATTTTAGTAACTGGTTAATACTCGGATATCAAACATGAATATTTGCTTACCTTTCTTTCAATTGTTAAGCCAGACATGCGAGTTTGTTCTTGTACATATGGCGTAACCATTTCGAGTAACTCCTGCGTAACTACTTTCGTTAATCTTTTTTTTTAAATTCGTTATCATTCATTTGAAATGCATCCATGTAGTTCATAATTGGTCTGGGAACATTACCATCATCTTCCATGTTTTCAATAGCCACCACTAATGCAACATTCGGATTCATTTTGGTATTAATAAATGATTTTAGTTTAATAAAAAAAAAACATCTTTACGAAAAACCGATAAACAACCTAAAACTCGCAATTCATAACAAAACACATGTATCTACAGTGTAACTTTCGAATTCGACATTAGAAGTCGAAGGATTTTAGTCGTTCGATGCACTCTCGAACGAGAAATGTCGAATAAATCTCGAACTCGACTTTCAAGAATAGACACCACACAACACCATCGACATTTGTTGAAAATCGACTCTGAAATTACGAATTCGGGATTCAAGAATCGAGCCCCAGCACTGGAACATCCACTACTGCGACATCTCGAACCGTACCTGCTGTCAAAGATCATCTTTGTTTCCCTAGAAAACTATTAGATGTCTCGAATACCAGAAAGGTCACCATATTGACATCGACATCGATCAAAGACAGTTTGATACAAAAGAAAATAAGAAGGCAGCGAAAAATCAGAAACGACAAGAGCAAAGTCACAAATGTAATAAAGGCCACGGCAAATTTAAAGTTAAAGGTGAAAAGATTAAACAGCTACCATCTGCGTTGAAAAGGCGGTACGTACGTTTTGTC
Organism: Neocrepidodera transversa; assembly: GCA_963243735.1. Taxonomy (NCBI): domain Eukaryota; kingdom Metazoa; phylum Arthropoda; class Insecta; order Coleoptera; family Chrysomelidae; genus Neocrepidodera; species Neocrepidodera transversa. Next base: position 28,139,889 of record OY725341.1, read on the forward strand.
TTGATTCGTATTTGATTGTCACTTATAATTACACGAGACCTTTTTTTTGTCGAAGTAAACTTGACATGTATCAATAAGAATTTTGTTGCCTGGCAATTTAACGAAAAAAACTGCCTTTGAAAAAATTACGAGTCCGTAGGACGAGTAATTTTTTGTGGCAGTTTTTTGACTTGAATTACCTAATGGCAACAAAATTCAAATTATAAATGTCAAGTTTACTTCGACTCACAAAAAAAGCTAGAGTGTAATTCGGTAAAACAATTTAATGAATATGTAAATCATTAAATTAAAAAATAAGATGTAAATTAGTTTATTTAATTTAACGAAAAAGTACAATTGTTAAAGACATAATTATTAAAAATAGCTTGGGTCGAAAAATGAAAACTTTTCTGACAAGTTTGAGAAAAATTGTCATAACGTCATCAAAAATTTGTATACAATGCTGGTTGTCATGCTTTCAAAAGTTAGGTTCCGTTATTGTCGCTGGAAAAGTTAGGGCAAACTTTTTTCGCTGTCATAATGACAAAATCACGCGGCTTATTGGATTATTTATACATGAATTAAATTGCCACTGTCATAGTTTCCTTGAAATTCTCATCATATACTTATTAAATATCATTATGTCATTAATGTGTCTTATCAAAAGGTATATGTAATTACAAGGTGTGCTTTATTTGTTTTAAATGCACCAGAAAAAAACAAGTAGCAACGCTATTAAAAAAAGGTTACTTAATGAAAGTGGTGTGTAGAGGTAAGGGACAGATAGAGGGTGCCCCTATAATCACTTGCTACCCCGAGGCCCCAAGCCTCTAGCTACGGCACTGAAATACAGTTCCTAAGAAAAGTACTACGATAATAGAAGTTGTAACACGTGGGTAGTCGCATAATGTACGCAACAATACATACTGAGTAACTCCGCCACTGATATTACGGGAGAAAGGGGTAATTGCGGTCATTTAAGGGGAAATGTTAATAAACGTAAAATTTACAATATAACATTTATTGGAATCACCAAAACAGAAAGTTACACTAACAATCTACGTATTTGGGAACAAGTTAATGGTTTTAGTGAAATAATTAGGAAGTTGTTCCAATAAAAGTAGTTTTGACCGCCATTACCCGCATGCCCGGGTAATAGTGGTCGGGTTGCAGGAAATGACGGCCTAAGAATCTATGAAATTTTCACATATGTTGCCCGCAGCTGGGTCCCACCCACTGCATAATGAGTGTGGCCAGAGACCGCACATAGTGCATCTGTACCAAATGTCATTATTTTTCCGAATTCATCGCATATAATGCACTTGCTTCTTGGATCATTCATATTGTCATCCTCATCATCATCACATAGATCCGCTAACATCTGACTCTGAAGATTAATAAATCTCCTGAAAAACTTGCCTTGTAGCCTTTTTAACGCAGGTGGTAGCTGATTTAACTTTTTCACCTTCAGTTTTACCTTTGCCCTTACCTTTATTTCCTTTGTGACTCTGCTCTTGTCGTTTCTTATTTTCTTTTTCTATCAAACTGATTTTGATCAGTGCCTATATCAATATGGTAGCATGTTGCTTCTGGCCACCCTTTCTGGTATTCGAAATTGCAGACAGATTTCTATGCAAATAAAGAAGATCTTTGATAGCAGATAGGGTTTAAAATGTCCAGTGATGTTCCAGTGCCGGATGTGAAAAGAGTTGTCTTTACTTGCATTTCAGTACCGGATGTGGATGGAATTGCCTCCTCTCGTACTGAGTCCTCTTGCATGCATTCTTCTTGAATGGATTCAGAACACGCTTCAATTACACTAGATTCAGGCTGAAGAATTTCCGCTGCAAGAAAGTCTCTATCGCAAAATATATTAGGATCGAACAGAAAAATCACCGGTTTTTTGAACCCCGATTCATCGTTGCTGATTGTGGTAACGCTTGAATAAGTATTAGGAAATAGTGATGCAATTTCCTATGTGGTTATCTTCTTTGCAACATGACAACATTGTGATGTGGTTCTTCTTGCAGTGCTCATAATCTTGAAGTGATATGTTGCTGGAATGGTTATTAAAAATTAAAAGAATTGGTTCTTCTGCAGAAGGTATAACATGATATGTAAAATGCTCAAGCCACTCGATGAAAAGGTTTTCATTTACCAACCGTTATCTGAATACTTGTAAATTTCGCCGGTAGGACTATCTTTCCCAAGAAGTGGTATCATTCGCTTCCTGGGAAATATAAACATGGGCGTTACAAACTGGATGCGACAGGAGGGATAAAAACCTACTCTGACTCCAGTGACCCGTTTAGTTTGGTAGTGCCCGCCATTACCCTCTGACCGCCATTACCCCGTTCTCCCCTACATATCTATTAAACACATCACGTGTTTTCAATCTGTGTAATATTTTTATATTCATTGGGGTTGTCTGATTTTTTTTAAATTGTATCTACATAAAAAAAAAATAAAATGGAAGTTAGGTTAACTACTTAGTTATATACTTAGATGCTTTGTACAGTTTGAATGGTTCAAACCATTTTTATTCAATTATTAACTAACCAAATGCACCTATTTTAATTGCTTTAAAAGTTTTTTTGATGTGTATCAATGAATTAACGCTTTATTAATATTTTTTTAGAAAAAAGGTGTGTCTTGTGATATCTCATTTAAAAGATCTCATTGGGTAATAGACATACCTATAAACTTTTTTTTCCACTACTAGTATTAGAAGATGTCATTATTTATGCTGTGTTCGAGTCGAGAAGTTAAATTTCTCTCCTACAAGTAGATAATTTTTGATTATCTAGTAGTAGTAGATAATGAAAACAATTGAAGACTAAACGTGAAGTCAGAGGTATGCGATCTTAGGAAATCTTTCAAATTAATTATACGCAACTGTCATTACGTTTGTCAAAAAAAAATTTTTAGGCCGAATAGCCCAGGCAGCTGAGGCCAAAAAAGGAGAAGAAGAAAAAATTTTTTTTTGAATTATAATAAAAAATTCGTCAGCAAATAAGCTCTTTCTACAAAAATGGTACATTGGTTGTACAATATGGTAGTGCTGCCCATGGTAACATATGCATCTCTGGTCTGGTGGCCAAAGATAAAACAACGGACCGCTGTCTCCAAATTGGGCAAGATACAAAGACTTGCCTGCTTGGGAATAGCGGGGAACATAAAAACAACACCCACAGCTGCTTTGGAAACTCTTCTTGACCTCCCACCATTACAATACGTTATAATGGCGGAGGCAAGAATGGCTCTACGACTGCTAGAGGACTCACCATTCTATGAAGGAAATCATAGACTGGGACACACTAAGCTAGATCATGTGGGAGGCAACATGCTTGACATGAGGTCAGACTACATGACTGCTAAATACAGCTTCAACAAAGATCTGAGAATAATAATTAAGAATCGGAATGAGTTGAATACAAGCACAGATTTCAGGACAAACCCTAACGGAATTACCTGGTACACAGACGGGTCAAAAACCGAAGGGGGAACTGGAGCTGGTATATACTGCGAACAGAATAAGTACCAAGAGAGCTTCCAGGCAGAGGTCTATGCAATACTCGAATGTGCGAGACATAGTATTATGAGAGCCCACGAGGGTAAAAGAATCATAATCTACTCAGACAGTCGAGCAGCCCTTAAGGCCATAAGAAGCCCAAAGGTGACATCTAGACTGGTATGGGAATGTGGCGAAGAACTTAGGGAACTGGCGACCCACAATAAAGTAACTTTATCGTGGTTACCAGGTCACAAAGGTATCGCTGGAAACGAAAAAGCTGACGAGCTCGCAAGAAGCGGGTCGTCCACCCCATTAATTGGTCCAGAACCAGCGATGGGAGTACCAAAACGTACGTTTAGGAACCATATAAAAGACTGGATCAAGCGAAAACACAAATTATACTGGGACAATGTACCCGGACTTCTACACGGGAAAAAATTTATAAAAGAACCGACAAAGAACGTAACTGAAGAACTGCTTTCAATGAGTAGGCATCAACTACAAATTACCACAGGGCTCCTCACGGAACACCTTCCCACCAGAGAGCATCTAAACAAAATGGGGCTATATAACGGCGACCTTAAATGCAGACAATGCAATAAAGGGACTGAGAATGCACTCCACATACTATGCAACTGTGAGGCGCTGGATCACAGAAGGCAAAGAATTTATGGAAAACCAAAAATGGATTCAGAAGGCTACTACAAACAGCCATTAAAGAACCTGTACAAACTAGTGCAGGGAACAAGGTTGATGGACTGGGTGCAGTAGACAAAAGACGGGAGATAACGCAATAAGCCCACGAGGCTGCAGTGAATCCGGTTGCAAAGAACGGTCCCGGACAAAAAAAAAGAAAGCTCTTTCTATTGAAGTCCTATATTTTTAATGTAAATTTTCGACCTAATCAAATAAAATAGGGGTAAGTCATTCTTTATCAAATATATTTTCGTTGGAAATAGTTTAAGGTTATGTAATCAATATTTTGATATTAATTAGTCTTATATGCAATAATACCTATTCTAAAATTAACCTAAAAATCAATTTAATAGTTTTTTTAAATCAAGTGTCAAATGAATCGAATTCTTCATGTTTTCATCGCTACTTGAAAGTTTAAAAATTTACAGTGCAATTAACATAAAGAAATGTCAATTTCATTTATTGAATATTCTCATTCAATTGTTTTCACAAACTGCTCTGCCATTAAATTATTTTCAAATACATAACCAAAAAAATCCAAAAAATATCATTGTAAAAACGATTAAATGTTCTAGTAGTGGAATAAATAGCAAATAAACCACGGTAGAGAAGATTTTTCTCAGCCTCGCAACTTATTATCCCTCGATGCTTCGCATCTCGGGATTATAATAATGCTCGGCTGAGAAAAATTACTTCTCTACCTTGGTGTATAATATACTATTATATTCATGTATAGTATGGAATAATTCCAATGTTTAGGTATACACTATAAAAACAAGACATGCTAAATAAGTAAATTTTAATTTCTTTTAGCAGCAATAAATCTTACAACTAATAAAAATGTTACATTAATAAATAATATACAAAAGTTTCAATTTATAAATTTAAAAATATCATCAAATTATCATCAAAAAGTTGAAACAAAATTAAATCAAAACTTTTGTTTACAACATCAGAAATTTATGTATAAAAACCCCTAAAAATAGAAAACTTATAACAATAAATAATTATTTAATAATAAATACAATTACCTTTAATATATTTTCATATTTCTATAAAATATCACACATCATTTATTGTAAAAATAAATAAATAATATAAAAAAATGAACAAATAAAAAACATTACGTAAAGTAGGACAAACAGGGTAGACAAATATAACAAAAATTATTTAATTAAAACATTCAAAAAGATGATGCTTTAATAAATAATAATTTTATAAATAAAGTTAAACTTTGATGTTCTTTTGAAATGTTTTAAAAGTGCCTAGTTAATCGAAAATATTAATACAAATACAAATATAAATTTTATAAAAAAATCTGTTTTATAACTTTATATTCATTAAATTGTACCTTTCTAGTCTCTTATTATAAAATATGTTTTTTATATTCGTGTTACAGTTAATATCTTTCGTTTAATTGAATCAGTGTTCCTGCAACATGCACTTTACAAATTAAGGTACAAATCTATTTATCCAAAAATATCTAAACCTTACCTAAATTTACCTTAATATATAACTTAAAATAAAATAAATAATTACCACAGCAATGCACTAAACAACGGTATGTTGCTTAAAAAAATAATTTAATACAATATTCATATACTCTTCAAATTGAGAACAGCTTACCGTTAATATTACCATTTATCATTGAATGGAGAATAATTAGATCCGGCGGATTTAATAGGAGAATTTTTTCTTTCAGCACCTGGAGCTGCCGAAAATAAATGTTTCCTTTTGTTTAATTCTGAAAAATAAGTCATTTATAAATTAAAAATTAAAATTATAAATATAAAGCGTAAAGTACAAAAATAAATTTTTAAATTCAAAACCCAAATTTTGAATGTTTGATGCTTGCGATATAAATTTTATATTACTTGTTTTAAGTATTTTCGTGAAATAAGATCAATATGTACAATGTCTTTTATTTTTCACATATATTAGGGAAACCGGGTATAGAACGGAGTACCTGGGTAGAACGGGGTACAATGTTTCAAATTTTTGCGGGTTACAGAAAGAACGCCATATTTGACATAATACAGCGCCGCCTATATACAGCGTTGTCTACCGTACTATAATTAAAATATTTGTAAGATTATTACAACTTTATGTACTGTAAAATTTCAAAGTAAATATAGTTCGCACTTTGTACCATAATTTTATATTTTCACAAATCATAATAATATACCATGATCAATCACTGACAAATTTCAAAAACATCTGTTAGGACAGTCTTCGGTCATCCACCCAACTGGAAGGATCTACGAGTTTTAAGGATTCTTAAGGGTTTTATACGTTTTTTTAATGATTTTTAAGGAATTTTGGAATTTTTATAATTTTCAATGATTTTTAAGGATTTTTAGGGATTTTTAAGAATTTTAAACTATTTTTAGGGGTTTTAATGGTTTTTAATGATTATTTTAGGATCTTTAAGACTTGCTTAAGATTTTTAAGTAATTTTAAGTATTTTCAAACTTTTTTAGGGATTTTCTTTTTTAAGGATATTTTAAGGATTTTAATGTATTTTTAATGATGTTTAAGCATTTTTGAGATTTTTAAGGATTTTCAAGGACTTTTAAAGATTTTTTGGGATTTTTAAGAATATTAAACTATTTTTAGTGATTTTAATGTTTTTAAGGATTGTTTTAGGATCTTTAAAAATTGCTTGAGATTTTTAAGTAATTTTAAGTATTTTTACGGATTTTTAAGGATTTTTTCAAGATTTTTTAAGGATATTTCAACAACTTTAAAGTATTTTTAAAAATTTTCTTAACATTTTTAACGATTTTAAGGATTTTAAAGGATTTTTTATGATTTTTAAGGAGTTTTGGGATTTTTAAGATTTTTCAAGGACTCTTAAGGATTTTTCAGGATTTTTAAGAATTTTATACAATTTTTAGCGATTTTAATGTTTTTTTCAGGATTGTTTTAGGATCTTTAAGAATTGCTTAAGATTTTTAAGAAATTTTAAGTATTTTTTAGTGTTTTTAGGGATTTTTTTTAGGTTTTTTGCAAGATTTTTTAAGGATATTTAAGGATTTTAAAGTATTTTTATGAATTTCTATGATTTTCTTAAGATTTTTAAATTTTTTTCAGAATTTTAAGGGATTTTTAAAGATTTTTTAAGGATTTGAAGAATTTTAAAGGAGTTTTAATTACTTTTAATAATTTTTGGAATTTTTAAGCATTTTCAAAGACTTTTAAGGATTTTTTGGGATATTAGAGAATTTAAACATATTTTTAGGGATTTTAATGTTTTTTGAGGATTATTTTAGGATCTTTAATAATTATATACTTCAGATTTTTAAGCAATTTTAAATATTTTTAAGGGTTTTTATGGATTTTTAAGAATTTTTTTCAGGATTTTTAAGGATTTTTAGATATATATGAGAATTTAAAAATATTTTTAGGGATTTTAATGTTTTTTGAGGATTATTTTCAGATCTTTAATATTTACATAAGATTTTAAAGCAATTTTAAGTATTTTTAAGGGTTTTTAGGGATTTTTAAGAATTTTTTTCAGGATTTTTAAGGATTTTTTAAGTGTTTAAAAGTATTTTTATGAATTTCTAAGATTAATATTAAGATAAGATTTTTAAGGATTTTTAAACTTTTTCATAATTTTAAGGGGTTTTTAAAGATTTTTAATAATGTTTAAGGATTTTAAGGATTTTAAAGTATTTTTAATTATTTTTAACGATTTTTGGGATTTTGAAGGATTTTCAAGGACTTTTAATAATTTTTCAGGATTTTTAAGAACTTTAAATTATTTTTAGGGATTTTAATGCTTTTATCAGGATTGTTTTAGGATCTTTAAGAATGGCTTAAAATATTTAAGTAATTTTAAGTATTTTTAAGGGTTTTTATGGATTTTTAAGGATTTTTTCAGGATTTCTTAAGGATCTTTTAAGGATTTTAAAGTATTTTTAAAAATTTCTAAGATTTCCTTAAGATTTTTAACGTATTTAAATTTCTTTTCAGAATTTTAACGGATTTTAAAGATTTTTAAGGATTTTAACGATTTTAAGGATTTTAATGGATTTTTAATGACTTTTAAGGATTTTTGGAATTTTTAAGAATATTCAAGGACTTCTAAGGATTTTTAGGGATATGTCAGAAATAAACTATTTTTAGGGATTTTATTGTTTTTGAGGATTATTTTAGGATCTTTAAGAATTACTTAAGATTTTTAAGCAATTTTAAGTATTTTTTAAGGGTTTATAGGGATGTTTAAGAATTTTTTTCAGGATTTTTAAGGATTATTTTAGTATTTAAAAGTATTTGATGAATTTCTAAGATTAACGTTAAGATAAGGTTTTTTTGGATTCTGAAGAAAAATTCAGGATTTTAAAGATTTTTAATAATTTTTAAGGATTTTAAGTGACTTTTAATGACTTTTAAGGATTTTTGGGATTTTTAAGGATTTTTAGAGATTTTCAAAAATTTTAATCTGTTTAGGGATTTTAATGTTTTTTCAGGATTGTTTTAGGATCTTTAAGAATTACTTAAGATTTTTAAGTAGTTTTAAGTCTTTTTAATGCTTCTGCCCTGCCCTGGAAATGAAGAGGCTTCTTACGTTTGGTTTTGTACAGCTGGAGCCTACCGACTTCAAGGAAGATTCACCTAAATCAACCACAGATTTCTTAAGAAGGTGTGGATTGTATGGTGAATTATAGCCCATAGGTGTGAGCCACAATAGGCCTCTGTTGGACGCAGTGGAGGGGCGAGCAAACGCTCCACTCATATTTAAAACATACCTGCCTACCTAAGTCTTTTTAATTATTTTTAAGGGTTTTTGCGATTTTTTAAGGATTTTAAAACTATTTTTAAGAATTTTTAAGGTTTTGTTAAGATTTTTAAGGTTTTGTTAAGATTTTTAAGGATTTTTAAACTTTTTTAAGAAGTTTATGGGATTTTTAAAGTTTTTTAACGATTTTTAAGGGTTTTAAGGATTTTTAAGGATTTATTATTTACCAAGAGCAGTTGGCTATGTTGACTGGCAATATATCTATCTGACCTTGTCTGCCGTCAATCGTGAGTTGCGACGCGATGAGCATGTGCTCAAGTTCGGTTTTGTAAGAATTGTCAAATTTGTAAAAAACGCCAAGTGTTAGTAGCCTTAGATTTTATGAAGAACTGGACAAAGTCCTGTCCCTTCACAAATATTTTCCGGATAATAGCAAATTATTAGTCCAAACTTTTTTGTTGTTTTTTAATGAAAATGGTGACACATATATTTGAGGCAAAGTGGGGAGAGGCAAAACGGGGTATACCCCGTTATACCCCACGAATTTTCTAAAGGGAAAATTTTAAATATTTATTATATACTATTTTCAGTTGCAATTTGCAATTATTTAAACAACATTTGAGCCATGTCACTAAACTTTTCATTTTAAAAATATTATTTGTTCTAGATGGTTCGAACATACATCACAAAACGGAACGACAAAATTGGTCTTCGGAGTCAATTTATCAAGCTATTCTTGCTGTTTTTAACGGTGAGATGGGTTACAAAAGAGCTTCGCCACAATTCAATGTTCCACAAACCACATTAGAACGTTATGATAATAAAAATAGGCAAGGAGGAGAATATTTTATAATTGATAAAACTGCTGGACAATTTTGTTGTTTATTCACACAAGTTCAGTAATTAGAATTAGTAAGATACCTTACCCATATGGAGAGTAGATTATTTGGACTAACAAAGACCGATTTTCCAAAGGTGACATACCAGGTAGCCGTACGAAATAACTGCAATAACAGATTTAACTGCAACAACGAAATATCTGGCGAGACCTCGATGAAAGGATTTCTGAAGCCGTTACCCTACTCTAACCTGAAGCAACGTCTGGTGCACGGACAATGTGCTTTTACAAAAATACCGTAGATACATTTTTTCAACTTCTTACTGAGATAATCGTTGCCCATAAGTTAATAGGTGGCAGAATATACAATTGCGACGAAACAGGAGTGACGTTTAACCCCAAAACCCAGAGTAAAATATTAGCTAAAAGAGGAAACCGTCAGGTGGGGGTAATAACTTCTTCAGAAAGATGACAGATAGTTACGGCAGAAATGTGTGTTTTGGCACAGGGTAACTATATGCCGCTCTCGTTAACATTCCCCATAATTCGCAACTTTTGAAGTTGGTCTACTTCCTGGATCATCTGGATGGATGACAAGAGATATTTTTTTAGAATAGTTTAAGGGTTTTGTTAAGTTTTCTGGAGCAACAGAAGAAAATAGGGTGTTATTGGACGGACATTCAACACATACAAAAAATATTGCCCTAATAGACTGCGCATGAGAAAACGGAGTTATTCTAACTTGTTTTCCTCTCCATTGCTCGTACAAGTTGCAGCCACTTGACGTTACTTTCATGAAACCTTTAAGCAATTATTACGAAATGGAAGTGAGAAAATGGATGCCTTGCAATCCTAGAAAAGTCGTTACACTGCGCCAAATATCCACTCTTTTAGATGTAGCTTTTCCTAATGCCGTAGTCATGAAAACTGCAGTAAATGGATTTAGGAAAACAAGAATTTGGTCTCCGACTCTATCATTTTTTTCCAAGCCCTACAATAGATATTGCATCTCCATCGAAGTCTCAAAAGCTAACAAAACATTGGGAACAGGACTTAGGGAGCAAACACAGAAAAAAGAAGTAAATAAACCCCTAATAAACCAATTCTCTGACGGAATGCAGAGCCACAACCTGGATGCTCCTGGATGCCTGGTAATTTAGAAAGCGTATCACAAGCAATCATGTCGAATTTTTTGAGTGGATCTGTGGAAGCCGTAAAACAACAGGCTGAAAATTCTGTCGAAACTGCTAATACTAAACGCATACCTCCAACAGCGGCATACACTTTCTTGTAGGCACCTCAAGAATAACTAATTCCAATACCAAAAGTGCAAGCAAACACCAAAAGGACGACTCGTAAAAGGGGTAAGACGCCAATTTTTGACCAAGTTAAAGAAACAGCAAAACAGAAGGAAACAACAGCGAAACAGAACAAAACAATAGCAAAATAGAGGGAAACAACAGGAAAACAGAAGGAAACAACGGCAAAAGAAAACAACCAAAGATAAAAAAGACAGTCGCAGCAAATTTTTCTGATTTCAAATAATCGCTTGAAGAAGAGGACGCTAAGTGTGCCTATATTGTCAACACTTTTATACGAAATCTACAGAAGGATGGGTGTCTTGCAGTTATGTAACCGATGGGCGCATAACTCTTGTGCCGAAGTAGATAGCGAAGATGACATTCTTTTTCAATATTTTGACATATATAGATTAAGATTTTTGTATACAGTAACATATTGCTTTTTTACGTTTTTTTTACACATGAGTAAAGAGTGTTAAATGCGTTTGTAATGACTATCCCGTTCTGCCTCACCTAAACCCCAATGTGCTCCATAGGTGGGGCACAACGGTACAAATTTAATGACAAAAAAATTAATAACAAAATAGGGAAGAGGAGCTCACAAAATATTTTTACAATAACATTAAATATAACCTACAAACAAAAATTGTAAGGATATACTGGAAAAAAATTTCAAAAACAAATAATTCCCCTACCTGATATTGCCAACAATATTTTCCTACGAGCGCCGAATGTATTAACGCCTATTTCTACAAGATCTTTCTCAGTCAACGTAGCAAATATCCTCAAATCGATTTCGTGCTTTGTAAATAGACCAATATATCTATCCAATCCTAGAGAATTCAACATAGTCGTTAAGTCAGACCATTCGGAAGATACCAGGTTGTTTAAAACATGACTTGGAGTCTGATCCACAATATTACTGATATTCATCGAGTTTGAAATATAAGTCTCATTTCGTTTTGGAGGCGTGCTCCAAACATCTTCCTCCTAAAAACACAACAATAATTATTGAACTACATATTCATATTATATAAAAAGTAAATTAATCAAACCTTTTTTTGTCTTACAACGTCTGCAAATGGAGTGGGACTTGTATGGCTAATATAATACCCAGACCAAGAATTATTTGGTTGCCTGTAAGCACCATTTGTCGACTTATTTTGCATAGCTCTTAAACCTATAAGTCTTTTATCGTCGATATCTACAGGAGTTAAATTATTTGTATCTTGTTTTTTGTCAACTGACGGTCCATGATAACCCGGCGAAAAATTCATCTCTGAGAGGATAGACGATAAATCTATAAACAAATTATATTTAAACAAGTGAAAAACGGTAATATTTTTGCCGTAATTTGGAGGTTTTGAAAATATAAATTTACGAAAATAAATTTCTGTATAAAGTATATACATTATATACTACTATAGCGGGAAAGTAAAAATAGGTCAAAGATTAATATGATTTTTGGAGTTTTTAACTATGCTCAAGAGTTTTTTTTCTTCGAAAACTCTAAAACTTCAAGTATTATTGTAATATTTATTGTTAGTTACCATTTCTTTGACTTTTAGGTTCCATAGATTGTCTGTTAAATGAAGAAGTTGAAGTTCTTGGACTTGATAAAGAACTTGATAACGAACCGTTGTTACTGGAAATAGATGAGTAATTACCAGCTTCGCTACTATTCTGTTCTAACCCCCATGAACTTGACGACGTAAATTGACTATAGCTCATAGATTGATATCTGTAACAAAAAGATATATACACTATCAAATTGATTTTTAAAACCTTATTATTTCATATAAATAACTTTTTGTAGTTGGTTGTCAATAAAATGAAAATAATAAAAATGTCTTATCGTACCCACTAGTTCCCATTGACTGTTGTTGCGACATATTGTAAAGAAATTGAGGTTGTTGAACCATTCCAACAAACGGAGGACCATTTTGTGTAGTAGTTGTCGATGGGTAATTCCAGGTCGGTGATGCCATTGGACTTAACATTGGTGATAGAGGATGTGCATTGTTATTAGAAGAAGGATGTGGTGGAGGGTTAACGGGAGATTGTATGGTTGGAATAACTGTTGGAAGATGATAAGTTGGTGGTATATCAGCATGAATATAAGAATCGTCAAAGCCAAGGATGTAGCTCCTCGCCTTGTACATGTTTCCTATAAAAATCGTACATAATAAAAGAATAATAATTACAACAATAATGCTTACCAGCATTTTTTTCAACGCCTTTAATTACACATGCCCTAGTGTTTTGTTTTGCTTTCAGTCTTATGGTAATGGTAACTTCATAATGATTCTGTACTTCTGTCAATTGATCATGTCTTGTTCTTAAATTTGTACACTCTTCAGGTAAATCAAAAATAATGATCAATGGTAAACTTCCCATAAGCAATTGCCTAGCTTTATAAACATCATGAATATTGCCTGTAATGGTTATATTGCTTTTCTTCAAATTTGGTATATTGGGATCTTGAGCATCTGGAAACATAATTTGACAGTTCGTGTATTTCATTATTTGCTTTAAGTTGGAGTAGTTTTTGCCAAGCACGTTTGGATGATGGTGTGGAGGTATTTCCATAGACATTTGGACTGGAGTTTGATTCTAAAAATTAGTAAAGATTAATCAATATATTTTTGAACTTGTTAAAAAAAGTTGGTAATTTGTAAAAAAAGATTAATAGCTGTAACCAAAATTATAACTGGGAATACCTCTTTAACTCGGGAAAAGACCCCTGCTAGAAAAAATCTATCATTTTCAGTTTCACTACAGAGCTTTTTTATTTGAGCTGTAAATGAGCCGATATCTTAGAAATACCTTATAAACAAATGTCCATGTATTTTATGTAGTTTGGTGGAGGGAAACAGGATCTACCTAGAAGGTTACCAAAGTCGAGCGCCTAAGTACTAATCAAACGCGTTAGCGATCTTGTTTGTGTTTTGTTAGCACAAATCTACTGAGGGAATTTTTCACGTATGTGATTTTTTCATGTTTTTCCTGCCCTATTTTAATTCCGACCCACCTCCTAGAAGAAAAAGTATTGTGAACGAGCTAAAAAAAAAATCGAGACAAAAACGGAAATATCCATTTTCGGCTCCCCTGAGACGATTAAGACCATTTCCAGATGGAAGTCTGTCTGTCTGCCTGTCTGTGTGTATGTGTGTGTGTGTGTATTCTTCCACGATAGAGGCCACACGTTTAATCCGTTTGAGCTGAAATTAGGTACAGAGGTTTGGGTTACCCGTCGGAAGAATCCATTAGTTTTTGTACGACATCTATCAAACGGAAGTGTTACTATTAAAAAATGACAGATACAATATCTCATGGAATTTGACATGCAGTATGTCATTTGAAAGCTCTTGAAAAACTCTATTCAGAGCAATCAAAATTATTTCTCCAACTGTCACATGTCAAAAATAAAAAATGTAAAAATTTGAAACTTTAACATTAAATATCTGAAAAAGTATTTGTGGATACTCGGGAAAGTTTTGAGGCGACACAACCGATTTTTTTATTTTAATTTTGAGGTAATGAAATAGCAAATATATTTATTACCCATTATGGCTGTCATTTTAAACTAATAATTTTACAGATATAAAAATGAACCAAAAATTGAATAGCAACTGATAAATTGGTTTGATGAGGATTCAGACGCGGAATTTGTTCATATGAAATCTGATTCTGATACAGTGAACATTGCGATTATGCATCTAACACAATCTGGGGATAATGATAATAATAACGTTGAACAATCCGGTGATGATGATAAAATAGTTTCATTATCCGAAAATAAACAAGTACAGGTTTTTCCGAATATACTGAAAAAAAAGGATGGCGCACAGCGGCTAAATCATAAGAAAATTTACAGTCACAATATTATATAAAAGCTTTCTGGAAGGTACTACCAAAAATGAAAGGAAATTATTGATTATTGGAAACTTTATTTCCCAGATGATTTTATTGGCGAAATAGTAAACAGCACCAATAAAAAATTGGACCTACTTTGGCCTTTCATATCAACGTGCAAAAGAATGTAGATCTACAATGTCTAGAAAAAGATTCCATTTACGTTAACAAGCTATAAGATTAAATGGTTTAGACATGAGGGCTGAAAGATCTTAAATTGACAAATATTCATCAATAAGACCTCTTTTTGAAAGATTTGTCAATAGTTGTTCTGCTTATTAAATACGCCATGGACGAGATGTTAGAAGCTTTTCGAGGTCGTTGCAGCTTTAGGCAGTATATTGCTAAAAGGCCGGCAAAATATGGGACCGAAATTTATGCTATCGTCGATTCTAGGATATTTTACACACATAATTCAGAAATTTATGCGGAAAAAAACAGCCAGATTGGCCCATATTAAATCTCATATGATGCCAAGAGTATAGTCAAACGATTAATCAAAAACATTGATAATTCTGCGCAAAACGTAACTGCTGATAACTATTTCACATCTGTAGGAATTACTTATGATTTGTTTGACAATACTATCTAAAAAAACAGATAGCTCTATTAATTGCACGTTTTAAGTGGAAATTTTCTAACTCTGGATTTCCTGATAAGGGAAAATCTACAGCTACCTTTTAGACAGTATTAATATTAACTAACTACTTTTCCGTTTCTCATATACCCCCTTTCCCAACCCCACCTCCAAATTTTCTAAAAACGTTATGTATTATTGTCTCAAATTCTATAAAATGTTATCTAGTAAGTTATAAAAACTGTATTATATAGTTTTTTTGTCGAACTTGGCATCTTTGTTATAGGCCTGAAGATAGCTCGTAAGCCGAAACTGGTCGTCCTCTTAAACTAATGTTTTACTTAATATATTGTGGTACATGAGTTTTATGGATTCAATATTTTTTTATTAATGAATGCCTATGAACAAATAAACGCTCATATTGATATTCTTTCAGCACAATATACAGTTGATATTCAATTTTTATAAATTTCCTTTAACTTACAGCCAAACTTTCACACATGTACTCCATAAGCAATATCGTGGCTTGCTTTACTTGATCCACTTCCCATTCCAAACCTTTGACCAATACCAACGTAGCATGTAATTTTGGTCGAGTTTTAAACATCACCTGCACCTTGTATTGCTCTTGAATTTTCATAATGTAAGAAGAAGTTGAGTCTATATTTTTACTCATTATTGGGAGTTCGAATCCAAATATTAGAGGAATTAGTTCCTGCAAGAAAATTATAACTACACAATAATAAAAGCATTATATTCTTTCTAAATACTACCAAATTGCCATCGAACAAAGTCATGCATTCATAACAATTACAAAGATAAATGGAAAACGTTGTATATTTTATAGCACAATTAAGTGGCTTATTTCAAATAATATTAAAAAATTTATAATTAAAAATTTTTTATACAGAATTTTCCATAACAATGTATCATTAAATCATTGTGACGTTTCGTTATTTCTACCGGATCTGATATAGCAATATTATCACTTCTAATTTAGGACATCCTATATAACTGTTCTGGAAATTTGGTTTGTGATAAATATAAAAATGTAGGCTTTCACGACCGGCGTCAATGTAATTCTTTATTTCCAGGTAATGCAGTGATCTTTTTTGGTTATTACTACCAAACTTTATGGTTGCAACTGCGACAGGCGGCTTCAGTCGGACTCTACGGAGAGGAAACTTACCAGTTAGTTAGGAGACTAGAAGCCTCACGCAACAAGAAAGCCCAAATGCTAAGTTCTCTAATATTTGTACTACCTTGCAAAGACACAGATACCACACCAAAATTTCTAGGTTCAAAACGGATCATCAAGAAAATACAGCCCTAAAGAATTTTCGACAGAATGGTATTAGTAAGGGAGAGAATCCGCCAAACATGAAAGGTTCAAATTAAATTTTAAAACTAAGTCATTTAAGGCCTGTTGTACAGTCTCTGTTCAAACATAGCTCAAGATTGAACGTGGTTTAAATTTCAATATTCAGTCGTACAAAGCTAGTTCAAGGCAAAGCTTAGTTCACTGGCTATCATTTTGTAAAGTTCAACTAAGCTGTAGAATTTGGGGACAAAGTTTGGACATAACGTAACCTCAACTTTTGTAATATTTTAAAAATAATGGCTCAGCAACTACCTGAAAATCCTGTTGAACAGATGATGAAAACTTTGCCGAATCAATGGAAGTATTAATAAACGCTAGAAGATATCAAAAGAGATATAGAGATAAAATGGATCATTTTCTAGAATGAAATAATGAAAAATTTGTCAAAAGATTCCGGCTTTCCAAGTTGGGTATTCACTTGTAACCTACTAACTGATATTTTTTTGGGAATCATGCTGTAACTACTGAACAAATGGTGCTAGTAACATTGAGATTTTTGCAACTGGAAACTTCCTCCAGAAAATTGGGGATTTGGTTGGTATAGACAAAGCAACAGCAAGTCGTATTGATTGGAAGGTAACCAGAGCATTTGCAGGGCTTTATCATCAGTATATTAGAATGTCAGAAACACAACCTAAACTTAGAAGTGCCTCTCAAAAGTTTATTACAGTAGCACGATTTCCCAAATGTAATGGAGCTATCAGGGATATAATAGGATTCTTTTTTTTATTTAATGTTCATCTGGTTCAACCCATGACTCACAAATATTTGCCAATTCAAACATCAGAGCTAAAATTACTTGATAATACCCCTTTATAAGGAAAGATTAACTTTTTATTGAATCTCAGATCACATCTAGGAATAGCATAGAAAGAAAATTTGGATAATGGAAAAGAATGTTTCCTATATTTGCCTTTAAATTTAGACTGAAAATGGAAAAGGTTGAGGCTGTTGTGATTAACACAACAGTTTTGAAGATTATTAGACATTAGTTAATAAATTACTTTAATGAGCTACATATGAAATTTTCATCTTCTAACAAACGTTAATGATATAAATGTACTGCAACCTGCATTACCTCCAAATTTGCTTGGAAAACCATCAATTCGCTTTGCCAATATCTCCTTAATTTTCATATCATTATCGTAATTTTTGTTTTTTTTTTCAGGTTGTTATATTTCTTCCTCAAGGTCGAAGTATCTCCATAAATCTGTCCACTTTCATTGTTGAATTCAGTTTCAATCTATTGCAGTATTCTAGCTTCTGTTGGTTTTATTATCGGTCTTTTTATTTTCTAGTGTATCTCTATACTTTTTTACCAAGGAAAGTAATATTGTTTATAGCCATATTATCCTCCCAAACTTTTTATCCATAACTATTCAATAACTTTACCTTAAAGAAATCTCAAATTCTGAAAATAAGACTTTTGAAAGAAAGAACCAACTGCGCATGTACAAATGCTACCAACATAACATATATTTCCTCGAACTAAGTTTTATATAGCTGAACTCAAATATCATCTGTACAACTGTAAAACCGGCCCTTACTAGAATTTAAATATTGAGATAAGATCAATACAGGATAACACCCAATTCTATGGAAACGACTCTAGTTGTCCAATGAGAGATAAAAAAAATTTACCTCAATTCCACACAAAACAACTCGAGACCACAAAAACAGATTTGAAAAAAAAAACTGTTATTAACTTATCCATTCGACCAACAACGGACAATACCTACAGAAGAGATCATTATCAATATAGAAGGCGGAATTGGAAAACTACCTACTGATGTCAAGGAAAAGGTACGAACCAAATCTACAGGAATTTTATGAAAAGCCAAACAAGCAAAAAGTAATATTTCAAGAGGCAAGAAGGCAACCATAAGAAGTCTTAATGAGGATGGAATGGAAATCTTCATAAACACCTCGTACTACAAGAATAAGCTTAATGATCTGGTCACTTACAGAAAATTACCGAAATATCCAGCAAAGATGATCTTAAAAAAAACTACCAAACTGATAAAATAAGTCATTACAATAGGAGAAAGCAGAAAATATGCATTACTAAAGCTTTACCATCCAGACTATATGGATTACCAAACATTCCCAAAGAAAATGTACCTCTAAGACCAATATCAAGTGCCATAAGATCACCAATTTACAACCTAAGCATCTGGCAAAAATTCTGCAAACACACATGAGCAAAACAATATAGTACGTCAGAGATTCTACTCACTATATTTTTACACAGCACATTAACCTTTTTCTACACTCGTCCACAACTACAAGTTTTAGTGGAACCAAACATTCTATGAATAAATTGACGGAGTCGCCATAGGAAGCCCACTCAGTTCAGGTATGGCGAATTTTTACATGGAAAACAAGTCAAACGTTGGCTAAGATATGTTGGTGATACATTTGTAGTCTGGAGACATGGAACAGAAGACCTGCAGAATTTCATAAACTATCTGAACAGTTTTCATCCTAAAGTCCAGTTCACCATAGAAATAGAAGAAAAGCGACAAATTCTTTTCTTAGGTTTATTAGTCAATCGAGGAGGTAATAAACTACACAAGGATACAGAAAGAAAACACACTGATCGATACCTACAACATAGATTCAGCCATCATCCAAAACAAAACGGACTGTTATCAACACCTTAGTAAACAGAGCGTTAGGGGTATATGAACCAAGATATGTTAATGCTGAAATGAAACAACTTACAATAGTACTACAAGCAAATGGATACAAAGAAGAAGCCATAACTTGTGCTACACACCCAAGGGAAAAGAAAATCAATCCTGGTGAC
Source organism: Neocrepidodera transversa (assembly GCA_963243735.1). NCBI lineage: Eukaryota > Metazoa > Arthropoda > Insecta > Coleoptera > Chrysomelidae > Neocrepidodera > Neocrepidodera transversa. Next base: position 28,159,643 of record OY725341.1, read on the forward strand.
GAACAAACAAAAATGCCGTAGAAATCCCCTAATATAAACAGGAATCTATAGAATGTGGAAAAGTGTACGTAGGATAAACAAAGAGACGCGTTAGCCCACGAATAACAGGATACAAACGAAGTTGTCGGACAAACCCAAAAGTCTGCAATCGCCGAACACATATTATCCGACAGAGAATACAAGATCCTTTTTGAAAACACCTACCTACAAGCAACATCAAGACATTACTCGATGAGATTTAACTAGGAAGCAATAGAAATATACAAACATCAAGAGAAATTCAACAGAAAGGAAGAAGAAACAACAACAATACCCAGGATCTTGCACACAGCAGTAAAAAAATAAAACCGCCAAACACCGTCGCGATAAAAAATACGCGAGCAGACATGCATATAAATAGCACACTGGAAGCATACGAGGAACCCCAACTCCTACAGACCCATATACCTGACGAATGTACTGGGGAAGCTCTTTGAACCACTACTCAATGAGCGTATCCGGGACTTTCTGAATGAAAGGGGAACGATCCCCCAATTCCAACATGGATTCAGGTCTGATCACTACACCCAAGATGCACTAGTGAGACTCCACACCCTAGCAACCAAATCTCTCAACCTTGGTCACTGTGCATCGGCAGTCCTGTTTGATATCCAGAAGGCTTTCGACCAAGTCTGGCATGCCGGACTTATTCGCAAACTTTACGATATCAATCTCCCTACCCCATTCAAACTAATCTACTCCTACTCACAAAACAGATTCATCAGAGTCAAAGTGGAAAACTCCCTCTCAGATCCCTTCACTGTCCAAGCTGGAGTCTCAGGGCTCCGTCCTAGCTCCTGTCCTCTATTTCATATACACCCATGACATTCCCCAACCTCCTTCCCCTAGCCAAGACATCCAATTCTACGCTGATGCCACACAAATCTCAGATTTCGCTCCTTCTACCAGAGCTCTACACACAAAAATACAACAACTCCTCAATCGATTCGTCCGATGGTGTAGCAAATGGAGGGTTAGCCTGAATCCCCAAAAAACCCAACTCATTATATTTAAACATCCCGTGTACTCACGAAAATTCAATCAAAACCTCAATGAAATCAACCTTAGGCTCTGGGGAGAGAGACTCGTCTCTGCGGATGAAGTTACCTACTTGGGAGTATGCTTCACGCGTACACTCAATTGGAGAACTGTAGTAGAAAGAACTCTAAGCAGAGTTAGGAGAAGGATCTCTCTAGTTGGTGGACGATTCGGCAGGTGTAACCCAAGGACATTACTACACACTTACAAATCCTACATCCGCCCTGTTTTGGAATATAGAGCCCTCAACTTCTCCACTCTCCCTCCTTGTCTCTTGCACGCCGTCACGGCAACAGAGAAGAGGATCCTTCCCATCCAATCAAATTTATGAACATACTAATACCCCTACAATCATTTCCAGATTCAAGAAGCTCCAAAACGGATACGTCGGGGGAAGACTGGAGAGCACCAACACGCACAAGAAACTCCAAGGACCAAATCGACAGTTGACAGGAACAGACGAACTATCCCTAGGACACCAAAGAAGAAATTCAGCCAATCAACCCAATCTCAGAAACCTTAGCGAAGCAAGAGAAGACATAGGTCTCCCGGAGGAGTTCCTAGGTCTATTGTAGGATGCCCCCTTAGCCTCAGATGAGCTCGATCAACCACCACCGACGCCGAAGATCCACCACTGGGAGGCTCGAAGGTATCAACCCAAATACCATACCTTTAAACATCTTAAGATAATTAACACATTCTATTTCAGATCAACAGTCCCACTGTATCCCTGAAGAGGAGAACCTCTCTCCTACAGCAGGTTACAAGGAAACAAAACAAAACAGGACAAATTACCGAGGAGGGTTTAGTTGGTGTGCCCCTGACTCTGCTTGCAGAGGGATCAGGGGAGAGTACAACACTATCTCACGCATAGAACCAAGCGTGAGGTGTCTTTAAAAGATTCCCGCTTCCACAACTCAGGTCAATAGTTGTAATACAAAAAAAACATAAGAGGGTTCGGTTACAGTTGATACGTGGTGAAGAGTTCTGCCACGCAACTGAAGATAGCTTCCGCAGTTGCAGTCGAAACGTTTGGAATTAATAACCAAAGGGGACCACAGCATAACAGCCAGGAAATCAATAATTACATTGTGATAAATGTTTTTGAAGTTTGTAGTTAATAGAATATAGTTAATAAAAAAATTTTAAAAAATGCACAGTAACAGTACAAAAACAGAGATCTGTCTACTTACTCGAACACGACTTCTAGCATTTTCAACACCATGGATATCTCCTGATATGGACACCTGATTACTCTTTTCTATGGGATTAGAGCGATTTGAGTCAGGAAAATGAATGTGACACTGGGTTTCTTCCATGACTCTTTTAATACTTAAACCTCCTTGACCAATAATATGAGAATGATCTGTATAGCTCACATCCATTTTCATTGTTATTCTATTACACTAAAAAAATAAATTAGCATTTTTAATTTGTACCAAATAAATTAGTATAGTTTTTAGGGATGATCAATAATTTTGAATAAATATAAAATAAAACACTTTGATATTAAAAATAATAAATAAAAAACATGAAGAAAAGTGAAATGCAGATTTATTTAAAGTCAGTTAATATAAAGTGTTTATTAATACACAATTATTTAAATATTGGTGTGAAATAATAAATAATCCTCATGATAAGACCGTTCTTTAATTAAAATAAGTAAACTTTATACTAATATAATCCTGCTTTAATGGCCTAAGGATTATGAAAACACTTTAATCCTATATGTAATTTGCGACCTAATTGAACCTTAAGGAATTGGGTGTTATTAATTATATACAATTTGCTGGGTAAAGCCCTCTAAGTAATTATAAGGAATAATTAAAACAAAAAACTGAGAAGTAAATTTAGGCCCCTACAACTTTTTTCTTTTTGTAACCCATTTTTATAAAATTAATAAATAGAATACAAACTTTCGTAATACAATTTTGTGTTAAATTTGTTATTCTAAATCTAAAATTTAAATTTTAAATTTTATACAAATAAGAAAAAAAATCATAAAATTTAAAACAATGACTAAAATATAATCTGATGTTTATTTTTTAGGTTTTAGACAGCGCAGAACTGATAATAATAAATAACTTTTTTCTTTAAAATTAATATTGTATAGGAATGTAATATATTAAATAGATATTTTCCTACGTGTATCAAATTCATTAAACTTTTGTTTAGAAAGGTAAGAATTTTTAAAATACGAAAAGTTACATTGTTAGTTTTATTGTATTACTGTAACAAAAAAACTTTATTTGCAAAAGGTTATTTTGTAAAATAATAATTTTATTACCTTGGTATCTAATAATGTTATAATTCGTTCTTTGGCGGCTTTCACATCTTCTGGTCGACCAGCAATTCTGACATGTGGATCTAAAAAAAACAATTATACCAATTCACTTTCGTACAAATGCCATCTCAAAATTAATTGTTAAAAATCAAAAATTGTCTTATTTAGTAGTGACACTTAGAGAGATATTATTTTACCTGATCTCAAAATAATATTAAATAATCAATTTTTAGAAACTGAAGAGTACTGCAAGAATTTGGGTCTAATTATAAATTCTAAACTTCACTTCACTAAACATATAACCGAGAAATTAAAATAAGCTTATTGTTCTCTAAAACTAATCTATCGTCACAGATCTGAATTAAATGTTAATACAAACAAACTATTAACGGAGTCTTTAGTTCTGTCTCAGTTTAAACACTGCCCCACTGTCCAAAATAGTTGCCTAAGATTATTTAATAATATAGCCCTCTGCATAAAAAAGTAGATAGAACTAATTGCGACAACTCCAGCGTATTGCGTTATTAGATACAGTGTATAAAATCCTGGCAAGACTAATAAGAGCTCGATTAAATAAGTATGCTGAGAATACCAGAGGAGTATCAAGCAGGATTTAGGATCAACACGTCGGTAACGAACCAGGTTTTTACTTTAAAGGAAATTCAAATGACCTGCTATGAGCACAGAACAGAATTACATGGTCCATTTATAAATTTTAAGCAGGCATATGATACAGCTAGCAGAAATCAACTTTTCAAATTTATGAAATGGTTTGGAGTACCAGGAAAATTGATCGGATTAACAAACGTGAAACTTTTGGACATAGAAAATAAAATGACTTGGAACGGGTACAAATCAACTGTCTTCAGGGTCGGAAACGGCGTAGGTAAGGCAAGGGCATCCGCTATCAACTGTTTTATTTATCTTAGAAGCAGAAGCCATTATCAGAGGATCTAAAGTAAAAACAGATGGTACAATCTATAATAACGTATATCCGTGCATTACGTATACAGATGACTTGACAGTATTGGCAAAATCAAGAATGAGCTAAAGAAAATCACAAAAAATCTCGCAGAACAAGCAAAAATTCTAGGACTACAAAAAAATGAAGAAAAAACAAAACATATGTTCCGTGGAGAAACTAGAAGTACCACAAAAAATCCTATAGTGAAAATGACAAGGGAAAAGGATTACAGTTTCCAAAGGGTAAATGAATTTATTTATTTTGGAGTCAAAAATTACGAAAGGTAACAGAAAAATTGGAATGCTAAAGTCACTGACGAAATCAAAATACTGTTCAAGAAAAATGAAGATTAGAATATATAATACCATTATAAATTCCACTGCGATATACGAAAGTGAAACTTGGATAATAACAAAAGAACAGGAAGAAAATATGGACCGCTGGTGACGTAAAATACTGAGAGCAATCTTCGGCAGAATAAAAACACCAGGAGGATGGAGAAAGAGAATACATCTTATATTGAGAATCAAAGATAAGATCAAGAATAAAAACAGACAGGTTAAGATGGTTGGGACGCATAGAAAGATTAAACAACGAAAGATTGACGAAAATGGCACTCTATAGGACTCTAATTGGCACAAAAACTAGAGTGCGGCGGAGAAAAAAGATGCTTCGAAAATGTGTTGGTTGCAATATAAAACAACTGAAAATACGAAATTGGAAACAAAAAGCTGAGAATGGAGGAAAATAACTGCCTTGGTCTGCAAGGCAGAGTATTTATATATAATAAAAAAATATTCAAAAGTTCCTTCTCATACCAAATTGCATCAGTAAGTCATTTACTTAACATTTCTAAATATGATTTAGCATTAAATGCCTTTAAAAGTAGACATAGAAAAATCATTGTCCGCAATCAATAATAGGCAACAGTTATTTTATTAGACTTGAATAGAATATATTTGCTTTTGTTTTGGGCTATATTGCTGTAAATTTTAAAATGTCACTATTTGTGTTTTATTTTATTTTCTAGGTCAATTATTTACAGGGTGATGTGGAAGAATTGGACCTAATGACCTAACACCGTACCTTTTTGCAAATTAACATTTAGCTATACTAATAAGTGAATTTTATAAAAAAAAATTGTACTAATTTTGATGGCATATAAAATTATCATTATTATTATTATTAATTATACAAAATCTTTGTTCTGATAAATTCAAAAGATAGATTAAAATAGGCTTTAATAATTAAAAATTCAAAAATGTTTCAATTAACATAAATCTAATGAGTGAAATATCTAAAAAAGTATATTATTTTTTTTTTCGGCAGTTTTTCAAAAAGTCAGTAATAAAAAAACAACTAATTTTAAGAAATATTAAATATTAATCGTAGGTAAAGTACCAATTTTTAGTTATGGAATTGAAATGGAAAATTAGGTTTATTTAATTAAAATTACAATGAACACTTTTATGTACCCTAAGGGAATACTGTAATTAGAAAGTATATAAGCTGATACCATTCGAGAACTTTTTTATTAATTTCTGAAATTTAATTTTTTCATAATCAGGAAAAAAGTGGATTCATTGCGTCACGTTTATAAGTTGAGTTAGGCACTATGGAATATCAACTGTGACGTATCACATTTGTCATTTAATACTTGATAGTAGGGTTTCCGACCTTTGTAAGATCGATTCGAATCATTGAGTTAAAGATCGATCCTGGAAAAATCGGATGGACTAGAAATCGATAAAAATCATGAAAATCGATTCAATTTACAATCTATTTTAATAATACAAACATTATTATTTATGAAGTATTTATTCACTGACTCATTATACTTGACTGTTTTGGGAGAAAATTAGGTTGCTTAGAAGTTAATTATTTTATATGGAATCAATAACGATTTATTCGATTTTAGTCAACTTTAGAAATACCTACACAAGAGAATCGATCTCCGATCTCAACTATTTTCTCCGATTCTTAGGTCAATCTCAATCTAAACAAAAACGATCAAAAAAATCGAATATCGAGTCACAAAAGATCGATTCTCGATAATATCGAATCGAGATCGGAAACCCTACCAAAGACTATCTACTATAGACGTTTCACGTAAATGGCTCAAGGTCAACTTGCTTTTGTGTTTTAGGATCAGAGCCCTAGATGTCTCTGTTAGTATGAATAATTAAATTTAGGTTGGCTGCAATGGTAAAATTTCAAATTTTATTAGATAAAGTTTGCTATACTGGTACTTATTACTAACTTTTTGGTTTAGTTTATGTGATCGTGATAGTGATTTTCTTATAAGACTTTTGTAAGTATATTTCTATTCAACGTTTACTGCTTTTTCAATTTTCGAACAATGCCTTATAAAGAAAAATATTGTGTTTAACGATTTAACAAATAGCTACTTGCATTAAACAATAATGAACTAAATAAAATGGATCCTCTGTTAGTTTTTTATTTAAAGCGGGTGTATTACAAACATTTCGAACCAAAATAAGTGTCTACACGATCTAAATAGATTTGGTAAGGCAAAAAATATTGTGTTTAAATACATATAAGAATTTGATCAGATTTTATGTTAGAGGCTTTTAATGTTATACAAAATACAGCCATCATATATCATCATCATGCAGTATGTATAAATTATTTAGAAAGAAGCTTTTCACATATCTACTATTCATTTGTAAATATTTTTATACCTTTAATAATGTAGTTTGTATTTTATAATATACAGAGTTTGAGACAAATTTTGAAAACAAAAAATTAAATGGTGCAGAACTTATACGCAACTCTGTATATTTTAAAATTCCATTACTTTAATTTATTGTAATGAATTATATTAGATTGTAACAAAGGAATAAATGGTGTAACCATTAAAATAAATAAAACTTTTATTGTCCCGCTGATTTAAAACATTTTAAATTTCCCGGTATTCTATGCAGATGAATAATTTGGAAACAGAGCACCAGATGGAGCCAACTTTATTACCAATCTAATAACATTTGAAACTTTATCATTGCAGCCAACCTAAATTTAATCTTTCGCACTGACAGAGCCATCTAGGGCTCTGGTCCCAAAATACAAAAGCAAGTTTATATTAAGCCCTTTATGTGGAACGTCTATAGTAGATGGCCTTTGAACCCTACTTGATAGGTTTCACGCAGCATCTCTTTTTCTAGCAAATATCTCATACGAGATTGGCAGTTAGAAATATAAAATCACACCAAATCTTTTATGATAACACTTCAATGTACAATAGTTAAGACGTTAAAAATTAATCATAGAAAACAAACATTAACCTCAAATATCATGACGGATATGTTACAACTATCACTTTCTTTAGGATTTGCGGTGTTGCCAATGATTGCTCTTCATCAAAACGAAGGTCCGAAGAAACTTTGAATGTTTTAAGTAAAGAAAACACGAACTAAAATGTATTTTTTTTTGAACGAGTCGATCAAATGAGAGTGAGTTCAATTATATAACAAAGGTGTATATATCAAGCATTGAGCTACATTTTTGGTACAATAAAGCATGTTTCTGAATGTGACTTATGGAAGCGAGTGTTTCCGATGAACGTGACGTCATAGGAACACTTTCAAATGCGATAAATTTTAGAAATAAAAAATATGTGATTAAATTCCAAGTTAAATGGACATTTTATATGATATACAATCGACATATAAGTTTTAGAATTAATTTTTCAGAAATGAAAAGGTCCACTGATGAAGATTCACTTGGTATAATTTATTTCATTTACCTTTTTTTGATTTAGCTCCAATTTTTAACTTATTTGGCCAAATTATGTAAGTGTCTGTATCTTCCATTATTTTTGCAAAAAATACGTCTGCTGGAATAAGTCCCTCATTGTCACCTAAAAATTATTAGTTAATTGGTAAATGTGCATACAAAAAAGTTCAAAATGGGATCTTTATTAAAAATTATAGTAGGCGGTCATAAATTCCCCAAACCAAAGTGAACCCGGAGACGCCAATCTAAAAGCTATAGTAGGTATATGTGTAATTATGTAGTTATAAATATGTGAGACAGTTCAGAAATTTTTTTCGACATTAATTAGATTTCAATTTTAAGTCAAATTTTAAAATTTCGGTTTCGTCAAAACCCGATTTATGTGGTCAGCTAACTGCAGTAAAATTTTCTGTAGTAATATCACAAGAGAGTGAGAATAAATTGAAAGTAATTCGACAGATTTTAGAAAACTTGTTGCCAAATGGCTGGAGAATGGAGAATTATTACCTAATTTATTGAACTCATGTAGTACTCGATAGATTATTTTTTGACGTTATATCAAACGCGTCAGATGAAGAAAATACGATGTGATGTGGTTTTCATTCCATAATAGTAGATTCTGTAACAAGGTTAGAATGAAAAATTCGACACGAGTGGAAAATTCTAAACGCGAGCGTCAGCGAGTGTGAGGAACCACGAGTGTCGAATTTTTTTATTCTAACCGAGTAACAGACTATATTTTCTCCACGATCAAAAAGTATGAATCAAAATTAAATTTGATCTGAACACAAGTTATTTTTTGACATATTTGAATTACATTGTAGTAATATTTATAGTGTTATGGTACACTTACCAAAATTAATATCTGGTGCATTGATGTTTTTCATAATTTGCAATTTTAGATATTATTAAATTCTATATCTATATTTTTCACTCATTATTTTGTTTAAATTAAAACTTGTTTGAAAATAATTATTATCGTCGCCATTTTGTATCTGACACTGACACTTTTGAAGTCCAAGGCAATCCCATATCGTTTATTTCGATTACAGAAAATCCATTCTTTACCTTGGTAAAGAAATACATGCAAAATACATAAGAAGCAAGTGTTTTAAAATAAATATTCAGACTCTAGAGGGTGAATGTTTACATTATATTATTAAAAATGATTTCGGAATTCATACATTCAATAATGGTCGTGGAGAAAAACAATTTACATTGAATTATTCTCGCTGAAATAATGTAAGTATATTATTCCCACTATAATTACTGAAATTGAAAATTTCTAATGGTTTCGAGGAACGTCAAAAAATAGTCAATGTTATAGGATTACTCTACGCATTTTAATTTGTCAGAAAAATTTTTCAATCCGAGTCACGACAAAGACAGTTCGCTTTGGTAAACCTATATATTTTGAATATAAAGATTATAATAAAAAAGTAGGTCATAAATTTAATCATATGACTGAAAATAAATCAATCCTTCCATACAAAATGCATGCCAAAAGAATTAAATGATTTAAAAAATCCAAAAATTTTTTGGCTGTGACTCTAATAGTTATTTATGTACCAAGGGTATAAATATATCTTTATGCCCTGAGGGCAACGATCCTTCAAACCGGAGTGACTCTGCTCAAGGGTTTGTAAGTCGGCCGATGACATACACCTCTATTTATACCCGCAGTGCATACAAAATTTTATGTCATATTACTTCGTTATGCATCTACAATATAAATATTAACAAAAATCTGAGAAAAACTGTTTTTTGTCATTATGCACTTTGCGGGCCATAAAGTAGACCTTTATGTACATTTTATCATAAAAATGTATAAAATATTGTAGCATTTTTTTATTTTACGAAAAAAAAATGAAACAACATTTTTAATCACATTAAGTATTAAATGTTGCCAAAAAGGTAGTAACAAATAGTAGCCGGGCAAATAAAAATAATCAAATTAAAGAATGAAAAAATGTCCTCTGCTTTTTGCATACAGGGTGTTCTCTACAATGTTAAAGGAACCAGCAACATGGCTTTATCTGTTACATTAATATAAACTGATCAGAAATTAATCATTATTTATATTTTGTACGGAACGCTTAAAAAATTTATTTCAATGGCTTTTTTAGTTCGCGAATATCATTCAGGACATGTTTATGGTGAAACCCGCGGTAATAGTAAACACTTTATAGTGAAAGCGAAAGTTTCGTCAAGTTTTCCCTAATATTGTTGTAAACTTTTTAAACTAATAATAATAATAATAATAACTTTATTTATAATAACAGTAATTAAGCATATTACAATTACAGTTATATAGATGCATGTAAATAAATAAAGTGGAGATGAGCTCTAGAAGTGTTAAAGCTGATAAAAATAATTATGATTAAATATAAAAAATGTTATTAATAATACTTATAAACTAATACATAAAGATGCTATAAAAGAAAAAAAATATGCAAATATAAATAAATAGGAATAAAATTAAAATTGTACGATAATAAAACAATAATAATAAGAGTGAATTCGGATCGAGAGAGAACGTTTGAAAGAAAGGTTCATAGACTTAATAATATATAATAACATATGTTAATTTTATTAATCACATGCATTAGTATAAATTTTTTGAGATCGATAAGATCATGAAAATTTGTTCTTGGTAAGTTAATAATGAATTTATTTAGGTGTTTTTTAAACCTAGGAATGCATTTAATTTCTTTAATTGTTTCAGGGATTGTATTGTACATAGTCGGAGCCAGGAAGTCATATGACTTTTGCGTAATGGTCATTTGCATTTCAGGTACCCTGTTGTAGGTTTTTTTTTCGAGTATCGTAACCATGTATCGACAATACAGGATTAGCAGTTCTATGATATCTGCTACATAGGTGGTAATAGTATAATTGTCTTAAATCTAATATTTTTGTTTCTTCAAATAGTCTACCCGTTGGGTATCTTGAATTTTTTCCCAATATTAATTTTAAAATTCTTTTTTGTAGAATTTCTAGTGATTGTAGGTGAGATTTTACAGCAGCACCCCAGCATGTAATTCCGTAGCGCAAGTGGCTTTCTACGAGAGTATGGTAAAGGCGAAGTAATTGTGGTATTGGTAATATTTTTTTTAGAAATCCAAGGTTATACAACAGAAATTGTAATTTTTTTATTAATTGTTTTATATGAGCGGTCCATTTAAGATTTGAGTCAATCGTATCTCCTAAATATTTTATTGTTTTTTTGGCTTTAATAATGTATTTATCAATACCAGAGATTTCAAGATTGAAGGATGGACAGTCTCTATTATTAGGGTTTATGGGTAGATAATGTGTTTTAATCGTTAAAAGCTTGTGATCCATCCAATTTTTTATATTTACGAAGTCGGTTTCCGCTTGAATTTTTAGATCATACCAGTCGTTTGCCTCATAAAAAATTACTGTATCATCTGCAAATCCAATGATCTGCCCCTTGGAAGTTAAGAAGAATAAAGAATTTATGTAAATATTAAATATTGTGAGCCCCAGCACGGTACCTTGTGGGATACCGTACTCCATTATATTAGGATTACTCGATATTCCATTTATTCTTACTATCTGTTGTCTATTTGTAAGGTAGATATCAAACAATTTTAAAGGAGTGCCTCTTATCCCTATATCTTAAAGAGAATTTAGCATGAGTGGGTGACTGACAGTGTCGAATGCTTTCGACAAATCCAAAAATATGCACAAGCATGGCTTTGATTTATTCAGTGAAAAATTAATTTTTGATGGAAGAGTAATAATAGCATCATCAGTAGAAGTTTTCTCGCCACAGCCAAATTGTTTATTGGAAAGAATATCATATTTCGATAAGATGTTAAACGAGAAAGAATGATTTTTTCAAACAATTTGGATAAATGTTTGATGAGGGATATCGGTCGATAATTTTCGACATACAAACTATCTCCTTTTTTATAAAGAGGGGTAACAATAGATTCTTTAAAATCTGTAGGCCATACTCCACGTTCCATGCATTTATTGAATAAATAATAATAATTTGTTTAAGTGTTTCCGCACGAATGTTATCGGTCCCAGGTGATTTTTTATTTTTCAACTGTTTTATTATGTTTTTTATTTCGGCAGCATTTGTAGGTATTAGAACGAATGAATTTGGCAGCGTTCTTCGTTTAATTGAATAGTTAGGGTTTCTTTTAATTTTATTAGCAAGTTTTTTGCCTATACTAGAAAATACGCGATTAAATTCATTAGAAATAGCCAAGGGTTCGGTTTCGCATTTATCGTTATCAATTTTTATGGAATTTATTTTTATTTCCATTATTTTTGTTTTACTAACCTCATTAACGATTTTCCGCAGTTGATTAGAATTATTGCCTTTTCTATTAGTGGCTGGTGATCTATATAGAGCTAGTATATTTATTTTTCGGTCATTTGATTTTACTGTGATGTTTACTAGGTATGAGTTATAGAATGTCTCCATTTTCGATGAGAAATCTAAACGTGATTTTATATAAACTACGACTCCGTCATTCTGGTTGTACCGGCCCTCATTATAAACTAATGTATAATCCTAGAGCGCAAAAAGTGATATATTTTTATTTCTCTGATCTCGGTCAGCACAATAAAATCTACTTGATATTCTAAATTAGTCAAAAATATTTTGAATTCATCTAGGTTTTTTTGTATACTTCTGATATTCATCTGAATAACTTTAAAATTTTCGTTGCTAATAATAAAATAAGTAATAGAATTCGTCGTGATTGTGTGTGTAAAATAAATGCAGACGAACGCATTAAGTATAAAAAAAGTTTAGTTATGTTATGTCATAAATGTAAGTAATTTTTTGCTGGGGATTTATATCGTAGAACGAAATATTAAACACGTGTGGTATTACCAGATTTGTAGTGTGACCTTTAAAAGCAACATGATAAAAATATTTTTGATTTTGTGTAAAATTTCATAATTTTTTTAGTTGAAATAATATTTTCTACCTATTCCTTTAATTAGAGCCTGGTTACGAGGTATGTTCTACACCATTTTAATACGGAAAACCAAATCTTTTGTAAAACTAATTGTTTTATTTAAATTGATTATTTTTTATATAGGCATATTATTATTTTTTAGTATTTTTTTGTATGTAAATATTTAATTTTTCTGCTTAATATTAAATTGGAATCAAATTGTGATGGCGAGTTTTTGTGCTACGACACTAAATACGGATCTGCCTATTGCAAATTTATAAATACTGGAAGTAAGCAGGAAGTTGTTTTTAAAATTTAATGTAAATGCCATCAATACTTTTTGTTAATTTAAAACAAATTGAAAATTGGCTAAAATCTCTGTGAAATATAACAGTCCAGTCAATGAACGTTGTCCGTTCCGAATTCTTTAAAACTGGACCGATTGCCATCGATTTTTTGTTTGCCGTAAATTTATTCGAAGATTTAAATATTAAATAACGAAAAACAACATTTTTTTTTGAAAACTCATAGAACCTTTTTTAAAGTACTCAAACTGGCATTTAAAATGATTAGTCGTAAAAGTCTGTAGCTCAAGAATTTAGACAATTATGTTGAAAATAAGATGGGTCGCTTCGATTTATGAACGCCATTACCAGTGGAATTAAACATTTTCGTAAATTATAAGTAATTCACTTTTTATATGTCCCACTAATAGATTCCAGAAGTTTTAATGGTTTAGACAGCATGGATTTTGAAAAAAGTTGATTCAAATATTTTTTTTTAATTCTGACAAAATAACTTTTTTAAAATAACTTTAAAAGTAAATAAAATACAAAAATTTTACCTTTTGCCCTGAAAATTTTGCATTTTTGAATTGCTGTAGCATACAAATTATTTGCTATATGGCCATTCAAAAAAGTTTTGTATTTACTCAAAGGGTACATGCAAAATGCTCTTTAAACTTAAAACTCTCTAAACTAAGGGACCAAACAGATTTGTGGCTGGAAATATATGGATAACTTCACATAAACCAATAATTAATATTTCATTCAAATTTTATTCAAAATGAGAAACAAACCTTTTTTCGGTTTATTAGATTTAGATGAATTAAGTAGGTTAAAAAAATCAATTTATTTGTAAAAAATTACCACCCTCAATTTTTTCAACTTTTAAAATTTTTGGCTTTAACTTCTTCAAATATCATTTAAAAATAGGGAAATAATTCAAAGGTATAGTACTTTTTCATTCTATTCCGATAACCAATTTACTTTTTTCATTTATTTTATACTTTTTGTTAAAACAAAATAAACCAAAATACATTGCAAATTTAGTTTTTTATAATTATCTTTTGAATGGTAAAAGTCCCATTTAAATATATTTAACATTTTAAAGGTTATTCAATTTAGTTTAAAATCGTATTACAATTTCCATTTTAGTTGTTATTTTTCAAAAATTTCACAATTTTTATAATAAAATTAAAAAAAAAATCGCAAATATAACAGCAGGTTTTTGTTTTTATAAATCAATCGATTAGTGTTCGAGATCTAATCGATAACGAATGTTTCTACAATATTTTGAAATTTTAAAAAAGTTAATGTCTTTTGAATGATATTTTTTCAAACAAATAAATGTAGTGTTTTAGACTTCTAAACCCTAAAGGAGAAGTCTTATAATACGGCTCTGTCTGTCTGTCCGCATTTATAACTCAAAAACGAAAAGAGACAGAGACAAGCTGTAGTACATTTAAAATAACGGTAAAAGGTCGGGAAACGCCGCTCTTGACGAGACCACTTGTCAACTACGTATTTTGGTGCGCTGATTACTAAAATGGGGGTTAAAACTTGCAGCAATAGTTGAACCATCCCTAAAATTGCAAAAAAACACCCCTGGATAGGGGTGTTTTTCGACTGTACTTGTTATTTTGCAAACTACCTCATCTCATATGTTTTTTGGGACGCTGATTTCGAAAATCGGGGTGTCGAGACTGGAAAATTTGCTTGACACCCCCCACATGCCAGAAACATCCCTCCAAAGTTTTAACACCCATTTTCGTAATCAGCGCCCCAAAAATCATTTAAGATGGCTTAGTTTGCAAAACAACAAGTACAGTCGAAAAACACCACTATATAGGGGCGTTTTTTGCAATTTTAGGGGTGTTAGAACCATTGCTGCTAGTTTTAACCCTCATTTTCGTAATCAGCGCCCCAAAATACGTAGGAGACAAGTGGTCTCGTCAAATGTACTATAATACTAGCTGTATGCCGACCGCATCTAGGTGAACAAGTAATACTGCGTAGACACACAAGCAAAATATGAAGATCAAAAAATGTCGGGTCCACTGTGAACACCTGCATTTGCATTTTCAAGTGAATTGTCAGTGCTCAAAATAATCTTAAATTGTCCAAAATCTTCTAAAAACTGTCTAAATTAATAATAAAATGGTCTAAACTTACTAAAATTGTTCACAATAATTTAAAATGGTCTAAAATTGTCCAAAATGGTCTAAAGTAATAATGAAACGGTCTAAAGTTACCTAAAATAGATCTGAGAATTGTTCAAACTAATATAAAATTGTCCAAAATCTTCTACAAATTGTCTAAAATAGTATAAAAATACTGAAACTCAAATTGATCAATTATATTGTTCAAAATAATCTGAAATGGTCTAAAATTTTCAACATTAATAATAAAACGGTCTAAAGTTACTTAAATTGATTAAAGAATTTTGCAAAATAATCTAAGATGCTCTAAAATTGTCCAAAATCTTATAAAAAATATATAAAATAATAAAAAAAAACATTTTAAAGTTAAGTAAATTGATTTGAGAATTGTTCAAACGAACCTAAAATGGTCTAAAATTGTCCAAATCTAAAAATTTTCTAAATTAATAATAAAACGGTCTAAAGTTACCTAAAACCCCAGTAAACAGTTCTGTGACTTAACTTTAAAATTATGTTATATTTACGTAACTATTAAGGAACATATTTACGTAAAAAATGCGCTGGAACCGAGGTGCGTCCGGCGGTCAGTAAAATATCTTAGGTGCGTCCCGCAAATAAAATTTCATAACCCTGATGCGTCCGATGGTTCAAAAAGGGTCAGCCAAGGTGCGTCCTATGGTTATAAAATGATCTTATATTTTTAGAAAATACTGTTCAGGGTATTTAAATTTCTAAGAAAATCGAAAGAGTTGGTTTAAAAAAATTCAAATTCTTGGCCTGACATCCGAATAGAAAAAAACCTGATTCGGAATTAGGTAATTTTTTTAAATTATTTTTTGGCTTACCATTTTTGGATCCGTCTGAAATTGACGACTGTTTTACAGACGATTTAATGAAAGTTCAACCGAAAGACGAGCGGCTTAAAACTTTTTGTGATTATTTTTAAACAATTATCTGGAACAAACTTCCCCCTTTCGTCCCCAAATTTGGATAAAATTTTCCAATTTCATTATGCGAACGACAAATAGTTGTGAGTCATTTCATTCTTAATTTAATGCAATGTTTTATACTTCTCGACCAAATTTGCATCAGTTCTTAGAAGCTATCAAAAATATGCAATGCGAAGTATACACAAAACTGCGAAGAACTAAAATAAAAAGAAGGGAAGTTTTGGAAAAGAAGCAGTTTCTACAGGAGAAAATGATTTAATACAAAAATGGCACACTAAATAGATTTGAGTTTGTGAAAATTATATCACAAAAATGTTTACCAAAAAATAGTTTATAATACATTTAATTATTTATTTACATCCATACATTTTTTGTAGTTAATGTAGCACATTTATTTTTAGTTTCTAGTTATATGTACTGTACATTAATGTATGTATGTAGGTATATCTAATACATCTTGTTTTGTTATTGTTAGATACATAGGTAGGTAAATGTTATTCTGTCTGTCTTTTGATAATTTGAAACCTACTACTTTGATAATTATATATCGTTTATATAGAAAACAAGTGTTTTATTTCAATGTCCAATTTTTATACGACGTTAGACAAACGGATAGACGTACGCACCTCGGCTTTTTTTCGGCTTTATCTTTACGACCGCGGGACGCGCCTGGGCAGGTAAAGGGTCATTTTACTGACCACCGGACGCAACTCGGATGCAGCCAAAAAATGAACCTTCGCCTTACGTCAAATTGAGGTAAATATTAGATTAAAGTATATAATTAACTCGTGACTTTTAATCTACGTAAATGTTACGTCATTCTTGAACTTATAATTTAGAAAGAAGAAGAAATATGGCGATTGGATTGGAAGCGTTGTGTTCTTCTCATGTTACGTATTGTTGGAATTGTAACCAAGAAAGTATTTTGGTAGCAAAGTTGAATATTTTAATCAGAGACAACCATTTATAATATTTGTAGCATCTGGTATCGTGGTACGTAGTCCAATATTATTGATACAACTTAAAACATTTTTTTTTTCACAGGGCGGAGCACCGCATATGGCAGGAATTTGATAGTAAAATTTATAATAATTTTGATATATAGTTTTTTTACATAGGTACAAAATAACAATTAAGAGGTACAGTTTAAAAATATTTACAAATATACTGATTAATATTCGAAGTAGTGCCACATATATATGTTTAAAATAGGCTTGATAATATGATTTTAACAAACTAGATAACAGTTGAGGTAATATTTACAGTATAATAATAATTTGTTCAAATCAGTTACCCAACGATATTTAAACATGTGGCACTAATTTGTAATATTCTGCATATTTGAAAATATTTTCAAACTGTCTCTTTTTAACTTGTACTTATCTGAAAACATAAGGTTATAACCTAAATTTTATTATAGGTCAATTTAAGATCAAAAATACAACATAACATTTACGTAAATTTTTAACGTAAACATGAGGTAAAATAGTTACGTAACATTTACATCTACTTTTACATGCGCCTGAGGCGGACATTTTGATGGCATATTTACTTCGCATTTACGTAACTATGTTACGTAACATGTCGTCAGGAAAACGTAACTTTTACGTTAATGTTATTTACAATGTTTACTGGGACCGATGAGAAAATTGGTTAATACAATATAATATTGTCCAAAATCTTCTAAAAAATGCCTATAAAATGGTCTGAAGTTACTTAAATTGATCAAAGAATTCTTTAGAATAATCTACAATGGTCTAAAATTGTTCAAAATAGTTTAAAATTTGCCTAAAATAATAACAAAACTGTCTGAAGTTACTTAAATTGATCAAAGAATTCTTCAGAATAATCTACAATGGTCTAAAATTGTTCAAAATAGTTTAAAATTTGTCTAAAATAATAACAAAACTGTCTAAAGTTACTCAAACTTAAAATTGATCAATTTTATTGTTCATAATAATCTAAAATCATCTAAAACTGCCTAACGTTAGCTAAATTGATCTGAGAATTGTTCAAAATAAGCTAAAATTTCCCAAAATCTTCTAAAAATTATCTAAAATAATAATAAAATGGTCTAAAGTTACCTAAATTGATTAAAGAATTGTTCAAAATAATATAAAACGGCATAAAATTATCCAAAATGTTCTAAAATTCCCCAAAAACGATCCAAAGTTACCTAAATTGATCAGAGAATTTTTCATAATAATCTAAAATTATACGAAATGGTCTAGAATTGTACAAAAATGGATTAAAATAATAATAAAACAGTCTAAAGTTACCTAAATTGATCAGAAAATTGTTAAAATTTATCTAAAATGGTCTAAAATTGTCCAAAAGAGTCTCAAACTAACCAAAAATGGACTAAAATTTTAGTGAAACTGTCTAAAATTACCTATATTGATCAGTAAATTGTTCAAAATAATCTAAAATTGCCTAAAATTGACCCAAAAGGGCCTAAAATTGTCCAAAAACGACAAGCTCGCGAATTTTCTGATGATGAAACAGACAATGTTGAATAAAGGAGAATAAATATTGTACTTTACCCTCCATTGACCCCATTATTATAACCTCAAATTCAGATTCAAGCACTGAAAATTCAGATAATGAATCTCAACTTTTTATTAAATTTTCATTAGCATTACTCTATATTACTAGTAAAAAAAATATAAATAAATTTTAAAAATAAATTATATCACGCCATTCATGCTCTACAAAGAAACCGCCGACGGTCGGTAGATATTTAGTTTTTATGCCGTTTGAATTGACTTCGTGTAGGCTATAAGTTCTGATTTATTAATATAGTGATTGAGAAAAATAATTAAAAAGGAGATTAAGTGAAGTCAGCTTTATACAGGGTGTTTCCAAATGACGCTTACAACGTTTGTCTGTAGATAAAATTACACAAAATGATATCAGGAATGACGGGTGCAACACATTTACTTATTTTAAAGTTATAAAAAATTAAATAATTTTATTTGATAACTTTAAAATGAATGAATACATTGATTTGAAATTTTGCAGGTTTGTTTTAATGTTTAATGTTTTAATGAAAACACAATGATCCAGCGGTATGCATTTGGAAGAATATGTCACCTTTTCCCTCCTATTTTTTACGCCCCTGACATTTGAAGCTATTTAAATTTTTTTTGTGTTGCTCAATGATTTTCACGTGAAATCCGTATAATTTGAACTGTTGAGATTGGGTGGTAATTTTGGCTCAATACATATCAAGGTGCCTATCATTATTTCGCACGACAGCGCTAAAGTAATAATCTCCAAACACAGTAGTCAAGGAAATTTTAAATTAACATTAAAAAAAAATTTCATATCAAAGAAAAAACTTTCGATATTTTGACTCACTACCTGCAAATTATTTACCGACATTTTTGCCCGATAAGTAACTTAAAATCCTGCAAACTAAGAAGTTTTTCATAAATTTTTTTATAAAAGGAAGAAAAATAGCCACTACCGTAAAACATTCTTAAAAGAGGCGGAAATTTTTTAAAACTACATTATTTTATGAACTATACTAGTTTTATCACGCAAAACATTTCTAGAGAACAAATTATCTCAATTTCAATTTTTTATTTTTAATGAGTCAATCTGTATATTTAGTCGAAATATAAAATAAAAATCAATATGAAAAACTTTTAGTATAAAATAATAGTCTTAATTATTAATTAACTAAAATATTCTTATTTTTACTTGCCTGTTAACATCTGTTCCAGTTTTTTTCTGTCAACACGAAACCGTTCTTGATGCAAGTCGGAAACCTCTCTCAGTCCTAATTTCGATATGAGATCCCTCAATTCTTCCTTGGAATCCCAATTCGAGGTCCATTCTGAAGTAATTGTACCACATTCTGAAGTTTCTGATAGGGTATCTGAATTTTTTTCCAATAACCGGTTCGGTAAAAAACTGCATGCCATTTTCGTTATATATTTTTCAAATTTTTATGTAATTCGTTCAAAACACAAACTATATAACCCTAATATAAGTCACCCGGTTTTTTGTATAAAAATTTGAAATTTTTATTTGCTAAAAATTGTGAGTGCGTTATTAATGTTCCAGGTGACCTTTCAAACGCAACTGAAATTAAATGATTTTATATATATTTCATAGGTACTGGCTGCTCGTGTTTGGTAATTTTTTTTAGTTTCTTATCTATTTTTTAAGAATTCTTTTTCGTTTGTATGAATAGGTACCTATATTAATTTTATTTCGCTATTTTTATTATTTTAATACTAAGTTGAATAATTATAATTGAATTTAAAATGTAAATTTTTTATTTTATATTTATTAAAATACCGTAAACCTTTTTTGGTACCTTAGGTAAATGTTTCATATATATCTAATAAGACGTAATAAGAACATCATTTTGGTCCAGATAAAACTTTATAAATATGTTTGAAATTATATACTCTAGAATAATTAAGGTAAAAATAAGAATCGTTCATAGCTAGTAAGTGAATAGTTATCAGATGACGTACTTAAGTACGTTGAGGTAAAAGTTATTGTAATTTTTTAATAACGTTTTACCGTATTTTTAAATTGTATTAATACTAAAGAAAAAAAATTAAATCGGTAACAAATTGGATTTTCATACACCAACTTTTTTTCCAACTTTTAGTTGGGTTCAATTAGAGGAAATTTGAAAGTTGAGGATTATGTCTCGTAGCAATTATTAATTTGTAACTTTTTATTACTTGACGTAATGAGACATAAGTCCAAAAAACAAGGTCTAAAATAATGGTCTAACCGCAGATGATCTTATAGTATATTATATACCAAGGGACTAAAGTGTATCTTTTAATTCCGAGGGAGAAGAGGGATTAAAAGACACTTTAGACCTGTGGTATATACGCTATTTTTTACAACGCGAGGCCCAAGCTCCCTTAAAATTCAAATAATTATTTATCTTAAAAATTTAAAAATAAATTAATTACTTATTTGAAAATATTAAAATTTGTAAAAAAATCGATAAAAAAGAAAAAAAAAAGGACGCTGCATATATTATGAAAATAATGACAGAAGATTGAGACTTTGTTATATTTTAGATTTTTAGATATTTTAGATTTTTCGTGGTTTTTAATGAATAATATAATTTCGACAAAATAGTAAAAAATATATATAAAAGCTTACGACGATCTCGTAAAATGATTTTGGAGAAAAGAAAATTATAGACTGTACTACCGAAAATTGTCTCCTATACTCCTTTGTGGAAATATTTGAGAGTTTTGAATTAAATTAGAATAAACAAAAGGTGGCTGGTTTTAATTGTTTTTTATTTGCGGGACTAAAAAATTTTAGCCCCTTGATCCCTTAAAACACTGATTACCTAAACTACATTTGATTTAAAATAATCTTGAACTAATCATAATTTTTCTAAAATATATTTGTTTTAAAATATTAGATCTTTACAATAGACAAAAATAATTCAAAATTATTCTATACTGATTGTTATTAAATCGTCAATGTTGTAATGGAAGTAATTTAGTCAACAGTAAAAACACAAGAGCTTTTTTTATCGGATAAATTTCTCTTTATAACGAAAAATTTTGCCAATCAGCAATTTTACGAGAAAAACTGACATGGAAAAATCTCGAGACCAGAGGTCGAGCGATTTTGCCAAATGTTAGTTTTTCGAGGAAAATTACTGATGGAAAAATTTTAAGTTTAAAAGAAATTTATCCGTAAAAAAAGCTTGAGTGTTTTTTGACAAGATAAATTAACGACAAAATATAGAATGAACAACAACAATAATTATCTATATTGATACAATTAAATTATTTCATTATTACTATTTTTTATTATTTTATTATTCATCTTCCATATTTCAATATCAACCAAACAAGTAATTTTAACTGACTGAACTAAGGTTAAAGTGACGTGCCGACGCGATTTACAGCTACTAGATATAGTCTGATTATGAGGAACATGCATTTTTATCGTGATAAAAATGGATGCACCTTTTTTATCGCTGACAAAGTGACAAAACTGTCATCATTAAATGACACATTTTATATAGGAGTTAATTTATCAAAATTAAAATTCAATATCTAAGGCTTATTGTTAGTAAAACTATAGTTGTTACCATAGACAAATTAAGTTATCTTGAATTAATTTACAAAGACCTTATAATAAGTTTTTGACATCAGTTAACATTTACTTTAGTAAATTAAAATCAGCCGTAATTGTTGATTTTGTAAAATATGGATATATAATGAGCCAGGAAGAGTGTAAAACATTGTATTTCAAACGTTTTCATTATTATAAAAATTGCTAAACTTCAACTGCCATTTACTGTAAATGCAAAAATTTCAAATTTGTTTGTAATGGAAGTTATTAAAAAAATGAATACATACAATCGAAACATCATAATCATCCCTGAGAACCAGAAATGTCAGAAATTCGAGATAAAGCAAAATCGTCTGTAGAAACTCCGCAAATCGAGATAATGAGGGAAATATCCAATTTGAGGTCCCCCAAGATGATTGAAACCATTTCCATAGTAAGCTCTGTGTGTGTCTGTGTGTCTGTGTATAATCTTCCACGATAACTTCCGAACCGGTTGACCAATCAATCTTAAATTTGGTATGAAGGGTTGGTGTGTGCCTCGAATGCGACCATTAGCTTTTGGTTTAAATTGGGTAAAGAAGAAGGTCCTCAAGACCGACATTGATTGAATAAAGATGTAAGATTTATTGCCTTTTTTACCTCTCGCCCTTCAGATAAGAGAGGTATAGGAATCATGCTAAAAATTATGTAGTGAGTTTTCAATGGATAAACACGTTTTAGGGTCCCTAGAATACGATTTTAATATTTTCGCGATGATGTCTGTGTGTGTGTGTTAGTGTGTTAGTGTGTGTGTGTGTTAGTGTGTGTGTGTGTTTGGATGGATGTTGTAGTAACGATAACTCAAAAACTACTGAATAAAAAAATTTGAAATTTTGCATACAGAATTCTGATACCCTAGATTAGATCTGATTAGATTTTGGTGCCAATCGGACAACCGGAAGTGGCAGTTGCTATGGGTGATGACGCCATTATTATACAAAACGGCAATTAAGTTTTACACATATATTTTGTATACCCTATAGTTTATTTTCATCTCATTAAAATTTTCGAAACTTTTGCCATTGTTGCCAGATTTACAAAAACATAATTTTTTTTCATACTTTTTTGTGTCAACCTGTAAATTTTTATTCAAAAATGGCGAGAGGTCATGTGCTGGCCACATCAGATTTTTTAAATTTTATGAACAAACAATACACTTTAGTGCAAAATGTTGTAGTTCAAAGTTTTCCAGAATTTCCAATAGTTGCGACAATAGAGGGCGCGCAAAAAATGTTTATGTAAAGTTTTCCGTAGTTTGTCAAATTTTGAGGACAAACAATTAACTTACTAATCCACATACTAACCTCAACAACTATTTATTGGCTAGAATCCAAATAGTGTTAAATCCAAATTAGCAGATAACCATACATAGCTTTGGCTAATTGAAACACTTAACCCTAAGTTGAAATTGTTTTTGAAAGAAGTCATTGAATTAATTTTAAAATAAAATTATTTGAATGCTTTAATTTAGCGAGGTTTCGATAGAACCATTATAAATATAAACAAATTGGTTAGCAACTGCCTAAAAAAGTTAAAATTCTATACAAGTTATTGAAATAAAAACTAATTACTTGTACAATGTCACACATAAATGTACGGTTTCGTGCCGTTTTAATTTTGTGTTGTGAAGTTAGGTATATCTACAAGTAAAATCATTTCCTTTACGTCAACGTTTGTCCTCGTATTCTTCCCTTCCAAAACAAAATCTTATACTTTGCCTTCCTTTTTGAGTGACTGCTCAACATTGTAGTAAAAACTGTCAGCACTCATAAATGTATGATCTGCCTCAAAATTATTTACTTCAATAATTTCACAGGATATTTTATTAGAATTAATTACTTGTACCAAAAAAAGTGTTAAACACCAATTTTTGTTTTGGCTGGAGCAGTTGTCCAGCCAAATTATGATATGCTTTATGTCTGTATGATTTTTTAGAAAAGCGTAAAACGTGCTAATCAAATTCCTCTTTATTTCTACCCGTAATGGCCTTGTGTCATACAGCACCAAAATGTTTAGCAGAAGGATTGTCCCATATGGGTACAAAGATTTCGTGTTAGGTTACAATAAGCCTCTTAGTAAACAAAACTTTATTGAAAGTTTCTACCATAGGTAACATGATGATTTTTTGCAAATCAGCAGAAACTACTAATATAGATGGGTCTACATTTTTTCTCTGCTTTCTGTATCTGTATCTGTAACGTGGGGAGGGTCGGTTGCTCCACAAGTGGGCTGTCTCATAGCACTTAGACCTCATTAGGTACATTGTGCATCCTCCTTAGTAAGTGAGGATTTAGCTCGTCGGCCAGCCTACAGATTATATATAGTTGACAGCCTCTCTTATGTTGACCGGTGTTAGCCAATACTCGCCGAACACAATTTTCTTAATTGACGAAAGTGTCGGGCAATCAAAGAGGATGTGCTCGATTGTCTCATCTTCTTGTTGACAGTCCCTGCAGAGAGCGGTGTCTAACAGACCCATGTTGTTAAGGTGTTTTCATACTGGACAATGACCAGTCAGAATACCTGTTAAAAGACGCAGGTTCAGCATAGTCATGGACAAGTATTTTCTGGCTGTTGTGTTGTCAGGGTAAATTACGAGGTCACTAGCAACTCTGCAGCTTGCTTCATCCCATCTTTTCTTGAATTATACAATTACAATTAGGTTCGTCACGACCGATGTCGTTTGTCTAATGAAGGAGCCAGATTCAAATAGTTTTGGTTGGTCAATGAGACAGCGAGACGGTTACTTTTTGATGTGGCATGACCTTTGATCCATTTTAGGGTGACCACATTGTTGATGGACGATTCGACCAATTCGTGGCCTGCCAGGGTGAGTGGATTTTGTCTGCTATCTGTATAGATGAGCATATTTCTACGGGTGATGTTATTTCTGCTGATTTCTTTTGCTTCTATTAGGATGCCAGTGAGCTCCGTTTGAGCTACGCTGGCACTTTTTACCATACCAATATTCTATAATTCTGAGAGCTACTTACATTATTTCGCAGAGTGTGTTCTCGAATTGTCCTGTTACCAGGATGACAGAAGTCATTCGCGGATGCTATTGTGTAGTGATGGTCGTTGTTGAAGCGGCCGATGAGTACCCAAGACCAGGTTCCCTAGTAGAAAGAATAGCACCCCACCCTGTGGACATCTCCTTTCAAGCAAGCCTTACACGGTTACATCTTCTACATTTATGTTAACTTCTCGTTTTGAGAGCATGTTGGGTATCCATTCACCAAAAATTCCTGTTGGTTAATGAACGTGTTATTTTGTTGAAGGTGGTCGTCAAAAGCACTTTCTATGTCTATGAAAACATCTAAGGCTAACTCTTTTTTGTCCAGCGATCTTTATATTTGGCTGACCACTAGGTGGAGGGCAGATTCGGTAGATCTTCCTGGGGTGTATGCATGTTAATTGGTCGGTATGCTTTTGTATAGATCTCTTGATTTATTACCACCATTAATGTGCTTTATGCAGTTTTTGCATTCTTGGTAATCTGGAATTAAGTTAATTTGTTTGTGGTCATGTAGTATTTTACATCTGTACACATCGTACGAACATTTTAATTAATTTTTCTTCAGAAAGTCTTTGTCCATGAGAGTAATGTTAATGTCACTTGGAAAATACAGTATATTTCCAAGTTGGCGTAGGACAAATAGAGAAAATCGCCAACTACAGCTAATACTAAATTTTTATCACACGCCCCATTGATTCTTATACCATGTTACTTTATAGTATTGGAGGCCACGATGCTAAATGGGGATTTACTCGAGCGTCGTGAAGACCTATTAGATTTCGAAGCTTAGACGATAAAAAGAAAAAAATGTTATATAATGTATACCCGTTCATCGGTGGGGGAGCTCTATAAAATTTCAAAAATGTAAGAAAAAAACGTTACATGGAAATATACGAGCCCGTCTGATATTAATATTATGAATGTCCAATGTATCTTTAATAATGAAGGTTGCTTAATCTGACGGTTTGCACGATGGGAGTGGCTGTACGGAAGGGTTGAAAATAGAAAGAACAAAAAAATTAACCGAGCGTGTCAGATATTTTAAGGGGGTGGCAAGTATACCCAAAGAAAGTTTTCATTTAATATTCTGACGATTTGGAAGTAACGCAAACTCTCGGTAATTTTTGAAAAATGCAGAAAAAAATCGTTCTTTTGAAATACTCGAGCGAGTCAGATTAAGATATATACGGTTCATCTTAATGTCCTAGGCGTGCTGACCAATATTCTGACGATTATTCGGAGGAATTTTATAAATCTGATGATTTAAAAAAAAATTCATTAGGGGAGATGAGCGTGTATAAATTTTCAAAAATGTAAAAAAATGGTCACGAATACATACTAGAGCGTGCCAGACATTAATAGCGTATACGCCTTATGTGTTTATAGTAACGGAGAGACAATAATCTGCCTGCTTGCTAGTTAGGGGTGGCCGCACGAAGTGGTAGAAATATTTTTATTCATTGTCGTAGATCATGTAAAACTGATTCACTAAACTTTTTTAAAACACAACTAACCAATTAAAGAGTTGTACGTATACGAACACGAACGCGTTGTGATCAGCTGGGATGACATGATGGCGACAGAAAGTAGTGTGGGGATGGTGCCAAAGAGAAAGATAGAAAAGAGTGAGACGGGAAGAGAGGCGCGGAGTGGGAAATACATAATTCTCAGCAGCTGCACATACCACACTTTATTGATGATTTTAAGTACCCCGGCTTGATGAAATCGGCAGATTATATTATTTTCGTGGTCCTTAAATTAATTCTTTCAAAATGAAAAAAAAATTAACAGCGTCTTTCAAGGTGACATTTTTTTTTGTTTCTAATCATTTCTAATCATCAACTTTTTTTTACTATTCTGATCCTTTATCTTAAACGGGCGGCTATATATTAAGAGTTTATATCCGATAAAGGTACTCAACTGGGTGCAAGGTATCCCCCCATATATTCTGCCGCGCTTCAGTAAATCCCCAAATCCCCGCTTGGCCTCCCCTACTATTACGTTTTTCATTATTCATATTTATTAAGTAGCGAAGCGAAGGGAAGGTAGTTATTGACTTTGAGCGATAACACGAGAATGGTTTCGAATTTTGAAATTATTTCCAGCAATCCACAGCTGGTCACTTCAGCTCTCCCATCTACTGTTTTCAGTGACTTACTACAGCCGTCTATATGTCTGTCCGTCTATCAGTCTCTCTCAACGATAACCCTGGAACGTTTTCGAATTTTGGAACTCTGTTTTCAGCAAACGATAGCTGGTCATCTTAGCTCACGCACCTACTATTTTCAGTGAACTAGGTCAACTACAACCGTTCAAAATCACAACGAAATAGCTGAGATACTTGGATACTGTTAGCTTACTAGATTTATTACATATTAAACATAATACTTTCATATGAAAAATGTAAACACTAGTCTGATTCAATATTGGTTAGGAATATAAAAATTGTACAGGTAATATAAAAACAAATTAAGTACTAAATATTTAATAGAGATTCTTGAAAAGTAATATTTCTAACAAGTGTTTTTTAACTAAGTATGTATACAGATATAAAAATAGATCTACAAGATAAGATTAACCTTGTTTGAGCTTTTATTATCATCTTCTATATCTACGCTAAAGTTCTCATCTTGATTTTTCTGCATATTTTTATTTCTAATTTTCTTTGAGTCACTATGTATTGGAATAGTGAGTAAAAAAGAAGACTCCTCAGGAATATCCATAGATAATTGTTTTCGAAATAAGTTTTTACAACTTCCAGATGGTTGCAGAACTTTCATTTCTTGGGGTACCATTAAGAACGACGGACTTAATTCATTTCTGAATGTTTGTTTTTCGTCCTTTTTAATTGATTTACTGCTTTCTTCTGGAATATTTAAATTCAATTTGCTGGAAGATTCAGATTCTTGAGTTGCGCAAATATCTATTATTGACTCGTCTAAATTCTTAAAATGTTTAGGGCTGAGTCGTTTTATTGACTGATAGCGCTGTAAATTTGTGTTTAATGTTGAAGCCGGTTCCTCTTTTGCTGTCATGGTAGTCCCAGGAGGATTATATATAAAGTCAGAAGGCAGTGATAGAACCTAAAAACAAAAATTTGTTTCAATTTTGTAATAAAAAAATAATAACAAAGAAGTGAACATTGTCGTATATTGAATAGATGAGGCTTTTACTTGATGAAGATCCATACTATACGATGATATAAAACAATTTAATTTGTTTAAGGGTTGAGAACCTAACAACGAAAGTTGTTTAATT
Source organism: Neocrepidodera transversa (assembly GCA_963243735.1). NCBI lineage: Eukaryota > Metazoa > Arthropoda > Insecta > Coleoptera > Chrysomelidae > Neocrepidodera > Neocrepidodera transversa. Next base: position 28,188,445 of record OY725341.1, read on the forward strand.
AAAAATAAAGGTAACCACAATCTTAAATTAAAATTATAAGAATATTTACTGAGGGTTTTAAAATGTACATAAATTGTAAATATGTTTTGAATGATTGAGAGCAGTTGCTCTATAATAACAATAATAAATTGTAATAAAAATGTAATATTAATAATTTTGGTTTGCTAATAAATGGGTGAGTAAACAGCCCTTCCAGTTCATTTAAATGATTAATTTGTTAATATACTAAATCCTGGGTCTAGGACATCTGGACGTCGCCGTTTCGGCGTTTCCATTTGGACGTCAGGCCATTTCGCCGTCGGCCGTTACGGCGTCGGCCATTTCAGCGTCGCCAGGAAAACTAATTTTTAGTATGTTTGTTAAAACCCCTGTAAGTTTTATTCTAAAATAAGTAAAGTATTTAAATAAGTGAGGTATTGCATAGGATTAGGATAAATGGTTTAATCTGTTTTTCAAGTACCTATCAGAATTATAATAGTTTTGTAATTAATATTTTATATGAACATTAGTATAATAAATAACTCGTTCCTAGTAATCCCTTAATCCCACATTTTCATATTTAAACTGTACCTGAGCTCAAGCTGAATCTAACTCTTAGAGAAATCAATTAGTATTTCTTGTTATGGTGATACATAATCTTCTCCGGTAAGTATCTAAATGACATTTAAATTATCGTTTATGATAATTTTCTAAGAAACTTAGTCGCTTTTAAAAATAAAGAACCAAATTCTTCTAGATAATAATCAATAATATACTAAGCAATAAATGCCAGACGACCAGGTTTATTCCACATAAAGATGTGGCACCTCTACCAAAGGACTTTGGATCAGTCAGATCGCACCAATAACCATGCAGAGGCAGCACATAGAAACTACAGTTCGATTTGGGAGTAGATGATCCAAGCATTTGGAAATTTATAGATGGCTTGTGTCAGGTGAAGAAAGGTCGAACTTGTGGCGGGAAATCTCCAACCATTGAAGTTAAAAAAATACAGGCATGGAGATGAACTCATTTTACGGCTTGTTCAAAATTTTGAATTAAACGAGGATATTTTATAATACCTAAGAGGACTTGCTCATAACTACAACATGTAATTTCGTATATAAGTTTAATACATCAAATATATATATTTTAGTAATAGTATATAAAATTTTATTTTATTCTTCCTTTCGACACGAAAACAGTTTCATTATTTAATTATAATAAACCTAATTATAATAAATATAACAAATATTTCAAATTTATAAAAATTATGTTGTTAAGTTTGCCAAAACTTCCAACGCCGAAATGGCTGGCGCCGAAATGACCGACGCCGAAATGGCCGACGTCCAAGCGGCCACGCCGAAATGTCCCATTCCCCTAAATCCTGATACTCTGTATTAAGGTTGGTCCTTCGGTCTCATAAAGTTAGATTTCAACAAATCTAACACCTAGTATAATTATTCCATTCATATTTTTTCAATATGTAATACTTAGTACAATTGTTTTACTCGTCGCTGACCTTTATCTAAATACATTTTTCAGATAAGGGTCAGGTAGAAGAACAAAATAACATGCAATATGAATTAACAGATGTCAAACATGTAACAGCTGAGACTGAATCAATTTCGCTCGAATCTGAACAAGCGGCAGTTAAGCCTGAACCAAGTTATGTGGTATTTTCTACGTCAGAAAAAAATCAATGTTTCAGATTAATAAAAATAACGACCTGACAGCAAAGAAAGATATAAAATGACGCAATGGTCTGACATATATTACTCCAGTAATAAATTCACGTTCTAAACATACTCAAAATCCTCTGGAACTACAAGGTCAAATACATTTTTTTCTAAATAACTTCGAAGAATTGTTTGACAAAATGACTTACTGTAGAAATCTCTATGCTGTTCAAAACAATGTCAAATTTCAACCTAGAAATACTGAAGAATAGGCGAGATCCCTAATTTATGGAAAAAATATCGCAACCTCCAGAACGAAGAGTAAAGTGGTTGGATTTTTTTAAATTTTATTTTAAGAAGTTTTCCAAAATAAATTTTAAAAGAAACGGCCAAGATGTGACGTATCAACTTCTCACCTATAGCCGGAGCGCAAGAGAATTGATTTAGTAGTGAGGGCAACTGAGATAGAAAATTATAGCAACGTTGCCAACTCGCTTCATTCAAAGTTAGATATCAATCCAATAACAGAGGTCAATAGTAAAAATGATCGAGTTAATAAACTAATCATGAAGAGCAATTCATGTTCACTTAAATCAAAATAAAGAATCTAGAAGACATTCTCCAATGCTTATCAATAAGTTTCTAAATTAAACGTCAGTCACTGCTAAAGATGCAAAGAAATCAATGAAGAGTATACTGGCAATGTCGCAAGTTAATAAGGTTAATATTACCTAATGCAGAGAACATTATATAGGCTGACTTTTAAAAAAAACACCAATTAATGATTTTATCATAAATAATTTTACCTTAGTTAGTTTTCTTTTTTCCCTTTGACATTCCTGATCGAGCTGCAATGCTAAATACAGTTCTCTTTCATTTCTTTCTTGTTTTTCAGCAAATTCACGTTCTATCTGAACATCCAAATCATGTTCGTCTTCTAGTTGTTTATGCGACTCTTCTAGATGTTTCATCAAAACCTAAAAAATACCAGTTTTTGATGAATAACAAATTTTTAATTGGTTTTTAAAGAAACAATTTTAACTTACAGCAACGACGACATTAACCAAAACAAATTGAGCCATCAGCACGAAAATTACAAAAAATATTGGTGCTATTATCGATGATATGCAACAATTATTGATACAATCGTCTTCAGTGCTGCAATATTCGTCTTCTAATGTATCTTTCATAATTCCATTCCAATTGTCTCCAGTTGCTACTCTAAATAGAGTAAGAAATGCCATACCAAAATTTTGGAAATGAGCATGCTCACCCAAACCTAAAAATAAATATTAAATCAGTACCATTCGAGAAATTCTCTAGAAAAAAAGACATGAAAACTGGAAACACAAAAGGAATAAAAAATATAGCTTTAGTCAAATAGGTAATTACCTTGACATGGAGTAACTCTACAGTCCAATCTTCCAAACAACTCGACTCCTAAAGCGGCGAAAATAAAAAACAGAAGAAAAAAGAGAAGTCCAAGATTTCCAACTTGAGGTAATGCTTGCATAACTGTATCTAAAAGTGCTCTTATTCCTTTGGCCATTTTTAAAAGTTTAAGAACTCTTGCAATACGCATAACTCTCAATACCTAAAAAATAAAATATACAGGGTGGTCATTTAATTAATCATTAAAAGTATGTATTTTTTAAAAGATTATTGTGCCAAACTGTATATTAATGTAGTAATAGCACGAGTATTCTTGTACTCTTAAAGATCAATTAAAATTAATACTTACTCTAATTATAGTTGGATTGATCGGTATAATTTTTAAATCTTGTACGATTTCTTCAATAATAATTCCCACAACGGATAATATCACAATGGCGACATCAAGAAGATTCCATTTATCTTTGATATACATTTTAACGCCTAAGGCTACCAACTTCATTGTACTTTCGAGAATAAACACAGCAGTAAAAAAGTAATTAAAAATTCGTAGTGCATATTCCCAATAATCTGGCATATGATACCTTTCTGTTGCCATTGTAATTACATTTAAACCTATCACAAGGGCTATAGCCAAATCAAAATACTTAGATGTCACGATTTTATGAATATCCAATCTCCATGGAGCATAATTAATGTAATAAGGAAGTTCGTTCATTTCTGGAAAAAATAATAATAATATTACTCTTGACAATTATAGAAATATTAATACCCTATACTTGGACTTAATAAGCGGAAATCACGATGCTATGCGGCAGATTAGTAAGCGATAATCAACTATTCACATTTTTTCCTTAGCAACCGTCAAATAATGACATAAATCATTAAAAATATGATAATATTTATCAGAAAGTCATGAATAAGTATAAATAGTGATCTCTAAATAGTTGTAGATGTTTGTGGATAGGAAATAATTTGAATGGATTTTTGTTTCTATTATGATTATTTTCATATAATTTTATTCTGTTAATAGCATATAGGTTAACACTTGACATGTTGTCAAATAATTCCAGTCATGTTCGACTCATGGTATTAATTTTTGGCAACATGTCTCGTGTTAATCTGTATAGTCGACGTAATTTAGAAATAAAAATGACAATTAGAAGAAAAAATTTATAAAGTTTTAAAAATTTGGGTACACACCCTTAATATACATCTGAATACAGATCAAAAGAGTTTCCATCTCTCAGGAGGGTGATTCATCCCTATTTGCTTCAGAAACCACCCTCTAATGTGACCTCGCGGTAGTTTTTTTAGTTTTTATTAAAAACTGTTATTCTGAAGAAGAAAATAAATAGGACATAAAATATTCTTTGTGAAATTTCACATCATTTACATTCTACGCATTTTTTCTTTTATCGAGCCCTCTCACAAATGACGTTTAAAGTTGGGTAATGCTGGTAAAGAAAAGACAAATTCATAAAAATTACAATGGTTTTATAAAAAAAAAACAATATGGGTGTTAAAAATTAAAAAAATCTAAATGTAGTCGTTCGATTCCCTGTTATTCGCTTAGCCGCCTTGGAACGATCCAATGCACAATATCGGGGGTGGTTTGTAGAACTTCGCGTTGTGAGCGCATTCGCTTACATTACAACCACTAACAGACATTGTTTGTTACAGATAGCGAGTGAAGTACTTGGTGGTGAATTTTGTTGTTTTTACCTCTCGCCCTTCAGATAAGAGATGTATAGGAATCATGCTAAAAATTGGGTAGTGAGTTTTCAATGGATAAACACGTTTTAGGGTCCCTAGAATACGATTTTAATATTTTTGCGATGATGTGTGTGTGTGTGTGTGTGTGTGTGTGTGTGTGTGTGTGTGTGTGTGTGTGTGTGTGTGTGTGTGTGTGTGTGTGTGTGTGTGTGTGTGTGTGTGTGTGTGTGTGTGTGTGTGTGTGTGTGTGTGTGTGTGTGTGTGTGTGTGTGTGTGTGTGTGTGTGTGTGTGTGTGTGTGTGTGTGTGTGTGTGTGTGTGTGTGTGTGTGTGTGTGTGTGTGTGTGTGTGTGTGTGTGTGTGTGTGTGTGTGTGTGTGTGTGTGTGTGTGTGTGTGTGTGTGTGTGTGTGTGTGTGTGTGTGTGTGTGTGTGTGTGTGTGTGTGTGTGTGTGTGTGTGTGTGTGTGTGTGTGTGTGTGTGTGTGTGTGTGTGTGTGTGTGTGTGTGTGTGTGTGTGTGTGTGTGTGTGTGTGTGTGTGTGTGTGTGTGTGTGTGTGTGTGTGTGTGTGTGTGTGTGTGTGTGTGTGTGTGTGTGTGTGTGTGTGTGTGTGTGTGTGTGTGTGTGTGTGTGTGTGTGTGTGTGTGTGTGTGTGTGTGTGTGTGTGTGTGTGTGTGTGTGTGTGTGTGTGTGTGTGTGTGTGTGTGTGTGTGTGTGTGTGTGTGTGTGTGTGTGTGTGTGTGTGTGTGTGTGTGTGTGTGTGTGTGTGTGTGTGTGTGTGTGTGTGTGTGTGTGTGTGTGTGTGTGTGTGTGTGTGTGTGTGTGTGTGTGTGTGTGTGTGTGTGTGTGTGTGTGTGTGTGTGTGTGTGTGTGTGTGTGTGTGTGTGTGTGTGTGTGTGTGTGTGTGTGTGTGTGTGTGTGTGTGTGTGTGTGTGTGTGTGTGTGTGTGTGTGTGTGTGTGTGTGTGTGTGTGTGTGTGTGTGTGTGTGTGTGTGTGTGTGTGTGTGTGTGTGTGTGTGTGTGTGTGTGTGTGTGTGTGTGTGTGTGTGTGTGTGTGTGTGTGTGTGTGTGTGTGTGTGTGTGTGTGTGTGTGTGTGTGTGTGTGTGTGTGTGTGTGTGTGTGTGTGTGTGTGTGTGTGTGTGTGTGTGTGTGTGTGTGTGTGTGTGTGGACTTTTGAGACCTTACGGGGACAATTTCCGAAAAACGCTTATGGTTGTGAGGACCGTTTTTCTTATTGGGACATCAAGCCGGTCTTCATAAGAAATTAACCTGATTTTTGTAATCTACGTCGTTTTTGGTCTCAAATGGTACCTATAACATTAATAAAATATTTGGTCCCCATAAGTAATGTGTCAGGTGGATGAGGTTCTTATAACATACCTGAAGGGGGCGCCGTCATCTATACACTTTGTGTGTATTTGACAATGATATTGCATTGGTTGTAAAGACCATGTATTCACAATGTGTTTAATTTTTGCTTAGATTTTGACTTCACATACTGTTGATCTCAGTGTCTTCAATGATCAATATTGGTGTGTACGAAATTAGCCCCATTTTTCGAATTTTGGCATTTTGAATGTTGTTAAAATTGTTGTAGGTTTATAACAAAGTGTTACAGAAAATTATTTCTTAAACTAAGTAATGCCATTATTTTTTTTTCGAAATATTTTTTGTTGTACTAGATTGTTCTAGTTGTTCTTAACATTGTTCCAAAATTTCATGTCTTAAAAAAATATTTCAAGTTCAAAATCAATTACAGCCATTTAGAGCTAGCCCTCCATTATTTTGTTTCGTAAATTTTTTTGTTATATCAGATTGCTTCAGTTATTCTTAACATTGTTTCAAATTTTTGTGTTTCAAAAAAAATATTTCAAGCTCATAATCAATTAAAACCGTTTAAAGCTAGCTCGCCATTATTTTTTTTCGAAATTTTTTTTGGTGTACTAGATTGTTTTAGTTGTTCTTAAGAGAAATTGCTTCGTGCACTGTATCTCAGATAAAGGGGAAATTTCTCCTGTGAGGCCCCCACCACAAATTTTTAAGCGACCGAGGCGATTCACGAAAACGGTGACCGGACACTTCCCCACTAGAATAATCCCCACATGATAATTCTCCACAGAAAATTACCCACAAGTAGAAATACCCACACGAAATTTGCCCACATAGAAATTTGCTTACACAGATAATTCCTCACAATAGATTTGCTCACAATGATATTTGCTCACAATGATATTTGCTCACAATGATATTTGCTCACAGTGAAAATTTATTGGTAATTATTCAATAGTTATTGAGTTTAAATAAAAAATAATTAATTGATAATTATAATCTTCTGATGAAATTTGTGTTGATCGGTGTATATCGATTAAGCATAACTTAATAATTAGGCAACGAAAGTATTAAAATAATACAATTTCATAAATAGAATTCTCAAAACTTGCTAATGAATTTTCACAATGTAATTATTAAAATATATTTAATATTTTATTGTACTCATTCAAATATCTTTGTAATTTTTAAACAAATTAAAGTGTCCGAACGCATACATATAAGTATATAAAATTTGTGCTCATTTTGAAAAAAAAATAGAAATATAAGAAACGTTTAGTAGAAATTTAATTAAACTTTGTAAAAAAAATATTTCTATAATTGCTTTTGTATAAACTCAATAACTGTTGAATAATGACCAATAAATTTTCTCTGTGAGCAAATATCATTGTGAGCAAATATCATTGTGCGCAAATTTATTGTGAGGAATTATTCATGTGTGCAAATTTCTATGTGGGCAAATTTCGTGTGGGCCTTTCTACTTGTGGGAAATTGTCTGTAGGGAATTATCATGTGCGGATTATTCTAGTGGGCAACTGTCATGGAACCCACGAATAGTATATTATTCAACAAGCATATAATGATGGCTATTATTCACAAGGGTGAAGTTTACGACACGAGCCGCAGGCGAGTTTCGTAAATCACCCGTGTGAATAATAGCCATTATATGCGAGTAGAATACTGTACTTTGTCCACGACTGTAGGTATTTATTAATAAACTTTTATTGGCAAACATTGATGGAACATTATTTTTAATATTTATAACATAATTAGATAGTATATTAATATTATATAATTACAATTTAACATCAATTATTTATGTTAATAGTTACATTTGAAAAATTTGTTGTTAATTGCAGGAATAGGATTAACGTTAACATTAATATTCTGATTATTTGTTGTAATTTTTGATTGTTGGCATAAAAATTAGAATTATTTACTTGTATGGAGCTTGATATTTACTTCTGGCGGTGCAGGTGTTAAGCACATTTCATTTTCACTATCTAAATCCATTATTTTATTACAATTTAGTAAAAATTTAATAAAATATTCTGCAGTCAAAAGTTTGACATTTCAATTTAAATTATTAATTTGACATTTGGATGACAGTCGCGGCTTACTAATAAAATGGATAAAATTTATAATCGTTATATCTCATTGGCTAAGCGTAGGAAGAGCGGTGATAAAAAGTAGTGAATAATGATTATTCACTGCTATTAGTGTATATATACCATTTTAAGTTAGAAAATTCTTCAAAAATGGCTTCATTATAAAACAGTCGTGGACAAAACATTTTATTTAACAGCCCTTCAACCACGGCGTTTTGTGTTGACTTTTAAAATACGGACTCAAGAAATTTTCAAGCCCAGTATTGTTGAGATTATTTTTAGTGCCGTTAGTTTCGCGGTGTTATTTATGGATTTTTTAAAATTTTTCTTTTTATTGGAAAGTATGGGGCTAAGGAGTAAACGATATTTTCTTAAGAAAAGAAAGAAGAATATAAATGACGAATAAAAATCGAACAATTTTCAATTTTTTGTGGCATACTGTATACAACTTGCAAGAATTTTCATTTTTGAGACATACTGTATACATTTGACAATACTTTTTTTGGGACGTAGTGTAGGTAAAAACATTAAAAGATTTTTGAAAGGGAAAAATCTTGAACGATAAATAATATATACCTACTATTTAGAAAATATATTCCCCAAAAATCTCAACTTCAGACACACTGTGTAGATCTTACAAGACTTTTTATTTTTAGGACCTGCTGTATATAAGAATTTTCATTTTTATACTATACTTTATAAAGCTTATATTTTCATTTTTGGGACATACTGTATGTATCCTACAAGAATTTTTATTTTTGGGACATGCTGTTATAAGAATTTTCATTTTTGTGGCATACTGTATACAACCTACCAGGATTTTCATTTTTGGGACATATTGTATACATCTTACACAAACTGTAATTTTTGGGAGATGCTGTTATAAGAATTTTCATTTTTGTGGTATACTGTATACAACTTACAATAATTTTCATTTTTGGGACATACTATATACATCTTACAAGAATTTTTATTTTTGGGACATGCTGTTATAAGAATTTGCATTTTTGTGGCATACTCTATACAACTTACAAGAATTTTTATTTTTGGGACATACTGTATATATCTTACAAGAAGTTTTTTTTGGGACATTTACTGGTATAAACTAAGAGATTTTCTGAAAAGGAAAAATATTTTAAAGACAAATATTATATACCAACTATTTAGAAAAAGTATTCCTAAAAAACCCAGCTTGAGACATACCGTATACAGCTTACAAGAATTTTATTTTTGGGACACACTGTATACATTTCAAAAACTACAACTAATTCTAAAAATTACTTCATTTGGTTTGAATTAAAATTTGCTATTTCATTTAACTCTTGGAGTCCGACCTTGTTCTTTAAATAACGTCCCCGACAAACTGATCGAAACCGATACTCTACGAACCTCGGCCAACGAAAGAATGACATTTTAAGTAGTAGGGACAATATTTGTCTTATTTATAATTATTTTAGGAACATAACGATATCTAGTATTTTAGTGATTAGAAGCTCATATCGAATTGAATATTTAATTTGTTTCTGGTATTATATTAAGGAAAGATGAATCTGCAGATTGCTCGAATTCTTTTTTTTTAATAATACGTTTTTAATATTTTAATAATACATTTTTAATACAGTAATTGTAAGGAAAAGTTTTATTATTTTTAATAATTTCACCAAGCTTACATTTTTTTCCAGGCGGAATGGTCGGTTTTTTCAAAAAAAATTCGACGAAATTGTATATTAATCCTTTTTCTTTGTTACAAAACAAAAAGTGGTGAAATTTATTCAGTATTGTGTTCTCTATCACTAAAACTAAATGCATGAAATTTAAACGTTTTGACGGTGTTGGAGCGCGAAGAAATTGCTCTTAACATTATTTCAAATTTTCGTGTTAAAAAAAACCATTTAAAGCTCTAAAAAAGTAAGCAAAGTACAAAATAAAAAGTGTCTGCGAAAAGATTTTAATAAAACCAGTAATATGTATTTATATTAGTCAATAAAAAGTTTTTTTTTCCTTTATTTGAAATTTTGTATAGCAGTCTTACCTTAAAATTTTTGACAATTTGATAAATTCATATGATAAAAAAAATAGTCAGCCATTACAAATGAGGATCGTGATCAATTTTTTTTTCCTTACACGTACCTAATTAATACGATTATATCACTCATAATGTAATAATGTCCTATATTGTTACTTGATTAATAATCGATAATCATTCACCATATACTGAGTAATAACTGATAATCACACTTTGGTACTTTTAATGCTGTTATCTTTGTCATTGCTTTTGTACTGTAAATGTAAATTATTGAGCTGTCAAATTTTTAAAATGCCATTAATTCGTGATATAATCTATTGAATACAAATCGTGGTATCGTGTCTATTGATAATCCTATAAGTTAATGCACTCAACGTGTTGTCAAATTATAATTCCACTCGTCCTGCGGACTCGTGAAATTAATATTTGACAACACGTTTCGTGAAATTACTTATGGGATTATCGATAATCAAGATGCCACTCGTTGTATTATATATGATAATATTTTCCTTAGGATTAAAACTATAAGGAACAATATTCAAAATAATAGAATAATCTGATAGAAATGGAGCAATGCTAAGAACAACTAGTAAAACAATCTTGTAATATAAATAAAAAATTATGGGGGCCAGCTCTAAATGGTTTTAATTGATTTTGGCCTTGAAATATGTTTTTAAGATATAAAAATTTAGAACAATGCTAAGGACAACTAGAATAATAAAAAAAATCGGTTGTGTCGCCCCAAAACTTTCCCGACGAGCATCCACGAATACTTTTTCAGATATTAATTGTTAAAGTTTCAAAATTTGACATTTTTTTATTTTTGACAGGTGGTACCTATTGAAATAATTTTGACTGTCCTGAATAGAGTTTTTCAAGGGCTTTCAAATGATCTACTGCAAGTCAAATTCCCTGACATATTGCATCTGTTATTTTTTGATAGTGACATTTACACTTGACAGATGTCATACAAAAACTAATGGATTCTTCAGACAGGTAACCCAAACCCATATACCAAATATCAGCTCAATCAGATTAAACGTGTGATCATGGAAGAATACACACAGATAGACATACAAACAGACAGACAGACTTCCAGCTGGAAATGGTCTTAATCATCTCAGGTCACTTTAAAACGGATATTTACATCTTTATCTCGACAATTTTTTTCAACTCGTTCACAATACTTTCCTTTCTCATAGAGGTGGGTCGGGAAAGTAGAATTTCAAAAAAAAAAAATTAGGGGCTAGCTCTAAAAGGTTTTAATTAATTTTGAGCTTGAAATAATTTTTTAAGGCATGGAAATTTGGAACGATGTTATAAATAACTAGAAAAATCTAGAACAACAAAAAAAAACTTTGAAAAAAAATAAGTTGGGGCTATACTGAAAGATGACTAAGAATTTTTAACTGTTATGATTTATGAAGGTAGTATTGACTAACTAAAGAAATTTTTGTCTATTATAGGCCTATATTGCTTTTCTTTTTCTGAGATGCAAATTCTGCGGTCCCAGTAAAAGCTTTTATCTCCGATAAATGTGTGAACGCATATATATCCATTTGTCTTTTTCTACCTTAACTTAGAAAATCTATATATGGTACATTATTTAGGATTTAGGCGCTTCATAAGTCTTAAATTGGGGGTGAATAATAATTAATTAAATCATTTTAAGGAGTTGTTTGGGGGTAACCCACCCTTATCACCATTAAGAGCTTTTTTGTCCATCGGCCGATTTTTAAAATTTTTGTTTCATTTTAAAACTTTTTTTACTCTTTTATTTTTAGAAATACTAAATATTTTTCGAAAAATGTTAATACAAAAATAACTTTAGTTGACCATGCATTTGTCAATTAAATTTAACAACCAGCAAATAATTTTTGATAAAATCGATTTAAATCAGAAAACATAATAACAAAAATTAAGCAAACACATTTTAACAAATTTCTTTAAAGAATTTTGTCGAAAATGATCTCCATTCTCTCATTTTGGGCTGCTATTATTGGTAATGGAACATTGGTTCATGCATAATGGAACACCACCTCATTTTAGTCATACCGTTAGAGACTTTTTAAATTTCCAGTACCCAAATAAATGCGCTTAAATAATATACGAAATATAGATTTTTTAAGTTAAACGGTTGCAGAGATATTAATTTTTTTTTCGAAATTTATCTCCCTACTTTTGGTCTCCGTAACTCCTTAAGGGTACAACTTGGTATAGAGGTAAGTTGCGTTAAAACCTCATATTTTGGGGTTCCCAACATGTACCTATTCTGTGTCGGTACTTAAGCGAAACACACCCTGATTGATAAATTGGTGTTGTTCATTTGGTCCCAGTGGTCAATTTTGTCAAGGGGTTTCCGTAATCCTACCGGTCTTTGGGCTTCAAAGTTTTAAACTGAGGTGGTCCTTTTGGGCACAGTGGTTATCAACTATAAAGTAACTAATCCTTTTTAGGGTTCCGTACCCCAAAGCGTCGAAACGGAATCCTAGTGCTCTCACTCGCTTGTCCGTCCGTCCGTTTGTCACACCGGTCTAGCAGCTAAACCGTTGGAGCTAGAGTCTTCAAATTATCACAGTATATGCGTCTTGTTGACTCAAAGCCATAGAAATTATATTAAATTTTTTTAAATGTTTTCAAGGGAGGCTCCCATACAGCCAAAGTGGGGCGCAAAATTTGGCCTACCCCATCAAGTGAGGTATCGTTGTTTAGAGCTCATTCAGTAGATGTTTCAAAAAGTTTGAAAAACGTAGGCATGAGAAGCCGCCAAAGTCAGCATTTTTTACAAAATTTTGTTCCGAAGTATTTTTAACTTTCCATTGACCTATGAACTTCAAATTTGGTGATAATGTTTATTGTTATGTATATTTTACCAACAAATAGCAATATATTACTAAATATAATTTTTTCATTAACATTCCCTTATTTTTATTGTTCCGTACCTTTGTATTTATGCCAATTGTGATATTCGATATTTTATTATTTTTATCTGTGCAGTCGTATAAGTTCCATTAAAAAACGCATTTTTCATCTTATAATTTTTTTTCTATCTTTGTCGGCTACGCTGATATTAACAAATTTGTTCGTTGTATTTCAAAATTTGCTAATATATCTAAGTATATATGCTGATTGTGTCGGACTTCAATGAAAACCATTAGCCTAACCGTGAATAATTTTATTTAAACTGTATCTAGGAATTAACCCACAATTCAAGATATTACAAAAATATTATTTAAAATTTAAATAATCCTACTTCATTTTTCTAGAACCCTTAATACCGCTCTCGTGTCCAGAAAGGCTACATCTTTAGAAGAACAAAAGATTAAATTCGGTTAAAACTGACCGTTGTGCCGAAAAGGGCTCCACCCTAATAAATATATCGAAAAGAATAAATGAAATAAAAGCAGTAAAAAAATTCAAAGCATAAATTCACAATTAAAATTATTTATTTATTTTGTAATGGACTAATCCAGTGATTTTTTTATATTTTTATTTTATAATTTTGGCCTACCATAACACATTGCACCGGGTCCAGCACTTCTGAGACCGATCCTGCGGCTGTAATTAATTCTTAAAATTTGAAAATTGGGGCTATAGTGTCTTGTGACGTGGCCCAATTGAAACAGATTATATTTGGCTATGTTGTCATATCGATTAAATTGGCAACTCTCGTTCTCATTTGTTATGATTAAAAGAAGGAAAGAAGTATGTCAAATTTGTCTACAAACGAACAAAGCTAGAATCTTGGCAATGCTGTAGAAAGTAAAACGTTAATTATTGGTCAGGAAGCAGCGCCAATTTCAAAATATATGAATTGTTTTTTATTAATTTTTAATTATTAATGAATATTATTAGAACATTGAAAATCAACATAAGCAACTATGATCTTTAAGCTATTCATTCATTAATATAAAACCAATAAATTCGTTCCTACTGGATAAGTTCATTGACATTTTGTTACATATATTATGTAAGTTAATTGATTTGTTATATTTAATTACTATTCGTTTTTATTTAAAGATTTTTAATTTCTAGTTAATTTTATTATTTATACTTTTTTTACTAATTTCTCCTATAAACAATGTACATTTCTATGGTATATTAATAAATCTATCTTTTCTAGATAAAACTTTCTTATTATGTTGTGGCTATAAGCACCTTGAATAGGCAGATTCTACATTTTTCTTATTTTTTTTTATTTTAACTGAAATCGAGAGGTTTTATTATTTAAAAACGATCAAAAAAAATTGAGCGCAAAATATTAATATTTACGTCCGCTGTAAGCATTTTAAAATTAAGGATCGGCGAGAGGCTGGAAAACGTACCGCACGAGACTAGACCGTGTGACGTTAGTAGCCATTACCGCTTCGCCCCTTGCCCGCTGCTGCGCTGTATTCACGATACAAACACATCTACTGTTTTTAGTAGATTTTTAAGAAAAAGGAGGGTGTTTAATAGAATTTTAGTAGATTTGATAATAGGCAGGTTTTTTTTAACTGAAATCGATAAAAAAAATGAGCGCAAAACATTAATATTTAAGTCCTCTGTAAAATTTAGTAGATTTTTTAGATTTTAGTTTAAAACTATATTTTATCGCTATCTATCTATGGTATATATAAGACGAGTGTCTCATTGCAGTAACAATATTTTGTATCATCCAAAAATGACACGTGATTCGCTTAAATAATAAGTAATACACAGGCTAGTTTAGATAGACTTCTTTTAATAAAAATAATACCTTTTTTTGCTTTTTACCGTTATATTTTACTTTTCAACGTTATTAAATATTTTTTTTAATGTTTTCTTAATACACAGGCTAGTTTAGGTTGTCAAGACTTCTTTTAATAAAAAAATACATATCCCCGGGTAGGTAAAAAGTATGTACAAAATATTTTTACTGCGATGAGACAGTCGTGATTTTGGTAGTTTATTATTGAAATGTTGGTAGAATACGGTTTATTGAAAAATATTTAATCAGGTTGAAAAGCAAAATATAACGATAAAAAGCAAAAAAAAAAAAAGAAAAGATGTCCTGTGTGCGGGATTCGATCCCGGACCTATTGCACCAGTAAAAAGCACTATTCCACGCTTCTACTAGAGCCCATACTTACGTTTGTTCAAACAACTTATTTAAGCGAATCACGTGTGACGTTTGGATGATACAAAATATTTTTTTTGCAATGATACACTCGTCTTAAATATACCATAGATAGATAGCGATAAAATATAGTTTTAAATTCAAATCTGAAAAATCTACTGAATTTTACAGCTGACGTAAAT
This sequence comes from Neocrepidodera transversa, assembly GCA_963243735.1. Taxonomy (NCBI): domain Eukaryota; kingdom Metazoa; phylum Arthropoda; class Insecta; order Coleoptera; family Chrysomelidae; genus Neocrepidodera; species Neocrepidodera transversa. Next base: position 28,203,952 of record OY725341.1, read on the forward strand.
ATTAACATTTTGTGCTCAATTTAATAAAAAAATATATTGATTTCAGTTTAACAAAAATGTCGAACGTACTTAGTATCAATTCTACTAAAATTCTACCATACACCCTCATTTTTCTTAAAAATCTACTAATTAAGTAGGAAATTTACTAAAAACGGTAACCCTGTAAAATGTGTGTGAATACAGCGCAGCAGCGAACCAGGGGCCAACCGTTCATGGCTAATGACGTCACACGGTCTAGTCTCGCGCACAGGTACCGTTTTCCAGCCTCTCGCCGATCGTTGATTTTAAACTGCTTACAGCGGACGTAAATTTTAATATTTTGGGCTCAAATTTTTTTCGATCGTTTTTAAATAACAAAATCTCTCGATTTCAGTTAAAAACAAAAATGTTGCACCTGCCTGTTATTATAATTCTTATGGGAACAAATACACACTAAAGAATAAACTGTCTGAGTATACCGTTCATATACGGACCGTGCAATAATATAATACTTTTGGGAAAAATACACACAAAAAATAGTATCTACGCACACGGTCCCTATGAGGACCATGTAAGAATATAATACTTTAAGGTACCAAACACGTACATAAATAATCAGCAAGCTAGATCTAATATTATTTAAAGAACCTTGTACAAAATTTAAACCAGATTAATTAAAATTCGTTAGTCGGAGTTTAAAAAACAAATTTATGCTCTCCGCGTCAAAAAGCGCGTTTTGAAGTTATTTAAATTAAACCGATCTTTAAAGAGCTCCAGTTCCCTGCATTTTTCGATAAGGTGATTTAAGTCAAATCGACATAAAATTTGCTCTAGATTTTGCAGTTTTCTTTGAAAAGCATTTCTGGACACTCTGTATACCTACATAATCACGCTGTGGACGCATTTAAGTCAGTTACTCAAATCACAAATTTGAACAAATTTGAATATTTTTAAAACATAAAATGCTAGTAGTGAAAAAAATGCTATATATGAGCCTTGGTAGAAAATTGTGTTCCACTAAAGACCTCGAAACGGCGAGAAACGGAGTTGGCGCATAATTACTATTGAAAGTTAAAAATGTCACTGTGAAATTAGCCATCCATTATTTAATAAAAACGTTAAAAATATAGACCATAGAATAAGAGTCATATTTTTGCCATAATTAATTAAAATAAGAAAAGATTAAATATTTATTCAAATTGGCTGTCAGTATAAAATCGTTATATAGGAGATACAAGTTAATTAGGTCCTCATAACAAGAAATCTTCAAGTCCTAATACGTATGGGCTTGTGTGGAGACCTCATAGGACATGTTACATAAACTATTGTGTGTATGTTTGATGTACATATATCTTAATATCTTACGAAATATGGAGTGTATATTAAAATTAGATTAACTGACGCTTACTTGATTGCAATGGAAAAGATTCTAATATTAATTAAGCTTCTAATAACTTTAGAAATGGTGGTCCTCGTAACGCAGATGTAGAACCGGAAATTGGGCTCGATCGGGCTCGGTCCTCGTATTAGTACAAAAGTCCGTATAGGTGTGTGTGTGTGTGTGTGTGTGTGTGTGTGTGTGTGTGTGTGTGTGTGTGTGTGTGTGTGTGTGTGTGTGTGTGTGTGTGTGTGTGTGTGTGTGTGTGTGTGTGTGTGTGTGTGTGTGTGTGTGTGTCTGATTAGATTTTGGTGCCAATCGGGCAACCGGAAGTGGCAGTTGCTATGGGTGATGACGTCATTATTATACAAAATGGCAATAAAGTTTTACACATATATTTTGTATGCCCTATAGTTTATTTTCATCTCATTGAAATTTTCGAAACTTTTGCCATTGTTGCCAGATTTACAAAAAAATAATTTTTTTTCATACTTTTTTGTGTCAACCTGTAAATTTTTGATTCAAAAATGGCGAGAGGTCATGTGCTGGCCACATCAGATTTTTTAGTTTTTCAATGATGGAAATCGGCCATTGTTGCTTTATTTACGAAAATACGCTTCAAAGTGGTGAAACTGTAAGTGTACAAAAAGGTTTGGCAAATTTAATAGCGGTTAGCAAAACTCAAAAGGACGGTAAATATGAACTACTAAAAAACATTGCGACGGTAAGCGTTCATAAATTATGTAAACGCGAATATATAAAATAAAAAAATAATCGCCAATGTTTAGAGAATGCCCCGGGAAGCAATGGTAGAGTTGTAATAACTTTAAGGCCAGTTGAACAACTGGATTTTAAAAACAATTGTGCCAGAGTATGCGATGTCAAGGCAGTAAATAAGTTAAATATTTCTAAACGTCAAAATATCTCTGAAGTTCGCTCACTTACTCTTAAGGACAGATTTTTTCAGAAGTGTGCTAACCGAGAAGATGATTTTAGTAGAACAGTTCAACATCGAATCGGTAATATTTTACGTTTAGTAACGGCAGAGGCGCGATACCGTAATAACAGTTATTCGAAATGTCTGTCTAACGAATCGTCTCGTAAATGTGCGCATCCACAAGATGAGGACATTTCTTTAGCGTTTCGCAAATCGTTCAATTTTATAGATAACTCTGATGAGTGCCAATTTACTCTTTAAGAATTATTGCGGCAAGTACAATCTCATTTGCCAGAAAGTTCTTCTGTAACGCTAAAGACTCTTAAAAAAAAATTAGCGGACGAATATGGTGATAGTGTTGTGTTTGCCACCGTACGAACTAAGCCAACAGTCATGTGTTTTCGAGGGTTGGGTATAAAGCTCATCAATAGTTGGTACACAGAAAAATCAAAAAATGAGAAAAAAGAACGTTTACGAATTGTTGAAGCTGCAGCCACCATAGTTCGTGAAGATATTCGAAGCACCGCATATAATCCAAATGAATATCCTGACTTAACAAACTTTACAGAAGGGTCAACTGATTCAGGGAATATTAAAAACCCTTTTAGACATAATTATTATTAAAAAAAGAAAATCAAACGTAAAGGTATTCATACAAAATGTTCTGCGATTGCGCATTCGATTATAGCGGCGACAAGACCTCGCTCCTTTACATCTTCAGTACTGCTTGGTCTAGCAGTGTACTTGTTTCGTAAAGTTGCTTCCAGAAATATTGTTCACGCTGTCTCCAATTTGGGTTTTGTTTAGTCACAGTGACGTGTCAGAGTTTGAAAATTCTGCTATACTCTCTTAGAACCCTGATATTGACAAACATTATTTTCACAATTTATATTTGATAATGCTGACGTAAATATACACCATGACTGGGAAGGGAACGTTTAATGCGATGGGTGGAATACAATGTATAATGCTGTTAGTGATAATAACATTGTCAAATTAACATCAAGCCCATCTGCTTCTGAGATTGCCAACAGTAGACAAGTACAAATACAACATTTTTAGCGACAAACAATGGGTGTTCAAGATATTCTATTGCAGAATATTTATTTTAAAGATATATTTAAAAAAATTGCGAGACCCTCGAGTCAAGATTTGGCTTGGATGTATGGCAAGTTTTTAAAGATACCATCTTTTCCTTGATGGCAAGGCTTTATGAGTGCTGTGGCACACAGTTTACCTTATACCAAATCTAAAATCATTGCACTGCCCTTTCTTAATCAACCTCCTTGTAATTACGATACAATATTCAGTGTTTTAAAATATGTCGCTGAGGAGATAAAAAAAAATCGGTTGTGTCGCCCCAAAACTTTCCCAACGAGTATCCACAAATACTTATTCAGATATTTAATGTTAAAGTTTCAAATTTTGATATTTTTTATTTTCGACAGGTGACAGTTGGAGAAATAATTTTGACTGTTCTGAATATAGTTTTTCAAGGGCTTTCAAATGACATATTGCATGTAAAATGCCATAAAATATTGCATCTTTCATTTTTTGATAGTGACACTTCCGTTTGATAGATGTCTTCCGACGGGTAACCCAAACCTCTATTGCAAATTTCAGCTCAAACGGATTAAACGTGTGACCTCTATCGTGGAAGAATACACAAATCTGCTTTCATGTGACATTTTTTACGGCCAATTTATTTCCTTTTGGCTTTTCCAACTTGATATACTTATTTTTCAAATCATATTTGTGAGATTAGGGCTCGATATAGGAAAATAATGTATAAAACATTAATGATGTGAAATTTTATAGAGAATATTTTAGGTCCCATTCATTTTCCTCGTCAGAATAACTGTTTTTAATAAAAAATAAAAAACTAGCGCGAGATCCCATTAGAGGGTGGTTTCTGAAGCAAAAGGGGATGAATCACCCTCCTCAGAGGTGGAACTCTTTTGTTCCGTATTTACATGCCTGTTAGGAGTCTGTGTCCAAATTTTTAAAACTTTGTAAATTTTATCTCCTAAAAAAGCTAGTTTACGTCGACTAATATGCGATTATCGATAATTACGAGTACACTTATGGTATTATATATGATAATACAATACAGAATACATAACGTATAGAAATATGAGTATTAATAAAAACCGATGTATTTAATCAACTCTGTACATTCCTCAGTTTCTGCAACATTAACAAAAAAAATAACATAATTGTATTTTATTAAACCCAATCATAAAACAAGATTTAAAAGCACAAAAATAATAAACAAGCTAAAGTGTCCCATTTCTACGATCCATAGTATCTAATACATCATGTGAAGAATAGACGTAATAGGAATATAATAATTTAAACAAACTTACTTCTTCTACGTTTTTCTAATTGGAGTTGTCTTTTAGCAGCCTTTCTTATCCTTTCTTCTTTTTCTTGTTCTTCTCGACACCTGTGAAAGTTCTCTACTACAACACCAACGAACATATTAAGAACGAAAAATCCTACCAATAGGATAAATGATATAAAATAAAGAAGACGCCATTCGGAGTAATTTACAATCGGCTGAAAATAAAATTTTAACAATTAGAAAACTCTTAAATTACTAATTTTAATTCTTAAGTAGCGAAGCAAAGGGAAGGTACTTATTGACTTTACAATGTCCGTCCATCTGTCTATCTGTTCATCCATCACAGTGATAACTCCAACCGTCTGTCTGTCTGTCCAATTGTCCGTCTTTCTGTGTATCTCTGCAATAAATCGAGAACGGTTTCTAATTTTGGATTTCTGTTTTCAGCAATCGATAGAACGATTTCGAATTTTATTTACTTTACAATTTCTGTCTGTCTGTCTATCTGTCTGTCTGTCTCTCTGTCTGTCTATCTCTCTCTGTCTGTCTATCTGTCTGTCACGGCAATAACTGGAGAACGGTTTCAAATTTTGGACTTAAGTAAAGTTAAAGCGCCTATCTGTCCGTCTGCCCGTCTGTTCGTAAATGAGCTACTCGGATATTGTAGGCTTGTTGGGTTTATTTTACCTGTTTATCAACTGCTACTGCATCAAGGCCAGTGTACATAATATTTACCCAACCATCTCTTGAACTTAAAACGAATAATGACATCAATGCTTGTACTAAATCATCAAAATTATATTTTTGATTTTTCCACATATAAGATCTGTCCAAACAATCTTGCTTCGTTTCAATTCCAGTTAGATTTTCACCAACGCAATAATAAAATGTACCTTTGAATAACTAAAAAATATATTACTATTTAATGCAAATAAGCTAATAATTTATTATCAAAGGTAATACCACAAGTCAATAATATATTACATATTCAATAACCTCTTTACAAAATCTTAAGATGAGTAATTTGGGTTAATTTGAGTATTTTTACTTAAAATAAAGATGATTGAGTTAAGATAATTGAAGATGCATTGAAGAAAATTACAAATAAAGCAGATATGAGATAATTGAAGAAAGATGCATTAAAGAAACTTACAAATAAAGTAGAGATAAGAGAATTAAAGAGACTAAAAGATGCATTAAAGAATATTATAAATAAAGTAGAGATAAGAGACTTGAGGAGCCTTAAAATTGCATTAAAGAAAATTACATTAAAGAAGAGATACGAGACATAAAGAGCCTGAAAGTACATTAAAGAAAATTACAAATAAAGTAGAGATAACAGAATTAAAGAGCCTGAAATATGTATTAAAGAAAACTACAAACCAATCAGAGATAGGAATGATTTATTAATTAAAATTATAAATATAGCAGCTATAAGAATATTGGAGATTCTGAAAGATACATAAAAAATAAATCAGAAATAGGAGAAGAATAAAGAAGATTGAGTAAAGATACTTGAAGATACATTAAAGAAAATTACAAATTAAGAAGAGAAAAGAGAATTGAAGAGACTGAAAAATGCATATAAGAATATTACAAATAAAGTAGAGACTTGAGACCCCTTAAAATTGCATTAAAGAAAATTACAAATAAAGGTGATACGAAACTTGAAGAGCCTAAAAGTACATTAAAGAAAATTACAAATGAAGAAGAGCCTGAAAGATGCATTAAAGAAAATTACAAATAAAGTAGAGATAAGAGAATTAAAGAGACTGAAAGATGCATTAAAGAAAATTACAAATAAAGTAGAGATAAGAGACTTGAGGATCTTTAAAACTGCATACAAGGAAATACAAATAAAGAAGAGATTCGAGTGTCAAATAGCCTGAATAATTTATTAATAAAAATTATAAATATAGCAGCTTTAAAAATATTGGAGAGGCTGAAAGATATATAAAAGAATACAAATAGAGCAGAAATAGGAGAAGAATAAAAAAGATTAAGTTAAGATACTTGAAGATGCATTAAAGAAAATTAGAAATAAAGCAGAGGTAGGAGAATTGAAGAGCCTGAAAGATGCATTAAAGAAAATTACAAATAAAGTAGAGATAAGAGACTTGAGGATCCTTAAAGTAGCATTAAATAAAATTACATTAAAGAATAGATACGAGACATGAAGAGCCTGAAAGTACATTAAAGAAAATTACAAATAAATCACAGATAAGAGTGTTAAAGAGGCTGAATGATTCATTAATTAAAATTATAAATATAGCAGCTTTAACAAAAGACTGAAAGATATATTAAAAAAATATAAATGAAGCAGAAATAGGACAATTGAAGAAAATTACAAATAAAGCATAGGTAAGAGACTTAAAAAGCCTGAAAAATAAATTAAAATAAAGTAAAAATGAAGAAGAGATGAGAGAGTTAGAAAACATAAAATATCTATTAATTAAAATTAAATATACAGCAGAAAAGAGAATTGTAGGATATAAAAGAAACATTAAAGAAAATTACAAATCAAGCAGATATATGAGACTTGAAGAGCCTGAAAATGAATTAAAGAATAGTATAAACAAATTAGAGATAAGATAGTTGAAGAGCCTGACAGATGCATTAAAAAAAAATAACAAATGAAGCAAAGACAAGAGACTTGAAGAGCCTGAAAAATGCACTACAGAAAATTACAAATAACGCAGAGATAAGAGAGTTGAAAAGTCTAAAATTATAAATAAAGCAGGTATCAGAGACTTGAAGAGTATGTAAGTTACTTTAATGAAAATTACAAATAAAGCAGAGATAAGGGACTTAGAGCTTGAAAATGCATGAAAGAAAATAACAAATAAAGCAGAGAGAAGCGACTTGACGAACCTGAAATATGAATTAAAGAAAATTACAAATAAAGCAGAGAAAAGTAACTTGAAGATCCTGAAAGATGCAATAATGAAAATTACAAATAAATCAAAGATATGAGATTTGATTTATGGTGCAAAGAAAATAGGAGTTGAGCAGCTCTAAAGGCTGATGAATAATGGGATCATTGAAATATTATAAGAAAGCGTAGTACGCCTACATAAGACGTATGAATATGAGCAAATAAATTTAAAGACTGGCAAATGGGAAACAGACCAAGAGAAAGACCTAGAAGTAGATACGAAGATCAAATAAGGAAACATCTGGTCGTCGTCGCATGATCAGAATCGGTACTCAAACTTCTACTATTATCTTTCGATAAAATTCAAAATAAGGCAGCCAATTCCACACCCTAGTGAGGCATTTTCAATCATTCTAATAATGCTCTCGTGGCGCAGGGTACCGCCATTTGTTGGCTCTCTCTCGATAAACAACAATTTTTCCGTCTGCAGAAAAAATCTAATTCTTGAAAGCGGTGTCTGTCAATTCGTTAACATATCTGGGCCCCTATTCTTAAAGGCGATAGAATAGAACATTCCCTAGGGATTGTTTCACGATTCGATCTTACTTCTATTCTATCGAAAGTATAAATCTATATTCTCGAACGTTGGGGAGGGAATGAAAACGCAAGGAATAAAGAGACAGCGTTGCCAGAATTGTCTACCAATCACAAATGTACCTTTGGGAACTTGAGTAACGTTTGACGTTTCTATTGTGGCACTATTTAATTGGGTTTGAGTTTCGCATTTCCAGTGTTTTTAAAAATTGTTTTTGGTTGGCTTGAAAAGTGTAGGTATTCCAAATCAAAATTGATACAAGCACAGACAAACGATCAAAATCAAATCTGATCATATCTCGGTAAAAAGAACTGCTAGTTGAATTTATTTCAAACAGGTAAATATGAACACAGGAAAATTGAATGAAATTAACTAATTTCTTGCCGGTCTTGCTAAATAAAACTGGAAACGATTGTCCCATAATAAGAGATGGTGAAGATCCATCTTAAAACACATGACCAATAATAATTAACCACTCGGCAATATTTTATTTTTAAGCTTATAAAGGCAAAAATGGCGACTTTTCCATATCGCTCCATTAAAAACAATAAAATAGAATAAATCTGGGAAAAATTCTGTGGCCGCTCTATCAATTCTCAGTAGAAGAGTGATCAAGAATACCGTTTGGCCAATATCAGTAGAGATACGCCTACTTTCTCTTGGCTTTTCTATTCTATCACCGTCAATATCATTTAAGGCATTTGTAGCTTCCACCTTGGTATGCAGCTATTTGCTGCATGAATGTCGCGAACATTTGCTAAAACTGGGCCATCATTTGTGCAGTATCCATTTTCCTTGTAGGTTTGTACAAGCAGTCTTCTCTTCCTTTGTCCTAGTATACTCGTAGGCATGTTGATTTCCTTCGCAGATAACATATCTCGTGGTGCTATAGCAAGTCGACCCTCTGTGATGTAAGCCCTGGTATTTATAGCATGGTGACTTTCTTTGACTACGTTGCTGGTCTTCTACTTTGACTTTCACTTCAAGTAGGTATCTGATGCTCATAAAAGATCTGGTGTATATGGATGTACAAAGATTACAGAAATTACCCCGGAACTTGCGAAAATTATGAGAGATCATCGAGAAAGCAATAAGGAAAATATTTAGAAATACCAAAAGCAAATAACGTTGGATGACTCACCACAATAATTAAAAAAAGACTTCATCTATTCCTCAGGGACTGTAGCTGGCTTGTATATATAGTTATTAAAAAAATTTCACCCTGTATAGGGAATTTTATAAATTAAAAAAAAAAATTTTGAGTTGAAATTTAATCTATGAACAGATTATTAGTAGTTAAATGATATGTTTATTAAATGGGATAGAAGAGTTGATATGTAAGTAAAGAAATGGAAACGAAGGTATTATAGATAAATTGGAAACAAATTTGAAAAAGTGTTAAAATAATGAAAGATGATATAATAAATTTGAAATTTTGGAACTATAATACATGAAATTTAAGTAATCAAAGTCAGATTGTAAACAGGGATTATAGGGTTAATAAAACTGAATTAAGGTTGAGATATTAAAAAAAAGCTAGTGCTAAGAAAATTTAAAAAGGCAAAAAAAAGAATAAACAGATGTGAGAAATCTGTTTAAAAAAAATAATGTCACAATAATTTGCCGAAATTTGTTAATAAAGTAAAATAATAAAAAGTTTTAAAGTTTTATACCAGTAAAAGAAACATTGTTAAATTTTGCGAAGAAATTTAGAAAAAAAAAAGGTTTTAAAAGAAGATTTTTTTTGTAAAAGGATGAACGGTGCCTTGATATTATGTAGATGGTTTATCATGGGATACAAGGAAGAAGTTTGGGAGAAAATTTGATGAAGTAAGATAAAGAATAAATAGAAGAAGCTAATTTGAAGTAGGAAGAATATTACAAGAGTTAAAAATACATTTGTCAGAATGGTCTAAAAAGGAAGTGGACAGGATCTATAAATTTAATTTTTTATGTCTAATTTGTTTTAATATTGATTACTTTTTTTGACTAGAATCCAACCCAAAATTTGAGAATATGTAAATATCGCTAACAAACGTGGGGCACAAAGTCATCTGGGCATAAATTCATCTGTGCAAAAAGTCTTTGAGATTGATTTTTCCAAATTTGAATTCATCTGGGATAATAATATAATAACCACATCAGGAATAACTATTGGTAAGATTCTTTTATTTAATACAAATTTGTTGCCAATAGTAAATTTAAACAGAATGTAATAGTTTAATTAATTAACTGATAAATTTTGATAAGATAAGTTGACATTATTTGACAAATACAAAGAAATGACACAATTCGTAAATAGTGGCACTTGTGACCTAACTAAAAAGATACAGAGTCGACAATTATTATTAAAATTTAATTTTTATGGATACAAGTGAAGTGTAAATTAAAACAAAATGGATCTAAGAGATGGGAAGAAAATGAGGAAGTTTGAAGAAGAAGAAGAAATAGGACAAGGTGATATTGTAATGCGAACAAGGACAAGTGAACAACAATAAGAGCATGTACAAGTAAAACAAAAGAAAAGAGAAGAACAGGAAAATATAATGGATGTATTAAGACACATGATGATTCAGATGAACGAAAATAGTAAGAAATTAAAGAATGAAATTGAGACAGTAATGCAAGTTAATAGAAGGAAAGATAAAGAAAAACGCTTAAGGGAAATGAAAGATATGGGAAAAAAATTGGATAATAGTCAAAAGAAAATGCAAGACATGAGAAAAGATATTAAACACGAAATTAAACAAAACAAATTGGAAATGAACATAGAAGACATGAAGAAGTTAATAAAAAAAAAAATATAAATAAGAATTTAGATGAAAGAAAGAGTAAAAATAAAATATAATTGTGTTTTTTGACTAGAACCGAACCCAAAATTTGGGAGTTTGTATATATCATAACAATACATTATTTTGCCACTACTACAGAAAGTTGAATATTAAGCATATAAGATTTGTTGCCAAGTAGGTTACTTGATTTGAATTTTTTTTCACTTCTCTTTTTGATGTAGGGAATCGGCGTTACGTAATTGTATTTTTTGTATAACTTGGTAAAGAAATTACATTTAATTTAATTAAAAGTGTTCTGAAGATATAAACTTTAGTATTTTTCTTTCTGTGAAAGTCTAAAAAACGTTTAAAAAACAATACGGATTATATTATTTTTTCTATAATGGTCATAGAACATAATAAATTATTTAAGATAAAACATAACGAACCCCGGGCTTTGTGTATTTGGGGAAAGATGATCAAATCGACATGTCCAATTTTAAACTCAGATATATTATTAAAGTCTAAATGGGTTCTAAGTGAAATGAATAATATTAAAACTATAAAAATATTAATAATCATATATACCTGTACACCCAAAATGCCAAATATAATAAAAAACGTACAACATATTAGTACAATATTTCCTATGGGTCTCAATGAAGAAAGTAATGTTTGTACAACTAATTTTAGTCCAGGAGCTCTGTTAATTACTCTTAGAGGGCGTAGTGATCTTAATAAACGAAATACCTGAAAACAAAATATTTTATTTTTCATCAATAATATTGATTATTATATTGAATGATGTTCTAGTTTCGTTGTTTATACGTACTCTTAATATACCAAATATTCTGGAGGTGGTGTCATTTATCATAAACATTAAAATATCAACAACAGAAATTATCACAAGTGAACCGTCCATAATATTCCAACCAGATGTAAAATATGCATTTGGACCATAACACATACCGCTTGCAACGACCTAAAATAAATTTGAGCCAACATTAAACGTATATTAAATTAATATTCAAAATGAAAATTTCGTTTACTTACTTTAACAAACATTTCTGTAGCAAATACAACGGAAAAAATATAATTACAAGATTGTAAAAATAATTTTTCAGGACTTTCAGGAGGAATATTAGGTCTTTCCATAGCCAAAGTAATACAATTTAAGGCTATAAAAATTAAAATCAGATTGTCAAACCCGTTTTGTTTGACTATCCAGCTACAGTAATTTCTAAATCTAAAATAACATAAATTGTAAATTTTATATTGTAAACAAAATTTGTTTAGTTACTTTGTGTCTGGTGGGAACAAATATAAAGAATAATCTTCTCTATCTTTTAACCAACTTGTCGACTGCAAAAAAATTTCCGATTTAGCGAAAAAACTTCTTCTATTGTTTTTTTCCACCGTGATTTGATGCATTGTATTTTCATTGGATTTGTTCAGTAAGTTCAATTTCGTTGGACTGGTAGCTATATTTAAATTTTGATTACTGATGTTGTTTACTTCCTTTTGTTCCATTGGACTTTTGTTCAGAGAATTTTGCTTTTTGATATGTGCTGGAATCGTACCCTAAAATATTTGATATTAATAAAAAATATACGTCTAAAAATAAATGTTTTTAAAAGTTGTTTGTACTAATTTCTCTTTATTTATTAGTACCGATTAAAAAATTAAATTCATTACAAACCGGGTATGTATTTTGGGTGACAAAAAAAAACAATAGAACGTAAGCGAAGAGTACTTTATCTACGTCACTGAAAATGACTGCGGCAGTTGCAGTCAAAACATTTGGAAGTAATATCCAAAGATGACCACGGCTTAACAGCCCGGAAATAGACAATTACATGAACGCCGGTCGTGAAAGCCTACATTCTTACATAAGTCAACTATACGGGGAGGAAAGTTAGAAGACTAGAAGCCTCACGCAAGAAGAAAGACCAAATGTTAAGTTCTCTAACATTTGTAACATTTTTACTACGTTGCCGACACACAGAAACAACATCAAAATGTCTACGTTAAATAGGATTATCAAAGGCCCGAAGAGTTTTCGACAGGATGGAAAAAGCATTACAATTGGAGATAATCCCAGAATGGGAAGATTGGAAAAAGATCGATAGAATAACACTCAATTCTACGGAAACAACTCTACAGTTATCCAATGAGAGATAAAAGAGAAAAATCAATAAAATCCAGGCAAAACAACTCGAGACTCCAAAAACAGATTTGAAACAAACTATTATCAAGTCGACTACTCACGGATGATCAAACGATCTTTCTAACCACAGGAGTAAACTTCAACATAACTCCTTGGATAATACCTGGAGAAGAGATCATTGCCAATATAAAGCCAGAATTGGAAAAATACATACTAATTTCAAGGAAATGGCATACCATTTCCACTCCAAAGAGTGAATCTGCAAGAATTCTAAGAAGAGAAAAACCAATCAAAAATAATATTTCAAGAGGCGAGAAGGTAGACATAAAAAGTAATTCTTCCAGCAGACAAAGGAAATATAACAGTAGTCGAACTACAAGGACAAATTTAATGAAATCGTCAATCAAGACACTTACGGAAAATTACCCAATTATCCAACAGAGATCTTAAGAAAAACTACCAAACTCGTAAAACAAACGTCATTACCACAAGAAACAAAAAAGAAAATATGCAGTACTGAAGCTCTACCAACTATACTATATAGAATATCAAAAATTCACAAAGATAATGTACCTTTAAGACCAATATCAAGTGCTATATGATCACAAATTTACAACCTGGACAAGCATTTGACGGAAATTTTACAAGCACACATGGGAAAAACAACATCTTGTGTCAGAGATTCTACGAATTTCATCGTAATATTAAAGTCCTAACGATATACTAGTCAGCAGAAAGTAACATGGTGCAGAATTTTTACCTACTTCACTTTAACTGAAGTCGGATTATTCTGAAAATAAAAACTATAACCTATTTTGTTACATAAAAATATTATTCGAAAGTGTGAATAATTAAAACACAAATATATGCATTTTTAAAGTATTTCCAGGGTTAATTTTTTAAACGCATCTTGGTTTACTGACGAACGTAAATAATTTATGATAAAAAACTATCGCGCCCTTGATATAACGCTTTGTAGTGAAAACAACGTTCTCATAATGTAAATTTTATTTAATATGCTCTAATGTTTTTTCGACCAGTCGCCAGCCAACCACAGTACAGTCGACTTAGGGTCATATTCATAGTTACCACTTAAAGGTAATCTTAAGGATATATTATGTAAGGACTACTTAAACATTCCTATTCATAATCAATATTCTAGCTTACTTTATAGTGTAGCATTGTCCTCTCCCATGTGGTTAGTTACCCATCTGGTGAGTCCCCAGATGGTGGATAGGAGAATGGCCAAGGGCGTCACCTTGTGTGAAAGATTTGGTCGGTTGGTGAATAGGACGGGATGAGGAGACTAAAACCTTCAACATTGGCCTCCAATAGCCAATCGCAGACCAGCTCTGAGCATACCGTAAATTGCCCGGTGGCTCAACGACTTCTTCACGACTTCTTCGCGAGCTGACGGATACGCTCCACGGAGGATCACGGGGTCTCGGCTTAACCGCCCGGGCCGCGTGGATAAGGACCACTAGAAAAAACCTCCCAAATCCCAAGTTAAGATGCGTGCCGAGGGGATGGATAGGCATGTGTCCGTTGGTCAAAAGCGACCAACCGGGGGCCACCTGGCGAAACTCTCTTATAAGAAGCCTTCTCTCAGCACGTGGGGCTCTGCTGGGAGTGACAGTCTTTCCCTTGCCAATCGTGGGAATAAAATGGAAAATCCACAAAAACAAAATAAACGGTCTGGATCCTACCGGCTCAAGCTGCAAAGGAAAAGAGCCGAAAACACCGGCACCGTCGGTACTTCTGGTGAGAGGGAACCGTCTGGGGCTAGTGCAATAAATTCAAGAAACGCCGGTACCGGCGGAACCCCTTCATCGAGGGCTCCAAATGTGACAGATTTTGGGGGCTGGTGTCCATAGTACTCCATGACTACCCCAATGGCCTTCTAACCGCAGAGCAGGTGGACCAAATTAGGAACGCCTTACTTGAGCTGCTAGAACAAATAGAGAAAGGTGGACCAGCACCTAGGTTCACCGAATCTAAATACAAATACGGTATTTTGGCAATCTCTTGCGTCGACCAATCGACGAAGGAGTGGCTGCAGGATACTGTTGTCGTCAAGACCGCCCAGCAAGATGGCAAAGTCAGAGTCATTGACTAAAGAAGTCATCAAGCCAATAAGGGTCCTGATATGGATACCGGATCCTGCTGTGGAGGAAGAAAGCTTCTATATGAGAATTCGGGTTCAAAATCCGTGACTCAAAACGGAGCACTGGAGGACTATGGACAGGAAATTGGACCCCAAGGGGCAACAGCTGATCGTGTCCATGGATCAAAACTTCTGGAAATTTATTGAGGACAAACAGAGAAGGCTTTATCTCAACTTCTGCTCGATTCTCTTCAGAGAGTTGGGAAAGGAAAAATAAAAGACATCCTCTGGGGCTGTACTTGAAGAGGTGCTGCCTGACCACACAGCAGAAAGCCCTATGGACCAAGTATCGGAGGAAAATCCTGTCAATACTGTGGAACAGACGGGCGAGGTTCCCATGGGAACCTAGCACTCTCTTCGAACCCGAACTCTGAGACAGAAAGGGAGTGCCCCAAGTTGTCTTCATACCCATACTGGGGAAAGCGTGCTACGCAGAAGTCAAATCTTATAGACCTATCAGCCTGACATCATTCTTTCAAAAAGAGCACTCTCTACAACGTAAGAAGGGAATTAGTTGCCACCAAGAGGTGCCCTTAAGGGGGAGTACTCTCCACACTGATGTAGTTCCTCGTGGTTGATAACCTTCTTAGAGAGCTAGAGAGAGAAAATACCTATGCACAAGCATTTTCTGACGACGTAGGTATCATTATAAATGGAAAATTTGATGCCGATAAACGGTCACTCAACATTGTAGAAAGATGGTATCGGAAAGACGGATTATCTACGAATCCGGCGAAAATAACAGTTTTTGCCTTTACAAGGAGAAGAAACCTGAACATAAAGGGACAATTCATGTGGGGAACTAAATCTGACAAAAGCAGTTATATCCTGGACAACAAGTTAACGTTCCATTACTTGGATATTGCAACGGATAAAGCTCTAAGATCACTTTGGGCCTGCAAGAGGATGGTGGGGTCCAAGTGGGGACTCAACCCCGGAATGGACAATGTATGACGTAACGGCAGAGGATTGTTAAATAAAATCTATATAAAAAATATGTACAACAAATATTTGATTTGTTATTTATTTTTGAATCACCCTGTATAAGTAAAAATATATTAAAAATACGTATTCATATTTACAACTTTTTTGATATAACCACTTTATTAACTTGTTGTTTTATCTTCCTCTTTTTATGTGTGACTTTAAGAGGTTAAAATTGATCTTATTTGGAATTTTCGGTAGTTTTGCCCGTGATAACATTTGTTTATAATATCAAGATGTACAAAATACTAAAACTTCATTAATTTTGACCGGGACCAGCACTTAAAAAGTGCGGCGTCCTTTGTAATCTGTCCTTGTGTGCGACGTAAAATTAGCAAAAAATAGGATAATATTAGGGATTAAAGAGCTATATATAACTTTGACAAGGGTCATTTCAATTATTACCGATACTGTTGTGCCAGACAAGATAGAAAAACACTTAAAATAATAATTAAGAATTATAAATTACGTAGACCATTCGAAGAAACTCCTACGTTAAAGAAGAAGATATAATAGAAACGAAGCTATGCATACTAGAAGACTTGTTTGAGAATATCCTGTCAAAACATAAGTGCCATAGCTGACAAAAATAGATTGCACAACATATGTGCTATCGTTATATATTAACAATTTATTTATTTAGTAATAAAAAAACTTACATGTCGATTAACACCTCCACCGCCATTACAATGCAAATGACTCCTTCCATTATTCAAAGAAACGTTTTCTGTGTCTCCTCCAGATCTTTTAGGCCGTTTTAAACTAGATTTGGATTTCCAGGAACGCTGTCTTTGCATTTTGTTTCTACTTTGATTTTGTTTTTGGTCGTTTGTATTTGTGGATAAATTTAATTTTTCTGAATATGTCATTGTATTTGAACCAATTTTCTCGTTATAAGTTATTATTTTGCACAATTTATTAGAATCGTCAGTGCTCCGTTGTTTCACAGAATGTCGGTAGGTTAAGGGAGGCGGAGATAATCTTGGGGGTACAAGCAAATGAGAATTCTGGAAATGAATATATAGAAAAATTATTAATAACGGTCATGAAATAGTGTTTTTTTTTATTAATATGAATTACCGATATTTTGTGCTGTGGAAATTCAGAAGAAAATGGATAGCTCGATTCATCAACATTTAATGCAGTATTGGAAACTGATGTAACCCTATAACGGAATTCTGGATATTCTCTTAAAATAGTGTTAGGAGAATCCTGTGGAGTTGCAGCTGTATGAGTAATAATTGGTGGAGACGCCTAAAAAAAGAGTTTAGGTCAATTTTAATTAAATAACAGTGCTGCTTATTTATTAAAATTAAAAAAATATAGTTGGTTCAAATAAACCAAAATTATTTGCAACTTTGTAAATATTACCAAATCGTGTTTAGCGATATATAAAGTTAATATTTCCATGAATTTTTAAACTGAAAATACTTACCTTGTTAACTGGAATTTTGGATAAAGCTTCTTTTTCAATATTGGATTTGGTGTCTTTACATACATGACAGCAGTTGGTATATCTCTCCTTAAAATCCGAAACTGAAATAGCAATTGAGGAGATATGATCGTTTAAACCTCTATTGCATTTTAAAACATCTGAAGACTTCCAACAGTTTTTATCCTTAAAATTTTTAAAAATAAATATTAAGATGTAGGACAAATAAAACACAATTTATAAATTTTTAAACAATACATTCTAAAATTCTATTTTACTTACTTGGTAAGAGTTTTCTGTAGAACTAGAAATTGAACTGCTATTGTCACAATTTTTTCTCATACTAGCTTCTAAAATACAAGACATTTTTCTTCGTGCCAATTCTCTTTGTTCTCTTTCTCTTCTCTCGTGTCTTTCAGAACTAAATCCTTCAACAAGGATTGCGACTAGCAGATTAAAAAGTACGTAATTACCGAATGTCATTAGGGCTACGAAATATAGTGCAGCCCAGTTTGATGTTTTAGCCATACCATTAGATAAGACTATATTCCAGTCTTCCTGAGTTAAAATCTAAAAAATTGTAATCGTATAGGTAGAGGTAAAATAAAGAGCACTAGGTATTTAAAAGATTACAACTTCTGTTTTCCACCATCGATGATTCTCCATTTATTGTCTAAATTTTTCACAATAACTAAAAAACTTACGTTCATATACTTAAATGTTTACTTCTTTGTAGCATTTTTAACTATTATCAAGAAAATTAATTAACAAACAAGAATATTTCGAATTATTGTTCATTGATTAGGCTACATAATTCGATTCCATATATTTTATATCAATCAGTAACGTTGTATTATTATTATTATTATTAATTAAATATCAAACATACTTTTATTTTAAATGGAACACTAAATATATAAATTCGGCCTATTCTGTTTATAACTTTTCTTCTATTTGTAAAAAATACAAATTTGCAAGGAAAAATAATATGGGATAAAGGGAAAAATAAATTTATTTGTGGTTGGTGTCTAAATTACCATACAATTAAAAATAATAAAACAAAACATTTTTATTATACTCAAGGGGACTTTTAACTGTTATTTTTTATCTTTCTATATAGTGTCTCACAAATATTGGAAAATATTTCTTAGAATCGATAAAAATAATGCTGAAAGTAAAATATGTATTTGCTATATAATGCTTCTATTGGTAGTTAATTGCACTAATAAAAAATTTGATGAGTGTATATAGTATCTGAGTATTATGGCAATATTTCTCATCTACGAAGACACAGATCTAATTAGCTTCAGATCAATGCCAACATGTGCATCTTTTGATTGTTTTTAAACATTGAAAAGTAAGCGTTGAAGTAGAAGTGAAGAAAAGAACAAGTCCAAACGAAGGAGTAAAAATAAGTAATTTACCATAACTATAAAACTGTGGCAACCATACAGGAAATCCGATAAAAATGACAAGAAACAATAAAAAATAACAAATATACATTCTAACCTATATATTAATAAGCAAATAGAAAACTTCACATCCCTTTTTAAAAGTAATGGACGAACAGAGGAGTGTGAGATTTTTCATAGTTAATGTTTATATACAAGAGTAGTATAGAAAGCCAATGTATCAGACGTGTTACAAATAATTTCAAAATAAATTTAATAAAACTTCCCTAGGCGCGTTGGACAATTATTAGATGATTAAAAATAGAAAAAAATAGAAAAAATGGTGAAAATAGACAAAAATAAGAAAACATGAAAAAAATGAAACCAATAGCAAATGTGTAAAAATAAGCAAAAACAGAAAAAATTAGGAAATAACAGAGAAAAATGAGTAATAATAGGAAAAGTAGAAAACATAGAAAAAATAGGAAAAAAACGTGAAAGAAATAATGAGAAATAGAGAAAAATAGGAAAAGTAGGAAAATGACACGAAAAAAATTGGAAAAAATAGACAAAATGGTGAAAAATAGAAAAAATATAAAAAAAAGCTACGAAATAATAGAAGAAATAGAGAAAATGGGAAAAATATGAGAAAGTCGGAAAAAAAGAAAAAAACAGTAAAAACAGAAAAAGTAAGAAAAATAGAAAAAAACAGAAAAAAATTATAAAAACCAGGGAAAACAGGAATAAGAAAATGGGAAAAATTGGGAAAAATACTAAAATTGGGATACAGTAAACAAACGTAGAAAAACAAAATGAAAAAAATATGGAAAAAATAGGAAAAACTGGGGAAAAATACAGAATAATAAAAAAAATAGGAAACGGGGAAAATAGGACAATATGGACAAAAATAGAAAAAAAAATAGCGAAGACAAAAAAAAATTGGAATAAATTTGAAAAATTAGAGAAAAATAGGAAAAAAAATTTTAAAACAGGGAAAAATAAGAAAATATGGACAAAAATAGGAGAAATGGGAAAAACAGAAAAAACATAAAAAGATAGTAAAAAAGGAAAGAAGCAGGAAAACATACTGAAAATTGGGAAAAAATAGAAAAAATGGAGGCTTTAACTACCCTTGGACTATTTCTTTCTCCACTGAAGCTGCCCGAGCAAGTGGCCTTCACACTATAAAGGGAAGGTGAACCTGAACTAAGGAACCAAAAGACCGCTTGACGACGCAAAGAGCGTTAAAAAAAGTATATGTAAAACAAGTCGCAAATAAATATACATCGCAAGAAAAAACAAATAAAAATAGACAAAAATTATAACACCTTAGAACTAGGACAAATGGCATAAATTTAGATGGCTGCTTTTGGACCAAAACCTTAAACGGGTTAACAGATTTATACCAAAATTTGGTCGATTATAATAAGTTATTATATGTTAATTATATTTGGATTTTTTACGACATCCGGATTGAACGGAAATGACATGAAAATTGGAAACTCAAATGGAGCATCCGATATATTTCTACATATTTGGATTTTACGACTTCAAATACATATAGGTCGATTGGATTGTCAAATGTCACTTAAGACGCCATTTTTTTTTGTATATTTGAATTTTTTTATCAATTCAAGGTGCTAATATTTTGGACTAAATTCATTTTAATCAAATTAAAATTATCGAAAAGTATCCTTTATTATTTTTAACAGGGATGTCTTCAGGAGAATTTTATACCGAAATTAAAAAAAAATATTTTCCCTTTATTTGAGAAAAAAAGAATTGTTATGTATATTATATACAATGTATATTATATTTTTTTAATGGTAATTGAATTAAAAATTTTTAATTATGGGTTTCTCATCGATATTTCATTTAAAAAAATTGAGTTTCAGTTATAAAACTGGATTTTCCGAATTAAAAGCAACAAAAATATATAATCGACAAAATTAAGACTTTTTTGGTAATTATAATTTAATTATAAGTAATTTAGATTAAATCATGACCACCTAGGATGGATAAAAAAATGAAAATGGTGACCTTTGACAGTCGACGCATTTGAAGACGAAAAATCCAAATATGTAGAAATGTACCAGGTTTGAATTTCGAATTTTCATGTCATTTCCGGTCAAACCAGATGTCGGCCATTTTGGATTGTTATGTAAAAAAAATTCAAAAATAGATCTACCATAATCGACCAAAATTTGGTATAAATCTATTTACCCGTGCCCATGACTCATTTACACCCGGTATACTAACCTCTTCAGGATGTTATTGAACGATATATAAAAACAGTATAATATTCATTTTTTGAACAAAATTATGTTTGATTTTTAAGAACAATATTTTTATTTCCATTAAAACAATCGGTTAATAAAGTGTTCAATTTAAATCACTATTTACATTTTATCTATCTACTATTATGTTCCTTGGTAGTTTTTGTGTGAGTTCAAAATGCGTACAATGAATCAATGAATAATGGTCGTTCCAAATATTTAATTTTAAGAATTTCATGGTAAAATTAGTGACATTTATTTTTGGATATAAATACTACTCCCAGTTATAATGTACATGTATTTCAATAACACCCTGTATTTTAAGAAGTGCATTCAAGAGGTTAATATTTATTAAGCGGGTCTGATCAAGGTAAAACGTATTAGACCGGATCGTAACGAAGACTTTGTTGGTCAACATTTACCTACATTTTATTTTCCCGACCTACCATCCGAGAAGGAAAAGTATTATGGACGAGCTAAAAAAAATTTCGAGATAAAGATGGAAATATCCATTTTGAGGTCTCCAGAGACAATTCCCTGAGATGGAAGTCTGTCTGTCTGTCTGTCTAAACTCTTCTACGATAGAAGCCACATGCTTAATCCGATTAAGCTGAAATTTGGTATATGGATTTTGGATATCCATCTGAATAACCCATTAGTTTTTGTCCGACATGTGTTAAACGGAAGTGTCACTGTCAAAATATGACAGAAGCAATATGTCACGGAATTTGACTTACAATATGTCATTTGAAACCCCTTGAAAAACTCTATTCAGAACAGTCGAAATTATTTCTTTAACTGCCACCTGTCAAAATAAAAATGTCTAAGTTTGAAATTTTGACATTAAATATCTGAAAAAGTATTCGTCCCTGTCGTCGGGAAAGTTTTGGGGCGAAACAACCGAGTGCAATTTTATTTTTATTTATGAAGTACATATATATCAATTGTACTCACATATTACCTACACTTCCTAAATTACAATAAAACTGATACAATACTTTAGAAGTTATTCAAGTTATTCTAATCAAACTTTTCACCTAAATAAGGCGTATGACAAAAGTGTGTAAGGTTTTTAAGTATTTGTTACTTTTATCCGCACTCTTGAGATATTGTTCAGTATCTGTGAGACATCCTATATACTAAAACGTGGTTTTCGTCGTCTTAAATGTTCTAAATCTTCTTAAAGATTAAAGTTGAGGTATATCTAAAACGTAGTGATTTTGCTTTTCAGGGGAACAAGGGTATAGAAGATGATTTCTTAACTCAGAATTGTATAATATGAAACTTTTAATATTTTTGACATCTAAAGCTTTACAAAATTCCTTGTTATTCTAATGACAAATATAAATTACTTTATAAAGGTACAATGTTGAGATTTGCCTGAAAAAATCATCGATTTTTTCGGTTTTCTGGCGTCTAATTAGATTGTTTATTAGCTTGAATCTATATTGTATAAATATACCTAGTTAGTCAATCCAATGTTAGTATTTTATTAAAATAAAATAGAACTGCCCAGTTGTGAAACTTCTTTTTAATACCATGTCAAAGTAGTATAGTATGTGGTAGATATAGATCCACGTGAAAAAAAAAACCATTTGATATTCCCCTAATATAAATGAGTTTTCCAAAACTTTTCACCGCAAAATTTTAAAACCACATCCTTAATTTTAAGTCCTTTATTGTAACGTGTAAAACATGTTTCATGATTATTATTTTTTTTTATTTTACCCAATTTTAAGATATAGCTTGAAACTGATGACTTAATTAATTTAAAAATTTAAACAATAATTTTAATTCTTTAAATTTAAACCCGTTCACATTTGCTCACCCTGTTAGTAACTGTGTCTGGTATTTTATAAATCCAAAAGGACCATGCACTTTTCTTATCCCGGTTGGGTCCCAAGAGCCATTTTTTTTTAAAATTTGGTACACATATTTTTTGAGTTATATGGACCATTTTTGTTTCTTGCACCATGACTCTAAAAATACAGGGTTGCCCAAAAAAATGACTTTCAATATATTAGCTGTGCTTTACTCCAATAATTTAATTATTAATTTTCCTTTCATGAATACTAATTGAACTTCGTGAAAAAAAACATACAGGTTGCCTTTAGACAGAAGTCGTTACTCTTATACTTATTTTATTTTAATCAATTTTATTTAGCCGGTACTTAAATAGTCATTTTTTGATAAGAATTGTTTGTTAAAAAATATGCAAAGTATATAAAAAACATAGAAATACAAATAATTATCAAATTTTTATTCGCTCCCACTCTGGATGGTACTCAAAAAGTCTCTTAACCTTCGGTGCTGGTTGAGCCCTTAACGGCACTTGTTATAGAATGATGGTGAGTGTTTCCAGCCCCTATTGAGTTACCACTTTAAAAAAATTTTCAATTTTTTATATATTTTTATTTTTCATCTAGTTTTAATCTATTTTCACGTACCATATGTCTTTTTAACTTTTGTTACCCTTAATCGATCCCACGTTGTGTGTTTTTTTTTCAACTTCTTTACATAGTATAAAAAAATTGCCTGATGATGGTGCACAACCAAAACTAGTTACCTTTTTATGAAATATATTTATGTGGTAGCTGAATTTATGCTTTATTTCTTAAAAACTTGGACCACATTTGAAATATGGATAACCTTTAGGATTTAATTATATTGTTCCGTTGGGAGATTGCTACCTTTGAGCCGACGTGAATGTTTATTTTGTAGTAAATTCAATTTAAACGCATCGTCGACTATATTTCACGTTTTAAATAAGTATTTATGAATAGAAAATTATTAATTTAATGAGGAGAGCAAAGCACAGTATTTGAAATCACTTTTTTGAGTCATGGTGCAATGAGCAAAAATGATCCATGACTCAAAAATATGTGTACCAAATTTAAAAAAATCTGTCCGGGACACAACCGCCATAACAAAAGTCCATGGTCCTTTCTTCAGTCCCAACTAAGCCACTAATCCCTACTATTTGATCAAATGATTTTATCCGTTTCTTAAGAAACACACTTGACAATATAAAATGTTTTTGAATTAAACTCGATAAGCGACTTCTACGCAAATTGTGCTGTATTTCCTGTTTTTATCTAAGAGCCGTTACACATGCGACTGATGGTCAGTACTAAAAATCAGTGCTCAAGAATGGAGAAGTTTCATGGTAGAGATAATATAATATGTTGTTACATTTACCTAAGATATAGACAAAAAAACTAATAAATCGGTAAAAAAATGTTAAAATCGGTCAATAAATAACGGAGAAATATAATATTAAAGTTGTTGCTTTTTCTCGCCGATTGTGGTGCGTATGACGTCACGTATCGGTATAGGCAAAGCGTCGTTACTACAAACCAAACTCTTATTCTATGCCACGACATGATTGACGCATGTCTGACTTTAATCCAATTTCATTTCCGTCATCGTAATTTATCAACTATCACTGGCACACAACAAAATATAGTCCAACAGCCAGGTACTTTTTTCTGCAATCTTCTACAGAAGAGATTTTATTGTTGGAGCGTGTTCCACTTGAAGAAAGTAAATTCAAATTGTCTGAAAAACGCGTTTTGTGAAATGACTCGTGAACCATGCATTGTACGAGAAAAATAGTAGAACCTACTTTTTCTGATCTGGCTCTTGGACCAAAATATGCGAGGAATAACGAGTATAAAGAAGCGCGATACATCGCTTTGTTTACAATCCCGTCTCATACACTAGTTAGGAGAAAAGACACCAGGCCACTGAATCGGACGGAATGTCAAGCGCAACTTTAAAATGGTATAATTTTATTAGCTTTTGAGATATCTTAATTTTAGGTCCACATTTTTGTTCAGTTTTTCTCATATTTTCAGATTTCTTCATAAAAAAATGGTAAACTTCTCCATTGCGTAGATTTTCACATGCAGCGTATGATCAGTACGCACAAAGAGTAAAACAACACATAGTTGCCGTTTTGTATGTAAAAAGATTAATAGTTTGAAGATAAACAACAAAAAGAGTTATGTGGATCTCGTATATACATTTCTTGTTCCACTAAACTAATTAATATCTAGGTGTCGATTCTAAAATCGCTAGAGGACATAAGTATTTCAAACGCATGTAACTATACTGAAACTTAAAACAGTAAGTAAAATGACCAATACTGTGTCATCAGTCAGTACGCATGTGAAAAGACTCATAACGACGATGACCCGAACTGACGCGTACCATAAGCATCCGCAAGGGGTCGACGGATGCTCCAACGGACCAATCAGTCGACGGAAATAATAAATAATATTTTTATATTTGCAATACTGATGCATATTATTTGAATTATTTTTTTTGAATTGTTTTATTCGTCTTGGATACCGCCACAATCACACAGGGTGCTTGCCCGCTCCGGCAGTAGGCTCCATTTCTGCATGTTGGTTTTGCATCGACTGACTCCTACTCTCATACGATTTAGGGTTCTCCATACCACATAAAATTGATTCTCTACCTGAGCGTAGTTTCTGTGTGGGTACGGTATCTTGGATATTTAATTGCCTTGTGTATTTAGTGATTTGGTTTAATTCTGGTGTCGGAGGTATGTCTCCTGCTTTCTTCTCTTTAGGTCCGCCGTCACTTCCCTACGTATATATGGTGGAGCTATGCCGATTAGCAGATATAATTTCAGGCATCCAGTAACGATCCTCACTGTTTCGTTAAATGCAAGGTCCACCTGCTTCACATGTGCGGATGCATTTCATACTAGTGCGGCTTACTATGCTGCAGAAAAACAAAGCGAAAGGGCCAAGTTTCCGACAATTTGAGGGTCTGCACCCCAGGATTTATTCGTCAAATTTCTGATTATATTATTTCAATCATTGACCTTCCTTTTGCTATTTGGACAGTGCTATTTAAAGGTTAGGATGCGATCCAAGGTTACCCCCAGATATTTTATTGCGTGGGTTTCTAGGGTTTGTTTTCAGATGGTTGGTCTCATAATAATAGATGGAGAGTTCATCCTGAGCTTGCATCAGTTTCTGTTCCACCTCTTCGAAACTCGAACTTTGGACCGCCATTGCCATGTCGTTAGCACAGATAAGATTTCGATTGAAGTCTGTGATTGGCTGATCGTTTATTTAGATGTAAATAACTACCGACAGGACGCTTTCTTCTTATAGTCCATTTTTCTCATTTCTTTATCTGCTATTCTTTCCCTGCAGGCAAACATAGAACCTTCTGTTGTGGAGGACAGTGTCTATCAGCGATGTCATTTAGTAGTCAGCAGCTTTCTATGATTCACCGTATCGTATATGGCTGTAAGACTTATGAAAGCTGCACTTGTGGTTTTCTTGCACTCGAAACCTTCCGCAACATGATTTTCCGGCTGGAACCCCACTTTCTGATGGATGAATTTCTTCTCCAGCCTATTTCACATTCGGTTTAGTGTTAAGCGTTCCAGAATCTTGAAGGTACGCCATAGCAGGGAGACTGGCCGGAAGTTTTTGGGGCAGTTAGGTTCTTTTCGGGTTTCGGTAGTGCAACGACTCCAAACGTTCGGAATCTGCATGTTCACCACACACGCGTTTATCAGTTTTGGCAGCCATTTGTTTATTCTCTGACCGCAGTTTTTTATTTACTCGACTCTCAATTAATCGTTGCCAGCTGCTTTATTTAATTTCATGGCAAAGAAGGCTACTTTCACTTTGGTTATTGAGAATGTTTCTCCAAGAAAATGGCCCTCATTTTCCAGTTAGCGCTCTACTGGGTTTCGCGTTTTATGGCCAAAACTTTTACAGTTTGATACCTGATCGACTGTCACTTTGGACAAATTATGTTGTGATTTTATGACATCCACGTTAAAATTCTTAAGTAGCGTCCAGGCTCCCCTGCTGTTTCTATTCATGTCTAAGCTCTCGATCAGTTCGTCCAATTTAGCTTTGCGATTTTCTGTTATGGTGAGCATTAAATTCTCTCCTGTCTGGATAGTGTCCTTGGCAAAGGGATCATCTTGGAATAGCGACTAGTAGCAGTCTAACAGATGTTTGGCATCCTTAGACATGCCACCTATAAAGTGCGTTCTACACCCTCTAAATATAAAGGTGTGATATATCCCAGTCTGGGGGGCCTTCTCTATCACTGTATCGAGTTCCTTGCTGAACCGCTTCCAGTCTGCATTTTCGAAATTAAACCTCCTCTTGAAAGGTACTTGCTCTGGTTTGCATCGAGAACACATATAATGGGCCTGTGCTGGGTTCATGGTATTGGTCCTCCTACTAGTTTCTCGCAGAGTGTTGAAATGTTTTACGACATAAAGATGTTATCTGGGTTGTATCATCTTACCCACCTACAGCTGTAAACAGTTTCGGATCATGGATAAGCTGCGGGTCGTTCGTTTCTGCTCAGTTCAAGTATCGCATCACAAAGCTGATGCTCTGGTTGATGAAATTCGAGGTTTCTGCAATACTGAACCCTGCATCAGGTGGTTTGTACGCTACGTTGTACGGAATTTCCTGTTAGTACTTCAATATTATCAATCTCTGTTATAGAGGCAGAGATGGCGTTGACTCCAGGTTTGGTGAAAATAGCACTGCCATATTTGTCTTTCTAGGATCAGCTCCATGTCGGCTATTCGGGGTCGTTGCTTTGTATCTCCACTATGTGTCTTTTCGAGCAGCAGAAAATCGCATTCGTGTATCTTGCACAATTGAAATAGTATTTATTCTCAATTTTTAGATATTCCCTCGATATTAATTAAGATCGTTACCAGTGGCCGTGAAAATGGTCGTTTAGTGATTCCACTTTATTTTACGTCTGTACCGGTTGTAGAAGGAATAGCCTGAGCCATATTAATCCTCTATGAAATCCGAATATTAAAAATGTCACACCTCAATAATTATTATTCTGTTGTAACAAAGTTACTTGTTTCCGTATTAATTGAAATAAATAAATTAAATCGCGCACGGCATACCAGTTGAACCTTCGCCAGGCAGATGAAGACACTCTCGTCTCTGCTTCTAAGACGCCGAAGTTCGTATCGAGTGGGGCAATTCAAACCGTTGTCGGCAGCTGCAGAGGCAGTCCGAAGTCAGACTTGCTGTGGCCGTCAAAATTGAAGCAGCAGTGCAGTCCGTGGACCTTTAGAGACAGGTCAAGCTGAAGCCAAGTTCAAGTTATACCGGAGTCCAGGACCGTCATAAAAGTTTTATTTAATAATATTTGTTTTGAGTTTTAACATCCCAGCAGCTAATACCCAGGTACTCAAAATCAGTAGGTCAAGTAAAGACCGCCCTTCTGGCCGCCAGTGATTTTTGTCGATACCATAACGACCCCTGGAGTATTTTCTTTCTCCACTGACGCTGGCCGTGCAGTGGCCTTCACACTCTAAACGGAAGGTGGCGCCCGAGGCAATCCGAAACTGGGATCAAGGCGCCAAAGTGACCCGTATACGACCGAAGTGTCGTTGCACTGTCAAAAGTCAAATATTATTTTAAAATTATGTGTTCCATATTAATATATCTATAAACAATTCTAAAAACCCGATATAACTGGACCGATATGGTACATAAACACCCGAGCCGTTTTCCGATGCCAGTCCGGCCCTGAATATGAGCAATTCGAATATATGTTCTACAACGAATCAAGTCTTCATTTGAATCCAAATGTGATCTTCCTATTAAATCGGTTCTGACAATCGTCAATGGCTTTTTGTTACCTGTAGTTGGCGAGTCAACAGTCTTAAACAAATAACTAGTGTTTATTAAAAGTTTTTCCATTTCCTAATTTTAAGGGTGGTTTTTAATGACATTAGCACAAACATATAGATATACCTACCATAGATAAAACGGAATTTTGGCTTTTATTATTTCCGATAGTTTTTAACATATTTTGCTTAAAATACGTCATACGTTCTGCTCAAAAGAATGTAAATGAAAAAAGATGAAAAAAATCTATAAAGATATGGGGAAACATGCAGAAGAGACATATGTTTAATGGAGAGGTGTGCAGAGAGCGTCTTTGAAAAGAAAAGTGTAGAGTAAAATATATAATACAACCGTCGAATTTCCATATTTTTACTGGCTAAATATTTCAACAATAGTAACAGTATGCAGATCACAAAAATATTATTTAATTTTTAAATTTCATTTTCCTACAATCCTTAACCCAGCATTCACGACCAGAAAGGCTACACCTTTGGAAGCGACAAATGATTAAATTATAGTATAACTGACCGCAGCGCCAAAATTTTATCCACCCATTTGATGTTGTCTTAAGAACAACATACCTATTTATTGCTAGATACACAACTTACCAGATACGAACTATATCAAATTTATTTTTCTAAGGACTGACCTACTAGGTTATACTTATACAATATTATTATAGGTCATACCAAACTTATAATAATCGTGACAAGATATAGCTACGTTTTTTTATCATAAACAATTGCGCTAAACAGAATTTAAGCTACTGCCGAACTAAATCAATTCAGCCTTAATCATGTGATTCATTCTAAGTAAAATAATAATACATTAAAGCACGATATTACTATTAGCAACAATTTTCTGGAAATTTTAGTGTTAATAAAATATACATATTTCATACAGTTTCAATTTAAATGAATGTGTTTAATTTGATTTCTAAGTTGTATATTTGAATAAAAATAGGTCTCACTTGAAAGACGGTGACAGTAGCCCAAAGGATGTCGTTGAAGTGTTTTCTGTCACAGTGACATCTACGATCGTCCATCATTTCACAGGTACAATCCGTTGTAATACCATTTTCATCTGTGTAGGTACAAAACTTACCGCCAAATAAATACATGCCCAGAATGCTATGGAAAATGTATGTATACAGTGTTAGATAAGTGTGCAATGTTTTGTATACCTAATCTAGTGCTACCTACTACTACACACATAATAGTTTTTATGTAAGCCTTACCATACCTTTATGCTCTAAGTGCTTGGTGATAATGGTTGTTTTTCATGAATTCTTAATGATGTTAACGGTGGAGAGATTGATAGTTTTAAGTTGTTATTTTGTTATTTGTCTAGTTCTAAATATGTTTTGTATATATATTTAATGGATTTTGTAATACAAACTTTCAAGCATTTTATTTTTATATACAAGGTGATTCTTTAGCAACGTTATTTTTTAAAGTCATAATATTCTTATTAGTCCTCTCAATTTATACATAATTTAAAAATGAAATATAGATTTTTTGATCGAAAATCATATTCAGAAATAAATAAAATTGATGAATTAAGAATTGACATAAAAAATTTAATTTTCATTCAATATTTTTTAACTTTTAAATTTAAAACCAAAGAGTCACCTCGTATACATTTATAAGGATCTAAACTAAATATTAAAAATCTTATTATAAATCAATAAAATGTCTAAAGTATAATAAAAATGGTAAATACTAGTTGTATTTCTGGGATAATTTCTATTTGTACTGAGGAAGTAATACTTTTTAAAGGAATTTCTTAATATAAAAGTGTAAGCTATTTTTATTTATGTTACCATTTAATACTTACCTTTAATATGTATTTATTTTTATATATGAATTGATATAAGTAATCTGAAGAATATAATGCTTTGGTCATAAGTTAAAACCCAGTAACTACTAGAATCTAGATTTTATAGGATATTATATTTCTAGTATAGTATATGCAACAGAGTGGAAACACACCCAGTAAAATATATTGTGTATATGTGACCATTTTTGTGGGTAGCAAATGTAATTGACTCATCTAAACAAAGGACAAGAATCTATTTAGTTAGGAAAACATATGTTATACATAACATTCCATTTACGATATAAGATGGTTGGTAGTTTTTGGGCAACTTTTCTGCCATAAACGTTGATTACTCGCCGGAAATCATATGACTTATCTTGCAGAGTCACGCTTGTTCAAGAGTGTTTTAAACATATCGCTTGTGACATAGAAATGCAAAGATGTATTCATTTTTTGTCGATGTCAATATTTTCCAAGAATTTATAAGTTAAAATCTTATTTAGTAAAGGACCAGGTTGGATACGGTTAAAAATCCCAGCACAGTCAGTTAATTCTTATGTTTTGTTGGGTAAAGACCTGTTTCGGGCATCTGAGTTTCTGTCGGACAGGACAGGATTTCTAAGAATTAGAATTAATTAGAAAAAGTTTTATTTAAAATCGTAATAATAATACTGTACTAAGATAAATAGATAGAAAGAAAGCACCATTGTATATATGAGGCATACACCATAAAAAATCAATAGTGTAGTTTTTAGATAAATAATACAATATTACGTATTAGATAATTTGTTTACGAGAACTACCAATTTTTCATTATTTTTTTTTTAAATACAGTAATTACCGTCATCCGGAGTGAATTCTGACGATTTTTGCCGTTTTTTGAGGCATGTGGGGAATTTGGATACCCCCTTATTATCAATAAAATCCGAATTCTGTTAAATAGCAAGTCTTTCACTAATTGATTATTTTAAATTACGCTCTTATCTTTGATAGGGGGTATATAAAATAGTCCCCCATTTTGTCAAGACTCACTTTTCTTCAAATAGCTGATAAGGTACATATTTTCAGTCTTATCAAATTTTTCGGTAACATAGCCAATAGAATATTTGAACTTTTTTTTTTTTTAAAAACGTTTTCTCAACAAAGTGTCCCAGAAACAATATCACAGTTTTTTTCTGGTTCACGTTCGTGATCTATTTTCATGCATAATCTTCAAACGCTTGATAGTTATCTGGTTCTGCAACGGTTTCTTCTACTTTTCTTGCCTCACTTGCATCACTTAATGGATTCTGCTTCACCAACAGCTTCATTGTCATTTAGTCCCAGATCTCGCAGACAAATTCCTTTCGCAGGAGGAACATTTAACTACTTTTTTCATTTTTGAGAACTAGTGGATGGTGTAGTAATAGCCACCCTAGTCTCCTTCAGAAATTCTTTAAGGCTATAAGTCCATTCATTTTCTGGTAGCTCTTCAGGATTTGTGTCCGGTAGTTTACTTAACACATGATTTGGTTTAAAGGGAACCATAACACATGTTTGAAAACCATATTTGATATTTGTTTCCACAACGATGTTTACAATGCCACTTTTAAACATGCGTGGATATTCTGATTGTAGTAACAACCTTTATTCGTCCGTTTCCGGGTTGTTAGAATTTCGCGTCATGACTTTTTCATTGGTGCGAAGAAGGCGATGTCCAATGGCAGCAAGACGTGAGTTACATCAGGTGAAAATAAGATGAACTCGATGTTATATTGTCTGCTACATTCGGGGACGCGAATCGAAACGTGTACATATTTTTCCATTAAGAGCGCTAAAGTATGGTATTTTTTTTAAATTAATCCCCGAAAGCCTGGTGCCCATCACACCAACTCGATTTGGTCCTGTTATACATGTTACCTTGAATTCTTAATTCTATTCAAGTTCGATATAAATTAACAGATTTATTTACAGTGTTTGGTGGCAACAGTACTCGTGAGGTACTAATAGACATCATAACAGTTTAAACTTTCTAGAATCTATTATTGGTTCTACTCTTTTCGTACCGACATTCATTTTTCCTAAATCATCCGCGATATTTGTTTTGTCATAATAGGCTTGTTTTGTAACATTTTATTTAACGTCGTAACTGTGGTTATTAAAAGAATATATTTTTTATAAATTTTTGCAAAATATTTTAGAGCCGATGCAGGAAATTTAACGAAAGTGGATAATTTTATGATTTTGCAATATTCTAATAAAAATACGAACTTTGTCAGTTCTGAGATATAGGGGTGTGGGACTTTAAGGGGTTCGCGATTATTAAATGAGTTACTTTTTAACCAAAGGTTTCCTAAAAATTGCTAAGTAGATTTGAATTAAACATGAATTTTCTTTCGGAGGGAGCAGAAAATGCATATAAATAAAATTTTGGTTTACTATTTTAATTGTGAGGTAGAGAAAAGCGAAGATAACAGATGAATATCCCTTTATCCTCACATATATATTCATCCCTCCCACACGCACCCACCAAAAAAATCCCAGGAATCCACAACCCTTTAAAGATTGTACAAACGATGACAACTGTCACTACAACAGACAACAGACATGACATACAACTGCCTTCTGTATTCTCCGAATTGATTCGTAGTAAGAGCTAATTTGGAATATTACAAGGTAGAGACAAAAAGCACACAGACAAATCTACGATGATAGAGCAAAGTGTTTAACACAGCTCTCTCTGCTACAATGGAAGACTACTTATCCAATCAACTAACCCATCAGTATCAGGTAGGATAAATAAGTAGGTAGTGTCGTATTAAGGACCTCTTGGAAGAACAGGGGGGGTATAATATACTTTCCGGTTTTTAACTTAGTGAACTAAAAGTTCGAAGCTGGATGGCATGGGTTCAGTTCCTGTATGTGTGTGAAGATTAATATGAAATTTTGGTTAACCGATTTAATTAAAATATTAAAACTTTGCTAAAATATATAGAGACCGACAAGAACTACTCGCTTAAATTTTAAAGCTGGAAGAGAGGTTGGTGATCATTTGTAAATTTTAAAAAAACAAAGACCCGAGATTCCCAAACTCCTACATACCTATATCTAATAAATGTCCTAAGTAATCTCTTTGAGACACTTCTCAAGGAGACTTTCTGGGACATTCTGGATGAAAGGGGAATGATCGCCCAATTTCAACATGGACTTGGATCTGCACATTCCATCCAAGATATATTGGTGAGAATCCACATCCTCGCTTCCAAATTTCTCAAACTAAATCATTATGCATCGACAGTCCTCTTTGATGTCTACAAGGCTTTTGACCGGGTCTGGCACGCCGGACCTATTCGAAAATTTTTCGACATTGACATTCCTCTTCCCATTATCAAACTCAGCTACTCCTACCTGACAAATAGGACCATCAGAGTTAAAGTTGAAAATTCACTCTCTGACCCCTATTACTCCCCCAAGGCTCCGTGCTAGTGGTCCCCGTGTTGTTCCTAATCTATACACATGACGGTCCAAGAAGCCCCCTCTCGCCCAACCAACAAATTCAGGTTTACGCTGACGACACCTCCAACTTGGCCACGGCCAGATACACGAGAACTCTATACAGCCGGACCCAGACTCCTAAACCAATTCACACTATGGTGCAGTAAGTAAAGGATTACTATTAATCTAATAAAAGCCCAACACACCAATCTCTCAGCAAACATAAATCAATCTGTCAATGATTTTAGAGAGACTCAGATGAAGTCGACTATTTGGTGGTATGCCTCAATTGGAAGACTGAAATCCAAAGAACTCTAGACAGAGGTGTCGGCGGGGGCCTCCTCAAACTTTACTGCACATCTACAAAATTTACGTTCGTCCCATTCTTAATTATAAAGCTGTCATCTTCTCTACCCTTCCACCTTGCTACCAACACGCCATTGCCTCCCGAAAGTAGAATACTCCGAAAAGCCTGAAATGGCCATATCCTTCCAGGATGATCTATAAAATCACTAATACTACTCCTATAAGATCCAGATTCAAGGATCTCTAGGGACGTTATGGAAACAGATGAGCACTTAGCATCAGATCAAAGAAGAAAGTCCTTCAAACCAACTTGATTCTACAACAGGCAAAAGATATGTCAGACGAGTTCCAGGACGCCATCGACACCACAACAAAGATCCCACCAACCCTCGCTGAGCTTCTCTTCTGGAAAGCTCACCACGCAATACCTCAAATAAAATATATAAGCAAAACCTTAAGTTTAACTAAATATCTTAAGTTGTACTATTTTATATTCCACCAAAATATACCCACTCGCTAACCATGAAAATAATACCAGTTTTATTACAAAGTTAAAGAAATAGACGCCAGCCATGGAAACAATGCTGATAACCCAGGCCTCTGTCAACAGAAAGAGCCTGGGTAAGTAGGGTACTACCTCATAGGGTGAGTGTGTCCCGCCTCCATAGTTCAGGAAAAAAATGTATCCTAAATGATGTCATTAATTTCAGGTGGTGGTTCCTTTTCCTATTTTATGAAAAAATGTTCATATTAATGT
Organism: Neocrepidodera transversa; assembly: GCA_963243735.1. Classification (NCBI taxonomy): domain Eukaryota; kingdom Metazoa; phylum Arthropoda; class Insecta; order Coleoptera; family Chrysomelidae; genus Neocrepidodera; species Neocrepidodera transversa. The sequence goes on from OY725341.1 coordinate 28,239,273, forward strand.
ATGTCCTTGTTTGTGTGTTTGTTAGTAATAACAAGGGACTTGTTTTCATGAAATTAGAAAGACAATTTTCTTAGAATGAAGTTTGAATATTACTTCCATTTAATAGCCAAACAGATTTTCATTTCAAAATTTGTTCAAATGGCGACGAATATCTGGAAAAAAATATTTTGCAAATAATTTTTATAATTTTATTGGTACGTAACTGCCATTTCTACGCCACTGACTTTGATTCGATAATGTTTAGGTTAGGTTCTTTTTTTTACATATTTTTGAAGGCAAATATTGGTAAATATACTGGTAAGAAAATTTTACATAAAGGGGTCAGATGCCATATCTAAGGTGATCAAACACTGGCTAAATTACTGTTTAGGAATTTGAATTTTTAATTATTTCAATGAAAAAAGAAAAAGAAAAAAAGAAATTTGTCTATTTAAGAGTTGAATATTTTAATGAATTGTCATTGGTAGGAAATTTGTAAGAGATGTTGGAATATTGTTTGATGAAAAAATGTTATTATGAATTGTTGATAAAAAAAGAAAATGAAATAATTTATACAACTATTTAAAGGTAGAGAAATATAAATAAAATACAAAAGGTGAAAGAGGTGAAGAAATAATACCAATTCAGAGTCAGATACCGAGGAGAGAATAGGCATAGGGTAAATTCTCAATTAATTTCGATCGTAGAATATTCAGAGAAAGAGGAGGCAGAAACAAAAGACACACTTGTCAAAAATTTAGAACCGAAAAAAGCGAAGAGGAATCAGGAAACGTAAAATTAAACCAAATTATATTTTTGGAAATTTCTTATAGACTGAGCCCGGATTGAGAATCGTAGAAAGGACATGAGATCTACCGGGTGGTCCATATCAATACTTTAATCTAGATTATCTGTTTGGCTAACTAATATTTTAAGATAAGAATACACTCATGTAGTTACTATTAAACTAGTTTACAATCAGTTTTTGATAAGGTAAATATAGTATTTACCAGTTTTCTGTGTTTCTTTAAGTTGTAGATACTGAATTTTAACTTATGACGGCAGAGTGCAGAATATGTAGATGTAGTTTATTGACGGTTGGCTTTAAAATTTTAATAAAACTAGGTGATTTGGAGAGATTTAAACCAAGTGTAACTGATGAGTTATTTGAACTAGTACTGGTAGTGGTAGAAAAATAAGCTAAGTAAAGGAGCTGCAACAGTTCTAGCACAAAAACCCTCATTTTTACATGTAAATTTCCATAAGAAAATCTAAGATCCGTTCTGGCAATTTTTTCTCAAAAAGTGGAGGGGGTACCGCGGAGTTGAATAAATCACAGATGGCTACAAAGGTTTACAGGCGTCTGAAGTACGTTTTCTGTAGACGTCTGTGGTAATCTGTAGACCTCTGTAGACCTCTGTAGGCGTCTGAAGTACGTCTTCTGTAGACGTATGTAGACCTTTTTAGGCGTCTGTGATTTAGTCAACTCCGCGTTACCCCCTCCACTTTCCGAGCCTTAGATTTTCTTATGGAGATTTACGTGTAAAGATGAGGGTTTTTGCTCTAGAACTGTTGCAGCTCCTTTACTGAGCTAAGACCACTGAAGTATTTATAGAACAAGGAAAGATCTGCACCTGACAAAGAGACGCGAGTTAGTAATATTTGAGTCATAAATCAAATGGATTTCTTTTTCTGGATGGAATGACACTTAATATTTTAAAAAGATACCCTTACACGTAATTTATCATTGTAACAAAAAATCGGATTTATCAGGTAATTGAGTGATTCCGGAATTTATTTTTCCAGTCATAAATAAAAATTAGTTTAAACTGTTATTTGCACTCTGAAAAACGATTTTTTGAATTAAACAAAATTTATTTCAGTTAAACAAATGTGTTGTTTCAAAACGTAGGTATTAATATTATGGTAAATTTGAAATTTCTAATACATATTTAGTTGGTTTAAAGAATGATCTATTTAATTTAAAGAAAGATGTCATACATTTAAACAGTGATTTATTTCCATAAACAAAGATTTGTTCAATTTAAACAACCATTTGCTGCATTCAAACAATTATTTGTTAATTTTTATATTATTTCTTTAAAGTATATCAAGTTTATGCAGTTAAATAAATCATTTGTTTTTCGTTAACAAATTTGTTTTTATTATTGAATGAAATAAATACAATACAAATTGGAATTTAAAATGCTTTTAGTTAGTTCAAGAAAACTTTTTTCAGAGTGGATGTAATTGTATCTACGAAGAGGCATCAATAAGCAAAACAATAAAGAAATTAGAAATTGGGAAGAAAATAAAAAAAAAATATTAAGGTATTTCATAATCTACTTTTGTTCTAATAACATTTTTAAAATACCCTAATATAAAAATGATAAAAGTACAAAATACATTTTAAAAAAGTTTATATAAACATGCTTTTACTTTCGATAATCCTATAATTAATTTTAATTGTTAATGAAAAAAGAGTAGATGAAGTAAATTTAATGTATAACAAACCTATATTCTCACCAATACTAAAGCCACCATAGTCCTTTTTCTTATGCAGAATGTCGGCTACATTGTCCATGTTGAATTAGATTATTTATAAACTTTTTCATATACCGAAATTTTATTTAGTTTATATGAACTTTTTTTCATACCGTTTTAGGTTGATAGGTAGAATAAGACAGATGAGAATAGAAGAAAAGTAAACATTGCCTTGCGTGTCGAATAGTTTATAGAAAAAATATCAGATTGTATAAATAATATAGTTAATTTTATTTTACATCCTAAAACTTAAAAGTTATTTTATGCTCAATCCTTGTTTTTATTAACATTAAAATTATACTGTAATTATGACGTCTTCTAAGAAAAAGTTGGTACTAGACAAATTTATACTAAAATATATACCGTCAAAATATATTTTGACCGATTTTGCAACTTTATTTTTTCCAAACAGATGTACCTCTATTTTTATATTCTATTAGCATTGAAATTGTATAAGTAGGTTAAAAATTTATAAAGTGTAATTAGTGAAGCTACTATGATACTGAAAAATTCTTAGATTGTCAAAAATTAATATTAAAAATAATAAAGTTGAAGAACACATTTAAAAAGAAATAAAAAACTCTTTAATCCTACTGTATTTTTGTAAATTAATTTTTAGTTTCAATGGATATTATAATAAAAACGACTTTAAAAGTAAAAAATTTACTGTGATTTCATTGCTTATACAGTAAAATTAGACCAAAAAATAGCAAAACTCGGAAATCCAAAAAAAAAAAACCAAAGAATTGATTATTGAAAATTATTCGTTATCCTGTCCTCTAAATGTGTCTCCACCGAAATTATGTCGGGTATGGCGGGGGGGGGGAGGTGAAAGGAAATGTAAAAAATACATGTTTTGTAAGTTTTTTGCAAATATTTGGTAAACCTTTCAATTTAGAGCTTAGTGTATTTAGTAACTTTTTAACATGCGTTAAATTCTCTATACAAAAAGTCCTAAACATTTTTTTGCTTCAACTGATATTTTTGGAGATATGAAAGGAGTAAATGTGAAATATCTCTAGATTTGGTAAAAAAATCCGCTTAAACTAATCGGCCATTAACCAAACAATTAACAATAGTGAATATATTTTTTAAAAACTACAGTTTAGTAGCATGGTCAAGTATTTTTTTGGGACATTACTGACCGCATAGCAAGATTATGGGTAACAGTAGGGGACCCTTCCAGCCGGTAGCCACCCCTCCTCAACCATCAGCTGCATGTACTCACTGCTGTCAAAGCTTGGTTCATGTTTGGTGGCTCAATAAAAAAGATGAAGAATATCTACGGAGGTCTCGCTCAACTGCCAACGTAGACGTGAAAGTCGACTCCATCATAAAGTGAATTCCTAACAAATGATATCTTAATTACCTAATGTCGTATTTAAAAGGAAAAAATGTAGTGTGCTTCGATCTCTTGGGGATGCACAAAATCTGATTGCTTCGACAGCTATCAGAACCGCTCAATATGGGTCATGGTACTTGTAGTAGGTGATGATAATGACTTAAAAGCAATAAATTACAAAAAGTAGCGTAGGAAAAATGAAACCAGTTTTGTTTCATCTCTATGCATTGTATTTATAATTTATAAGGAAAGGCATAACTACACTTTTAAAACAAGCTACCAAACTGGAAAATTCTGCCAAACAGCACTCCATCAACTTGTCTTAGGGATAGAGGCAGAATACACCAACAAAGGAATCGTTCTAGCAGCATTTCTGAACATAGAGGGTGCATTTAATCATACCTCTTTCAGATCAGTGACAGCAGCTGTGGCAAGGGGTGACGTAGACGACACCACATGTAGGTGGATACAAACCATGATATACCATCGGTCAGCTGAAGCGACATTATTGGGTGACCATGGAGGCGTCAATCTCCAAATGATGTCCACAGGAAGGGGTTTTATTTCTATACCCAGGGGTATGCCGAGGATGTAATTATACTTGTGGTGGCGAATTTTACAAACATTGTCTCAAGGAAGACCCTTAAGTCAATCATGGCAAAATATCAGTAATCCGATTCATAAGAAAGAAGAAGCTGGACACCCTCAGGTGTCCGAAGCTCTTCAACGCGCAACTATAAATAAACCAGGAGATGAAGTATCTAGGTATAACCCTAGATGCAAAGCTAACCTGGAATAAGGACTTGCAAAAAAACCATAAACAAGTAAACAATGGCACTAATGGCTACCAAAAGAGTAGTGGGCACCAAATGGGGACTGAATAAACGTATGGTACACTGGATGTAAGACCCAGATAACCTAGGGCTCTTTGGTGTGATGGCCTAAAGTAAACTCCAAAGACTTGCCTGTATTATATGAGCAGTGAGCATCACTCTAATCGCGGTTGTGGAAACCGTACTAAACCTCCTGTCACTTGATATTCATATCAGAACGGAGGCAAGAATGGGACACTCACATTGATGTGCATAGGTAACTGGTATCCAAGTGAACAAAGACAGTGTAACAAAACTCATTACTAGAAATAAGAAGTGATGAAATGAAACCAAAAATAACTTCACAAAACCATTCATCATTCAGTTAATATGGTAAGGTGAAGACACGTCCAACTATCGACAGGGAACACTTGTATGGTATACTGATGGATCCAAAATCAGCAGTGGAACAGATGCTAGACCAGAGGCAAAAATCATGTATAACTAGGGACTTAGGTATTAGTATTCCAAGCAGAGATACGTGCCATAGATTAATGTCTGAGGGAGAATATTGATAGAAGCTATAGATGAGACACCATACTCATTTTCTCCGACAGGCGGGTAGCCCTACAAGCTTTAGTATGCAAGAAAATCAGATCAAAAATGGTCTGGAACTGTCTACAAACAATACTCATTATGGAGAAACAAAACAAAAATTCCGGACACAAGGGGATAACAGGGAAAGAGGAAACAGACGTTCTGGTAAAAAAAACCTCAGCGACAAAATTTAAGAATCCAGAGCCTATGTTTGGCATTCCAAAATCCCCAGTATAACTGTTTAAGAACATCAGTCAAGCTGGAATCTCGTGAAAGTCAAAAAAACAGTAAACTCATGGTCAAAAACCATCAAAAGCACCGACTAACGATATTCTGCAGCTAAGCAGAAATCAAAAAAGAGATGTTACGGGACTAATAACTGGACATTATAACCTTGGGAATACCAACACAAAATGGGCATCTACCAACAGGCTGCTAAACCTGGTAAAGGTAACAAGCCTTTTCACCTGATAGCAACGATGTAAAAGCGCTTAATACATTAAGTCTTAAGGGTGCCTTCTTGAGGATTAAACCTCAGCCACTAACATCTATTAAACAATCAATCAACTTCTTTCAAAGAAGTACAAGGCGATAAAAATTGCTAGGACTGATGATGCCGCTTACGTCGGTAACTTTGGATGCCTTACGTTATCAAACGTACATGAAAACAATCGGTCTTGGGCGAGTTTAAATTAGTTACTCTACTCCCACAACAGCAGTAGCAGGAGAGCATTCTTTTAGAGTGTACCATCAAGTAGAGATGTGGCGCGGCCACAAAAAAGACCTGCTATAGGGATAGAAAAAATCAGCGTCCAAACAGATCGGCCTGCTGCTCCGGAGCACCTGCTAGACATAATTTCTCAGCAATACTAACTTGGTCATTGCTGATGATGAGGATGATAATTTTCAAGATGGAGAAAACTATTAAGGGCCTATATAGAAGGAAATAAAGAGGCAGACCGCCTGACTGGTAGAGGAGCCGAAAAACCTAACTGGACCGCAACCCACATGTGGTATCTCCTATCAACATGTAAAGGGTATGCTGGAAAAGCAATTAAGGGACAAATACAGGGAATACTGGTTGAAACTTCCGGGACCAAGACAGTCCACCAAAACACTTATAGAAGGTCCGCCCAAGAGCAGAGACAACCTGCTACTATGACTAAAAAGACGGGAACTCAAAACCGCACTGGGTGTCCTGACAGGACACTGCGGGCTCAGAAGACATCCGAACCTCATAGGAGTATCGGAAGATTCATCATGTAGGAAATGTGAGGAAGAGGACGAAACTCCTCTTCATGTATTACACTATTGCCGGGACCAGAACAGGGAAAGGGAATGGTACTTTAGGGTACAGTATCCTGAACCCGAAGAGATAGCGAAAGCTAACATCAGGACTATTCTTGACTTTGTCAAGAGTACTATACTGATGTGAAAACTGGCGGCGCACAAAGTCAGAGATTCACTGCTTATACGCCGGCAAAAACTTTTCCGGACTCTTGTCGGGCTAAAATACTAGAATAGCCTATTTTGGGATCTGAATTTGCTCCGAGAAAGTAGGTATTCTTGAGTGATTTCAGAAAAATTCATTTCTTCTATATACTTTTCGGTAACGTACTTGATAATTTATTTCAAAATTAATAAAAAAAACTTAGATATTTTGCTGCTTCACTGCAATGTAAGACATGGATAGGTATTTGTGGTTATAATTTAGTGTAGATTTAGTTTATTGTTTAAAATGCAATAGATTCATAATATTTATTACTTTCCTAAATTTTTACGTGCATTATTAAAAAACCAACCCTCTCTCCGAAGCTATTGGTTGCAAATTGTATAGAACCATTTTTGTTGAAAATTCAACGTACTTTAAGAAGTTACTGGGAACACTAAGCTCTAAAGTGAAAGGTTTACGAAATATTTGCAAACACACACTATTTACACATTCTTCCTCCCCCTCCGAATCTCGACATTACTTCGGTGGATACTTTTTACCACATTTAAAAGAAGGAGCTTTCAACAATCAGGTTCTTGTTTTTTTTTTTGATTTCTGGAATTTGGTCTAATTTTATTGTACTATGTCACTGAATTAAAAATAAATGATAGTAGACAAACGGTTAGAAAAGTGAATATATTGTTAATATCATAAATAATAATGAAAATATATGTTACATGTACAGTGTACATGTACAGTGATAATTTTTTTTTTTTTTAAATTAAATAATGTTTTTTATTCTGGGTGCCTACCGCGATCTTGGATCAATATTAAAGGCTAACGTTCACAAGGAACAAAAGTTCAATATTTTCTAGAAATATTTCTGAGAATACAATGATAAAATTTTTACGCTTAATTCCATACTAATTTCTGATATTATCTGTATTTTCTTACTATTCTGATTTTATCTTAAATATTAACAATCTCAGTTATATTCATAACGACCTTAAACTTGTTTATATCAATTTCATAACTAAAAGATATATTAAAATATAGGATGTTTCTTTTAAAAATATCATTAGCAATCATGTGAAAAAGCACCACTTTAGTTCCACTCTGATTTTAAAATTTTTTACTTACTAGTGCAAACCACAAATTAATATTTATCATTTGGAAAATATAAGTTTGGAAAATTGGTTAAAATGCAATGAGACGTCCGTTATTTTGTTACTTAAAGTAATGTACGATTCATCCTCATATTTGACTGATTTCTATTTAATCGTTCCATTTAAAATACTAATCTTTGAAATGCTTTGTTTTTTATGTTAAGTAGGCACAATATTCCTAATATAATGTAAGAAAATCCAAAGCAAAAGAAGATGCAACAGACCGGATAGAACGATAGAGGGAAGCACATAATTGAATCTGGCATCATGACACCTATACCCAAGTGGCACGTAGGTAGGGAAAAATCTAAAATGATTTTTTTCAGCCCTTCCGTGGAAAGAAGTAATACACCAAGCCCCAGACGGGTGAGGATGTTTTAATGGCGCGTAACCAGAATGGGCCAAAATAGTTAGAAAAGAAGATGCAGCCAGTATAGAAATGGGTTCTCTGGGCACCCAGGATTACAAAAATGTCACTTATCACATCGTACCTAAAAAAAAATTTCCCCAGAACATGGCGCCTAACCGGCGGTGTGGTAAAGACTCTACATTTGGCGCAATCGATTGAGTGTAACCCCTGGTAGCCACAAATGTTTGCTGCATGGTATTGGGCTAGAAATTAAAGAATTTAAAATTTGGCCATTCTTGTACCCACATCTTTTTAATTGGATTATAAACTAACAACTGCATGATCGTGATGAACAATACGTCACTTTGGAGTCAGGGGCAAAAGTGGTGGCATTTTAAAGCATCAAAAAAAAGCAGCAGTAAAAAAAAATTATTAGTTTATAACCCAATTAATGAGATGTGGGTACAAATATGCCCAATATGTAAATCCTTAGCCCGTGCATTATTTCGATTCAGCAAATCCAATTTATGGCCATCAGGGCAAATTTTCAATTTTTTTACAACTGAGTCACATGTGATGCAGCAAGTGACATTTTGTGATCCCAACGGGTTTGGCCACTTCCGGTTGTGCGCCATCTACGATGCAGTAATGGCGTATTTATGGTCTCTACGATGTCCTCAGCCCCACCTCCCACCTGCTTGCTGCATTGCTTCTTATCACGGAAGGGCTAAAAAATGCAATTTTCCCTACTTCCGTGCTACTTGGGTATATGTGTCCTGATGACAGATTCTATTTTATGCTTCCCTCTACTATTATATCCGGTTCGCTGCATCTTCTTTAAGTCACGGATTTTTATATAGTGGGCTCTTAGTCTATAAAAAGAGCTTAAAAATCTTAATGAATAATTGTTTCATTAATTATTGAACGGAATTTAGTTTTTTTATAATTTAAATAAAAACAATATATTCTACATTAAATAATGATGCATCAATCATAGAATTCATGGTCCTAATTTTTGAAGGATTTGTCTGAAAATTATTAAATTATTTTGGAATTGCTTCAAATTATCTCAAGCTGTTAAAAATTTCATAAAAAAAATTTGAATAATTCTAAATTCTTTAGAATTTCTTAAATATATTGGTGGCAGATAACGTGTTAAATATGTTTTTAATTTTTATATGCATTAAATATAAAGTTGTTGGTTTTGTAAAATTAGAATTGTCTTAAATTCCTTGATAAAAAAATATTTATTCTAATAATATATACAGGGTGTTTAAAAATTATACTGATAAACTTCTGCCCTAAATTCTTTTCGTAATATAAATGATATTTTGTATCTGGTTTCAAATATCAAAGGGTCAAAGCAATATTGAAAAAAATGTATATTACGAATATTTTTATTTTAATACAAAATCACCCATTTTATCCGTAATCCGTATCAAATTTATTATTTATTGCGTTTCTGTATTAATTTTTATTAATAATGGGAGAAAATTGGCTAGGACAAAATGAAGGGTTTACATGAAACACAAGTTTTTTATTAAAATATTTTTAGAAGTCAACTAATTAAAATTTCTGTACGAATTTTATATGATATAAATTGGAATTAGGTGATACTTCTTTAGTATTAGGATTCATGTGACGTTATATTCCGATTATATCTTAGGATATACCCAAAACTCAGGAACTGCGACTGGGAAACTTTTAAAAAGGATGTCGACCAGGCATTGGGGAATTTTCCACGAAACCGTAGATTTGAGATGGTGGCGGACTTCCTTATATATGCCTAAATAAAAGCATATAAAAAAATTGCCCTTTAAAGTTAATGATCGAGATGCCGATTAGTGGAATAGGAACCTTTCTAAGAACAGAGCAGAAGTTCCCAGACTTTTAACTGGTTCAAAAGAACTGGCAATTAGGAAGCCTACAAGGCATCCAGAAGAGAATGCGGTCCCGCTGTAAGGAATTCAAATATTAATTCATAGAAAAAATTATGTGACAACATAGAGAGAATTCCTGATTGCTCCAGAATCAGTAAATAATGAAACAGGAACACAAAGACGTATCTGGTCTTTGAAAAATGAAAATGGGGAGTACACCAGCACTCAGGAGGAGACTTTAGACTTGTTACTAAACTCACATTTCCCGGGTTGCTCACATAACCAAAGTCAAGAGGACAATAGGTGTCCCTAGTAACCAGAGCCATAAAGTAGATCTGGACTTTGGCCAACAGAACCAAACTTGCATGGATTCTGAGAAATTTTCAGCCATACAAGACTGCTGAACCGCATGGCATATTTCCGGCCCTTTAAAAGGAATAGGACAAGCTAGAAGGTCCGCTGTATCAACTACTCCTTGCCAGTCTAGCATTGGGATATATACCAGCAAAATGGAGGTCTACAAGAGTTGTCTTCATACCCAAGGACGTAAAGCCTGCTACGCAGAAGTCAAATCTTATAGACCTATATCAGTATAACAATCACGGAAGTACTGTGAAATGGACCTAGTAGCAAGTCTAGACATAGAAGGGGCCTTCGACTCGGCTTCGTACAAATCCATAGTGGGAGCTATGCGGAGGCCAGGAGTCGCTCAGCTGAGCAAGCTACATATAGTAGCATGTCTTCCGATTACAGAGGTGTTTAGAACAACGCCAATTATGACAGTTCAGCTGGGACTCCATCCGCTACACCTAAAAAGAGGCACTTGCAGCAGCCTTTAGGCTGGGTCTAAACGAAATGGGTAGAGAACTTTCAAGAAAAGGATACCATTCCATGATTGTAGAAAAACTAAGAGAAAATCGGGAGCTGCATATGCCATCCGACAGAATGCCTATTTGTAAAACTTTTTCAGGTAAACATACCAGGGGCAGAAAAAGTGAGATAGCACAGGTTCTGGATCATATTATATGATCTCAGACAGAACATGCATTCCAAACATATGTTTTATGGCAACGGACTTTTAAGCAGAAATGATAATAAATGCTTGCATAAATGTGATGTTGTGTGATGATGTTAGAAATAAGAGAATCCATATACTCACACATAGTCAAACATACCTTAAAGCAATGAAAAGAGCGGAAATACAGTCCAAACTAGTATTAGACCGTTATAAAAACCTACCATGGCAGAACATAACAAGATAACTTGAATGTGTGTATGAGCATGAGGGCATAGAAAGAAAATGAACAGGTAGACCACCTGGTTGGTAAAGTAGCTGATAAACCTTTAATTGGACCACAACATTCAAGTGGTATTTCCTACTAACATGTAAAGGGTATGCTGAAGAACCAATTAAAGGATAAACACAGGAGAAAATATTGCATGGAACTTCCGGGACTAAGACAGACCAAGGCACTCATAAAAGGCCCACTCATGAGGCAATCTGCTGTTATGCCTAAATAGACGGGAGCTTAAAAATGTACTAGGTGTCTTGATAAGATAATGCGAGCTCAGAAGACACCTGAAGGAAATGTGAGGAAGAGGAGGAAACTGCTCTTCATATATTATGCTATACCCAAAACGAAAGTTAACATTCTTGACTTTGTAAAGTGTAGACGACTTTTCTCATGTACGCCAATTCTCCTCAAAATGACGACATTTTGGTGAGTTCTTCTAAAACGCTACTCCCGGGCGAGGTGAGTTTTGTCCCAAACGGTAAAATTTGAATGAAACCCGATGATTTACAATGGTCAAGTTTTGGTGGGTGAAATTTGACGTTTGCGGAGAATTGAATCTTACTCAATCTTATTTTTTATATATATTTGAAAATTAATACTCGTGTAATTATAATATTTGACTCTCACTAAGACTTAGTACTTATTATCTCTTGTTTTTAGCTGCTTGCTGCTTTACGCTTTTATGCAGCTGGCTGGAAGTTACCAAGCCCATGTAGGCTATAATTCGTTTATTACTGTATCTCAGCAAGTTGTTGTTTGCATGAAGTAACTGAGGTTCTTAATCGTTCTGAAATCCTTAACAGGTTTGTACATTTCCCACAAAATGTTTGAGTTTAATTAGTTGCACTCCTTCTCTGGTCCAGACATACATCTGTTTTTGTAAAATTTTAATTAAATTTGACACCAATCACCTGTGAATGTTGTTGCATGAATTCCCAGAGGGATAGTCTATTCAAAACAAAAGCTGTTACACATCATCCATGATTTGATGATTTGCAATAAGAAAAAACATCATTGTCGGACGTTATGCCCCTAAAACCCCCAATTAGTGACGTTCGTACATGAAAAGCATTTTTGCGTGCTCTATTTGGTGGTAGCACTGCCGTCTTATTATTTCATCATACGATGACGTGCAACCATTTTTGTATTGAATATTTCTTTTGTTCTTCGGAAAGTTTCATTTTTAGAGCGCTAAATAGCTATTCCAACAATAAACTTTACAAAAATACCGACAAATTTAAAAAGTTTTGACAGCTGTCATTTAATTAATATTGGCCTTTATTTGAAAATTGTGATGTTGCTATATATATCGGGCCAGAAAAGAGTATAATTCAAAAATAGTGAAATCAAAATGCGTGACTTATGTCACCGGGGATTAAAATGGCCTGTGTCAAGATTAGAGCCCCCTGGTCTGATGTGAAAACTGGCGGGGCACATGAGGTCTAGAGCCTCACTGCAGATGGGAACTTCCACGCCAAATTTAGCTAGGATAGGATGGGAGGCATTATTAATTAAAAATATTATTTATAATAGAGGGTGTAATATCTCAAATGAAAGTGATTTGTATTCTAAACTGACAGTGTAAAATAGCGAAGAGAAACGTAATTGGAACTACTTTATTAGATTTTGATACTTTTTAGTGGCAGTGAGGCTATCAGTTTTGATGTGACGTTATGTATTTGAAAATTTAATAAGGAATAGTGTGATATTTCAAACAGAAGGGTTTTTTTTTCTAAATTAAACTAAACTGCAGAGTGCTAAACTTAAACTTAATAATTTGACATACTGGAATATGTATTTAATTATTTGCAATAGGCAGGTTCGACATTTTTGTTTTTTAACTGAAATCGAGAGATTTTGTTATTTAAAAACGATCAAAAAAAATTTGAACGCAAAATATTAATATTTACGTCCTAAGCATTTTAAAATCAGGGATCGGAGAGAGGCTGAAAACCTGTGCGCGAGACTAGACCGTGTGACGTCAGTAGCTATGAACGGTTTGCCCCTGGCCCGCTGCTGCTCTGTATTCACACACATTTTACAGGGTTACCGTTTTTAGTAAATTTCCTACTAAATTAGTTGATTTTTAAGAAAAATGAGGTTGTTAGGTGGAATTTTAGTAGAATTGATAATAGTCAGGTTCGACATTTTTTTTTAACTGAAATCGATATATTTTTTTATTAAAAACCGATCAAAAAAAAAGTGAGCGCAAAATATTAATATTTACGTCCGCTGTAAAATTCAGTAGATTTTTCAAATTTAAATTCAAAACTATATTTTATTGCTATCTATCTATGGTATATTTAAGACGAGTGTCACATGGCAGAAAAAATATTTTTTTGCCTGCCTTATATGAAAATGGATCATATCAACCATAGAAATACGGATGAAAATAATTTTTATCTTCCCTAGGGATGCTAAACTCATAGCATCACGATTTTTTAAATTTTCACTATATCTAGACACCTTTAAATGTCACTCACGTACATTGACATTTCACATAAATTTTCTTTAAACCTCAGTATAAATTAAAATACCAATACGTTCTGATTGTGAATAATTGTGATTGTGTGAATTAGTGAAAATTAATATTAATTCAGACAGTGATGAAATATTTACGAATACTTCACTAGACCTACAAGAAGAAGCTAGCAATGTTTCTCAAAGTTTGTTACCTACAAAGTCAAGACATCGATACGAAAATTTTTAACAACTGGAAAAAGAGTAAAAAAGCAAAAAAGGTAACAAAAAATGAATGACTTGCTTATCTATCGGAAAGATCAAAAACTGTAAATGCATGTATACTATGGTCTGAATTTTTATTATATTTCCCTGTTTTTTATTTTCTTTTTTTGCTGGGCAAAAAACAGTTGTGTGTCACACAAGCAGGAAAGGCTTTAGCAGCCCTTAGCTATTATCTGCCCTCGCTTCACTTCACTCGCTCATGCATCTAATAGCCGCGGTCTGCTAAAGCCCATTTTCTGCCCTTGTGGCACATATAATATTGTATCATCCAAACGTGACACGTGATTCGCTTAAATAAGTAGTTTGAACAAACGTAACTATGAGCTGTAGTAGCAGCGTGGAATAGTGCTGGTTAGTGGTGCCATAGGTCCGGGTATCGAATCCGCACAGCATATATTTTTCTTTTGCTTTTTATTGTTATATTTTACTTTTCAACCTTATTAAATATTTTTCAATAAACCGTATTCCACCAACATTTCCATAATGAACTTCCAAAATTACGAGTGTCTCATAGCAGTAAAAATATTTTGTACATACTTTTTACCTGCCCGGGGATATGTATTTTTTTATTAAAAGTAGTCTTGACTGCCTAAACTAGCCTGCGTGTATTCAGAAAAAAATAAAAAAAAAATTAATAACGTTTAAAAGTAAAATATAACTATAAAAACCAAAAAAATGATTCGATTATGGACCTATCGCACCACTAGCCAGCACTATTCCTCGCTGCTACTCTAGAGAGCTCATACTTACGTTTGTTCAAACTTATTATTTAAGCGAATCACGTGTCACGTTTGGATGATATAAAATATTTTTTCTGCAGTGAGACAATCATCTTAAATATACCATAGATAGATAGCGATAAAATATAGTTTTAAATTCAAATCTGATAAATCTACTGAATTTTAAAGCGAACGTAAATATTAATATTTTGCGCTCAATTTTTTTTTGATCGTTTTTTAATAAACATATATATTTATTTCTGTAAAAAAAAATGTTGAACCTATTATCAATTCTACTAAAATTCTACTAAACACCCTCATTTCTCTTAAAAATCTACTAATTGACTAGGAAATTTACTAAAACGGTAACCCTGTAAAATGTGTGTGTATCGTGAATACAATGCAGCAGCAGGCAATAGGCGACGCGTTCATGGCTACTAACGTCACACGGTCCAGTCACGCGCGCAGGTACGTTTTCCAGCCTTTCGCCGATCCTTAATTTTAAAATGCTTACAGCGGACGTAAATATTAATATTTTGCGTTCAAATTTTTTGATCGTTTTTAAATAACAAAACCTCTCGATTTAAGTTAAAATTAAAAACATAAGAAAATGTCGAACCTGATAAATTTGGAAGCGGCTAAAAAATATTACCCAATTATTTGACTAAAACTTAGAGGGGTGTAAAGTTCGACCGTGTAATTTAAAAACACCTCAGGTATATACAAATATTTAATTCCCAAGTGTCTTTTATTTTTTTCTATTAGATATAAAATTTCGACCGCAGTTAAAATAATCTTTGATAAAAAAAATTAAAAAATATGAACCTGCATATGCTTTTTAAACCAAACCTTTCAATATAACTATAATGCACCTCTACATATTCGGCTAAGATAACATACGTTAGTGAAAATTTAATTGAACACTTTTGAGCTTTTATAAACTGTGTAGGACCTTAAGACAAAATGTTGATAAAAAATCTATACGAAGCGATATTTGGTCTTTGATAAAAACGATTTATAATAAAGTTGTTTCTATTTTTAAAAATTAAGATGTTAATTATGTAAAACGGAATAAAAATATTAGCACATATTTGATGATTTTTATAATACAATTAGAAGACTATTTACAAAAATTCTATGCATTAAGATACATTGTTTTATTTTCCCTAATATTTGTTTTATAAGATTAAAAATTAAATTTTTAACTAACCAAACTCCGATGAATTTTAAAATTTATTGGAATTTATTTATTTCTTATTAAAAATATTCTATATATTTATAGAAACGATTAGAAAGATCAAAATTACAGAAAGTCTTTACCGATCAAAATTAAGAATAGTAGTTATTTATTTCTATTTTGCTCTACAACAATAAAATAATCGATATACGGATTGATTGTTTTATGAAAAGTTCACGAATCGTTGGTAAAAAGATCGATCTTTTGAATAATGGATCTAGATCGAATATCCCTAATTTGTATTGTCTTTTCACTTCTTTTATGGAATTTGAATTTTCTTAGTAAGAGTCTCAATATTATAGAATTAGATGGCGTTAACTATCATTTACTAAATAAATATAAGTTTTTCTTTGTTAATAATATATGTAATTTAGTAAATACAAAAAAAATAATGACTTATTTAGGATTTTCTTTATTTACTCTCATGAAACAGGAAAAATGGACGATACTGAGTTTTTACTTACTCCTAACTTATTACCATGCACTTATCACTAAACATGATCTCGATGATATCAGAATAATAAGCACGTGAGGAGTGAGAAATTATATTAACAGTGAAAATTTAGAACAGCCATATTTGCGTTTATTTGACGACGAAAAGTGGAAGATCATTTTTTTTATTAGAGCAAATGAGCAGAAAGTGTTGACGCTGAACCGATCACGAACAGAATAGCTCGTACGTGTCCGTTTTTCGTCGGTACTTCAAAGGCAAATATCATGTAAATGTAGGGATACTATTATTGTAAATAGTTATTCGTGCTCACAGTTCCGAATTTAACTAATGGCCTGGTTATACAATACGAATTGTTGACTTGACAGCTACTGCGCCTGTGTACTCGCATGGCAGTAGTTCGACTCGCCTTGCCCGGCCTCACAAGTACGAGCTGCTGGCGTGAAATTAGGCAACTACTGCACGTGTGTACTTAAAAAATAAATGACTGATCACAGTACATACCGTAGTAATAGCGGTTACAAAAATACTTTTTTGCTATTCACCATTTTCAACAACTCCTGGTTATACGTATAACGTAATTTTGTTACTTCATTAGCATCTTGTAAACCCAATTCCTTGCGAATATGTTTAAGCGACGCTGTTCTTATAATTGGGATCCAAAAAATGTCTTAACTTAGTTTGGTCCCTGTATAACTCCATAAACTTTATAATACTTTCTGTCAGTAGATAGAACGTCCTTTAACTTTAACGGTTCTGTAACTAACGACAATGACGTTTAGATTGTGACAATTGTACAAGAAATCAACTTGTAAAGTTTTATTCTAAACGTCATCGCCTTTAGTTATTGAATCTTTAAAGTTAAAGGACGTTCTATCTACTGACAGTTTGCCTGGAAAGTTCATCTATACGCCATTTTTTGTTTTTAACCGCTACACAAATCAAAAACACATGTACCTGACGTCGTCACTGTCACTGTCACCACAGTCATTTCATTTTGCAATAGCGTGCAACTTGACCTGCGAGTAGAATGCAAAGTACCGCTTGTAGCGTGATGGGAGAAAGCGAGTGGGATTAAAAACGAAAAATGTTGTAGTAACTGGGATGCAAGGTATTGACCGATTCTCACATGACAGTGACTTGAATGATGCGGTCATACGGTCCTAGTAGCTGCACTGCAGTAACTAACTAGGTCAGCTCGTATGCTAGCTCTTACTGTGTAACCAGGCCTTAACATATAGGAATACAACTAGCACTAGCCATTACCAGGTGTGCATTCATTTTGTACGTGATTGTCAACTGGGTCAGTGTTTGCGACATTGTTTAAGCAGGCACATCTCATTCGGTGTTCAAGCGAATTGAATGCTCTAAGTGAATACGTACCATTACGTCTCTCATTTTAGTCTTCATCGATTCAAATTCAATGTTTATCGTCATTTTCGCACATGCTCCGTTTTTGAAGATTTCCTATTGTACGTGTGCTATATCCATAAAAAAACAATGTTTTTTCGTAACCCTTCTAACCTAAGTGTTTTCTTACATTTACACGTCATGTTTGTGTATACTTGAACACAAAATTAAATGAGGTACTAAAACTCTAAGTCAAGTTATACCAGATATTTATTACCTATGAAAGGAAGGCTGGCGACCAGTTTCGCAAAACTGCTGTCATCAGGGTAAACATTATTATTATAGTCGCAATAGTTATTAAAATAGCATGGTTGGTAAAACAAACTAAAGAGGAGGGATGTAATGGTACTGGAAAAAGCGGAGAAAAGATTGTTTAAATAAGTAATGGGTAAAACATAATGTCAGCAAGATGGTTTACCTCTTAATGTTTAATCCGTTAATTATTTTAACAACCTGTTATCTCATTTTTCCATTACCACTAAACTCCCTCCCTTTAAACCTTAACTTTGTTCTACCAATGCCCGCACAATTTTGTTTATACAGCCAACCATATTATTTTAATATTTTAATGGGTACTACGTAGTTTGCGAAACTAGTTACGAGCCCTCCTTTCATCGGCAATAAATATCTTTTATTACTTGAGTTTTATTACCTGATTTCAAAAAATGGACCACCTTTTAGATTTTACCAAAATAAATGTTTAAAAGATAATTTTTGTGGTCTCATTAGTCTCATAACTCCTAAAATAATTTTATAACAATAAAAGTAGGTCCCAATCGCATTTAGTTTCAGTAAAACTTTTTATCTGGTGTTGGGATAGCGCTAATCTATGAGGTAGTCAATAGTTTCTAACTATTTTTCCAATATCATATAAATAGACCGAGAGTCCACTGTAAAAAAACCCGTGAGCAAAAAATGATGCAACAAACTGGATAGAACGTTGGAGGGAAGCATATTATAAAATCTAGCATCAGGACTCGTATACGAAAATAAGGAAGTAGGGGAAAATGTCATTTAAATGTTTCGGCCCTACTGTAGAAAGAAATAATGCAGCACGTCCCAGAGGGGGGTGAGGATGTCGTAAAGACCCAATAGATTCAGTAGCTGCATCGTAGATGGTGCGCAAACGGAAGTGCCCAAACCTATTAGGGAAGAGGATGGCAACAACTAATATAAAAGGTTCTCTGGGAACCCACAAAAACGGGATGTGAAGCACATGAAAACAAAAATTAAAAATTTTTTCCACTAGATGGCGTCCGAACCCCGTAGAAGTAAAGATTCCAAATTTAGTTCGATCGATCAAGGATAGCCCCTGGTGGCCGAAAATGTTTGTTAATCGTTTAATGAAAAATATACAGGGTCCAAATGTAAAAAACGAATTTTTCGAAATTGGAAATTTACTAACGATTGTAACGTATTAACTTTGGCCAATGCAATACAATGAAAATTGATTTGTACTTGACCGAGGTTAAGTCATATGTGGCGATGGCAGCTTTTCATCGGAGAGCAATATGGGAAGTGCAAAAGGAATACATCATAACCCAGTGGGCGCCATGCAACTTTGAAATGAGATCGCCAAGTCCATAAATTTAACTAAGTTGCAGAAAGTCAAAATTTTTGCGATTTGCGTGAGTTCGAACAATAAAATTCACAAATATTTGATATCAAAATTTTATTTAGTATGTGTTAGTAAACAATCCCAAAAATAAATAAAAATACAAATATAAGTGATATAACAGCCCGACGTAACTATTTTGTCATTTTCAATGTTTCATAAAAAGAAAAAAAAATTACTTAGAACACAAAAAAAATAAAATACTATAGTACTATAGTTCACATTTATGACTAATGTTTAGTAATAAACAAATTTGCAATTGAACTGATGACGAGTTTTTCTTATTACAACGCTTTTTAGGTTGTGTTTTATAAACAATTTCTAATTTAATTAAACATAAAAAAAATAATTACAGTTGTTATAAGTTGGGCGTAGAAATGTGAATAGAAATTTGTCACTTATCGAACAAACAAATGAAATCGAAATAGTTAACGCAATTATAAAAAAATAAGAGGTTAGTAAGTAAATGATTATTTTTTGGCCTGATATCCGAAGTGCCAAGTAAATTTCCAATTTACTTGCATACTCTCAATTTTGGTCAGAAAGCTCGAACATGAATCCATCCAGATATTCGGTTGCGTATTTAGTCGATCGGTTGATCGGTTGAGCAGTGTAGGTGTTAAATACTCTCAAACCTAACTGGACATCAAACAAAATTGACGTACTGTGGATATCGAAAATATTCAAACCACACCGAGAAGGTTCATCCCCTATCCTCAGCATACGGCGAGATAAATAATGTCGTCTAAGATAATAACAACTAGACGATAATGGTAATTAAAGCCAAATTCAAAACTGAACTATAAACCCTACAAAATCAAAAAAAAAATTCACGTAGAGCGAAAACGTGCCCGGTTTACCGGCTTAACCAAATATCACCATCTTAAGGCCTGCGCAAAAATCATTGTTCACGTACAAGCGGCAATTAGTGTTGTCTCTTAATCTTTCACTCAAGAATTCAACACTCTATCACTCTGTCTTTTGGTTTTACCTTAGGTGTGATATTGGCGGCCTAATTACTAGGAATATTCCAAATAAGGAATTCATTTAAAAAGAACTCAATGGCGTACCAATATAAATTTAGAAAAAGTAACATGTTACACGATCACCACAACAAAAGTGGTACTTTATTTAGAGTATCTTAAATTATATCAGGATAAACAGTACTGAAATTTTAGTTAGATGCTTTAAACTTGCATTTTTTCCAAACAAAAATATTTTAATCCTAAACGGATGGAATTTTTAGGAATATATAAAGAGAGCAACATTTGAAAAATTTTGGTATTTGGATGTAACTTTTAATAAACTAATCTTAACAATATCCAAAACATAAACTTTTAAATCAAAATTTTTCATAAAATTATTTTAGGAGTTAACTTTCCGCACTTCGTAGTGACCTAAATTTTAACTCACCGTTTGAGTTTTTCAAAAATATTGTCCCGTTTTTCTGGGATTTTGTTTCTAAGATTATATTGAAAAGGCATAGAAAGTGTACCTCCGCACTTAAGGCAAAATTTTTCCGATTCACGTATGTTTTTTCAGAGACGAACTTTTGTTCGTCAAAGACGTGTAAAAACACTGATTAATATTTATGACTTTCTCGATCGTAAGAAACACATCCTTGTGCTATATATTTAAAAATCAAATTTTTCAAACCTAATGAATAAATAACTTCCGTCGTGAAAAAATTCAGATATCGCACAATAGCAGAATTAGGTTAATACATTCTTAGTGAAAGTAAAAAGCAACAAACTTTCGATATAAGAAAGACCAAAAATACTATAAAGGAGCAAGCACATACCACAACATTATCATAGAATTGAAAAAAAAAATCCGACATTAAAGCCACGTTAAATTACCAATTATCTATTTAGTTTAATAGTAAAAATGTAGTGACCGTCTGTTTTTTTGTATTTACTAAATTAAGTGGAAAAATGTTAAATAATAAAAAACAAATTAGAAAGGTAGGTACCTGAAATACAGTAACAAGTGACCATAAAAGAGAATCGAAATTTTTTCTATCTTTGTCCTCATCACTATTTGTAATACATGTATTGTCTTCGGTATACGAGCCATCATTACAAAACTTGCAACCAAATATACTCATACCAAGGATACTAAAACATCCCAAAAATTATAATAAAACTTTAATTTGTTTAACAATGCATTTATGGTAAGAGTCAGATTTATTGATTGTTAGGTATTTAAAATACGTTAGGTATGGAAATCTTATTACTTTAAAATAATGGTACAGGTATGGTTTTATAAATTATTAATTGAAATCATTAAAAAATGAAAAAAAAAATGAGAAAACAAATATCGTATCAGTTGGTAAAACAACAAAAAACGATAGTAAAGTAAAATACAGGTACTATGAGAGGCGATAAAGTTTTTTTTTATACAGGGCATTCCAATTAAAATGAGTCTATAACCATCTTCGTAAAATTGATAATTTATTTAGCTGCATTCAATTTTTGACGTATATGAACATATGTATTTACGCTATAATATTAAAAGAAGCATTATCTGGGCATTTAGAAGCTGAATTAAGTAAACAACTTCGCTAAGTAGCTTCCTCTAAGTTGAATTCTCGTGACTTTATTTCTCTCCTTCATCCATGACCGTTAAGAGTATATTTAGGGAAATGGAAGGTGGGCTTTATCAGTTTAGTCGTTCATTAACCTTTAGTGCTCCCTCTTTCATGGTTTATTATACTGGATCCTTAAGCTTGGGAAAACTTGAGGATTATCTGAACTTGGTTTAGTCTTTCCAGGTCATCTTGTACATTGGTTATACCTAAAATGCTTCTTCTGCTTTGCACCAATGCCTCACAGTAAAACATAAAGTGTTCAGCAGTTTGTTCTACAGTATCAAACATTCTGCGGTTGCTGGCTCCATGATGGAGTCCGATTTTCTGTGAGTGTGTGTATAGTTTACAATGACCTGATAGTAAGCTGACAACTTTCCTGTTTTCGATGGTTGAACTGTAAGAAGTCAGTTGCTAGGTTACGAGAAGTTTGTTTCATAACTATTTTTATAACTATGTAATGATTTCTGGTGGTTATGATGATGGTTAAGAATCCACTGTTTTAGTTTCTCTCAGACCAGTTCATGTGATGGTTCGGATCTCATACAGGTTTCATGTGTTCCCTTTCTTGTGAGGTTATGAGCTTTCTCATTACCTTCTACCCACTATGCCCTGGAACCCAAACAATAGTCAAATTGTTATTCCTCGCCAAGGTACTATGTGATTTTAAGCAGTCATATACACGTTTGGAATTATATTGGTGTGATCTGTTCCTCTAAGGTGAGGAGGGTGGACTGCTCTACAAGTGAGCTGTCCCACAGCACTTAGGTCTCATTAGGCCCATTGTGCATCATCCTTAGTAAGTGAGTAGTAAGCTAGTCAGCCAGTGTACAATTTTTATGTAGTTGACAACGTCGCCAAGAAGTGCCTCTCTTATGTTGGCCGGTGTTAGCCAATACCCGCCAAACACAGTTGTCCTAACTGACGAAAGTGTCGGAAAAGCATAGAGGAGGTGCTCGATTTTCTTGTCTTCTTATTCACACCCCCTGAATAGTGAGGTGTCTGACAGCCCCACCTTGTTGAGATATTTCCGTACTGAACAGTGACCAGTCAGAATACCTGTTAAAAGGCGCACATTCAGCCTAGCTTAAATTTCAACTTGGAATACCGTTGCATATTATCCAAATTTTAAGCTGATACGCTACCACTTGTGGTTATCGAGCTATCAGCATATATAGGGGCTCTCCTTTCTCCCATTCCTGTCTATTACTCAAGTCGTCGGAAAAAGATTTTTCGACATGGTATTTTGGGGTCATTCTAACAGCGGTCATCTGAATAATTGGATTATCAGCTAAGCTTATGTCTATGTCTTATGTCTATTGTTAGAATAATTTCCCCAGTTTGCAGTACATTTAAATGGTATTCACCCTTAATGAGTTTATCAGAGAGAGGAAGATTTAAGATTATAAACTACTCTTTGCCATTAGGGATAACTCCACTAATTCTAGATTAATTTTCAACAATCACTTTTCGATGAAACTTATTTGCCTTATTCTTTTTAGTAATTTTAGTATATAAGCTATTTCTCAAGATCATGTTGTTAATGTTAACCCATTTTTTGCATTTAATTCCAAAAACCTTGCTATAAAGAATATTTTTAAGATTCGTTACTGGAACCGAAGCATGTGAATCACCTGGCAATATTTCCATCTTTTTCTTTCTCATACCTATTTCCGACCCAATAACACTTATTATTACATTGAATAACTTAATTATGTTCATTGTTTTTATATGCTGTCCTGAGAAATTGCCAAAATAATTATAAGAGAACTGGAACAAGCAGAGGATTTATTTCTCAAGTATATTTTATACTCCTCACGATATTATTATATATTTTATACATTATACATTTAGCTATTACTTTCTTTTATTATTTCCTTTTAGGTTTCTCTTAACCCCTCTCTGAGTTTTGCCACTTTCCCTTCTTGCTAATCACTTTCATGTCGCAAGTAAGCTGTTAATCAGTTCCAAAAGCAGAACTTCTCTTTTCTTATTCTTAGATGAGGGGCACATTTTGTTGAATCCTAATCTTAGATATTATTTCTATAACTCTATAATCTTTCTGTTATGTCGATCGGATCTGAATTTATTTCCTTATCAGGGCTTTATTCTATCATTCACGTTATACTATTATTCTGATGTTAATACGATTATTTAGCTGTTATTTGGCCCCTATACTTGATGTTTGGTAATTTTTGTCTCATTTTCCTTAAAATATTCTTTCTCTATCCGAAGTGTTTGATCCTTAATGTCTTTATTTCTGGGTTCCTCCAGTCCCTACCCCTACCACCCGTAGAAGCGTGCATATATCTTTAGATCCCCATTTTTCTTTCTAAGATTTTCTTAAATGTTCGCTAGGCTTTTTGCATTTTTTGCGCCTGCATTATCACTCCACGCTCTTTTTGACTTCGTTTATGTCAAAGTAGATATATTGGTGGTTGTGAAATTTTTAAACGTATAAAGTGAGCTCTATTATTAGGAAATCTGTGGAAGCTCTTTTCAATAATCAGTCATTTTGTTCCGCATTGCGAACCTTATAACTGGATAAACTATAAGGAGTGGCATGTCTAATAATAAAAGAAGCATTTAGAAATAAAGCCTCTGCAGCACTAAAGGTACTGCTAGGCTCCCTCTAATTTACACCTTATCAAGGAAAAAGAGACTATGCTAGGTCCACATAAGCTGTTTAAAAATGAATCCACATAAGCTGTTTAGAAAAGAAACTTTCTAATGAAGAACACCATATTGTAAAAATTAAATAAAAAATCAATATTTAATAATGCCATTGGGTAGAATGCCATGGAATACCATTTATGTAAACACCAGTCTGGTAAACAGATGATTCAAAGATACAAAACGTTAATGAAGCTGGGATTTATTATGCTCAGATCATGTTAAATGGTTTTCTATGCATTATTTTGATACACGCCCAGGCAGCCCTTAAAACATTGCAAAGGCTACAAGTACAGTTTAAACTAATAATTGATTGCAAACATTCTCGTCAGACTCTAGCAGAATATAATACGGTTACCCTTCTATCATCTATCTATCTGGCTAAATGGGGCGTGCCTCGCCAGTTTTCACATCCAAAATCCAGAATAGTTCTGATAATAGCCTTCGCTATTTCTTGGGTTTCAGGATACTGTACGATAAAGTTCTATTCACTTTCTCTGTTTAGGTCCTGGCAATGGCATAATATATGAAGAGGTGTTTCGCTCTCTTTCTCATATTTCCTACGTAGGAAATTTTAAAATACCCCTCTGAGCTTCAGGTATCAGATTAAGACTACTCTTATTTTCTAATTTTAAATATTAGCGGTTATTTTAATTCAAATCACTTATGATTCGCTGTATTCCTGCGCTTATGTAAAGCACACCTATTGAAGTGACTTTGAATTTCATTACATAAATTTTCGGGATCTACCAAAGCCGAAGATATACCGCTCTCCAACCATGCCGCTTTTTCTGTTTTGGACTTGTTTGTATACCGATGGCATGGTTAGTACGGATTTTCTCTTAGTTTATTTTGCAATCATGGAATAGTATCCTTTTCCTTGAAAGTTCCCATCCCAATCCGTTTAGTTTCCTTTACTAGATATAGTGGAGAAAGCCCTGGCGAAATTGTCATAGCCGCAGTTGGCATTGTTTTAAATGCTCCTGTAATAAGAAGACAGCTACTTTGTAGCTTTCCCAGCTGCCTAGCTGCATTCGTGCTATTTGATTTGTGTTACCATATTACGGAAGATTAAGTCACGGTAGGTCTCTCAACAGTAGAAAGGTGCCTTTAAATGAGAACATAAAAATGAATATGTACTAAAAAACGAAAAATCACACCTCATAATAAGCGAGGACGCTGATAAAATTCTAACTGAACCTCCAACTCAACATGTTAAAGAATGAACTCAGTTACGGAATATTCCGGTCTTAAGAGACACCTTAATCTAATAGGTAACACATTACCTCTTTTATAATTTGATTTGGCATATTTCAGAATTATCAGCATTTCATTTATATCATTAACTTTTACAGTCTGAGATTCAGATGAATTTTAAATCAAATTTGTGATATTAAGTATATCCTAAGATTATTTCTACTAACATTATACGCAAGATTACTTTTACATCATCGCTTTTAATCCACAAACACTAAACAGGTACAAAGGATTCGGTTTTATCTAGCCTTCGTTTTAGGTCCTGTTTGTCCAGTAGATAGATAGCCCCTTCGTTGACAAGCTGGTGTTTTCTGGAATCATGCTTTCCAGCAAATCACTTCTTTTAACCTTTAACATAAGGGACACCAATCACTCTGTAAATATCTTACGTACATATCATGAAGCATTTATGTAGAGCCCTATTTGCGAAAGTTTAAGTGATCTTATTACTTTCTTTTGTGCATCCCTTAATCTAGATGTCAGTTTAATAATATGGATGTAGATATAATTTTTACATTATATTTTCTACATAGCCGGCAATAAGGTTGTTTATGTTTCATATTAAGATATTTTTTTACATGACATGTTCCTTTCATTGCAGTTTGGTATCTAATTCCATCTCAAAATACTTGTCTGTGTTTTCGCAATAAACTACACTAACTATAGAAACTCAATAATCTTAATCTCATGCAGCTTAATCCTCCAGATTTTAGTACAGTTAATTACTATGTCACAGCTCCATTTGTATTTATTTGTATATAGGTCTAAAGCCAGTATTATCAATTTACCAAACTAAAACACGCTTCTGTTTTTATTTTCTTTTCACACATCATAAGAATTACCATGGTGAAGGGTTCAGACTCTAAATCAAAAACATTCTTTAAAGTCGTTGGGTGAAACTTTCCAAATAAAAAAAATTTAAAGATCAATGATTTTATTTGGTTCTGTGGACCAGTATGCGGGCTTATCTGAAGAGTGGAACTCCTTTTATGGCTTATTTGAACTTGGTCGTTGTTAGTTTTGTTTCACAGTTAATGTGTTCAACATCGAAGTGTTCACATATGGTAAAACTTTAAGCTGGATGTTAGAGACATTTATAAGTCTTTAAGGTTTTATTTAGGAGAACAATAACATGTACCCATCTATTTGATAGATTAATGCCTGGTTTCTCAAACACATCTTAAAGTAGAGAATAATCAAGCTTGGCCTATCATCAAGGCCAGCTTAAGTTTAGATTGCGTTGCGCAGTGGTAAATTGTATCCTATTTTACTCAAGACACTTTTTGAGCTTGAGGTTTTATGATAATGTTCTTAGTTTGAGTTTACCTACCCAGTTTTGTTTAGATAACACATGTTTGTTGAGTGTCAGTTTTCTGCACGTTTTGTTTTATCACTTTAAACAAATCTAAATTTCTTGCGTTAAATATGAATAATGGCAAAAAATGTAGATAAAAACGGATTAACTACGCTGGCGATGATAAATAACCGTTGAAAAAGTCGGTGGAAGAAAATAAGGCAAAAATTAGAAACAAATGTACGAATTCAGTCAATAATAAACAAAAGGACGATGCTTGGGTCCAACTTAACCAGAAATTTAACGCAAAGCTAAGCTAGCTAGCACACTTTCAACATTCTAAATCTCTTGCCCTGTCGAAAATCCTTTTCGGAATGGAAAACATGTTAGGGTCCTCCACTACAACTACATCTACTAATCCCACAAAATCCATTTTTCAATACATAACCAGCTTAAAATACCAGCTTACAAAACAAGTCGATAAACACAAATCTACACATTGCCGAAATTGACATGTGTATTTCACTTGAGAGGTTAGCTTTCTCAGCTCAAGCCGAAAAAATCGGCGACCTGACATTTAGGACCCGCTTAATGTTACGTTTTTTTTGTGCCACCCTGTATTTTCATTATTTCTCTACTCAACATATGTTAATTTCAGACTGGCTTGATATGCCCTTCTTATTTCCTCGGGTCATATCGCATATTAATCATTCTCATTCTTTGCCTCTTCAGTCAAAATAATTGACTTTTATATCGTTTGTGTCGCTTACTGAAGATTTCATTTTCTCCTTCTTGTTTTATTGGGTAAGTTTTTATTATATTATATTATATTTTCACTAAAATTCCCTGTTATCATTATTAATTATTTCGACGCTTTATTTTTATTTACTGTTATTTTTAATTGTTTGTAAAAAGATAATCTATTTTTTTATTTCTTTTTACAGATTGTGTTGAAATTTAATTCAGTTTGATTATTTTTATATTTCATATTTTGATCTAAAATTCATGTATTTCGTTTTAATATTATCATTGTTTTATATTCTTTTTCAAAAACAGAGACCACGAAATCTGGTATTTTATAAGATTTTTGTCTTATATTTACTTTATGTGAACTTCGTGGGTTTTTCCTTTGGACTACGTTTTTCCTTTGGACTACGTTTTTTCTTTGGACTATGTTTTTTTTCTTTCGACTACGTTTTTTCCTTTGAACTACGTTTTTTCCTTTGGACTACGTTTTTTCCTTTGGAACAATTTTTCTCGGACTACATTTTTTCTTGGACTACGTTTTTCCTGAGCTACATGGACCACAACAGTCTAATTCTTTGGACCAAACCATCTAAGTTTCCTTTGGAGAAGGAAGATAAAAAAAACCTCAAGAACAAGATAAGTTCCGGGCATTAATGCCTCATAAAGTGAATTGCACTTTTGTCCAAGAAAGATGATTTTATTTAAAGTTATTTATTGAATTCTTAATTATTAAGGAATAGAAAGAAAATAAAACCAATTTTGATTTTTGTAAAAAAAAGCTACCGATTCCATGTTAAACAAATAATCCTACCGGAGTTAGTTTTGATAGGAATGCCCTATTTTAAAAGAAACAATTATTCGCATTCTCATGTAATCATATATTTCTAATTTCTAAGAAAAAATAACAAGATCCAATTTGAAATCTGTATATATTTTTTAATAACCAATCCTGTACAATTAATTTTACATTGAGAAGTACCTTAAACAACTTTTATGGTCTTTATACGATTTTTAGATCACATAAGTTTGTGACTACACTATTTGAATTAATTTTATATTAATTTAACCTTTAGTTTATAATTTTATTGTGCTTTTAAATAAAAAAATAGTGCTTCCAAATTCACGCACCTAAAAAATCTTCCGTAAGTAATTAAAACACAAAAAAATACACTATAAGAATATATATGTAATATTCTAGATAGACGTTTAAGAATAAAATAAAGTGGTTAATTTTTTTATTGCTTAAAAATAATTTATACTGACGAGCATAAACACGATTCACTCTGTATACAAAACTTATATTTTGTCTGGAAGCACAAGCACATAAGCATACGGGTGGTAATAAGCCATGTTATAGACATCTAGAAGTTGAGACACAATAGTAGATTCAAGAGTAGCTTCATATAAAATAATATTTCAGTTTATTGATACAATTCAAGGAAAATAGGTCAAAGATATTTACAAAAGAAAATGATTAAAATAGAAAGTTGCAAAAGAGGTAGTTATTTTTTAACTTTGTGTATTATATTGATTAATATTTCTTTTGTCGAAGTAACTCTAAAAGCATTTTGTTATATAAGCCTAGAATAAGAACATATTTAAACTACTTAAAGCACATTGAAAAACACGTCAAATCTGCTATAATACACATAATTAATTCTAGCCAGTATTTAAAGGGTAACGCAAAATTCCTAATACGAAAATCTAAAATTATTAATTAGTATCATGATCGATTGGAAATTACCAAGCGCAGTGGGGATCATAATTTTAAAACTAAAACTTCAAATTATAAATCAACTCTAATAGACATATGGATTGATTAATTTAATAAAAATGTTTTTCCTGGATGACTTAAATTTATCACACATAAACAATTTAAGTTAATAATCTGAACTACTTTTATAATGACAGCATTAACAAACAGTATTGACTACAGTTGTTTATATTTAGTATCATTAATGGTTCTATATATTTTTAATAAATCATTTGTATTAAAAGATCCTTTTACCAATTGCTATCCGGTGGTGATAATATTAAGATATATTCTCTTTTTTTACACTTTTCAATTTATTGCGATCTGTTTTACAAAAAATATACAATTTGTTAATGCTTTCTCACATCTTGTTTATTCCAATAAACACCACTTTCGGGATTTTTTATTTACCATTTACAACTAAAGTTATCTATAACTATTTATTGTGTATTTATATTCAATCGGTTTACTATCATTTAGTAATAAATGTTGATATCTAGCGGTAAGCAGATAAAATTGATATGGAATTAAATTTGAATGGTTACAGAAATCATTGGAGAGATCTGCCTTATGCAAAAAAATGTCAATTGTGTGTGTATTATATGCCAATAAAAATTAGTACATATTGTTTCTAATCAAAATTTCCAAATAAAGTCTAATTTTTAACGTAAAAGTGCTAAAGTTTGATAATTTGTTATATTTTTTTATGGAAAGTGGTAGTCCATTAGAAACATACGATTGATTGATTTAATCGATCTTATTGGCTAAGGACTTAGGCTTCAACACTGCAGCCTTAAGAATTATTGTCCTATGCCAATTGTATCGTTGTTATCAAGTGAAAAGGTTTGTTACCGTTATTTGGCTTAGTAGCATCTTTACAAAATTTTCTCTGGAGAAGGCCTACTGTATATTTTTTGTCCCCGGGAGGTTGTACCTCCAGCGTATAAGTATTTGACACTCTAGTATAATGTGAAAGGCTATTTCCTCCTCCTCATTACATAGTCTACAGATGGGTT
Organism: Neocrepidodera transversa; assembly: GCA_963243735.1. Classification (NCBI taxonomy): domain Eukaryota; kingdom Metazoa; phylum Arthropoda; class Insecta; order Coleoptera; family Chrysomelidae; genus Neocrepidodera; species Neocrepidodera transversa. The sequence goes on from OY725341.1 coordinate 28,270,173, forward strand.
CATCTTGGTAGATGCCCATTTTGTATAGATGTTCTCTAAGGTGGCAATGTCCAGTTATTAGTCCCGTGACATGCCTTATTGGATTTTTGCTTAGCTGCAGAATATCGTTGGTCAGTGCTTTTGATGACTTTTTGACCATCAGTTTAATGTTTTTCTGACCCGGCACGAGATTCCAGCTTGCTGATGTTCATTAGCAGCCCATCTATTAAGCCAGAGTCGTACTGAGGATTTCGGCATGCCAAACACGGGCTCTCTGCCTTTAAATTTGGTTGCTGAGGCTTTTCGTGCCAGAGCGTCCTCGTTTTCTATTATCCCCTTGTGTCCGGGAACCCATTTAAGTGGTACCTGGTTTTGATTTACCAGAACCAGTAGGGTTTGTTGACAGTTCCAGACCAGTTTGGTTCTGATTTTTTTGCATGCCAGAGCTTGTATGGCTGCCTGACTATCGGTGTAAATGAGGATTGTTTTCCCTCTATAACCCCTTTGAATATTCTCCCTTAGACATAGCTCTGCTTGGAATACTGATGCGTAATTCCACAGTAACTCTGTCGGTTTTGTATCCATCAGTATACCATACCTGTGCTTTCTTTCTCTCGGCAGTTTGATGTGTCTTCACCTTTCCAAGTTAACTGATGGCTTCGTGAAGTTATTTTTTGGTATCATTTCATTACTTCTCATTTCTAATAAAGAGCTAGTAATGACTTTTGTTACACTGGTGTGTCCTTGTTCACTTGGACACCAGTTTCCGTTGCACTCCAATCTGAATGCTCCCATTCTTGCCTCCGCTTTGATATGAATATTAACTAGCGGGAGGTTTAGTATGATTTCCATAACCGCGGTTGGAGTGCTAATACAAATGCAGACTAGTCTTTGGAGTTGAGAAAGCTACAGTATATTCCTTTTTTGATTTACTTCAGGTCACCACACCAGAGAGCTGTACGTTATCATGGGTCTTACTACAGCAGTGTACAGCCAATGTACCATGCGTGGATTTAGGCCCCATTTGGTGCCCACTGCTCTTTTGGTAGCCATTAATGCCATGTTTCCCTTGTTAATGGTTTTTTGCAAGTGCTTATTCCAGGTTAGTAATGCATCTAGGGTTATGCTTCACCTCCTGGTTCATTTGTACTTGCATGTCTGAGGTTGTTCAGCTTCTTCTTTATCGTGAAGGGTAATAGTGCTGTTGTGCCAGGATTGACTTTATGTAGTGCACTGACATTGTGCGCTCACCATCGACTTACAGTCCCAGAAAACATTTGATATTCTATGTATATTTTGTGTACGTCCTACAAATATACCTTTTATGAATATACCGGAATATACTATCAGCCCTGTATATTCACCGATATACGGGTCAGTTTATACTTTTCTTTCATTCGTTCTGCCGTTACTAGATGGCGGTAGAATTCTTATTTATGTAGTTACATAGATTTATTATTATTAATTTAGTTAAAACAAAAACTAGTAAAAGGAATAATATCTAGTATGTCAAAATGCTATCTGGAGTGTGCACTACATATTATTTTCTTTTCAAAACCGGTGACATCATCGAGTTGTAACTTGTGTCAAGAATTGAAAAAAAAAATCAAGAGCTCTGAATTTTGAATATAAAAATTTTAAAACCAAAATTGAAAGTGCGTGAGTGAATGGGTTAAATAAATAATAAGTTTCTTATATTATTTATTTGGAAATAAAGTCGAGTATCGCAACTCGGTACATGATAATGTAACAAAGTTACTTATTTACTGATATTATTTTATTAGTTGTACTTAACAATTGATAATTAAAATATATTAACTAGATAGCGCTCAGCAACGGATCGCAATTAATTTAAAATTATGTTGAATTGAACCTTTCTTCTAATATAAGATCAGTCGTAATAGTTAAACATTCATCCAATAGATACAAACACTCGCGCTGGGATTTGCATACGCTACAAACTTTAAGATATGCTACGATTTGCTAGCTACAACGACCTTTAGAGGGAGGTCGAATTGAACTGAGTCAACCGTAAGCCAGTATACCAGACAAAGAGACCCTCGACTACAAAGCTCAGTTGTGTCGGAAACGCCAAACCGACATATCGCCAGCCTTGTTGCCTGTAACGGCCGATACGATACAGACTAAGAACCGTGTTACACACCATTTGGTACTATTTTTGATTTTTGAATAAAGAGAATTATTTAATTAGTTGTTCGTAAGTTTTGAACTACAGCAGTAAGTGCCGAGGTACTAAGCCCTTAAGGCAATTAAAGCCCTCCCTTCTGGTTCCTATGGAATTTGTTGATACAATAACGACATCTGGAATATTTTTATCTTTACTGACGCTGCCTGGTGCATGTGGCCTTTACACTATAAGCGGAAGGTGGCGCCCGAGGCAACCTGTTACCTGGACTAAGGAACGTGAAAACGCAAAGAGCGTTACAATCTATAACAGGGGTGGAACTCAACTTAACTCTGCAGTAGTTCACATAACATAGTTAGCATAAATGGACGTGAAGCCGTTTGGTCCAAACGTGAGATTATTAAAGGTCTATTGGATAGAGATTGGTTGAGTATTTTATTTCTGTACTATCTCTCTATACTATCTCTTACTTTTGTACGACTGGATTTGTTTTTTTAACCACAAATGCAGAATAGTAAATTGCCGATTCATTCACTTATAGGCTCTTACCTGCTTTTAGAAGAATAGTTTCTGGTATGGATTTAACCTTAAACAGGACAATGAATGTATAAAGTCTTGATAAACAAAATATGGCTGTCTAAAAATTCCTGTAAGAGCTTTATTCTAGTCCTATTTTTACAGAAGCTTTTCTTTCTAGGACCATTCTTTATTAACCGCTGCAGCCTCGTTGGTTTATTGCGTTATCTCCCGTCTATTTGTCCATTGTACCCAGTCAGTTAATCTCGTTCCCTGTACTAGTTTGTACGGGTTCTTTAATGGCTGTTTTCAGTAATCTACTAGATATATTATTGGGCTTCGGTGATTCAGTGCCTCACAGTTTCACAATGTGTGGAGTGTATTTTCAGTCTCTTTCTTGCATTGTCTGTATTTAAGGTCACAGTTGTATAACACCATTTTGTTTAGGTGCTCTCTGGTGAGAAGATATCCCAAGAGTAGCCTTGTTTTAATTCGTAATTGATTCCTGCTGATTAAAAGTACTTCTTCAGTTATGTTCTTTGACGGTTCTTTTATAATCTTTTTTCCATGTATTACTCCGGGTATTTTGTCCCAGTATAACTTATGTTATACGTAAGTCCTTTATGTATGTTTCTGTAGATTGGTTGTATTTCAGTTCGTTTTACATACGGTTTGGTACTTCCATCGCTGGCTTTATATAAATTAGAGAGGTTCATGATCCACTTCTTGCAACCTGGCCTTTGTATTTTGGTACAAACGATAAAGTTACTTTATTGTGAGTCGCCTGTTTCCTAAGTTCTTCGCCGTATTTCTATACCAGTGTTTTTCCCTGGTGGGCCTTCATATTACTATTCCTCGCACATTTGAGTATTGCATAAACTTCTGTCTGGAATACAGAAGTATATCTTCCTAGAGAGAAACTCTCTTAGTACTTATTCTGTTTGCAGTATATGGCAGCTCCAATTCCTCCTTCGGTTTTCACACATCTGTGTGCAAGCGAATTCCAGTAGAGTTTGTGCTGAAGTCTGTGTTTTTATTAAACTCATTCCGGTTCTTAATTATTATCCTCAGATTTTTATTGAAGCTGTATTTAGCAGTCATGTGATCTTAGCACATACCATGCATGTTACCTTCCACATATTTCTAATGTTGTGTGTCTTTTCATGATAAGTCCTGTAACTATCGTACAGCAATTCTACAATCCCCCTATTATAACGTATTGTACCGGCGGAAGGTCAAGCCAGGTTTCTATGGCAGCTGTAGTTGTTGCTTTTGTATTTCCCGTGATTCCCAAGTAGGCAAGTCTATATCTTGCTCAATTTAGAGAGAGCAGTCCCTTGTTTTATCTTTGGCAACTAGACCAGACATGCATATGTAACCATGGATAGGACTATTATATTATACAACCAATGTACCATTTTATTTTACAGAAGCTTCGTCGATGTTGACATAATAATGCTTTATTTTGTAAATGCCACATAGTAGTGAAACTATTTTTTCAAGACGACACATTAGGAACATTATAAAAATGTAGTTTGAAGGCTTTTAACAGTCTTTTAATTGTTTTCATACAACCTAGAAAACAAACCTCAATTTCAAAATTATAAAATTAGATGAAATTCTAAAACTTCGTCTAAATAATAAACTCTTCTCGAATAACCTCGAATAAGAAGTAGCAGCTTAGACCACTAAATCTTTAATGATATGCAGGAACTTGGCTGAAAAAAAACTGGAGATGCAATCCAAAAATACTACAGCGAATGTATTCATTTTTTGGGATACTCAGGCAATGATAAAAGCACTCAGTTCAAAGCAGGTTTACTCTAAGCTGGTCTGGGATTGTGTTTGTGCCCTAAACAAATAAGTACTGTAGTGATTCTACAATGTAATTCTAGGTACGAAAGATATCTGGGTAACGAAAAGCCGACGAATTTCCCACATAAGTGTCCTATATGGGCTTCATACGTCTAGAACCATTCTTAGAAATTGCAACAGTGATAGTCAAAATAGCCATTAATAGATGGTTGAAATAGAAATTTTTTAAATAATGGAAAGCTAAATTCTTTATAAAAGAGCAGTACCTCAAACTTGCTGCAGATATAATAACCGGGGACCGAAAGTATATAAAGGCAACAGTTGATCTGCTAACAGAATAATAGAGGCATGAGCGCAATGTATAAAGATCTCTGAAAATTTTGTCAGGAAAAAATTACTTTGTTGAAAAAATGAATTTCAAATAATTTAACAATAGGTCAATAGAATCTCAATAAATAAAAGAGGTATATTTTTGGAATCACCTTAATCTTTTTAGTGAAAACATAATATATGCTGTTTATTTTAATGATTTTCAAAACCTTTTAACTTAAAATGTATACTGAATGATAAATTTTAAATTAAGTGGAATGAAAATCAAAACTGTTATGAAAAAAGTGAGTCGCCTTAAGAGTTTAATAAAGTTTTAGCTAAAAATTTAATAATCCCACTGCCAAATATTAATTTCACTTTGATACCTAGAAAAGTTTATATTGGATTTTAGTACGAAATTGTTATCAACTAATTTATAAAAAGAGTTTTGCGTCACCCTAAATAATGAAAGCCGTATATTCAATACTCACATTAGTGTCTGAAGAAGAAAACTTACCTGAAGATGAATATGAAAAGTATCAATAACGAAAAAAATATTGCTACGTTGTCCATGGTTCTAAGCATCACAAATAATTGTCTTCGTAAGTTCGGCATGAATCGAACTAATTTTAGAATCCTCAGAAGACGAAATGTTCTTAGGACAGACAAACCTGAATCGGTATGTGTATTACTTGTAAAGTTTCTGAATAATTCTATCGCACTAAAATAAAACAAATTAATCAATTAGCATTTAAATATTCAATTATTAAAAAAAACTATTAAAATGTTTAATTTTATTAATTTCAGTCTACTAGCACTCAATATTTAAGGATTTTCTGATTTTGATTTTATTGCATAGAAAATTGGAAATGGGAAAATGTAGCTTCAACGACTTCAGCTATTTTCATTGTTTTTAAAATTAAATTCGAAACATTTTTTAATACTTAAATTAAATGTAATATTTTTCTGGGAAAAAACTGGGGATGCAAAAATTTGGGATCTTAAAGACAAAAAATTGTTATACTAGAAGTAACAGACTTATTAATTAGTTGGTTTATTGAAAATTCATAAGACAAAATTTTAAATAAATTATCTGAGATCCAAGAACGCGATTCTGGGTTAGCTCTTTATTCAGTTATTTTTTGTGAACATTAATAAATTTGAAATATTGAAGGGTTCATCTTACATAAATTCTCCAAAACAAATTTAAATCTAACAGGCATGCATCAAAATTAAAAATTCCTATTATACATATTTCTATTGGCCAAAAATATCTCGACCTAAAATATTAATCAAGTATTCAACTTGAAAAAGAAACTGGAAACTTTACTAAGCGCATTCAATGAGTTGCTTATGATAATACAAAAAAAATTATCTACGTAACCAAAGCTGTCAATTATCGAGAAATCCGGCGGATAAAACTGTACTTAATAATAATTCTCAGAATCTCAAAAGAGCCATACAAAAACTCTCTACAGATAAAGAAACTGACTATTCTCTCCTGAAGGTAACCAAAAGAATAAAGAGACCCTTAACTTCAATTCTTCTTAGTAAAAGTAGTAATACACCATGGGCCATAGATTATAAGCAGAAAGCAGATTTTATTGCTGAAAATCTAGCTAATATATTCACACTCAACCAAGGGTAGGCCTATCACGTCCTGAATAATATCGACAACCCAAAATCTGAAATATCACTTCAAATACTCTAAGAGTAGCTGTGGAGATAAGAACTAATTTAAACCCACAGAAAGCACCAATATTCGATTTGAAAAGAAAGGGTCTAGTTATGCTTACCTACCTTATTATTGCAACTTTTAGGTAACAACATGTTCCTACTAATATATTCACAACCAACCAACGGTAGGCAGATCATATCGTGAATAATATTAACAACCCAAGATTTGAAAATATCGCTTCCGATACCCTAAGAGCGTTTTCACACGTAGCAATATTTTGTGCTCAATAAAAAGTCATCGCATCCTGTATATTGCAAATGATTTTCATACGAGGTATAATTGATGCAATAAATGATATAGTTCTTCCATTCTCAGTTTGAGGACACGTGCTACTATAAAAGTCATAAATGATTGTGGGCGGCATGCCGACAACGGGCTTGCATATAAAATTTGTATAGGGAGAAAATGAAGTAATAAAATAAAATCATTCCTTATACAAAAAAATTGTAGTTTCTTATAAGACAAATAATAATTTATGTAAATACATTAAAAATAATAAAACAAACTCAAATAATTCAAAAGTCAGGTGTTTATATAAACTAAATTGTGCAGATTGTCCTAAAACATTCATCGGGAGAAGGTATGGAAATTTCAAAACTCGTATTTCACAATAAAACAACAAAACTTTGAAATTTTACATACAGAAAGAAAAGGGCTGAGATTAAATTATTTATAAACATTAGAATTCAACAAACGAAAAAAACACACACACACAGCTAAATGACCCCGAGCCAAGATATTTAAAACAACACGTTGACACTGGACATGTAAATATTTGTTTTTAAATTCGACATCATAAATATTATCATCCGTATTATATAGTTCTAATTCATTTGGCGGTGCCAATTCAATTTCCGGCGCTATTTCAATACATTCCACCATTACATCATCTCGAAATGCTGTTTCAAATGGTCGCCAAAACGCCATTCTGATTATACAAACCTTAATAAACTAGTATTAACACACACTACCCCTATAATACCCGACTTGAGGGTTACACTGTTCGTAGAAAAGTATGGTAAATTTTTCTAAGAAGTGGTTTTACGATGGCAACAAACTACTATTTAAAAGATTTATAACCAATTCTGTCAGTAGATAGAACGTCCATTAACTTTAAAGATTCAGTAAGTAAAGGCGATGACGTTTAGAATAAAATTTTACAAGTTGATTTCTCGTATAATTGTCACAATCTAAACGTCATTGTCATTAGTTACAGAACCTTTAAAGTTAACGAACGTTCTATCTACTGACAAATTGTATTTATCCGCAAAGACCGGCTGTTGCCAAGTTACCAAAATTTTCATGCATAAGGCGAATTTGTATATTTAACGTGAATTTTATCATTGGTAGAACTAATTAATTATAACACTAATACACTTATATCTATATATTTACAAAAAAAATACACCATCTGTCTAACAGCGTCACTAACTAAAATTTTACTGGAATAACGAGAACATTTTTATAGTAAGGCTAAGAAAGAATTTTAGAAAATAAATGTGACAACCTCGATTGATTTCAGCCTCCTCAAACTGAGAATGGAAAAACTATACTATAGAATTTTCGTGTTGCCTATTTTAGGAGTCCTAAAGGATTTTTGCATTGGGAAATCAAAAAAGAAAATATAATTAAGATTATTAATTTAATAATATTTAAATTATTAACTGTTTGTATTTCATTTTCCTTCTCTTTGAGAAACTGGAAAACTTCCATTAAATGCGATTTATCCCATAAACATGGTTTTTGCTACACCTATAGCCGAATGGTACCATCAATCAAGTCGCCCGGAACCTCACGGCAAATAATAACAATGGCCGTCCCTTCCCCGAACAAGCCTTTGGATTCTGGGATTCACTCGTTAGGAGGTAAAATATAGGCAAAGTATTATTATTATTATTTATTATTATTATCATTATTATTTTATATCACGTATTTCTGGCAACACTATTTAAATGATACTAAAAAAATTGCACCTACTAAATATTTAATTTTCTTATTCATATTTTATAATACGTATTTGCAACACTGCTAAATAAATTGATACTATAAACAGCGAATAGTGTGAACACCTGCATAAACATACATGATTTTCTACTATTGACACAATACGATATCGCAGAATTTCGTAGAACATATGGCACGTCATTGCGATAGAAAACTATTGCTGCCATAAATTTATCGCATCACGTTGCATGTGAAAATGGCTCATTTAAATGCATGTATTTTGGGTGCAAAGCTATATAGCAACTTTTTATTGCTGCAACATATTGCTCCATGTGAAAACGCTCTAATAGTAGCTGACGAGTTAATAACTAATTTAAACTCAAAGAAAGCACCCAGATTTGAACTGCCAAAAAAGGGTATAGTTATGCTTACTTACCTTATTAATGCAGCCTTCAAGTAAAAACATGTTCCTACGCACTGGAAAGACGCAGAGGAGATCAAGTTGAAAAAAATCAGAGAAATGCCCTAATGATTTCAAATAATATAGACCGATTTATCTTGTGCCAATAGTTTCAAATGTAATGTAGTGTAATGTTATAGTCTAGGATCACCATGTAATGTGGGATAGTAAGGTAGCCATGTAGAGTATCTCAATATTGGAAAGATAAACAGTAGATACTTTCAACAACAAATTTATTCACTGGTACATGTTTATTACAACATAATAAATCGATAACTCGTTGATCATGAATCAAGAATGACTAACGAATCAAGAATCAAGAATGACTGACTGAACTCTCTCAAATAGATAACAAAATATATATGCAAACTAAACAATAAACAATTCCTGGCCTATGGCCAACGACCGGCGTTCAACCTGTTACCTTGCTATAGCACGTTACGTATACCTCAGGTCTTAACCTTTATATTGTTTAAATTATAACTAGTTCAATGAACTACTATATATTATTATTTAAGGTTATTCTGTGTAGCCCAAAAGGCATCACATAAACCTTTTTGAGAAATTACTTTTTAAAAGACTGCGACCGTTAATAGAATATGATAAGAGTAGATCAAAAGCAAGAAAAGTATGTTAGAAAAATGCAGACTTAACGAAGCAATAGAAGATTTAGCTTAATGTAAACTTTTACAACAAAATAGTATATTTATCAAACATTTGTAACCATATTAGATGAATACCAAATATACCGGCATAACTCTTGACACCAAACTCAGGTGGAAAGAACATGTTAAAAATAAAACAACGGAATTAATCCGAAAATACAGGCAGTACTACTGGCTAATTAAAAGAAGCTCCCAAGCTTTTAATATAGAAGTTATTAATTAATAATCAGATTTTAAAACCGGCGTCTCCTTATTATATCCAGCTTTTGGACATTGCCAGCGATTGCCACATCAAGTGCATTAAAAAATTCCACAAGTAAGTGTTATTCTGAAATACAATACAGCTAAGTTTATATACATTTTATAACACAGTCATATATATAGAGGATTTAGAAGTGCCAATTTAATATTTTACTGAAACTTTGGTAATTATTCAGTTAATATAATTGCAATTGGGGTATGAAAATTATATGGTGTGAAAACGTTCATGAAGTAAAAATTAGAAAGAAAAACAAAGTCAATTAATTACGAAGTTTGAAACGTGGAAATTATATTCCCGAAATGAACCGCGAAACTTAACACCAAGAGTCTGGATAGAATAAGTAAATAAATTAATTTACAAGTTCTCGGTTCAACCCCAACGTAACTTGATATATTTTATAACCGTTCCTATCTCACCATTTCCATTTGCAAGTTTCGGTTGGATTGTTTCAATAAAAATTCAAATTAGAAAGTAATTGAAAAGAAAATATTTTTTTTTGTGTTTCAAGTTACAGATTCATAGGATTTTTTATCTACTGATTTATTAGTATTACATTAATTTTTCCTAACTTAGTTGTTTAGGTATGTAATATTTTGGTTTATTCTATAGTTTAATATACTAATAGACTCAAACAAGCTTGCTAAATATGAAATAAATATACAGGGTGGTTCCGAAAAAACGAGGGTTAGAAGAAATAAGCAATTTTGACATAACACCCTGTAACTCACTTATGAGGCGGGTTATACCCATCAAATATTAGTTTGTTGGAATCACCTAAGTGTCCTATTTATAGTTAACGTATGTCGGTTTACCTATGAAACACCCTGTATACGTATAACGTTGTTTAATTGACCATATAGACAGATTTTGACCTCTCCTGTAAAATTTATTTTTCGGATTTAAGAGATATGATAATTTAAGGTGACGATATCTGTAAATAGAAGGCAAAATAGAAAATATATATGAAGTCGAACTGTTTATTATTAAAAAGGTTAGGTGTACTGTGAGGCCTTTATTTAAAATACTATATATATTATACTCATTATTTAATTACTAACTAACTTATTCTTTTAAAAATGAGTGAAATATATATAGACTAAACTATGCCAAACATCCAAATTAACAAATAGTAATCTGAAAGGAATGCTGACGTCTGCCATTGCTCCAAAGTAGTAGAGATTTTGGGAGGTTAAACAAAAATGTGTCCAATGGCGTAATTTAAATATTTTACATGGGTATACGAAAAATAAATATTATAATTTAACTATAGGGTGCTTCGTAGGTAATGGTCGATAGCGTACTGGCTTAATAAAATCATGTGTAAAAATCAGTGTACCTTTCATAAACCCATAATATTTTCCCCTCATTAAGATATCTACGAATTTTCATTAAAAATATTTTTTGCTTCCAAACAATGATTTCCTCTTTTTCCAGTAGGACACTTTTAGATTAACGAAAATTCATTTGATGCGGTGTACGTGTTGAGATTTTCAACCCCATTTTTGGAAAAGTCGTATCTCTCTTTTACTCGCCACTGATTTTATTAACAGTGGGGATTTCATTAGGAAAAAAAAGAATGAATTTTTTGTCAAATCGCTTCCAAAATTATTATTTTAGGACCCCATTTTTCTTTTTTTTTATTCAATGCTCGTTCATTTTTCACACTTTTTTTAATGCCCGATAATCTATGCAGTTTAATGCTTTCGTTAATTCCCACCAAATTTTCCAGCTTGATCTCTGCATATAACCTGGAAAATACCGACGTATATGTTTTTATTAAGTTATATTCCACTTCTGAATGATGCCGTTTCGCTGAAGCGTTGCTACATGGACCAAGGTACGAGCGGAAAGCCAAGTCACTTCGCACTTCGCCCGCCTACATGTGGGATAGAGATCTAGCCAATATCTAGCGAAACCAGTCAACTGAACCAATCCCAACGTCACTACTCCAAAAATTAACAGAGGAAGACGACATTTTTTGTATTTTTTTACGCAATTACAAATACCTAATTTTTTACAATTTTTAACGCGTTTACGTTTCGATTTAAAATTATTCGTATCCAACCTATCTTGGACCACCCCATCGTCCTCCAAAATCATCCTTTCAGCCCAGTTGTTAATGTGTACGACCAACTCTCTGTGCGTCTGTTAGTGACATGTAGTTTATTCCTTTGTACTGTAGCGATATTCTGTCCGAGAGCTGGCAGTCGCTATGTTTAAAAGGCATTCGTATATATCGTCGATGTCTCGTAAGTTGAATCTCGTATAGTACGTTTTAAGGTGTTCGTCTCCCGTGAGTAATTGTATAGTCTCCCAGTTTCTTAAGTTTTTTTTTGTCACCCTGTATTTTCATTATTCCTTTGCTCCGTATATTTTAATTTCAGACTCGCATGATATCCCTCCTAATAATCCTCGCACTAAGAAGAGTCTTAACTTATGAGTTTTTCCTGGACAAGGTTTTTTTTCCTGGGCAAAGCTTCTTTCTGTACTGAAATTTTTTCTGGACTGAGCTTTTTTTATGGATTGAGCTTTTCTGGACTGAACGATTTTTTTTTATGGAACGTTGTAACAAAGTTACTTTTTCCGTAATAATTAAAATATATAGATAGAATCGCGCACGGCACTGCAGTAGAATTAACTTAAAATCATGGAAATGCAAATGCCTCGACTATAAGGCCAGTCGTACCAGTTGTAAATCCCACCCAAAGATGGAGTCACTCGCTTATTTGTATACCCAGCCGACCTTATGGTATACGGCAGCCGGAGTCAATCAAGTTAGCTGCAGTGGTAGCCCTACGTCCCAGTTGGAGTAGTTCCAGTCTGGTCCGACTTCGACCTGTCAACCACTCAGCGACCTTTTGAGATAGGTCAAGCTAAAGTAAAGCTCCATTGTACTTGTACCGTACCGGAACCGTCAATCCGACCACGCCAGCCTAGAAGACGTTTCAGTACCGTCCGATATCACCGTGAGCGATAGAGGGTGTTACACACCTTTTTCTTCGCCGGAATTTCGGTATAAATAATGCTTTTATTTCTTTAATCTTATTTTTGTTTTATTCCAGCAGCTAATACCCAGGTACTCAACCTAGTGGGACAAGTAAAACCCGCCCTTCTGTTCGCTAAGGGTCTGGTCGATACCATAGGACACCTGGATTATTTCTTTCTCCAGTGAAGCTGGCCGTGCCACTATAAACGGAAGGTGGCACCTTAGGCAATCTGAAATCTAGACTAACGCGCCAAATTTACCCGTAACGACCGAAGTGCGTTACAACGTCGTTTTCTTTGAATCAGAACCTGCTTTTGGATTGATATTTTTTTTACTGACGAATCCAGGAAGTTTTTCGAGTTATTGCCGTCTTTTTTCTTCTGGATACCAGAAAAATGGACTGCCGGAACGTTTGTTTTGAGTTAAATTTTCATAAACCCACAAATAGAAAAAAAGGACGGATTTTAAAATATATAATAGTTTTTTTGTCAATTGTTTCTAAATATATCAAAAAATCAATTAGACTGGCGTCAAATTTTTTTTAATAATATTTTTCTTTTCGATATATTTCAAATTCTATTCGTGGAACAAACCCATAATAAAAGGAATTGAGCTTAAATCACATTTATTACTAAATCACTTTTATCAACAAATACAATATAACGTTTCAACTTGAGTGGTGCGTATGTTGTCCTTGCCGTTTTTATATATTCCTATTGCCTTCCATTTCGTTTGTCCAAATGAACCTTTTCATTTACGAAAAATAAATTCTAAAACTTATATAAGTTGATTGTATTTTACACGAAACGTCCATTTCACTAATATTTCCACAATAGATTTTTCATTTCGAAAAAATATCGCGTTTTAAAATGTTTCCATGACGTCACGTTCATCGGAAACACCTCCCTCCATTATTTACGTTCCGAAACACGCATTACTTTTCGTCCCAAAAATATAGCTCATTGCTTGATATACACATTTGATATATAATTGAAGTCTCTCATTTCATCGACTCTTTCAAAAAAAATTACATTTTATATCCTGTTTTCTTTATTTACAACATTCAAAGTTTTTGAACGGGCCTTCCTTTTGATGAAGAGCAATCATTGGCAACGCTGCAAATCCTAAAGGCAATTATAACGTTTCTTAAACAAATTTATGCCGTAATGTACTCGAAAAGCAATTTTTAGATATTTTCATTGTTATTAAAATTGTAAAATAATTTCGTGGAATTTCTTGACAAGTACCGAACTTTGGTTTTTCTAGTATTTTGATTTGAATTCCTTTATATCGGGTACTTCCCAATCGCACTGAACAGTAATTTCCGTATCTGATATTTGCTAGAAAACCAGATGAAGAGAGAAAAACGATTGATAATATTCTACTCCGTGATGCAAAGGAACGAGTCTATTAAGGATTAAATGACAAATGTCATAACAGCAAATTGAGGTTATATGTACGCACCTTACACAACGATGCCAAATTTAATTTTAGTGAACGTGACGTCATGAACCCTCTTTTTCCTGATGGAAAAATTACCTATCAGAAAATTCAAAAAAAATTCCCATGTGATATTACCTTCTAATTACAGTGTTCTCACATGGTTCAAAAAAAGGTCCATTCTTGCCATAGCTCCCGTGGTTTCCGCAGTCTTACAGTTTTGGTGGTTTTCTTATCTATATTGGTCAAGTCGGTGTCTGGTTGGTTGTGTTGTACGTTAGTCAGCCCATGTGCTCATTTTATCCTGGTTTCGTGTAGTATTTGTATATGTATGTTTACATGTATCGTTTGTATTTCCGACTGGTTTTCAGTTACGTGTCTTAGCGTTTGTCGAATTGCAAGTAGTTCTAATGTGTCTAAGTTGGTGATTGTGTCAATTTTTGATGCGTGGTCTCTCCAATATTGTTTGTCCTGTATCGTGAAATCTATTGTCATGCTGTTTTTCTTTTTACTGACATCTGTCTAAATGTCCTGTATATTTTGTGATGGGTGTAGTCTAAGGTTTGTGAACGTTGTGAGTAGTATAGAAAGCGGTGTTTTGTGACATTTTGAGTTCAATGGTCCTTACCTATAACCACCTGAAAAAGATCACATCTGACGACCACACCCTTTAATTTGTCACCATCTGAAGAAGAAGAACTCACCTAATGACCACATCCCTTTAATTAGCCCTCAGGTGTCCAGAATGAAAAAAGAAATAAATGTCACAGTCTCCAATATTGGCCGCACCCAACAGGCCTCGAACAGCTTTTAACAGGTCTCGAACAGCTTTTTATTAGGTTTGATCGGCTTCTCATCAGGTTTAATCCGCATACCTGTTAAAAGCTGTTCCGAGACCTGTTAAAAGCTGTTCTAAATCCGTTAAAAGCTGTTCTAAACCTGTTAAAAGCTGTTCGAGGCCTGTTAGGTGCGGCCAATATTAGGGACTGTGATATTTATTTCATTTTTCATTCTGGCCACCTGAGGGATAATTAAAGGGGTACGGTCATCAGGTGAGTTCTTCTTCTTCAGATGGTGACAAATTAAAGGGTGGGGTCGTCAGGTGAGTTCTTTTTCAGGTGGTTATAGGTAAGGACCATCGAGCTCAAAATGTCACAAAACTGCTTTCTATACTACTGTTGTGTATAAGCTCCTGTAAATGGTCGTGTATATGTGATGTGTGAATGCTGCATCCATTGGCAGAAGCGGTGCTATAGCTGGATAACTGCTAATTAATTTTTAAACAAGATTAAAAAATAAAAACAATAAATAAAATAATTTATCATATAAAACTGTTCCCGCCAATGTATCGTACATCAACCAAGAGCCACCCCCAACTAACGACTGAAGATTTAACAAGCAACGTTGCCTTTCTGATACGATGCACATCTCAAATGTACCTGTCTTATTGTATGAATGGCTAAAAATTCGAGATAAAACAAATTTTAAAATACATCGTAACGTCTTAGCAACTAATCACGACAGAACAATGTTGAGAGAATTGATCTTAAATATGATATATTATAATGTTTAGCAATAATTATCTATTTTAAACAGTTAATTTGCAGAATTTTTTTGATTAAAAGAATTCTTTGTCCAAATATTGGCTACTCTGTTAAACATTCTTAAGATTTCATTACTCTCAGTTAATTCAGTTGTCTGGATTATGAAAAAATATGAGTACCCGTTTGTGTTGAATTTGTACAAAAAGAGCATTGAAGAGAATCCCTTATGCAGTTTTAAATTGCTTTATTTCTTCTAAAAACAAATACTAAACCACTTTAAGAAAACCATTTATGTGGTATAAAATAAAATTTAAAAAAAATTATCTATAAAATGGTAGAAAAGTAATATTCTTACCTTAATACTACAATAATTCCATCAAACACATTAAACCCATTAGAAATGTATCCAAATGGTCCTTCAGCTATTATTTTAAGTATCATTTCGACCGCAAAAATTGCAGAAAATATTACATTCGTAATTTCCACCATATGTGTCAATATTTCTAATTGATTATGATGTTCAATTCCCATAGAAAGAGTATTTATAAGAATAGCAAATAGAATGCCATACTGAAATGCTTTATGCTCTGTTATGAATTTGATTTTTCTCCTTGAAACTTTTAAAATATTTATACATCCTTTCATCATCAAACAACATAAAATATAAAATTTTGAACGCTTTTCATTCTTATATTCGGATTCACAATGCCATAAATCCTGACAACAAGAAAAATCATCATCGGACTGCACGTAATTATTTTCACTATCTTTTTTGATTCCTTTAGACAAAGAATTTAAAAATGTATCCAATAAAATTTGGCCTGTAGATAATGCTGCATTTATTGCTCCTAGTGCTAATAATTCTTGACAAGTTAAAGTTTCGCCATTCATTATGTTATTACAATCTTGTTGAATTTGTTGAGTTTGGAGAATTTGGTTTGATGCGTCTGTTATTTGCCAGATATTACCATCACCTGAAAATATTTATACATTAATTTACGTTAATTCTAAAAAAAATAATTAAAAGTAACAATACTTTTATTATTTGAAATTACACCAGTATAATCGTTAATCAATCATTTTCAGGAATTTATGTCAAAACTTCACAGGCATGTAATTTTTTTCCAAGTAATTAAATTTTAAACTTTATTTAATTTTAGATAAGTGTATTTAATTTAACCTCACTATTTTGATAAGAATGATAATATAGAACCCTAAATATGACAAAATTGGTTCTATAGATACTTGCATAATAAATTGGTGCTCTGTTTAAAGTTGATAAAAATAACTGTCTTAAGAGAAGTAAATATTTAATCCTGTAATTAATCACACAAACATTCTCGGCTTGTTTTCCATTAAGAGCCAGTGCCCTAGTAGTGAGTCGGCTTGAAATACCGAAAAACGTATTTTTAATATAAAATTTACAAAAATTGAATAGATGAGGCTTTTACTTGATGAAGATCCATACTACACGATGAAATAAAACAATTTAATTTGTTTAAATCTAACTAAGTTCAATATAGATCCATGACGCGTTTCGCTAATACAGTAGCCTTCTAAAATGTACAATTTTAAAAATAGCTTTTTGAATTTTTTTATACCAAAAGTGTGTCTTAAGGATTACCTGACATCACTAAAAAACGCAATATAATCCAGAAAAAAAAATCATTTGAATATGTCCATGGGCCAGCGTTTTAAGTATTGTGAGTTTACTATTAGTCTAATATAAAAAAATTTCAAGCAGTTTATAGATAATTGGTAACACATAGATTTCTATTGAAAAAATTTTTTTAATTAGTTTCCAATATATATTTAAACAAATTTACCTCAATTTTTGACCACGTTGAGGTTATTTGCTCATATTTTAATGTTATCAGGTAGTACTTAAAGCACACTTTTAGTATAAAAAAAATCAAGGACTCATTTTAAATATTGTGAATTTTATATTAAAAAATACCGCAGCGCACCTTTTTCGGTATTTTTACTTGACTCACCGGGACAATAGCTCTTAATATATATGTCACGTACATCGTACATCCAAAAGTATAGCCCTATGGAATTACGTCGTACGTCCACTGGGGCTGAAAGGGTTAATTCAATAATAATGTCAAAGCCTCAAAAGATTTAAACTTGAAATAATATTCCCAGATTGCTTCTTATATTTTTACAACGATAGGTGGAGTAAGCGAAAGTATTAAGGTATTGATAGACCATGGAAAAGTTGCTAAAATGTTGACGTACAAATGGTTCAATTAAATAACTACCTATTAATCCTTATTATAAATAAGAGAAATTTTTTAAAGTAAAAATTATTTAGTATACCCCATAAACAATATTTCAGGCATGTTATCCCGAATTACTACTATGGTTCGGGCTTAACCGGGACCAATGAACTATATCTGGTGAGTTATCTCGATTTACTTTCTGGGACACGCTGTTAATAAGGAATTATTTATTTTATGCAAGAACAAGAGCAATTCTAATATATTGCGAGGTAATATTTGAAGTGATAATAATTTTGTATATGAGTCGCACCATAGTCTACCTGTTCTGTCACTAGGTACACACCTCTCCTTCCTGCATTAAGCTTTTGTTTGGTTTTTTTTGTGACTGATAATAAATAAAATTGGTTATTTTGTAATACCATGATTTTTTTTCTGTTCACATACGTTAACATCGTAGCAGCAGATACTCCGAAACTCAGACCATGGGGCAAATATCGGCCGACACCAGATTGTCCGAAGCCATAACGAGTATTTTTTCCTCTACTGAAGCTGCCCGAGCAAGTGGCCTTCACACTATAAACAGAAAGTGGAGCCCGACCTGAACTAAAACGCCAAAGTGACTCGTAACGACCAAAGAGCGTTACAGGTTTTGAAAAAATATATCGTCACAATTAGGATCGTTAGTCCAGTGAGTTAGTAAGTTACGTTACAAAAAAAATTATTTAAAAAAATCTTGAATTTCGAATGATTTTTTACTTTTGATTTCTGATCTAGATATTCTAAAATAGTTGATAAAAAGTTTCAAACATTCTATGGGCATGAATTTCAATCCTTTAAGCGTGAAGTTTAGTTGTTACACCAGATTTATATATTTTGTTCAAAGAGCTACAAGAATGTATCCTTTGTACATTTTAGTTTAACTCACGAGCATTTTTGAGTTTTAGGAGAATTTTCACCCCATAAAAGTGGATTTTGGTTTAATTATTAATAGAAATAGCTTAATTTCGTTTAAATTCACGTTCTCTTCTATGGAATAGAAAATATCTTCTATTATTCGTAATACACTCATTTAGTGTCCTTTATCAGTTGGGTTAGGTCTAAGATGTCTAAAAACCCTTATGTTTCTGTTTATATCTGTAAAAGGTAGGCACAAACTGGGAGGCTTTTACCTACTTGCACCCAGAAAAATACCTTATAATTACATATTTAGTACGTTTAGTACACAATTGTGTAGAAATACTGACGCGCATGCAATGGTGACTTTTGTCGTTAGTCTAGCCATTTTACTCATAAGATATTTTAGAGAAATACTATTTGTAACAAAATTGAAATTATAAATTGACAAAAACAATTAATATTACCAATTTATTTAACTTGCATATTTACACATTTGTTGTCAAAATATCATTTGAATACGCTCCAAAAATCACCTGCAGAATAAATTAAAAAAATACATCACGATTTTTATGAAGCTGTGGCAACATAACAGCGCTTCGTCCATCTCAATGTCTTAGACTTTTGCTTTTGCTTCAGTGTTAGGGTGTTTTGTGCTGGGATGCCAGAGAATAAATTATGAGAAACTGAAAAACATTTTACAGATGGGCAATTATGTAAGTAAATAACAAATTTTGATTTTTGATTTATTTAATCTCCTTTTTAGTTGTAACTTAAGAGAATCTAATTGACCACAAGATCTTCGAAAATAGGAGAGTAACCCGCAGTAGGGAACTGATATTAAGGATTAAAATCAATTATCAGGAAGTCCAACTAAATGATCTATTTATAACTGAGAACTTTTATCTATTTTTACTAAAGAAATGTTTTTTTAGGCTGTTTCTCATCAATGAAATCGAAAGTAGAGCTCAGTCCAAGCCAGAAAGCCTAATTGTATATAAAGGCAACAATGGGATTGTCTTATCAAATTTTACCAATACCTGATATAACCAATGTAAGTATTTACTAAATGAGGTCAAATTTAATACACCGTCCTGGAAGCAACCTTTAGTTAGGTCACGGTTGTGGATGCAAACAAAGCGTAGCGTTCATTGTTTTGACACAAGTGTATTTGGACAATCGTAATAATATTCACATTATCAATTTATAACTATTAAAAAGATATGTACCAGATATCTTTACTGATATTTTACAATGTAAAAGAGGAATGTTATGATTACACTCTGGAGGCCAACAACTAATGGCAATACCTACCTGAAAGTTAGGTTAGAATAATAAGTTCATTGGTAGTAAGTTTTGAGAAATTATTTCAAAACAACAGAATGCCTCTAGTTGAAGGTCTAGGTAGTTGATATTTTACATACCTCGTAAGTGCATAAATATAGAAATGTTACCATAAGCCCTTAAGAACAATAGACAATTAACAGTGCAACGACTTGATGACGACGCCGTTCCACCCAAACACCGATGACATAAATACGAGAAGCAACGTATCGACATTGTTCACATCATTTCTATTCTTCAGACAGTAAACATTTCATAATTAAATATTATTTGTAAATAGGTATTGAACGACTAATCTGTTCAAATTCAATTCATTTGTTAAAGTCCGTAATTTGTAATAGTAACGTCAATAAACCATATTTGTAAACAGTAAATAAAAACATTTTTTTAAAACGTACTTTGAGTGAGTGAAAACTTATTTGGCGCTGCGAACAAAATCATCTACACAGAATAATCTATATTCCTGGTCAACTTCAGTTGTTTGGTAGAAGTCCACATTACGAACCGGAGAGAATGCTACAGAAGAAGTCAATCACACTGATAATTTTCCTGTAAGTAATTTTTTCCTTATTCCTTTCACTTTTCATTAAATAAGCACGTTTTCAAATTCTACTGAAGAAGAACTTAATTTAATATTATCGCAAAATTATAATTTTCGTGATAGAAGCCCTCTTAATAGGTTCCCGATTGAAAAAAGAAATAATTTGAATCTTATTCCTCAAAAAATGGTTAGCAACGGTGATATTTCAAGCCTTTGTTCCACACTTCCAGAATATTCTACGGGTTTAAATTTATCCACTTTTATAAGATCGGTAGATAACCTATTAAAGTTTTTAGAAGGACAGAATCTAACTGCTCCGCAAATTTTTATTTTAAATTCAAATATCATATCGCGAATTAAAGGCGAACCACGCGATTTTTTGAATTTTTCTAATAAAACTTTCTGGACCGAAGTTCGCCTAGCTTTGCTTGAAAAATATGGTGATAGGAGATCCGAAGGAATCTTGGTCACACAATTGACAAATGCGGTACAGAAAACGTCAGAAAATTATGACGATTTTCATCAAAGAATAACTAACAATTTAAATGATTTATTACAAAATATTTCGCTAAACTGCGACGAAGGAACTGCCCAATTTAAGACACCTTATTTTAGAGAGTTAGCTTTAGATTCATTCTCCATGGGAGTAAGTTATCCATATAACAAACATCTCTCGAATTTTAAGCTTGATTCTTTGGAAAGCGCGTTACAACATTGTATTGCTTACAATAACCGTGAAGCGCAAATTTCTTATAAAAATTATCTAAGAAACCAGACGACAAAACCAAAATTAGAAAAGCCAAAATATGAAAATAAAAATAACAATTCAATGTTTATAAACCCTCAAAATAATTTAAGACCACAAAATAATTTTAGACAAAGTAATTTCCCTAATACGAACTTTTCTTATAATAAACCAAATTATCAAAATAACCAACAAAACCAATTTAGAAGCCCAATGATGCGAAATAATTATAATCCACCTCAATTTAATTCTACCCCTAAACCCATGAGCGGCGTACAAACAATACGCACTTCTCAGCCCATGAGTATGTCAACGAGACGTACACATAATTTTAACGTTCAGAATAATTCTGAAGAAAATAACGAATGTCTAAATGATTATCCCAGCACTAGTTACGTGGAAAATTCCCCCACAGAAACAAATTTTCACAACCCTTCGCTAGAGGAATTTCCACCCCCTCAATAATGTTAAATAATATTAAAAGTTACCCCCGCCTACCCTATTTTATCCTACCTCGAAGTAAATTAAAAGTATTAATAGACTCAGGAGGATCAGACACTATTATAACGCCCCACGCATCAAAATATTTTAATCCCTCTCATGTTTACGAAAAAGATTTCACTTTAACATCAATGAATAAAACGACTAAACACTCTCACAATTTAAAAACCACTTTATTTAAAGAAATTGGTATTCACGAAATAATAGATTCACGAATTGCAAATTGGAAAAAAGATTTTGATATTTTGTTTGGAAATCATGATTTAGAAAAATTCTCTGCAATATTAAATTACAAGACAAAAATTTTAACTTCACAAAGATTTAATTTAGATATTCGTTTTCAAAACTCTTTGAATAAAATTACAGTTAGTATTAAAAACGGAGAAATATTATTACCTGAAACAAAAATAAATAATATCATTTTTCCTGAATCAATTCACAACGTAACTAACGGTTACATAGACGACATTATTTTAGACGAACCAATGCAATTAGATCCAATACAAGTAGGATAATTAGACGATTACGATACTGACAAAACGCCTTCAAATTTTGATCCAAAAATTATACGAGCACAACACTTAAATCCAGAGGAAAAAGATAAAATCTTACAACTTTGTTATAACTTTAAAGACATATTTTATGATGAAAAAAAAGGACTTATCTTTCACCTCAGCTGTTAAACATGAAACCCTAAAAGCATGCAAGAAGAAATTACCAAACAAATTAACAAATTATTAGATGATAAAATCATTCGACCTTCCATGTCCCCG
The DNA here is from genome assembly GCA_963243735.1 of Neocrepidodera transversa. Classification (NCBI taxonomy): domain Eukaryota; kingdom Metazoa; phylum Arthropoda; class Insecta; order Coleoptera; family Chrysomelidae; genus Neocrepidodera; species Neocrepidodera transversa. The sequence continues at coordinate 28,293,000 of OY725341.1, forward strand.
TACAGTTTTCCTGTATGGGTGGTCCCAAAAAAAATTGATTTTTCCGGTAAGTGGAAACATAGGATGGTTATGGACTATAGAAAACTCAACGAAATCACGGTAGAAGACAAGTATCCCCTTCCCAAAATCGACGAGATTTTGGACAATTTAGAAAAAGCCACATATTTCACTACCCTTGATTTAGCACAAGGTTTTCACCAGATAGAACTAGATCCCAAGTCAATCGAGAAAACCGCTTTTACCGTCCCTCACGGATACTTTGAATTCCTTAGAAATGCCCTTTGGCTTAAAAATGCCCCGGCCACTTTTTAAAAATTAATGGATAATCACCTACGGTCATTTCTGTACAAATTCTGTTTCGTTTACATGGACGACGTAATTATATTTTCAAAATCTCTTCAAGAACAAATCTCACACATTACGACTATTTTTAAAACCTTTCAAAACGCAAATCTTAAAGTCCAACTTGACAAATCCGAATTTCTGACAAAAGAAGTCGCATTTTTAGGTCACGTTGTGACTCCAGAAGGAATCAAACCACATCTTGCAAAACTAGAAGCTATTCAAAAATATCCACTTCCCAAGACAATTAAAGAAATTAAATCATTTTTAGGATTAATTGGCTATTATAGACGCTTTATACAAAATTTCGCAAAAATAACCTCTCCTTTTACGCGATGTACGCGAAAAAATGCAGTTATAGACCTCTAATATCGCTATAGGCTCTGTATTAACAAAAACAAATCATCCCATTGCGTATTATTCTCGAACTTTAAATTCGGCGGAACAAAATTATTCAACGACCGAAAAAGAACTATTAGCCATAATTGATTCTTGTAAACATTTTAGACCATATCTCTATGGACAAAAATTCTTAATCGAAATCGATCACAATCCTTTAGTTTGGATTTATAAAATAAAAGATCCCACTTCCCGCCTAGCTAGATGGCCATTAAAATTAGATGACTATAATTTTGAAGTTAAATATAAAAAAGGTAAAGAAAATGAGGTAGCCGATGCCCTTTCTAGAATACAATTAAACGCCCTTACTAGTGATTCAATATGCGCGAACGCCCCTAACACGACAGATTTCGATCTCGACGAATTTTTAAACAATTTCGACGAAGTACGAGAGAGCCCAACGGACGACTCACAAACTCAACATACGTCAATAGAAAACCCAATTAACGGAATCCCTATTTCCGAAGAAGCGTTAAATTTATCAACAAATAAAATTATTATAGTACCAAACTCAAAAGAATTTAACATTGATTATAAAAAAATATTTAACAAACACAGATATACAATAAACGTAACTGACAATTGGTAAAACTGTATCATGGACGCTTTTAGAACAATCTTAAGACCAAAACAAAAATTCGGAATAAAATCCCCACATGATTTTAGGCCTTTTATTTGTAATCATTTTAGAACTACAATCAACAGTACAGTTAAAGCAAATTTCTGTAATACACTTTTACAAGACATTATAGAAGAAAATAAACAAATTGAATGTGTAAAAACATATCACACTTCTAACCACAACGGTATATTAGAAACGTACAAACATCTTAGACACAAATTTTATTGGCCCTCAATGCAAAATACCATTGCAAATTTTATTAACAAATGTGAAATGTGTTTCAAAAATAAATATGAAAGATAACCCTATCAATTGCCCCAATTAGGCCCATTACTTGGTCAAAAACCCTTTGATATTTTATATACAGACATTTTACAATGTAATAAAAATTACTATTTAACAGTAATTGATTCTTTTTCTAAATACGCCCAATGCTATAAATTACCTGACAAAGCTTCCATTTCTGTTCTAAGTAAATTACGACATTATTTCTCACATCACAATTATCCGAAAAAATTAGTTTTTGACAGCGGTAAATAATTTAATTCCGCATTACTAAAAGAATTTATGAATTTGCATAAAATAGATGTTCATTTTACGACAGTAAACAATTCCTCTTTTAATTCCCCCATAGAACGTTTTCATTCCACTTTATTAGAAAAAATTAGAACTCTAAAATCACAAAATCCCTCAGATTCTTTAGACGAAATTATTACGCACGCAATTTTAATTTATAATCAATCTATACATAGTTCAACTAATTATTCGCCTTTTGCCATATTATATGGATCGTACGCAGAAGAAATTCATTTTGATTTCGATTGACCGGTTTATGATACATACAATCAAAAACATAAAGATGAACTCCAACCATTCATAGAATTTTTATATAAAAAACAAAAAGAGAAACGAACAAAAGCAGTAGAGAAAATAAACGAATTCGCTGAAAAGATTCCCCAAGTTAAAAAACAAACAATTTATGTTAAGAAAAAGAAAATTAAACCTAAATTAGATGCACCGTATCACGTAATAACACCGACAAAACAAAATAAAACAAAAATATCGGGACAGACAAACGGACAGACAAACGTAAGCCGACTTCCACACATCTTAAATATGCAAAGAGAATCCGAAAAATTTACAATAAACCTTCTTTACAGGAAATGCCTTCTACCTCTAGAGGCCCTGATCAAAATTCATAGCATCCCTAATAATGGTTATTATTAAGAACCGATGGGAAATTCGAAAGAAATATCTCATTACCATTGACACATACTACAAATTAACCTTTCAAAGCTAGAAGCGACAATAACAGACAGTTTACATAATTTTGAGAGATTCACACCCAACGTGACAGGAGTCTCATTATTAAAAAACCAATATGACCATTTATATTTGGAAAGAAAAGACAATTTACATAAAATTACACATAGACAACATAAACGAGGTTTGTTCAACTTCCTCGGAACACATTACAGGAAATCCTGATGCTAATGACTTTGATTTCTTAAGGACTCACATTACCGACATAGAACTTAAAGAAAACGAAATTATAAAACAATACAATAATCAAATCTCATTCAGTGAAACCTTACATTCGAGATTGGACAATTTATTAGAAAAGTTAAACGATAATAATTTAATTCTTAGGAACATTGTTGACTATATATCCCAACAATTAGCTATAGTTAATGAACTATTCGAATTACAGAGTATTAACGAATATACTAAAAAATTAATTAGGACTATAAACCTTTCTCAATTAGATTTAACTAATTATATTAGACTGGCTATTATGAAACTCTTATGCTCTCTTAGATTGGGTTCCTTAAAAAAAATAATAAACTTTACAAAAAAAAATAAATAAAAAAAAAACTATAATTTTGGGCGCCTCTAGTATTATTCTTCTGGTTGGAATCTTTTCTCTCCTGTGTCTTCCTTAATTAGTTCTTTCTTCTCTTTTCTGTACCACCTCCGAATGAATTTACTCTGCTGTTTTCTATAATTTTTTTAAGTCTTCCCCCATATCTGCCTCTCCGTTTAATCCACACTGCACCCCTTCGTTTTCTTATACGCCAATTTGTCTTCTTTAATATTTTATTTGTATTCTTGTTATGCTTCCCTTTATATTAATAAACCTTTTTCTTATATATGAATTTTATTGATTTTTCTAAACTATAACTTCAGTTACTTTATAATAATACATTTTTTAAACATCTCATTCTACTTTTCATATCTGACATTTTTTATTTTATTAATCAATCAAAAAACCAAAAACTGTTTATTATTTTCTTTCATTTGTTTTTCTCCCCCTAACTAGATATATTTTTTATTATCTGTAAATTTAAATGACTAAACACACTAAGATTTTTCCTTTTACCTGTAACACAATTGTTGTGAACTCATTATTAAATTCAATGAAAATAATCCTCTAACAAACATTCTTAAATAAATCTTAACACATTTACATACATTCACACGCACCTTAAACTTTTTATCATAACCTCATTTTTATTGTCAAACTTACATTTGACAATAACCTTCCACCTTTCAATCACAGTCAACCACAATACATACAAAAACAGAACTAAAACTACGCATATAACTAAAAAAAAAAACCATATCTAAAAACTATTCACTATTGAATTAAAAGCTCTTCAAGCAAAATTAATATCTCTATATTCACGAAATGCTCTAGTCTTAGACAACGAGCACCCTTACGAATTAGTCGAATTTTCACACACTGTTGTGTGCGTTACCCAAAAGAAATTGCTCATAATCCTTAAAATACCTATCCTAAAAATACGTTCTTACCCAGCCTTTAAAATTTACTCGATACCTAATCAAGATCACGTGATGATAATCCCACCTGCCAGATATTATGCAAACAATGTAAGGTATGAAGATTGCACACGAAAAATTGATTTTGTTATATGCCAAAACAAAATAAATTCAAGATGTCAAATCCCAAATGTTAAATCTTGTGCCACAGCCCAAGTCAATGAAAATTTTATTCAAGAAACCGAAGAAGCTTTACTCTTAGGGATCGTCGAGCCGATTAAATTAAAAGACAATACTGTTTCTCATTCAAGTGCCATAATTTCAAATGAAACTTTAGAAATCTTAGGATACAGATTTTCACCCAAGACATTTCAAGAATGGCAAATTCCAAATATTGTTAAAATTAAATTGGAACCGCAACATACATTAAAATTAGAAAAATTGGAAATTCCGAAAAGCCATGGTCAGATTCAACCCATAGAAGCACTAAATTTACATTCGCAAATTTCAACTGGACTTAGCGTATTTTCTACGTTACTAATAATTTTACTTTTAGTTTTCATTTCCTACGTTATAATTAGGAAAAGAAACCGCATCCGAAAATTGTTGTTCGGACAAAGAATTCAACCCCAACAAGCCCTTGACTTGCAGGAGTTAATGGAATCTTTGAGGACGAAGTTTCATCCCAAGGAGGGAGGAGAAATGTTACCATAAGCCCTTAAGAACAATAGACAATTAACAGTGCAAGGACTTGTTGACGACGCCGTTCCACCCAAACACCGATGACATAAATACGAGAAGCAACGTATTGACAGGGTTCACATCATTTCTATTCTTCAGACAGTAAACATTTCATAATTAAATATTATTTGTAAATACTGTTTCGTACCTTACCTGTAGAAAGTATACAATTCATAAACAGGGTTGCCAACTTATAAAATTAAGCAAAACTATTCACAACGGGCTGCTTCCCATAAGCGCCAGTTCCTAATTTGGATCCTTGGTTAAATGAGGTTTATCTGTTTGATTCCAATGAAACTCAATATGTAAATTTAAGAAGTATTTACTAAAATGATTATAATTAAGTATATAAAAGATATAAAAAGTGTAAAATAAAGGGTAACTAAAATGTAAAATAAAAGGTAAATAAATGTAAAATAAAATTTAAACTAAAAGGTAAATAAAATATAAATATAGAGTTGTGTAAAACATAAAAAAAGGTGGTGAAAAAATGTATAAAATAAACAAAGGTGAATAAACCGACGACAATAAACCAATAAAAATGACTTGATTAGGCTAGTTCGTAAACTACTTAATATAATTTTAACAATTTAGTCTGCTAGCTACAGAGAATTAAACCAATTATCTTAATAATATTCCGATGTTTTCTGTATAACGATAATAATGGTTAACTCATCAAAGTACTAATTGGACCACTTATCTTAGTGATATATAGGAGATATATCACTCCAAATAGCAATTAGAGCTTCCTTAGCTCTGGTGAGATAAAAGATCCATAATATTGGCACTGTTCGCTTCACGTACACAACACTCTGTATATACTCTGTATACAGGACAATTGCACCAATACACAATACTCTCAATGGAGGGGGGGGTTGGTTTAGGTGGGTACCGAATTTAAATAATACGGTAAACTATCAAAAAAAAACACAAACTATAACTTTGAGTGGAGGACACTTGCTTTCTATACGGCTACTCTTTGCCTATTGCATAAAAACTACCTAACTAAGGGAATACAGCCCTACGATAACCGTACGACCGCGATAAAAAATCTAAAAATAGCACATTCTCAAGAATTGGCTACGCGGAGCGACGAATTTCACCTTCGTCAATCAACATATCGATGGTCACACAAGGGAAGATGAGTTTTGAAACAAAATATAATTTTATGGTCGGGGTGGCCCGAACAAATACCTATAGGTATTGAACGACTATCTGTTCAAATTCAATTAATTTGTTAAAGTCCGTAATTTGTAATAGTAACGTCAATAAACCATATTTGTAAATATTAAATAAAAACATTGTTTAAAAACGTACTTTGAGTAAGTGAAAACTTATTTATATATCCTGAATTATTTAAATAAAATGTCTTGAAAAAGTACTGTGCTAACTAAATACACGTCGCGGTTTTTTTGCATTCAAAAACTGATCTATCACAACAAAATAGCGGCCGTGACATTTCCACTAAATGAGCATTCATTAGGACTCATTACTATAGTTTTGCCCTATTTCACGTTTTTGACAAAAAGAATGACACGATAATTTTTTTTAACTTGACTCGAATTCAGGAGTTATAAAATACACTATATCTATGCGTTTTGTTTCGTGGTAATAAACCTTTTTATGTGTGGCTGTGCTATTAGCCTGTCAAAAATTTGATCTAAAACATTTTTTTCTTCAACAGTTTTTGATGGTCCTTATAAATTTTGATTAAAAATATTTCGATGAATTTTAACATAATTGGAAAAACTGGAAAAAATTTATTATTTATATATAAATTTTCTTTTAATAATATTCTTCTACACCAGAATGTATAGGTGGTAATATGAGTCTACTGAACGGATAAAATTTCATTAGTATTCAGATATAATTTCATTAGCGTGAGATACGAAATTTACCAATCAGAGTTTATATTTAGTAACCCACCACATATTTTTTTTTAAACCTGTCAAAACAACTGTCAGAATTTTTTTTTTTATGCAGAAACATATTTTTCTGAGATCACTCAAGAATACCTACTTTCTCGGAGCAAATTCAGACCCCAAAATAGGCTATTCTAGTATTTTAGCCCGTTGCTAAGCAATTAACTTTCCCGGACCGACAAGAGTCCGGAAAAGTTTTTGCCGGCTTATAAGCAGTGAATCTCTGACTTTTGTTATAACAATAATCAAACAGTGGTTGTTGGTTGTCAAGGAAATGATTTCATAGACAGTAAGATGGTAATCAAAAATTATTATGCATTTATAAAAAATCCTTAATTTATGATAATAATAATTGCGATTTCAGAAAAAATAGTATGTTTACCTCATGGTAAAATCACATTCCCAGACTCCAATGCTAGTTGGCCTCGGCTTAACGCCTCGGCCTACAATTTACATTGTCGTCCGGGAATGTATCGCTTTTACTACTAGAAAAACAATGTACTATTGTAAAAATGAATGATTCTAGTGAGGACTTAATAAATGGTACTTCACCGGATATTCATGTAGCCGCAAAGATGTAATAGTAAAAAAAAAAACTAAATATAAATATGACTTACTTAAAAATAGAAGGGATCTATTAGTTTTATATTTAGCTTTGGGATACGAAGTTCGTAGATTCAAACCCGGTGACTGCTATATTTTTTTATATATTTTTTTTTAGTTTTTCCTTTAGTCGGTTGTAAAAAAAATGTACTGTTTAACTTGTGTGGATTGTCCATATCGCACTCGGACCATTAAGCACTCCGGGGTTTATACTAGATGATATTATTAATGTAAATAAATGATTGCAAAATTTATATGATGAGAATGATTTTATTTATATATTTTAATTTTATTTGATTGTCTTCTTTAATAAGCCTTTTTCAGAAAAAAATGAGCGTAGGAAATCACAAGATTTGTCCTAATTTTGTAGTGTGATATATACCGACGTCCACTTTCAATAAAGCGAACCAGAGCTGCAGGGATGAAGAACGACAACCCTCAGATAAACCTAAAGTGAGAAGTAAGGTCACGTAGCACACATTTCACATCCGACTGGCATTTGTCAAACGCTTAGAATAAAGCTTTTAGCTTCACAAGCGTTACCAGATTGCACTTTATACATCAAATACATATCGGCGGAACACTAACTTTTAGAATGCAGTAAAAGAGAAAAATAAATAATATATGATAATTTAACTGACTCTGTTGTAATAGTAACATTCATTTTTAGCTGAAAAAAGCTATAACCGTTTTTATTAGACTAACAAAATATTTTTTCCACTACTAGTAATAGAAGATGTCATTATTTATGCTGTGTTCGAGTATAGAAGTTAAATTTCTCTCCTACAAGTAGATAATTTTTGATTACCTACTAGTAGTAGATAATGAAAACAATTGAAGACTAAACGTGATCTCACAGGTAGGCGATCTTTAGAAATCTTTCAAATTAATTACATGCATCTGTTATTGTGTTTGTCAAAAGAGTTTTTTTTGAAATTATTATAAAAAAAATGGACAGCAAATAAGCACTTTCTTTTGAATTTCTATAATTTAAAGTGAATTTTTGACCTAATCAAATGAAATAGAGGTAAGTAATTCTTTATCAAATATATTTTCATTTCAAAGTTTAAGGTTATGTAATAAGTATTTTGATATTGAATATATAGTGGTATTCATGCAATCATACCTATTTTAAAAGTAACCTAAAAATCAAATTAATAGTTTTTCAAATCTAAGTGTCAAATGAAATTTAATTTATTGAATATTCTCATTCAATTATTTTCAGAAACTGCTTCTTTTCCATTAAATTTTTACTTTCCCGACCTACCCCCTAGAAGGGAAAGTATTGTGAACGAGCTAAAAAAAAATTCGAGATAAAAACGGAAATATCCATTTTCGGGTCCCCTGAGACGATTAAGACCATTTTCAGATGGAAGTCTGTCTATCGGTCTGTGTGTGTGTATTCTTCCACGATAGAGGCCACACGTTTAATCCGATTGAGCTGAAATTTGGTGTAGGGGTTTGGCTTACCCGTCGGAAGAACCCATTAGTTTTTGTACGACATCTGTCAAATGGAAGTACCACTATCAAATAATGACAGATGCAATATGTCACGGAATTGGACATGCAATATGTCATTTGAAAGCCCTACAGAAACTCTATTCAGAACAGTCCAAATTATTTCTCCAACTGTCACCCGTCAAAAATAAAAAAATGTCAAAATTTTAAACTTTAGCATTAAATATCTGAAGAAGTATTAATCCGATTGAGCTGAAATTTGGTATATGGGTTTGGGTTATCTGTCGGAAGAACCAATTAGTTTTTGTACGAGATCTGTCTAACGGAAGTATCACTATCAAAAAATGACAGATGCAATATGTCACGTAATTGGACATGCAATATGTCGTTTAAAAGCCCTTGAAAAAATCTATTCAGAATAGTCAAAATTATTTCTCCAACTCTCACCTGTCAAAAATAAAAACATGTCAAAAGTTGAAACTTTAACATTAAATATCTGAAAAAGTATTCCTGGATACTCGTCGGGAAAGTTTTAAGGCGACACAACCGATTTTTGCAAATATATACCCAAAAAAATCCAAAAAATATCATTGTAAAAATGATTAAATGTTCTAGTAGTGAAAAAAATAGTATATAAACTACGGTACAGATTTTTCTACCTTGGTGTATAATATACTATTATTGGGTTTTACAATAATTTATATGGATCAAAAAGTTAAAAACAAGATAATTATTTTTCTTCTTTTATTTTAGAATTTGTGAAAAAAAAGAGAAGTTAACAGTAAATGAGAATTTAGATACAGACTCTTATCATTAGATAGTGTATGTTCGTGGATTGACTGGAAGTTGAATGACAATTTTATTATTATAGTTACGACATATCGATAATTTATTTGGGCGCCAGATACATAAATCTCTCCTGAGCTGAAAAATAATAAATAAAAACTTTCCATAGTAAGGGAGAATAAAAATACGAATTATTTGGTGGAATTCAAAGGAAAGGAAAGAAGCTTATGGTTCTAAGAACCTTGTTGAAATCAGGAAGATCTCCATGTTTACCAAAATTGGACAATTTTGGAAATTAAATCCTCATCAGGGAAAGTTAAATTTAACAATAATAATAATGTCCACCCTGGGACTCCGGTGGTAAAGGTGTCAGATAATCAGAATTAATTTGAATATAACAATTAAGCTTATATAATAACCACATCGAAGCGTGATATTAAACCCATTAAAATGGCGACACGTGAAGCAACAATGGGGACGTGTGATGCGGTAGCTACGGCAAATTCATATGATGTAACAAAGTTACTTTTTTCCGTATTATTTAAAATATATAAATTAAATCGCGCACGGCACTGGAGTAATCAGTTGAACCTTCGCCAGGCAGATGGAGACACTCTCGTCTCTGCTTCTTAGACGCTTAAGTTCGTATCGAGTAGGCAATTCATACCGTTGTCGGGAGCGGCAGAGACAGCCAGAAGTCTGACTTACTGTGGCCGTCCCAATTGGAACAGCAGTGCAGTCCGTTGACCTTTAGAGACAGGTCAAGTTGAAGCCAACTTCAATTATATCCGGAGGCCAGAACAGTCGCCGCCAAGTCAATCGTGCCCGTATCGTCCATTTCACACCTTTTTCTTCGCCGAAATTTTGGTAACCAATAAAAGTTTTATTTATTAATATTTGTTTTGAGTTTTAACATCCCAGCAGCTAATACCCAGCTACTCAAACCCAGCAGGGCAAGTGAAGAGCGCCCTTCTGGCCGCCAGTGATTTTGGTCGATACCATAACGACCCCTGGAGTATTTCTTTCTCCACTGAAGCTGCCCGTGCAGTGGCCTTCACAATCTAAACGGAAGGTGGCGCCCGAGGCAATCCGAAACCTGGACTAATGCGCCAAAGTGACCCGTTACGACCGAAGTGCCCTTACAATGATAATTTTTTACTAACTATAGTAATCAATCAAATTACTTAATTTAGAGTCATGTGTCAAATTTCATCCAGTCAGCTATGGATTATAGCGATAACACCCTACATGTGGTGTTTTCAGTTTGGTGTTTTCAACAAGTCAAGTTTTTGATTAGAAATTAATCAAACGTCAAACTGACAACTAGTTTTAAAATGTCGCTAAGATTTGGTAATGCATCTGACGATACAATTAATGATATTATATCAAGTAATATACCAAAAAATACAACCAAATCAAAAAAATATATATGGAAAATATTTCTCGAGTTTTGTACTTTTAATACCTGTAGTTTTTAGTTTTGTTAAATAAAAATGAGTAAATATTAAACGTCAGATTGACAACCAATTTTTTGAAATCTACAAAGTAAAAAATTATCTTATCGAATACCCCTCGGGTCTTGATAAATCCTCAAAATTTTGTCATAGAGAATCCTTCAAGCGTGTTGCTTAAGGATAATAGCCCTCGGCCTTCGGCCTCGGGCTATTATCAAGCATTCTCTATTACAAAACTATCTCGGTATTATCAAGGCCCTAGGGGTATTACTACTGAAAATGTACTTAAAATTATTCATAAAAATAGGCTTGGTTAACTTTAAAGCACTACGATTACTAAGAAATAAATTTTCAAAATTTCCAAGTGACGTCAGCTACATTAATTTGTTTAAAGTCATATAGATGGCATGACAATGCATAATTTATAGTTATCTGTTAAGTATTACTAAACCAAATAGCCTTAGTGGCTTGTACTATTTAAAAAAAAAGAAGAAAAAAGCGACATACACAAATAGGTTACGTTATAGTGAAAGTCAAAAATAAAACGCTGTGACTAGCAGTACAACCGTAGTATGGATAAGTTTAATTATATTTCTGTAACGTTGGTTTTGGCGTAATGCGCTAGTATATGGTTTCGGTGTAAAAGGGCCGCAGTTTGATTCCCAGTAGGTAAGGTCAACTTTTTCTATTTTTTGATAATTTTTTTAGATTTATAAAAATCGTATAAAAATATTGATTGGTATTTAGCCGCAGTTTGATTTATACAGTAAAGTGTCTTTTTTTCACTTTCTTTTTCTCCAAGTTGGAGATGTAAAAATTAGATAGTTTATTTTATTTCCGATGTACGATATAAACAAGTCGAACTGATGTGCTACTAGTCACGGCGAAAATAAAAACAATACAATTTTCTTCTTTTCTCATATTTACTGCCATCTCTTGACATTATTATCAATTAATGTAGATATTTTTAATTTATTTTTTTTAAATATAATATAGGTTTAAAAAAATTGTAAATATTTTTTGTAGGCATATTTGATACTAGACTTTTAAGTGCTAATTTAAAAAATTTACATAATACGTCCCCATTGACAAATAGGGAAATGCAAGGGGTGACAACGTGGAAAAATCGATAAGCAAAGATTGGCAATATTGTTTCTTAAAACTAATAAAAATTATACTGTTAAATATGACCTCAAGTAATACAATGTAAAAAGTTAAACAATTAGTTAACATTATATCCATTCAGGATGGTGCTGTAAGCAAGGAATGAATTTAAACTTAGAATTGTTAGAGATTGGATAGAAGTCCAGGCGAAGCGGAAAAGAAGACTATTACCGGAGATAAATGAGAGAATGACACATGAAGTATGAAAAGAAGAGAAAATATACTTAGGTTAAGTTAAAATAAACCAGAAACAAATACGAATATTTCATAGGGAGGAAAAAATTCAACTAAAATAATGAAAAAAGTTAGTGAGTAAATGTAGATGAAGGGAGTGGATTAGGAAAGTAGTTGTGTAAATTGATCGGATAGGAAAATATGGTTCTCTTTAGGTCTTAGTCGTTTATGAATAGATATTTAATGTTAAAGTTTCAATCTCTAACACTTTTTTATTTTTGACAAGTGACAGTTGTAGAAATAATTTTTAATGTTTTGAATAGAGTTTTTCAAGTACTTTCAAATGACATAAGTTAAATTCCGTGACATATTATTGCTGTCGTACAAAAACTAATGGGTTCTTCCGACGGATAAGCGAAACACTTTCATGAAATTTCAGCTCAACCGAATTAAACTTGTGGTCTGTATCGTAAAAAAATATACACAGATAGGCAGATATATACACGCACAGACGGACAGACTTCCATCTGGAAATAGTAATAATAGTTTCATGGGACTTCAAAATATTTTCGTCTTTATCTCAAAAAATATTTTTAGTGCATTTACAATACTTTACCTTCTTGTTGAATGGTGGAACGGGAAAGTGAAATAAATCTTGTTTGTTGGGAAGCATATAATATGAAAATAGCTAGACCGATTTGGTTAATTTCTTTTAAATGTTTGTAGTAGTCCGAATAAGGTATTAGAAGAAAATTTGGAAAAAAATAAGTTTTTTCTTCCATTGGATTTTTGTATGAACTCAAGACCATAACTTACGATTAGAACGATTGATATATGAATGCTGTTATGCCGTGGTTTTTTTTGCTTATTGGTTCCAAACGTTTCGACTGTAACTGCTATCTTAAGTGGCGTGGAGGAATTGATTTTTTGGAGAGACTGGTATTTTGGCGGTTTCATTTTCGCACTATTATGTGCTGTGTGCTAGATCCTAGGTTACATTGTTGTTTTACTTTCTATTGAAGTTCTCTTTGTATTCATTTATTTCCGTTGCTTGCAAGTACAATCCGGTAGATTAATGTCTTGATGTTGCTAGCTGGTCCATGTTTGCGACAAGCATCTTGTGGTCTTCATCGGATAATATATGTTCGGCGACTGCAGACTTTGCGGTTTGTCCTAAACGACAGCTTCATTTGTGTTCATTTATTCATGTGCTAATGCTTCTCTACTATTTTTAAATACTCTCTTATTCTCTTTTTTGATTTGTAGGTGGTGCTGATTTTCTTTTTCTCTCAAATTTTTCATATCCGGTCAGTGACACCTTCTATGTATGGTAAATAGACAGTTCCTTGGTATTGTCTTTAAACTGGATTGGTTTTTTCTCCTTTGGGCGTAATGTTATATGGCTTCTTTGCTGTATGTTTTATTTCAGCATTGACGTATTTTGGTTCACATACTTTTTTAACACTCTGTTTACTAAGATGTTAATAACAGTCCGTTTTTGTTTTAGATGATAGTTGAATCCATGTTATAGGTATCTATCAGTATATGTATTCTTTCTGTATACTCTGTGGCCTAGTTTATTATCTTCTAGACTGACTAATACATCTAGGAAAGGAATTTTTCGGATTTCTTTTATTTCAATGGTGAACTGGACTGTAGAATAAAAGCTATTCAGATGATTTAGGTTATCTACATACCTCAACCAATGCTTCACTTGGTTTTTTTTTTGTTTTTAAGCAGTCTTCAAATTTTTCCATTTAAAAATTGGCCACAACTGGATTGAGTGGGCTTCCCCTGACGACTCCATCAATTTGTTCATAGAGTGGTTGGTTCCACTAAAAGTATGTCGTTGTGAGCGAGTGTCGGAAAAGGTTAATGTGCTCTGGAAAATTCTCCCCTATGTATCTGTAGTGGTACATTTGTAAATAATGAGGTGACATCGAAACTGACTAAGAAGTCGTTAGGACCCAAGGTGAAGATCTTTAAGATTATTAGGGCTCTTGCAATCAGAGGTTTTTATGACGACTGTTGAATTTACTTTATCTGCTGGAAGAATTATGATATTTTCATTTTCATTAAGACTTCTTATGGCTGCCTTCTCCACTCTTGAAATATTACTTTTCCTAAAATTCTTGCTGATTCACTTCGTACCTCTTCCTTGACATCAGTATGTTTTGTTTGTTATGGTCTTAGAAAAGCTTTGAGAAAAAAAATCGGTATAGTTAGAAAGGAAAGTCGAAAAATTCTGACAAACTATAAAAATCTAATCAGAAATACGTTTTTTTTTACTTACTTCAAAAGCTTCTCATAAATTCACAAAACAGTTACAAACAAATTTATTGAAGTTTGAATAGAGCCACGTCTGTTGGGTTAGCAAATAGTAAATAAATGTTGTAGTGATTTTTTTAATGTTTACTTTTTACTTTTAAGTGAGTTAATTTATTTTTGCTGTTCATCGAAGTGAATAAAGCTAAATCAGTTCTTCAACAAACAGTCAAAATAAACGATAATTAGATTCCCTATGCAGCTACCTTGAATACTTTAAAATTTCACCAGTTTTAAAATTATAAAAGGTATAAATAAAAATAAATTGGAAGTCGACATTATTTCGACCACACCATACGCCTGTGAAGAATTGATAAGTACAACCTTCATTGTGAAATAAATAACATATAAAAATATTTATAAATTATAATTGATATAAATTACCTGCTTGAGTAGTTTTTTCACTGGAGCACACATTTTTCTTGTGCGTTGAAGAAGTATTATTTTGTCCATGAAGAATAATAATATCACTAAACATCACAGAAGATCTTCTCCTATTATTAAGAACATAGGAAGGAGAAAGTAGGTTTGTTGAACTCTAAAAATAAAATAAATGATTATTGAAAACCGCATTTTTAATAATATTAGAGAATTCAGATTGTTGTATTTTAATTACTTTTTATGTTGACTAAAAAAAAATGCGGTATACATCTCATCTTTCATCAGGTATTAATTAAAAAGTTATGTGATTTAAAATTCTTTTTGTCCGATTTTCAACAATCACTTAAAATAAAAATTTTAAGACTATTTAATATGCATTTTAAGTATATAATATTTATACATATATACATCTTATCCATGGTAAACATATTATTCTTGTAGTTACGACCTCTAATAAATAAAAATTGTTTCCTGCAACGTCTCTGGAACACTATTAGTATTTTTTTTATAAATCTCTTTGTTAAACTATTTCTGAAATACACCATATCAAGTTTCTTATTTGTACATCCATTATATTTGTTAACATTTTAATATACAATAAGAAATTTTTTCTGTTATTTTTATTTCCGACTAGTTTTTTTTATCATTTATCTTAAATATGGATCAACATAATTTTATCATTTTTTCTATACTCATTTGTTCAAGTGTCTTTGTAAAAGCAATTTTGGCCAGAAAAAATTGTCTGGCGCTAAACTAAATTGCATTCGGAGAACAAAATCCGGAGAGTTCACGGCGTAACTCATTTGTGGGAATTCAACGAAGTGATAAAAAATTACGCTTTTCAGTTTCAAATATCCTCTCATAATCTCTTAATTTTCATTAAAGTTTTATATTTGTTTTCTTTTATTCTACAATGTTTAATTCAGAACTTAATTTTCAAGCACCGTTCGTTACATATCATCTAAAAAACTTTATTTTGAACAATAAATACCGATTAACTCATATTTAACATGGTTATAGTGAAGAGGTAATTTTAATTTATTTTTGTATAGTCTATTTAAAACAAAAACCGTTGCACGTCATTGATGATTTGATGATTTCCAATCAGAAAAAACATCCTTGTAGGACGTTATGCTTAGATTACTAAAACCCCCAATTAGTGACGTTCGTACATGAAAGGAATTTTTGAGTGCTCTATTTGGTGGTAGCACTGCCGTATTATTATTTGCACATCGATGACGTACAACGGTTTTTGTTTTGAATAGACTACAGTGCACAAATCACGTAAATTTTTATTCCCGCATTTCAATTAATATTAGGAATAATCTTAATAGCGGAGAGTAAATAGTCTACGTGAGTTCTACTATTGGTATATGGAATTCAACGTATTAGAGAGAGATGTATAGGAAATTCAGTGTGTCAGAAAGAGAGAGCGCTATGACGTCACATTTTACGACTTTTTTAACGTTCAGCACTTTGGAGCGGGAAAAACGTTCGAAACATCTCATTTTACGACGGTCACGACGCTTTTTAACGTATAGTATTTGGAAGCGTGAAAAAACGTTCGAAACGTTACATTTTACGAAGTTTTCAACGTTTTCTAACGCTTAGAATTTTGATTCGAAAAAATAAGTCAAACAATGTCATACTTCATCGATTTATACATGGTATTTGTACACGTTTCCTTATGGGAAATACATGCATTTGATACACAAAAAGAAAAAGTTTTTTCACATCAAAAATTAAACGTTAAAAAAACGTTGAGAACGTTGTTAAAAAAAACGTTGCGAACGTTGTCAAATGTGATATTTCGAACGCTTTTTCGCGCTTCAAAATGCTGTACGTTAAAAAACGTTGTAAAATGTGATCTCATAGCGGTCTCTCTTTCTGACACGCTGAATTTCCTATACCTCTCTATTTCTAACAAGTTGAATTCCATATATTATAATAGAACTTACAGAGACCATTTACTGAGGATTAGCAACACGAATGCTGATAACAGGATTTATAATATCCAAACATGATCGTAAAAAAATTTAAAGCAATATCAGAACGAATATGCCACTTACAAATTATTAAAACATGAGCATTCTAAATAAACATGCACCAAGTGAGAATTAAAGAAAAATATTATGAAGAAATGGAACACACGTTCAATATGATATCAAAAAAAGACATTAATAGTGTTAGGCGACGCTAACACAAAAATTGGAAAAGAGGATATATTGTAATGATATTTACAATTCTCTCAGAAATTTGGCTGGGTCCTAGTACAAAAAATAATAAACATTACAACAAAAATTAATCAAAAAAAAAAAATATAAATTTATGTTTATCCTGTTATATTCTTCTCCTTGCTTTTTCTTATGTCCAATTACTTCTAAACTATGCTTTATTTCTCTTCTTCCAAATATCTTCTTACTTTCTTGTTTCTTAATTTAGAGATGCTTTTCCAGAATTAAATATTATTATAATTTATTCTTCCTCCTTTTTTTTTTAGTATTGACTATTGACTGAGTACCATTTTAAATTATTCTCGGATTCACTAACTTGAATATTATTTTATAAATTTTTTTTTTTTTTTAATTAAAAGAAATTTCTTCGTTAATGGATATATATAATTTCATACTTTTCTTACATTGCTCTACATTTACCATTCAATATCTCTTTTCACAAATTTTTTTTTGACCTTTCCAAAAAAATTATCCGTCAATCATCTTTTTTTTGTTTATTATTTTTCTTACCACTAGATTTTATTTTTAAACTACCTCAGCCTTATTTTAGATTATTAACCCTATATTCCCTTTTTACTATCTGACTTAAATTTCATGTATGACAATTCCAAAATTTCGATTTTATTATAACATCTTTCATTATTTTAATAACTTTTAAGATTCTTTCACTTTTCTTCAATTTATTGCCAATCTATCTATAATACCTTTCGTTTCCTATTTTTCACCTGCATATCAAACTCTCCTATCTTATTTAATAAACATAACAATTTACTTTGAATAATCTTTTAATAAATTAACTTTTAAAAAAAATATTAATTTCAAAAATTCCCTATACAGGGTGAACAATTTCATAACAATATATATGCTAATAATCGAAAAACATAGCAAACCTCAAGAAATAAGTAATAATCGAAAGTGGATGATCAGTTTTGTAGAGGATATGGGACTTTTTCTAGCTAGCACAAAATTTGAACATAAAGAAATACATAAATGGAAATAATAATTAATATGGAAACTATAGGGGAGCGGAAGCGGATAGCGACCATTTTTAGTAATAGCGATTATAATATCATAGAACGAAGGAAGAAACAAAAAAACAGACCAAAAAAGTTATAAGTGGGAAACCTCATAGAAAATAAAACAATTCAAAGAAAATATCCAGAAAAAATTAGATGGAGTCTAGTAGGAGACAGAACCAGAATGTAAATGGGAATGGAAACAAATAGAGGAAACCATAAAGAAAGCAGCAATAAAAATAATGCCACAGAAAACAAAAAAGATAAAAAGAGATACATGGTCCGATGAAGAATGTAGAGAAAAAATAAAAAACAGGAAACAAAAACAAAAAATGTTAGAGGAATGTACAGATGAAGACATAAGACAGCAAAAAGAGCAAAGCATAACATAAAGAAATCAAAGAAAGATTTATGAAAAATAGAGAACTTCCATCAAGAACCCAAACAAAATAAAGCCAAAGTAAAACAGAGAATGATATATGTATAAAACACAAACAAGGAAATATAATAATAGATGGAAACGAAATGGTACAAAGACGGGAATAATATTTTAAAGAAATATTAAATACGGAAAATGAGGAAGAATAAATGAAAGAAATTACAACTCAAAATGTGCAAAATAACGAATAAATATTGTTACCAACGAGGGAAGAGATATCAGCAACAAAAGAACCGAAAGTCCTCTGGAGAAGACGAAATGGCGTCCGAAATGATAAAATATGATCAAGACATATTAACAGCAAAAATCTAATACCTAATAACTAACATATGGAAAAAAACGAAGTGTGGGAAATAGCAATTATGGTACCAATTTATGAAAAAGGGAAAAAAAAGATGAATGTACGAATTATAGAGGGATCGCATTACTGTACACAGTATGAAAAATAATGGCAAAGACTATAGAAAAAAAAGGTAAAGGAATATGGGGAAGATTTTTCTTTAGATTACCAATGCGCGTTTAGAGCAGGAAGATTAGCAATAGACCACATTTTCATTGTGAATCAACGGAAACAAATGAAAACAAACGTAAGGAAATGAAAACAAACGAAAACAAACGAAAATAAACGAAAATAAATGAAAACAAACGAAAACAAATGAAAATAAATTAAAACAAATGACAATAAACGAAAACAAATGTAAACAAACGAAAATAAATTAAAACGAATGACAATAAACGAAAACAAATGAAAACAAACGAAAACAAATGAAAATAAATTAAAACAAATGACAATAAACGAAAACAAATTAAAACAAACGAAAACAAATGAAAACGAAACAAAAGAAATGAAAACAAACAAAAACAAATAGCACAGAATTGGATATGAACGCGATATACCAATCTATGATATAAGACCAACAGCAGTCTATGGAAGTGGATATTAGCAGGGAAAAAAGATGGAATGTGCTTAAATAGAGCAAACCAAGAAATAATGAATGTATGGAGAACAAAACATAAGTAAAATAATAAAAGCAAGAAGAAAAGAATCTCTGGTCCATATACAGAAACACCAGATACCAGAAAGACAAAAAAATGATAGATATAGATGATACAGGAACAAGAAAAAAAAGAAGATCAAAAAAATGGTGGTCCTCTGAAGCGGCAGAAGATCTAAGAGAGGGAGAAATTCAGGATTGGAAGGCGAAGGAAAGAGTGAAAGAAAACCATCAACCATATTACATATCATTCTTGGTCCAATATTTCCGTTATAACCGTAAATTACATAACAAAAATCGAAAAATAATGTAAGATATTTTTTGTGCTTTAATATTCTCGGTCAAATGTTATTTTCCAACTTATTTCGCTTATCGGTATATTTGTTCATACTACAACCTGTTATGAAAAAATCATGAATCACAAATCTTCACTTCTTTAGTTAAACTAACGTAATTTTTCTATAACAATAACACAGACATTCGATCTTTTAAAGATATAAATAACGTCTAAAATATAACGTAACATCAACGTCTTGAGTCGGGTATTTAAAAAGAAAAAAGAAAAGAAGAAGGCAATAATTTCGAGAAACAGAACTAATAATTGAGCAAAGGAAGCTAAGTAGAAAATATAGAGTATGAAAATTAAATCAAAAGATTTTTTTCCAGAAGTATAAATAAGGATAGCAAGAGAAGAAGGTAGAAAAACTTACATATATTAAAATAATAAAACATATTTAAAAAAATATGTTTTCTTTTTACTGATCCTATCATTACTTACTTCGTTATTTTTAACTGTTATATTTTGATTAAATAAAGTCTGCACTTTAAGTAAACACGGACGCTTGGGAACTGGTTGTTCAAAAATATCTTGATTTTTAGATGTGTTTTCACTTAGTACAGAACTGGTGCGAGAAACTGGCCTTGTACTCGGTCCACTTTGTGATTGTGACTGGAAGAAGAAAATTATTTTTATAGGTAAGAAAATAAAATGTTTAGTGTCTATTTGTGTATCTTTATTCCTCCACCAGCACGGTTTATCTATAAAGTGTGTGAAACATTGTGGACTTTCATTCGTAGTAATTACCAATTTAATACTGGCTCCTTCAATATTTCCTATGAACTTAAACCAATTTAATCACATACTTACCAATAAAGTCACCCTCGAACAATTCGGATGATGTCGTTTTGCATAGTTCAATCTAATGGTATCTCCGGAAACCATTCTGTCTCTTCTCCTTTCCCTTCTTAATCGACAAAGTCTAATCTTTTTCATAACTTTTCGTTTCGCTCTTCTCCAAAGATGCGCTATATATTTAATAATTTCAGCATAACAGCTAGTAGGTTCGCTGTTATTCGTTGAAGATGCTAAGGTACTGCTACTTTGAAATCTCGCACGTTCGAGACGCATGCGTTCCATTTCGCGCTTTTTCGTTTCAGAAAATTGTGTAGCTATAACAACGAGGCACAGGTTGATCATGAAAAATGATCCTATCTAAAAATAGAAAATATGTTATTAAATATAAAATCAAAATAACGCAAATTTAATACGTACCACTATAAGAAGTACAAAGTATATCCAGTCCCAAAAACTGTGACCATCTTGAATATAATACATAATTTCAGTCCAACCTTCTAAAGATATGACCTATAAAAGAAGTATAGTATATAAAAAATTAAATTTTAGAACGACCGACAGATATAGATATTAAAAATTTAATCGATATGTTTATCTTTTATGCAATTTTTTATTGTGTTTAAATTATATGTTTTAATGTTAAGAAACTTTTATTACCTTCACTGTTTAAACGTTAAATCTTAATAACAATATTCGTCAATTTATAATGAAGTTACTTAAATACCGATATTCTTTTCATTACTTTTACTTAATATTTCATAATTAAAATATATTAATTATTTCGCACACAGTATTGGATTACAATTAACTTAAAATTATTATGAAGGCAACAATCCTTCGAATATGAGGTCAGTTAAACACCCCGACAGATAGAAACACAAGCGCGCAATCTGAAAAAAGTACTTTATGCCATGATTCAATTCATTCTCATCAGTTAGAGTTTTAGTTTCAGTTCGAGTTTGAGTCAAGATATGGATCCAGCTCTAGGTACTGGAGCTGGATCCAGATCTCGACTCAGCGACCTTTAAGAGAGGTCGAGTTGATGGGAACAGATATACCCTTGACCAGTAGAACCGTATAGAGCTAAGCAGATTCAGTTCGTATCAAGCTGTCCCAATGAGAAGATGATAGAGAAGACCAACTGTCAAGCTTTCATTGACCGACGCTGGTACGATTATCGACTAAAAATCAGAAATAAATACGAAAATTTACACACCCTTTTGGCTACTAAGGCAGTAGTCGTTACCATAATGACACCATACAAAAAGCCGCTTGACCAGAGGGACCGAAAGCTACAGACCAGTTTCCTTTCCCGCCCGGATCTAGCAATATTTTTGATTTTTAAATAAAGAGAGTTATTTTTCTACTTGGAAATTTTGTAGGATAGTTGTTCATGAGTTTTGACTTATAGAAGCAAATACCCAGTTCCTGACCCCAGTTGAGCAACTAAAACTCGCCCTTCTGCCAGCTACAAGATTTGTCTATACCATAACGACTCCTGGAATATTTATCATCACTGAAGCTGCCCGGTGTAAGTGACCTTCGCACTATTAACCGAATTTGGAGCCGAGGCAAGCCGCTGCAAAGAGACAAATTACATAATATTGTTTTGTTTTTTTATTTTTTAAAGTAAATGTTATGAAGAAAGTACTACATGTCCATTCAACAGGTGAAAGTCCAGCTAGTCTTCAATAATCATTGATCGTGCTATCTGTATTTATCTATTTCCTTGATTTTGAAATAATCCAGAATGCACATCCCACAAAGAAGGTAGTTGTTCATACAATTCTGAAAACTTTATTATTATTTTCAATTTCCATTTCTTGTTCTTACTCATGGTGAAAACATAAAAATTCAGAATAGGTAAACAACAAGTAACCTCAACAAGTAAACCTGAATAAGTGATTTCCCACGACAAATAACATACAGGACAGGCATGGAAGGTATTTACACTTGCAAGTTTTAGTTTTACTGATACTAGAAAAGTTACTGGTTCATAAAAATTTGGAAGCTACCAATTTTTTCAATCCATGCATGCATTAATAAAGCCTGCACGCCAGTAAGTGTTTACACTTTCATTTTAAAATTAGTGGGGTGCCAGTAAATCATTACATCTGTAAACCCACTATTATTATTGTCAATTACCGCAGCAGGTGTTCGCCATCCTTTATCATGGTCACCAAATCAGCAGTGTGTTTTGTGGATAAACTAAGGACACCTATTTTGTCCTTTCATTTCTGGAAAACTAAACCGGTATTATTTTCAGCAACCTCTGTATCTCCTTTCTTTGGTTTTTTACTCACAATAATTAATTTGCGTGAACCTGTCTTTGTTTTTGTAATATATTTATATATGTTCAGTTAAAAGAATCACTCTGTATTAGAGAATTTAATTATACGTGTTAGGTTTTTTCTTTGTGTTACTGATAAGGACGGGCACACTAAAACCTGATCGTTTGTGGTAGGTGTCATCAAGGCCGATGTAAGTACAGAAATTGTGTTTGTCATTTGTGCGGTATTAAAGGTCATTTAGCGTCAAAGTGTAACAAAAACCGTAAAAGTAATAAAAACAATTTTTTAGAATTGGATTCAGTTGACCAGTTATTTCAAATGAAATATAAAAATGCTGAACCTATTTTGATAAATGTTCTTGTTAACCATGTAAATATTAAATTTGAGTTGGATACCGGGGCCAGTCTAAGTTTAATATCCAAAGAAATAAAAGATAAATATTTTCTCGAATTGGAGATTGTTTCTACAAAAAAAATATTTACAACCTATAACGGAAGTAGAATATATCCTTTAGGAAAAATTTCAGTTAATATCTCTTATAATAATATTTCTGATCAAATGTTTTTATATGTTATTAATAACGGAGGCCCTCCTCTTTTAGGAAGAGATTTTTTCAATAAATTTAACTTGAAAATAAATAAAATAAATAACGAAGAGAATATATTAAACAAATTTTTTAATGAATTTTCTTCTGTTTTTAGTGGCAATTTAGGCCTTTTTAATAAAGGATATATTCATTTGAAATTAAAGAAAGATGCACAGCCAAAATTTTTCAAGGCTAGGAGTTAGAAGAAGGGGTAGAAAAAGAGATTGATCGGTTACTAAAAGAAAATGTTTTGACACCGGTTGAATATAGCGATTATGGAACGCCGATAGTTCCTATAATTAAATCCAACGGTACAGTACGTCTATGTGGTGATTATAGTTTAACCTTAAATCCTAATTTAGAAATTGATAAATTTCCGCTACCACGAATAGATGAGCTTTTTGTCAAATTACAGGGTGGTAAATTTTTTACAAAACTAGATTTATCAAGTGCTTATCAGCAAGTTCTACTTTCTCCAGAATCCAAAATATTAACGACTATAACTACACACAAAGGCTTATTTTGTTATAATAGACTTCCGTTTGGAATTCATTCAGGTCCATCTTTCAACAAATTATGAATACTTTGTTTGACGGTATGGAGGGCGTTGCTTGTTTCCAAGACGACGTGTTAGTTAGTGGAAAAAATTTTAATGATCATGTTGATAGAGTTAGATCTGTACTTGCTAAATTAGCAGATAACGGTTTAACAGTAAGAAAAGTTAAATGTTAATTTTTTGTCGAAAGCGTCACTTATGTGGGTTTTAAAATTGACAAGGAGGGTTTGCATACTTGTCAAGATAAAATTGATGCATTCCTTAATGTTCCGGTGCCTGAAGACATCTCTCAATTAAAATCTATACTGGGATTAATTAACTACTATAATAAATTTATACCGAATGCGTCTGAAGTTCTTCAGCCATTATATAATCTTTGTAAAAAAAACGTTCTTTGGAAATTTGATGAAAGTTGTTTAAAAGCCTTCGATAATGTTAAAAAGATTTTGAGTTCTGCAGATGTTTTAGTACACTATAATCCAGAGTTGCCTATTTATTTAGCGGTAGACGCGTCTCAATATGGAATAGGGGCAGTGATTTGTCATTATTTAGATAATGTTTATCGACCGATAGCTTGCGCTTCACGTATGCTTAGTAATAGTGAACAGAAGTATTCACAAATAGAAAAAGAAGCTTTAAGTATTATTTTTGGTGTACAAAAATTTTATCAATATTTGTTTCATATTAAATTCACTTTGTTTACGGACCACAAACCCCTCGTAGCCATTTTTGGTCCTAAAAAAGGAATACCAAATTATGCTGCGAATAGGTTACAGAGGTGGGCTTTGATTTTAGCAAATTTTCAGTATGATATTCAGTATGTTAAATCTCAAGAAAATTTTGCAGATTTTTTATCTCGTTTGCCAGTGAAAAATGACATTGAAAATAGTGAAGATTTTTCATTTATTATAAATTTTGTGTCTGATAATCAGCATTTGCCCATTGATTGTCATTTAGTAGCCGAGCATAGTTTACAAGATCCTATTCTAAAAAAGGTATTTCATTTTGTTAAAAATGGTTGGCCTAAAAAGGTTGACATTACATTGAAATCTTATTTTGATAATAAATATTCTTTTTCTATAATAAATAATTGTCTTATGTTTGAAAATAGGGTGGTTGTTCCTGAAATTTTACAGGGTGATATTTTAAAAATATTACACAGTTCTCATATGGGCATGGTAAAGACCAAAAGTTTGGCTCGTTCTTACCTATGGTGGCCTAAATTGAATGTAGACATTGAACGAACTATTAGAGCTTGTTCTTCATGTTTGACTCATAGGAATAATCCTCCGAAAGCGCCGTTATTAAATTGGGAATATCCTATCAGTCCATGGTCTAGAGTACATATTTATTACTTAGGACCGATTTTTGGTAAACAAATTTTAATAGTTATAGATGCTTTTTCAAAATGGCCTGAAGCTTTTGTTTTAAATAGTACAGGGAGTTTAAGTACTATAAAAGTACTAAGAGGGTTATTTGCTAGGTATGGTTTCCCGAATGTATTAGTTTCTGATAATGCTTCGTATTTCTCTTCCACTGAATTTAATAATTTTCTTAAGCAAAATGGAGTCGAAATTAAACACAGTCCTCCATATCATCCTGCGACGAATGGTGCGGCTGAAAATTTTGTAAAAACGATAAAAAATAGTTTAATTAAGTCTTTAAAATCAGGATACAGTGCAAATGATTTAGATTTGTTAACTAATAGATTTTTAATGGAATATAGAAATACACCGCATTGTTCGACGGGGATTACCCCTGCCAAATTAATGATAGGTAGAAATTTGAGAAGTAAGTTGGATTTGTTAATTCCAGAGCGGCAGTCTCTTATAGAAAAGAACAATAGTTTATCTAAAAATGTTTCAAATAGTTTAAAATCACAAAGAAAATATTATAGAGGTAACAGAGACAAAACTTTTCAGAAAAATGAGTTGGTGCTGGTTAGGGATTACAGGGGGTTAAAAACAAATTGGATCAAAGGTGTGATTAAAAAGAAAATAAGTCCGCGAACTTACATCATTTTTGTTCCGGAATTAAACACAACCTGGCACCGGCATCTAAACCAAATATTAGAATTTAGTAATTTAGATATAGTTACTTCACCTCCTCAACGCGAAAGTTGTGTTTTTGCGCCTCGTAGTGAAGTGCAAGATACTAGTGACGAAAATAATGAAGAGGAAAAGCGGGAAAATAGTGACAAAATTGTAAATGATATAAGCAATGATTGTGATGATGTTAACGCTGATAAAGAGCTTTCTACTCCTAAAAATCAATCTGAAAACATTTTAGAATCTAACAGTTTAAGAAAAGGTAATCGAATTAGAAAAAAACCTAATCGTTTACAAATAGAGATTTAAATAGTAAATTATTTTCAGATTTAAAGGGGAGGATATTGTAATATATTTATATATGTTCAGTTAAAAGAATCACTCTGTATTAGAGAATTTAATTATACGTGTTAGGTTTTTTCTTTGTGTTACTGATAAGGACGGGCACACTAAAAACTGATCCGAATACAGTTAGTCGCTATTTGCTTGTCTGTGGTTATGGGTAATATATAGGGTTCAATTGTATACCTTGTTTTATTTGAACCCCTTGGAACATTACAGTTTTAAAAATAGATTGTAAAGTGCTATTGGCGATTTGATGTAATAGTCTTTATAAAGTTTAAAATCTACGTCAGAATTAGGTTCTGTAAATGAAAAATGCTTTAAATTCAATTTTTACAGGATTCCAAGTAATCTCGCCATCATCGACAAATCATTCATCGTCACAGTTTCTCGAACCGGTCTACATAACTAGGTCAATTATTTACATCACCGAATCATATGTATTGTAATATTTTTGTATTCAGGTATTTACAGTAAAAACACAACTCTTATATTTATATTAGACACAACTAATAACTAACAATATTAATTTATATTAGCGCGTGATATCGTCTTCCATATCCCTTGTTAGGCTCTTCCATGGGAAATGTACTTATAAATACCACTCAAGAGATAGCTGGAAGAGTGACATCACAATTACCCGAAGATTCTCTATAATTCCAAAGTGCGGTGTGCGCGGTGTGTCCACATGGCCGACCTCGTTACACTGCCCCATCCTTAGGATGATTTTGTCTCGAAACTCCTGTATCCTCTCAATCCACCTCGGGATTTTTAAATTATAAGAGCCACTTTAGTGCTGCGTAATCAGTTCTCAGAAGAAATCTTTTACAATAAAGATACTTGTAGAAGTGTTCCACTCCCCTTAACTACAGCTAAGAGCTCTCGACGAGTAACGCAGTGATTTCGTTCCCGCTTGCTCAGGGTGTTGCTAAAATATCCAATAACTGTTTTTGACCCTCCTGTATCTGCGATAGCACAGCACCAACTCCCACATTGCTTACACCGGTAAATAAGGTAAAGTTCCCATCCGATAGAGGATAACTTAAAATCTTCGCAGTAGTCAATGCTCTTTTTAGTGCTTCAAATGATCGTTGGAATTGTTCGTCCGATTGATATCTCGCTTTTCTTTCCGTAAGTCTATTGAGTGGCTTGGCGATGTTGGAAAATCCAGCCACATACCGACGATAGTAATTGCATAATCCCAGAAAACTTCTTAGTTGGTCTTTAGGTATTGGCCATTCTTGAACAACTATGACTTTCTGTTTGTCAACACCCACTCCTTTTCCGGAAACAACATGTTCAAGATATTGTACCTGTTTTTGAAACAGTTGACACTTCTTTGGGCTTAACATAATTCGCCACTTCGGTGTCTCAGGAATACTTCTTCCAGATTCTTCACGTGTTCCTAAAATGATTTTCCAACCGCGATGATATCGTCAATATACAACAGGCACGTCTTCCACGAAACTCCCTTCAAGTCTTTCAAATGTCGCTGAATCATTACACAACCCAAATGGCATCACCGTGAATTGATAAAGTTCTGATCCAAATGATAAAAGCAGTCTTTCTCGATCCTTCGTAGCTAATTCCACCTGCCAATATCCGCTTTTCAGGTCCAGAGTCGAGAATACCTTTGATCCAGCCAATGTATCTATAGTGGGTGGAGAGTAGCTGTCCCTTTTCGTCATGTTGTTTAGTTATCGATAGTCCACGCAAAAACGGGTCAAATCATCTTTCTTTTTAACTAAAACAACTGGGCAACCCAAGTGCTGTTAGATGGCTTTAAAACACCTTCTTCCTCCATTTCGTGAAATATTCTGTCTGCTTCCTCTCTTTTGGCTAAAGGGAGTCTTCTTGCCGACTGTCGAATAGACTGAGTATCTCTGCGGTGTTAATTTTTGGTTTCACCAAATTCGTTCGTCCTCTTCTTCCTTTCCCTATGTCAAAGATATTCTGGTAGGTTTTGACGATGTCCTTCAATTTTGTTTAAATTATTGGTTTTAAATCTGATTACAGAAGAGACCGGTGAACAGTGCCCTAAAATTGTTCCTTTTTTAAAGTCACCGAGTAATAATTTAAATTCATTACTCTTACCGGTACAATCTCTTTAGCACAAAACAAAGTTTTTCCCAGTGAAATTCCTCTTCTTACACGGTCATCATCAAATTCGGTATCAAACATCATTACTATTTCACCATTAACTTTCCCATCCAGGCGAGCATCCAAAATGATTTCATTTCTCAGCTAACAATACTCGAAGCACTGCTTCATTTTTCCTATGTAGAACCACTTCTCCATCATTCACTCGCAGAACTCCGTGTTTAAAGTTTAACTTGAATCCCTTAGAGTTCATGACATCCATTCTAATGATGACATCGTCTTCAATATCAG
Organism: Neocrepidodera transversa; assembly: GCA_963243735.1. NCBI lineage: Eukaryota > Metazoa > Arthropoda > Insecta > Coleoptera > Chrysomelidae > Neocrepidodera > Neocrepidodera transversa. The sequence goes on from OY725341.1 coordinate 28,322,185, forward strand.
CTACCGATGTTGGAATTTTGTACCTCCCAAGACCATTTGTACCTCTATTTTACCATGGACATTAGCTGATTCTCCTGTCGCTTTTCGTAGTCGCCATGTTGTTTGGTTTTATCATTGTCGCTTTTAGGAGAAAGTTGGGTCTTATGACTGTGTTCGTCGCACCTGAATGGCGAATTGTTTCTTGTTAATGAGGCCATCCACAAAGACACTGTTAATTTGGTGGTTTAGTGAGGCGACGTATGCGTTGCTTATTAAGGCTTATTGGCTACAGGTCGACGATAGCAACTTCACATTGATCCTCTTTAGTTCTTTGACGACGAAGTCGACGCATCCCAGCTCTCCTTGCAATGACTTCGTAACTGTCCTACTTTCTCGCACTTCCAACACCCCATTTGTCTTTTTCGGTAAATATTTCCTCCACTATCTTCCTTACAGTCGCTCTATCGTTTCCAGTTTCTTCTGATTCGCCTTCAATGGTTCGGACTCGAACTTGGCCTCTTCATGAATTTTTCGCTGCCTTAAATTCTAAAGCACGAGCCAGTGCATTCACTAATTGGAATCGGATGAGCTAATGTTAATGCTTGTCTTGCTTCGTGATCTAGAAGTCGATCTAAAAATCCTTGGATTGCTAATATTTCCATTACGATTTCTGGTGTTGCTGGATAGGCAACCAGACGGGCAATGTCAGCTTCAAACTCCTGTAGAGATTCGTTTAATTGATGGTGCGATTCTTTAGTTGAGAATGGTAAACGTGCTTTAAATGAATTAGTCCATACTTCAGTTCTAAATTTTTGACCAGTTCCTCGTAGTCTTCTTGCTCCGATGTATTTAGCGTTTGTAAAATATCTGTAGCATCTCCTCTTAAAGCAAGAGTTAAGGCTATTGCCTTTTCTCCTGCAGGCCATCCATTTACTCTTGCTGCTGCCTCGAATTGGGGCCGATAATTAGTCCATTATGATTTTTCATCGATTTGTGGATGTTTCATTTTGTGTATTCCGTCAAAGCCAATTTTTGAATCCACTACTTCTACTTTGGCCTCTTGGTCCAAACTGTTTGTACTTTTGGCCTTTGATTGAATTCCTGCATTTCGCATTGTGTCAACCTATTCATTTATTTTATTTATCTCGTCCACTGTCCATTTTAACTCATCTGTATTTTTGGCTATATTTTCTTCCAACATTTTTGAATTTTCTAATAATGTATCTGATAACTTATCTTCTAAGCTTTTTGAATATTCTTCCATTTTCGTTGAATTTTCTAATAATTTATCTTCCAAACTTTCCTTTATTGCTTTAGAATTTTCTGATAATTTATCTTCTACACTTTTTGAATTTTGTTCCATTTTCCTTAAATTTTGTAATAATCTATCTTCTGAACTTTTTGAATTTTCATTCATTTTCCTTGAATTTTCTAATAATTTATCTGATAAGTCATTTTTTTACCACCAGTTCTTTTTTTAAATCAACCACCTTCAATTGATCTAAGCACACCGTTTTTGACATTTATAGTTTATTTATTTCTCACTTTTAAAGCTCACAAAAATTAAACTTCACACATAACACCACTGTAATCTTTTTGTATTACTGTTTGGTAAACTTAAACACTTAATATAACTATAACTAATTTTTTTACAGTAAAAACACAACTCTTATATTTATATTAAACACAACTAACAACTAACAATTTTAATTTATATCAGATCGTCTTCCATGTCCCTTGTCTGGCTCTTCCAATTATAAACACTTATTACTACCGCTCTAGAGACATCTGGAAGGGTGACGTTACGATTGCTCGAAGATTCTCTGTAATTCCAGAGTGTTATGTGTGCGGAATGTCCACAGGGCCGGCCTCGTTAGAGTATTTTGTATATTAATGCATCTCAGTTGTGAGAAAGTTGCATGTCTTTTTTTGTATCAACGATGCGTTTGGATAAATCTGGTAAAATTGTCGTCGGATTTGTGATCGCTACTTGGAACGTATTCGTCTAACGATTTATCCAATAGCTCAACATCATCTTTATCAGATAACGTTTCTTACAATAAACAGAATAATATTAGTTTGTGATAAGTACCTAATAAAAGGAAAGCATTAGTTGTGAGTCCGTAATTACTTCAATATAAATAATTTTTATCTGCCACAATAGCTACCCCCGCTTTTGTTCTTCGTATACATTTCGGCAAACAATGATGCTGAGCGCTCAACAATAGATTGTACGTGACGCGCGGGTTGACAAGAACAGATATGTTGAAGCGAGACTCCACTTTTGCCGCATACGGTCATTGGGTCAAATGGTAGCTTTTAAATCCGCGTAATCAGAAGGTGAGTCTCATTTTAAATGTTTACATGTATTGTAGATCGTCAAAATTGAACTTTAAAATAAATAAACAAGTTCGGTAGGAGAGACTATTTTTTACCAATAAGGCAGTAAACGTGGTCCATCTTTTTTTTAAAAGTTGTCATAAATAATTGAAGGTTTAAGTTAGTAAGTATAAATGTAATCGTGTTGTGAAACCATTTTGAAAATTAATATTAGACGACGGCAGAATCCATGTAATACCTTATTTGAAAGCTACTTGAACTATTCATTCAACCGTTTTTTACCTTCTACTGCCAAGGGAAATGCCTCAACGGCCGACTGTGAAGACGACATAGAGGTTCTTCAGCAAGAACCACCCACTACGTAGGATAGGGATGTCATGGAAGATGAATCCTTGCCAGGACCCTTTTATTGCTTTTATTTATCATCTTTAAAATACAATTTTCTATTTTTCAAGTAACATGATTTTCGACTTTTACATTAGAAGAGAATTTTATGACTTATCATTTAGCATAAGAAATTTTTTCTCTGTTGCGCTTCGTTTTCTAGATATTAGCAAACCTCCTACATTCCAGGACTTGTATGTTTACTTCTAAATCACCTTGAACAAGTTTATGAAGGAATCGCATAGATCTCTGCTCACCCACTCTACGCCCCCTTGTGGGCCATTCGTTCACTGGATTAATAGCCTTCTTATTAACTCGTCAGAAAATTTCATTTTTCATAAAATATTAGCACTGGTATTACGTAATGATATCTTAATGTTACGTTTTTTGTGCCACTCTGTAGTTTTATTATTCCTTTACTCAGTCTATCTGATTTCAGCTTGCTTCATATCCCTTCTCTAGATCGCCCTCTCTTTTAGGTATTACTATAAAATGTCTTTCCCATGTTACCAACTATCTCTTTGCCTCTTCAGTCAAACAAATTGACTTATATATCGTCTGTGATCTAAATTGAAAATTTTGTTTTTTCCCCTCTTTATATAGGGTAAGTTTTTATTATATTATAATATATTAAATTATATATTCACCAAAATCCCTGGCTTTCGTTGTTAATTATTTCTACGCTTTTAACTTTTATTTACTGTAATTTTTAATTCCTTTTTATGCCGGCATATATTTTTTTTTGTTATATATACTCAAAGGTTCATATCTTTTATAATAATATAAATTATCTGATGTCTGTGTCTCGTGTGTCTCGTTTTACAAAGAGATAATCTATTTTTTAATTTGTTTTTACAGATTATCTTAAAATTTAATTTATTTTAATTTTTTTATATTTCATATTTTGATCTAAAATTAATGTATTTTATTTTAATAATATCATTGTTTTATATTCTTTTTCAATAACAGAGACCACGAAATCTGGTAATTTATAAAATTTTTGTCTTATATTTACTTTATGTGAACTTTTTGGGTTTTTCCTCCGGATTTCATTTTTTTTCCTTTGGACTTCGTTTTTTTCCTTGGACTACACTTTTTTCCTGTAGGACTACGTTCTTTTTGGACCAAGCTTGTGTTTCTTGAACGACATTTTTTCCTTTGGGACTACGTTCTTTTGGACCAAGCTTGTATTTCTTGGACGACATTTTTTCCTGGACTACGTTTTTGGACAATGCCATCTAAGTTTCCTTTGGAGGGAGATAAGGAAGATAAGAAAAAACCTCAAGAACAAGCTAAGTTTTTTTAAACATTAAAAAAAAGACGGATCTCTGAAATTTTATCGTAAAATAAACAAATATAACGTTTAATTTGAGTTTCATTTCCTTAACCCATAAAAAAAATCGGCTGTATCACCCCAGAACTTTCCCGGCTCGACCGTAGAGAATATGTTATTTATTATTATTATTTTAATTACAAAATACTAAGCATTACATTAATGGGGACGTATTATGTAATTTTTTTAAATTAGGACCTTAAAAGTCTGTTATCAAATATGCCTACAAAAATATTTATAATTTTTTTAAACCTCTATTATATTTAAAAAAAATAAATTTAAAATATCTACATTAATTGATAATACTGTTAAGAGATGGCAGTATATACGAATTGAATTCCTTATTAAATAGAAGCCAGATGCAAATATGGGAAAAGAAGAAAATTGTATTATTTTTATTTTCGCTGTGGCTAGCAGTACATCAGATGTGCTTGTTTATATTATACATCGGAAAATAAAATAAACTACCTAATTTTTACATCTCGAACTTTGAGAAAAAAAGACACTTTATTGTATAAATCAAACTAGTTACCATGTCACTATTTTTATGTAGATTTTAAGAAGTTAAAAAGTGAAATCTAATAATCATTAATTTTGGAGAAAAAAACTCTACTATACAAATCAAACCAGTTAACAATCACTATTTTTTTGTGGTTTTTATGAAGCTAAAAAAAATATTAAAATATAAGAATATGAAATATAAATATATATAGGATGAAACCCCGGCCCTTTTACACCAAAATCATATACAATAATGTTACAGAAATATTATCAAACTTATCAAGCAAATGCGCCAACATACTTCTATACGTTGTAACGTAATGAACGGCCGAAGTACAAAATAAATGCGTATATCCAATGTACTGCTGGGCATAACGTTTTATTTTTGACTTTTCAGTATAACGTAACCTATTATTTTAATGTTTATGTGTCGCCTGTGTGTTACGCTTTTTTCTTCTTTTTGTTTAATATTCTAAGCGGCTAAGGCTATTTGGTTTAGTAATACTCGACAGATAACTGTAAATTATACATTGTCATGCCATCTACATTACTTTAAACAAATTCATGTAACTGACGTCACTTGGAAAATTTGAAAATTTATTTCTTAGTAATTGTAATGTTTCAAAATTAACCAAGCCTATTTTTGTGAATAATTTTAAGTAGATTTTCATATACTACAAATTAATTTGCTGTAGTTACCGCACCACACGTCCCCATTTATGGAACACATTAAAAATAGCGTGCCGATGGTGAATACGTCTACCGAATTGATATTTCAAAGTTGATAATGACATAAGCTGCACATGCGCACGTTGTATGTCACACTGCACAATTAGGATCTCCTAAAATCATGTGTGAAAACTATTGGGATTTTCGGAAAATTTTTCATACAATAGTTGTAGGGCATTTTATGCTTTACAACTTTACACTGAAAGATTTTGCACTAAAGAGCATAATTTACTTCTAATTTAAAAAAAAATGGAAAATCCTAAATGTGTATTTTTCTCGCCATCTAGTGGCGAAACTTTGAGGAATTCGATAAAAAGTTAAAGAAAGTTTGATGCTTTACAACTTTGTACAAGAAAATTTTGCACTAAAATGCATTGTTTGTCCTCAAAATCAAGAAAAACTAGAGAAAACATACATGCACATATTTACGCGCCCTCTACTGGCGCAACTATTGGAAATTCTGGAAAAAGCTTAATACAAAAGTTGTAGGGAAATTTATGCTTTAAAACTTTGTACTACAACATTTTGCACTAAAGTGTATTCTTTGTCCTTAAAATTTAAAAAAAGTAAAAAATTGTTACATGTATATTTAATCAATGTCTGTCTTGAGGACCTTTTACTGTACCAATTTAAACCAAAATCTAATGGTCGCATTTTAGGCACACATCGACCCTCCATACCAAATTTCAGCTTGATTGGTCATACGGTTCGGCAGTTATCGTGGAAGATTACACACAGACAGACCATACGCTGGAAATAGTCTCAATCTTCTTGGGGGACCTCAAAATGGATATTTCCATCGATATCTCGATTTTTTTTTTGCTCGTTCACCTTACTTTCCCTTTGATGGGTCCGGGAAAGTAAAAAGAAAGGACGGATTTTGAAATATATCATAGCCTTTTTGTCAATTGTTTATAATTACATCAAAAAATCAATTTGAACGGCGTCCAAAAAATTTTTTTATTGAATATTTTACTTCTAATATATTTCAAATTCTATTCGTGTAACGAACCCATAATAAAAAGATTTGAGCTTTAATCACATTCATTATTTATTATCAACAAAATGAAGTATCGTTTCATTCATATTTAAGTGAACCTTACATTATGATTATGGATTGCACTACTATTTAAATCCCAATTAAGCTTTAGTTCAAATAAGCTTCAGATTTGTCAAGCTTAGGATCCAGTTAACCCCACTTTGTTGGACATTGACATGATAATCACTAGTCACGACGGTTTTTTTTATGTTATTATTTAATATTGCGAGCACGTCCTCCGAAATTTTTATATTCGTATTTTTGTTGTTTGTGTCAATTAAGAAACAAAATGGTATGTAGAAAGATGACGACGACCTGGATGAGTTAAATTTAATAATTTACGCTTGGCCTAGACAAGTATTAGACAGGGTAGATTATTTTCATGCGTTTGACCAGACCTGCAGGTGTAAATGGCTAAAATCGAAGTGCGCGAAAAATGTAAATAAACACCGCGACCTTCTGTCGAACGTAAGACGTATGGACAAACGCGAACCATCATGAACGCACTTCGAGTACAGACATATTCTCAAGCAATCTTATGATATAGCACGGCTTGCGATTCATTTATGGAGTTCGATCTAAGATATCTAAAAACCCTGGTGTTTCCACTTATACCTGTAAAAGTTTGGGTCAAACTGGCAGATCTGTATCTACTTGATTTTTTACCAATTTTTCAGAGATTACTAGAGTTTCACATTAGAAATTTCATATGGCGCATATATCGCTCATAGTAAACTGTAATCACAGATCACACAAGGCGTATTTATAATATGGTACTGATGACAGACGAATGCTCGATACAATATACACTGTAGACACAAAATGTGACAAACTCAGCGAGGACTCGAACAATTCTAAATAGCGCCATCTTACAGAATTCTGGTAAGTTCTATTGAACGCAACAAGTGGTACTCCCAAAAATTTCGAAACAAAATCGAATCAGTAGATACACCAGGGTTTTAGACATCTTATAGTCTAAGAGCTAGTGAACCATCTGACTAACCCGTTTCCCACAAAGCTAAAAAAAATTTAAATGATGTTTTATTATCAGTCAATTAAGAAAATACTGTTCTGGCAGAGATCTTGCAGTTGCGTCATTATCTCTTGAATTTTTGAAAATGTAAAAAAAATTTTTTTTTAATCTGCTCCCACAATTCTACAATTTTAATATGTTGTAATTTACATATGTTTAAGTGTAAAAAAAATTGACAACCTATTTCGAGGGTTGCAAGTATGTGCCAGACCATAGCAAAGTTGTCATCGGGATAGTAATTCATAACCAGCTCCCACAAGGCTAATATTTTCAGGGGAATGTTCTTTCAATTGTTTAAAAAATATATGTAAGTAGCCAGAATTTCCAGCGGTTGCAAGAATCTGCCAGACGAATATACAGGATGTCTAAAATTGGAAGGAATAACATAGCTATATCAAAAACCGTAATAGATACAGAGGCGGTTAAATGCGAAAAAAGTTAACTATTTTAAAGAGTATTACATTGGTCTAAAAAAATCTACAGGGACTTTCACCCTTCACAAGTTATACAAGAAAAACTAAAAATGGTCTATTGATTTTTTACTCCTATAATTTTTATTTAAAAAAATATCAAAAAATGGAACAGGAAAGTTTTATTGTATCTCAAATTTGAAATAAAACTGTACTAATAAATCTTTGATACGACGTTTAGTGTCTTAACGGTCACAATTAAATAATTTTTCTTTAATATGGATCTGTTTCCTTTATTACAAAAATTGATAAACCGTTAAAATTCAAATTCAATGATATATCATACTTGTCATTTTAATAACGTTTTATCAGAAATAACTAGAGATCAGATGCATTATCAGTGAAATAAAAAAACTTAAAATAGTAGATATTAAACAACCACAAAATTATCGTAAATAAAAAATGTTGTTAGAGAATTAAAAGACAAAGTCAGTTACAAAATTGGTTTAAGTATAATAAATTGTTAAGAGATACGTACCTAGTAATACTTTAAGTTTATTTGTTGAATATTTGTAGTTATTTCCTAAATTAAATTATTCGTTATTCTAATTATTTTTACCTTTTTTTTTCATAAGATAAAATTCAGGTCCATATTAATAGATTGGTGGCAATGATGATTATCTGTTATACAGTATGCCTCAGTAAGTTGGAACCATGTGGGAATCTTTTTTATTATTAATTTTAGGAAAAAACTTATTCTTCATAAAAAGTTCTAAAATCTAAAATACAATTATCAGATATCAATTTTTTCCAGTAGTATTCGAGGTTTGTCAAAAAATATAAATTTTACTCAAGAGTAAAATACCTTTTTTGACAACATTGAAAAATGTTATTTAAAATAGTTGATCAGAATTAAAAACTAAATTGAAATATGCAATTACATCCATTTACATTGAAAAAATGTATTCATTTTTGAAATGTATTTCTGGGTACAATGCAAATTTTACTGTGGTTACGTGTTTAAATTGCAAAATTGTTAGAAAACATTAAGAAACGAGAAGATTATCATGACTTTTAGGGATAAATGTTAATTCAATATTAAACAAGTATAAAACCTATTTTTTCAATCTAAATAGATGTAATTGCATATTTGAACTTAGTTTTTAGTTCTGATCAACTTTTTTAAATAACATTTTTCGATATTATCAAATTTAAAGGTACTTTACTCTTAAGTAAAATTCATATTTTTTGACAAACCTCGTATAGGACTGGAAAAAATTAATATCTCATGATTGTATTTCAGATTTTAGAACAAGCAGAACTTTTTATGAAGAATAAGTTTTTTCCCAAAATTAATAATAAAAAAGTTTCCCATACGGTTCCAATTTACTGAAACATGCTGTATACGTAAAACGTCGTAGAAAATGTAATGTATGATACACCACTGAATTTGTCTTTAAATTCTCTATCTATCTGTTGGTTTAATTTTTATTGTGATACTTTTCTTTGGTTCACTGATACTTTTTTTATCGAAATTGTTAGGTAATTTTATATATGTTTTGATGAAATTAAAATGAATTTACAAAAAAACTACCACAGAACCGTAATTCAAAATTATTGTCACTGACGATCTTAGTTATTTCAGATAAAATGTCATTAAAATGACAAGTGTGATATATCACTGAATTTGAATTTTAACGGTTTATCAATTTTTGTAATAAAAGAGACAGGTCCATATTAAAGAAAAATTATTTAATTGTGACCGTTAAGACACTAAACGTCGTATCAAAGATTTATTAGTACAGTTTTATAGCAAATTTGAGATACAATAAAACTTTCCTGTTCCATTTTTTAAATAAAAATTATAGGAGTAAAAAATCAAAAGAGCATTTTTAGTTTTTCTTGTATAACTTGAGAAGGGCGAAAATCCCTGTAGATTTCTTTAGACCAATGTAATAATCTTCAAAATAGTTAACTTTTTTCCTATTTAACCGCCTCTGTATCCATTACGGTTTTTGATATAGCTATGTTATTCCTTCCAATTTTAGACATCCTGTATACTCGTCTGGCAGATTCTTGCAACCGCTGGAAATTCTGGCTACTTACATATATTTTTTAAACAATTGAAAGAACATACCCTCAAAATTTTAGCCTTGTGGGAGCAGGTTATGAATTACTATCTCGATGACAACTTTGCTATCGTCTGGCAAATACTTGCAACCCTCGAAATAGGTTGTCAATTTTTTTTTACACTTAAACATATATAAATTACAACATATTAAATTTGTAGCCTTGTGGGAACAGATTAAAAAAACAATTTTTTTTATATTTTCAAAAATTTAAGAGTTAATAACGCAACTGCAAGATCTCTGCCAGAACGATATTTTCTTAATTGACTGATAATGAAACATCATTTAAATTTTTTTTAGCTTTGTGGGAAACGGGTTAGTCGGATGGTTCACTAGCTCTTCTACTATTAGTTCGATCCTAGGTCAAACAACAACACAAGTGCCACAAAACATGGGTTCTGTGCCAGTGCCGTAGCCGTACCAGTTCCGTAGCCATACCAGTGCCGTACACAGCCAAACGAGGGATTACCGGTGAGAAAATTGTATATATGGTATAATGTTTTAAATTTTTAAAGAGTTTTGTTTATTTTAAAGTTCGTATGCAGGGAAAAGTACCATACTGGGGGAAAACGATAAGCGGTATTTCTGGCAGGTTTTCTTGATTTACTACTACCGTTAAGCCCAGCCAGGAACCAAGGAAGTATTTCTGGCGATTTTTCTCGATTTACTACTTGAAAGCTTTGTTGATATAGAAAATCATTAAAAGTTAAATTTATTATACCGGGAGACAGCGACAGGTAGTATTTCTGGCGAGTTTTCTTGATTTACTAATAACGTTAAGCCCATACCGAAACCAAGAGAGTATTTCAGGCGAGCTTTCTTGATTTACTTTCTTGGACACTTTGATGACGGAGACATATGTACAGGGGGTGGAATTTATATAAAGTAAAACTCATTTTATATACAAGAGATCTGCTAATAATAACTTTATAATAGAACTTTACTATCCGACCAGTAAAATTTCATTCGCTTCACTGGTCACCCACACGCATTGTTTCGCCCGCATTATTTCACGGGATCTCACCCCCGCAGGCGTAACACTATTCATACATTTAACATTTTTGCTTTATGTCTTGTGAATCATTTTTACCGGAAAACTGATCGCCGCCAGTTACACACCGTTTTCCCCTTCCTGCAATAAGTTTTCGTTTGAATATTTTTTTTCTCTCTAGCTGATTAATAAATAAACATGCCAAGGGGCTACATTCACAGGTCGGAATTTTAACATAATGGCATATAAAACTCATTAAATGAAGAGCATATTCACTAATAATTATTTCCGTTACTGCCAATAACAAGCATATTTCAAAATAATGCCTTTTTAATTTTAAAATATTTAAGATCCCGCCCTTCTTCAATATCCAATCACGGAAAAATTCGGCAGTGCCACGTTGCCAGGTCTAATCATTCAAGTTACGTTTGTTTGACTTCTCTTTTCATTTGGTAAACGTCTAAGTCGTATTTGTGTGATGTTCTGTGTTAAATTATTTTTTTCATTTGCTAAAGTGTTAAAAGTTATTTAAAATGAATGTATGATTTTATAAAGCAGATTCTACTAATCTTCCACGAATAGATGTACATAGAGAAAATAAGAAAAAAAATAACAGCTTATAACATATATAATCAGAGTATACATAATTACATAACAGGGATTGTAAGCAAATTAAAAAAGGAAATACAATAATCCTGGAATTGATGAAAAAAATTGAGAAGATCACTTTCCATCAGTGACTGCTTCCCACATATTCTTATATTTGGTCCTCACACATAGTTTTTATATCAAAGAACAAGTCCTACAAGAGTTTGTCAGCATATGAATATTTTTCTCCTCGTTTTTGAGATATCATTCCGTTCTGGTTTGAGTCGAAAATGTAGTTCACTAGGTATTCTTTAAAATCTAACAGTTTTGCGACCTCTTCGACGCATAATTGACTACAGAGCAAGTAGTATGCATACTTTATAATACTCTTATTTCTAATAAACAATATTTTTATGTACACTGTCACTTTATTAAATATCGATAAGGCATCCAGAGTAGTTAGTCACACAACTATTGTATACTGTTCTCTTCGCGTTAACTACATGAAAGACGTGGATTTGTGTGTCTACCAGCGGTCATCTTGAATTTCATCTGACAGCATCTTGGATAGGTCTATTACCAGATTGAATTGGATATAAATAAGTTAGGTTACGTTAACTGTCACATCTGTCAATGTTATTGTTAGTTATGTTAAAGAATGAGGATAAAGATGTTTAAATATTTTCTAGTGGGATAGAAAAAGATAACAATATAATCTCGTGTAATAATAGTACTACAGGAATAGACTGATAATCCTACAACATAGCAGCAGATTAATCAATCTTATTGGTGTTACGTCACTTACCATTTTGACCACACTTTTTCAAATTTCAATATTTTTTTCTGCTTTATTTGGGACTTAAACAAAGTAATTTTTCACTCAAGTGTTTATTTTATCGTATATTATAACCCTGAATTTTATCTCAGTTCATGACTGAAGCCCATTGGTAATTTTAATGTATTAATTTTTATTTCTGTCCACATACGTTAACATCATAGCAGTAGATTCTCCGGACGCAGTCCAGGGGGGCAAGTTAAGTCTGTCCTACCGGCCGACACGGAATTGGTCAAGGACATAACGATCTCCGGAGTATTTCTTTCTTTACTGAAACTGCCCGAGCAAGTGACCTTTACGAACATTACGAATGTTAGAATTCCTCTGTCAAAAATTGTTCTTGAACTTTGTCAGAAATTAAATTTTGTACTGTTGCCAAGCATTTCCAATAATTAGCTAAGGTTTGGTACAGATTTCTACGGTGCAAAACATTTTTATTTTAAGGTTACCTTAAGGTAATCCTTTACTTAACTAAGTTTGATTTTAAGGAATATTGGTCCAAAAGGCTGTAAATCCAGTACACTAATACACATCAAAATATACAATATACAAAACAAAGGTTCTACTCAATACGCAACACCCCCATCCTCTAACTCAGTGGAAAGGGGTAAATAAGATATGTACGAGTACATAATTAAATATGCACAAGCGATCTGATTCACAACGTAAAATAAGAGTAACATAAAATGACGATAATATTAACTAAAATATTATTTTTTTGCTTTATAAACGTCATCTGTGGTTATTCTATATCTTTCGGTTCAAAAGTTAAAAGACGGGGACCGTATAATTAACATTTTCAAATTTAAATTTCATTTATGACCTACTCCCAAAGGTAAAAAAAGTTTCTTTTATCATCATAATTTAAAGTTGACATATAAATTAAAATATCTCCATCCCACGTTTTGTGTTTTGGGTATAAATTACATTTTTTTACTTACCAAAAATATTGCGATCCACGCTAAACCGATATTGTCGAAAGAAATAGTATCTTGAAAGGGATTGTGGTTTCTATCCGAACAAAGTGAGAAGTAATGATTCCAATTGACACAATAAAGATCATTATTTTTGTATAATGGCAATTCCTTTTCTTCCTTTGTCAAGTTGCAATAACGAGATCCATTTTTATAGGGAGGTAAATCAGAACAAAAATGCATTCCAGAATTCAAATTTTTACTGCAAATGAAGTCGGAATCCACAGGTTTATAGAAGTATCCTATTTCTCTGAAACAATTAAAATTATTGCAATCATTTATATTTTTATAATTTCTAGCTAATATGCCGTCAAGTTAAATCTATTCGATAGATAAATTAAAAATAACAATTCATACGCCACTGCTAAAAGTTCCTGTTAACCCAATCACTCACATTCTATGAACTTTTAATCGATGCTTTTATTTCTTCAGCCATTATCAACGTACTTCTTTGTGCCCAATGATCACAAACGTTGTTGACAAGACTTTACCAATATTATAAAATTACTTTTCGGATTTTTAGACATTCACTCGATAGTCCCAATGGAGCCACACAATGACGGCTTACTTGTTTAGTTCTAAGGGGCTTTTATCTCGTGATAAATATTTTCCAAAAATATTTGGTATGAGATTATTTAAATTATACTTCATTATCTTTTGACTTACTCTTTATTTTCGTTATTATTAAATGATTTATGGTTTGAGAACTTGACTAAAATGAATTGATTTTTTAAAAATTGGCGAATCGCGAGAAGCGATACGCCCCCGGATTATTCTAATGACTATGCAATAGATATAGAAAAATTGATCGAATTGGTCGGTTTTTCCGAAATTAATAGATTTATTGGATACGATAAAAAGCGCCGAGATCATTGAATAATAACTAAATTGCTGCCTTCTAAATAAAGCAAACTTTTGCGCCTTTCTAAACATAAATATTAAACTTAAAAAATTTGATTATATCAAATCCTTAGCATATCGTAGAGTATGAAAAAAAATGTAGATAATCCTTATTTCATATAACGAAAGTGCAGATTCTCACACCAAGTAGACCAAATAGATACTGAGTATTGACAAGCATAAAAGGAGCCTTGGAGTGTGATTTTCCTTTGAGAATACGCATAATTGTGTTTTAGAGGCGTTGAACTGTAACAAATTCTTGATTTCCCAGTTGATGCTGACCTGGAGATTTGCGTATAACGAGACATTGTTTGCAAAACTATTAATAGTTTATTCGTATCCAATAGAAATAATATTGTATATGCAGTGGTCCTAAAAGTAATTTGATATAATAACAAAATTTTGGTTATGTATATAAAATGGACCAGCGATTTTAAATTTTATATTTTCGACGTTGCCGAATGTACAGTTTCTAAGATATACGAACAATATGTTTATTTTTAAATGGGATAACCCGTATATTTTACAATTTTCTGTTACATGAGAATTTTAGGACCTCATCGGATAAAGTTAACACTAACGCTATTGCTTATTTGGGACAGACTGCGCATGCTCACGTAAAATTAAAAATATAGGATAAATTTTCTGAAATAGCGGTATATTTTTCGGGTCCCCTCAACTGAATACATTTAAAACAATTTTCATAATTGACACATGATATCAGGGCCGTAGCGTGTGTTTTACGCGACCGGGGCGAGATTTTACCAGGAGCCCCCTCTCCCTACAATACATTTTTTATATTATTATTCTTTGCCGACGGCCGTGGTGTAAAGACTGACTAACCTATTTCAAGGTTATGCTTCCGTGATATGGTGGCCCAAAGCAAACAAAGCGAATGCAACTAGACAGCTAGGCAACCTACAGAGAGTAGCATGTCTTCTGATAAGAGGGATATTTAGAAAAACACTGCAGCTGTGGAATTTATGATGGGGCTCCCTAAGCTACACCTAGTAATCGAAAAAGAGATACTCGCAGTAACCTACAATTTGGGTCTAAACGGAATGGGTTGGGAACTTTCAAGGATAGGATACAAAGTTACTTTTTTCCGTAATAATTAAAATATATAAATTAAATAGCGCAAGGCACTGGAGTAGAATTAACATAAAATTATGAGAGAAGCTTCGAGTATAAGGCCAGTCATACCAGTTGTAAACCCCGGCCGAAAGGTGGAGTCACTCAAGTATTTGTTTTGCATAACCAGCCCACCTTATGGTATACGGCAGCCGGAATCAAGTTAGCTGCAGTGGTAGCCACATTCTGTTTACTTCAGCGACCTTTAGAGATAGGTCAAGCGGAAGACAAGACAAGTCCAATTCGACTGGAACCTGGAGAGCCGTCAGTCCGACCACAAAATGCCAACCAAGCCAGTCGTGCCTGTTCTGTCCGTTACATACCTGTCATCCGGATTTTTGGTAAATTGGATAAAGTATTTATTTACTTCATTCCTTTTTTTTTTGTTTAACATCGATCCCTGGAGTATTTATTTCTCCACTGACGCTGCCCTTGCAGTGACCTTCACACTATAAACGGAAGGTGGCGCCCGAGGCAATCCGAAAACTGGACTAAGGCGCCAAAGTGACCCGTAAGGACCGAAGTATGTTACAATACCATTCCATAATTGCAGATATACTAAGAAAAAATCCAGTGCTAACGATGCCACGATTTTTTGAAACCTTTTGTGGTAAACATAACTGAGAGGGACAGAAAAAGTGAGGTCAGGACTCAGAAAAATCAATCAGTCTGGTATACAGACAGGTCCAAAATAGAAAACAGCACAGGAGTTGGATTTTATTTGATGAACTCAGGGAGAATATGAATGCGATAAATTCTTGTATGAATGTGGTGTTGCTTGAGGATCTTAGAAATAATCAACATCCCTTAATGCAATGAAAAGGGAGGAAATACAGTACAAACTAGTATTAGACTGTCATAAAAACTTAAACGCCTGCCAGAACATAACAAGATAACTCTTGAATAAGTACCTGGACTATTTCCTACCAATATGTAAAGGGTATGCCTGAGAAACCAGTAAAGGGGTAATACAGGGAATATTGGATGGAACATTTGGGACAAAGACAGTCCAAAGCATTAAGAGACGGTCTAACTAAGAGCAAAGATAATCAGCTGTTAGGCCTGAATAAACTGGAGCTTAAAATTGACAGGGCACTGTGAGCTCAGAAGACAACTGAACTTCATAGTAGTATTGGAAGATTCCCTATGCAAGGAAAAGGACGAAACTCCTCTTCATATATTATGTAACGCACTTCGGTCGTTACGTGTCACTTTTGGCGCTTTGGTTCAGGTCTCGAATTGCCTCGGGCGCTACCTTCCGATTATAGTGTGAAGGCCACCTGCTCGGGCAGCTTCAGTGAAGAAAGAATACTTCAGGGGTCGTTATGGTCTCGACCAATCCCGTGTCGGCGGGTAGGGCAGACTTTACTTGCCCTCCTAGCCTACGTTCCGGAGTATCTGCTGCGGTAATCCTCGTCCGGTATGGCTGGAACTGGTACGGCTGGCTACTACACTGGTGTCGGTCGCTGTCAATCTTCTTATCGCCTTATGCAGGACGGTTATTAGTGTTCGAGCCTCTAATCGAATACTGACCGTGGCGGCACCACCTTTCGGATAGCGTTTGATGAATCCGATGGAATGTCGCGGTGTTTATTATATTTTATGTGTTCATGGTGCATTTTGATTTTAGCAAAATTACTATTGCCGGAAACTGAATCGAGAAAGGAAATAGCACTTTGGGGTACAATATCCTGAAACCGAAAAGATAGCGAAAGCTAATATTAGAACCATTCTGGACATTATCAAGAGTATTGGTCTGATATGAAACTGGCGGGGCACAATAATCCTAGATCCCTTCCATGTGGGATTTTCCACGCCCACTCACCTCGAATAGAATAGAACATCCATGAAAAAGTCAGTAAATTAATATCGATCGACTCTCACGATTACCATTACTGATTCAGTAGGCATCTTCACCATCATTTAACGGTTTTCCGTTATAAAAATTGTTTCACTAATTTATTTTTGAAAAACAGATTAGATGTACAGTATTAATAGTTAGTATTGATGGTGCCTTCTAATTTTTACAATTTGAAATTAGGTACTTCGAAATTAGACAAGTACAAAAATTTTATAAGATTCAAAATTTACAATCAATTTTTTTTAAAAAGCAGAAAAACGCAATTGCTTGCTAAAACTCTGTCTTTTACATTCCGTTATTCTATACGCGTTAACGTTAGTGTTAGCGGGTGAGGTGCTAAAACTCTCTACTGTCAGCAGGTACGTCGTGATATTTTTTTGTAAATAGGCTTACCAGCGATAAAAATCAACGTAAAATACATTGGTACATTTAACAGAGCGTCAAAGAATTGAAACTAAAAGATGTGGTGACACACGAAGACGTATGTGAAAGACTTCTTATTTTTCCCTCTGTCCGATGAATCCGACTACCCCCTTGCTATATGGCCTCCCAAAAATTCATAAACCTAATATTCCTATTCGGCCATTAGTCAAATTTTGCAATTCTCCTGTTTCCAAACTTTTCCTTAATACAGTTCTAAGAAAAACTACTGGATTTGTGAATCTCTAACATAAAAATCCCACCTAATTCCCATTTAATTTCATTAGACGAAACTAATCTATTCCCCAGCATACCTCCTCAAGAATGTGTCGCTCTAGTCAGAAATTTGCTTTTTCACAATAATATTGACATTCACACTATTTTAGATCTTTGTTCTCTGCTGGGCATCGCCCTAAATCAAGATTTCTTTAAATTTAATAACAGATTATACAAACAAACCCATGGTTTATCAAGGAGATCGAATTTATCCACTTTTCCAGCTGAAATATTTATGAACAATTTAGAGAAATCTTTTCTTTCGCATCCTCATATTAAGGACAGAATTATCTTTTATTTATGAAGACGATTGCGTTGTTTTGTTTCACGATTCTAAAGATAACATTCACCTCTTTCTAAATTATATCAATACTTTACATTCTAGAGTTAAATTTACCTTAGAATTTTAAACTGATAATAAACTACCCTTTTTAGACATTCTGATTCATAAGATTCCAGCCAACTCGTACCTCACTTTCGATATTTACAGAACACCCACTACCACGGATACCCTAATCGATTTTCACTCCAACCACACGTATAGTCACAAGATAGCTTCGTTCAATTCTCTGTTTCACAGAGTTTTTTCAATTCCCCTATCTGAATCTTCGTTCAAACAAGAGATCAATATTATCAAACAGTTAGCACTAAATAGTAACTTCCTTTTAGAACTAATACAAAAGAGTTATTATAAATTCTTTATAAAATTCAAATTAACTTTCAATTTATCTGTGGCCGCTCCCGAAACGAATTTTATTAGCTCCATTCCTTTCCTAGGCCCAATTTCTTATAATCTAGCCAGGACATTCCGTAAATTCGATATTCTTGTCGCTTTCAAGCCCTCCTATTCCTCTTCTAGTATTTTAGTTAGTCCCATTTTTACACAAACCGGGTGTATATCGCCTCTCCTGTCAAGATTGTAACCCTATTTATTTTGGTGAAAATGGAAGAAGAGTAGAGACTCGTATTAACGAACATAAAAAACACATTGATAATTTTTGACATACCGATATTGTTAATTCCCCATCAGCATTTTCAAATCATATCCTGGAATCCAGACATTCTCACACTAACATTAACGCCTCTCTTTTACATCATTGCACGAAAGGTACTAAATTAAATCTACTTGAGATGTTTGAAATCAAGAAAGCAATTTCCAATATTGATGTTACTTGTCTAAACGAACAGCTCCATCCTACTGGAAATTATGTATTCCTCAATTTACTCTTCTAATGTTTGTTTTTATCCATTTGACATTATTTAGGTTACAATTCTTCTCCGTTCTTCTTTTCCTCTAGTCCCTGCCAGTTTCCAGTTCGATGTCCCCTTCCATGAGGTTATTCGGCCCAATGTGTCAAATAGTCAATTCTTATATCATTTGTTAATATTAAACTGTCAGCCATTTAACGCATGGTGGTATCTATGTGTTAAACTT
Organism: Neocrepidodera transversa; assembly: GCA_963243735.1. Lineage (NCBI taxonomy): Eukaryota > Metazoa > Arthropoda > Insecta > Coleoptera > Chrysomelidae > Neocrepidodera > Neocrepidodera transversa. Next base: position 28,341,473 of record OY725341.1, read on the forward strand.
TAAATCAATTTAACTTCGCTTTGATTTCGATAACTATAAACCTCTTTAATAGAGATCTCACACGTATGGTTGTTTTCTAAAATTTGGGGTTTATTTTAATATATTTTAATTTTTATAACTAAGTTTTATGTAAACATTTTTTTTAAAAACGTTTAATGGGTTCTTAACATGTAAAGTTATTATTTACATACGTTCACTTTCATACCAATGTAAAAAAAAAATTCATCCAGTTCATACTTTGTAGTAACACATCTATTTGTAAGTAATCATATTTGATAGTTAAACTTTTCATTGTATTCTAACAATTGTCAATTTGTATTATAGGCCTGAGGATGGCCAATGATTGGCCGAAACATGTCGTCGACCCTTATTAACATTATCTTCTTCATTAAATTTATTGTGGTGTGACATAGTCTTTCATTATTCGTTGAATAATTTTTACCACATTTGGGTATGGATAATCTCCTGTTTTTTATTTAATAAGAAGTATGAAGACATAACTCCTATAGCACGTGGTACTGTATCTAAAATTATTCATAAATTTGAGGAAAGTGGACATGTACGAGAACTCCCAAAAAGTAGCAGCCCTGCTATTCCAGAGCAAACAAAAACAGACATTTCTTTGCCGATGGTTGAAGACCCTCATAAGGATACTAGAGTTGTTACAACCGAAAATAACATCAGTCAAACGACATCAGTCAAACGACTACTCGTAAATAATTAAAAAACGACAAATGGCATTCCTATAAAGTACAGGAACTGAACGAAGACGATCCAGATAGCAGAATGGAGTTCTGTGAAACAATAATAAATGGACTTGACACTAATCCTAATTTCTTTATTCAAATCCTTTTTTCTGATGAGGCTACTTTCTATTTAAATGGCAAGGTCAATAAACAAAACTGCAGGTTCTGGCCAGATGAAAATCCTCATTGGATGGTGTAGGCACATACGTAGTATCTACAAAGGATTAATGTGTGTGCAGAAATTATTGAAAATATTGGACCTCATTTTTGGAATAAGGTGAAGATTACTGGTCAATTTTAGAACTAGAGATGATATAAATCCTTATATAGTGAATAAATCAATTTGGATTCAGCAAGATGGAGCGCCTCCTCATTATATTTCAGGCGTTCGTGAGTTTTTCGATATTACATTTCTAAATCGTTGGATTTTAAGAAGAGGAGCTATCGAATGGCCAGCAAGATCTCCGGATTCGACACCTCTGGGTTATTTTATGTGGGGTTATTTAAAAAGTAAAGTGTATGAGAATAAGTTTCAGACTATCCAAGGACTGAAAGACATCGTTACAGAGGAGATAGCACTAATTTCTCTGGAAACGATTAGAAAATTCTTGGATAAATTTTCAATTAAAATGTTTCCAATGAGAAGGAGGTCACATCTTTAGGTATTACTTTATTAATTACACAATAAAAATGTTTTTCCTAATATCTAAAAATTATTGGTCATTTACAGTTTGTATGCTGCATCGGCAGTGAAGAAACTAACAGAAAATTGTAAAATAAACGGTTTGTCCCATTTAAAAATAAACATATTGTTCGTATATCTTAGAAACTGTAAATTGGGTAACGTGGAAAATATACAATTTAAAATTACTGGTCCATCTAATATACATATAACGGAAATTTTGTTATTGTATCTATCTAATATATCTTCATATTTCCATACTTTACGTGCACCCTGTATGTTTTATATGTAAAAATCAATTGCTTCTTCAGTTAATTAAATAAAATTTTATAATATTTAGACTCAAACTAAACTTACTTTGGAAAATCTATGGTTGGATACTGATCACGATTGAGGACACATCGTTGTCTGAGAACTCCTTGCCAGAGTTGAACTCCGATAATTCCAAAAATAAAAAAGACGAAAAAACATAACAATAACACATTCCCTAACATAGGTAATGTGTCCAAAAGCAACATAACCAGTATTCTCATACCTAAAACAAAATAACATGTTGTTAATAGTATTATCAACAAAAACATAATTAATTAACATAGAATAAAACGTTATAATGAATGGAATAATAGAGGGAAACACAAATATTATTACATACTTGGTATTCTATTTATAGCTCGCAAAGGCCTCAATACCCTGATTGTTCTGACCGGCGATAGATTAAGGTTATTAAAACTTGGTAAACCATATTCAACTGCTCCAGCAAGGACGATTATTAAATCCAGACAATTCCAGGAGTCAGCTAAATAGGATCGTTTACCATAAACTCCTATTGCGATCATTTTGATTGTCATTTCGAGTGAAAAAAAGGCGAAGATAAATTCATCGAATCTCTGAAAATTTAAAAAAATTTAATTAGCTTTCTGTCATCATTTTCATAATTGTATTTTTAGTAACTTCTATTTTAAAAAGATAACTGATTATAATGTTGAAATTCTTCTATTTTTTTTTATACTTTTTATTTATACTCAATAACTCGAATTATAGGATCACTGAAAGTCATGCCAGATATGATATTACTAGTAAACAAGTGAAAATATTTTAAGTCACGAAAACAAATTTCTGTATATTACAAATACTTTAGTATGTATATATGGAATATGTAGCGGGAAAGTAAAAATAGCTCAAAGATTAATATCGTTTTAGTGGTTTTTAACGATGCTAAGTCATTTGCCGTTGTCCGTTTGACTCTCTCTCATCGTTCTCAAGATGAATCAGGCAACTGACGGACGGACGGACGGATAAACGGAAGGACATACGGACGGACAAAACCGTTGTATGAGTTTTTTTTTTGAAAACTCTAAAAATGATAATCATTATGAGATAATAAGTTTTTGGGACCAAAAAAGGTGGAAAGAAGTTTGAAAAAAATTTGTAAGAAATAAAATTATAAAAAAGAGGGAGGAAATGGGTGAGGAAAAAAAATTGGAAAAAAATTATTTCAAAGAAATAATTAATAAAGTACGGGAAATTGGTAAAGTAAAAGATTCAAAAAATGTTTGAAACATTTAGAAACTAGAAAAAAGGGGGGGGGGAAGTGAAGAACAAAAGTTTGAAACATAAAAAAACAAGTAAAAATAAGAGGAAAGCGTTACGGTGAAAAAAGTGGAAAGAAAAGTTAGAAACAATGAAAGCAGTAAAAAAGTAGGAAAAGAAAATAGGGAAAAAAGTTGGGAAAAAAAAGTTTGAAACAGAAACAAAACAGTAAAAAAAGGTAGGGAAAAGATGGGGTATGACAAAAAAAGGTGAGGTGAGGTTTTTTTTGATAACTCTAAAAATGATAATGATAAATTAAAAGATTTAAAAAAAAAGTGTGAAAAAGTTGAGCAAACAGTTAGAAACATAAAAAAAACCAATAAAAATTAGAAAAAGTTGATAAAAAGTTTGTAACAAATAAAATTATAAAAAAGAAGGAAGAAACGGGTGTGGAGAAAAATATTTCAAACAAATAAAATTAATAAAGTAGGGAAATTGGTAAAGAAAGAGATTAAGAAAAAGTTTGAAACATTTAGAAACTAGAAATACAAGACGAAAAAATTGGGGGAAAAGTGGAGGCACATAAAAACAAACCAGTAAAAATTAGAGGGAAACGTTATGGTGAAAAAAGTGGGAAAAAAAGTTAGGAACAATGAAAGTAGTAAAAAAATAGGAAAAAAAAAGAAAAGTGAGAAGAAGTTGAGAAAAGAAAGTTTGAAACAGAAATAAAACAGTAAAAGGATAAGGAAAAGATGGTGTGACAAAAAAAAGTTGACAAAAAAAAGTTTAAAACATGAAGAAATAAGTAAAAGAATAGTAAATACTGGGAAAAGGGTGATGGGAAAAATGGTAGGAAAACAGTTGTGAAAAGGAAGTATGAAACATAAATAAAACAGTAAAGCAGTGGGGGAAAATGAGTGGGAAAAAGAAAATGAACCATTTTGATCTATTAATAGTATTTTATTTTTGAAAATACGTGTAATTTGGTGTTACAGTTGCTGAAAAAAAACTCTTATACAATGGTTCTGTCCGTCCGTCTGTTAGTCTGATTCAACTCGAAAGTGGTGAGATACTAAAATGATATACATGCTATTTCTAACGTTGGTATATTCTAAACCATAAGAGATACGAAGGTGAATAAATTGGCAAAAAGTTAACTACTTAGGAGAACATTACATTGGTCAAAAAATATCTACAGGGACTGTCGCCCATCTTGAGTTATACAGGGAGAACTTAAAATTCCCTTTTTTAGTTTATTATGCATATAATTTTATTTAAAGAAATATCAAAAAATAGAAAATAAAAGTATTATTGTATCTCAAATTTTCTACAAAAGAATTCTGATAAATCTTCGATATGACGTTTTGAGTTTTAAGGGCCACCATCAAGTTATTTTTTTTAAATACGGACCTGTCTTTTTTATTACAAATACCCATAAAGCGTTAAAATTCAAATGTAGTTATATATCACACTTGTCACTTTAACGACATTTTATCTGAAATAACTACTGACAATAATTGTAATTACGGTCCTGTCCTAGTTCTTTTGTAAATTCGATTTAATTTCGTCAAAACGAATATAACGATAGGCATTCTTCGATATTACCTAACAATTTCGATAAAAAAGATGCATAATCAGTGAAATAAAAAAATTATCAATATTCTGAGGACGCTCAAACGGTGGTGCACTGATACGGGATTTTGACCAATCGGGTTCACGAATGGCTATTATAACCAAATCTTCTCACATACATGTATTATATGTGAAAGAAGATCTAAACATTTTAACTGGAAAAAAGTTTTCCTATGCAAAAAACCTGATTTGTATAGCGAGTACCGGAAGAGCTGGCCCGATCCTGCTGGAGAAAATTACCTTCTGAAGTGAGAACCGGAACTCAATCGAAGCTTTCGTTTGAAAGTTATAGTGTTTACATCAAGACAGACAGACAGGACATATTTTTTTACAGACTATGGTACCATAGAAACTGATTTACTTCATTAAGGAATATGAGAATGATGAAAACATTTTCTAATAAAAATTGATTCAGGAGAATTCATATTTGAAATCTTCAATTTTCGCTATGTTGTAATATATTTCTTATCCGAATTGTTAGGTAATGTCAAAGTATGTCTATTATTTTATTCGTTTTGATGAAATATAAACTGATTTACAAAATAACTACGACAGGACCGTAATTTTAAATTGTTTTCACTGATGATGTTAGTTATTTCAAATATGGCATTTTTAGTTCTACCTGTATAACTCAAGAATACCTGTATAACTCCAAAATAATTAACTTTTAGCCCAATTAATCGTCTTTGTATCTCTTATTGTTTAGAATATAGCAATGTTAGCACATGATCATAGAAATGGCCTGTATAAGGTATATATACAGAAATGTGTTGTCGTGACTTTTTGAACTTTTGAAAACTTACGGCAAATATTTTGCCGTTTTTTACTTGTTTTTTGTTCTACAAGTTTTAATTAAGAACAAACAATCTGAGGTGAGTATTTTTTATGTAAAAATATTTCTTACAAACTTTATCACAAACCGGCAACAATGGTTTCAGTAAAATTTTCCAAGGCGTCTGGTTAACCTTCAATATTATCGAGCGCAGAATAAATAATATTAGTAAAAGCGAGAAATTAATTTAATGGTAAAATTAATATTATTCGCTTTAAGACAATTAGTTTTAATACGGACATATATTTCAATTACACTCTATATATTAATTACTACACAAGCCTATTTTAAAAATTAACTTACAGTAAGCATATAAAATATGTGTCTAAAATTTTCTCAAAGTCAGAAAGTAGCCACATCTTTGTCCAAAAAAATTTAATTATTTCTCAGAATAAATAAAAGGCCAGTACATTACTAATTTGTGCTTACTTGTAAGTTTCTACTGTTCAGTTCTATGTAGTCAAATCTATTAAGTAAATAATCAATGTGTAAAGTATACTTTTATGTTAGCAGTAAAATAAATATTTCGTGGATGTTTTTTTTCCGGGACCGTTATTTATCAACTGGATTCACAACATTGACTAATCAATGACTACTTCTTCTAGAGCCAGTACAATCAAATGAAATCAACAAAACGGAAATTCTCATCACCACTAATGACGATCTCCAATAATATCTAGACATAAAAAAGAAATATTATCTCAATTGTTCAAGATACACGAATGTGATTTTCTGCTGATCCAAGAAACATATAAGGGCGATACAAAGCAACGAACCCGAATAGCCCGCATAAAACTGATTCTATAAATACAAATATAGCGGTGCCAAACATGGAGTCAACGTCATCTCTGAGACCTCAACTACTACAGTATTTTCAAGAGATACAATGAGACCGGCGAGTATGATTAAAACCTCGAAACATAGGCAGAGACAAACGACCTGCATATTATCCACGACCCGAAACTATCACCATCTTTCAACAGCGGTACAGCGGTAGTGTGAAGAGAGGATACAACCCAGATAACATCTTTGTAGGAGAACCAATACTACGCACCTAGCACCGGCTCATCATATAGAGCAAGTACCATTCAAAAGGAGGTTCAATTTCAAAAAGCCAGACTTGAAGCGATTCAGCAAGGAACTCGATACGAAGATAGAAAAGATCCACCGCAGACTGGGATGTACGAAAACTTCTTCGCTCTGGTCTAGCCCATCTCAAGAAGAACAATACCCAGAAGGTGTAGATGACAAACCAGTGTTAGACCGCTAACAGTCCCTTTTCGAAGATGATCCCTTTTTGGAGGACTTTATCCATAGCAGAAAACTGCAAAGATAAATAGGGTGAACTGATGGAGAGCCTAGATGTGAATATTAATGGGGATACCAAAACACCACATAATGTCACCCAAGTGATAGCCGATCAGTTGACAAGCCAACTTCTCAAAAACGGCAGAACGCTTAGCCGTAAAATGCGAAACCCAGTAGTGCGCCATTTTCTTGAGGAACCATTCCCGAGAGCAGCAATATCTGCCATTAAATCAAAAAAATCAGCTGACATCGATGAATGGGAAGTCGAGCAAATAAATAACGTCGCTCAAAGAACAACCGAATGGCTGCTAAAACTGATGAACGCATCTGGGGTGAACAATCAGACCACGAAAGGTTGGAGAAAAGATCGAATAGTCGCACTACTAAAACCCGGAAAGGAACCTAACTGCCCCAAAAACTCTCAACCAGTCCTCTTGCTATGCCATACCTTTAAGATCCTGGAACGCTTACTGTTAAACCGAGTGGGAAATAGGCTGCAGAAGCGATTCATCCATCAGCAAGTATGCAGACGTTGCTTTTATAGATCTTACAGCCGTATACCATATGATGAATCATAGGAAGTGGCTGAAGAAAGTATACGAGCTCACGGAGACTACCAAATGACATCGCTGACAGGCACAACAGAAGGTTCTATGTTTGCCTGCAGGAAAGGAACAGCAGATCGGGGACTAATAAATACGGACTACCACAAGGAAGCGTCGGGTCGCCAATTCTCTATATCTACATGAACAATTAGCCAATGACATATTCCACCCGAGATTTCAGCTACGCTAATGATATGGAAATCTGTTCAAGTTTCGAAAAGGTGGAACTGAAACTGACGCAGGCTCTGTATGAACTCTCTAACTATTACGAGGCCAACCATCTGAAGCCAAACCACCTCAAAAATAAGGAAGCGGGAAGAGAGCTAGACATAACATTGAGAAACGACGGCCTCCAACACTGCAACGTACCAAAATATCTAGGGGTACTGTTGGATGGCATCCTAATCTTCAAATAGCACTATCTAAATGTAGAGGGGACAGTCAGTGCTTGAAATAATATAATCAGGAAATTGGCGAGCAATTCCTGGGGTGCAGACCACCAACTCTCAGAACCTCGGTACTAGCGCCATGTTTTTTTGAAACGGAGTACGCCGCACCAGTATGGAACGCAACTAACGCAATTTACGAAACAGCCAGGATAGTTACTAGTAAGATGCCTAAAAAGGTCCACTTATACCTGTAAAAGTTTGGGTCAAACTGGGAGATCTCTACCTACTTGATTTTGACTAATTTTGAGAGATTATTAAAGTTCCAGATTAGAAATTTTAGATGGCGCATACATCGCTCAAAGTAAACTGTAAACACAGATCAAATAGGGTGTATTTATAATCTGGCACTAAATACAGTCGAATTCTCGAATCTGCGGCTTTACATTGTCAATACAAAATGTGAAAAACTCAGCGAGGACTCGAATAATTCTAAACAGCGCCATCTTACAGAATTCTGGTAACTTTCATTGAACGCAACGGGTGGTATTCAAAAAGACTTCGAAACAAAATCGAATCACTAGATACACCATGGTTTTTAGAGATCTTAGTTACCTACTAGGTATCTGAAAAAAAATTATATCCGCTAATCGACATAACTTCACCACATATACGTAGAGAAGTGGCGGCAGACCTGGAGAGAAGAAAGCAGGAGACAGATCCCCGACACCTTCTACTAAGTGAAGAAGACGATTGAATTAACAAGATACCCTACCTAAGGTGGAACTTTCGCTAGACCAACCTTATGCGGTATGGAAAATCCTGAATGGTATGAGTACCAAGATGCAAAACCAATATATAGAAATCGGGCCTACTGACGGAGCGGGAAGCACCTTGTGTGATTCTGGCGCCAACCGGGACAAAAGGCATCAGCTAATCTGCCATCAACTAGACAACCCTTGCACAATAAACCCTATTATACTAGGGAACGATAAGTCCATACCAGCCATAAATTATAGGAATTTTTTAGTTTGACCGGATACGGGAAGTAAGTAAAGTACCAACCAATCATTTTTAACTTAATTTTCTAAATCAGGTTTTGTAAATCATGGCACACTTTTAACAAACGTACTTGTTTTTTCATCTGATGAACGATTCAATACATCATAATAAATTCTTGAATTATTTTTTTCCCGTTTACAATTTAAACTATTATTCGTGCCCATTTTTTAAGAAATACAAAACCCGTAAACAGTTTGACAACAAAAATTGCTTGCTAGATATATAGGTTCAATATTTGATTTACATTATCCTTTACTAACAAGCTCTGTAAAAAAACTTCACATGAAACCAATAAATTGATGCGCATATAGGTGTTGTTAGCATGAAATGTTTTAAAGACGATTTAGCCAGAATTTAGAAAATATTCTTCCACCAAAAATTAAAGATATTTCATAAAAATATTCCAGTTTTCTATTTCTCACCCGGTAGATATTGTATAAGAAGTTCATACAAAGTTTGCTGAGATAAAAATAAAACAATTTCGAAGTTCTAAAAAGTCTTTCAATAATTTATTAACTGGCAACACAAATAATATTTATCAATATTGACACTAACAGCTGTAAGATCTACAAAACTTTTATTAATATTAATAATGGCCGTGACCGAAAAATAAATCGTTATAAAAGTATTTTTCCACACATGTAATAACTCTTCCCATAAATTTATTAAAATGTAGAATGATTTTATTTTAAAACTAACTTACCATAAAATTAATAATGAAATTTGATTTACTGTAAATGACACCAGTATAATCAATAATATGACCAGTGAAAAGGCTTAAATCAAATTAATGTTGCCAATTCGAACTTCAACTAGCAAATACCAGATAGAACTAGAGAATGGAATATATAATTTATTAAGCTCAATAATTATCACTGAAGCTTAATGAGTAATTTTCAAACAGATTTAATATTTCATATACAATTAAAATACACAATCAAATGTAAATTATGTATGCAAAATGGTAATTGTATGACTAAATTTTGTATATTGTAAAAATATTATTTTTCATAATCAGTACTCATTGTTTCCTTGGCAATTAATTTGAAATGTATTAATACCAATCAATACAATTTAATTTCAATATGTGTTACATTTTAAGGGGTGTGATATTTAATGATTATTTTTCTTTAGAAGTGCATTTAAATTTTTCCCTATATATTTTTTTATCACAAGGTATATTTTGTTTGACTAAAGAGAGCTTTTTTTAGCTTAATTAAAACTACTTCTGAAGTCTAAGTAAAACATGAAAAAAATTGCATAAATATTTTACTGAAACCTTTTTAAATTATTCATGTAGCCGTATTTGTCATTAATTATCTCTCATACCGAGATAAAAGAAGCTGCATTAATTTGTATAAAATAATGTAGTCAGCGTGGCAATCTACAATTAAAAGTAGAACATCAAAAAGACATTTCTGCATTACAGAAATTTTTAGTCCTCACTAAAATTCCAAGTTAATAAAACTGAACATTATTATTTTGAATTAACAAATGTGAAACTAGTTTTATAGGTATAGTGTAGTCGAGATACATTTTTTACAATAATTTATTAGATATCCAAACACCTGCAGTGGGAAATAATAAAAGAGGTTACAAGGAACATGTTAGAAAAAACAGCGCTCTGGAGGTTGGTCTTATTTATGGGTGGTTAAAGGGTGTGAAAAATAGTTTTGTGCCATTTTTCCGTGGTAATTAAAATATTTAAATTAAATTGCGCACGGCACTGGATTTAGAATTACTTTAAAATTACGTGAAAGGCCAGCCGTACCAGTGGTAACTCCCGCCAAAATATGGAGTCCATCAGTCCGCTGCAGTAGCAGCCCAAAGTCCGACTTGCTGTGGCCGTCCAAATTTGAGTTCCAGTGGCAGTCTCCTCGGGCTTTAGAGGCCAGGTCAAGCTGAAGGAAGCGAAGCCACTTTCAATGGTACTGGAGTCCAAAACCGTCAACACCAACCTGGAAGATGCGCCTTTACTATTCAAAGTAAGAACCGTGTTACATACCATCTGGATTATATAATTTTGGTCTCATTCAGAAGCAGTAAATGGTTTAATTTTATATTGGAACACGGAATTGGTCGAGGCCGTAACGATCATTGGAGTATTTCGTTTTCCACTGAAGCTGTCCGAGCAAGTGGCCTTCACACTATAAACGGAAGGTGGCGCCCAAGGCAATTAAAAAACCTGGACTACGGCGCCAAAAAATCCGCTCGACGACACTAAGTGCGTTAAATATTGATTCAAAAAACATTCAACAATACATTTGTAAAATCCCAAGAGGTTATCCATATCTCGAACGTGTACAATATGCCGATATACTAAACGATAGTGTTATCTTACCGCCAAGTCTTTCTTTGATGTATTACAATTTTGGCGACTTGTAAAAATTATCGAGAGGTTTGCATATATAATCGAAAACAAAACGACGGATGCATTAACTTTTTTAAATTCAGAAAACTGCGTGGCAAAAAATTTGTATTCAGTTTAATGCAGTTGGGACTAAAAACCGAACATGCGAACAATTACAAAGTTAATACGAAATATTGAAAAAAGAAACATGGAAAGCTGTAGCCAAAAGCTGCAACGAAATATTGGGTACAGGCGTAGGTCCATATAAAAGTAAAGTCAATCCGTCATATGAAAAAAATTGAACAATAATAAAATTAAGCGCTGAAGGAATACCTTCCCGCACGCGCGCACGGATTTGCGAAATGTCGGCCGGACGCATTCGCTTCGCCCGCGTGTTATCGATCATTTATTTTTATATTAGATTTCCAGTAATCCGAAGTAACAGAAGTTGTCCGCAGTGGGGAGTACTTTCTCCTCTGCTATGGAATCTGGTAATGGATGGACTGCTGAGAATCCTTCAACAAGAAGGACACAAAACACTGGGATACGCAGATGACCTTGTTATATTATCCCAGGGAAAATTTAACACTACGGTTAGGGAACGACTTCAGATGGCCCTAAACGCAGTTACTCTCTGGACAGAGCATGAGGGTTTGAAAATTAGCCCCTTCAAGTCCAATATAATAGCATTCTCCAACAGAAGGAATTTAGGGGGCCTCAGGCCACTATGGCTTCGTGGTGAAGAGGTAAATCTGGAAGGGAGGGGTAAAATATCTTGGGTTAATGCTAGACCCAAAACTTACCTGGAACCTTCAGATTCAAAAAATACATACGAAAGCGGTTGCTACTTTAATGATAGCTAAACGCACGTATGGGAAAACATGGGGGCTCAATCCAAAAATGGTACATTGGTTGTACAATATGGTAGTGCTGCCCATGGTAACATATGCATATCTGGTCTGGTGGCCAGAGATAAAACAACGGACCGCTGTCTCCAAATTGGGCAAGATACAAAGACTTGCCTGCTTGGGAATAGCGGGGAACATAAAAACAACATCCACAGCTGCTTTGAAAACTCTTCTTGACCTACCATCATTACAATATGTTATAATGGCTCTACGACGGCTAGAGGACTTACCATTCTATGAGGGAAATCATAGACTGGGACACACTAAGCTAGATCATGTGGAAGGCAACATGCTTGGCATGAGGTCAGACCACATGAGTGCTAAATACAGCTTCAACAAAGATCTGAGAATAATAATTAAGAATCAGAATGAGTTGAATACAAGCACAGATTTCAGGACAAACCCTAACGGAATTACCTGGTACACAGACAGGTCAAAAACCGAAGGGAGAACTGGAGCTGGTATACTTATACTGCGAACAGAATAAGTACCAAGAGAGTTTCTGTATTCCAGGCAGAGGTCTATGCAATACTCGAATGTGCGAGAAATAGTAATGTGAGAGCCCACGAGTGAAAAAGAATCATAATCTACTCAGACAGTCAATCAGCTCCAGGTCACAAAGGTATCGCTGGAAACGGAAAGGCTGACGAGCTCGCAAGAAGCCAGTCGTCCATCCCAATTATTGGTCCATAACCAGCGATGGGGGTACCAAAACGTACATTTAGGAACCATATGAAAGACTGGATCAAGCGAAAACTCAAATTATACTGTGACAATGTACCTGGACTTCTACACGGGAAAAAGTTTATAAAAGATCGTAACTGAAGAACTGCTTTCAATGAGTAGGAATCAATTACGAATTACCACAGGGCTCCTCACGGGACACCTTCCCACCAGAGAGTATCTAAACAAAATGGGGCTATATAACGGCGACCTTAAATGCAGACAATGCAATAATGGGACCGAAAATGCACTCCACATACTATGCATCTGTGAGGGGCTGGATCACAGAAGGCAAAGAATATATGGAAAACCAAAAATGGATCCAGAAGACTACTACAAACAGCCTTTAAAGAACCTGTACAAATTAGTACAGCGAACAAGGTTGATGGACTGGGTACAGTAGAAAAAGAGACGGGAGATAACGCAATAAGCCCACGAGGCTGCAGTGAATCCGGTTGCAAAGAACGGTCCTGGACAAAAAAAAAATCCGAAGTTACCAACTTTCCCAAGTGGGCATTTTCAAATAATAAAAACCCTACCAGTTGAATAAGATGCAGAGTTATATTTTCTCTTACTGAAATTTCCATAAATATTGGATAATAACCATCGTCTACCACTGGCAACAACGCATTTCTACAAACGTCGAATGTTATATTAAGACTCATCTGATTAGATAGAATAATATCCTTTTCGAACTATTTCAATATCAGATTTCCAGTAATCCGAAGTGACCAATTTGGTAACACGGCATATCTGCAAACTTATGCCATTTGCATCGACATTGCATAAAAACAGGATTTTCATTTTTTTTCATAGCAGATTTCCAGTGATCCTAAGTTTTAATGAAAAATTAATAATTAGAAGTGGGGGTAATTTTGGATTGAAAAGAGGGGTAACAATTAGCTATATTAATATTAAGCTGATGAAAACACGATAATACTCTTTGATCTGTGTCAGATGGCCGGGTCTTGATTCCCTCGTGAAATCATCTAACACTACTGTATGAGGCTTTCATATTGGAGAATTCAAATATTTCCTTTTTGATAATTGTTAAAAATCCCATATAAAATGTATTTTAGTTTTAAATTATATGTACCACAACCACCTCTTTTTTATTTCTCATATATTACTCCTTTCCTAGTATAACCCCCCCGCTTAACATTACAACACTTCTTCGATCGAGAATGTAGAATTGTTAATGTAAAAAATTTAATTATGGGTTTTGAATTTATTGTAAACCCTCCCACTTGTATCCAATTGTATAACTTTTAGGCCTGAAGATGGATTGTAAACCTAAAGTAGTAGCCGTTTCCTAAAATTATTTAATTATATTTATGTGATACATGACTAAGTTTTATTTAATTTATCAAATATATTAGATTAACTTTCAAGTGATTTATAATTTTTTCTTTTACCTTATTTTAAATAGATTCAATGAAATTTAAAAAAGAATGTGAATAATAATAATAGACAGACAACTACATTATTCGAACTATACGTGTTCAGATGGCATTAATATTGACCATATGCAAAAATTTCAGATTTATAACATATTGAAAATTCAGCGTTTTAAGTTTTAACTTACTAGCTAGTGTCCGAGCAACATTAATTAACGGCATAAATTTCAAAACAAAAAAATAATTAATAAAATATAATTGTTTCTTAGTCTTATGCGAAAAATATATATCATACCTGGCAAGATTCAATGTTTCATTTTTTTGTACTTATTCTTTTTGATTCTGCCGGAACTATTGATGACGTTGAGCGTTTAATTTTGCTATTTTTTCGCACTCTGGAGTTGATTTTCGATATGTTTTTTGACGCTAGTTATGGAATGGAAACGGACTACACAACAATAAATTGTTGTTGACTTGCACATTTTATTAAAATTATAAATACAAGTAAAATTAAATTAAATCCAGTCTTTTGTTAACTTTCGAGTAATAAACGTCTCATAAAAATTTCGTTTTTTAAAAAAACATTTTCCAAGTACAAACCCGTCATTGGCGCAGTCGCAAAGTAGGATTTTCCGGAAATTGTACGTATTGCACGAGCAATTTTTCGTTTTAACGATTAGCCGGAAAAACGAACAAATTTTGGTGCAAAAACTGTGATTCGAACGAATATCGAATCGTGAGCTGTTTTCCTGTTCGACTGAATATCGGGTAGTGAGAAGATAGTTCCAGTTAGCGTTACCAGAAAATTTTGGAGTGGACTTGGAGAAGAGAAAAACGAAATTTTCAAATCCTGGGAGAGGAACACACATCGTCCAACCCTATAGGAATTAGGATTAAGAAATGAAGATATTCTTCGTAGCGTAAGTGCTTATTTCCTTTTATCCTTTAATTTTATAATTCCCATATTTCTAGTAGTTATCAAAAAAATATATTAATAAAATAAATTTTATATTATTATTTTTATGAATCAATACGATACACTAGCAGATTTATTAAATAATAGTCTTAATATAAGTGATTCAAAAAGAAGTTTAAATATTTCAGAAAGTAATAATTTAAGTTTAGAAATGGCTCCACCAGTAGAACAAATTAATTATCAACTGCTTAAATTATATTTAGATTCAATTCCCGCATTTGATGGAAATCCACATACTTTAACAATTTTTGTAGGAAATTGCGAAAGTTTAATTTCTGTCTTTGCAAGTCAAACTGACAATGCATTAAATACTTTTTATTAAAAGCTATAATTGGTAAACTTACAGGGAGAGCTCAAATATTAATTGGTTCGCGTACAGAGCTTAAAACATGGGCTGACGTTAAAAATGCCTTAAATTTAAGTTTTGGAGATCAACGCAATATTGATTGCTTGATACAAGATTTAATCAATTTAAGACCTATGAAAAATGAGACACCTTATAATTTCGGCATGAGATGCCAAGATTCTAGAAGTCTCATCATTTCCAAATTAAATTCATTAAATCTTAGAGACGACGAACGCACTATTAGACTTAGTAATTATGACAATTTAGCCTTAAAAACTTATATTAGAGGTTTACCTTTGCCAATACAGACTAATGTTCGACTAAGGGAACCAAATACTTTAGAAAAAGCCATGAGTTTGGTTATTGAAGAAGAAAACTTCTTATACTCAACTCAAAGATCAAATAATATAAATTCAAATGCATCATTTAAACCTAATTTACGAATGACTCCTACGAGAAATCCAAATTTTAGAAATGCTCATCAACCAGTTTTTCAAAATACTAGACCAATATTTCAACCAAATACACAGCATTCTCAATTTGCAAATTCTTCACAATTCAGACCAAATTTTAATTCGAATAATTCTTATAATTGGCGTCCAAATAATAATTTTCCGACCCAGCGTCATCCATTTTTCCAAAATCAATCTAATAATTATAATCAAATGCAACAAAGAAATTTTAATCAATTTCAACCGAATCGCCCAAATAATTCTCAAAATTTTAAACCAGAACCTATGGACACATCCTCAGGTAATACAAGACTTCAACCTAAACAAAAATTTACTTCTTCCGAACTTTTCAATCAAACGATTAATAATTCTCAACAATATAAACCAAATGATTTTGTTCAATTCGAAAATCCATTCGAATACCAAAATGATCAAAATGTATATCATACTGAAATTAATAATGACATTGACCCGAATTTTTATCAACCTGAAACACAATACTTTTCAAACGATTATCTTTCAACTCTTACTACTGACAATGACCTATACAAGGAATCTTCATTCCCAACTGATAATATTAACCCAAGTCAGGATTTTCGCGAGAACAAAAGTTCAAGCAACCAGACGTAATATTAGTTAACGCTCTAAAAGCAAATTTACCTTATATCGAAATTCCAGAAATTAATGCAAAATTTTTAGTTGACACAGGGAGTTCAAAATCTTTAATTAACCCAGAATTAGCTTACAAGTTTTATAGAAATTTCATTTTTAAAGAAAAATTCAATATTCAAACTGCACATAATATATCTTATCACGACGAAGTCGCTAACATTCCTCTGTTTACAATTGTTAATTTGCAAGAATATCATAAATTTTATCTATTTAAGTTCAGTAACAGATTTGATGGCATCATAGGCGTAGATTTATTAAAACAATTAAATGCTAGTATAAACGTTAATAAAAATCAAATATTAACCCCAAATGCAATAATTCCTTTAATTTTATATACAGAAATCACTGACAATAAAATTGACAATTATTCATTAACCATAGCAAGCCGTTGCAAACAAATAGTAAAGTTGCCAGTTAAATGTAAAAATGGGATAGGTATACTTGATTATCAAAATTTTGGAAAAGGCATTGAAATGCCTAAAGCTCTAGTAACTGTAGAGAACAATTTTGCCATTACAACTATTACAAATATCAATGAAAATTCAGTAAAATTAGACATTCTTGAACCATTAGACATTGAAATTTTAAATTTAGTAGAAGTAAATATTTTAGACAGAATAGAAGACGAATACGATCAGGATTTAACTAGAACTCAGGATAATAAATTAAAAGAAAATTTAAAAAACATTAGACTTAGCCACTGTAATAAAGAGGAAAAACAATTCCTCAAAAATCTTTGTTATCAATATAGAGATAGTTTTTATTGCGAAGGAATTCCTTTAAGCTTCACCAATCAAATTAAACACAAAATTAATTTGACAGATAATTCTCCAATATATACAAAATCGTATCGTTTCCCAGAAATTCATAGAGAAGAGGTTAAACGACAAGTATCAAAAATGTTAAATGACGGTATCATTGAAAATTCTACTTCCGCATTTTCATTTCCGGTTTGGATAGTACCAAAAAAAAATCGGAAGTGGCGCTGTGTTATTGATTACCGGAAGTTAAACGAACGCACGACAGATGACAAATATCCTCTACCTAACATTACCGAAATTTTAGACAGACTAGGTAGAGCAAACTACTTTACTACACTTGACTTAGCTAGTGGGTTTCACCAAATAGAAGTGGACCCCCAAGACGTAGAAAAAACTGCTTTTAGTACTCCACAGGGTCATTTTCAATTTAAACGGATGCCGTTTGGACTTAAAAATGCCCCAGCTACATTTCAAAGAGTTATGGACAACGTTTTACGCGGACTGACAGACGAAACATGTATTGTTTACTTAGACGACATTTTAATTTACAGCACATCCCTTCAGGAACACATAGAACGACTAAAAACAATATTTGACAGACTACGACAACATAATTTAAAAATTCAACTCGACAAGTCAGAATTTTTACAAAAATCAGTAATGTATCTAGGACACGTAATTACCCCTTCCGGCGTAAAGCCTAACCCAGAAAAAATTTCTGCAATTAAAAATTTTCCCATACCAAAAACACAAACCGAAATAAAAAGTTTTCTCGGACTATTAGGATATTACCGACGTTTTATACGAGACTTTGCTAAAATTACTAAACCCATGACAAAGTGCCTTAAAAAGGGTGCTCAAGTAATACATGACGAAAATTTTATAGACTGTTTTCAAACTTGTAAAGAAATACTGACGAACGACCCCATACTACAATATCCAGATTTTACTAAACCTTTTATACTGACAACGGACGCTAGTAATTTCGCTATTAGTGCAGTATTGTCACAAGGCAATGTACCCAACGACAGACCTATAGCTTATGCATCTAGAACACTAAATCAATCAGAAACAAATTATTCCACAATTGAGAAAGAATTGCTCGCAATTGTGTGGGCATGTAAACACTTTCGACCTTATGTATACGGAAGAAAATTCTTTATATATACTGATCATAAACCGCTATCTTGGTTATTTAGCTTAAGGGAGCCTAACTCCAAATTAGTAAGATGGCGATTAAAATTGGAAGAGTACGATTATCAAATTATTTACAAAAAAGGAAAACTTAATACTAATGCCGATTGCTTATCTCGCATATCAATTAACGCACTAGAAAATGAATCAATTAATAATAATCCTGGAGATTCCGGTGATGATATTTTAGAATATTTGCAAAATTTAGCCGAAACTGTTCCGTTAGAGCAGCAACCTTCGACAAGTAAAACAAAACCTAAAATTAACGTAATATCAGATATAAAAATTAAAGATGCTAACGACAACCCAAACCATGACACACGACACGATTTAACAACTCCTGAACCTGACTGGATACAGGATCAGAACATTTCTACCGACTCTACACAACATTCGACAGCAAACGAAACTACAAACAACGGTATACCCATTTTAGACGAAATCATTAATAATAAGGCTCACCAAATAATAGTTTATCCAAATTTGTATCAAAAAACTGACGTAACTCACGAAACATACGAAAATTTAAAAATAATTAAAGTAAAAATCCCCGAAATAAACAATGAAAAATTTATTTTCGAATTCTTAGTCGAATTCACCGACCTTAAAAATACCTTTTATCTTCACTTTAATAAAGACAATCTATATATTGATTTTAACACAGTATATCTGAAACATTTTTCGGAACTTGGACCAAAATTAGTTAAATGTACAAAAATAATTAATACTGTTTCTAATCGGGAAGAACAAATTCTCTTGATAAGAAACTACCACGAGGGTAAAACGACACATAGAGGTATAAATGAAACTTTAGAAAAATTACGCAAAAATTATTATTGGAAAAACATGAAACATACTATTACGAATTATATTAATACATGCACTTTTTGTCAAAAAAATAAATATGCTAGACAATCCTCATATGTTCCGCTAATGCTTACAGAAACCGCAACAGAACCATTTCAAATTGTACATATAGACGTATTTACTTACGACGGAAAAAATTATTTAACAGTAACCGATGCTTTCACTAAATTAGCCCAAGCATTTTTTATACCAGGAAAAACTGCAATTTACATAAGTAAAGCTCTTATAAAATATTTCACTTCATTTGGCGTCCCACAATTAGTAGTAGATAAAGGTACAGAGTTTAATAATGAGACAGTTAAAGATCTTTTGGCATTACACAAAATTAAAGTACATTTTACAACCACAGGTCACCACGAATCAAATTCTATAGCCGAGCGAATACACTCTACTTTGATTGAACATTTAAGACTTTTACGCGAAATTTACCCAGACGAAAATGACTTAATGGACTATGCGATAATTGGATATAATAGTTCTATTCACAGTTCTACGAAATATACTCCATTTGAACTTACTTTCGGACACACTGACTCTAGAAACCCAAACGAAATTTTCTTACCTCATAATTTTTATACAGACTATATCAATGGTCATCATGAAAATTAAAACACGTCTATAACGAAGTGCAAAAAGCTTTAAACGACAAAAAGAAAAAAATAACTGAAAAAAGAAATAGCCAAGGTGAAACCAATAAAGAGTTTCAAATTGGTCAAACAGTATATAAAGAAAACCCAAAAAAAACGAAATAAAAAAGACAAAAGATTTTTAGGCCCTTATCAAATTACACAAATTCTCGATAGAAATCGCGTAGAAATTTGTAGAAAACAATTAAAACATAAAAAAACGGTTTTACACAAAGAGACAATACATATTAAAGAATTAAAAAAACCTCCTATTGCAGGTTGTTCTTCTTCTGGATCACCGACGCAAGACAAGACGCACCCCGATTCTATAACCTGAACGACAATCCAGGACTTCTTCCGCTTCATTTAGGTAGAGCACAAGTTAAAGCCGACTTTTGGACATTTATACATATTTACGACATAACAAATATCACTCGAAACTTTATAACACTAACAAACCAATACAATAAAATAAACAGTTCTCTTTCCAACTCTTCCCCACTATTTAGTTTCAAACAAGAATTTCAAAATTCTTATCATATGATTCAAATAATTGAAAATAAAATAACTTTGCAATTAAGTCAATTAAATCCTTTTTGGAATACCAGATCGAAACGATCACTCTTTGATGGTATCGGTACAGCAATTAAATTTTTAACAGGTAATTTAGATGAAAATGATGCAAAACGGTACGATGAAGCCATTTCAACATTATTTAATAATCAAAACAAAATTAAAACTTTAGTCGAGCATCAGATAACATTACTGCAATCTTCTGTTCAAACTTTTAAAAATAGTTCCGATTTACTAGCTCATAATCAAATAATATTAAGCTCTCGTATTGAGGAAATACAAAAAACGTTAAAAAACATTAACATAGAAAAAATAGAAACATTTCATTATTTTGCTTTAGAAAGAATCGCTTCACAATTTTCAATAAGTTTTCAAATTATTTATGACATATTAGAAAAAATCGAAATAGCTATTAGTTTTTCAAAACTTAACACGTTTCACAATGCAATAGCAGATCCTAGGGAATTATTTTCTGAAATATTATCCATTAGTAAAAATCTCAAAAATAATAAGTTCCCTTTTGAACTATCATTAGATAACATTTTATTACTTGAAAAAATAATAGAAATTAAAAGCTATAGTAAAAATAATAACATTGTTTTCGTATTAGAAATACCAATAGTAGAAATTAACGATTATAACTACTACCACCTTTATTCTTTACCAACCCCCTCTACAAACTCCTTTAAAACAATAATACCACAATCAAAATTTCTCCTTTCCAATGAGCAACACTATGCACTTTCTGATGTCAGATGCTACGAGGTAACTCAAGAAGAATTCATTTGCCAAAACGTTCAAACATTAAGAATTACCCCGAACGCCCCATGTGCGGTTCATCTACTAAAATACTCCAAAAATTTGAAGATTTGCCACCAAATTCCAGCCGAAATCAACGTAGTCAAAATTCAAAAATTAGAGAGAAATCAATGGATCGTCATCACCCCGTATAGTGTAGTTGGGATTCAAAAATGCGGTAAAAATATAGACAATGTGCCTTTAAACGGTAGTTATCTAATCGAACTAAATAACTTTTGTGAAGTGTCAATAGACAATATTTTGTTAAAAACATTTGAAACAAAAATGCCTTATTTTAAATCGAACTGCCTAATTTAAAAATTTTAGAAAACAATTTTACTTCAAAAACATTTAATTTAAAACCAGTGAAAATAGACTCAGTTAAATTAGACGAACTGAATAATATAGAATTAGCCTTGCAACAAGATCAATCAAAAATTCAACAATTAGATATATCTCCAGTGCATTTTAAAAGAATTAGTTTTTACACAATTTTATTGTATGTATTAGTTATTATAGCAATCCTGCACGCAGCCTACAAGTTTTGCATCAAAAGAAAAAAGAAGTTAGAAAATTTAGAAGTTCAGCCTAGTAATCCAATCGACCTCAAGAACTTCCCTTTAATTTCGAACTCTGATGTAACCCCATAGTTCTCATCTTAGCCCGGAGGAGTTATGGAATGGAAATGGACTACACAACAATAAATTGTTGTTGACTTGCACATTTTATTAAAATTATAAATACAAGTAAAATTAAATTAAATCCAGTCTTTTGTTAACTTTCGAGTAATAAACGTCTCATAAAAATTTCGTTTTTTAAAAAAACATTTTCCAAGTACAAACCCGTCATTCGCTGATCAAATTTCACTGGATATCTTGAAAGAACATTTTTCACTCCCTTTAACTAGCCTCAAATAAATTAGACATATCCCCTGTGCGCTGTTTTTGTTTACATATTATGTTAGACACCTTTTACTATTTCCCACTGCTGGATATCAATTAGACTTTGCTAATAAATCAATAGTAGTAAAAATCTTTATCAAATTTAGTTAAATAAACATTAAAGAAATAAACTTACCTGTAAAATTTGGCACCTATTAGTAGTACATGGATCCTTATCTGAGCATGGTTGGTACATTCCCAATGTTACGCAATTTAATAAAATTACTATTATTGATACTCGTTCAAACCATGTGTGTCTAAGTTAAGGTTTTCTATAATAAATCTAGTAAGAGTTGGATACAAAATATATGAACAAGCACAAGGAGAAATATTATTAATTAGTCAATTGCTCGTATTTTTTAAAAAATATTTTGTACAATACAATAATTTACAGAGTTTTTAG
This sequence comes from Neocrepidodera transversa, assembly GCA_963243735.1. Classification (NCBI taxonomy): domain Eukaryota; kingdom Metazoa; phylum Arthropoda; class Insecta; order Coleoptera; family Chrysomelidae; genus Neocrepidodera; species Neocrepidodera transversa. The sequence goes on from OY725341.1 coordinate 28,364,243, forward strand.
ACATCATAAAAAAACGATTCATATATGTATGAACAGAAATGGATGTTAAAAGTAAACAATAAAATTAATTTAATAGTAACAAAATAAATGAGTGCGCTACTGGATCTATATTATTTTTTGGTCCCAAGCCATGCAAATACCAACACCGTTTAATAATGTATTTAAAAATAAACCGTGCGAACAGGTATAGAGAATTATAGAGCTGCAATTAAATTTGCATTGTAAGTCATTACATCATTTTATTAACAAATTCTAGTTATACCAGAAATTAATATTATTAAAACATTAAATGCACTTCTAATTTTACAATAATGCAAAATTTAACATTTTTGTCAAGAACCCAAACATCACATGGCAACTGCTGCTGGAATACACCAATTGTCCATTTTATAAAGCCAGAAAGATTTTTTTTCACTGATGACGTGCAACGGAAATACCTTTGTAACGACTAAATATAATATTTCATACATACAATTTTATTGTTTTAAAATATTCGTTTCATTCTCTAGCTTTTAACATGTATTTTTTGCTATCCTTATTTTAAAATTATCGGACGCAAAGTAATTTTCAACGGTAAACAGACTCTATTTTTTCTACGACTAAGATTTAAAAATATTTGTAATTTAATGTTCGAATACTAATTAATTTTATATTTTTTTAGTACTTATAAGATACTGTGACTGTGATCAATATAATAAAAGAGAAAATATTCCTTCAATTTTTTATAGAACATGAGTATTCTATAGTTGAAAATTAACTAGAAAGGTCTGTGTTCAAAATATTTGTAGATACACCTATTTATTTCCTTACATTTCTTCTGTCTCAGACAAACGTGTTTTTAGTACCATTAATAATAACTAAATAACAACATATCGCTTCTAGAGGGAGGCACTTTACACGTTTCCTCTGCTACAAGCGAACATAAACTCTATCTCACCGCGATATGCCTTTCACAGGCATTTGCCAGATTTCATATTTAGACTGATGTCTCCAAAACTAAACGAGGTTCAGGGTACGGCATATAAGCTAGATCCTTAAACCTAAATATAAAATGGGCTATGCAAGAAGTGCCAGCATAGCTCAAACGGAGCTCACTGGTATCATAATAGCAGCAACACATATCACCAGAAATAACATAACTGGAATATATATGGTTATATAAACATATAGCAGAAAAATACTTGTTACCCTTGGCAGGCCACGAATTGGCTCAGGGTTAGTACTAGAATCTCACCAAGCATTGGTCGAAGCATCCATCTACAATGTGGTCACCTTAGATGAACCAAAGGCCACGCAACATCAAAAGGTAACTATTTCGCCAAATTATTGGCGAAGAAGGCAGCCAACCAAAAACTTTTTGGACCTGGTTCCTCTGTTGGACTAACGACATCGGTCCTGATGAACCTAATTTGGGATCATTTATTTCTTTGAAACATTCAAAGAAAGATGGGATAAAATAAGAAGCTGCAGACTTGCTTGGGACCTCGTAAGATTCTCTGACAACAAAACACTGTCATTGTCACTGTCTAGTACGAAAACACCTCCACAATATGGGGCTATCAGACTCCTCACTCTGCAGTGGGTGTAATCAAGAAGACGAGGTAATCGAGCACATCCACATCCCTGACAGGGAAATTGTGTTCGGCGAGTATTTGCTAACACCGGTCAATATAAGAGAGGCACCTTTTAGCGACGTTTGTCAACTACATTTGTCAAATGTTGTGTGGCTGACGAGCTAAGTAAGTCTTCACTTTGACTAAGAAAAGTGCACAATGGACCTAATAAAGCCTAAATGCTGTGGGATAGCTCACTTGTGGAGCAACTCACGTTTCCCACCTTAGAGATACGGAAGCTTATGTTTTAAAATATTTATAGATAAACCTATTTCTTCCTTTAACTTTTTTCTATCTCTAGACAAAAATGTTTTTAGTCTTATTAACATTAGAAAGATTGGAAATATAAGTAACTAAATAGAAACAGTCAAATTATACTTTATCAAAAACATCCCGTTTTTTTTTTAAATGTAAAAAATCAGTTGTGTTATTTTGAAACCACCATAAAGTAGGGAACTTATTAATGTGCTTGGGAGCAGTAGCCCAATACATTTTGTCTTCACTGCGATGGGCTAATGTAAAAGTTAGCATATGTATTCAACAATATTATAAATATATAAAATCAACTCATTTGAATAAATCTCACTCATTTGGATAAAGATAACTCATTTGGATAAAGATAACTCATTTGGATTAGGGAAGGGCGGGGCAATTTTATGCAGCGGGTAATTGTACGCAGGGTCGATTCAAATATAGCCGCTCTCGCAGATGTGACGAGCGAAAGTCAAACTGTCTAATGCAGTGTACCGGTTTAAAGGCAGAGATATTCGTGCACGTAACTAAAAAATTTCGTTTTTATCAAGACATTTTTAAGATTATACGTAGGTTTATAAGAACTAGCTATTAAAATTGTAACAAGATTATACGTAGGTTTATAAGAACTAGCTATTAAAATTGTAACAAGGTAAGCGTTACTCTTTAATAAAACACATTTTTTATTTTATTTAATGAAAACATGATTCTTACCGGTTATTTTCATAGCAATTTTATTTTGAATAGAATAGTTTTTATTAGATTTTTATATCTTAAATTAATTAGTATCATATGTGCTAATATTGCACACAAAATGAGGGTAATTTCACATTCCGCATAATTACTCGATAGTCTATAATTGTCTTTCTTACCACAAGAAAATTAAGTCTTTATACCTAACATAATTATAGATGCCTAGATGCCTAGAACATATGTTCGAAAAGTGCCGACTCGTGGAAATATTACAGCTGAGGCTCTTCAAACATCTATAGACGCCATTACCTCAGGCAGAAAATTCGAGAAGTTGGGCGAAGTTTTAACTTCCCTGAGGCGACTCTTCAGTATGAAATAAAGATGAAACAGAGGTCAATGTCTAAACTGGATCGAAAGCCTGTCTATAACAAAAATCAGGAGATAGAGTTAAATAAACATATCTTAAAGATGGCCAAAATGTTTTATTGTATCATTATTGGAGAGCTAAGACAATTAGTGTATAAATATGCTGAGATGAACGGAATCAAAAACAATTTTTGTAAAAAGACAAAACTGCAAAAAACTGGGTAAGTCTGTTTCTAAGAAAAAAAAGTAAGTCTGAGATAACCGGAAGGGACAAGTATGAATCGCATAATCCCCTTCAATAAAACCGAGGTCAAGCGATTTTATTCCAATATTGCTTTAGTGATAAATTTTAATTTCAGGCTAATAGGATATACAACGTTGAGGTTCTGCAATTTCTTTGGAAAGAGGAAAGACGGTTACAATAGTTTGTGTGATGAGTGCGGTTGGAGGGTATATTCCACCAATGTTCATCATCCCCAGGAAGCGAATGAATGCCCAACTTTAAGACAATGGCTATATAGGTGCAATATATCACTGTTCCGATAATGGCTGGATAAGTAATAAACTATTTTATGACTGGTTAGAATATTTTAAACCTCATATCCATCCCAATTAAGAGTCACCTGTTTTGTTAATACTCGACAGTCATACCAGTCACATATTCATATTGTGAAGCTCATTCAATTCATCTTGTATCCATACCTTCACACACATCCCATAGACTACAGCCTCTAGATCTAATGTTTTTTAGCCCCCTGAATAGAGCTTATAATGAAGAATATGAGTTGTATGTCAGGGCAGATCCCCATCAGAAAATAACTAACTTTCAGTTAGTTGAAATTTTTAACAAAGCCTATTTGAAAGTCGCTACAATGGAAAAAGGGATTTCTGGATTTCGATCTGCTGCAGTTTGTCCTTTCGACCCAGATAAGTTTCAAGATAAAGATTTTTTTCCTGCCCAAGAGTTTCGTCCAGTTACAATAGAAAATGATTTGGAATATCAGTATGTTACTGAAAGCGAGCTGCAGGAAGACCAGACTACTAATCAAATGAGCAACATCACACCAGAGGCAGCCCCACAAGTAAATTGTGAAACGGATCCTAGACCTGGAATATCAAAATGCAATGTTTTTTTTTCTGATTTTTTCTGACAAGCTAACTTGAAGAGAAAAGAGAAAAACAAGAAGAAAGAAGCTGCTTCCGACAAAAAGATGAAGAAATAAAAAGGAAAAGAGAATATTCCACAGAAAGGACAGAAATCATCTCACATTAAAAAGATTAAATTTGAATATAGTGAAACGGAGGAATCTGAATGTGACGAGAAAGGCATGTGGTTATGATGAACTGAACGACGTTGATCCGACTAGCAAAGAGAATATCTGCCTTGTTTGTGATGAATTCGAGAAGGATAGAGAATTATGGTATCAATTTGTGTCTTGGCGCATGCTGACTGCACTGCAAGAGAAAGTTCAAAGGACTTTATATGCGACATATGCATTGAATATTTTGAGTTAGAATTTTTCTTTATAAAAAATCAAAGCTTTTAAAGTTTTTCTATATGACCAAAATTCCCCGATGCTTCGCGCAAAATTACCTACATGGATGGCTAATTATACAATTTTTTAATCAACGATAAAGGTCGTTTTTCTTATGTGCGTAGAATTCCCCCACCTCCCCCTAAACTAACGTATTTGGATAAAACCAGAAGCACTTCGTTTGAACAAACAATGTATTGGGATTATAGACCGATTAACCAGTCCTTCTGAGTAGAAACATTAATGGTATTTTATAACCTGGGAGCTGGGAACTCCACGGAATGTTAAGGATCACCGAACTACTGGTAAAAGTATTGTGATTTCATTGTCAAAATATCTCATCCCTAAAAAGGTAGTAGATAAATTTAACTGAAAAGTTATCCAGAATTTACAATCCTTGCCATGTGTGTTCTTAAAATCGCTATCTTGATTTTAACTCCTCCCTCTCTGTCTCTGTCATACGAGATGAAATATATTATCTTAATATTTTGTTCCATATCTGCAAATTGACTCACGCAACGAATTTTCATCCAATCAAATTAGGTTGTATTATGGGTTTAGTGAAAAAGCTACTCCGTCAAAATTCTGTTATGTTTTATTAACTCTCATAGTGAGCAGTCGCATTATAATCCTTTTAGATCTCGCAGAGATTAGTCACTTATAACATGTAAAAGTTATTCATTAAAGTGCCGGGTAAGACCGCGCTTTTTTATCACATCATTCAGCAAACATTTTCTGAGATTTCACAAGACATTGTAATTAGACATACATTTAATAGTGAGTGATAATTCATTTGATCATTGTTAAAGTGTTGTAAAAATAATGTACTTTTATAATATACTTTTAATATTAATAAATGGTTGTAAAAATAGCCCTTACAGTTCACTTCAATATGCGTTTTCATTTTCAATTTAACTGCTTGAACAGTCAATTAGTTTGGTCTGTCGATAATAAGTCGATATTAATACGTTGACTTTCATAGTAATCTTTTCAGTATCAGTTATCGATTCTTAATCATATTTGTTCAGGTAGTTACCCTGTTCATATTAGCGATTAAAACGTTACACAGCATAGAAAATACTGAGAAGGGCAACATTCATTATTTTTATAAAAAAATATCTCGAAAACGGTAAGACTTTTATACCGGTTTCGAACCCGATAATTGGTATAACTAAAACTTCGGCAAGAAACACAATTAACCAGTTTGTGCACAAACAACATCTATTACATATTGGCAGACACTTCCGAAGCTTAAACACAATGGTAAAATAACCTTTACCAAAACATACTGAAGAAATTCTGAAACTAAACACGAAACAAATCAGGCCAATAACCGGTTTTATACCAGACATTTGTGGCCTGAGAAAATACCTTCACATAATAGGTATCTTCTAAGGGGATCTTATATGCAGATTGTGTGATGAGGATGGCGAAACAGCAACCCAGGTGATATTCTAATATGAGGCTCTGCACTGGTGGAGATATAGAAAGATAGGGCCAGAAGACCCTACCTCTTACATCTCACCAGATGTGACATGGTGAAGTGGCTCTTAAACCATAACAAGGTTACTAATCTTTTCACAGGCTAACAGATGAACAGGATAACAATGGTTCAGCAAAAATATAACCTCACGTTTTTTCTTTATTAACAGTTAGAATTGATCAAATAGAACCCATTGAGTTTAATTATCTACCGTAATTTGAGCTAGATTTTTGAATAAATTAATTTAAAAATTCAAAATTTCCAATTATTTGAATATGCCGCCATTACGATCGTGACGTCACTTATGTGCAATGAAGTTACCGCCAAGCCATTAACTGCAAATGTGTAAAGAAGAGAATGCGAATGAATAACAGCTGTTAAATCTCACTTATACAGACAAAGACGGAGAAAACCATTATATGATAATTGGATAAAGATGAAAACTTGGACCTATCCACTGTCAATTCGCATTCAAAATCGAGAGAGATAAATAGATATTAGATTCCGCTGTTAGATAAAAAATAACGACTATTTTAACGAGATCAGGTAATAATTTGCTGTTTGGTACATAAGTGCTGGGCACAAGCGTTCCTTATTAAGTTAAAGGTCGCGTCAGCGTCTGCTTACTGCATAGGTCACTGTTGTAGTTTGTACTCTGTAGAGCTGGTTGATGTTGATAACTTTCCTTGTTTATTTGTATTTGTAAAGATACGTAAACAAAGGTAAAAGTAAACACAATTAAAAACATATTGACCAAACGGGTATAATTGGGTATATAAATAAAAATTATGGTATAATCAACAAATTTTGATATTGAGGGAAGATTTTTACAATGTTAATAGAAAAAAATTTTTTTTTATAATTAGAAAATTATTTAAAATTTAATTTTGAAAATTAAAAATCATTCAGTATAAAAATTTTGGGATAAGGTTTTTGAATCAAGTAAGGGTAAAAAAAAAAAGAAGGGAGAAAATTAATTAGATACGAAAAAAAGTCATAAGATAGAATTATTTTGATACTTTTGTCAAATAAATATAGAGAATTGGAAATTTGTTATATAGAAGTGAAATATTGAATGTAAAAAGCCTGAATATGTATGAAATTAATTAGATAATGAAGAAATAAACATTTACAATAAAAACAATGTATTTAAAATAAATAAAATTATATGCTATATGGGATCTCAAGAAAAAATTGGGTAATAGAAGAAATAAGGTTTTTTTGGAGATAATGGTTACAAAGAATATATGAAGAAGAGGAACAACAATTAAGAATATAAATAAAAAATAATTAAGAAGTTAGAAGAGGTAGGAATATTGCTAGAAATGGTCAACAAAGTTTAGATAAGAGGAAGAAGAGGAAATTAAGAAAACACAAAGTTTATTAAGTATTCTAAATTTTGTAAAATTTTATGATTTTTTTTAGTTAGATCTGAACCCACTCCTAGAGTATAAATAGTTAAGTTTTGTATATAATGCTTATCATTATAATATATTACTTTACCCTTTTATCTATTTTCAACTGTCGACTAATGAATCTTTCAATTTCTCACCATTCCCAGTCCACGTATTGTACACATAGTGAGTACTGGACGTCTAAATAGTATATATTATATACTAGGCCCACTGACCAGGTTTCTCACTCTTAATTAAAGAAGTTCTAGACCACTTTAATGGGAAAATATGTTGCTATGACCATCTATGTGCATATATGAGTATATATAAGGCATTTGGATAAATTTATAAATCAGAACCATTGAACTAAAACGAAGTTTATTGTCATAGAAAAGTGAATTAACATAAAAGATTAGAACAGTAATGAGTCAATTTTTTGTTCGCTTGGGGTGGGAAGAACCTTCATCCTCATCTTCGCTTGCATTGTGTTTTTCTTTAATATCTTCTCCATAGACCCCTGTAGTAAAAGGATCCTCCTGTTCTTCTTCATCTTCGGAGCCAACTTGAGGTGCCCCATTCAGGCAGTTTCCCTTGCAATTTTGCCATGCTGGGGAACATTTGAGGCTTGCTTTTTTGCAGCCACACTTCGCGATAGCACAATCTTTCATGCATCGGCAGAAAATAATTTTCGGGATATCCTCTGGTGCAGCTGCTAACTCACTGTGCACTGGGACCAGGCAGTTGTTCTAAACCTTCGACTCATACATCTGAGGAAGTAGGTTATTTCCTTAAGCTGTTTTACTACTCCCTCGGTGGACGGAAGGCAAGATAAATCATGCTTGTTGGTTGCCACCGATTTCAAGAATGACTGGTACCTGTAGGTATTGAAAGAGACCTCTTCCGTTGAAGCCCCATACCACCTCAAGATCAGGTTTCACCTGCCTTTTGTACTTGAGCGGTGGTGGAGGAAGGGTCTGAAAAGATCGCTGCTGCTTTCTGGACCTCTGGCGACTTCAGATACAACATAGAAAATGCGACTTTGCTTTTTCGAAATGCGGAAGATGTTGTGTCGCATCCAGTAAAGGCTTCCAAAAACAGCACGTCCTTAAAACCTTGTTTCTGAAGGGTCCTGAATCTATGGTCTTCGAACTTCATCTTAAGTATGTTGATGAGCCTGCTTTGTTGAACTTGTTAGACAAAATATCTTCTTGCTTGGTTTATATCCCGGTGTCTTGGGTGTAATGGATGTCAGCAGACTCGCTGAATTGATAGCGCCTTTGCTACTTTCGTGCTTGAGGTTGATGAGGAACAGCAGTCAAAGACTACACTACATCTCCTTCCGTGGTAGATATCTTGGCACCTCTTTGCCAAATTACTTTATGGAGGAAGAGCCCTCCGTCAAATACGATGTATAGATATGCTATACGTACATCCTGATAGCACATATGTACAGCGCTGACATAGTACATTTCTTCATCCCGTTCTACAATAACATACTTAAAAGGCGGATATTTCGAAAACTTTAGAAGTTATCGAAAAAGTTGACTAAATAAAACTTTTATCTTTAATCAGCTTTCATTTTGTATAGAATGGTCATGTCGCTAGGACTCGTAGTTTTCGAGATAGATATAAGCGAAAATCCAAAAAATGGAACCTTCAACCCCACCCCCCTCTTCTCCCAGGCTCAAGTGCTACGGGCGGGGACTTTTGATATATTCACCCCCTAACTAGTCCAAAAAGAGTTACGAAGTCAAAAATTGTGATCTCAACTAATGTTGCACGTAACCTAAATTTGTAAGTCGATATAAATGTATTGCTAAAGGCGATAAATTGGTATGTAAAATGTGTAATATTATCTGTTATATTATGGTTAAATATTATTTAGCATAAAACTGTAAGTACTTACACAGACGTTCTTACATTCCTAAGGTCTGCAGTACAAAAATCTGTATTTCTGGCAAAAAAATTTGCCACCATCAAAAAATCTAACTTCGGTAAATTCGAACTACTTTCTTTGATGAATCCAATTTCCATAATGGTAAGATTGAATATTAAAAACGAATTGCAAATATCGTGGGCTTAAATCATGTAAGTAGATGTTAATCAAAGTTACTTCTTTGACAGCTTATTTATCGATTTATGACGTATGCACTCTGATTGGTGTTCACAATCATGTGATAATAGTTACCACTTAAGTTTAAATTTAAGCCCTGTAGGTCAAAGTGGCTCGGAGACATGAGGTCACATTTCTTAGCATTACTCCACAGTAATCTGTAATAAGTTTCCCTTCAGAGGTTTACACCTCTCTCTTTAAGATATATTTAATTTAAAAAATGTAATTTTAAGTATTTAAATATTACAATTAATCATTTAAATATAACATGAATTTGTGATTAGTGTCAACATCCCTATTCAATTTGAAACTTTCAATGTTTTGTAGACCTCAACAGACAATTCCAGTTTATATGTCTCCATAAAGGACAAGGTTTCCCAAAATGGATTAATATTTAACCAGTTGAAATAGAAAACATCTGGAGACGGTGCTACCTCAAAAGATTTGTCCCTTGATGCCCACAATACAAAGATTTTATTTATGTATTTAAAGTCACATACAAAATACTACAAAAAATCGTTTTTTAGTTAATTTTATAAGCAATATAAATGTAACTTACATAAATAACTAATTGTTTATGAATAATAGCTGTATTTTCATAATACAATAAATTCATATATTTTTCTGCTAAAAACAACGAAAGTTTCATAAAATTATTTTTCTCGTATTAAATGATTTTTACTTTGTACAACTGTATAAATCCGTAGTTATTTGACTTTGTGGAATTTACATTTTTCTACCTAACTCTACTATGAAGTTTCATTAGACGAAGTTCATAAATGCAATTTCACGCTCCTAGTTTCTTTATTTAATTGGTAATACTGACCGCCCGGTGAAATCAGATATCTGATCTAGGATTCTCAGGGTTCTCTATAATAAATTTATAAAATAAAAAAAGATATGCATTTTTTGTCTCTCCTTCGAGTCTTTTTGTGTTTTCTTAAAAATATTATCCGTCACTGTTACTTTCTGTCTACTGTCTTATCTCATGGCTCCTCCCTTCCTCGCCTTGCTATAACTTCTTGTTTTCACCTTCTCGTATAATCCTTTGTATACTTAATTTGTTTTATTCTAATTGGTCTTTTGCATCAATAAAATATTTTCACCTTGTTAAATCAATTTATATTTTTCTTTAACCACTCATTGTAACATTCAAAATTATAATTGCAAAATTTGTTTTTTTGAAATGTATTATCTATTTAAAAAATTGACAAATCTAATTTTTTTTTATTTCCACTTGATTTTATTTTTAAGTAATTTACCCAGGATCGATCATCCTAGATATGACATTTGATATAATCTGACCCTTTTATATTAAATTTTCTTATCAGTATGTTCACTTCTATTGTCTGCCATATAATCAACATCATAATACCAATACTTTGTATGTATTTAGATGGCTTATCATCTCATGTGAGGTTTCGCTTTCTAAATCCATTTAACGGGGTGGATCAGTCCCAATATTTGATTTATCATTATACTTGTTCTCTGATTTTCGCCATTTATTTTTTTTTGTTTTATCCTTCCATCTTATAACTACTGTCCTGCTTAAGTCCTCTTCTACCTCGGCTAATTATTTCAATCTAGATTGTTACTTTAATTTCCATAATAATTAAAATATGTAAACAAAATCGAGCACGGCACTAGACTAGAATTAACTTCGAATATAAGTTCACATGTTAACAACTAGAGTCACTCGTGTTCTTGTTTGACATACCCAGACGACTTTATGGTATACCTCAGCCGGAGTCAGTTCATTTGATGTTGTCCTTCCCAATTGGAGTAGCAGTAGTAGTCCGAGTTCCAGTGGCAGTCCCTCGATTTTTAGAGTAAGATGTCTAAAAACCCTGGTGTTTCCACTTATACCTGTAAAAGTTTGGGTCAAACTGGGAGATCTCTACCTACTTGAATTTGACTAATTTTTGAGAGATTACTATAGTTTCACATGAAAAATTTCAGATGGCGCATATATCGCTCATAGTAAACTTATAATCTTATACTGAATACAGACGAATGCTCGAATCTACAGCTTTACACTGTCCACACAAAATGTTACAAACTCAGCGAGGACTCGAAAAATTCTAAACAGCGCCATCTTACAGAATTGTGGTAAGTTCTATTAAACGCAACAGTTGGTACTCCCAAACTCGAATCAGTAAATATACCAGGGTTTTTAGACATATTATTTTAGAGACAGGTCAAACTAAAGAGAGCGATTCCAATTCCAATTGTGTCGGAGTCTAGAACCATCGACGCTATCCTGGAAGATGTACCTCTATCGTCCGCCACCGACACACAGAAAGAACCGTTTTACACCTTCTTCCAAATTCGGTAATTTGGATTGTTAAATAAAAATTCATTTTTTTATTTATTTTGGAGTTTTGACTCTGCAGCAAAAGTACCCAGGTAATTAACCCAGTAGGGCAACTAAAGACCGCCCTTCTAGCCGCTAAGTGACTGGTCGATGCCAAAACGACCCCTGGAGTATTTCTTCTCTACTGACGCTGCCCGTGCAAGTGGCATTTACACTATAAATGGAAGGTGGCATCGGAGGCAATCCGAAATCTGGCCTTTATTACTACTTCTGGTTCTTGTTCCATGTATGTCCTAGCCACTTCCTTTTTTGATATTTAATTTTCTTTATGATATCTTCTCTATTCAGTTCTTATAATATTTGTTGATTCGTTCTTCTTTTATATTACTGCTCTCCGATCTTCACTGGCCCCAGAATTGTTCTTATTATCTTTTGTTCGTTTGTCCTTAAGTGTTTATTTTCATCATAGTGATCGTTTCTGCTGCCTATATTACTCTGGAACTTATTATTGTTCAGTATATGTTCATATTTGTTTGTTCAGTCAATATTTTCCTTTTTAACAGATTTTTATTTGCTTGGTACGCTCGGTTTGTTGACATTATTTTTTCTTCGATCTCCGTTCTTCTTTCCCTTTTATTGTTTTTCATTACACCCAGGTATATAAATTTTTTTACTTCTTCGATTTTTTTATATCCCATTTTTATTCATCCATTTTGTCCTGTTTTTCCAAATCCCATTATTTTAGTTTTCCTCTCATTAATTTTTAGTCCCAACTTCCTCCCTTCATTTTCAATCTCCTTTAGTATTTTTTCCATGATTTTCCTTTTTTTGTCACTATAATTATGTCATCTGCATATGCGATTAATTGACTTTCTGCTGTTCTCAGATTTCCTTTTTGTATCTTTCTTAAAACGAATTCTATAGCCAGATTGAACAACGTGGCTGACAGTGAGTATCCTTGTCTTACACCTTTGTTTTTTCGAATTCATCATTTCTACTACCTTTTGATTATCTCATTAGGTTTCTTAGATTTTTACTCACTCCTTGTTCTTTTAAGGATTTCGTAATTGGGTACCTCTTAGAGAATCAATGGCTTGTTCGAAGTCTAAATATGACATTTTTATTTAATGTCGATATTTGTTTGTTTTTTTCATGATTTGGTTAATAGTGTGTATTGCATCCATTGTTGATTCGCCTCTTATGAATCCACATTGAGATTGTCCTATTTTTGGTTTTCAGTTAATATTCATCTCGGTATTAGGGATCATAATATTTTATAGGCTAAGTTTAACAGTACGATGTCTATATTTCTTGCATTCCTGCTGGTCTCATTTTTGTGTATTGTTATAATTTGTCTAATTTCCCATCCGTTCGGCATTTTTCCATCCATTTTCATAACCAATCTATGTATTATTTCATTAACACATGTCTCATCCGTATTTTATCAGATCTAAATGTATTCCGTCCTTCCAAGGTGCCTTTCCATTGCTATCTCTCTTGATAATATCTCTTACTTCCTCTAATATTGGTTCTTGTGTAATAACTTTTTCTTCTGCTTCTTTTCCTATTTCATTTTATATCACTGCACTGGTTCATTTAATAATTCGTCAAAGTATGTTGTCCATATTTCTTTGTATTTTTTTTCTTCCTCCACAATTTTTCCTTGTTTGTTGTTTATTCCTTTTAATTTGTTTTGAAAGTCCTTTTTTTTTAAATAGTTTTTTTCAATTTCTGCTCCATTTCTCGTTCTCTATTTCCTATAGCCTTAGGTCCACCCATTGCCTTTTTCTGTTTTTGATTATTTTCGTGCTCTCTTTCTGTAGTGTTCCATATTTTACTATATCTTCTAGTTTGTTTGTACTTATCGATTTTAAGCTAGCTTCCGCTTTTCTTTCAACTATTTTTTGGCATTAGATATTGTACCATTCTTTTTTGTTCTCTTTCTTCATTTTGTCCATTACTTTTTCGGATCCTTCCTTTATGCCATATTTTATATTACCCCATTCTTCCTTCGCATCATTACATTCTTGTCTCTCCTCTTCTGTTTGTAATTTTCAACTTGTTCTATAAATGTTCTTTTTATTTGATCATCCTTTAATTTTATAGTGTCTCATTTTATTTATTTCTGAACCTGTGACTTCTTGTTTTCTGTTTTATTTCTGCCATTACCATGAAGTGGTCTGAGTCTGCGCAAGTTTTTCTTTAAAATCTTACATTCCTAATCGGGATGTGGAAACTTTGTGCTATTTATGGTCATATCTGTTCGTGTTGCTAGGTTGCATAATCGCTGTCTGTTGTCGTTGGTCCTTTCATGTATTGAATATTTTCCTGTTACGGCTTCCATTTCTTCCTTTACATCTTCATATCTATCATTTCCTTCTTTACTGGCAGTCTCCATTGGTTCAATACGTTTAATAATGGTAGCGGTTGGACGGTTTTACATCTATCTTCAAGTATTCAAGTCTGTCATTTATCGGCGGGAATTCTAGGATAAAGGTCATTCCATATTGTCCTTGTCTGTCTCTCCTTGAGTATCTAAGGCTGAAATATTTAATTTCTATTTTCCCATTTCTCTTCCATCTGGCCTCTTGTGTGGTAGTTATGTTTTTTCTGTATCTTGTCGTTGTATTCCTCGTGCTTGTTTCCATTGTTTTATATTTCCAGTTTTGTTTTATTTTTTGTTTCCTTTTCTTTATTTTCTTCTGATTTTATTTCAGTTAATACTTTTACATATCCTTGTTCGAGCGTAGTCAATGTTCCTTGTTTTCTTTCTTCTGTTTCATTGTTTCGTTTAACTTTACTAGTTTTTTTTTGGTTGGCTTTTTTTATTTCACTTTCCGTGTTATGCCACCTCCAATCCTATCCATTTGTTATTATCTTCTTGTATCCAATTTTAACTGTGCTTCCTTTTTATCTCCCATCCCTTGCTATATCTCTCATTCGCTTCTGTTTGAACTTTTCAGTCGTTTCAGTCGTTGTTGATATATACTCTTTCGTCTTTGTTGTCCTTTAGTTTGTTCTCATTCTGTATTACTTTGCCTTCTCCTCATTAAATTACATCAAGCTTGTTCTGGGCCCTAGTTTAGTAGCTGATTTCACCTTCACGTTCATATTCAACTTCTTTCTAGCAAAATTCTCTACTGCAAATTTTAATACTGCATGATCTTCCTCATTTATTGGTAGTCCACTCATCACTACGTTAATTTTCTTTTTGTTTTTCTCTATCCAATATAGTGGTTTGTTTAATTTCATTCGAATTTTCATTAATTTTCTTATTTTCATCATTTTTTATTGCTTTATTTTCTCCTATTATTTGCTGTATTTCTTTTGGATCATATTTCATTCTTGTTAGTCCGATATTGATTGATTGTAATTCTCTCTTGATGTCTTTTTCTTCATCCAATGACTAATCGTTTTCCAGTTTATTTCTTTTTTGGCCCATTCAGCCTATTTGGTGTTTCGTTCGTAGTTTGGTACAGTGTAAATTTACATATAGATTATTTTTATAAATTGATATTTTACTTGTGTACTCAGTACTTTAACATTCTTTTAACTTTTTTTAAAATAAAATATACTTCTAGTGTAGAGCTAAAAAACTCGAAGTTGCATAAGATTGTACAAAACTGCAAAATCTCATTATTTTGGTGCGATGTTATTTTTTTAAGAAAGCGGAATTTTATAATCCGTCCCTGGAAAACCATTTCCTGATAAATTTTAACCTCTAACAATTTAATCACATACCGCTGGAACACACATTATGCGAATAATTTGATTTCGTTGTGAGAGAAAACAAATCTTAATGGATACTAATTTTATCTTGAACATCTGCTGTATAAAAAGTACATGAATTATAAACATCGTGCTCCGGAAGTTTAACTTAGTTAAGGTATATTTTCAAAACAAAACACTAATTAAAAAGTTAAAATGGCTAAGAGAAACCTAATTGTTTTATTAATAAAATTACTGAGGGTAAAATATTATGGAGCGAACATTGAAATAAAATAATGATTAATTTTTTAATAATTCATCTTTGTTTGTAATAATTTTGTATTACTTTTTTAAACTAATATACCTTTACCTGACCTCATTATACGCTGAAATAACCTTATCCACAGGCGGAGGTAAAAGTGTTTATCAAAATTCCGTTAAATATTGATTAAATAAAATTTGTTTTTAATTATTTACCAAGTAATCGGCCATTATTTCTGCCCCTAGTATATTAAATGCCATAAGGAATACAAAATATATTGAAACTAATATTGTTTGGAAAGAAGTTAAAAAAACTGAATTTCATAAAAAAAAAATAAAACTTAAAAAACTGATATTTAGAAAAAACCGTCAAAATTTAAAAAAAATTATTGTTTTTAAAATTATAAATTGTTGAAAAAATTACGTTTTTAATTTATTAAATTGAAACCAAAATTTTTAGGAAAAAACGTTGAAAAAACTGAATCAAAAAAAAACTTCAAAATTAAGAAAAAACTTAAAACTTAAAAAAACTAAAATTTATAAAAAAAAAATTAAAACAATAAAAAAACTGAAATTTAGAAAGAAAAAATAAATATTTTAAAAAAATTATGTTTCTTTTAACAAAATTTTTATTAAAAACTTCAAAAAAAAACTGAATCTTGCCTATCACCAATGATGTAAATATCCCACCAATTTTTCCACATCATTGAAATCAATGTAACCAAACGAAACTAAGAAAACACATAACCAGACAATTAAAAGCCAACTTCTTGCCACTACCAACTGTTCAAGATCCTTTTGATCAGTATCTAAGGCAGTCAGTCAGAATTTTACTAAATCCACCAATCAACAATGCCCATTATAGTTTACCAACAGCATGTCATACATTTTGACTAATATTATTAAAAAATATCTGGTCTTGATGAAATATCTGTCATAGTTCTTAAATATTATGCCAGAGAGCTGACACCTGTCTTTGGTACTCTTACAAAACAAGGAATATTTTCTTCCAGTTAGAAATGTACCTAATAAGGGCAAAGAGACCTTGCCACCCCACTATCAATGAGTTGCACTGTAATATCAAACAAAGATCGACATGGGCACCTCCCAACCTACGTCACCCATCTCTGGAACAGCGCGATTGAGCAACATGGAGTCCCGCGCGGTTGCGCTGGACTTCTCTAAATCTTTAGATCGTGTTTGGCATGATGGGCTTTTGACCAAAATGCGCACTTATGGTATGCCCGACAAGTTTTGGACATGGTTTTCTAGTTTTATTAAGGATCGTCCTTTGCATGTAGCAATCAACGGTTTTTATTCTGATATCTTCACTACCAACGCTGGTGTCCCACAGGGATTCATTTTATCGAGTAGACTTTCTCTTCTTTATATTGATGACTTGCTGAAGAATACAAAAAATTCTATCTGTAGCTTTGCCGAAGATAGTTCACTCGTGGCCTCCTTTGTTTTGAATGCCCGAACAACAGCTGCTGATGCACATCTTCGTAGACAACAAGAACTGTTGAAAGGTTAACGTTGTGGAACCCAACATAATTATATCAGGATGCTCAATTTCATTCGCTTTACTCACTGCAACCACTTTTATTCTTTTACAAGGCTCAAATTTGACGACCACTCGAATACTGCTCCCAAATCTGGAGTTCTGCTCCTAAGCATACCTTGCGGTTGCTTGATTCTATTCAGAAGAGAGCGATCCGTCTTATTGAAGACTTTAAATATTGACAGTATAGAACTTCGACGAAAGGTAGGCGAAACTTTACGGAAACTTTCATAGAAAGTCTTAGACGACATTATTCACTTTCCTAGAATGGTGAGTACAAAGAACACATATCGAGCTGGTACGTCCCATTCATGCGAAATCCAACTTTATAATCCCCGTGCCAGGCTATTGAAGAACTCCTTTATCTGGAAAGACCTTCCTGAAAAGTAATGTTGTAATGTAAAATTATTTTTCCGTTTAACTACAAAGTGATTTTACTTTATTAGTTCCCACCTCTATATGATAACTGATAAACGAACACTCTTTTATTAAAATACGACAGTAAAAATAAATATAAACCTGCCACTTTAACCCGACACTGTGGCCAGGTTGGTTACGGTATCAGCCTTTGTACTTGATCATTGTTTGGGTCGTGGGTTCGATTCCCATGAATCTCAAATGGAATTAAAGTCAGATAAGACAAAAAGGTATTTGTACCATGAGCAGTTTCATTCACGCCGGTAACCAGGACGGATGAGATCCGACATCTCGTGGAACTGATAGAGGGGTTGGTAGCACAATTTACACACTTGCTAGTCGGTAGATCATCTGAATGACAAAGGCATAGTCCTGGGTTTAGGGTGATTGACGACCGTGTTTTGGAGCCCACGATAAGCTGTAGGTCCCGTCCAGATTAGCCCTCGTAACAAAAAAGAGACGTTAAAATTAATAGCAAGCAAATACCTGCTTCTTTTTCGTATCGTTTCTCTTAGAGAGTTACGCTAGGTCGTTCTATTGGAATGTTACGTTAGACTGGAAGCAAACATTACGTTACGAACATTGGGGTTTATACTGGAATTTCCAAATTGAGACTAAAGTAAAACTTGAGCTGATGGGATATAGTTAAGTTACTCTTAATCAAGACAGAAGCTGATTAATGCGCCAGTTGCATACATTTTTTTTGTTTGTTTATTTCCCTGCCTATTAAGGAGAGTATGAGGGGATGCATTTTCTTTGTTAAAACTGTTTTAGGTACACGTAAAAATAAACTTCATTATTAAGGCAAAATAACAGATAACCTAACAAATATTTTGAGAGGGGGCAAATTAGATTTCAGGGAGTACGTATTAAACAAATATGATTAAGAATCGATAAATGTTTGAAAAAGTTTCTATGGCAGTGTTAACATCTACTAACTATCGAGGGGCCAAACCACTTCAAGCACAAGCGGTTAAAATTAATATGAAAACGCATATTGAAGTGAACTGCAAGCGCTATTTTTACAATCATTTATTAATATTGAAGTATATTATAAAAGGTATATTATTTTACAACACTTTAACAAAGAGCAAATGAATTGTTGTCGATCACTATTTAATGTATAACTGATTAAAATATCTTGTGAAATGTTTTCTGAATGATGTGATAAAAAAGGCGCGGTCGTAGCAGGCATTTTAACGAATAACTTTTACATGATGTAATTGATTAACATCTGCGAAATTGGAAAGGCTAATGTCACTGCTCAATCTGAGAGTTAATAAAATAGTAATAAATTGGCGGGGTAGTTTTTTCACCCAACCCATAAACGCCGATCGAATGATGCGTATAAAGATAAGTTGACCTCGTGGTGTCAGCTTGTGTAACGGTTTTTTTGCAGATATGGAACAAAATATTAAGACAATATATTTCGTCTCGTATAAGAAAGACAGAGAGGCAGGAGCTAAAATGAAGACAGATATTATTGTGAAAGAATCTTGAATGTTTCTAGGAATTTTAACGATGTAGATATGCAAGCTGTGACACAGAGAAAAGTATTTTAATATATGTTCTTTGGATGATTTGAATTAAAAATTGAATTGTTCAGTTGATTTAAATAAAACTATTTGTAAATTTATCTGAAGTTTATCCATGAATGGTTAGTAAAAACAGCATTACATTTTTTATTAATAACTTAGGCCAAAACCGATAAGTTAAGTTAAGCTGCTTTTTTATTACATCGGCTGTAAAGAATGCAATGGAGTAAATATTGGTCAATCACGCAGATGAGTTGAAACTAGAATAAAATAGTACATCAAATATAAAAACCAATATCCCATTTCTTTTACTAACCATATTATCTTCTCTAATTATTCGTTTTCCGATTCTGCACTCCTACATGTTTGCCATAAAGGTAATAGGCTTAATCTCCTCGAAATGTTTGAAATTAGTTATTTTTTACTTAATGATACTGTATTGTGTCTCAATGAACAACTCCGATTTAAAAAAAATCACCTTTTATATCTGAGACTTTCCAATATTGTATCTAATACTTATGTCCTTACTTTCTTCACTTTTTCTCAACACCCCTCCGAATTTTGTCGCTTTCTAGGCTCCATTTTTTATTTTTTGTTTCTAACAGCCCCAGTTGTTGACCACAATCCCTTCGTATTCTTCTTTTCCTTACTGTGACATCCACTGACGTTGTTGACATTGATGTTTCTTCTTCTTTCCTTTTTTTATTTCTTCATCTTAGTCACGATTTGATTATGTCGAGTTATTTATTTTGCGCATTTGACTTACTTTTTTTTCTATTTGGGTTATATTGCTAAATTTAATCTACATCAGTTTACCCTTCAGGCTATTTTTTTGCGACTTTTTCCTCAATTGACGTGTTATACACAATCTTATATCTTAATGCGTGATTGTTACTCACTGATGTTTATTCTTGCCCTTCATCGGAGCTCCCAAGCATAGCTCTGTGAATCGTTATAATTTTCAGTACCATGCTTATAATTTTTATTGTTTGTAATTCTAAAATTTTATCAATTAGAACAGTTATTCGTTGAAGCTCATAATGCATATGGTAAGCCTCCCTGTTTATTCCTGTATTATTTTTAAGGAGCGTTATTGTAGTTCTGATGATGGCGGAAGCCAAAACTATTCGCAACGCCCTCTGAATATTTAATCTATAAACAATATACTGTTATGGTACTGGACTTGGTGTGTTTTATTAACTTATGTAATTTTGTTAATGCACAACAATTTTTCTGAAAACTGATTTCACTGCAAAAGTTTATTTCCCTAATACCATTAGGATAAAAAATAAGCCTACACTTTAAAATTTTTATATAAAATAAATTTTAAGATACCGCCACATATACCGCCAAATTTATTTTTCAAACTGTTCTTTAGCAAGTACTTAAATCTGAAAATCTCCGACAAAATGTCCCTTTCCGCTTTCCGCATCACATATAGTGTTTAGTTACATTTCGGCTTATTTCTAAAACCTCTACAATTTCATAGAGTGCTCCGAAAAAGAATGTATTGTTAATGGCTTAACACCTACTAAGAGGTTGTTCCTATCCTTTTTTAAGCTCTCTATATCTTTTATTCGGAGTGGCTCAAGCGCCTTTTTATGTTTATTTTCTCCATGCAACTATGTTCCTCCTATGAATAAAAAAAAACTTTAATCTTACGAAAAAATTTAAATCAAAGTTTAAATTAAAAATTTACAAAACCCAATTAAAAAAAACGTTTAGTACCATTCTAATTATTAATGGCCGAATTAATTTTTTATTAAACAATCGGTTTTTACAAAAATTAAAAGATATTTTTAAATAGCTCATGGCATTTTTTAAACTTTTTCTATTATAGATCTGCACCTACTTCTATAGGTTTAGAAATACAGGTCGTTGAAAGTAAAAGATAAACAATATTTTTTCTGCTACCGTGCGCAAAGTACTTACTTTACGCACGCTACGGAGTGCGTAAATTTTTATTTTTTTTTCACTGGTGCCTAAAATTTGCAAAGTAACTTTGCATGCGCAACACATTTTTTTTACAATATCCTTATGTTTTTTATTTGCCAAGATTCTATGTGCCAAAAATCAAATGGTTAATTTCAAGTTTGTGCAAAAAAGCTTCTTGTAGTAGATTTCTTATTTTATACTTAATACCTACATATTTTTTGGTAGTAGAAAAAATATTGTATGCAACTAGTGCGTAAAGTGTATTTTTTCGCTCATGAGATTGTCGACAAAATTCGCGTTCGTCAAAAAAGTATCACTTTACACACTTGTTGCATAAATAACTATTATGATTTCATAGAGTTTCTATATAGGATTCTGATTTGATATATTACATAAGATAAAACTGTTATGATGGTGAAGATGTTGATATTAAAAGTGAAAATTAGATGATCATTTAATAAACGACGTAAAGTAAACTTTCAATATTTGATACTCATAAAACTATGGCTTTATACTGACGAAGCACCTCACACATATTGCCTTATCAATTGTATATTGTGATTAACTTTGCTCAATGCAGCCACATCGAATAGATTGTCCGAACTTAATTAAATATTTGTTGGCATCAACCTTTCAGTCCAATATCATCACCACTAAGCAAAACGGCACTTTTTAAACACTCTACGTACGTTTCGATAACTATTTTAGCATCATCAGGAGTTCATGATAAACCAGTTTATCATCAACTCCTGATGATGCTAACATAGTTAGCGAAACGTACGTAGAGTGTTTCCAGTTTCCAGATTCCTAAATCAGACTTTCAGTTCTTGTCTTCTACTTCTTTCAAGTCTTTTAACACTTCCTTCAGCTCAGTTTTCTTTTAATCCACCTTGGCAATATGCTCCAGCTATCTAGATCTTTGTGTTTTCAACACCTGAACAATCTTTATTTCTCTAACAGCGAATATAATTCTTTATTTAATCTTCGTTTAAATTCATTCAAATCGTTAATTCCTACAAAAATCTTTTTCCTCTTTCAGACTTTCAGTTTAATTTTCTTCTTTTTGCCCTTATTCATGTCACCAAGTAACCGTGGGCCTCAATACCGGCTGGTACAAACTTCTTGTTTATTTTGCCATATGCTTTGCTTTTAAAATCATTAAAAATATTTGTTGCGTTATTTTATTTCTTTCAATCCCTTTACACGTTAGAGTTATTCCCATATATTGAGTTTGCTCCGCCTTATTAAGTAGATAAATTGCACTGGAGTAGTAACACAATTCCAGCTAATCTGTAGCTTCATTTCGTCATTTGGAGTTTCACGTCCAATTGACCAACAGATCTTTAGACCAGTTTCCATTGTAGCGCACTTTATATATGTGCTTGTAAAAATTTTCACGGTGTATATCTGATACAGCAATATTTTAGGGGAAGAATTCCAAGAGCGAAGCCAAAAAATGAATTTTGAAAGAAATTGTACATTGTAGAGCTTTATAAGCAGAAAGAAGTTCTTGAACGATTTTTTGGTAGTTATGAACTTTATGTTTCCTAAAAAACTATGATATTCTTCTATAAAAGCGGCTCATGCTCTTTTTTCTGCTTTATTAAAATTCCTATTAAAAAGTTCGACTTTCATAAGCTATCGGAATTATGGAACAATAAAAATTTCTTCTTTTAATTTCGTATCATTGAAACGGGGCAATTTTGTCTTAACTCTTTCAGCTGTATCGGCACACAAAATAGACCATCTAAAATGGGTAATTTTTGCGCGCTGGTACATAAAATATACCACATATTTAAATTTTTTTCGATGAGTACATTGGCGTAATATCTGTACCATGTTTACATTACTCTTTCTAGAAGTCATCTATTGTTATTGGAGATTGTAATAAAAGGTAAGTATTTTTGTTATTTTTCTTTATTTATTATATTAATTATAGTATGTATTACGATATTTATGAATAAACTTATTAGGTTAATCTAAAAACAATTGAGGTATTGATAGTTGCACTATGGTACCAATAGTATACCACCGCCCCTCTAGAGATAATCTAAATCATACATTTTTTTGCAGAGCACTAATATGGACGAATTACCCTTTAGATTATTAGGAATGAATAAAAAAGAGTTGGAAAATGAAATTGAAAATATATGTAGTGAGATACATAACGCCGAAGATATAGCTTCTGACACTGAAACATATGTTGATAGAGAATCCGATGTTGAAGACGGGGATGACTTATCTGAAAAGAAGCCAATTGAAGAATTTGATGTAGGATGCTGAATCGCCACTTGCTAGTTATCTTGAAAAATTTCGAGACCCTATGGATAGGATGCCACAAACTACTCAAAGAATTTGGTCATCTGTGAACATTTCTAAATAGCCTGGATCTTTTATTGATCAGGTAGATATTCCAGAATCTTTTAAACCATTGAAAATGTTTGTCTTTGTTTGGGGAAAACCAAAGATTGGTTTTACCAATTCCATAGTTAGTTTTTCCATAATTAGTTTTCTTCATAGTTAGTTTTTTCCATTCTTAGTTTTTTGAACAGGGGTAATGGTATATTACATATACCACCAATTTAACAAAAAATTAGTAGTTTAGAATTTTTATATATTTTTATATACTCAGAAATATCTCTTAAGTTACATTGTATAAATAAAACAACGTTTTTTAAATTTTTGTTTTCCTTGTCACCCTCGGGGTTTTTGGATGGTCAATTTCCTGCCGCTCAAAGAGTTAAGGTACTGAAATACTTTAACATCCTTGTTTATAGTTTTAAAAAAGTTTTTCATAAGACCTAGATTTATATGAACTGGTGGAAGAATTTTTTTTTACTTTGTGCTACAGGTTCTTCCGACACATTTTTAACTAAAGTTGTTAAACACACTAACTACCGCAAAACTAGTGAAAACTATACAAGCGCATTAGTACGAGCATAAAAATAGGTTAGAGTTATTTCTGTCTTTTTTCGACTATCAGCCAGAACTGGTTATTTTGGTACTGATATTAGCTACTTATTAATATGAAAGGAATGTTAAGTTAAAACAAAATGCAATAAAATCTAAATTATGAATACTATGATATCAAAAAACGAACAACGGGGAAGATTCAAAGTTATTATAATTTTATTTGAAGGAGAATTTCATTCCAGACAAGTATTGTTAGGCCACGTCGAAAGTGGATTGCTTTGTCTTGGTCTCTTCTTTACATTAAAACATACATGGTGACTTTATTTTCTTCTCTAGTTTTATCAAATTTTCCATTAACTCCAACCGAAGCATTGCTTGGAATAGCTAACCTTTTGTTGAGAGAAGAATTTAACTGCACTCTTTGAGTATAAACTAAACCATTTTGCAATGTACTGAAGTATTTAATAAATTTACTAAACTGACAGAAGATAACAATTCGAATTATCAACAACAATTACTTTTAAAACAGTTGAACTATGTCAAAGCGGGATAAGGCCTGAACCTATTTGTGGAATGAGTAGCAGACATTGGAAAAATTTAAAAGAGAAGTTAAAATAAATAGATCCAAACACTGGATTAATCTACAAGGAATGAGACAAGCGAAAGTTGTTCTGGGAAGCTATAATCAAAAGAATGCGTCATCCTGAGTAAAAATAAGCTTCGCATAAAACAGGAGTCCTAATAAGCTTGAACAAGAAGAATGCAGATTTTATGACTTAGAGATTGATAACTCAATCCACACAGTCTTAGCTGCTTAGCAAAACTTAAATGCCCAATACCTGGGAGCACATCAGATAGAAGAGAGAGATCTAGCGAATCTGAATCTGTCAGACATCCTTAATGTCTTCATTCAGGAAACTAGGATTAGATGAGATGCTCTAATCACTGAGATATCCTCAACGACTAATCACTAGAAGGGGACTTAATAGATCTTCTTCAACATGTGGCTGCAACATTGCCAACAATAACAGTCAGACCATGCAATATTGTGTAATATTTTTAATATGTCCAGGCCACATGTTTGGAATCGCCGATGAGTTTTATCTGTTGCAGGCATATTGCCGGACGATGGCTTGGATAACGAAAATACTGTGCAATATTATTTTGTTTTGGTGATTGTTTGTTGTTGTTTGGAAAATTTCGTAGCAACAAAATGACTACTGCTTGGTCTAACGAGAGGATTATTGACTTTATTAATGAAATACATTTACGCCCTGAGTTGTGAAATGTGGAAACCGGAATATATAAAGATAGAAATGCTAAAAAAGACGGATGTACTGTTATCGCTGAAAAATTTGATACATTAAGTGATGAGGCTTACAAAAAATTCAGAAGCTTGAGAACTTACGCAAAAAATGGGGAAAAAAGAGGATTAAAAGTGGTAGTGCTGGCGGTAAACCAGTGAAATGGTTTGCTTTCGATGCGATATCGTTTATTTCAAGATACCCCGAATACAGGAGTGGGCAGTGAAAATGCAACAACTGATGAAAGTATATTTATTATTATATTATACAGATTAAGAATGTAGTTACCCACTGAGCATAAAATATCTCAGTCTTTTCTAAATAAAACATTAAACTGACTCTTAATAGTTTGTTTTAAAATGCACTTTTTGTAACGTAATAATTAAAAACGTAACGGTGACACGCATATAACAAAACATATTATGCAAACATAATGTAAAAGGATTGAGATATTTTTTACTCGGTGAATATCTTTATTATATTTATACAGATTGATGATTTCAACTTTATGCTAAATATTTCTCTTGCCACGCTACTAGGCCCTGCTCTATCATAAAATAATGCATAAACTCGTCTCTCATTGCTTTTGCTCTTGTGCTTGCATTCCTTCCCAGTATTCTTAAATCTGTTAAACGTTGTTCATCCACTTTCCACGACCCTGGTACTATCGTTGCAACATCAATATCTTCCCTGTCTAAGGACCCAGGTGGAGAATACAGAGCACGTGCTGTAGTGTTTTGTCGCAAAAATTATGTAAATATGCACAAGCCATAACTATATGTTGTACATACTTTACGTCAACATCAATAGTTGTGTGTAATATGCGGAAAACCGAAGCCAAGATACCGAAAGAGTTTTCCACAATTCGGCGTGCCCTGGATATTCTGTAATTGCATACACGTTTAGGAAATCCTATGTCCAAATCTATAGTATAGGGCTTACAAATATTGTCGGTTAAAGGAAATGCATCATCTGCTAGGAAAACATATGGTGTTAACATATCTCGACCCGGAAGAGAATCAGGAGGCGGTACGTTAAGATTTTGGCTCAGGAGTGCTTTTCCAAAAGCTGTATGTCTCAAAACTCCCCCATCGGATATTCTTCCTTGAACTCCAGCATGTACATACAGAAAATTGTAACGTGCATCTGTTACAGCAAATATCACTATGCTAAAAAACTGTTTGTAATTAAAATATTGACTTCTACTATTCAGTGGACACGTAATTGCAATATGTTTTCCATCCATTGCACCCAAACAGTGAGGGAAATTCCAACGATCCTCGAAATCTTTCGCGATTTCTTTCCACTCTGCCACTCCTGGCGGCATCTGAAAAAATAGTTTTAAACAAACTTCACCTTAAAAATACCTTCTGTTGTATTAACTATTTTTTGCATTTTGAGGTGCTTAAAACCCATGATACTAACATCAGTGCTGACAAAGAAGAAGCCATGGCTTCAGAAACAACTCTTTGCTGTCCTCAGTTTCCACTCCAAAACCACGTACTTCTTAGAAGTCCAAGACTGTAGATCCAATTTTAGAAAGAGCTCAAAATATTATAGGTACTGCTGGAGAGAATATAGCACACAAGTTAAGCAAATATGATGATTACACCCGTACTAACGCAGAATTCAAAATAACGCAAATTCTGTTTGACTGTGATATGGAAATGTACAGAAATCGACGTTGGTGTACATCTACACCATTACAGAGTCCAGTTGACGATAGCAGAAGCGGAGCTACAACTTCACTAAGCCAATATTCAGATATCCCTTCAAATGCCACTGCAATTGAAAACGAGTCGACGCAAAATACTTTCCAGCACGTTACTGTTCCTCAGTATCACCAGTATGCCTCTTCAGATCAAACTGAATTTACAACAAATTCTACTTATGAGGAACTTGTGACAGTTACTGTTCGCCAATCTGATGAATAATTCTTTATGGAGCAAACATTCTTACTAACACTTACTATATCATTGTTATTGCTACTTTTATATTATCATTAATATTACTTATTACCTACTACTACTGACTATTACCATTACTTAATAAATTATTCTTGATATACTTTTTTAATCCTTCTATTAAGGCTGCAAAAACTTCTGGAACTATAACAAAAATTGAAGCAGCTGAAACTCTGAAAGAATACATCAAACTTTTATATGAATCTCCAGTCGCTAAAAACCGTAAAGTTATCGCCAATCTTGTGGTAACGGGTATTGCTTTTTCATGTTTGTATCATTTCTTTTTATTTTTAATCGAATTGTTTTTAAAAGAAATTCGAAGTCACTCTTTGACATTCTTGAAAAGTTTTTAAATCAGTTATTATCCAGACTGATTTCTAGACTTAGGTTATCTAAATTTTCACGCCAATTGAAGTAAGGTCGAATCCACGATCTTTTCTTTTTTCTTTAAATGTCCGTTTAAAACAATATAAGCTGCTGCGACGCATATGATTTCGTCAGCCATTGTTACTCGATTGTGTAGTCCGTTTACGAAACAAATTTACGGGCCATACTGTTGCAGACAATGTTGCCCAGATATATATTGCCGAGCCATATGCTGCATTAAATTTTGTCATAATGGCTGGTCTATTGTTGCCAGTATTGCAGCCACATATTGCAGTAAAAATATTGCTCGTTTATTACTAATGGAGTCATATGCTTGAATATAATCTATGAACACAAAGTGCATGTTTAAATTGTGTTCATAAACATTCTGTTGAATCTGCTTCATAATGAATATCTGAACTATGAGTGATCTTCCTGCCCTGAACTTCCATTGTATTCTCCTTCTTCAAACAATTTTTAATTACCTTCACTACCACTTTTTAAGCTTCATCTATCAGATTAATTTTTCTTTCTTTTAAAGGTGTATCATTAGTGCTTTTATTTTATATTTTTCCAAAACTTATTTTTAATTAATTATTTAAATGCTAAAAATTGAAAACTATGGAAAAAGAATCTGCTAGTTGTAAAAGTAAAAATAAAATAACTAAAGAATATAAAAAATATGATAAAATGACATTATATGAAATTACCAAAAATTACGAAGGAAAACAAATTAGTATAAATTTTTATTTAAATATATCAATATGTGTGTTAAAAGTTAGTGGCAAGTAAAAACTGTATATAAAAATATAATTGAGTTTCCGACAAAAACATTCTACCATCAATCAAGTGCATCGTTTCACTGACATTATCGAAAGAGTCCTTGAGGAAAAACAAATGTGTTCTTTCTGTCTTTCTTTACATCATTCAGGGTTCCGACAAAGTCTGGCATGAAGGTCTCGTCCATAAAAACTTAATAAAATTATCCCAAAACAATTTGTTCGGATTTTATGTTCATATATTTGTGATAGATTGTTTCGAACAAGAAAATAAATAATCCAATCCCTAAGAAGTCCATCCTAATATAGGGTGGCTTGTCTAATTTTTTTTTCTGATGTTTTTAATTTTAATATATTTATTATCGCTATTGACTGGCATCTACCATGATTTAGCAATTTTTTTGGCGTTCAGTGCTCTTAATTTTGAATATTAAACATTTCCATGACGTCTTAATTTAGGTCAGATAAAGGAATGTGTGAAAGATGGCGCCAGTAGTCAAGTTATTTGAATTATCTATTTGCGTGAAGTTGACGCTGCAATCGAAATTTTTTAGTCATCTATATCCTTACTTTTTACTACAACTTCACCGCTAACTCTCCTTGCGGTGATTTATATTATTGAGGTGTAGTAAACGGTCTGAATTCGCATATTTCTTTAACTGATCTGCCTTACATCGTCACAGATTTTAATTTTTTTGAATTATAGGGTCAATATAGGTATAAAAAAAATAAAAAATAATAATTTACTGGTTAGGTTTCTAATGGCCCATTTACCTAAAATCATGCAAGGAATACATTGGCTTGTGACCTAGTGACTGAAATAAAATTTAGAAGATATAAAAAAGATCATTCTACTAATAAAAAAATCGTAAATGAATTGAGGACTAAAACTTCTGAGAAATATTAACATTAATAGTCATTAATGATGCGTATAATTATATGCCTCATTTTTTCAGCCATTTATAACTTATTATTTTATAAAATTATTTATTTAATTGCTGAATTTAAAAAGCAAATAATTTTATATTTTTTTTTCTATAATATATACAGCTAAGTTGTAGTTCAATTATTTCGTTCCTGTATAATATATAAATTATTTTGAATTCTATAGGGTGATCCAAAAAAATATAACTTGAATTGATACAACTTTTTAAAATGAAATATATTAATTTTGTTTTTGGCAATTTAAACAGTTTTTTACTCTTTAAATTATTTTCTTTAAAAACTGGTTAGACACATTTTTGTTATAAACTTAAGTTTGCATGCCTGAAGATTACTAGATAAAATTATATTTATTGTTTAATTTATTAGTTTCTACAATTTTTTTCTTGGTGAAAACAGTTAACTTGTAATTTTCCGCTATATTTGAAAAATATCGAAAAATTTTGACTTTGGCTTTGGTGAATTTCAAGCGAAACGTTGTAAAGGAGTTGAAATACCATACAACAAACTCTTGAGAGGTAAACCATATATTTTTTAAGGTTTACTAAATGTTTCAAGAATATTAATACGCCTCATGATATTGCACTGATAAAGACGTAGTAAATTAATTGGTTGTTTATTTATCTATGTATGGAAATAATATTTTATAGGGTTCTATTAAAAAACCAATGGAGAATGTGTAAGCTAGCATTGTCAAAACGAACTTTTAATAAATATATAAATATTGTTATTAATATTTAATCTTATTTTATAATTTGCCCAATATCATGAACTTATACACAAATAAGGATAAAATTTCACAAATTTTAAAACTTTTGAGCCCTGTTCTAAAAACCGAACGGAACCGTCCATATGCCTTCATCAGGCTAAAAATAAACACCAACCGACCAGAAAAGTCGATCAAAACCACTTCAAAACTCGACCACAGGGACACTTCTAAGTTTTGGAATTAAATCAGAATTCTTACAGGTCAGAAGACCAAGTCTCACTCCTACACTTACAGTGAATAGTCAAATCCACCACAATCGACACTCACCAACCCCGAAAATCCCAACTTTAACAGACAATTCAAAAACGAAACAGACGACATACTGACGCACTTACTAAAAAGACAAAATCCCTCAGTCCAGCACCAAATCCTAAATTCTTTCACCCTAGATGAGGTAGTTCTGGCTTGTCATCTGAGGAAAAACTCAGCTTCAGGTATCAACCAAAGAGGCAAGATATCAAAAATCTCCTGCTATAATCCTTCCTATCTTTACCATCTATAAGAATGCTTGCTTGCAGCATTCATACTTTTCAATCAGCAGAAAAACTGCCAACACTATCCCAAAAGTCCTGACGTCCGCAAACTCCTACAAACCCATATCTCTGACAAGTGTCGTAGGTAAAATTTTTAGAGATCCTTCTCAATGAGTGTTTCTGTATCTTTCTTGATGAAAGGGGAACGATTACCCAATTCCAAGTTGGATTTAGGTCTGCACATTCCACCCAAGATTCAATAGTAAGACTCCACACACTTTGATGTCCAGAAGGTTTTTCACCAAGTCTGGTACGCCGAACTTATTCGGAAAATTTTCAACGTTGACATTCCTTTCACTATAATCAAACTCATGCACTCATACGTGACAAACAGGACCATCTGACCCCTTTACTTTACAATCTTGAAATCTACGAAGGCTCCATCATACCACAGTGTTGTATCTAATCTATGCATTTGACGTTTCACCCAATCAACAAATTCAGCTTTACACTAAAGACGCCTCTATCTCGGCCACAGCCCAATCCACGAGAACTCTGAACAGCCGCATCTAGCGACTACTAAACCAATTTCGCTATAGTACGGCAAGTGAAAGATCCAATCTCTCACGAAACATAAGTCAATCTTCGGTTGTCTAGAAAATTTACATTCGTCCGATTCTCGATTACAAATCTTTCACCTTCTCCACCCTCCCACCTCACCACCAATACACCATTTCTTCCACTGAATGGAGAATACTCCGAAACACTCACTATCTCAAATGGAGATATTATTCCAGACTGATCTATAATACCACTAATACCACTCCTATAAGTTCAATGATCTCCAGGGATGTTACATCAGAAGACCAATAGAGAGCACCAATACACATGCCAAAGAAACACTCCAAATCAAATAGGCAGTTAAAAGAAACAGAAGAGCCCTTAGCATCAGACCAAAGTAGAAATTACTTCAAACCAACATCAGGATTCTACAACAGGCCAAATATCTTCCGGACAAGATCCAGGATCTCATCAGATGCGTACGTCCATGCTAACGACGCCACAACGAAGATCCCACCCATCCTCGCTTGAGCTTTCCGTTCTGAATAGCTCATAACGCAACGCTTCAATTACAATATATTAGCAGAACCTTAAGTTTAATAAGATATTTACCCATTTTATGTTCCAGCAAAATATACCCACTCACTAAACTGGAAAATAATTCCAGTGCTATAACAAGGTTATGGAAACAGACTCCGGCCTAGGCAACAATGCCGAGGAGTGTTTAGCAGGTATACCCAGGCCACTGGTAACAGAGCGAGCCTGGGCGAGTCCGGCACTACCCCACATATTAAACATAACGTAAAGTGTCTATAAAACATTTCAATCATCTATAGTTTATAGGAACAAAATTTAGATAAGATAAGATTTAGATTCATAAGATCGTTACTAAATTCTCTTTGCCCAGGATTTTAAATTTAAATTTTCCATATAAAAGAAAATTAAATATTGAATTAAGAAAAGTTTATACCTATTCAGACAAAAAAGTTATAGGAGTCTGAAATTTTGAAGTTTGTTTTCTTAGTTGTGTAAAATTTAAAAAAGTAAACAAATAGTTATATTATGAAGGTTTGTGCCTATTTAGATAAGTTAAAGGGAACTGAATTTTGTTTTATTTGTAAAAATTTAAAATTCTAATTTTAGATTTGGATTCAACAAGAAAAAGAAACAAAAAAGTATATTACGAAAAGTTTGTGTCTGTTAACTTATTTGTCTTATTTGTAATGTATTTTCTAGGTGCAAGTTCCAAGTTAACTTATTGTCAAAGGTGAGACCTAAATATTTCAACTCTGTTGCGAAGTTTAGTTTTGTTTTGAGAAGTTTTGGAGGTTTTAATTCCAGTACCTTTCTTTTTCTTGTAAAGAGAACCATTTCTGTCCTCTTGGGATTAATAGACAGTGAGTGGTCCTCGCACCACTGTTCTATAATCCTTAACGCTACCTGCATTCTTTCGCAGAGTCTGTTCTCGAATTTTACTGTTAACAAGATGACTAAGTCATCTGCGTATGCTATTGTGTAGTGATAGTTGTTGTTGAGGTGGCTGATGAGAGTATCCAACACAGTGCTCCATATAAGAGGTGATAGCACCGCTCAATGTGGACATCCACTCGCAACCAAGCCTCGCATTTATGTTAACTGCTCGTTTTAAGAGCATGTATCCATTCACCAACCATTTGAGAACATTGCTATT
Organism: Neocrepidodera transversa; assembly: GCA_963243735.1. Lineage (NCBI taxonomy): Eukaryota > Metazoa > Arthropoda > Insecta > Coleoptera > Chrysomelidae > Neocrepidodera > Neocrepidodera transversa. Next base: position 28,397,184 of record OY725341.1, read on the forward strand.
GGCTAGTGAGCGCATTATTTTTTTTAAAGGTGGTCATGTCAAAAACAACTTCTATATCTATGAAAACACCCATGCGGACTCTTTTTTGTCCAGCGATCTTTCTATTCAACCAGCCATTAGGTGGAGGGGTTGAATCGGTACATCTTCCTGAGTTATATGAATGCTGATTGGGATGAAGTGTTGTCATATTAACTACCACTTCTCTTATGTCCCTTTCATATAGCCTTTCTAATGTCTATGGAAAACGTTTTTAGGCTTTTGAGATGCAATAATCCATCCTTCCAGGTTTAGGCATAAAAACAAGTTTTACTTCTCTCCACTATTTGAAAATATATCTCAGAGCCAAGGAGAATCTGAGTATTCCCACCAGGTCGGTATGAGTTCATTCAGGCCCCACTGAAGTAGTGCTGGATAAATACTGTCAGGTCCTGACGATTTGAATGAGTAGAAGCTGGAAATTGTCCACCTAATTTGTCCTCGTCTTGTGTTTGGCATTTTGCCAATCGTAGACGGATGGGTTATGTTCCTCCTCTATCAAGTCAACCACATTTGTGATGAGTGTGTCAGGGAAGTGCATTGACAGCAGAAATTTGGTGCTTTCTTCGAAATTTGCAGTTTTCGTGCCATCTTCTGTGGTTAGTGCACTAATATTGCGGTGTGGATATTTTGAAAGGGCTTTTACGAGCCTTGCTGCCTGTAGGTATATCTTCGATTTCTTCGTAGTAGGCTCTCCACGCCTTTCTCTGGTTTTGTCTGAAGACTCTTTTGTATTCTTTGAGGTGAGATTTGTATGTGTCCCTAATATCCTTAGTATTTAAATAATGAAAAACACTGTTGTGTGGTTTTGCCCCTCAGTTTATATTGGTTAATGGGTATTTAAATTATGAAAAATAATGTTGCGTGATTCTGCCTCTCAGCGTATATTGATTGATATTGATTAATTGGTATTTAAATAATAAATAATAATTATATTCTTATTGATTCAATAAAATAACGTTAAACACGTTTAAGTTATATTTGATTACGATCTGATTGAATATGATAATTAATTCCTTATATTATTTTCATCTAGGACCTCATATTTTTTAAAAGGAAAAAATAAATAGATAAATATATAAATAAATAAAGATGTAAAAAAAGAAAAATATACGTATTTACAGTTACACAGTTATTAAGCTATTAAAATAAAATGTTTATGTTTTTAATTTCTTAATTGACTTGATTAATTACCTAGTCCTTACATAACGGAGCCAACCCTGTACTATTTGTTAATAATTACAACGGATTATAGAAAATTTTCTGATCCACATGATCAAATATTATATCCCTTATAGTAGAATACTTGGATTAAGTAACAAAACCTTAAATTGGTGGAATAACAAAATTAATTAATTATTTAGAGAAATATAAACAAAATTAGAAATGAGCATTTTTTTATAAATATTATAAAACATGACGATTTCAAAAATCAGGATGTTGAAATTGTATAGTAACCTCCAGGAAGCAATAAATTAGAAACGTGTTCAAATTTTTCTCCAAACAAAAATAATTCTATATCAAACATTATCCTAAAAAGAAGTAAACAAACTTTTGTATCTGGTCTAGTGAACGTTTCAGTAATTACTTTTGAGATTAATTGCTCTAACTTTTAATCTTTTCTAGCAAAAATTTCAACAATACTGGCCATTAGCCATTTAAGTGGCGTGTTGTTATAGTCTTTTAATAATACCAGATAATTTATATTATATTTCGTGCATTCCGAAACAATTTTGTAAGCGATTTAAATATTGTACAGCTCGTTTCTAAAATTAATATTGAAAATATATTACTGAATAGTAGATTTATTACTTTCTCGCTACTATGGATATGTAACCATACTTATCATGGTTATTAATATAGATATGGGATTAAAACGTGGATACATATTAGAGATGATTTTTAATTTATTTATGGTTTGGATGAAAATAATAAATGTTTCATTATTTTAAATGGGACTTCCAATATATTATTACAAAATTTTAATTTAAGCTTTAATTTTTTTTCATAATTTAAAAAATATTTAATGTTACTACTACAACTACAAATATTGAATAAATTTCGAAATTTAAAATTTCCTGTTTAAAAATAATTGTATACGCCGCTGCAATCTGGATGTAGCTCAAGCCAAGCCAGGTAATATCGGATCAATATACCTGGCTACTTTGTCTCATCTTGCATACCATGCCCTGATTCTAGCCTGTTGCTCAAATATGCTCCTCATGAAATAGTGGCATGTTCCCGTAAGTTTTATACAGTGCATGCTTACACGGCTCGGTTGTTCTTTATTTAATTAAGCTATATTTTTAATAAACTAACGTATAAAAAGTGAAATATACGCTTTTAAAAATAACAAAATATCGTTTAAAAGTTTCAAAGGGATTTTTTTATGTTTTATAAAAAAAAAAATGTAACATAAAAATGATACGATCTTTACTATTTAAATAAGTCTTCAGTTACTTCATTTTTCTCTTATGGATTGCCAATTTTTTTTAAATTTTAGTATTTTGTAGATCTTGACGTTCTGATTAAATTTCTCCATGGTCCTAACTCAATCCTTTGACTAGTTTTCGAGATATTGATGGTCAAAAATAAATAAAAGGGCATTTAGGTAATGTTGTTTTAATTTCAATTTTTTCATTTTTTAAGAAAACTGATCAGCTTTTCTTGAATTTGTTTATGGGATAATTTAGTCATAAGATTGGTATTTTTAAAAATATATTAATTGTATATACTGGGTTTAATAAAAAGTCAGTGGGGCTAATTTATTGAAAATCATTATATCTCAGTTTTGATAAATTCCTAATAAAGGAGTATAAGCGTTAGCATCTGGTGCTAAGAGGAAATCAAAATAAGGCTCGATATTTAGTTTCGTGCAAATCGTATTTTTGGACCGGGATTTTCTCCAAATTTAGTTTTCTTCATTTTTTGTGACATGTGACCTAACATCAATATCCTTATTATAGATTTTCGTTGAGTTTGCTATGCTTTTTTGTTTGGTTTGGTTGTTTATTTGAGCGCTTTGTACTGTTGAAAAAAAAAAATTGAAAACTTGAAAAGTCTGTTCGATATAGTGTCTAGATGTGCAGGAAATCAATTTCAAATTTTAAATACAAGATGGCGACTTCAAAATGGCGACTCCAAGATGGCGGACAATATTTATGATTATTCACCGATTCTATTCAAAAATGGTATGTGGGGGTTTTTGGGGTCGAAGTATATGAATTTTGTCAAAACTAAAAAAATCAAGATGGCGATTCCAAGATGGCGGACAATATTTACGATTTTTTACCGATTCTATTCAAAATTGGTATTCGGAGGTTTTTGGGGTAGGAGATTATGAATTTTTGATCAAAATTAGTAAAATTAAAATGGCTATTCAAAGATGGCGGACAATACTTATGATTATTTACTGACCCAATTCAAAATTAGTATGTGGGGGTTTCTGGGGTCGGAGGTTATTAACTTTTTGTCAAAATTAATAAAATCGAAATAGCGATTTCAAGATGGCAGACAATACTTATGATTATTTACCGATTCTATTCAAAATTGGTATGTGGGGGTTTTTGTAGATGAAGATTATAAATTTTTTTTCAAAATTAATAAAATTAAAATGGAGATTCCAAAATTGCGGACAGTATTTATGATTATTTACTGATTCTATTCAAAATTGGTATTCAGGGGTTTCTGGGGTCGGAGATTATGAATTTTTGATCAAAATTAGTAAAATTAAAATGGCGATTCCAAGATAGCGGACAATATTTACGATTATTTACCGATTCTATTCAAAATTGGTATTCGGGGGTTTTTGGGGTCGGTGATTATGAATTTTTATCAAAATTAATAAAATTAAAATGGCGATTCCAAGATGGCGGACAATATTTATTATTATATAGCGATTCTATTCAAAATTGGTATTCAGGGGTTTTTTGGGTCGGTGATTATGAATTTTTTATCAAAATTAATAAAATTAAAATGGAGATGGCGGACAATATTTATGATTATTTACAGACTCAATTCAAAATTGGTATGTGGGGGTTTTTGTAGATGAAGATTATAAATTTTTTTTCAAAATTAATAAAATTAAAATGGAGATTCCAAAATGGCGGACAGTATTTATGATTATTTACTGATTCTATTCAAAATTGGTATTCAGGGGTTTCTGGGGTCGGTGATTATGAATTTTTTATCAAAATTTATAAAATTAAAATGGCGATTCCAAGATGGCGGACAATATTTATGATTATATAGCAATTCTATTCAAAATTGGTATTCAGGGGTTTTTGGGGTCGGAGATTATGAGTTTTTGATCAAAATTAGTAAAATTAAAATGGCTATTCAAAGATAGCCGACAATATTTACGATTATTTACCGATTCTATTCAAAATTGGTATTCGGGGGTTTTTGGGGTCGGTGATTATGAATTTTTTATCGAAATTAATAAAATTAAAATGGCGATTCCAAGATGGCGGACAATATTTATGATTATATAGCGATTCTATTCAAAAATTGGTATTCAGGGGTTTTTGGGTAGCTGATTATGAATTTTTTATCAAAATTAATAAAATTAAAATGGAGATGGCGGACAATATTTATGATTATTTACAGACTCAATTCAAAATTGGTATGTGGGGGTTTCTGGGGTCGGAGGTTATTAACTTTTTGTCAAAATTAATAAAATCAAAATAGCGATTTCAAGATGGCAGACAATACTTATGATTATTTACCGATTCTATTCAAAATTGGTATGTGGGGGTTTTTATAGATGAAGGTTATAAATTTTTTGTCAAAATTAATAAAATTAAAATGGAGATTCCAAGATGGCGGACAGTATTTATGATTATTTACTGATTCTATTCAAAATTGGTATTCAGGGGTTTTTGGGGCCGGTGATTATGAATTTTTTATCGAAATTAATAAAATTAAAATGGCGATTCCAAGATGGCGGACAATATTTATGATTATATAGCGAGTCTATTCAAATTTGGTATTCAGGGGTTTTTGGGGTCGCTGATTATGAATTTTTTATCAAAATTAATAAAATTAAAATGGCGATTCCAAGATGGCGGACAATATTTATGATTATATAGCGAGTCTATTCAAATTTGGTATTCAGGGGTTTTTGGGGTCGCTGATTTTGAATTTTTTATCAAAATTAATAAAATTAAAATGGCGATTCCAAGATGGCGGACAATATTTATGATTATATAGCGATTCTATTCAAAAATTGGTATTCAGGGGTTTTTTTGGTAGCTGATTATGAATTTTTTATCAAAATTAATAAAATTAAAATGGAGATGGCGGACAATATTTATGATTATTTACAGACTCAATTCAAAATTGGTATGTGGGGGTTTCTGGGGTCGGAGGTTATTAACTTTTTGTCAAAATTAATAAAATCAAAATAGCGATTTCAAGATGGCAGACAATACTTATGATTATTAACCGATTCTATCCAAAATTGGTATGTGGGGGTTTTTATAGATGAAGGTTATAAATTTTTTGTCAAAATTAATAAAATTAAAATGGAGATTCCAAGATGGCGGACAGTATTTATGATTATTTACTGATTCTATTCAAAATTGGTATTCAGGGGTTTCTGGGGTCGGAGATTATGAGTTTTGATCAAAATTAGTAAAATTAAAATGGCTATTCAAAGATGGCGGACAATATTTACGATTATTTACCGATTCTATTCAAAATTGGTATTCAGGGGTTTCTGCGGTCGGAGATTATGAATTTTTGATCAAAATTAGTAAAATTAAAATGGCGATTCCAAGATGGCGGACAGTATTTATGATTATTTACTGATTCTATTCAAAATTGGTATTCAGGGGTTTCTGCGGTCGGAGATTATGAATTTTTGATCAAAATTAGTAAAATTAAAATGGCGATTCCAAGATAGCGGACAATATTTATGATTATTTCCCTAGACGTCGTTTAATCGCAGGTTATATCCCGAGAACTGCAAATTTAACCGGATAAACTGCGGCTAGCTTTTTTTGAAAAATTTTGCTTAGAAAATGTTTGAGACTGAATAATCCACCATTAAAAGCCCGAGACTGAAGGTCGAGGGCTTAAGGTGGATTATTCAGTCGAAAAAATTTGCTTCAAAGCAAAATTTTGAAAAAAATTGACTGGCCGCAGTTTATGGGGTTAAATTTACAGATCGAGGGGTATATGTTAAGATTATTTCCCAAATTGGGAATGTAGTATTTACATTTTATCTTTATTGTTTATTAACATGCATATTTGTCAAAGCTAGGTGACGTTTAATCAAAGCTAGACGTCGTTTAATCGCGATTAAACGACCTGTAGCAATATAATCACTTATCAATACAAGTCACGTGGTGCAATTTGGAAGTCTCTCATTGGTTTTATTTGTTACGAGGAACCCAAAAGCATAGAATTAAAATCTCACCTCTATTATTTAATTATTTCGTTACGTAATTCGGAGGTATAAAAAGATTAACCGATGACTCTATGGTCACCGGACACTATCCATGATTTTATATTATAAACTAGTGGACTAGTACTACTAGTTAAGCAAAAAAACCGGAAGATTTTCACTACATAGTTTCCTTTAAAAAATAAATAAAGTTATAACATGGGAGCACCAGATACGGGCATACTCCTTTAAAATAATTTACCAGATTTCTGTAAAAAAATATATGCTTTACAGGTCTTTAGTCAAAGAAAAACTGCACTATGTAAAGTTTGAAAAATTACCTACGAACCCGAATGTAGGGCTTACAAATCTGATTTTTTTCCAAACTCGCCTTAAATACGCTGCATTATATAGCAATACGGTTGCAACCGATTTGTAGCTAAAAAAAGTAATGCATTGTATATTGAAACATTGTTTTTTATATGTCTACGGGGCATTTTAAATATTAGGTTAGATATTAGTGTTTAATATTTTGTTTTATTTCTAGGCGTATTTCCCAAAAAGATATAATTTCATATTTTCCATGATGGCCTTTTATTTAAAATCAGAAAATCCTTACTTATCAATTATTACCAAATCGTTGACTCCTAAATGCTTTAATGAGCAAACAACACTGTTCAAAATAAACTCCGGAGTTCCTCAAGGCAGTGTTCTGGGGCCGCTACTTTACCTCCTCTTCACGGCTGATCTACCAAATAGTATTCGCAAACGACACCGCCATACTAGCATCACACAAAGATCCTTTTGTAGCATCAAATACACTACAGCTTCACCTCAATAAGGTAGAAAACTGGTTAAATAAATGACGAATTAAAGCAAATGAATTGAAGTCTGCTCAGGTAACTTTCACCAACCTTAGGCAAATGTCCAGAAGTCACTCTAAACAATCAAACTCTACTACAACGGGATGATGCCAAATATCTAGGCACACACCTAGATAAGCGGCTAACCTGGAGAAAACACATCTTTACCAAGCGCAAACAATTGGGTTTGAAACTAAGAGTCTTATACTGGCTGATAGGTAGAAAATCTCAATTATCTATAAAAAATAAGGTACCGATCTACAAATCAATCCTCAAGCCCATTTGGACCTACGGTATCCCAGTGTGGAGATCCGCAGCCAATTCCAATATTGAAATTCTGCACCGATTTCAATCGAAAGTGCTATGAATTGTTGTAGATGCTCGATAGTTTGTGCTGAGGCCATTATGTAATTGTATTTCTCTTGTGCTCGTTCAAAATCATAGTATGCTGGTGTAGTTTATTAGCCTGGTTACCATATACATATTGATAACTTGGAAAATTTTCACGTAAATTCTTAAAATATATCTGCGTTTCAAATATGATGGAAATTATTTTGCTTAGGATTTCCCCATCATGTTTTACTTAATATATTTAATTTATCTGAATAACACGGCGGGAATATCTTCAAATTCTTAATATCTATAAAGTGCTAAATAATAATTTAGAATATCCGAATATTATTTCAAGATTAAACTTTTGTGCATCACGTATAAGTAGTCAACATCATACTCTATTTTATCAACCTACATCTAGAAATAATATTTTCAGTTTCTCCCCGCCCTAGGCAATACGTTAACTATAAAATCGCGAGATTAACATTGACTTATTTAATATTTCCACACAAACCCTTTGTCGCATTTTAAGAAATTGGAGAACATATTTACGTTTTGTATTTTTAACTTTAAGTAACCTTAAACATAGAAGTTTTTTTCTCTACTTTAGAGTTTTTTTTTCAATGTACTTGACAACGTTAACATATTTTTGAATTTATTACTTCGTGCTGTAATTATTTTTTTGCCTACCCATTAATTGTCATTAGCTGTCGGGTGATGTATTGTTAACTAAATATATATATATATATATTTTTTTCCTGAATCGGGAGGTCCCACCTGCACTGAGGCTCTAGGCCTATTGTACCCCGCCAAGAATAGTCCTGATGTTAGCTTTCGCTATCTCTTCGGGTTCAGGATACTGTACCCCAAAGTGCCATTCTCTTTCCCTGTTTAGGTCCCGGCAATAGCATAATACATGAAGAGGAGTTTCGTCCTCTTCCTCACATTTCCTACATAGGGAATCTTCTGATACACCTATGAGGTTCAGGTGTCTTCTAAGCCCGCAGTGTCCTGTCAGTACACCTATTACGGTTTTGAGTTCCCGTCTTTTTAGGCATAGTAGCAGATTGTCTCTGCTCTTGGGTGGACCTTCGATAAGTGCTTTGGACTGTCTTAGTCCCGGAAGTTCCAACCAGTATTTCCTGTGTTCGTCCCTTAATTGTTTTTCCAGCATACCCATTATATGTTGGTAGGAAATACCACATGTGGGTTGCGGTCCAATTAAATGTTTTTCGGCTCCTTTACCAGCCAGGCGGTCTGCCTCTTCATTTCCTTCAATGCCCTCATGCCCAGGCACCCTTTCAAGAGTTATCTTGTTGTGTTCTGCCAGGGCAGTTAGGTTTTTATGGCAGTCCAATACTAGTTTGGACTGTATTTCCACCCTTTGTAAAGCTTTAAGGGATGCTTGACTATCCGTGAGTATTCGGATTCTCTTGTTTCTAAGATCTTCGCGCAACATCACGTTTAAGCAAGCATTTATCGCAGTCATTTCCGCTTGAAAGACCGTTGCCATAGATCCCAGGTTTAGAATGCAAGTTCTCCCTGAGTTCATATGATAGAATCCAGCACCTGTACTGTCTTCTGTTTTAGACCCGTCCGTATACCAGACAGATTCATTTTTCTGTGTCCTGACCTCACTCTTTCTGTCCCTCTCATGTATGTAACTAAATATTAAATAAAAATAAATATCAGCAATTATTTTAATTAGTTAAATACAAATTCATATTTTTATAATTTGTGGTTTATTTATTTATAAAAATTAAAAATAGTATTATATTAATTATTAAAACATTTAAATATTTATGATTTTCATATTAACGTAGCAATTTTACATAAATAACATAAATTTTTAATTAAATAGAAATAATAGTGTAATTTGCATTCGCCAAATTTAACAGATTTATGCAACAAGTATGTAAAATGACGTATAATTTTGTGCATTAAAATTTACAACAAAAAATATATTCATCTTCTTTACGCACTAGTACGGTAAAATAAAACAAAAATTTTACGTAAAACTGATCTTTTGGTTAGTTGTAACGATGTTAATCGCCAATGAGATCAAGGTTACGACCGTTCTTCTTTTTTAGGAAGTGAACTTTAAAAATAAACATCACTCAAGAAGTGAATTCAGCCTTAGTATAAGTTTTAATTTAACTGGATTTAACACGTTCACTGCGACCATTAATGATGGAGTGATTCACTGGTGCGGTATACCTTTGAAAACACAAATCGCCTAGACCTTTTGCTTTTTAGGCATATTTAGGGTTATATGGGTATTTTCTCAACTCGTGCATTAGCAACTCGGGCATAATGAAAAACTACCTGAATTCGCCAATCGGGCATCGATATGTTATTAAAGTTGACCATAGTTCCTGTACACTGATTATTAATTACACACTGCTCCAGTAAGTTTGAGTAGCGGAAAACAATCAAAAAAAAACAATGAGTAATGACATCGTTTATACAGAATGTCTTAAATTAGAGATTCAAATTGAAGGAACTATATATTTTTAAGACCCATTTTAAAAATCATTTTGTAAAAGTTATAAAATTGATTTCACCTAACTTAAAGCCATAAAAAAATACCCTCATTAAACCCCTTAAACATTTTTAAAAACTCAAACTAAAATGACTGAAATGTTTAACTGACAGCACTGTAATGCTTTCTGAAAACCAAGATGTCTACTTCTCATTATCTAAGATAAATACACTTTTACCTACAACAACACTATTATTTGGTTCCATTATAATTTTTGACGTGAGAGTTTTGACGTGAGAGTTTTGACGTGAGAGTTTTACTGTAATCACGTACTAATTGTTATATCTAAAGACAATGGAAGTTCGAGTATTGGAAAAAACTTCAGAAAATATTATTTCAACATGTATTTTCCAAAACAGTTGATAACAAAAAAAGTATGTCTAAAAAAGGGTAACTCACCCCTTGAAAACTACCCTTAGTGAATTCATAGAATTAAGACAAAATACGTAAATAGCGTATCTTGGTACCCTTAGGTCCAACCTAAAATTTGAATATTGTATGGTACCTCTTTCGAAAGATATTCATCAAAAACCAATTATCGTTAAGCCCATTCTAGGGTTTGTCGCACATTTAATAAGCGGTTTTCGACATAGGTTCATTAGACAAATACTACTTATTTTTAGGTATTCTATTACACTACACCAAATGAACCACACTTACCTAGCCAAATTCAATTACTATTTTGTTGATCAGTGGTCGGTCACTGATTTGTTATGGGTAGTGTACAAGGTACAATAGAAGAATAGGAAAAGCCAATCCGAATGTTTACGAGTTATTGAAAGTCATTGAAGAAGAAATAAGGCTTACCCATGAGCATTCCCAAAAGTTCCAAGAAATACACTAATCGCGACCGACAAATAAATGAGATCGTGGAGGACTTGGCAAAAGGAAAAACTGACTTGCGGAGTACACTTTAAAATATTAAAGCATATTGTAACCTTTGATTAATTTTTGATATTTTTGTATATTTCAAAATATTTTTAAATGTAATACCACCCCAATAAAAGTTAACTAATATATGCCATTTCGCCATAAAACTCCTTGGCGTCGGTCGTGAATCACCCTGTAAAATAGGCTTTCTAAATATTGAATAACATACAGGATGTTTCAGTAAAGAAAGTTTTTTTAATTGAAATTTCAAAAATTCAATCATATGTTATAAACACCCTGTAGATATTTAAATAATTATGAAATATGAATGAAGTAAACTCGTACCTAATCTAATTTTAACCAAACTTTCTTTTTAAAATTGGTAAAATACATTTTTTTCTGAATATTTTTAAAATATTGCGATTTTTCAAAAAATTTTATAAAAATTTGAATATCTTGGTAACGCAGCATCCGATTTTTATAAATGAATTAATGTCATAAATAAAACTTGAATGTGGATAACTCTGTATAAATACAAATATTTTCTAGTTGAATGGATTTTCGAACCAAAATACAATTGTTCTTTTTTAATTTTTATATATTTATTAGTTTCGACGCTACGCTCCATGGGAAGGTAATTGGCCCACCCTGTATAATCATGAAGCTTGTCAACAATACATTAAAATGAAAAATTAAATTTGTCATTTCTCGCCTAAGATCCCCTTTTCATGCTATTATTATGTTGAGAAATTAATTCCTTGCTCCACGCAATACAAAGATTGTGTCATAAATAAAAGTCTTCAAATAACGAATTTAAAGATAAAAAACAAAAGAAAAACTGACTCAAGCATGTTATATTTAATATAACCTGAGCTACGCATAAAAATAAAATGAAAAAAGTTTGGCAAAAAAGTAGGAAACTCGTAAATCAATTTACGATCCTTTGGGAAAATACATATACAATTTATATTAAAAGTTTAAAGATATCTTACTTTATTCCTAAATAATATTTTTTTTTAGCAATGGGAAACTAAACATATTTCTTTAAACAATAAAACAAAGTAGGGGAATTCGTGTCAAAGTGAACCAGTTAAGGTTTGTCGAATAATATGACTTATACGAAAATGCTATTGGCTACATGTTCCAATATCTAAAAAATCGGTTGTGTCGCCCCAAAACTTTCTCGGCGAGTATCCACGAATACTTTATCAGATATTTAATTTTAAAGTTTCAACTTTTGACAGGTGACAGTTGAAGAAATAATTTTGACCGTTCTGAGTTTTTCAAGTGCTTTCAAATGACATATTGCATGTCCAATTCCGTGACATATTGCATCTGTCATTTTTTGATAGTGGTACTTCCGTTTGACAGATGCCGTACAAAAACTAATTGGTTCTTCCGACAGATAGCCCAAACCCACATAACAAATTTCAGCTCAATCGGATTAATACTTCTTCAGATATTTAATGCTGAAATTTCAAATTTTGACATTTTTTTATTTTTGACAGGTGACAGTTGGAGAAATAATTTTAAGTGTTCTGAATACGGTTTTTCTAGAGCTTTCAAATGACATATAGCATGTCCAATTCCGTGACATATTGCATCTGTCATTTTTTGATAGTGGTACTTCCGTTTGACTAATGGGTTCTTCCGACGGGTAACCCAAACCCATATACAAAATTTCAGCTCAATCGGATTAAACGTGTGGCCTCTATCGTGGAAGAATACACACACAGACCGACAGAGAGACTTCCCTCTGGAAATGGTCTTAATCGTCTCAGGGGACCCGAAAATGGATATTTCTGTTTTTATCTCGAATTTTTTTTTTAGCTCGTTCACAATACTTTCCCTTCTAGGAGGTGGGTCGGGAAAGTAAAACTAAAAAACAGTTACATGTAATATGCTGTAAACATATTTCCCAGAAGTCGCAAAAAGTTCACAGGCGGGGTAAAGTTAACTTTCTCTTTGGGTCAAAGTGAAACAAACAAAACCATTTAAATATTTCATCAGGAAATACAACTATACAAACTTAAAACATAAAAGGTTCTATGTAAGCTGGATTTTTCCATATCTGAGTCTTTTGTGGTGAATCTTTCCCATGATTTGAGAGATATCGTCTACCTCGGAAAATACCAAGATGTTCCACTTTCCTCTGTATTGTCAATTTTACTTCATACCCATTTTTAATGGATTTTTAGCTTGGGCTACAGATTCTATTTTTGTTTTATCATTACTTAGTTAAACTAATATAAACAGTAAGCTGGGTTGTTTGCAAATTTTCAGCATCTTCATCACTAAACGTTTCCGTGGTACTAGAATCTTCGCATAAGTGGGAGTCATCAATATCATTGTCTTCGGAGTCACAAGATTTTGGAACGGCAATTTTTCGTTTTATAGCAACTTTTTTTTCACTTTTCACTATTTTTGCCTTCTGCTGTTCTTTTTCTGCCTTGAGGTCAGCAAGTCGGGGGGAAGATATTATCACCGTTGTAGATCCTTTTTTTCTTTCCTTTCTCATAGCAGTTTTATTAGCTACTTTAGGGATAGGCACTACATCCCTTGGGGATATTGCTTGGCTAAAATTATCTGAGCTTGTGGTACAATTGTGTAGTTCATGGATAGGCGATAGGTCTCTTAATGGCATCCAGTTGTCTAAAATGATTGAATTTTTGACAGTGCCTTGAACGTCATTGTTTGATTTTCGAAGTATGTTCATATTTATTACTGGATAGTGGCGGTATATTTTCATTTATTCTGATTTTTTTACTATTTTTTGGTGTATCACAGTGGTCGGTAACACCCGCAGTATCATAAGTGATATTTTCTCTACCATCATTGTCATTATTTTGGGTTAAAAGAGGACGGTCAGTAACCTCTGCAACCGCAAATGCCATATCTGTAAAAATGTGAAAAGCGGATAATATAAAGCATTTTCAAGTGTTGCAGCTCTCACATCGTGGGTATACTGCGAAAATCGACTGAGTGCACATTATGCCATTTTAAGTAATTGCATTTTTAAGGTTGAGTGTGCAAACTAAAGCAATTTTAGCATTATTTAGGGAACGTTATTTTTTTCTGGTAGTCCTGCCTGTTTACTGTATAATCTATTAAAAAAATTACTAATGTGACCGGAAAAAAGAAAAACAAAGATGGGAGACTCTATTTAATCGCTTTTGCCTGTATAAAATAAAAGTTCTTTAATAGAAAATATTCACCCGACTTATAAAAAAAGAAAGGTATGTAAGTTTTTGGAAGCAATGGAAATTGTTATAAATACCACAAATAAAGTTTTTTATGATCGTTTGAAAATTGCTTACAAAAATAGCGATAGGATTAATTTTTAAAAATTCATAATATATTTTTGCTGGTTGAAAAACGTAACGAAAAGCAAATAAAATAAAAAAATATTTGAATAACTGAGTGCTTAGAGTATTAACTATATTTTAATAATAAAAGCAATGTTGTTATTATTCCTCGTCTTCATCAGCTGAGTCAGATGCAGGAATATCTGAAACAAGACCAACGGTATCACCATTATTCAATAATTGTTTGTACCAACTATGGTATTCTTCTGAGATAACTCCAGTATTGCAAAGATCAATCAAATCCTATTTTGCAGTAGATATTACTTGATACCGATTTTCTAGTTCTTTGGGGAAGTCACTAATGGGATTTTTTCTTCTTCTACTAGTTGTACTTGCACAACAAAGGTTTACTGTTTTTAGATTATCACCTAAATCGTAGTTAAAATGCATTTTGAGGTCCGCTTTAACGTATCTCATTCATTTTATCTTTAACCAGTTTATCGTATTTATATCTGTGTCCTTTGTTTGGTTAACAATAATGTTTCCATGGAGCTTCTTGAAATCATTTAATTCATTGTATTTAAACTCTTTTATGTGATCCGGTTTTCTTTCACAATTCTCTTTTGTATTTTATATTTTCCTCTTGAACGGGACCTTCTAAAAATATTTTGCCAATCATTCATAGAATATACACACGTGGACTTTTTGGCAGATTAAATGCTGCTGTGCATTGAATCTGCCTTCATATACTAGTGACCAGTATTTTGTTCTATTATCTCTATGTGCTCTATACTTGTAACTGCCCATAAGAGTATGGAAGAAACGTATTGGTTTCTGTTTTGTCCACCACAAGCATCTGAAAAAAAGCTTACTTCTGTTACATGTTAAGTAACGCATTATAATAAATAGTATAATAGGATTGTTCCGATTTCACAGCTGTCTTTTTTCCATTAATTTCTGACCAATGGAAACAGAATCCGTCATTGGGGTTGGCACTTTCGTAAATAGTCAAGTTGTAAACTGTGAGTTTGCTGCTGTAATATAAACAAGCCTACATTAGTACTCAGAATTTGTAAAACTACCTGCAATTCTAACGATGCAGATAGAACCTTTTTTTTGAGCCCGCTCCTTATCTCTTTCTTTTGCTTCTTCACATGTTTTTTCTCTCAAGATGTGATCATTGTACGCTGATTCCACTTTCGTTTTGTCCTCCGTATCACCACACGCGTAACGTATGTAAAGCAGACACTGGTCCTTCTTGGGGACAAAAGAACTGAGGTAGAATCCGTTTCAATAGTAAAGAACCCATTTGCGTCACGGTTAGATGCGCGAACGTGACGTCATAACAACAGCCATAATGAAAATTGCAAGTTCCAGTGACGTGGCGATTTTAATATTATTACCACGAATTAAGATAAATACATACCTACTAAAAAGAATAAGATTGTCTAAATTATTGTTTAATTATCAAAAATGGTGTATAGATAAAATGATTTTACTTCTTTACCTATGATTATTTATTGTGTGAATGTGTGATGTAAAATATTTTTCGAATTAAACAAAAACAATCGTACAATGAAGAAAAGAAAAGTTAACGTACTTAAATGACAAATCCGAAATATAAAAAAAATCAACCCGTCGAATAGTAGTCCTAAACTAAAAATCGTAAGGGATTTGCCGATCTATATATTGTTTTTATTATCAGAAACTGCAAGGTGGTCATAAAAGTTAGAATAACAAATCATTTAGAAGGTGTCGGAGTCATATAGGTGGACGAAATATTAATTTATTAATACCTAAATTAGGACGTAAAAAAATAATAAATAAAAAAATTAAAATTACATTATTGCAGCTAATTATCCGCGCGCCACTGACATCACCGTCGCTAAGCGACGAAAGTAAACAAGTTAAAATTGTGTTTCTGCACATCGAGTTATCTATGACGCAAATGGGTTCTTTACTATTGAAACGGATTCTAAAGCAGACACTGGTCCTTCTTCGGGACAAAAAATCTGAGGTTATATTCCTGGCAAAATATCTTTCAGTATATAATTTCCGAGACTGCTTCAGTGTCATTTTCTTTACAAAATTCAGTGTAGATGTAATACATTTTCTTGATTGACTGGCCAGCATTTAAATATTGCTTCTTTGGCTCTTTTCGGCCATAATGGCTCTCCATTACGGGAAACCATTCAATGCGTCTACGTACCTGGATAATTTGTCTAAGAGGGGTTCTCTTAGGAGGCTCGTGATGTCCCCTAGAATCTATCTTCAGTGCGTAAATTCCGATATCAGATCATTTATTTAACGCATTTGTTATCACGGAAGGAGTTATACAGAGAGTTTTACAAAAAAAAAAACTTCTAAAACAGCTGCTTTGATTGTTTCTTCCGAAATGCTACCCCTTTCGGTCTTTCTGACATATTTGCGAACCATTTTCACTCTTTAAAGAAAAATTACAGAATTTACAATAGTATTTATGACTATTTTTGATCAAATATAAAATGTACATCTGATCTATTTAATATTTAATTTTTAAATAGGGCATACACTAAAAGATTTCACTACATTCTCTATATTTTTACGAATAGGGACTAACAATAACTAGTTTAAAACTAAAATAAGGAGCAGGTCGGTCATATGGCCAATGTGCCCCAACGCCACACTTAAAGTATTTTCAGTCAGAAACTAACTCTCTGCAAATAGTTTAAATTGTTTATTACATCAAATTTACCGTTGAACTATATCCTTCCCTAATATTATGTATCCATTAAAATATTAATAAGAATATAACATGTTAATAATCACTGTCGAATTTTACTTACCAGAACAGAAACAAACAAATTACTAGTCACTCTACAACGGATGACCATGACGAACTGCTGTTAATGTGGAAGGAGGTCGTACCGGGTTGCTAGATTTCTATGTTATTTCTGACCTAGTCGATAGCTTACTGTTAGAACTAAAGCCGGTTGGCCAACGTGTGCCGGCCTCCCCTACATGCTCGTTTAACTCGTTTTCCTGTTCTGGCGTAAATTCTGTTCTAAATCTAACCAGACCTTTCTTTGCTGCTACGTCAGAAATTTTATTTAGTTTCAGACTTCGGGTTAACGTTGCTGGTGGCACATTAAATTGCGTAGCAGCTGCTTTATATTTCAATTTTCCCTTCCGCATAGCAACAATAGTATTTTTCATTAATTTTATCTGACCAATATAGTTGATCGGTTTTACAAACATACGTTCTACCCATTTTACCTTAAAGGGAAAATTCTCAACATTAAAAGTGTACTCGCTCCAGCAAACAACTAATTCGCAGTAGATCTGAAGTAGTTTTTTTCTGAATTTATGACAGATTTATAAAGCCGTTTCAATTTTAGGCGATGAGTTAAGAATTCTAATATGGACAATCTGTATATAAAACCGGAGCGAGGAATCGGTCAGTCACAGCCAAGTAGTCCAATTATGGAGGACATCAACCCAATGACGTCGGGAAATGCAGAATTGCATTTCAGATCAAGAAATTTCATTAATATTTTATATTTATAATTATAATTTAATCATATTGTACACGTTTTAAACTTTTGGTTCCGTTTTTTGTCCCAAGTAGTTTTATCTTTTTTAAAAAGTTACCCTTGCGGGCAAGAATCGTAATTCGATGCAAGAATTAGGTAAATAATCTCAGTTTGATTTTTAAACCGAGATATACAAGGTAGGAATGGTTTACTATATAATAGGAAGCATCAATGTTTGGCGTTCGCTGACGACATTGATATTGTATGTAGAGTAAAACTGAACTAACGCAAGTTATTAAAGTGCTCGAAGAGAAAGCAAAGGAAAAAGGCCTATAAGTACATGAGGAAAAAACTAAATATATGAGATGGACGAATGAAGGTTTTACGAAGGGAGATTGGCAAAAATAAAACGAAATAGTGGTAAGATGAATGAGTTTGAAGGGGTCGAGCAATTTTTCTATTTGGAATCAACAATCACAAGAAAATCGGATACGAAGGAACAAATAAAAACAAGACTGGAGAAGGGAATTAAATTCTTATATAGCCTAAACCATCTCCTGAAAAGTAAGCTAATAACAAGGAAGCTAAAAATTAAACTGTACAAAACTGTAATAAGGCCCTTAGTTACCTTTGCCTGCGAATCATAAATTTTGAGAAAACCTTGGAGGTTCGGGAAAGAAATGTATTAAGGAAAATTTTTGGAGGGAAACAATAAAATATGGGAAAGAAGATTAAACCAAGAGCTTACCACGATAAAACAAAAATTTCATCCACAACTTAGCGGCTTTCGTCTAACGTGTTCATAAGTACACTGTTACCAACTTAACTATAATAAATTTACGCTTCAAACTATATTACAGGCGCGAATAATATAAAATTTAAAAAGATAGTTTACTTTGCCCCAACCGTTCACTTTGCCCCGAATTCCCCTACTTAGTTTTATCAGAATTCTAAATTAATTAAGATGCTGGAAGACAAAGAAAGAAACTTGACAGAAGAAAATTAGTTTTTCTTGTTTGTAAGACACAACTTTCTATAGAGCCGTTGATTTTCATTCCATAGCTAAGCGTGTCAATGTATTGGAAAAAATAAAGTCGGTTTGTCGTTTTATCGAGATTCCTAATAGAAGATAGCATCCGAAAAGAACTGCAAAATTCCAAAGGACAATAAACAAGGATAATACCAAATAAAATGTATTTAATTTGTGCTGTTACTTATTTTTAATTTTTTTAGAGTTTGGCGATGCTTAGGAAATTTTTCTAAAAATAATCGGCAAAACTATAGTTAAAAATTATGTTAAAAGAATTAAGATTCAATGAAACCAAATAATTTTCCAAAAAAGAATGATCGTAGCTAGGAAAATTCGATCTAGACATTTTATGTTTACATTAATAATGACGACGAGGCAACGTTTCATCTAAGTGGCAAGGTAAACAAACACAACTGCTGAAGTTGAGCGTTAGAAAATACAAGAAGAATCCATGAATATATTAGAGACTCTCTAGAAATCGTGCAATTTGGATTAGTGTATAAAACGAAAAAAAAATTAGGCTGTTCATTTTTAACAATTCAGTATCAAGTTGGAAAGCTTTTTTTACCCTCAATTAGAAAACGACGATTTATTAAATGCTATTTATTTTCAGGAAGTAATTGCAAGAGATTTGTTAAATGTCCCATTTATAAATCGCTGGCTTCGAAAAAAAGGTTTAGTTTGAGGGTCCAATGCGAAATAATTCTCGTTCTATGTAAGTAATAAATAAAAGTGAAAATTCATTTTAACGCAAATAATTCGGCGTGGCTGCTTCAATTTCTCATTACTGTGGCATACTCTTAATAGCGGATTTAGATCCACTACAAGCAAACTTTTTTTAATCCGAACATATTAATCATTTGTATTTAGGAAATAATAAACTTTTTTGTTTCTAGTAGAGTCTTATACATATATCTATAAAACAAAAAATAGAGATGACGTCACTACTTTCATAGGAATGATTTTAGAACTTTGAAATATGTAAAAATATGGGCATTTGCATATGAACACATTTAACTTTCATTTACCCATATTTCTGTATAAAATCATACTAATATCTTTTAAAAAAAGAAGGAAGATGCATCGCATTCTTAATTTGAATTAAAAATTGCTGTAACCCCTCTCATGTTATCTTAAGTTAAACGTTTATTTAAAATTTATAAGTATATGACATTAAATTTTGTATTTCACATATTTTTTCTTACTTTTTCAATTTATTTACAGTTGTCCTGATGATGGCACTGTGTTGCCGAAAGCGTTCGACTATTATATTTTGACTAGGAAATATATATATATATATATATATTTCCCTCTAATTTTTGTATCATTACACACTTGAAAGTACGCACAGCCTTTTCCTTTCTTTAAAATCTTTTAACTTTAATTTAAAATCGCATTTTCATACATTTAAATAAAAACATACTTTAAATTATTTCAACATGTCTTGATCTGCATTTTTTATGTCATTACAAATATTCTAGAAGAATTAAAACAACATTTCTCAATATTTGTTGTCTCTATTTTTAGCAAGGTTAGTTATTTCCCCCTTGTACTCGACAAGAAATATTCGCTCAAATTCATGCATTCTAAGACGTTTAACCTTCACATGCACTTGACACAAATCACCCCATATTGTTCTTATCTAATCAAATTAAGTGAACGTATCCGGAGAAGTTTAATGGTTTTTTGCTAAATTAACATTTGGGGCGATGACAGGTACTCCCATATGTAAAAGTTTTGGAAAATTATTAGACGCTCAATTTTTATCTGTCAGTTTCAGTTTATAACCTAATAATAAGTAGAGTTTATTTATATTTTTTTCTGTTTTGTGTCTTATTTAAATCTTATTTTGAAAATGTATCACGGGTATTCTAAATATTTAAAAATTCGGCAAAACTGGTATAATAATCAATCCCAACTAGAACAAAACTAAAACCATCTACGCATTATGAGGGGAAAATAAAACTTTTAACAATTACGCTTTACAAGTATAAATATTTGGCAACGTTGTAGGAGCAAATAATAAACGTTAATATTATTTTAATATCAATTTACTTCTAACTGCCCAATTAAATGGATAAATAATGGTTTTCTTATTGATTGTTTCCATTTAAATAAGATTAATAGTTTCGTTTCATTATATTGAAATTTTAGACAAATATACAAGATTCAATTGTTAATATTGTTATGGCAACATAGTATTAGGTAATGTTTAAGGAGTTATTGTACAGTTTGGCAACGTAGCGCTTTGCTTGACGTTTTATGTTTTGTTTGGTTCTTGCGGGGAAAGGCAAGGTGAGGTGAAAGGCCCTAAGAGAACCACTGAATCAGTAGTATACTGTTTTAAAAATGTTTTAATTGTTTGGTTTAGTTATTATTTATCTATATAGACAAATATACGTTTAAAAATTTTCAGGGGGAAATGCTTTATAATAATAATCAGTGGGTGCTAAGAGAAACCACTGCCTAAAAATTGTACCGCGACTCATCTTTGTTTAATATTAATACATTGACTGCCGTGAAAAATCACCTTCAATTAAAATATCACCGTATACAGGAGGAAACGTGACCAATAAATATTTTACCCCCTATTTTTAATTTTTTTAAACCTGTATGGGCCCTATAATTAAAAAAAATTAAATCTATGACGACTTGAGGTAGATCAGTTAAAAAAATATGCGATAGATGGCGCCACTCTGATTTATCTGAATTCAGGTTACATTCGACAGTTTTCTCTGATGTGTCTACATCTCAATGCTATAAATCGTCGCAAGGGGGAGTTAGCGTCGAAGTTACGTATTTGTTCTGGTTTTTGAAAGACTATTAAAAATACTATTCTTAAAAATTATGACACAATAAATATAAGAAATTTTGTAGTAAAAAGTAAGAATAAAGTGAATAAATAACGTCGATTGTAGGCCATCTTCACAGAAATAGAGAATTCATGGATTTAAAAGTAATTATAGGATAGTGTTTTCTTAGCTTCCTTAAGACGTCACACATATATTAAATATTCAAATTAAGGGCACTGAACGACAAAAAAAATCCTAAATTCTGGTCTATTCTCGTCAACAGGGGTAATAAACATATTAAAGTAAAAAAAATCAGAAAAAAAATTATGCAAGCACCCCATTGGCTGCTGTGAGAAATCACCTCCAAATAAATTTGTACCGTATACAGGGAAAAAAAATGCGGGATGGACCGTTTAAGGGAATGTACCATCTACAATGGTACTTAGTCCGACATCGTAGAATCACCGCGCACATTTTTCATTATCTACATGAACTGTTACGTTATCATTTATCATAATCACCTGTATCACAGTTTATAAATTAACGACGCTCTGTTCATTGTTTGTTAGCACGCATTTTTTTTATTTTTTCGCAAGTTTCCTTTCTCCCCTTCTCCGCTGAGTTTTTTATGTACATGCTTTTGGTATTACAATACAGACAGTTATTTTTGATTCGGCGACTTTTTATTTATCTAATTGGTTGTGAGTTTACACATTGCAGCGAATACCCAAGACGGCCGCCCAGTAGGGCAAGTAAAGCCCGCTCTACTGGCTACTAAGGCATAACGACCCCTGGAGTGTTCTTGACTGACGCTGTTAGAGCAAGTGGCCTTTACACTATAAATCTAAGGTGGCGCCCGAGACAACCCGTTACCTAAACCAAGGCGCCAGAATACCGCTTGACGAAGCAAAGAGCATTACATTCTTTTAGCTATTTCTGTCTATTTCTGCATTATATTAGCTATTTAGCAATAAACAGTTCGTATATCCGGTTACCTGTTTATGAGATACGCCTATGTATTATGAAAAGAGGACTCTCAATTCTTTCAAATGCTATTCGTGTATTTAAATCAAAAAATCGGAAATCCTCTGGCAACTTATTCCCCTTTCATTACCAAACAAACTACATCTAGCTCCTTAGATCATATATGGCTAAAGACGGAATCTAGGTTATTTGTTTGGTAGGTCCGGGAGGGGGGAGTCTAGTGTACTAAGCCTGTGATTGGTTGTTTTCCAATTTTGACGATCAATGACAAATAAGACAAATGTCAGATATTATGTATTCCATAGGCATGCTGGTGGATATGGAAAAGAAAGTAAAAACTAAACTACTTTAATTTGAAATGTTTATGTCCCAAGTAACTTTTGGATAAATTACTGTTTCTCTCAACAATTCGTTCACTAATTGTATGAAATTTAATTAAACTCTACCAAAATATATAAAATTATACGCCATTGTATAATAGTACAGTGCACGGAATTCTATAGGCTCCGGCTGATGTGTAGGGATCTCTGTATTCTTTTGCTGTTTTTAGATACTTTCCTATTTTATTTGTTGGTTTGTAGATAATGCAGATTTTCTATGTAAGGTGTATATATTGGTTTTCATCTTCTTTGGGCGCGTAGCACGAGTTATTGCTTCTTTGCTGTATCCGTTTGCTTGTAGAACTTTTATCAGAAGTTTCATTTCAGCTTTGACGTATCTTGGTTCACATAATCTTAACCTTCTATTTTCTAAGGTGTTGATAGTAGTCCGATGATGGTTATATTCATATTGTAGATGTAGGTCAGTGTGTGTTTTCTTTCTGTGTACTCTGTAGCCTAATTTATTATCTGCTCGATTTTTTAATGCATTTAGGACAGGAATGTGTCGGTTTTCTTCTATTTCCATGGTGAATTAAACTTTAGGATGATATCTTATCAGATTTTTTAGGAAGTTTTGCAGGTTTTGTGTTCAACGACTTCATACTACAAATATATCATTTACATACCTTAGCCCATGTTTCGGTTTTTTTTTCGGCAGTGCGGATGGCTATCTTCAAATTTTTCCTTGTGAAAATCGGCCACAACTAGACTAAGTGGACTTCCCATGACGACTTCGTTAACTTGTTCATAAAATATTTGGTTCCACTGAAAATATATTGTCGGCAAAGGTTAATGCACCCCTGAAAAAAACTACTATGTAGCTGACTATTTCTTCGAGTGACACATTTGTAAATAATGAGGACTTAAGATGCTCATGTTCAATGAAGTGCGTAGGATCTCGGATGTACGATGTTGTTTTGCTCACGTGTATTTGCACAATTTTTGACAGATGATTGTCCAGGTTGTACATTGATGACCCTATGGCACTTGATATTGGTCTTAAACGTACATTATCTTTGTGAATTTTGGTAGTCCAAGTGGTAGAGCTTCAATACTGCATATTTCCTTCTTTCTTGTCTCTTGTAGCAATGACGATTTTTTTTATCAGTTTGGTAGTTTTTCTTTAGATTGTCCCTATTGGATAATTTGGTAATTTTCTGTAAGTATCTTGATTGACCAGATCATTAAGCTTGCTCTTGTAGTTCGAGGTGTAATAATCAAAGAAGACCACGGTTTATTAGCTCGTGAAAGCCTACTTTCTTAAAATATGAAACAATAGGAAAACATTAATAGCAAAAGCCATTGGAAAAAAAAAGGAAAAGAAAAAGAAAAATAGAAAAAAATAGGAAAATTATTAATAAAAACTTAAAAAAACGAGAAAAATTGGAAGCTAGAAAAATATAGGCAAAATTAGGAAAAATTTGAAAAAATAAAATAAAACTGGAAAATGTATTAAAAATTATAAAAAAAAACAGGAAAAATAACCTAACCTAATCAAATGTGCATCAATTATACAAGATATTTTTTTAGTTACCATATTTAAGTATACTTAGTGGTAAATTATTTTGAATATATTTCCTTATCTATATTTATTTTGTTGAAGGCCATAAAGTGTATAACTTTGCAGTTGTATTAAATATTTCGAAATTACATCCGCCAACAAGTCTATATCACCGAATTTATACATTTTATCGAACGTAAAGAAATATTTAATTTTGGACGCCACTATTCTCAAATAACATCGCCAACTATATTGCCAGTCCTTTCAGAAAGTAATGTTAGGAAAGCTCGTTTTATAGTAGAAAGGCGGAAAAGCCCTGACCTACTTAATTTTTGCACATTTAGGTATCATATTTAATACATTTTGATTACCAGGTAAATCGTGCAGAATTTGTTGTTTTTGAAATTATGATTTAAAAAGGTAAACTACAATTTTTCGTTTGCTGTGAAGCCAACAACAATCGTAGGAAATTCGAATAATCATTTTG
Source organism: Neocrepidodera transversa (assembly GCA_963243735.1). NCBI lineage: Eukaryota > Metazoa > Arthropoda > Insecta > Coleoptera > Chrysomelidae > Neocrepidodera > Neocrepidodera transversa. Next base: position 28,422,207 of record OY725341.1, read on the forward strand.
CGTCCGTATAATATATAATTTTATCCATTACTAATCTATTATTTGTTCATTAAACATGAGTTTATTAAATAATAATAATATCCATTATTCACTTGTGAATACTGATTTAATTATTCACTGGTTTGACTTATTTCTAGATATTCAATATTTACTAGTGAATAATCAGTATTCACTGCTTTTACTGATTTCATTAAATAAAGGATTATAGTAGTTTTAGCCAAAATTATTTAATACTCGTGGATAAAGTATAGTATTCTAATGCAGATAAAGGCAATTATAATATGCTCGTTGAGTAATTGTATTCTATTGTAATGGATAAAACCAATAAAACAAATATTATGTTTAAAACACAACATTCATTCTTGTTTCGTTTACGACTTCTACAAAACCAAAGTTCATCACTAATCACTAATCAAATTGTGAATAATTTATTTATTTTCCCAAATTGCTTCCTTAAATTAAAAATCGTCCTTTTGAACTTTTGGATTTTTTTTTTGTTTTCAAAATTTTTGTTTTAACAATAGTCATATTTTTTCTAATTTCTCTACTTTTTACAATTTTCTTTTTGTATTAACAAATTTCTATATATTATCGTGACATATTTTTCAAAAGATTAATGACATCCTTGTTTATTATTTTTGTTCTTATGTTTTTTCTTACTTGATCAATAAAAAAAATTGTTTCCAATCTAGCCATTTACTTATTACTTAATTTTTCTTTTAATGTAAATAATAATTTATTTTCATAATAATAAGATTCTTTATATTCCACAATTGTTGATTTAGAGAATCTTATATAACTTTTTTATTGAAGGCCAAATATGACTTAACATAGCGTATCCAATTTTTTTAAACAATGTTTCGTCTTTGAAGGGACCATCATCAACTGTTTTTTTAAACACGGTCTTGTACTTTCTATTTCATCTTTGAAATCCTCATATTTTTCTAGATTTAACAATGTAGAAGACTTAATTTTTTATTAGATTTCGACAATGAACTGTAATTATGGAATTTTTCTAAGTACGGTCCTGTTTATTTTTATCCTGAAAATATTAATATCAGAATTATAAAATATCTATAAATATAAGGAGGACAATTTGAGCAATTCTTACATAATTAAAATAATTCACATTAAATAAATTTTCTTTATTTTTTGATTGTAGTTATTTAAAAAAATTTAAATTAAGATATTTAATACAAATTAAGTATAAGTAGCCTCAATTTTGAATTAATTTTATTTACAAAAATTTATAAATATTTCCAGTGAAAATGGAACAGGACCGTACTTAGAAAACTTGCTAAAGTACGCATCACTGTCAAAACCGAATAAAAAAAAATAAATATTCTACATGGTTGGATAAAGGAAAAAATGAAGAGAATAAAAAGTACGGATTCGTATTTAAAAAAAAATTCAAAGACGAAACGTTGTTTTAAAAAATTGGATACGCCATCATATTCGGCTTTCAATTATCTTCTTTTAATACAATACACTTTTTCTCAATGTTTCTGCCATTTCTCAACACCTCCAAAAATTACGATTTGTCAAACTCTTCAAAATATGCTTCTGTCTCAACGGTAGCCTCTTCGTTTGAGCTGAATTTTTTTACCAAGCCACATTTTCATGTTGGGGAACAGAAAATAGTCGCGGGGTGCCAAGTCGGGCGAGTACGTTGGGTGCAGTAGCAATTCGTAGTGCAACTCTGGATAAATGTGCTGATGCATTATTGTGGTAAAATAGCACTCTTTTTAGCCAAATTGGACCGTGTCTCGGATCGGACCAAAAATTCACTGCTGTAGTACTGCCCCGTGATCGTTCTTCCTTTGTGCAAAATGTCCATGAGAATTATTTCCTTGGAATCTCAAAAAATCGCGACCATGGCCTTTCCGGTCGTAGGGACCATCATTGCCTTCATCGGAGCAGATTGACCCAGTGTTTTGACTGTCGGTATATAATAATGGATCCAGGTTTCATCAACGGTGACTACTCTACGCAAGAACTCCTGCTAATTTCGCTTAAAGAGGTCCAAACAGTGCTTCGACATTGACATCCATATCCGCTTGTTTTCCACCGTAAGCAATCACGACACTAATCGGTCTGACATCTTTCTCATGTTTAACTTATCATATAAAATATTAACTACCGTTTTGTACAATACGGTTTCCTCGGTAAACATGCCTTTCTGGCAGCCTGGGCGTTCCTTATCAAAAACAGATGTAAACTTTATCCAGCAACTAAATGACCGCTACTTTAAAAAGTAGAGAAGTGGGGAAAGAAAGAACTTAGGTAAAATATAGAGGTGGGGATGCAGAAGGTGTCGTTTTAGTTGGATAATCTATACTACCAGGTTTAAATTTGTTGAACCAATATCTTACGGTTGTCATAGATGGTGAAGGGTCCCCATAGATAGCATCCAACTTCACTTTTATTTCTTCGCTTGTTTTCTTGTCCAAAATAAATAGCGAATTAGAGATATTAATTTACCATTTTATCGAGAAACACGGAACACGTATAGCTGTCAACTAAAAAGTAACCTATGAATCAGTCTAAAAGTTAGTAAGGTGCGTTTGACCGATGACAGCACACTTCCCTCCTTCACCTCCCAAGTAAGTAACATTTTAATATTTACAAAAGCTGTAAGAACGTTTAGAGAGCTAAATAATTTTAAAACAAGCTTTATAATTTATCTCAGAGAACGTTCTTAGAGCGTCTTTAAAATGCTTATAGAGTGGATTTGGCGCACCTTATAAAGCCGCTTTATAAATACTATTAGCTTTTGGTTTTCGTCATTATAAAAGCTTTATAAAGTATATTGTAAGCTTTGTAAAAACTTTATAAAGTAACTTTATAAAGTTATTACAAAGCTCTTATAAAGCATATAGTAGAACATCTATGCTGCAGACAAAACGTTTATAAAGCTACTTTATAAGTATTTTTTAAAAGATGTAAAAGAAATCTTATAGCAGCTATTATAAAACAATAAGCCACTTTATAAATACTATTAGCTTTATAATAATGTTATAAGTGCTTTTGGTTATCGTTATTATAATAGCTTTATAAAGTATATTGTAAGCTTTGTAAATCTTTATAATAATATTTGGTGATCTTAACAAAGTTATTGCAAAGCTCTAATAAAGTATAACGTAGAACATCTATGCTGCAGACCAAACGATTATAAAGTTATTTTATAAGCATTTTATAAAAGCTGTAAAAGAACTCTTATAGCAGATATTAGAAAATAATAAGCCACTTTATAAATACTATTAGCTTTATAATAATTTTATAAGTGCTTTTGGTTATCGTTATTATAATAGCTTTATAAAGTATATTAGAAGCTTTGTAAAAACTTTATAATAATATTTGGTGATCTTAAGTTATTACAAATTGTAACGTAGAACATCTATGCGGCAGACAAAACGTTTATAAAGTTACTTTGTAAGCATTTTTTTAAAGCTGTAAAATAACTCTTATAGCAGCTATTATAAAACTTTTTAGTTTTAAATATGTTGCTGGATTTGCTATTACAAAGTTTATTGTAAACATTTTATTAAAATTTACTGGTGGTATGTCCTGCTTGGATATACGTTATATGTTCATGAAGCATCACTGTATATTAGATATATTATTGGGCATTGATGTATTTGTTCATAAAGACTACAATGTACAAAAGTTACACCGAAAGAAAAATTATTGTGAATAATGTTAGTTGTAGGCTTAAAAATTATGCAGCCCCAAAGATTTTTTGAGTTTTTTTGATTTAAGAAACAATAACCGGTAGTTCAAAGTGGCTTTTAAACAGAAATGGATATTTGAAAAACGACAATATTTGATATCGAAAGCTTCTATTTTTCAAAAATTTAAATGTTTACTTATAATTATCATAAAAAAATATGTTTCAAAATGGCGCTTTGTTTGTGTTCTAATTTTGAGTAAATTAATCAAAACAATATGAAATCAAATATAATACATCACTTAAGCACGCTAAAAGTCTTTATAAAATGCATCTGTTACTATGGTCCGCCCACACTTCTCCTTTCGTGAAGTTGGGCAAACCATAGTATTGAAATCGTGCAAAAATCTCAAAAAAAATTTTTTGCTCCTAACACTTAAAATGTCATGAAATGTGGAGAAAATTGATTTTCCGACAAAAAAAATGTCTGTCTGTGTGGATGTATGTTCACACGATAACTCGAGAATGGTTCGTCCGATCCGCAAAATTCGTTTGGCCACCGGTTTTAATTCATAAAAGGAAGGTTGTATCAGAGTGAGCTATTTCGGGTCCGAGGATCCTGGGCCCGCCTACTAAGTGAAACTTCTCTTCGAGATAAGGAAAGCACATTTGTAGATACTGATTTCTTTTAAGACGTTGTGCAAGTCAAGACGTGTCGATTGGTACCCATATCGCATAGGAAACATTTGAAAAAAAAATTTTTTTTCGAAAAATTCCCATTTTTTGGGACTTTCCGCTGAAGGAAACGGGCCGTAGTCTTGAAAAATCGCGCAGAGATTATTCCTTTTACTATTTTATTAGTTAACTTTTTATAATTACAATGTGGCGTACTATTACTGGAGCTTAACAGCTTTGTCATTTTTTCAGTTTACAGCGTTGCCGATTATGATATGATAAAGATCTCATTTAATGCAAACAAATTAATTTTTGATGAATTCAAACAACAACTCTCTTTTTGATGTATTTTTGTTTGTCTACGATAGTAAATAGATTAGAGTTGGCAAAACCCATGTTTTTGAAAATTAGCTTCGGATTTTGGTGTTTTTATATGGATTCTTATAGGGATTTTTATGTTTTGGGTTTTTGTGTGGTTATTTAAATGTCCCTAAAGAAGAAAATTGATAGTTTTATGAAACTGCTGTTTCTATGTAATACGGAGACTAAACCAGTTTATAAATACTTTATTACAACTCTTAAAAGCTATAATACAGGTCATACAAAACAACAAAAGGTATTATGCTTTATAGTAGCCTAATAGCACGGAGATATTTTAAAAAAAAACTCTTAAAAGCGTACACGGTCGATCAGCCGGAAATTTTAAAAACATTCGTTAAAGTACCCCACAACGTTTATAAAACGTATTTCTCTATATAGATGTCGAAAAATACGTTTTAAAAACGTTTCAAAACATACTAAATAAGTGGTTCGACAAAAGACGTTTTTTGGACATATTTTAGAATGTCCATTTATACTTTGGCGGATCCAAATACACAATGTCTTTTGAATGTTTCTTACAGTGGTTATAAAAACGACTTACAAAAACGTAACTTTCTGACTTTTTTTGAAAACATACTTTTAAGGATCCGAACAAAACATTTTTTGATCGTTTTTACGGGTGAATTTAAGAACGACTCAAATAAAACGTTTTACAAACGTCCCTATTGTAGATATCGATTGTTGAAAACAGAGTTCCAAAATTCCAAACCTTTCTCGAGTTATCGCTGAGACAGACGGGCGGACGGACAGATGGACATTGTAAAGTCCACAAGTACCTAAGCTTTGCTTCACTACTAAATAATAATAATCAAACGATTCTTACCTCGTAATTTGATTTATTTATTGTTATAAGTATTATGTTGGCCATATCTTATAGAATTAGAATACATTTAAATCCTGATAAAGCTGAGAGGAAAATGTATTTTTAAATTTTTCTCGTCGAATGTAAGTTGTAAAAATAAAATTAAGCAGAGTAATCGCGCTATGAAGGTCTAGAATAATTTGTTGTTTATTTACTTTACACCTAACTTCAGCCGAACGATGTTATGTATACATTTTAGTTCTCAATATATCGATCCACTACCAACACACATTTTTCTCAATTAAATTAGTTAGTTACCTACCTACGTAAAATTTTAATAAGCTAAAACTGTGTTTGTGTGAAATCATTAATAAATTATTTTTATTTACAATTTCAAGTTTAAAATAGATTACAAAAAAATTCCTCTAAATTACAAACAATTTTCTCTGTATACAAAGTATAGTTAGACTTGTTGCACGGATACATAAAACAAGCGAAACTTTCCAGCTATCGAAGTTTTAGTTATTTATTGTTTTCAAAAAGTGCAGCTGCATATATCCCGCATCATTTCATTATTTTTTTTTAATCGAATCAAATTGAATAAAATTAAATTAAACGTCTTTCACAAGTAACTTAAAATTACAAATAGGAGCATTGTTTAATAAATAATATCTGAAATGATAAAACAAAAGAATACTTCGTTCGAGATCCAACTTCAATTTTATACAATGCTCTCTAAATCTGACAAATACCAATGTTTCTATTATTTAGTCTTCGATTTCTGTATTAGTTATTGATTGGTAGGTATTACAAAGGAACTGTCTGAATACAATAGGTAAATCCACAATTTCAGTTCATTTAAACAACACGTACATTTTATATCATATTTATAAGCTGACGATAAAAATTATACAGTGTTTATTAAAAAAAGGTGTAATAAGACTAGAGATTCAATGTTGCAATTGAAAGTTAATAAAATAAATGAAAAACACTAAACACTCAAAAACTATTAAATTTAAAAATATCAGAAAGAACAAAAGCGCTCAAGTAGGATTAACATTAACACTCAGTAAAACATATTTTGTAATGGTTATCATTTTTATGAATAACGATTTGATCGACTCGTCCAAACAAAGAACAAAATTGGTTTAGTTAGGAAGCATGTAAGGTATATATTTTAAATATATTTAAACAGAAAGGTGATTCTGAGGGAGGCTTGTCAGTTTTTGGCAGTTTTCTGATATAAACAATGAGGATCCTCGGAAATCAAATAACTTACTGCCTAGTCTTACTTTGTGTCTTACTTTGTGTAATAGGGTTTGAACATATACTCTGTCACAGAGAAATTTATAGATGTATTTATTTCTGTTTGTCAAGGTTAATTTTTCAGAGAAATTGTAATTTAAAATCTTTTGAAAATGGTCAATTTTGGTTACGATTAGAACACTCAGAACAAGTCAGTTAATTTTTATGTGTCGTTCGTACAGAACCATTTTCAGGCTCTTTGAATTTCTAGCGGGACATGCGAGGTTTTTAAGAATTGATCAATCTTTTAATAATATTGTGTTCATTTTTGTAATAATTATTACTTATGCTTTATTTATCCATTTTCACAGCGTTAAAACATATCGCCATGTTCTTAACGTTATTAGGAACATTTATATTAAAAATAGCCGTTAGGATGATAAAAGCTGTTGCTAGTTATGGTATAATGTCGCTTTGGTCTCAATGGATATGCGATGGAAGAAAGCGTTCTGTAACTAGTAAAAATTTTATCCCACAACCTTAGGTTATCTAGTTTTTTTTGAACTTTGGATTTTTTCTCGTAAAATTGTATATCATTATTTATCTCTCGTATACGTTTACAAAACTCTTCTAATTTTTGTCAGATCATAAAACTGTGTTTTTAAAGTATTTATTAGCTGCTTTTCTTTCATCTCTCTTTCATATTATGTAATGAAGCAAATCCTGCAACATGATTCGCTCAATAAAAATCTTTAAAATTCGTGAAATTTGAGAATTTATTTTACGTCACATTTCAAATACGTTGCCGTTTCCCGCGTTTAAATCTGACCAATGGTAATGGAGATATAAGCCAAGCTTATTTTGGCGTTAATTTTGAGCAGGATCTTTCTTTACGTATGTAATAGGCCATATTTAAAATACATTGCAGTTTACCTCATTTAAATCGGTTCATTAATAGCGAAAATAAATTAAAATGGCGGCACATTGCTCGAAGCGCCATCTATCTATAAGGTGACAACGAACGACACGTTCCGCCCGTCCGATGGCGGAGGCCCATAAACTTTATGCCCAGATCTGGTGAAATTGTGACGTCATGCCATATATCGGTATAGCAAATTTCCCCAGACTGCGCCAGTATTCTCTTTGTATCACTACTATACTCATTTTGTTTTTACCTTTGTAAATATTTAACCCTCGCCAATAAATTAGTTAGTTAAATACAGAGTTTTATTCAACAATAATAATAATAATTAATAATGAATAATCAGTGAAAAGGCGTGAAGTTTCCATAGCAGCAGAAAACTGATAACATAATTCATAATCAGATACAACTTCAGTCACTTTTGATAATGTAAACATGTATAATTAATTATGTCAATAATTATTACTTTATTGTAATCCACACACTTAGGTTTCGCTCGGCCTGATAAAGAAACATTTTGTCACAAGAATATTATTGTTATATAAAAACAACTCCATTTGTTACAATTAATATGCTAATATTTTTAAAATATTTACGTTTCTAAATTTAATTTTGCTTTTATTGTAAACTTTTATTTTGTTAATAAAAATGTTCATTCAATATTTTCTGTATGACCTTAGATTTGGTGCAGTATTGTTATTGGTAAAAACTTTTATAGCCAAATACTTGAAAAACTTATTTACCTTAACCGAATTTACTGAATAATCATACACCTACCAAAAAAATATTTTAAATTATCAAATCTTTTTGAAAATAATGATTAACAATAAATCTTTTTCAGAAATGGGGACTTGATCGACAGTCAGGCCAGGAATTTCAAGGTTACGCATATGTGCTGTTTGGCTAAAATAAGTTGAACCGCAAGTGGGGAGTTTATGAATCCTATGTTTTATTTTTCACTTTGGAATTCATGTTGACAACACCGCACTAAATTCTTGCGAAGCGAGTAGCTTGAATAAACCTGTTAAATGCGCTCCGTGATGGGGTGAAGCTAATGCGCATAACTTAACTTATATTATCCAATTAGTAGCTTGTTTGATTTGGTCTTCGAGTGTTTAGTTGTTATCTTGAGCTTTAATAGTGTTTAATTGCTATCTTGAGCTGTAAGAGTGTGTAGTGTGTTTCTACCAAAAGTTATACCTGCCAAGCGGAACGAAAAAGGCGTTTATGGCAACAGCTACATTGGTTTCGTAACTGGACAAACAAATATTGCTCATGATTAAAAATTACTATTTAACAGAACTACAAGGCAATCAGTTTTTGATAATTGTCAATTGAGATTGAAATTTTATTGCAATTAATATAGCTTTTTGCTTCTTAACAATGGTTTAACTGTTACTTGTCATTTTCATACAATTTTTTCATTCATGTATGGTATAACGTGTAAGTTTGATGTTCAATTTTCATTTGTACTATGTTTTGACTATATTGACCCCCGTTTCAGCTATGGTGTTACGGTGTTACATTACTGCAGCTTCGCACACCTTGACTGAAATTCTACTCACTTACTTATTTAAGTGCTTTCTGAATTACCTTTTTTCACTTGCCCAACATGTAACAATTAACTTGTTTATTTTTACCATCAATAATCCTACTTCAGTGATTTTTCTTCGCCACCATAATAATCCTTTTCACCATAAATGGTTTCTTTGGATACCAGATATTAGAAAAATACAAAATAATCCTGCTCTTCTTTGGGAATCTATGTTTGTCCTTTTTCGTTTGTTACTTTAGCACCTACCACTGAAGTACCATATTTTAATTTTATTTTAATTTTAACCAATTCAGTCTTCGATGACAAGCATTTTTATTTTTTCCCATAAATACAATGGCAAGCTTTTACTCTGTTATTGTAATTGACAAAAATATTATATTGTATATAGCTATAGATATGAATGTCGATCTTGTTCTAGGTCTTTCGGAAAGAAGCAGTTCATATAATTTACGTTATTTATTGTACCAATTAAAAATAGACCAACGTTCATAATAAGTGACGGTAATTAAAAAAGCTGTGACAAAGAAAAGGTTGATATATCTCCTTTGCTATCTGAACCACCTTTTTCTTCTCTTTTTCTTAGTTTTTAGTTCGCACGTTTACACCTGTACTCAGTTATCTATTTTGTTATAAATAACTTTTCTCCTTTCTTAGTTCATCAATCATGTTTTATAAAATTATTTATATTTGTATAACGCCGCCCCTCAGACTTTCTTTTGCTTTGTTAAAAAATTATTGTTTATGTAAAATTTAAATAACCCAATCTTTTCACTAACTGTCAATTATTAACTGTCAACTGTCAGCTGTCAAACTACCATTATATCTTATGTTTATCATTTAATGTCGTCCAGCCTCTTAAAGTTGTAATTAGTTTTTAATCTAACGTTATTGTTTATGTAAATTTTTGGCTCGGTACTTGGTTGGCCACCCGTAAGATCGCCTTCCAATATGGTATCCCCGATGTGGATCTTGCAGTCGTACCGATATTAATTGGATACTGCTCTCTTTAATCTTAACCTTTCCTTTAAATGTATCAGTTTCAACCTCCCTACTTTTCATTCCTTTCCAACCATGGGATTAAGACTCTTGTCATCATACCAGAATAATGTCATTTCTACAATTTTTCCTTTACTATAAACTCCTCATTTATACCTAGTATCACTCATTCCCTTTCCCAATTTTTTCTTTCTCAATAAATGTTTTTCATATTTTTCCTCCTCGTACCAGTGCGCACAAGTGTCATGACCTTTAGTTTTTGTTTATACATAATTTGGTAAGTTTGCATATTGTTAAAAATTGTTCTTGCTAACACTATGTATTATAGCCCTGATGATGGCATAATTCCAGAAACTAGTCGCTGTTCTTTCTCCCCTTTAATGTAACATCAGATTTAAATATTTTTGCAATATGGTACTAGTTTTACTACTTCTATATTTTTGGATGGAGACCTGCACATTTGTTGAAGCAAAATTTAATTTAACTTTAAAATTGTCGTCCATCGAGAGCTCAAAATCTTACGATCACTCTTCAATATTTACCAAGCCTACCCCAAGCCATTCTTCAAGTCACGTAAATAAAAATATAACTAACCGTAAGCTAAGCTTGAGAATAATTAGCAAAGTATAAATGTTCAAATTTGCCTCATGCAAAAGTTCTTTAAGCAAATTAATCTTATCAAACTTCTGTGTATTATTGTTGAAAATTACCCTTAAGAATATTGACACTGTTTTAAATGTTTATACCAATTAAACTTATTTATTATTATGCCAAGTTCAATTAAAAAATAATAAAAGAACACTTTTAAGTAAAATCAATCTGAGCAAAACATTTCACAATATTAATATAATTTCACTCTTTATCTGAAAAGGCCAATTGCCTTATACATATATTCATCCTTATTGACACAACATTTCAAGTGTTTACTGGAATTCCATAGAGAATCCGTGTAAACAAAGGTCCATGTTCAACACTATATAAATTCTCCTAAATTACTTAAACAGGAAATTTCCCTAAGTATAATATACAGAACACCATTAATTTCATGATGCCAAAACAACTCACTGGCCTTTTACCTCAAGAAAATGTACTTGTTGATGGATGTCTCGACCCAAAATAAATCTCTACTTTGAAAATTATAGTTTTAAGCATGTACCTTAATATTTTTTTATAGAGTGCTTTCGAAAAAGTGTAACCTCCCTTTCACTAAATAACTAGTTAATTTTTGAATAAGTAAAACGCTTGAAAAGGTGAATTATTAAAACCATTATATAAAGTATAAAGTTAATCCCTCTTTATGTAGCAGTCGTACCTTCATTTTTATCTAAATAAGAAAGTACATCACGTGACATCTTATATAAAACGAATTAAATTTCTAAGCTACAGCTAAGGGTAATTATGAAACTTAAAAAAACTCAGTAAAAATTGGAATACAAGCGTGTTACATTTTCGAAATCAGTAGTTTAAAAGCTTTTAAATGAGGTGTTTAAAAAATTTTATGTAGTATCACCTGAAGGGAGATCATGCAATGGACGAAACTTTTATGCTATAGTATGCCATGAGGGATTTTTAACAATTTGGGTATAATTATTAGTGGGTTAGCAGCCAAGAATTATAGTTACTTAATCTCAACGTGGACACGAAGAGACTTGCGAAGGACCACGCAGTTTTCATGGTTAGGTTAGGTTAGGTTCAATGTGAGTGGAGCGTTTGCTCACCCCTCCACTGCAGCCAACAGAGGCCTATTGTGGCTCACCCCTATGAGCTATAATTTACCATACAATCCCCACCTTTCTAAGAAGTCTATGGTTGATTTAGGTGAAGTTTCCTTGAAGTCGGTAGGCTCCAGCTGTACAAAATCAAACGTACGAAGCCTATTCATAACCAGGGCAGGGCAGTAAGCAGTCCAATTAAGATGCGTAGATCACTTCTACTCCATTCTAGGATCTGCGATAGGGTGCTACCTGAGGATTTGACTATAAACGCCTTAGAGTGAGCTAACCCAGGAATATCTTTCCAATGGTGGAGAGTTTTCCTCTCGGCCCATTTCCAGATAGTGTCGTTGGCACTGCTTTTGGATATGCCAAAGAATAGTTCCGATCTAATGAAGTCGGATTCTGCATCTCTTCTTACAAGAGAGAAATGTAAATACTTTACCAACTCTCTTGCACATAATTCTATAGCGAAAACCTTCGCCTGAAAGATGTTAGCATACTTGCCGAGGCTTACTATGATGTCAACTCTCGGTTTTCTGCTGTAAACTCCGGCTCCAACACCACTTGGGGTCTTTGAACCATCTGTGTACAGTACATAAGCCGTCCCTGGAAAGAGGATCTCCCCCCTTTTCTATTCGTCTCTTTTCGGAAGAAGGACGTTGAAGGAATTCTGTAAGTGAGTTCTGGGGGACAGCACATTCGAAACTATTCCGAGAGTGTGGTGAGTACTCATCTCTCACAGTAGTCCAGAGTGGTCCCATAGCCTCTTTCCCTCCCTCAATTTGACTAGCCAGCGACATGGTTCTGTAGGAGGTCATTCTGGCCTCCTGCTTCAGTAATATATGGAGAGGAGTAAGGTCCGGAGATCTTTCCATTGCCGCTGTCGTGGTAGATGACATGGCGTCTGTAATAGCCACCCAAGATAATCGCTGCAGTCCAGATAATTTAGCCGCAGCAATAGACTGGAGCCCCTTCGTCCACCAGGCTATTGCGCCATATGTAACCATTGGATTTATCATCGTTTGATAAATCCAGTAAATCTGTTTATGGTTCATTCCCCAAGATTTGACACATGCCCTTCTGATATTCCAGAGGGATGCCCTGGCTTTATTGATTGTTTTTTCCGGATGGGAGTTCCAGATAAATTTTCTATCAGGATAATCCCCAGATATTTTACCTCCTCCGCAAACGGAATGGTTACGCCTTTCAAAATTGGATGACGTAGCTTATCAAGCTTCCTCATTTCTGTAAAAGTGGGGGTTCACAGACATCTATTCCTCCTTACACCATCTGTATACGATGTTGAGGGCTTCCTGAAGGATACTGAAAATAATGTCTTCAAATAAACCTCTAACCATTATTAAAAGGTCATCGGCATAGCATTGAAAGTTCACCCCCCAGCTGGGAGAGCCTGTTCAAAAGGGGGTCGACCAAGAGTGACCAAAGAAGTGGAGACAGCACCCCACCATAAGGAAACCGCTTCGCCGCCCTAAATCTAACAGTCTTCTCTTGCAGTGATGATGTGACAAAACAATTTACAAGCATGCATTTGATCCAGTTAAGGTATAATTGTTAGTGGATTAGCAGCCAAGAATTATAGTTAGTTAATCTCAACGTGGACACGAAGAGACTTGTGAAGGACCACGCAGTTTTCATAGAACTGCGACATTTGTTTTTAAATGAAGATACAACTGTTTTAACTCTGACGAGTTTTGGCATACAACATTCAGTTATAAACTTTACAAAAGATTACAAGCATTTGTAAAATTGAAACGAGCAAAAAAGAGATTGTTAACGAAATGAATTCTGATTTAATGTAAAATTACCATCGATAATAATATAATTTTACAAAATTTATCCATTATATAGAACTTTTCCTTACTACTGACCTGAATTATAATGAGGTTATTTGACAAAATGTGAGAATAAATGAATATGGTAATAAATCATGTATTTATTTTTTAATATATCATAACTCTGTCATCCTCTTTATAATTATTAACAAGCTTGTACTAATCTCGTAAAAGATTAGAATCGTTTCATTAATTTTAATACAAAAAACTAGTTAAAACTCTTCAAGTAACGTTATCTCTCATTTACTTTGGCGTTAGAAAGAGACACAATTTTCTGAAATGAAATTTCTAAACCATTTGGAATAATGAACTTTATTTAATCACCTTCCCCGCCTTTTCAGAAATAAAATTACTTCTTTCAGAGTTTGCTTATGAAATTTTTTCACTATTAAAAGTCGGAACTTCTTTTAGGGATTTTCAATAGGATTTAATAACCAGTTTGGCAGACCTTAGACGTTTTCAGAATAAAGAGAAGGTAAATAGTCTTTAGCCTAAATGCTGAATGACCTATTTTACTCGAAGTTCTTATAAGTTTCATGAGAAGGATTTTACTGATACGGTCGATGACGAAATGAATGTAAGGTATAAAAGCGATGGGAGGAATTTCGTAATACGATGTTGGAACGTGACGATTTTATGTAATTGGAGTTAAAATTACTAAACTTAGTTATATAAATGATAACCCTTTCTGAAATATGTGGAATATTCCTAAATTTAGTATAAATTTACTTCAATATGCATACTTCAGCGCTCTACCGAATATAACTACAATTGTAATAGTTATTTTAATAACAAGATCGGAAAATGGTTAATTTCTTAAAAATATAATATAAAAATTTCGAAACTTTTTGCAACAAAGAATTGTATGCAATCACTGGCTTTCACCACCTTCATTAGAAGTAGAATTGCTTTTAGAATTCTAAAAAGTTTCATTATAATTAATATACCTATTAACAATAACGCGGAGAAAATAAATAGTCTAGACTAAATTTTCCTTAACATTTTAGTAGTCGCGCGCGGATTGCGGACTACCGCTCCGCGCCAATTTTTAAGTGGTGTGGTGCCTTTTGGGCTACACAGAATAACCCTTTAAATAATTAAATATTGTATTTCATAAAACTAGTGATGTAAATATTATAAAGGTTAGAAGTGTTGTTATTATTTCATGCGGTAACGTGATATCGCAAGGTAACGACCACGGTTCAAGTTCGACGTTGAGTCGGGTCAGGTAATGTTTATTGTTAGATTTAGATATATAGGTTATTATCTCTTCGAGACGGGCTCCATAATATTCATCACAATTAGTGGCTCATTACCATCAATTAAGAGTACACAGAAGAACCCTTTAAATAATTAAATATTGTAGTTCATTAAACTAGTTGTAATTTTAACATTATAAAAGTTATATGTGTTGTTATTATTTCATGCGGTAACGCGATATCGCAAGTTAACGACCACGGTTCAAGTTCGACGTTGAGTCGGGTCAGGTAATGTTTATTGTTCGATTTAGATATATAGGTTATTATCTCTTCGAGACGGGCTCCTTAATATTCATTACAATTAGTGGCTCAATACCATCAGTTAAGAGTACACTGAATAACCCTCTAAATAATTAAATATTGTAGTTCATTAAACTAGTTGTAATTTAAACATTATAAAGGTTATACGTGTTGTTATTATTTCATGCGGTAACGTGATATCGCAGGGTAATGACCACGGTTCAAGTTCGACGTTGAGTCGGGTCAGGTAATGTTTATTGTTAGATTTAGATATATAGGTTATTATCTCTTCGAGACGGGCTCCTTAATATTCATCACAATTAGTGGCTCATTACCATCAATTAAGAGTACACTGAATAACCCTTTAAATAATTAAATATTGTAGTTCATTAAACTAGTTGTAATTTAAATATTATAAAGGTTATACGTGTTTTTATTATTTCATGCGGTAAGGTGATATCGCAAGGTAATGACCACGGTTCAAGTTCTACGTTGAGTCGGGTCAGGTAATGTTTATTGTTAGATTTAGATATATAGGTTATTATCTCTTCTAGACGGGCTACTTATTATTCATTACAATTAGTGGCTCATTGCAATCAATTAAGAGTACGGAGTTCGTGCCGCTAGTGTTACAGGGCTGGCATGAGAACACAAAAGATATGTTAATTATATTATAGTAAAACATTAACCAGTGAATAAATAATTAGTTGTTAACAGCGTCTCATGTTTATATAACTTCCGAATAACCAGAAGAAATCCTTGAGATACATTACATGGCGATCCTGACTATTTACTATTACATGGCGATCCTGATGGTAAAAACTTGGAGACAGTACCGTTGAGCAGATGGTAATAAATTTGAAGACATTACCGCTGAGCTACAAATTTAAAAGTACGGAACAAAATAAATTGACGGTACAGACAGTAACAGAAAACGGAGAACTTCATTCAAACTTTATCGTACAAGATAAGGTGATTTAAGTGATGTTCGAATCTTGATGTACATAATAGTGGTAATCCTAATAGCAAAATTTTTTTGGTCAATATAAAAGATACACACACAGGCGTAACATAAAGGGGAATATAAACTACAATTTTAGACGTAGACTTATAAGTGAAGGGTGAGTTATTGGTTATTTTTCTAATTTGTCTGAGTACTGAAAATTTTATTTTTATATTTTACATGGGGTCGATATTCTATATCAAAGTTTTCTATTTCATATTTTATTTACTATTACAGTGGCTGTAATTTGGTAAAATGTGTGAGTACAGATGGATTTCTTTTGGATTGTGAATTGATAGCCCGCAGCGACCACTAAAGTTTATTTATTACACAGCCCCACAAAAAAAAAGTTCATACACCAGAGAGTGACATATGAATTCCCATGTATTTTTCGACTCTGAATCCGATCCCGAGCTCAGAATTGGGCCTACACGTCTGGAATTGGCCCCAGGGGCTGAAAATGGCCTGAAATGCGGTTCCCGGGATAAGGCGAAGTCGACGCTGAATTTTGGAGCTAAAGCCGGATTTGTGCTCGAAAAATTTATGGCCAACTGAAATTCCGGTTTTGGATCCGGAAAATGACCCCCAGTGGCGAGAAAATCCTGTTTTGGACGTCCCGGTCGCGACTGTGGTATTTTCATGGACTTTCCAATTCTGGAGCTGAGACTGGGTGTGAAAAGTGTTTTACGAATTCCTACAATAAAATTAGATTTTGTCATGATCTTGCAATACAATTGAATTTTGTCATGATTTCTTATAATAAAATTTATTTTTTTCATGAATCCTTGCATAAAAATCGAATTTTCTCATGAGTTTTTGCAATTAAATTAGATTTTGTCCTGAATTCTTGCAATAAAATTTGATTTTGTCATGAATTCATGCAATAAAACTAGTAAAAGAATAATCTCTGCTCGATTTTTCAAGACAACGGCCCGTTTCCATCAGTGTAAGAAAGTCCGATTCGAAAAAATGGGAATTTTTCCAATAATTTTTTTTTTCAAATTTTTCATTTTTTTTTCAGCCAGCCCATGGGATATAGATATCAATCGACGCGTCTTGACTTTCACAACGCCTTAAAAGAAATCAGTATCGACAAATGTGCTTCCCTTATCGAGATATCTCGAATAGAAGTTTTACTTACAAGGCGGGCTCAGTATCCTCGGACCCGGAATAGCTCATCTTCGGATACAGCCTTCCTTTTTTAAATAAAAACCGAAAGCCGAAGAATTTTCCGGATCGGCCGTATCATTCCCGAGTTATCGTGCGCACAGACATCCACACATCCATACAAACTATTTTTTAGGGGAAAATCAATTTTCTCCACGTTTCATGACATTTTAAGTCATTTGGAGCAAAAAAAATTTAAGATTTTTGCACGATTTCAATACTACGGTTTGCCCTACTTCACCAAAGGTGAAGTGTGGGTGGTCCGTAGTATTCTGGCAATAAAATTGGATCTTGTTATGAATTTATGAGAGAAAATTAGATTTTGTTATGAGTTCTTGCAATAAAATTGAATTTTGTCAGGAATTATTTTTAAATAAAAATAATTAGTTTAGGACAGTGATAAAAAATTGTATACTTTTTTAGTGTGAAACTGAATTCCACGTTGGTCAGAAATTAAAGTGCTTTTGGGGCTTCTTTTATTTCAGTTTTAAATGTAGGAATTTAAAAAATAATTTAATAACCAAATTGGCAAATCCTAGACAAATTTAAAATAAAAATCTGATGTGGCCAACACATGACCTCTCGCCATTTTTGAATCAAAAATTTACAGGTTGACATAAAAAAGTATGAAAAAAAATTATATTTTTGTAAATCTGGCAACAATGGCAAAAGTTTCGAAAATTTTAATGAGATGAAAATAAACTGTAGGATATACAAAATATACGTGTAAAACTTTATTGCCGTTTTGTATAAAAATGGCGTCATCACCCATAGCAACTGCCACTTCCGGTTGTGCGATTGGCACCAAAATCTAATCAGATCTAATCTAGGGTATCAGAATCCTGTATGCAAAATTTCAAATTTTTTTATTCAGTAGTTTTTGAGTTATCGTTACTACAACATCCATCCAAACACACACACACACACACACTAACACACACACACACACACACTAACACACACACACACACACACTAACACACACACACACAGACATTATCGCGAAAATATTAAAATCGTATTCTAGGGACCCCAAAACGTGTTTATCCATTGAAAACTCACTACCCAATTTTTAGCATGATTCCTATACCTCTCTTATCTGAAGGGCGAGAGGTAAAAAGAGATAAATAATATTTAGCGTATGTGCTAAACTATTTTTCCCGATGGATTTTACTGGTACAGTCGATAACGGAATACAAATAAGGTATATAAAAGCGATGGCAGATTCTCAAGTAATAGGATGTTGGAACGCAATGATTTTTATTTGAAATTGAATTACTGCACTTATTTACATAAAGAATAACGTTCAATGAATATTTGATAGACCTCTAAATTTAGAATATTTTTCTCTAAATAAAAACATAGTTTTAGCACTCAAACAACAAGATTTGAAAATATTTGTATATCGTATTTCATTTTCATTTTTAAAAAGAACTAGTAGCTTTAAACCATCTTTCATTTAACCTCTGGCATGGAAGGAAACCTTGTCACTCCTATTCCAAATTTTATTGAATCAAAATTCCGAACCATTTACTATAATAAATTTTATGTAATCGTTGGCCTTCCTCGCCTTTATCGGAAATAAAATTCCTTCCTTCGCAGTTTGCTCCTGAAATTCTGTCAATTTTAGAAGTCGTAACTTTTTGTAGGAGTTTTCAATAGGATTTAATGACGAGTTTGGAATCTCTTAGACCTATTCAGAGTAAAGTTAAGGTAAATAGTCTTTGTCTGAATGCTGACCTGTTTTCATCTTAAATCTTTTAAAAGGAATTTAGTGATACAGTCGATAATATAATGATTAAATACCATGGAAGCAATATCGTGAGAAATTTATATAATTTCAGTTTGATAATTGTTTATGAATTTGGTCATTTTGCTAAATTCTAAATAAATTTCTAGTACAAAAATATGTCACTACTGAAATGTTCTGATAACATGAAAGTAATAGTTATTTTTTAAACGATATTAAAAATTACGTATTTAATTTTGTTAAAAAAATCCCATTTTATTAAATTAGAAGTAGACTGGTATATCTATTTCAATTTTTTTTTAAATAAAATTTTAAACCATTTGCAACAATAAATTTTATATGATCGCTCTCCTTTTCTGCTTTTATAAAAAATAAAATTGCTTTTGTCGGAGTTTGCTTATGAAATTCTTTCACTTTTAAAGGCCGGAGTTTTTTGTGGGAGTTAATAAACAGTTTGCCAGGTCTTTAGAATAAAGAGAAGTTGTAAATAATCTTTATCCTAAAAAGTGACCTATTTTCCTCGAAGATCTTATTACTTTCTTGAGAAGGATTTTACTGATATGATTGATGGCAAAATAAATGTAAGATATAAATGCGAGGGAAGGAATTTCTCAAGTCGAAAAGCGGGGATATTATGTAATTGGAATTAAAATGACTGAACTTAGTTCTATTAATATTATCCCTTTATTTGAAGTATATCTAAGTTTAAATGACATTTTAACGGCGTTTTCTACCAATCTTTCAAACTTTGTTTGATAATTTTTTTGATAAATTATCCAGGATTCATTTTATTAAATAAATTATGTAACCGTATGTCAGCTGTCTTTGCCGTGACGTGGATTGAAAACTTTGTACCCGAAATTAAACTTCATCAAGTGATTCCATAGCACAGAAACCGGGTTGTAAAGAAGCTGAAATTTTAAAATTTGACTTGGTTTAACCGCTAAAAAATGACATTTAATAAATGTCGAAAAAGTTAGCAAGATTGTAATTTCTGCAATAGTTGCTGTGTTCTTAAGATTACAGTTTTATGCGCAAATCTGATTTCTTCCAAATTAATATTGTTTGGAGAATTTATGACCGCGTAGTTTATCATAAATTTCATTAAACGTAAATTTGGAAGACTACGACGATAGTCTCAAATAAAATTCAAAGAATAATAATACCACATAAAATATATTGTAAATTAGTAGAACAAGTGGGTAAGGGTGAGATGTTTCGGCCAAACAATGGCCATCATCAGGCCTACAATACAAATTATAAAATATGTTAAAACACAATATGAAATCAAAAAAAAAAATTAAGTTACTTACAAAAAGCTTATTCTCGTACAAATGAATTACTAAATGGTATGATTATTAAATGAAGGTATCAAAAATTTTTTTATAATACTGAAAAAATTTTGTAAATTTGGAAAAAATTTTGCCAAATATAAAATTATAGAAAATTATATACATTTGATGCCTCGATTGTGGAGGATTCAAAATAATGCCAATTTACATCGAAATTACAGTTGAAATTAAAGAATTAAAATTTTAAATTGCGTCTCAAATCACCATATGGCAACTAAATGTAAATGACAATTTTGACAAGTGGCAGCTCGAAGACAAATGAATTTGACCTGACAGACAATGACAGGAAAAAATGAGTAACAGACCAGTACTTGAACTTAATAAAATACGAAACGAAAGTACTATTTGTGTTCGAATAAGCTCTTTTGATTTCAAAGAAATTCAATTTTGTACTTTTAGTACAATGATGTAAAATGAAACGTTAAAATTATCACGTGAATGTCTGGATTCTAAAATATGGTTAGCGAGAGCAGAGGCAGAATTATCAATATTAGTATGCCAAAAGTTATCTATGTGTTCCTTTATACGAGTTTCCAAAAGTCTATCGGTTTCACCAAGATAATATACGTTGCAATCTAAGCAAGAAATACGGTAAAGACAAAGTTTATGTAGAAAAGGAACGACATCTTTTAAATTTACCAATATGCTTGAAGAAGAACAAGTACACTTGATAAGAAACTGGGAATTAGGAAAGGTGTCGAACCAAGATAATTTTTTTCGGAGGAACTGACTAATAAATTGAAAGTTAATTTATATTTAATAAAAAATTTATAAGTTTTCTGTATAAGATCTATTTTATGACAGATTGGAGTAAAAATCTATCAAAATATCTGTGGTGGTGGGTTTCCTATAAATTTCAAAATTAAAATATAAATTGTGAGGATTCTTATGAATTAAAATATCTAAGGGTAAACTCTGATTCGAATTCAATAGTGTTAATATAATCTAAGAAAATGTCACTCTTACTTGTTCTACTAATTTACAATATATTTTATGTGGTACGACTTTGAGCTTATTATTGTTCTTTGAATAATGTTGCCACATTTAGGAATCAATAATCTTCTGTTTTCAAACAAAATTACTTGCCCATCAAAAACGACCTGGAAGACATCAAACTAGAATTGTTTAAATGCAAAAGTACTCTTGCTTGCTATTAATTTTAACGTCTCTTTTCTACTACCAGGGCTAATCTGGACGGGACCTACAGCTTATCGTGGCTCCTAACCACGGTCCTTAATCACCCTAAACCCAGGACTATGCGCCTTTGTCATTCAGGTGATCTACCGACTAGCAAGCGTGAAATTTTACCACCAACCCCTATCAGTTCCACGAGATATCTGACCTCATCCGGCCTGGTTACCGGCGTGAATAAAACTGTGCATGGCACAAATACCTTTTTGCAATTGCCCAAAGTCTCATCTGACTTTAACTCCACTTGAGATTCATGGGAATTGAACCGACAACTTGAACAAGGACCAATTACAAAGGCCGATGCCTTAACAAACCTGGCCACCGTGTCCTGTAAAAGTACTCTTATAATTATGGAACAGAATTTCAAAAGAGGAAATGGATTTATGGCAAACTCAGGAGAATATATTTTCAAAATGTAACCCGTAAAAATTATATGACGGGTACCTATGCATACTTTTTGTATTGATTATTTTTTCATATGCCAAAATCTGTAAATAGTAATGGATGATTCTAATCAAACATTCGGTATTATACGACTTTTCCGTTTCGCTTGGCGCACCGGTATCGCCGCCCTTGGTTTAATCCGTTCAAATTATTTATATGTTTATTTATTGAATTTACTCGTTTTAACAAGTTTGTTCATTTATTTACATGGTACTTTAAGTTGAAAGTATAATAAAATAATGTAGATAGTATAAAAAAAGGTCTTCAACCGGTAAATGTGGAGATTATTCGTACAAAAAAAAATTTATAAAAAGTGAAAAATTTGTTTATTAGTTATCACATATATCTGACGTAATGTCGGTAAAGCCAGCAGGCACTTGACGGCAGAACTACATGAAATATTTACCAAAATTATCGGCTATTTAAATGCCCTAAAAATAATTTTTCCGCTCCACTATTTTTTTTTATTTTTAAGGTTCTGCTAGCTTTACCGTAAAGCTAGCAGAATCGTAGAGCATTTTAAACACAATTATACCAAAATTATCGGCTTTTTATCGGCTATTTAAATGCCCGAAAAATAATTTTTCCGCTCCACTATTTTTTTTATTTTTAAGGTTCTGCTAGCTTTACCGTAAAGCTAGCAGAATCGCAGAGAATTTTAAAAACAATTATACCAAAATTATCGGCTTGTTATCGACTATTTAAATGCCCGAAAAATAATTTTTCCGCTCCACTATTTTTTTTTATTTTTAAGGTTCTGCTAGCTTTACCGTAAAGCTAGCAGAATCGTAGAGAATTTTAAACACAATTATACCAAAATTATCGGCTTTTTATCGGCTATTTAAATGCCTGAAAAATAATTTTTCCGCTCCACTATTTTTTTTTATTTTTAAGGTTCTGCTAGCTTTACCGTAAAGCTAGCAGAATCGCAGAGAATTTTAAAAACAATTATACCAAAATTATCGGCTTGTTATCGGCTATTTAAATGCCCGAAAAATGATTTTTCCGCTCCACTATTTTTTTTTATTTTTAAGGTTCTGCTAGCTTTACCGTAAAGCTAGCAGAATCGCAGAGAATTTTAAAAACAATTATACCAAAATTATCGGCTTTTTATCGGCTATTTAAATGCCCGAAAAATAATTTTTCCGCTCCACTATTTTTTTTTTATTTTTAAGGTTCTGCCAGCTTTACCGTAAAGCTAGCAGAATCGCAGATAATTTTAAAACCAATTATACCAAAATTATCGGCTTTTTATCGGCTATTTAAATGCCCAAAAAATAATTTTTCCGCTTCAACATTTTCTGCTTCAGTATTTTTTTTATTTATAAGGTTCTTGCTTGCTTGCTATTAATTTTAACGTCTCTTTTCTGCTACCAGGGCTAATCTGGACGGGACCTACAGCTTATCGTGGGCTCCGAACCACGGTCCTCAATCACCCTAAACCCAGGACTATGCCTTTGTCATTCAGGTGATCTACCGACTAGCAACTGTGTAATTGTGCCACCAACCCCTATCAATTCCACGAGATATCCGATCTCATCCGGCCTGGTTACCGGCGTGAATGAAACTGCGCATGACACAAATACCTTTTTGCACTTGCCCAAAGTCTTATCTGACTTTAATTCCACTTGAGATTCATGGGACTCGAACCCACGACCCGAACAATGACCAAGTATAAAGGCCGATGCCTCAACCAACCTGGAAACCGTGTCCGGTATTTATAAGGTTATAAGGTTCTACTAGCTTTCCCGCAGAACCGCAGAGAATTTTAATAGTTATTTATGTACCAAGTCAGTAAAGTGATACTTTATCGAACGAGTCTGAGATTATGAGCCGAGCGAGCGAAGCGAGCGAGGCGAGTGACAGGCGAGTTCGATAAAGACACTTTACTGGCGAGGTGCATACAACGCAAATGCGGCAGGTAAAGTGTTTTATTTTTACTGTAAAATAAAGTGTTTCTTTACTTCCGAAAATCGCTATGGTAATGTATGACTTTATTGACGGTTGGCGATAAAAACAATTATACCAAAATTATCAGCTATTCAAATGCCCAAAAAATAATTTTTCCCCTTCCAACATTTTCTGCTCCAGTTTTTTTTTATTTTTAAGGTTCTATTAGCTTTACCGTAAAGTTAGCAGGACCGTAGAGAATTTTAAAAAGAAAATTATTACAAACTATAAAATAATAATGTACATAATGTACACAAAGTAATGAATAGTACAAATACTAAACATCAAAATTAATGAAAATTATTACGGTAAAGCTAGCAGAACCTTAAAAATAAAAAAAAAATAGTGCAGCGGAAAAATTATTTTTTGGGCATTTAAAAGCCGATAAAAAGCCGATAATTTTGGTAAATATTTCATGTAGTTCTGCCGTCAAGTGCCTGCTGGCTTTACCGACATCTGACGTAAAAGAAATATTTTTTCAGGCATCTTCACTGGTCACAGTCAAATGAGAGGACACCTGCAGAAAATGAATTCAATTTTTACATATTCGATAATAACTAACTATAATTCCAGGATTGTTTTCTTTCACGTTTATAATCGCGGTTAGGAAATCGATAACATTATGGATGACTTTTTGAAGTATTTGGACAATTAGGCACACAGCACAGTGCACCTTGTGTGCTTTTCTTAACATTGTCCAAGTTGTCACCAATTTCTAATAAAAATACTTTAGTCTTATTTAGATATGCCGTATGTCAACTATACAGTACTTAATACCAAAAGTGCTGCTATCCACCAAATGGTGTCATTTCCAGTGCTACGGACAAGGCCTATACTGATTAATCATCTGCTCCTCGATAAATCCTTGTTTATATTGAACTGTCAAAATCAATAGGCTGAAAGTGTTTCGAGATTTATTTACAAACAAATACAAATCGATTCAGTGTAATTAACAAAGAGAAAATTGAAAATTTAATACAAAATTCTACTCTGCAAAACATAATTCTTGTTTTACAAAATTAGAAACTACAAACTAATATGAGTAAGAAATTGCAAATATTCTGGATGGTTGGGGAGCAAATATGGAAAAATCTAATATCGAAGATTGCAAAAATTATACGTTGAAAAAACTATTTGAAATGTAACAGCCATGAATTCAAAAGAAGCTTCAACCCGTTTAAAGATATTGAATTGAAGCGAGAGATATGGGAAATGCAAAAAGAAAGAAATTACAAAGTTGTACAGAGCATAAAAAGGTAAAGTGCGGGGACATTAGAATAAGAAGACTAAATGAGTATAATCGATTCGTGTGATGAAAATAGACCTTCAGGTCTACAAATGAAGTTCTTTCACATTATTTCCCAATGGGCTACATTCGCAGGTCGGAATTTTAACATAATGGCATATAATACTCGTTAAATGAAGAGCATATTTACTAATATTTATTTCAAGTCTATTCATTTTAGTTGCGTTCATTTGACTTATTTTGTTGGTTTGCAAACATCTAAGTCGTATCTGTGTGACATTCTGCGATAAAATTAAAAATAAGTTAGGGTACGTTATTATACTGCCACGTCTGTCAAAGTTATTGTTAGTTCTGTCGTAGAAAGATGATAAAAATACCACCATAATACACTGATTATATCACTCATACTGTCAGTAGATAGAACGTCCATTAACTTTAAAGATTCAGTAAGTAAAGGCAATGACGTTTAGAATAAAACTTTACAAGTTGATTTCTTATACAATTGTCACAATCTAAACGTCATTGTCATTAGTTATAGAACCTTTAAAGTTAACGAACGTTCTATCTACTGACAAATAATGTAATAATGTCCTATATTGTTACTTGATTAATAATCGATAATCATTCACCATATACTGACTAATAACTGACAATCACACTTGATACTTTTAATGCTAAAAATCTAGTAGGTACTCTGTCATCTTTGTCATTGCTTTTGTATTGTAAATGTAAATAATTGAGCTGTCAATTTTACTTTCCCGGACCCATCAAAGGGAAAGTAAGGTGAACGAGCAAAAAAAAAATCGAGATATCGATGGAAATATCCATTTTGAGGTCCTCCAAGAAGATTGAAACCATTTCCAGCGTATGGTCTGTCTGTGTGTCTGTGTGTAATCTTCCACGATAACTGCCGAACCGTTTGACCAATCAAGCTGAAATTTGGTATGGAGTGTCGGTGAGTGCCTAGAGTGCGACCGTTAGATTTTGGTTTAAATTGGTACAGTAGACGGTCCTCAAGACCGACATTGATTAAATGCACATGTAACAATTTTTTACTTTTTTTAAATTTTAAGGACAAACAATACACTTTAGTGCAAAATGTTGTAGTACAAAGATTTAGAGCATAAAATTCGCTATAACTTTTGATTTAAACTTTTTCCAGAATTTCCAATAGTTGCGCCACTAGAGAGAGCGTAAAAAATGTGCATGTAGGTTTTCTCTAGTTTTCTTGATTTTAAGGACAAAAAATACACTTTCGTGCAAAGTGTTGTAGTACGAAGTTCTAGAGCATAAAATTCCCTATAACTATTGTCTTAGGCTTTTTCCATAAGTTCCAATAGTTACGCCACTAGAGGGCGCATAAAAAATGTGCATGTATGTTTTCTCTATTTTTTCTTAATTTTGAGGACAAATAATACACTTTATTGCAAAATGTTATAGTACAAAGTTTTAGAGCATAAAATTTCCTATAACACTTGTCTGAAACTTTTTCTAGAATTTCCAATAGTTGCGCCACTAGAGGGCGCATAAAAAATGTGCATGTAGGTTTTCTCTAGTTTTTCTTGATTTTGAGGACAAACAATGCATTTTAGTGCGAAATTTTCTAGTCCAAAGTTGTAAAGCATCAAATTTTCTTTAACTTTTATGTGTAACTTTTTATCGAATTCCTCATAGTTTCGCCGCTAGATGGCGAGAAAAATACACATTTAGGATTTTCCATTTTTTTTAAATTAGGCTCTTTAGTGCAAAATGTTTTAGTGCAAAAGTTGTAAAGCCTAAAATTCCCTGCAACTATTGTATGAAAATTTTTCCCGAATTCCCAATAGTTTTCACACATGAGGAGATCCTAATTGTAGCATTGTGATACACAACGTGCGCATGCACAGCTTATTTCATTATATTCATTGAAATATCAATTCGGATCGCTATTTTTAATGTGTTCCATAAATTAATGTAATGCTTAGTATTTTGTAATTAAAATAATAATAATAAATAACATATTCTCTACGGTGGAGCCGGGAAAGTTCTGAGGTGACACAGCCGATTTTTTTAAAATGTCATTAATTCGAGATATAATCTATTGAATACAACTCGTGGTATCGTGTCTATCGATAATCCCATAAGTTAATGCACTCAACGTGTTGTCAAATTATAATTTCACTCGTCCTGTGGACTCGTGAAATTAATGTTTGACAACACGTTTCGTGAAATAACTTATGGGATTATCGATAGTCAAGATGTCACTCGTTGTATTGTATATGATAATCCTACAACATAGCAGCAGATTAAGCAATCTTATTGGTGTTACGTAACTTACCATTTTGACCACACTTTTTCAAATTTCATTATTTTTTCTGCTCAATTTGGAACCTAAACAAAGTAATTTTTCACTAAAGTGTTTATTTTATCGTATATTATAGCCCTAAATTGTATCTCAGTTGATGACTCAAGCTCATTAGTTTGTCAATTGCCTTCTTCATTATTTAAGGAAGGAGCAAAATAATGCAGATGAAAATACTGTGCGATTAGAGTATATTCCCTAATTTATGAAAACTAGCCAGGGTCAGCATAAAAAATTCACTGACACAAAATGGTTGATTCCTAACTCAGATAACCCTGAATGATGCATACAATGACCTAATTGATAAACGCTGTCAAAATATCGCATCTAATCGATTTTTTCTTACTCCAAATCCTTTATGGGAAAACGCAAATGCTACTTGGTATAAAAATGCACCAATGGGTCAGAACAAAATAGGTAAATGGTTAAAGAAATTAGCTAAATAATGGCGACAGTGAAGTTTCAATGCAACGCAACGAATTTGAGAAAAATTTGAGAAAAAAAAATCTCATTCAAATTGATATACCACCTTTGGCAGGGGTGTTTGTCAATTATTCGTCGAAATTTTCAATAACGTCGACTATTCACAATAACGAAACGACTCTATCGCTAAACTTCCCGAGAAAAAATAAACATAACAATAACAAATTTTCGACCCCTTCACACTGTCCACAGCCACCCTTACAGAGGGATGGAATGTTTAAATATTTCATTATTTCCATGTTTTCTCAATTTTAAAGTTTCTACTTATCCATATATACTTTTAAATGCTCCAGAAAGCTTACAAAAAAATGGCGAGCCCCAATGGCATCTTCAGAACACCATGCGGTGGTGAGTTTTCGAATATTTTAGTTTTCTATATGTTTTCGCCAGCTTGAGGGTTGTCATATATATTTCCAATCATCACAGAAAGCTTTCGAAAAAATGTCGAGCCTCAAGCATCCCCGCATAACATCCCTTCAAGGGGGTGACATTTTCGCATATTTGCTATTTTCTGTGTTTCCGTAATTATGAAGTTTTTTATTGCAGATATATATTTGTAAATGTCGAAGGAATCCCAGAAAATAAATGGCGATTCCGTCACATCTCCGCACTACCCTCTGCGTCAACCACTACTCGCGGAATTTTTTAAAAAATTCTATCTCCTCTGTTTCCGCCATTATCAAATATTTTATTGCGGATATATATTTGTAAATGTTTATTTAAGAAAGCCCAGAAAAAATTGCCGGCCCCGTCACATCTCCGCACTACCCCTCTCTATTTTATTGCTGATATATATTTCCGAATGTTGGATGGAGCCTAGCAAAAATTGACAAATTTGTTGCATCTGTGCACTAGCCCCGCCGCAATCCCAAAATTTAAAAAAAATATATTTCCTCTGTTTCCGCAAATATCATGTTTTTTATTGCGATAAAGGACTATTCCGGCTTTTTAAAAATTGCGCGAATAGTGGGTGGAGGAGAGGGGTAGAGCGGAGGTCCCTAATTTTTTCTGGGCTTCGTTCGCCATTTACAAATATAAATCTGCAATAAAACAACTTGATAATTACGGCAACACAGAAAATAGCCAATACCCAAAAATCCTACCCCCTTGAAGGGATGTTATGTGGGGATGCTTGAGACTCGACATTTTTTCGGAAGGTTTCTGTGATGATTGTAAATATATATCACGCATAAAAACCCTGAAAGTGGAGTAAACATATAGAAAACTAAAATATTCGAAAAACTCACCCCGTGAGAGGTGTTACGGAGATGCCAGGGACTCGCTTTTTTTTGTAAGGTTTCTGGGGCATTTAAAAGTATATATGGATAACTTAAACTTTGAAAACTTAGAAAACATGGAAATAATTAAATATTTAAACATTCCACCCCTCTGTTAGGGTGCCTTTTTATAGTCTGAGGGGGTCGAAAATTTGTTATTATTATGTGTGTGTTTTTTCTAAAATTTTAAGAATAAAATTGTTTCGTTATTGTAAATAGTCGACGAAATAAAATTTTTTTTAAATTTCGACGAATAATTGACAAACACCCCTAGCTAGGGGTGGTATAATAATATAATTATTTCGGTATTTATCAGTTTGTATGTGATTTTTCTTTCTTCTCAAATTCGTTGGGTTCCAACGATGGAAACTTCATTGTCACGAAAAATGTGAATTTGATACTCGAAGACGAACAATAACTAATCATTCAAGGTAATTTTGGTTTCCCATCTAATAAAGAAAGAACAAGAAGCCATCAAAATAACAGGTCACCCTACAGCATCTTCGCTAAAGCTACATTTATATATTGATGCAGAACACCATAAAAATATTATGGGAAAAATAAAAACCCACATTTTGGTATTTATTACCAATACATTATCTGCCACATCATCAACCAATATAATATGTATCAATAAGTTGGAAGAGACAGCTGTTCCTGGGCAATAAAATTATAAAAATTGTTTTTAATAACTGTAGATTTTGAAATAATGAATTTTTCCTTTTGTTCAAGAAGTTTTTATTAAAATAGTAATAAAATAATAGTTTTCAAACTCCCGAAAAACAAAAATATTTCTAAATACATTCTTATGTTTTAAATCTTGGAAATTTTGTAAATAAGTCGCTATTAACTAAATATCAATAATACAGATCAACCAATTTCACCTCAATAAATTATCCATTTTGATAAGACGTAGAACAATTTATTTGCTGTAATCATTCTCCGTAACAAGGCCGACAAAGGCAATAGGGAATTTGCGAAACCCATCGCACTGATTCCAGGTGGTTTGAATCCCTAAAGCAGTCAACATTCCATTCCGGCCCATCGAACTTTAGAATTGGGCTCATTAAACAAGGGTTATTTTTTTTAATTTTTGATAAATGATATAACGAAGTTTTAGCTTTATTATATTATTTACTTCTAAAATTAAATTTGAATAACCTTATGTTGATTATAGATAGGACCTGCCAGATATTAACAAAAATCAAAAAAATGGTGATAATATGAATTGTTGTAATACCAAAAAAAGTACTCAGTGTGTGTCTGTATAAATTATTTATCAATTTATCATCAAAGCTGCGTAAAAAGAAACTTAGAATTCGAGTTTATGGATGAAACAAAAATTGTGTGTAAAACCCACAGAAATCCAATAAGTAAAGACAAACAGGAAACCATTCTACAGGTGAAAAATAAATATTTAAGGGAACTCTTTGTTGAAGTAAAAGAGAAAATAAGGTTATGAGACCATAAGGCTATGAGACCCACTTGGCAGTGTAAATCAATCAAATGGAAGTCCGCATTCAATAATGTGAGCCGAAAATTTTAAATTCCAATCAAGAGCGCCCTATGGGACCGGTTACATATACAAATCAATCAACAAATAATAGGGAAGATCAGAAAAATTATATTGGATAAAACAAACCCAAGTTAATAGAATATATGTCATAACATAAAGAGAATGTCTCAAATGATGTATCGTTAGAAGAAGAAAATAGTGGTGACACCTTCACAAAGGTCACGCGAAGAAGAAAATATTTAGGCACGGGAAACAGTTTTAACGATAAAAATCAGAAATTCGCCGGAAGAGAATGAAAAGTTTGATACATATAAACAAAGTAAAAAGAAGTAAAGAAGTAATTAAAAAATACATAGAAAAAAAGGCTTACAAAATGAGCAAGTAGAGGTTAAAGAGTTACCAACAAATGAAAACCGACTGAAAACATTTGTGGTAACGGCACCATTAAACCGAAAATATGAACTCTATGATCCCTGCCTGGCCTAGTGGTATAGGAATACCGCGGTTTGATTTTAATCGTCATAAGAATTTTCTGAAAAATCGGAGAGACTTTGAATAAACCTTAACAAAAGTCTCCTACAAAAGAGGAATGAACAAGGAGAAAACGCTTTCGATAAAATTACATTTATTCACCAAAATGTTCAATCTATTGAGTATTGGGAGTTTAACAAAAATATAACCTCACGTTTTTTCTTTATTAACGGTTAGAATTAATCAAATAAAACCCATAATTTGAGCTAGATTTTTGAATAAATTAATTTAAAAATTCAAATTTCTAATTATTTAAATATGACGCCATTACTATCGTGACGTATCTTATGTGCAATGAAGTTACCATCAAGCCATTAACTGCAAATGTGTAAAGAAGAGAATACGAATAAATAACAGCTGTTAAATCTCACTTATACAGACAAAGATGGAGAAAACCATTATATGATAATTGGATAAAGATGAAAACTTGGACCTATCCACTGTGAATTCGCATTAAAAATCGAGAGAGATAAATAGATTTTAGATTCCTCTGTTACATAAAGAAAACGACTATTTTAACGAGATCAGGTAATAATTTGCTGTTTGGTACATAAGTGCTGGGCACAAGCGTTCCTGATTAAGTGAAAGGTCGCGTCCGCGTCTGCTTACTGCATAGTTCACTGCCACTGTTGTAGTTTGTACTCTGTAAAGCTTGTTGATGTTAATAATTTTTCGTGTTGATTTGTATTTGTAAAGATACGTAAACAAAGGTAAAAGTAAACACAATTAAAAACATATTGACCAAACAACACTTTATTAGCAAACGTCATCTATATTTGAAAACGTCAATTTTATTTAGAGAAAATGGCCCACGTTAATATTGTGTTGCAGCTATTACACATAAGTGACGTAGGTGCACTACAAGTTGCACAGATGCAGTAATTTTTAAATATCAATTTTTTTGTGTTAAATTAAAGAAAAAAAACAGAAAAAACGATTTTTTCATTAAAAGAAATTCATTTTTTTCTCAAATATTGCAAAAAAAGATGGACTAATTGCATTGCATAAATAGAGTGGAACAATTTCTAGAAGAGTTTCCTGACTGCATGTTCAGTTACACGAACACTCGAAAACCGAAGACCAGCTAAAAAATTGTTGTTGAAAAACTTTTACTAGGCATTTGTGAGTGCAGTGTATAAATTGAATTCAAAAAATGCCACAAAATTGTCATTATGTGTATTTACACTCCTGGTGGAATGGCAGAAAATTTTGAATATGCTTAGACAGAATTCTTGCCAATAGGGTATTTTGCACCATATAAGAAAAAATCTAAAAATAGGTATTTAGGATAATTTTGGAAAAAGAAAATGAGAATAGTTGATTTCTATTCATAAAATTACAATATAAATTGTATAATTCACTTTTAAGAATCATTTTCTTAAATCTGTTCTTCAAATTTATAAAACACTATTTGCCATGACGTGATGTCACTTCCTCAGTAAACAAGATATATTTTTATTGTGTTGTGTGTTAATTTGAAATCTTTTCGAATTAATATCACGTTTGCATACTTTTATCCCATATTTTATTGAAATCTCATTATAGCAGATGGTTTCGTAAAAAACGAAAGTACCAATGTGCTGGTTGCGAATTTTTCGAAATAAATAAATAAATAAATAAATATTATTATTATTATTTTACTATATAATATTATTATTATTATTATTATTTTACTAACAATTGTGTCAGTGCTGAAACAAACTCTTGTTATATTCACTAAGCATTTCACAATTTGAATGTAGTGTGCGTTTACACTTCTCTACATTTTCCTTAGATTAGGTTATATAATGACAGTTGGTCGGTTTTTATTTTATAACCTTTTTTATGAATTTCTGGCACGGAACCAGCAGAAGAAAGAAATCGTTCCGGAGTTTCAAGTTTCCGGATTTTTCGGCTAGTTCCGTGCCAGAAATTCATAAAAGAGGTTATAAAATAAAAAACGACCAACTGTCATTATACAACCTAATCTAAGGAAAATGTAGAGAAGTGAAAACGCACACTACATCTACTTGATGTCAGCGTAGTTCCTCGATCAATTTTTAAAGGAAATAAAAAAGATGATTATTTTCTCACATTAGCTAGTGGGTATGTAATTTCTACGTACGGAAAAACTTTTATAAAAGTAAATTTGGGTTTTAAAAGAGATTTTCCTTTTTATTTCATTATTGCTGACGTAAATAAACCAATCATAGGTGCGGATTTTTTAACGCAATATGCGTTTTTACTTCTCTACATTTTCCTTAGATTAGGTTGTATAATGACAGCTGGTCGGTTTTTATTTTATAACCTCTTTTATGAATTTCTGGCACGGAACTCGCAGAAGAAAGAAATCGTTCCGGAGTTTCAAGTTTCCGGATTTTTCGGCCAACTACGAAAAAATGAAAACAAGGAAGATTCTGCTAGCAATCAAATTATGTACAATTAGTAACACAATTATACAACTTATTTAAATATCAACATTTTTATTAAATATGGAACAATAACGTATTCCTCTAGACCTTCACGTGGATATTCGGCCTTGGTCTCGATTTTTCGCCGAATTCTACATTGGTGACCCCGACGTGATCGATTCCAGTTGAGCATCCACTAAATTGTTTGGTGGACATCATCCTTGGAAGAAGCTGATTCAGAGACCTTATCCAGGCATAAGACTGCAACCGCTTTTCCTTGCTAGAAGTGAAAACGCACACTACATTGAAGATAAACAAAAACCTAGGGTCAAAAATGTTTTAATCCAGCCTAATAAATAAATAAAATACTTGTAAGTTGTGAGAATTTGATTTATATGCATCCAGGCCGTATACCGGACAGCTGTTTCATCGCTTAAGGACTCATCAGCAGCAATGTGCCCAGACGCATAGAAATAAAATCGTAACTTCGAAGCACGCCTATGCAATACTGAGTTAAAAAGATGTTGTACTCAGTTATCACTTATTAATTGGAAAAAGATTCCATCTATGTAATAAGCGGCAGTACAGACTGGAACCGAAAGAGGGCTTATGGCCCATATCTCTTGTAACGAAGTTACTTTCGGTGATAATTAAAATATTGAAATTAAATCGCTCATGGCACTGGACTTAGAATAACTTTAAAATTATGTGATAGGACAGCCGTACTAGTTGTAACCTCCGCCGAAAGATAGAGTCACTCGCGTAGTTATGGTATACAGCAGCCGGAGTCGAAAGGGTAAATGAAACTCCAAACATTTACCCTGTAGAGATATGGGCCCTCTATCGGTTTCAGTATGTACTGT
The DNA here is from genome assembly GCA_963243735.1 of Neocrepidodera transversa. NCBI lineage: Eukaryota > Metazoa > Arthropoda > Insecta > Coleoptera > Chrysomelidae > Neocrepidodera > Neocrepidodera transversa. The sequence goes on from OY725341.1 coordinate 28,457,021, forward strand.
CGCTTATTACATAGATAGAATATTTTTCCCAAGTAACAAGTGATACTGGGTCGCTTTGGTAGAGTTAGCTATCTACACGAGTACAACATAAATAAATCGCTATTGTCGAGTTAAAAAATAAACGAGACCCAATGGACTCAATTGGTATTTTATTGTCTATATTTGTTATTGCTGACTTTCCATGTCAGAAGAACGTTCATGAGCCATGTGCGAATTATTACCTTCATAATTATAACTGCGATTGGTGTTAACCTGGTCGGTCTATTGTTAATGGCGTATTTTATAAATATTGGACTTTGCAGATCATAAATAATTAATGTGTACTTGTTAAAAAAGACATTAATGGTGCTATTCAGCGAAACACCTATGTACCGTAAATATGTATGTAGCTTATGTAAGCTGCAGACTCTGTAAGAACAACGTATACAGATTCTGTACAGGTTACATATTTCACTATTCGGCGAACCATTCTATAAATCAGTACAGAAGTGTTATAATGATTATAACATTGTTATTAGTATATATATATATATAGAATTTATATGTTTTAGAGATTTATTGACTGGAAAAACACGTCCAAAGCAAAAGACAGAAACATTTATCAAGACCAAATAAAAACTGGGGGCGGACCACAAGCGATGGTCAAATTAACGCCTCAAGAAGAGAGGGCATTATCGTGCTGGGGAAAAGTGAGCGTTCAGGATTAATCAGCTGTACAGGAAACCGGAGGTATATAGCATATAGAGGAACTAGGCCATATTGGTATACCTACTGACCTACATACAAACAATAATGTTGAAATTATTGACGAAGATTATAAAATTATTACCTTAGTGAATGAAAACACAAACAACAGTAATACTGTTAGAAAAGCATCACCTCAGAAGAATAAAATTAAAGAAAACAAAAGTAACAAACAACCACACTTCGTTAATGTAGCTAACCAACTAATCGAATCGTCAAATAGTTCTAATTTAACGCAATCAACATTGATAGAAAATGAGTTTAAAATCAAAAAAGAAACATTACGCTTTGAAGTTGAGAAATTCAAATTTTTGAACACAACGTTTTCATTTGATTTAGATCATTAATGTTTTTTTTGCCATTTAAGTATATTTTACATAACTTTAAAATTAAAAAAAACTGTTAAAAATAAAAGTTTATTTTAGTTATTTGCTATACATTTTGTGATTTGTTTGAATTACATTGTGTGATTTGTTATATAGGTACTTAATATTTTCGAATAGTTATCATCACTGTGATGTTTATTAATGGATGGATAGATGTGACATGTTATATAGTTGAGTATTTGTAAATGTTACTTTAATGAATGAAAGACACACAACAATGTTAGAGAACAAAAGTTTATTTTAATTATGTTTTAAAATTACATTAAGGTGTGTTTTTGATTGAGTGCGTACTTAATGTTGGTTTTATAAACAAAATACGGTTAAAGAGTAGAAGTTTTATTTATTATAAGTTATGAAAAATATAGTTATGTCGTTCATTTCTGCCTAACTGGAGAAGATTATTATTTTCTTATCTTGACAAACAGCGGAACTTATTTTTAACTGCACCATTTACACGTTCAATAACATTTCTGGTTATCCTGAGTAACTGGTTAAAATTGTCTTCCTGATAATTTTGTGGATTTAAAAATGGTGTTAGTAACCATGGTTCAAGGGGATATCCACTATCACCAATTAGAAAGGTATTTCTAACTCCACCTTCATACTCTTGTTGTAGATGCTGTCTAATGTCAGACATTTGCCAAACAGCGGAATCATGTGTAGAGCCTGGATATCGTACATTTACTGCAATTATTTTCATATTTTCATGGAGGAATCACAAATTAACATAACATGTATGGAATATCTTCCTTTCCTATTTATGTAAAAAAAGGGTGGATGCTCAAGATCAGATACTGTAGGTGCTAATATCTCAACGTGAGTGCCATCTATGGCACCTAACGCGCCCCTGAAACCAGTTTTCTGAAAATAATCATGTTTCACCTGTATCTTACTTTCCCTCTGAACAGGAAATTGAATGTAATGAGGCATTATATGTCGCGTTATCAATCTACTGATTTCAAAAATGATTCTACTTATGGTAGGTTAACTCATACATGAATAAACATTTGCTCCTACAGGGGTTTGATAGGATCCATTGGCATAGAAATATAAACTTCCCAGGAATTTTAAATGAAAAGGTATGGAATTGTTTGCTTTCTTTATAATGCATTTCCAGATCATTCATTAAATCAATTGTTTAATGTTTATTTAATCGAAAATAATTTTTTTAAATAATTTCTGGTATTTCAAAGGGGTTATGTGTATCCCTGATCATCCTTTTCTCAATTCTCATGTAATTTCTGAAACATTATTACTTATTGTTACCATTATTATATTAAATCTAATATTTTTGTATACCTATCAGCTTCTTCTAATAAAATCAAAGCCATAATCTGTAAATGACGTTGTAAATCCATTATTTTTTAATAAATAAAGCAAAGTTACAGACAATGTAAGCTTAAACAGAGCCAAAATTTTGACTCTAAAAGATACATAAAATGTAGAATTCTTACATAAAAATGTAAAGAAAATTAATTCGCAGAATAGCATTCTTTTTAAATTCTGTAAAAATAGGAAGTTTTTAAATACTTTCTTGGCCACTTCAGTTCTGTTCAATAGTATATAGTAATTGTGAAGAACTTTAGATATAAGAAAATGTATATTATACTTATATAGATTTTTTGTTTGTATTAAAAACTTCCTTTTTCTTTATTAAATGACTTTTTAAATTGTATTATCTCAATAATTTTCGTTTCAAAAGCTTCGATTAAAAAAATTTAAACTTTTTCCTGCTTCTTATGCACGGTTTTTTCATTTAACGCTTTTGTCCCGTTGAATTTCTGGATCTAAGAACTGATGCGGTACTAATTGATTTTTTATATCTTATTTGAAGTTAAATCCGCTTTCAGAACTCTTGGAAAACTTGGAACAACTGCGTGATTGGATTTACCAATTAGAGATTTTATTATCAATTAAAAGATTTGAGAATCAGATAGAGCGTTATTGATGAAGCTTTAATCCGAAATTTTTAATAAGATGAAGCATCTGGAGGATTAAAAAGCATTAATTGGGAATCAAACCACTGTTCCGTATTTTAATTTTGACGTTGAAAATTGTATCTACAAGAAAAACAAATATTGCAATTAAACACAAATATATTTCGCCTCTCAAACTACTGCCAATATTAAAACCGGACTTATGCCTCACCGAAACTTCCTAATGAGATGGCAGGCATCAACATCGTCCAGTAAACGCCCAGAACGTTCACAAAGATTAACTGGGCATTATATTGATCCCAGAAACTTAGGATTAAAGGAAACTGGTAAGAGGACTTAACTGCAACGACGTTAAAGTAATATATCACAATAGTGACAAGTCACCCAGAACATGTATTATGGTCAGCAAAAATGTTATTACTTTTGCCTTTCAGATATAGCATACGTCGATTTCGACAAAAAAAGCCAAGAAGTAATCTTACCCTCGTGCTACTTTCGCGGAGACGGACCTGTACCACCTCCACAAGTAGTGGATAAATTTAACTGGAATATTATCCAGAAAATACAAACTAATTCATATTTTTTTTAAAATTAATAATATTAATCTTCCAGTTCATATTAATGTCTTATTATTGTATATTTTATTATTTTATAATATAAAAATAGATTTAAAATCAACACAATATTATTCCGTCTTTCTCTCAGACTTTTCCTACCTACTTGCAAAATACAGTTAACAAAAATAAAATACATAAGCGACTGTTGCTATGCAAGCTTATCTTTCTCTTGTATTATCCCATCTTTATAAGAGACAAAAATATAGATATGTTTTTTCCCACTACGAAGCTTAATTCAAGGCTATTTACATAACACGTCATATGTCTCCTACCAATAAAAAACACCAACCCTCCTCACCGTTAAACATCATAGCACCAACTCTCTCTCGCATCCAGACAGTAAATCAAAAAAATTTCTTCATATAAGTAAAATGGCGGGTAATTAATCGCACCCAAATAGTTTTCTGATTTTTCATAATGAAAAATGTAAATAGTTTTTACAGTCAGTGAAGTGATTGAGTACAATTTAAATATTTATTTTTTGGTTTCATAGTTTAACGTTATGTACCGCTTTATGATTTTTGCTGTTCATGTTTCGTATTTGGAAAAAATGGAATAAAAAATTACATTTCAATTTCAAATCCTGTTTTTATTTAAACATTCATATTGGTTTAACTTCTACCCAAGAAGTTTGGTCCTTCAAAATGTCTTCAATTATTTTAACACGTTCGCAGCCCAGTATTCTTTCAACAGTTATGAATAATATTCATAATTCGTTCAAGTAGTAAGATTAGTAGAGTATAGGCAGAGGAAAAAGCTACCACTACTACTAGGATACAAAGCCAACGCACACTACAAAGTTTGTGGAAGTAAGGGCACCAATCATAGAAGTGGGCAACTCTTAGAATTTATTTTCAAAAGTAACCTTATAATATACAACATAGGGAAAACTCCCAATATTTTTAACTCTAAGAGAACAAGTACTAGGCATTACGTTAAGTACATCGACCTTAAAAGTTCCAGTTAAAAGTTGGAGAGTATCGAGGGAACCATCTGTATCTGATCACAGAATAATTTTTTTCAAATTAGAGACAGACACTCCTGAGCCTGTCCTCAGTAGAAATACCAGGAAAACGGATTGAAAACTATACAAAACCAACCTAAAGCAAACTTAGCACGCATTCCGAACAGAAGGGCAAAGCAGCATCTTGAAATAGAGAATGATCTAACGGAAGTAAATGAGGCCGTACTCGATGCGTATGAATCGAGTTGTCAGGTTCAGAAAGGGAAAAATTGTATATAGGGATACACCTTCGTGAAATAGTCATTTGTCAAACGGAGATTGGCAGAACTACTTTGAGAAACTTGCCACCTACAACAAAGATATTAGGGAAGTTAAAAGGAATAGCTTCAGAAAATTATGTGAGGATATCGACTCAAAACCCGTTGCAGCAAGACTGCACACATGGCGAAAGGCAGAGTCGATACGGTAATGTTTTTAAAAAAGCCAAACTGGAGCTTTCTTTCCTCGAAGCAAACTCATTCCCACAGGAAATACACTAGAAGGATACAGAAGACTTACTAGGGAAGCCACAGAATGGATACACACATATGTAGTTACAGGCAGATACGATGGGCCATAAACAATTTCCAACCATTTAAATCCCCAGGGGTTGATAGAATCTTCCCAGCTCTGCTTCAGCGAGGGCAAGAAGATATTCTGTCCCATATGATCTGTATTAGTCGGAGTAGTCTAGAACTGGTCTATATATGTGAAATATGGAGAAAGGCCAAAGTTACCTTCATTCGAAAATCTGGGAAAATTTATACCACGGAGCCTAAATCCCTACGACCAATCAGCCTCATATCGTTTGTCCTTAAAACGATGGAAAAACTGTGGATAATTATATCAGAACAGAGCAGGTAGATCCACAGACATCGCACTTATGCAACTGACTGATGATATCCAGAAAGTACTAATAAGGAGTCTTTGTAGACATTGAAAGAGTATTTGTCAACACTCCACATGAAGCTATCAGAAGAGCACTGGATGACAGAGGAGTAAACAGCACAACTCCCAAATGGATGTCACAATTGCATATTTCAGTGGAATAGCAGGGACAAAGATAGGGCAAGACACCATCTCTATCTCCACAACTAAAGGATGTCCACGAGAGGAAGTGGCATGCCCGCTTATGTGAAACTTAATAGTAGATAAACTTCTCCGCATTCTGATTGACCTAGGTATATCCTGCTAATGCTATGCTGATGAAATAGTCATAATAACTGGAAGCAAGTTTGCAAACACTCCTTGCGACATAATTCAAAAGGGATAAAAGAATGTTGCCAATCCATGGGACTAAACATCAACACCACCAAAACTACTTTTGTATCCTTCACGAGGAAAAGAAACCTCAATCTAAATACCATCAAATAAGATGGGCACGTTATTGAGTGGAAACCAGAAGCAAAATACCTGGGACTGATTCTAGACAACAAACTGCTCTTAAATAAGCATGAAACAGAAGTAACGACTAAGGTCACGACAGCCTTAATATTGTGTAGGAACGTTCCAGGGAACAACTGGGAATGCAACTCAAAAATCCTGCACTAGATATACACATCCCTTTTGTGGGATCAGTAGCAGCATGATACTGGAAGAATTGAAAAGAGAAGTGGAAATAAAAAAATCCAACTACTAATATAAGAAATGAGAGAAGCAAAAGTTCTGGGAAACTATAACCAAAAGAGTACCAAAGAATGTATCAACCTGAGTAAAGGCAAGCTTCGCATAATAAAAGGAGTCGCAAAAGAGCCTTTCCGGCAGAACAAGAATGTAGATTTTGAGATTTAAAGATTGAAAACTCAATCCACATACTCTCAGAATGCACTTCTTTGCAAAACCTGGGAGCATATCAGGCAGAAGAGAGATATCTACCGAATATCTAGAGGAGTAAAAGATCTTATAGGTCGCGGTGTAATTACATCCCATTCAACATACATACATACATACATATGCCAATCGAAAGCAGATAAAAATTTATTAAATTCTGATTTTTTTTTAATCTTTCATAGAAAAATGTAAGTGAACTTTTGCTACTTTTGGTAGAAGTTAAACTTATGGCATTCGAAGGAAGATAAAATGTTAAAAAATTAATTTTTCTTCATTTTTTTACAGAAAATTGTAGGTAATAGAGAAAAAATAAGTTTTTCCTTCTAGTTTTAATACCATTGCCAATATTAAACGATACTTATATCATTCAAAAGAAAATAAAAAAATGTAAAAATGTTATTTTATTATTAAACCTTTTGCTTGACGAACAGAAATTTAATACGATGTGTAATGAACTAATATTATAGTTTACTAGAGGGAGAAAATTTTCCCGATAAATGGGAAAGATAAACTTTTTTTCAATACACAAATAGAAAAAAATGTATTTAGGTTTCTTGTCAATTAAATACTTCAACCCGAACATATTTATTAAGATAAAATAAACACTTTTTTTTGTTTAATAAAACACCAAGTCAGTACCACAACGTGTAATAGTATAAAAAGGATGATAACAATAGGCAACTAGTTTCGGCTAAATAGCCATTATCAGGCCTAAAAGGTTAAGTACAATGAGAAGCTTATAGGGGTTAACATAAGGAAATTAACTTACCAAACAAATTATGAGTAGGTTACGAGTAATAAATTGTAAGTTTAACATATCACAACCGCGCGGTTGTTGAGTCAAAATTTAAAATTGTAAAACAAAAAATAAACATTATTTAAATAGAATTTCATAATCCTACTCCTTCCTTTGAATCCCAGATCAACGCTAACAATAATAAAATTTCCAAACAAAAAACTAAATCTAATCCTTTTGTGCTAGTTCGTAGTTCGAATACGCCTTCAAAATGAAATATCATAAAAAAAATGTCCGACGTCCAAAACAAAACGAAAACAATAAAAAGTTATGTTGAAAAGCATTGTTGGGATAGTTAATGTGGTAATGTGGGATGCAAAACGCGACCATTAAGGATTTATTTTCCGTTTCGTTTACGCTTGTGTTTCCGAAAGGCAATTTAGAAGCTGCCTATTAGGTTGTGTTTAACTACCGATTTTTTGTTTATGATTGATACTCTTGAAGTTTTAGCAGCGGGGTATATTTTCATATACTTTAAGAAAAAATGTAGACCAAAAACAAAGGAAAATTGTTTTGCGTAATACACCAAAGGATTACAAGGAAACTAAATTAATGGACGGTATACATAAAAGTTAAAAATAGAAACAAAAATAATAATATACAATTTTTATTTACCTATAGAAAAATATGACCAGTAATTTATTATAGAAAAAATTACCTGATTAATGATTTAAATCAAATAGACTCTTTTAACACCATTAACAATGAAAATAATAAATTATGTCAATTCCAAATTAGTGTCGATTGTTAATTCTAAAACTATTTTACGACATTCAATAAATCGATTTTTAACAAAGAACCATTATTGCCATGATTACACTTATACATTATGTATTAGTAGAGTTTATGCACGATAATTATCTTCACTGTTCGTTTCATCCAAGGGCTAAAAACATGTAGAGACACGAATTGGAAACTGAATAGTATCATTAAACTAAATATGATTATATAACTCATCGTAAATTTAACCAATAGCAGTTGCAATTTCTACTTAGTTACCATGTATTGATTAGTGAATATACCCTTGACGACGTGGTATAATCGTTTTGGTGATTCGCATCCTTCCATCTGGACAAATTTGATGTTTATAATAAGTAAACGTCAACAATTTAATTCGATATATTTCGTTATATAATCGTACCGAATACCATGCGAGCATACGAAAATAAAATGTATACGGTCCTTCTCACTTGACGTATTTTTTAAAATACCACTCGAGCTGCGCTCTCGTAGTATTTCGCAAAAATGATCAAATTTAGGCCTATTGTAAAATTTCTACATATGAATATACCTACCACACTCACTGAAGTCATGCTTAACTTGTAATGCACAAAAAATAACATGGGAGTACCAGGTACGTTATACCATTATACTCAGGACTCTCTACGTCAACGTACTAGACCTAGAACTCCGACAGCCCGAGATCTTTCGTAGAGTAGTTGTACCTACTGAACGTATAAATAAAAAATTATATTCAATACCAAGCACCCGATAGATTTAATAACCAGAATACAAATAGCTAATTACACTGATTAGGAGGTTATTATTACAAAAAAAAAAGATAAAGTAGGGAAAAACGTGCAGGTTTCCAAACGAAATATAAATAAAATAGATATAATAAAATAATTATATTCATAAACGCCCAGAAGGGTGATTGTCCGTAATAGATTTTCCTTTGGACCGAAAAGCGACGCTAGCGCTCTGGCGAGGACGATATAATAATCGAAAAGGATAAAATGCTACGCCTTGGAGTACTGCTTACAATAACTATCAGATTTACGAACTAAGCAATAGAATTATTTGTATTCACACACGTCCAAACGACAAAATAGATCCGAACGATGGAGCCACGCGCCTGTGCCATTTAGACACCACGAACAGAAAGTTATAGCGCGATTTAAAATATTCTCGCCAGTCAGCTCCGATCTCCGATCATTGCAGACATCCTGGTCTGAAGTATTGGTGAGTTTCTCTTTGTATTACCGTCTTTAAAGAAATGACGGATAGTACACTCTGGTGGCTTCGTCTACATTGTGCTCTCCGTCGCCGTGGCTTTGGTACCGTTTCAAGGAAACGACGGAAAGTACACTCTGGTAGCTTCGGTTACATTGTGCTCTCCGTCGCCGTGATTTAACAGACGAATAGTACTCTCTGGTGGCTTCGATCACATTGTACTGTTCGATTCAACGAAAGGTACTCTCTGGTGGCCCCGCTCACATTGTACATTTCGTTGATGAAATATTTCGACTGGAAGTACATTCTGGTGGCTTCGGTTACATTGTACTTTCCGTTGAAAGAGTGTAGGAATAGTTTTTCCGGTTATTATGCTTACCGCTGTAGTCCGTTTGTTAAGTCCGTCACGCACCCCGCTTAGTTTTGCTTAGCTAATCCGTATTACCGTATTACCACTTGGATTTTTATTTACTTATTCTTTCTTATTTTTCATAATTACGAGCATCACCAGCAACGCAGCGAATACCCAGATCCTCAACCCAGTGGAGCAAGTAAAGCCCGCTCTACTGGCCAAAAAACGCATTGGTCGATACCATAAACGACCCCTGGAGTATTTTCTTTCTCCACTGACGCTACCCGTGCAGTGGCCTTCACACTCTAAATGAAAAGTGGCGCCCGAGGCAATCCGAAACCTGGACCAAGGCGCCAAAGTGACCCGTAACGACCGAAGCGTCGTTGCACTACCAAAAGTAACTTTTCCTACGGCTGCTTAGAAAATACACAAAAACGCATTGTCAACTTGCCTCGAAAAACGTCAATTTTAAACAGCGTGCGTAAACGTTTACACACGCAGTGTGCAAAGTAAAATGACAATGCAACTACTCATAATAACATAACATATATCAATGAATTGAGATGAAATCTAGCATGCGGACACTGTCACACTTTTAACACTTTTTGCTCTGACGTGTCTTTTAACTATCGTTCTGTGCGAACTAAACCCACTCTGTTGTGTTCCTTAAGTCCAAGCTAAAGGCTCATGCCACAAACCGTCACATGCGTGTGAAAAGTGCTATTTTCAACACTTGTTAAACAACATACTATTATGGCAGCAGTAACATCGGCAGCGACATACAGAACACCAATACGCATTGTAGAAACGCCCGCCAGTAGTTTTCGAGAAACAAAGGAAGAAACCCCTAAAATGACTAAGGACGCTATATTGAGGTGAAGTTAGATATAAAAAAATAGAATAAATCGAAAATAATATCCCCACATGTCCTTATGAATAAATTGAAATAATTGTTTAATGGGGAAGTTTCATGGTAGTGATAATATAATATGTTTTCACATTTAACTAAATTATAGGCAAAAACTAATTAATCCGTAAAAAAAAAATTAAATCGGTCAATAAATGACCGAGAAATATAATATTAAAGATGATGACTTTAGCGCGGATTCTGGTGTGTGTGACGTCACATATCCTCATAGCCAAAGAGCCGTACTATAAAGAAAACTCTTTATTCTATGTATATGCCACGACATGATTGACGCATGTCTGACTTTAATTTTATTTTATTTCTGTCATCGTAATTTATTAAATGTCACACAACAAAATATAGTTTAAGAAACAGGTACTTTTTTCTGCAATCTTCTACAGCAGAGATTTTATTGTTGGAACATTTTCAGAGGTGTCCTTTGAAAGTAAATTCAAGTTAGCGGGACGTGGGGCATGAGCGTCAGCCGCTATCTTGAAATACACGTTTTGTGAAATCCTTCTGTAGAATATTGCATTATGAACCAATTGTTTACAATTATCCCGGCTCGATAACTAATTAGGATAGATGACGTCAGGACAGAACAAAATTATTAAGTCAAACCTCAACTTTAACATGTCATAACTCAGTTAGTTTTTGAGATATCTTAATTCCACTTTCACACTTATGTTCAGATTTGCTTTAGTTTTCAGTTTCATTTAAAAAAAATGGTAAACTTCTCCATACTTAAAGCCATGAAATTATATAAACAAAAATGCTCTTTTTATCGTATGTAACATGGTGCAAATAAGATCATTTAAAAAAACCAACAATTAAAAACTACTCGATAAAGTGAAAACATAAATTTAGGCAAAAGAAAATGTAAAAAAAGATGTAAAGTAAATTAAACCATTTCTACGATATTATCTTTTTATCTTTTTTTCACACTCACAAACATTTGTTAAATAACCATATTACAATTTGATAATTATTATTAAAATTAAATAATCTAAAGGACATTTAAAAAAAGTTGTATCAGCAGAGATGGGCAGAAACAAATGGTTTTATTAAATAAAACAGTGGTTAACTATTTAATAAAAATAATTAATGGAGAAGTTTACCATTTTTTTTTATGAATTAAACGAACTGAACAAAAGTGTGAAAGTATAATTAAGATATCTCAAAAACTAACAAATTTATAACATTTTAAAGTTGCTCTTGGCATTCCACCGATTCAGTGGCCTGACGTCATTTCTCCTAACGAATGTACAAGACGGTATTGCAAACAAAGCAACGTATCGCGCTTCCTTATTCACGATATTCCTGTCATGCATTAGTCTACACGCCAGAGCAGAAAAAGTAGAATCTACTATTTTTCTCGTACGATACACGATTCTACGAGATATTTCACAAAACGTGTTTTTCAGGATAGCGGCTGACGCTCGCGGCCCTCGTCCCGTCAACTTGAATTCAGGGGACACGTTCCAACAATAAAATCTGTTTGTAGATTACAGACTATATTTTGTTGTGTGGTTTGGCCGCACACTTTCTACTTTTGGATCCGACTGTCTGAAATGATTGTCGGATCCGAGCATCTGACAATCAAATAACCGATCATATTGCAAACCTACGAACCGAGATCGGATCGGATGTCCGAGTCTGATACAAGAGCAGTGTGTCCTACCGGTCAACCCGATAAAAATGAAGGCACCCTATGCGTTGTTTTTGCATTCTGTACCGCTAACATAAGAAGGATTATCCACTAATCCGGCGAAAACAACAGTTGTTGCCTTTGAAAGAAAAAGAAACCTGACCATAAAGAGACTATCCATGTGGGGAAAACAACTAAATCTGACAAAAGAAGTTAAATATTTAGGAGTTATCCTGGATAACAAATTAACGTTCTCTAGCCATATAGATAGGGCACCGGATAAAGCTCTAAGAGTCATTTGGATCTACAAGAGGATGGTGGGGTCCAAGTGGGGACTTAACCCCGGAATGGCGCATTGGCTCTATACCAGGGTTATGAGATCTGCTGTGACTTATGCCTGCGTACTATGGTGACACAAAGCGAACAGCGCTAAAGCAGCTAGGCAGCTGGGCAAGCTCAACTGCGGCTATGGAAGTTCTACTGAAGCTTCCTTCGCTACATCTAGTAGTGGAAAAAGAGGCACTGGCAGCAACGTACAGGCTGGGTATAAATCACAATTTTGTGGAACCTTTAATAGTAAACATGCATGAGAGGGATAGAAAGAGTGAGGTCAGGACTCAATCAATCAGTCTGATATACGGACGGGTCTAAAACAGCAGACAGCACAGGTGCTGGATTCTATCATATGAACTCAGGGAGAACTTGCATTCTAAACCTGGGATCTATGGCAACGTCTTTCAAGCAAAAATGACTGCGATAAATGCTTGTTTAAACGTGATGTTGTCCGAGGATCTTGGAAATAAGAGAATCCGTATATTCACAGATAGTCAAGCATCCCTTAAAGCAATACAAAGGGTGTAAATACAGTTCAAATTAGTATTGGACTGCCATAAATAGGTAAACTCTTGAATAGGTGCCTGGTAATGAGGGCGAAAATGAAGAGGCAGACCGCCTGGCTGGTAAAGGAGCCGAAAAACCTTTAATTGGATCACAACCCACATGTGGTATTTCCTACCAACATGTAAAGGGTATGCTGGAAAAACAATTAAAGGGCAAACACAGGGAATACTGGTTGAGACTTCCGGGACTAAAACAGTCTAAAACACTTATAGAAGGTCCACCAAAGAGCAGAGACAATTTGCTACTATGCCTAAAAAGACGGGAACTCAAAACCGCACTAGGTACCTTGACAGGACACTGCGGTCTCAGAAGATACCTGAACCTCATAGGAGTATCGGAAGATTCCCTATGTAGAAAATGTGAGGAAGAGGACGAAACTCCTCTTCATGTATTATGCTATTGCCGGGACCTGAAGAATGAAAGAGAATGGCACTTTGGGGTACAGTATCCTGAATCCGAAGAGATAGCGAATGCTAACATCAGGACTATTCTTGACTTTGTCAAGAGTTCTAGACTGATGCGAAAACTGGCGGGGCACAATAGGCCTAGAGCCTCAGTGCAGGTGGGACCTCCCACGCCCGGTTCAAGAAAAAAAAACATATGATTGTTTTTGTTACTTTTGATACCGTTTTGACGTGTTAGTGGTCAATGACGGATGTGTATGAAATCATGTGTGATAGCGAGAATTTAATTACCGTGATCGAAAACCATCCTCTGGTTTGTGGAATGTAAGTAATGAATCTTATCAGGATCACGATTTAAAATATATTGCCTAGAAAGAAGTGTTTTCGGAAATCAATGTATGTACAACGTAATACGTCACTGAACTGAGTTAGAGTCAAAGTCAAATGAAATCTAATGTATTTTGTTGGCAAAGTGCAGTAGAAATCGTTTCAGACAGTTGGATCCAAAAGCAGGAAGTGTACGAAAATGAAATTAAATTAAAGTGAGACATGCGTCAATATATAGTGACGTTGCATAGAATAAGGGCGTTTTCATACACACCGGCCAAACCGGAGCCCGTGACGGCTTCGGTACCAGCTGCAATTTTATTAAATAAACTCTTTCACGCATATCCCGGTTCGATTCGGAGTGTATGCAATGAGACAACAGATCGGACCAGTGCCGATGCCATTAAAGGCTCAGATGAGGGGCTTTGGCTATGCAGATACGTGATACACACCACAGAGAAAAATCAACAACTTTAATATTATATTTCTCCGTTATTTATTGACCGACTTAAAAAAAATATACTGATTTACCAGTTTTGCTTATATTTTAGTTAAATGTAAAAGCTTATTATATTATCACCACCATGAAACTTCTCCATTATAATACCCTGGACGGGGAGGTTTCTTTTACGAAGCAAATCGTAAGATATACAGAAAGTGCTGAAAGCCCTACGATAACAAAAAAGGCTCTTTTTATTTATTCTAAAACTAAACAAACTTTGAAGCCTACGGAAGGTAGAAGAAAAGAAAGAACCAAACTCAAATAAAAATTAGGACGCACAAGTACATACCCTTTAATCAAATGGGTGAAAAGCGCACAGATATCGGGTTTATAGCCTCACAATGAGAATGTGTTTTTTAATAACAATAATATACCACTCCAAATACCTACGGGTCACTAAATAATTGTTTCAACGCCATAAAATGGCTTCAGCAAAATCCCCCTAAGGGTTAAATTAATGATTCAGTAGCGAACTCTGACAATCTTTGCCGGTTGTGTCTTAACGAAACAACGTGCTCTCACACAAAGGCCGATCACGTAAAACCCCTCACCAAACCACTGTCAAAGGCATTTCCTACAACGTCCAACTTAAAACAAAAAGAAAAACGAACTTTTAACGACAAAATCAATGCCTTCCAGTCAAGAAATGTACCAAATAGATATGGCAATATCGCATTTTTAATCTAGAAGTGGGACAAGCGATTTTAAACCGTAACAAATGTCGAAAAGGTTATTTTAAATTTGACTATCATACTTTTATAATTTCCGGCCAAAGCTTTCAAAGATACTGCAAATTTCCACTTTTCAAAGCAATTTTCTGCAGAAGTGACATTTAGTGCTGCGCGTTTTACATAACATATTTTTATTCTCCCGTAACCTGATACAAAAATATGAATTTCGACTTCTATAAGTGGGGGTGAAACATTTATAAAGGTCAAAGTAAATTTGCAGTGTAAGTGGGGAAGTAAAAAGTTTTAGAGATAAAGGCGAAACCCGATGACAAAGAAATACCTATTTTCTTGTATAAAATTATAGCAAAATCGGCCTGGAGTCGTCTCAATCTAAACTTTAATACATTTCGATTCCTTTGAGGTGACCTCCAACCGCCTTGTTATTAAATTTAATATTTTACTTTATCTCAGTTAGCTTTTCGTTTAATTTGTAATAATCAATATCAGGGCAGAGTTTAAATGAGAAATTTTCTTTAATATTAATTATCTTAAAATAACCTCTTAATTATAGCATTATAACTAAAAACAATAAATCTATGTTCTTAATTTTTTTTTCCTAATGCCACTTTAAGACCAATATATACAGGGTGATTTGCGTAGGGCGTGAATTAGAGGTTTTTCAATTTCCAGCTGCATTAGAAACTTGAAATTTGGTGTACATTCATAATCAGTTATGTTCGTTCGAATTATTAGGTAAGAGGCTTTTCAATTTCCAGATGGATTAAAACTTTGTATACTGTCATATACCATTTTATACCATATGAGCGCAACCGATTTTTAAATGTATCATTTACAAATTGTCAAAAACTCCAATTTTTTAAACAATTCGAGAGAAAAATAAATTACCCGATAAAAAGGAATTCAACCCAAAATACAAGAAAAACCAAAGTTTAGTACTTATCAAGCGATTCCCCGAAATTATTTTACAATTTTAATAACCGATAATATCTAAAAAATGCTTTTTGACTTCATTACGTCATAATTCTGTTAAAGGAACATTATAATTTTATTTACGAAACTGCTCTTAGGATTAGCAGCGTTGCCAATGATCGCTCTTCGTCAAAAGGAAGGCCCGCTCAGAAACTTTGAATATTTTAAGTAAAGAAAACAGTAACTAAAATGTGATTTTTTTTGGATTAGTCGAACAGTTCACAGAGTTCAATTATATATCAAAAGAAAAATTATGGTTTTTTAAATTAACTTTATTAATTTAAAGTTACAATTCTTTTACGTAGATGTTGACAACTCGAAATATATTTCCTGACTGACTTTAAAATAAAATGTATAAAAATGATATAAACGCAAACAAAGCTTTTGATATAAAAATCCTAGAATTGAAAGTGATGAGTACGCAGGGTCAGCATCCTCCCATACAAACTGTAAAAGAGCGTCGACATAATTAATGCATGTTTCGGAACGTAAATAATGGAGGGTGGTGTTTCCGATGAACGTGACGTCATGAGAACATTTTAAAGCGCGATATTTTTTCGAAATGAAAAATCTGTCGTGGAATTCTAAGTGAAACGGACGTTTCGTAAAAAATACAATTAACTTATATAAGTTTTAGAATTTATTTTTCGTAAATGAAAAGCTCCATGATAATAATTTAATTAGAAATTTGGATTCATATTTGATTACACAGGATAAGAATAATGTTGACAGTGTAATGAAGTTACCAGAATCTTAATAAAATACCCCATTAATTTAATTTTAATAATTAGTATTTCCGTCTTCATTTCATTAATTATATTGTAAAAATATTTATTATACTTAACGCCAACGATTTGTAAATAGTTAAAATCCAAAATGCACCGTGAATACATATAACATAATAAATACGGTGGCCTTAGTTCGAATATAAGGCCAAACGCGATCAGTGGTATAAGTTAACCAGTCGTGTACGTTATAGTCAAACGCAACGAACATTACCTTATGCCCCGGCCTGATCGACTCTCCGAGGTCATGCCAGGGAAACCAGATCCAGTCAATGGAAGGTAAGTGAAGCCAAACTCAGTTGACCGCAAGCCAGTGTACCAGAAAGAGAAAGACCTGGCCAGTATGACCATAGAGGGCAAGGAGATCCAGTTCATGTCTAGCTGCCACAACGAGCAGACGATAGAGAGAACCGACCGCTGAGCATTCTCCAACCGACTATAATCTAATGATGAATATTGGTTAATAAATTTAAGTGATATAAAATTATAATAAGTCGTGGTTTTTGATTACGCGAATAAAACCGAAATAAATCCGAAAAATTACACCCCTTTTCCTCTTCCTCGCAGGAGTTTATTATTTGGTAGTAATAAAAGTTAATTATTTATTGAATTTTATTTTACTTTTGCTTCTTTATAGAGTATTATTCTAAGTCTCAAATCATCATGTTGCGAAATGGTAAAGAATACACCAAACGTTTACCCCCCCCCCCCCCCAAATGGTTTAGACCTAGAGATCTTGTAAACCACAGAAAAGAGCCTTGATTTCCATACTAACGATGAGCGAACAAGGATAACAATTTAGTGTTTACAGTTTTTCAATGGGGGAAGTTCCTCCAAGTTGCCAACGTACTAAAAGAGTCAACCAACAAGGAAGGAATATTTTTGGTTAAAATCTACTTCATAATTTTCGCAATGATAAAATATTTTTACAAAATTTTGCCGACCATTCTGGAACGTATCATTAGCGAAATATAATGATTTTAATAAACTCCACCTCTGATTGGTTGAAAATACTTATCATTACTTGAGATGACAATTGATATATTTCGTTATCAAATGACATTTTATACATTATTCGCCATAATTTACATATACAAATGGACATGCCCATCGGTGAGAATTTAGGTATTTCGCGAGAAAGAGATGAAACGATGGTTCAGTCAATCTCTATCTCTCTCAAAACAGTATCTTATAGTTAGGATGTTAGAGATGCAGCTAGACTGAGCCTATACGCCATCTTCCTCATTCTTTTCAGCCAAAAAATATTACTACGATATAAGGGTTGGGCACGACCATTAATATATGTGAATGTCCGCGATTATCCTTGTTTTTTTATGATTTACTTTTATACCATTGCATTTTACCATGCCAGTAGGAGGTCTGGTTTTATAATAGCTATTTATGCAACCAGTTACGAAAAACCTTATTTTGTGTAACGCATGAGATTTTTATGGAATGAACGCAGTGAGTTTCGCAAAAGCTCACAAGTTACACAAAATTGCATTTCGTAACGTATTGCATACAAGATTTTTTCTCCCAAATACCTAACCTAACCTAAGTACCAGCAAGTACCAGCAATTAAACAAGTATGTCGTCGGAAATTAATTTAAATAATTGCAATAATTATGTTATCAATATTTATAATAATTAATTAATTTATAAGTTATGACCTTATCTTGTGTTATAACAGCCAGTACCATAATTAATATAAAGTATACTTTAAGGGTAAAAGGTCCCTTTTACCTGTAAAACCCGTACCATAATACAACTTTAAAGGAGGATTAAGCCAAAAAGCCGCCTTTACTGTAAAGTCCCAATTTTGACACTTTTGCGTGGTTAAAGTAAGCTTTATTTTGAAACATAACCCACAAATCTTTAAAGGTTATTAATTTTAAACCGTCCACGCGTGCTTTACTTTAGATTACAAAGGGAGATTACGTATTCGATTCAAGTAGTAGTTCGAGCTCTTCTGAAGACGAAGAAAATATCGTAGTGAGAAGACCAAAAACGTATAGACAGCGGCAGCATTATTTAAATAAATATGACGACTTCGAGTTTTTCGACCGATTCCGATTAATCAAGCATACTGTATTGGGTTTGTTGCAAGAAATGAACTCTTTTTACGCTTTCTCTTTTGCTCTGACATAATTTAAAAAAGCTGACGATATTTTAAAACAATTTCAAAAATATTTCGGCAAACACAAATCAACAGCCAAAACGCGCTAGTAAATAAACCCAAGCAAGTTAGGTTAAGTCGAAAAAATTATGTCAAAATAACGTCACTTATATCATGAAACACCATTTCCAGTGCAGCCAACACAACAATATTTAATTAAAGTGTCCTTTACCTAATAGGCGATTAAATTTGCATTATGATACAGGCCAGACTTTTAGGTTAGTGAAAGTCGACTTTAACCAAATTTAATCGCCTGTAAGGACACTTTAATTAAATATTGTTGTGTTGGCTGCACTGGAAATGGTGTTTCATGATATAAGTGACGTTATTTTGACAGAATTGTTTCGACTTAACCTAACTTGCTTGGGTTTATTCACTAGCGCGTGTTGACTGCATATATGTAATACTCCTATATCGCCAGCTTGAGAGAGAAGTGTGTCGCCGATAGTAGAGTGTAGACGATCGTTTCTCTCTCACGCAGTCTCGGATAGTCATAGGTGTCACAGCTGTAAAATCGCCTACGTTTGCTTAACTTTCCTTTTCTCTACGTTCCTTTTTCACCACGGGACACGACGCCAATGCAATTTATGTATGTGGGCATGCGCGTTGGCACCCAATTCCGATCTTGCATCTCCTTCTGTCGGAACGCTTTGTTTCTACAGGCAAAGATAGGACGTTGGCGATATAGGAGTATTACATATATGGCTGACTGTTTGATTTGTGTTTGCCGAAATATTTTTTAAATTGTTTTAAAATATCGTCTGCTTTTTTAAATTGTGTCAAAGCAAAAGAGAAAGCGTAAAAAGAGTTCATTTCTTGCAACAAACCCAATACAGTATGCTTGGTTAATCGGAATCGGTCGAAAAACTCGAGGTCGTCATATTTATTTAAATAATGCTGCCGCTGTCTATATATTTTTGGTCTTCTCACTACGATATTTTCTTCGTTTTGAGAAGAGCTCGATCTACTACTTGAATTGAATACGTAATCTCCCATTTTAATTTAAAGTAAAGCACATGTGGACGGTGTAAAATTAATAACCTTTAAAGATTTCTAGGTTATGTTTCAAAATAGAGCTTACTTTAACCACGCAAAATTGTCAAAATTGGGCCTTTACAATGAACGCGGTTTTTTGGCTTAATCCTCCTTTAAAGTTGTTTTATGGTACGGGTTTTACAGGTAAAAGGGACCTTTTACCCTTAAAGTATACTTTATATTAATTATGGTGCTGGCTGTTAAATAAATAGAATTCTTTTTGTCACTAATTTTGAAATTCATTTTTCGTCACCAGTTACGTAATATTTTACTTTATGTAATTAGTTACACAAAGTAAGACGTTTGATAACGTCTGTCAGTTTTAAAAAGTGTCACTTTATATGTCAAAATTGGAAAAAGTTATTATCTCTATATCGACATTTTCTTAATATTTTTTTGACCTTACAAACCAGGATTTCCATTGCTATTAGATTTTTATATTGTTCAAGTTAAAATTCACAATACATGGAAATGCCTTGAAGCGTGGATTGAACTGTATTTATTATTCTGAAGAGGAAAAGTGATTTAAGATTAAATTTACATAAAAATTATGTCTAAAATATGATTCACGTTAATTATATTTTCATTTAACTAAACATTCTTCAAAATTCACAAGAAATTTAGCAACAGTGAAAATATTTTAAATAATGGGGATTAATAAATCACTAGTTGCTTTAGGAGTATTCTGTATGATTTGATTCAGCCTATAGCTCTATCCACATGTATCCGCGTTTTGGCTAATTTTTCAGATTGATCTGAGGCAAAAGGCAATTGATTCAAGTCAACAGTAAATTTGCCAATGAAATGTTTGCTGCATATATAAGAATGTTTGTTTATGGTGCCCACCGTTATTTGTTTTGTTTGATGGGTTTCCTTTCATTTTGAGAAAACGGCGAAAAATAAATTTTCTATTTTTCCCAGAATCACTTTTACAATTCTTGTAGGAATACCTATAGTCATTTTTCCAGTGCAAGGATATAAAATCAAAGCATAACAAACAACAAGTCTAATGACTAATGAAGTAAAATGACAATTGACGATGAAATACATCAACGTGTTACTTCAAATTTTAATACCACTTTTATTTTCAACAAATCAGAAATAAAGTATATTAAAATCGTTACATTTCACTAACTATACGTTCCAGAAAACTCGTAATATGCGAAAATAATAAAGTAGATTTTGACCAGAAATAATTTTTTTGGTAGATCTTTTTCTAAGTTGGAGGCGACTTAGTGGGAACTCTCCCATCGTGCAGTGGTGCCCCATCCATCTGGTACCATGAACGTTTAGCTCAAACATGTTGCAAATCTTCAAGAAATGATTCTACCACGTTTTCAAGAATGTCTAAGTATCTTAAACCAATGAAACTCCCATCGTATACTTACGCTTGATTTTCAACTTCGAGCACCATATGTGAATTTTCGAAAGCCCAAAAATGTTGTTTCACCTATTGTAAACTCCCTGCTGACAAATTATACTTTCTAAAAATCCGGAGTGCTCTTTTATATTGAGAAATAAATCCTCACGAAAGTTTAACTTACTGGGGAAGTCACCTGAAGTCTAATAAATAAAATTTGATGTAGCTTATTCAAATTAAACTCACGGACAGTTCGCTGAATAATTTTTTGACATGTGCCATGGATTACAATTATGTCTAAAACAATTTCTTTTGAATAATTTTCCATTTTCGAATAGTTTATTCAATATTTAGAACACTCGTTTTTATTTTTACAGAATTCCAACTTTTTAATTACAATGGGGGAGTTCCCTCAATCTTGCCAACCTAGAAAAAGGTCTACCAACGGGGAAGGATTATTTTTGGTCAAAATCTACATCATTATTTTCGCAATGATAAAATATGTGTACAAAATTCTATTTAGCTTTCCAGAATATATCGTTAGCGAAATATGATTTTAGTAAAATCTTACTTCTGATTGGTTGAAATTCCATTGTCAAATGTCTTTCGTCATAGAGTAAGTATAACAGAGTGACATGTTTCATTTTCAGCGACTGTCCTACAGCCTTGGAGGATTGGTGGACCTAAACTGAATTTGGCGAGTAGTTTGAATATTCTATAATCTGAAAATGAAACATGTCGCTCTGTAATACTTGCTCTATAAGGAATGACATTTGACAACGAAATTTCAACCAATCAGAAGTAAGATTCTATTAAAATCATTATATTTCGCTAACGATATATTCTGGAAAGCTCAATAGAATTTTCTACACATATTTCATTATTGCAATAATAATGAAGTAGATTTTGACCAAAAATAATCCTTGTCCGTTGGTAGACCTTTTTCTAGGTTAGCAACATTGAGGGAAATCCCCCATTGTAACTTGATTCCATGGTATACTATAAAAACTAAGAATCTCCCGGCAATACGAGGCAGATCTTGATTTTTATTGAATTGTGTCAAAAAGTAGTGGGTGACGTTTTAAAAAATGAGTGCTGTGAAAATATAAATCTGGTCTCTTTGCTGCTGTCACTTCATGTCACTTGTGAGTTTGATATTTTGTAAATAAGCCTGGCCCTCAATTCTCGAATTTATTCCCATAGGAAAACCAATATATTACCTTACTTTTTATATATAATAGGTCGGTTTTCCTATAGGAAGTAAAGTCGAGAATTGAGGCCCTGAACGGATGGTTGTTAATTTTACTATAGAAGATAAACTAATAGATAAACTAATACAGAAGCGAAGGTTTCTGTAGGTACTTTTGATGAAGCGATAATCAAAATTTGAGTGACAGTTAAAGTTTCTGCCGCTTAATACAGTGGAAAAAATGTTGAAAATTCGTCAGTCTAGATAGACGAATTTACAAATTTTGAACATTTTTCCCAGTGTATTAAGCGGCAGAAACTTCAACTGTCACTCAAATTTTGACCATGGCTACATTATGAACCTTCGCTTCTGGCCTTGTTACGTTTTTTGTGCCACCCTGTATTTTTATTATTCCTTTGCTCGGTCTATCTAATTTCAGCTCGCTTCATATCCCTTCTCTAGATCTCCCTCTCTTTTAGGTATTACTCTACTCCCCTCGTTATATAGGGGTTTTTCTTTGGACCAAACTGTTCCGGAACAAGTCTTTTTCTTTGGACTAAATTTTTCCGGAGCAGGTTTTTTTTCTTTGGACCAGACTATTTTAGAGCAAGTCTTTTTCTTTGGACCAAACTTTTCCGCAATTTTTTTTTACTTTGGACCAAAATTTTTTTAGAGCAAATTTTTCTTGGACTACAAGTTTTTCTTTGAACCAAACTTTTTTTGGAGAAAATTTTTGTCTGGACTACAAGTTTCCTTTGGATTAAACCTTTTTGGAGCAAGTTTTTTCTCTTATGATTTCGGAGCAAGGTTTCTTTGCGACTACAACCTTTTGGGAGCAAGTTAACGTGTCTACTGATCCTTGGAACTTGAAAAAAGAAAGCCTCAAGAACCAAGATAAGTTGAATTTTAAAGAAAAAAAAAAGAAAAGTCTTTAAAAAATAATTTTCTTCCACTAACATTAATAAAAAAAATCGGCTGTATCACCCCAGAACTTTCCCGGCTGGACCGTAGAGAATAGGTTATTTATTATTATTATTTTAATTACAACAAAACCAAGCACTACATTAATTTATGGAACACATTAAAAATGGCAAGCCGATGGTGAATACGTCTACCGAATTGATACTTCAATGTTGATAATGACAAAAGCTGCGCATACGCACGTTGTATATCACACTGCTAAAATCATGTGTGAAAACTATTGGGAATTTGGGAAAAATTTTCATACAATAGTTGTAGGGAATTTTATGCTTTACAACTTTGCACTGAAACATTTTGCACTAAAGAGTATAATTTACCTCCAATTTAAAAAAATGTAAAATCCTAAATGTGTATTTTTCTCGCCATCTGGCGACAAAACTATCAGAAATTCTATAAAAAGGTGAACATAAAAGTTAAAGAAAATTTGATGCTTTACAACTTTGCACCTAAAATTTTGCAAAAAGGCATTGTTTGTCCACAAAATCAAGAAAAACTAGAGAAAACGTACATGCAGGTTTTTTACGAGCCCTCTCGTGGCGCAACTATTGAAAATTCTAGAACAAGTTTTAGACAAAAGTTGTACGGAATTTTATGCTCTAAAACTTTGTACTACAACATTTTGCACTTAAGTGTATTTATTGTTTATCCTCAAAATCAAGAAAAAGTAGAGAAGACCTACATGCACATTTTTTACGCACCGTCTAGTGGCGTAACTATTGGAAATTCTGTAAAAGTTTTAGACAAGAGATGTAGGGAATTTTATGCTCTAAAACTTTGTACTACAAGATTTTGCACTTAAGTGTATTATTTGTCCTCAAAATCAAGAAAAACTAGAGAAAACATACATGCACATTTTTACGCGCCCTCTAGTGGCGCAACTATTGGAAATCCTGGAATGAGCTTAAGACAAAAGTTGTAGGGAATTTTATGCTCTAAAACTTTGTACTATAACATTTTGCACTAAAGTCTATTGTTTGTCCTCAAACTCAAGAAAAACTAGAGAAAACCTATATGCACATTTTTTACGGGCCCTCTAGTGGTGCAACTATTGGAAATTCTGGAAAAAATTTTAAACAAAAGTTATAGGGAATTTTATGGTCTAAAACTTTGTACTACAACATGTTGCACTAAAGTGTACTGTTTGTCCTTAAAATTTAAAAAAAGTAAAAAATTGTTACATGTGTATTTAATCAATGTCGGTCTTGAGGACCTTCTACTGTACCAATTTAAACCAAAATCTAATGGTCGCATTCAAGGCACACACCGATTCTTCATACCAAATTTCACCTTGATTGGTCAAACGGTTCGGCAGTTATCGTGGAAGATTACACACAGACACAGAAATGGTTTCAATCTTCTTGGGGGACCTCAAAATGGATACTTCCATCGATATCTCGATTTTTTTTGCTCGTTCACCTTACTTTCCCTTTCATGGGTCCGGAAAGTAAAAATATAACGTTTAATTTGAGTTTAATTTCCTTAAACCCACAAAAAGAAAGAACGGACGGTTTTTGAAATATATCATAGTTTTTTTGTCAATTGTTTCTAATTACATCAAAAAATCAATTAGACTGGCGTCCAAAATTTTTTTTATTTAATATTTTACTTTCTGATATATTTCAAATTCTATTCGAGGGATGAACCCATTGTAAAAAGAATTGAGCTTAAACCTTATTTATTATCAACAAATTAAAGTATCTTTTCACTGTATCAACAAATTAAAGTATCTTTTCACTGTGTGTAGAGCTGCCAAGCAATATTGAAGAGGCAGCAGGTAATGCCCTATTATCTGTAAGTCAACGGCAGTTTATGATTTGGCTTACGAAAAATAAGTTGCGTGGTGTGATGAGAAGATAATAAAACATATTAATGAGAAAGTTTTACTTGCATATTTTGAAGGTAAGAAAGATGTACATTATGGGCACTTTACTTAATGCTAAGATCTGAACTTAATCTAAAAAAGAATATTGATATTAAAAAATATACAAAGATAGCATATATTAAAAGGCAAGCGGATGGCTACAGTGCTAAAAAGTTAAAAGTTTTTATCAAAGAAGATTTTGTCAATTTTTTGGTGGGAGCTGATGGCAAAGAATACTTAATGGCTAAGATTGCAATGATTATTGGGATGGCAGGAGCATGCAGAAAAGCAAAATTAACATTTCTTTTAGTTGAAAATCTTACAGATGAAGGAAGAAATTTTCGTGTTGATATCCCATCTTCAAAAACAAAAGTTATACGGCAGTTTGCAATTACCACTGGTGACATTGAAAATACGAATCTTATTGAAATGATATTTTAAAATTAAAGAGAGACGGAGGTTAAACATCTAGCTCTGTTTGGAAGCGATACGTTGACAATTCCGTGGAAAATAAAAAATCGGTTGTGTCGCCCCAAAACTTTCCCGACGAGTATCCACGAATACTTTATCAGATATTTAATGTTAAAGTTTCAACTTTTAACATTTTTTAATTTTTGACAGGTGACAGTTGGAGAAATAATTTTGACTGTTCTGAATAGAGTTTTTCAAGGGCTTTCAAATGACATATAGCATGTCCAATTCCGTGACATACTGCATCTGTCATTTCTTGATAGTGATACTTCCGTTTGAAAGATCTCGTACAAAAACTAATTGATTTTTCCGACAGATTGCCCAAACCCATATACCAAATTTCAGCTCAATCGGATTAATACTTCTTCAGATATTTAATGCTGAAGTTTCAAATTTTGACATTTTTTTATTTTTGACAGGTGACAGTTGGAGAAATAATTTTAACTGTTCTGAATAGAGTTTCAAATGACATATAGTATGTCCAATTCCGTGACATATTACATCTGTCATTTTTTGATAGTGGTACTTCCGTTTGACATATGTCGTACAAAAACTAATGGGTTCTTCCGACGGGTAACCCAAACGCCTATACCAAATTTCAGCTCAATCGGATTAAACGTTCACAATACTTCACAATACTTTCCCTTCTAGGAGGTGGGTCGGGAAAGTAAAACTTAAAAACGTATATCGGAAGAAATATTTTAAAAAGTGTCACTTTATATGTCAAATTTAAAAAGAATTTATTAACGGTATAAAGGGACACCACAGAATTAGAAGGCCAATAAAACCATGTGAAAAAATGTAGGTTTCCATTTAAAATAATAAAGCTGATATCGACTTTTGGTACATCCTGTAAAGCTGGAGGACTAAAATTATTTTAGGTAGAACGGGCATGATTGATTATGACAGTATACGAAGTTTTTAATCCAACTGAAAATTGAAAAGCCTCTTACTTAATAATTCATAGTTAATAAACTCATTTGCAACTTCTATTGATTTTATTTTCAATACTAAATTATTGTTTTGTCTTTATATTCGGTATTTTCATTTTCAAGAATAAAATTACGAATCATTCAAGAATTCTTTGTGTTTATGTAAAAGTGCATATTTGTGCGAGGGTGCTTGAATTAGTGATAAAAATGCTCCAATTCAGCAAAAGTCACTTTTGATATCCTATAGTTTTGAATAGATCTTAACATTTTTTTTTATAACAAAGACAAATATATAAGTGAGGCATCTCAGGAAGTATTTTTTTTTAAATAAAGTACTTGTGAGATAAAAAATAGTGAATCTGAGATATTTCGTAATTTTTTTTCTTTAAGATGCCTAGAACTAACCTGTCCTAACCCAAAAGTTAAAACATATTTGGAATTTTTTACCACGATCCGAGTAATCTGATTTTTGCCTTCCCTCGTTTTACTAACGATGACTGTAAAGTTTAACCACTCTTAACAAATTCCTTGTTACCTTAAATCTCCTGCTTACGAATATGCGATCAAGTGCATAGTAAAAAATAATACACATTCCAAAAAAAATAGTTTGATAATTTGCATCTAGGAAACTCAGAATTTGGAACAAAGAAAATCAGCCCGAGTTTATACATCATTTTTTCAGTATTAGCTATTTGTGTATTAAGAGCGGAAAGTGATACTTTGCCGCTTGAGGCAGAGAGTTGCCCGCGCGACCCGTAGCGGAGCGCAGGCAATCTGCCGAAAGCGGCAAAGCACTTTCTGCTCGAATTGCACACAAGATTTTTTCTACGATCACATTATTTTTAGACAAATAATTAAAAAAAAACATGAAAAATACACTTTTCATAAACTAAAACTGAAATAATGACGTTTCATTAATTTCATAGTCTACTATTTGCACAGAATAGTAAGTAGGTACTTAAATATGCAATCACTATTGCATATAGGTGTACCTAGGTGTATCTAGGTGCACCTTCTGACTGTTATATTTTTACTAGATAAATTTTATAAAATAAAGTTTAATTTCGTTCGAAATATCTTCAAATAGTAATATTTCAACTAAAATATTCAGACTGCCCTACATTTTGTTTTAATATACCTATTATTTACTACCTTTCTTTAGTTTATTGTAATTGAAAACAGGCGAGCGGAAAAGTACGCGCTAGAGCGACAATAATGTCAAATTATTACAGTCACGGAAAACATCAACTTTGCGGTTAGATTTGAGTGTGCAAAAGCCTACTTTGGGTAGTGATCGTAGGAAAAATATTTTACAACACTATTTATAAACTAGAAAAGAAAATAAAGTTGCCTATTTTTAACTGACAAACACCTACTGATTTATGCTGTATTTAAAATATTGTTAAATACATTTTGTACGTTGTGGTAATAGGACAAATATGATTTTTACCATATAATTACCGATTCTTAAGAAAAGGATTAAAGTTGAGATATTTTTCGTTTATGATAAACATTCACATGTAGAACCAGCGTAATACCCAAACAAACCGGTTTTAGTCTTTCCAGAACGATTAATGTTATTTTGTGTAATCACATCTGTAACGTTTTTAATTTATACTTGAATTGTAGCTAATTAGTACATTAATAAACTAGTAAATAACTTAATGTTGTCGTAAATAATAGAGTAGTTAAATTATTGCGTGGATTATTGTATTTGTTATATGGATAATATAAAATTTATGAGATTGCACAAATAATATTCTAGTATTAAAATAGCATAATTATGACATAAAACTTGGTGCTTGTTAAAAAATACATTTGCCATTCGTATAATTATATAACCCAAAAAGCTGTAATTTATTTCATCTTTAACGATAGGAAATAAAATCTTGAAATTAATTTCAATAAAATAGTATAGTATTTTTAAATTTTCTGAAAAATATTGTTCTCTACGAATAAGGGATTTAAAATAATAAAATACTAAATAAACTGAATTAAGCTGTCCTGATACCCGTGAGATAGGGGAAACCGAGGTTGGTTGTGAAAGTTTTTGTTGATTATTGTTTCTACTTTTTGTAAATTAAGTTACATGTTTGTTTTTATTTACCATTTATTTCACGATGTTTCTTAAATATAAATACACAAAAATATTAAACTTAATAGTAAAATAAACAACCCTATTAACGAATAAAGTACGTAAGTTCAAGTGTCACAACTAACCCCAACCTGTGGTTGCTTGTGACACTGCTGCGGTTGTGGCATACAAAAAATGGATCTTTGTCAGTGCATGCCTCTTGAACCAAGCACCGGCACTTAGTACATTGGACCCATGTTTCCCTTGAACGGGAATTCCAGTACGGTTCTCCACATACTGGACAAATGTGTCTGCTTCATCCTCAGAGCTACATGGTGAAATCCTGTGGGCAGCCTGTTTCAACAACATGCACTTATATGTTGCTTTTATCTTGCAAATATTTCTTTTAGCACCTGACTCTCTTGGCTTTTTTCTTCGATCTTCTTTCTTGTTTTTCTGTATTCCTCTTCCAGTTGTTCTTTGTTGGGTGTGTTAGTCCATATCGCCGATCGATCACGTTTACGCCTTTTTCTAATTCCCATTCGTTTCTCTGCTTTTGGTTCAAAATTTAAATCTTGTGGTGAAAAATATGGTTTCTAACGCTTGATGGTCCAGGTAAATTTGTTTCATCTAAAAGAATTCTGATCTGAAGTACTCCGTTTTGGAGGTGACTTCATAATTATTGGTGATTGTCTGGGATTAATTGCTTATGTTTATCAGAAGGAAGTAATGTTCTTTGATCCCCATCAGCTTCAGGTGATTCGCCTTGTTTGGGTTCATTTCTATATCATTTACAGTCTCTTGAGCTTCAGTTTCAACTCTTTCATCTTGGTTTGGTATGGTTTGTGATTTAGTCATAACTAGTTGTGTCATATTTTCTGTATTTCTGGATTTGACCTGTATGTTATAGCCGCTGGCAAAACTCATCTTCACTAAATATATATCTATTGAGAGAAAAAATCCACTAAATCTGAAACCCGCTTGAATATTGGTCGGGGTTGCAACTAAAAGTAAGGCTTCTCTTACAATGTTTGGTATGTCATATATCCTGATTGTCTTCCCTGCATGATATGTCATCCAAGAATCAATCGTGCTATTGATGTATTTCTTTAGCGGCCCATACACAGACCGATTTAATGGCTGCATTTTGTGCGAGCAGTGAGGGAGTAAAGAAATCACGACTATAGATTGTCCAGCTACTAAACCGATCACTGCGTTAAAAATTAGAGAAGTTCTGAATGAGGCCCGAGGATCTCCGAAATGGATGGCGCATGGGCAAATGCAAAGTACATGGCGAACTGGCAGATACCAGTGTCGTGCCTAAAGTTGTTTTCGACATAAAGTAATTAAGTAGATTATTGCTTATCATCAAAATGGTAAGTATTCTGCGTAGATACAACAAATATTATCCAGGGTTATTAAGTTTATGAAAAATTAGGCAAAAAATAACATTCAAGTTCCTTTACAACGTCACAGGTTAAGAGTACTAGCTGTAATGGGAATTAAAAACAACGCTTTTTAAAAAAGTGTTAAAGAGACAGAAGAAACTGAAACGGGTAATTATCCCTCATTTTCTTCTCGTGGAATAACTGGAGGATGAACATATTTAAAAACATTTGCCAAAATAAGCAAAAAACCTTAAATTATAATTATCCTCTATTTAAAATAATTCCTATGTTTAAACGTATTCATCTGTTTAAATCAACTTGTTTGTTTAAAGTTATATATCCATTTTAACGTTTATCTTTAAATGTTCACATATTTTAAATTTGCCTCCAAAGCAAACAATACAGGAAGAATAGTGCCACTGTTTACTGGTCGGCGATAACCGAATGTAGGAAACCGGAAGAGAGAAATTTTGGTTGGGACGTTGTAGGTGTTGGTTTAGAAGTTGGACAATCTATACACCACTTTCCTTCCATGAGCTAATAACATTCAACAACAAATGAGAATTGTGATTATCGAGAATAAGTAAGACTGGCTTCTCTTTTAAGGTACGTGCATGCTTGACAAAATGCTGAAGAAATATATAAAACTCATTTGCGGTCATCCACTTCGATGGAATTGCAGCTCCGATACAATACGGTGAGCCGTTGTTCACAAAATGTTCTCTGAAATTCTTACGAAGGAAAATAAATATGTACCTCTCTCCGCAGATGTGACGTAACCAACCTGTTTCACACATTTTCTAGCTATTATTCTGTCGGGTTTCTGGACAGTAGTTATGCCCTTCTCATCATCGTTATAAATTTCTTGAGCTTGAAAATGTATAACAGTCCAACTTCAAGTAGCGAAAAAAAAGAGCATTAACATTTTTTTTGTTAAAACCTTGTGGCTCTTCTAAGACTTGTTGCCTCAGGAGTCCTCAGGTACAAAACCGTATGACGTTTCAGAAATGCAGTGAGCCAATCGGAAGAAGCCATTTGGTTTTAAATCTAATTATGACGAACGTCTATTTCGTTTTTAACTGAGAACTCCTATGCTACCCGCCGTACTACTTTCGTCGATAGTCCAAAATACAACTTAGATTGTTGGACAAGGTATTCAGCTAAACAGTTTTCAATCAAAAAAAACATGGTATTAGATAAGGTTTAGATTCAGTCAAATAAAAATAGCTTTCCTTTAAGGTTCCCTTATCGTTCACAGAATCTTTGTAGGTCATGCTATTTATTTCAAACTCAACGGCCACTGAATGGAGAGATCTATTGTTAATTAACATCTCAACAGATGCCTGGTCAAAAAATTCTAAGGGCGTCTTTCCGTTTTGTGTTTTTACGTTCTCATTATTATTTTTCTATAAAAAAACATTATGGACAGTGAAAAAAATATTGAAAAACCTTGTGTAGTTATTTTTTTTTTAAACTCATTAAGAAATAAGAATTTCGTCAATAAAAATAATATTAAATGTTTTTATAAAAGTAGATAGGTACCTACATGTTTTTCAGCTCATAATAAAATATTTTAATCGGCAGCAGTTTGATACGGGGCAAGGTGTGATAGTCACAAATTACGCAATGTCGAATAACACAAAGAATCCCTAGACGAGGAGACTAAAATTATTAAAAGACACAAGAACTAAATAATCTACATACATTGACGATTATTTTCGCATTTAAATCATAACAAATAGGCGTAAGACACCTCGTGTATAAATCTTTGATTAAAGGCTACAATATTTACTTTACACACATAGAAACACACTATTGCACACAGCAGACAGTCACGTGAACCCACGGTAACGGAAACTATAGTGAAGCGAAGAGGGCGAGACGCTGTTTCTTCTTTATTCTACACCTAACGATGCACTGTTACCATTAAAAATTTGACACAATTTGCTATTCTCACAACT
Source organism: Neocrepidodera transversa (assembly GCA_963243735.1). Taxonomy (NCBI): domain Eukaryota; kingdom Metazoa; phylum Arthropoda; class Insecta; order Coleoptera; family Chrysomelidae; genus Neocrepidodera; species Neocrepidodera transversa. Next base: position 28,489,201 of record OY725341.1, read on the forward strand.
AACCCGTGTTACAACCAAACCCTGGCTCCCCTACATCAGAATCTCCAAGACGTGACTGAGGTATTAAACGATTCACTATATTGTAGAAAAATGTCCTGATCGAAGTGTTTGATAGCTCAATTGAAAGGTTTCGATAAATGAACAAAATTTTGCATAAGCAAAAATTAAAAAAAATATTAAAAATACATTATCTTTCACCATTAAGAATAAATAAATATTTGAATTCGCCACGGGGTCTTTATCAGTGTAGTCAACTGTACCGGATGTTTTTTCTTATAATGGTTTCATTTATCTTTCATTATTTATTTAAAGAGATGAATAATTTATTTTTTGCAAATTAACCAATGTTTATCCATTTTAATATTAGATGAAGTAAAGTCTATAAAACATTTATATTTTAGTTATCGTGATTTATTCTGTGAATCGCCCCTAACCATCAATTCTCGAAACTTTCCTCCAACATAATGAATTGTTTAGTTGTAGGGTCTAAGCAATTAGATACCCAACAAAATTAATTATTAATTTACGACTAATTTAAAAACTTAGCAGTCAGTGTTTTTTCTTACAAAAAAAGTTTGTTTTTGCACATTCTGTAACATTTTTTAAACCGAAAAATATTAAATACATAACAAAGAAGCCCGAATAATTTAGGAAAATTGTAGATTAAATTTGTATCATAAAACATTTTTAGCACCCCAGGGACTAAAACATGCATATTACTCCCTCATTTTAGGGACTAAAGTGTCACTTTTACTCCCTTGTGACATTAAAATATTTTTAGTCCCCCGTCCGAGGGATTAAAATCATTTTAGTACGTCGAATAACAAAACCAATAGAAACCATACCCAACTAGTTTACTTGGAGGTAATATAATAAGACCTAGATTAGCTTGTTTAATATTTTTTTTTCTATAACTTTTTATAACCATTAAGTAATCGATTAAGTTATCATTATGAAATAATATTGAGTAGTTCTTTTCACGTGACTAAAGTTCTACTTCTACTTCTACTTCAGAACGTTCATTAACTTTAAAGATTCAGTAAGTAAAGGTAATGACGTTTAGAATAAAACTTCACAAGTTCATATCTTGTACAATTATCACAATCTAATCGTCATTGTCGTTAGTTACAGAACCTTTAAAGTTAATGAATGTTCTATTTACTAACAATTAGTGAATTAATAGCTCTTCAAGCTAAATTAATATTTCTATATTCGCGAAATGCTCTAGTCTTAAATAATGAGCATCCTTACGAATTAGTTGAACTTTCACACTATGTTGTGTGCCGTTACCCTAAAGAAAATGCTCATAATAATCAAAATACCTATCCTACATATGCGTTCTTACCCAGCTTTTAAAATTTACCCTATACCAAACCAAGATCATAAGATTGTACACAAAAATCATATTTTTATTCACGATGTTAAATTCCAAACGTATTGCATTATAGCCCAGATTACTGAAAATTTCATACTAGAAACAGATGATGTAATATTAGTAGGCATCGTTGAACTGATGATTATTTTAGTCCAAAAAGTTTCTTCATCTAGTGCCATAATATCAACCGAAACTTTAGAAATTCTAGAATACAAACTTTCACCTAAATCTGAACAAGAAATTCAAATTCCTAATATTGTTAAACTTAAGCTGAAACCTCAAAATACATTAAAAATAGAAAATTTAGAAATTCTCAAATCTCGTGGTCAGATACAACCCATAGAAGAATTAAATCTACAATCACAATTTTCAACTGGACTCAGCGCATTTTCTACACTGTTAATAATTTCATTTTTAGTTTTCATTTCCTGCGTTATAATTAGGAAAAGAAACAGAATCAGAAAATTGTTGTTTAGACCAAGAATCCAACCACAACAAACCGTCGCCCTACAGGAGATATTGGAATCTTCGAGGATGAAGTTTCATCCCAAGGAGGGACGAGAAATGTCACCATAAGCCCTTAGGAACAATGGACTATTCAGAAGTTCATCGACTCGCAAGTGACGCTACCCCGCCTAGAACCGATGACATAAATAGCCAACAAACAGTTCCCCCAATATTCATTTCAATCTTCAAGCAGTACATACTTTTCGTTAAATAATTTACTTGTGAAATACTTATAGGTATTGAACTACAAAGTATAAGTTCAATAATAGTATGTGTAACATTAAAGTCCATAAACCTTTTGTAAAATAGTAAATAAAACATCTATTGTATATACAATTAATATATTTTTTTAAATACCAATCTTATGACTAAATTCTCCAATAAACAAATTTAAGATCAGCTGATCAGTTCTTGAAAATTAAAAAAATTAAAATTAAAACAAAATTACCTAAATACCCATTTATCCAACTTTAACCACAAATATCTCGAAAACTGGTCATTTGATTGAGTTGAGACCATGAAGACATTTAATCAGAACGTCAAGATCTACAAGATACTACAAAAAAATTGGAGGAAGCCGTTTTCCATAAGAAAAATAAGGGGTTCCTTGGCACCTCCTTTTTTCTGTCAAAAAAGCGTCTATATGGAAAAGGCATCAAAAACAGGATATTGGTATAATTGTTAAGTAAGTCAAAAATGCTATTGAGATAATGTTCATAGTTAAAATTCTTAGTTGTTTTCCAGTCATAATTATAGCTTGTTACTATCAAAGTGAACTTGGAAGATAATTTTTGTCGAAGAAGCACTCAGTTGTTTTCAGAAATGAGATCGCGCGAATAAATGAATAAACTGTTACTTTAATTCTGAAGAGCTATTTCTATCCTCATTTATTCGTATCAAAACTTTTAGTGTGACATTTAAAGAATTACGTATTTTGATCAAATTTTATTTGATCCAACTAATATATCGATTTTATTTTGGTTTAATTATTGCACTAGACATGGTGCTTGATGTGTTTAATTACTGAACAACACAACATTGTTAGAGTATGTTTTCAAACCCCGCACGGTTCTTATGGAAAAAGAGTCCCAGTCGAATTGGCTGAAAATTTAGTACAATATAGTTTATGATGCACTGATCAAATGTCTCCTTGGGCCCAATCAGATCTAATGGACAGTTTTTGAGATACAGGCTGTTAAACATGCAGAGTCAGTCTTGTTCTTTACCTTTAGAACATAAATAGTGTGGCGATTAGTTTGTTACAACATGTTAAAAATAATTATAATATTAATATTATCGATACCAGTTGTAATGAGACTCAGTCTACAGGGTGATTCTTTTTCTACTAGCCAGTTTTAAGATTTTTATGTAATTCTTTTAACAAACTTCGTCAAACGCAAAAGATCGTAGAATAAGTATAAATATCATTTTATTTTAATATTGAATGATTTCAGGTTACTATTATAGAGGATTACTTAAAATTCTCTTCTTAGTTGTATTTATTTTTTTAGGAATATATACAGGGTGATTCACGACCGACGCCACGGATTTTTGTGGCGAAATGGCATATATTCGGTAATTTTTATTGAGGTGGTGTTATGTCATTAAGGACTACACTTTAAAAATATTTTGAAAACTACAGGAGTTCCAAATAAAAGTGCTATACAAAAGTTATGTTTTTTAAATGTAACATTATATATTTTGTACATTTTTAGATTTGTTCCGAAAAGCTGATGTCAAAAATCCATTATAAAATGAATTGTTTTTTCAACTCTAAATGGTTGCTACGGCCAAACGACATAAAATCGGATAAAACGGCTTACATGTCCCAATCTTAATTTTTTGAGTTCTACTTGGTGGCATAAGAATGAAATGTATACAGGGTGATCAAAATTTGCGTATTTTGAGTGACCCTGTATAATAGTAACCTGAAATCATCCAATAATCAAATCAAATGATATTTACTTATTCTGCAAGTCTACAGTCTTCTGCGTTTGACTGAGTTTGTTCAAAGAATTACATAAAAATCTTAATATTGGCTAGTAGAAAAAGAATCACCCTATAGACAGAGTCTCATTACAATTGATATCGATAATATTAATATTATATTTATTATATTTAACTTATTGTAACAAATTAATCGCCACACTATTTGATTTCTAAAGATAAAGAACAACACTGCCTCCTCATGTTTAACACCCTGTATCTCAAAAACTGTCCATTAGATCTCGTTGGGCCCATGGAGACATTTGATCAGGCCATCATAAACTACATTATACTAAATTTTCAGCCAATTCGACTGGGACTCTTTTTGTTTGTTCATTAACTGTTGATATCAATTACTTTGCTACTGACATTATTTATTTCGCGGTTATTTATCTGAAATGGAGAATATTTTTCTCTAAACGGAGAACATCTTTTATCAAGAAATTATAATGAACTGACGGGTGCGGCCGGTCGTCTCTGTGAAGTACCACTACTCAAGAAGCCGTTAAAACGTCACGAGATACGTACCTTAATTTGATTGGTTAAATAAGAATGAAATTAGTTGGATGAATAATTTTGGATATAATATTTTGTCGCCGCATGACGTGGTAATTTACAAGTCAAGACATGTTGGGATGGAGATTCGCATTCTTTTTTATTGTAGTAATCGAAAATATGATTTGAATATAAATTTAAAAATATTATTATGATTTTAATAAGAAATCTGGGTACATTTTAAGAGACATTTATCCAATAGTCATATATAACATTCTGTATACGTTTACGTTTTAAATTTTGGTTCCCAAAAGAATCAAGCTTTTTTACTATTAAGTAACATTCAATGTTGGTGTCACTCATGTAAACATAAATAGATTCTCAATTTTATTTTTATTGATAAATCGACTTATTTTTACATAATATTTACCAATTTCAGTTCTTGCCATAGGATATATATTTATAATGCAGGAAGTGCGTTTACTTATCATGCTTGTAAACTGGTTTTCAAAAACAAAATTGACAGAAGATCATTTACCGATTTATTGATTTGTTAGATATTGCCATGCATTCTTTAGTACTGAGTTGATAGAATTTATTTATTCGTCACATATAGAATAAATACCATGCATTCTTTAACCCTTTGACTGCGGCTAACGTATATAAACGATTCCTAAAAACCATGCTGTGATGTGAGCATCGTAAATAAATAATTTCATATACTTTATTATTTGTCTACAAATTTTTATAAAATTTTCAAAATTTTACATATTTTTACATATTTTTACAAATTTTTACATATTTATTTTACAAATTTTCCATATTTTACAATTTTTTAAATTCCTGACATTTTTGAAATGTTTATAGTTTCTAATAATTTTTTTATGTTTTTTTTTTTATTTTTGATATGTTTTTACAATTTTCGATATATTTTTAATATTTTTTGATGTTTTTTGAAATTTTTGATATATCTACTTCTGCAATTTTTGAATTTAATAAAATTCCAGTTTTTTTTTTTAATTTTTGAATTTTTCAAAATGTTTTTGAAATTCTTAAATTGTATGAAGTTTTGAAATATCTATTTTGGAATTTTCAAAAAATTTTAATATATTTGGAAATGTTTGATATATTTTAGAAATAATCGAAATGTTTGACATATTTTACAAATATTAAATTTCTTAAAATTTAGTTTCTTTTTTAAATTTTTGAAACTTAATAGAATCATGTTTATTTGTGTATTATTTAAATTATTGCAAAATTCCACTACAAAATATTTTTAGTATATTTTTCAATGTTTGTTGTTCACCGCTGCCAAATTTTGCCCGCAGTTAAAGGGTTAATACTGAGTTAATAGAATTGTGCTTTGATTTTTTGTTATACGTTATATTTTTTTTATTCATAAAATTTTTAAATCCCAGAATGTTTTTGTTTATTGCTATTATTAACAATATTAAATTCGTATGAGTTAAAAAAGTAAAAACTCAAAATCGATACCGAAGAAATTTTATAAAAAAGAACATCAAAGAGTGCTGAATAGTTTCGACAGCTATATATCACCTTTAGGCTAAAACATAATTTGTATCGTATATTTAAAATATGGATTAAGGAAATTACATCAGTAATCTTGAATTCAGTCTGCGTAATTGATGAATTCACGTTAAATTTATCTTTAGCTAACTTTCAATTTTTGACGTTGTAATATTATAGTGTCCTTTCTGAATAATGTACTAGAAAATAGTCTCCAGTATTTTCTTATATTCATTCTGTTGATGGTATTGGAATTATTAGTGTTTTTTCTTTATTGTAGATTTTTTCCTTTGTCCCTTTTATACAACTTATAGTCACATTTTAATTTCTAATCTTCGATTTCCGAAATTATCTATTGACTCGCTTCGGTACATGGTTTCTGATAGGTATTTAGGCTCTGTTCCATTAATTACAAAGGGATTATACAGAATCGATCCAAATGAAAATTACCAATTTTGAAATACATGTATATATTAAAACTGACAAAATTCAATCAAATATTTCAAAATTTCCATTGAAAATTTCAAAAATTTCAATACAAAATTTCATCAATATAAATATCAACGAAGATAATTTTTCATTTTTGTTATTATAGTATTTTATTTAGCAATCAGACTATTACAAAATTCTATAAGCTAAAATGAGCGATAACCAGTTGACAACTAATAAGAGAATGACATGGTTATGTTAAAATCCAAAGATATTAGCTTTATTAATTTTAATTTGTGATTTAATTTATACTAGATCAAGCGGCCACAGTTTTTTCAGTCTTTTATTTTTTAGTGGTTCCATTAGCTGTCCCATTACTAAGTTTGTCGGTATATAGAGAACTGCGTATAGTAGTACCTTCGACTGACTTCTTTGTATTATTGCTAAGATAACTTGGTGGCTCGGCCCCTTAGTTCCAGTTCATATATCCAGATCGTTTTGATGACAACTTTGTAGATTAAGTGCCGAATTCAGAGACGTCCCTTACACTAAAATCTGACAACTCCACCTATTCTTGAATTCCGTATTCATAGAGGAGTAACTCCCCATATAGCACGACATCCTGGGGACGTCCATATTAGGTCTAATTTAGGTCTAAACGTCCTGGACCATTTCAGGACGTACTGAAAATGTTTTTTTTAACGTAACCAATACATACGAATTCGACGTACTGGATATGCCCATCTCTGGACGTTATTTACTTTTGATTGATTTAACATGTAAAAAAAAATTTTTCTTGTATTTGTTATTTGTATAATCTATCTCGTCATTTGTATAATATTAAAATCTATCTCAAGAAACAAATAGGGATAGATGAATCTTTACAAGAATACACCCTTGCAGATTTGTTGATTTTTCTAGATTTATCTCTAATTTCCCTATTTTATCTATCTTTTTCAAATTTTTCCAAATATTTTCTATTTTTTATTTTTTTTCCCCATTTTTCCTATTTCTATTTTTTCTCGTTTATCCTTATTGTACCTATTTTGCTCTACTTTCCCCATTTTTTATATTTTTTAATTTTTTTCCACATATTTCCCTATTTATTCTCTAATTACCCTATATTTTTTTCATATTTTTCCCTCTTTGTCACTATTTTTCCCATATTTCCCTACTGTTCCCTGTTTTGCCCTATATTTCCTTATTTTTCCCTATTTTGCTCTATTTTTTCACTATTTTTTTCAAAAATTTGCCCTATTTGTTGCTAGTTTTCCCTCTTTTTCTCCATTTTCCATTTCCATATTTTCACCTATTTTTCACTATTTTCACTATTGTTCCTATTTTTTTCCTATTTTTCCCATATCTTTCTATTTTTTCTGGTTTACCATTAGTTTTTCCTATTGTCTTTATTTTTTCTTATTTTTTCCTATTTCTACTTATTTTTCTCTAGTTTTACCTATTTCTCTCAATATTTTTCCATATTTTCTCCTATTTTTACTATTTTCTTGATTTTTCCTACTTTTTTTTAAATCTTTTCATTTTTTCCTGCATCCCATTATTTTCCTATTTTGTTTATTTTTCATTCTTTTTATTTTCCCTATTTTGGCTTATTTTCCACATTTTTACCTCTCGCCCTTCAGATAAGAGAGGTATAGGAATCATGCTAAAAATTGGGTAGTGAGTTTTCAATGGATATACACGTTTTAGGGTCCCTAGAATACGATTTTAATATTTTCGCGATGATGTCTGTGTGTGTGTGTGTTAGTGTGTGTGTGTGTGTGTTAGTGTGTGTGTGTGTGTTTGGATGGATGTTGTAGTAACGATAACTCAAAAACTACTGAATAAAAAAATTTGAAATTTTGCATACAGGATTCTGATACCCCAACTTAGATCTGATTAGATTTTGGTGCCAATCGCACAACCGGAAGTGGCAGTTGCTATGGGTGATCACGCCATTATTATACAAAACGGCAATAAAGTGTTACACATATATTTTGTATACCCTATAGTTTATTTTCATCCCATTAAAAGTTTCGAAACTTTTGCCATTGTTGCCAGATTTACAAAAAAATAATTTTTTTTCATACTTTTTTGTGTCAACCTGTAAATTTTTGATTCAAAAATGGCGAGAGGTCATGTGCTGGCCACATCAGATTTTTACCTCTTGCCCTTCAGATAAGAGAGGTATAGGAATCATGCTAAAAATTGGGTAGTGAGTTTTCAATGGATAAACACGTTTTGGGGTCCCTAGAATACGATTTTGATATTTTCGCGATGATGTCTGTGTGTGTGTGTTAGTGTGTGTGTGTGTGTGTGTGTGTGTGTGTGTGTGTGTGTGTGTGTGTGTGTGTGTGTGTGTGTGTTTGGATGGATGTTGTAGTAACGATAACTCAAAAACTACTGAATTAAAAAACTTGAAATTTTGCATACACGATTCTTATACCCTAGATTAGATCTGATTAGATTTTGGTGGCAATCGGACAACCGGAAGTGACAGTTGCTATGAGTGATGACGCTATTACTAAACAAAATGGCAATTAGGTTTTACACATATATTTTGTATACACTATAGTTTATTTTCGTATCATTAAAATTTTCAAAACTTTTGCCATTGTTGCCAGATTTACAAAAAAGTAAATTTTTTCCATACTTTTTTGTGCCACCGTGTAAATTTTTGATTCAAAAATGACGAGAGGTCATGTGCTGGCCACATCAGATTTTTTCTCATGCTTCCCTATTTTCCCTTCTATTTTTCCATTTTTCCCTATTTATTCTCTAATTTTTTTATTTTTTCATATTTTATCCTGTTTTTTCTTATTTACCCAATTTTTCCATAATATTTTCCTATTTTTCTAATTTTTTACTGTTTTTTCATGTCTTTTTCAAACTTCCCTATTGGCCCTGTTTTTTACTGCTTTTCTTTATTTTTCCCAAATATCTTTATTTTTTACAGTTTTTGCTATTTTTCCATAATTTCCCTGTTTTCTCTATTTTTTCGCTATTTGTCCGATTTTTCATTATTTCCAAAATTTCTGTTTTTCCCTATTTTGCTCTATTTGTTAATATTTCCCCTATTATTCACTAATAGTTTTTCCTATTTCATTAATTTTTCCTATTTGTCCCTATTTATTTCTTTTTTCTCCATTTTGCCCTATTTCTCCTATTTTTCTCTATCATTCCCTATTTTGCTTCTTTTTCCTATTTTTTCATTTGTTTTTCCGTTTTCTCTCAATTTTTTGCTAAAAAATCAAATGAGAGACAATTCGATAACACTTACGTGATATTTTTCACTACTACCATTACCCTCCCGAGTAAGTGCGTCAACATATAGATATACTTTTTCTATGTAAGCCACCGGTTTTCACCCTTTTCTACCCCTTAAAATCAAAATTTCGCAAAATCCTTTCTTAGTGGGCGTCTATGTTATGAACAGAACATATTCTCGAAATTTCAAGTCTCTGGGCTTTGTAGATTTTGCTGTGGGGTGATTTTATGTCAGTCAGTCAGTCAATCAGTCAGGACTTTGCCGCTTATATTATATATAAGACAAGGAACCTACTATACGTTGCCCTAAGGATGACTTTATAAAAGTCGAAACGCTGGCATTAGATCTATACTAATTTCAGTCATTTTTACCTTTTCCCAGAACTAATTCTAGTTCTGACAACGAACATATACCGCGCATTCGTACATCTCCAGTAAGCTCATTTTGGGTGCTCAATTACCTATTCTGGATATTTTGGTTACATACTCAAAACGTCTTTAGCTACTTGAGGACTCAAAATGGATGTACTGGGGATATACGAATCAGCGGCAATTGGACATCCCCAATACGTACCTGGGGCGTCGACCATACCTAATCTGGACATCCTCAGTACATACGGTACGTCTTGGTTGGACGTTCTCCTTACGTTTTGGTACGTTTTTCATTGCCAACTCAAAATTGAGATAGAAAGTAGTCAGATCTGAGGAAACAGAGGGGGTTCCTTAAGACGGTAATTTATACATATTTTATATTTTTTATTTCAGAATATACTTTTTTTTCTTTTGGTTTACCCTTTAACTACAAACTTTTTTAAATTTTAGGCGTTTGTTGGAAGAAATGTAATGCTTTATATATTGATTTCGACTTTAAAATGAACTTAAAAATAGAATCTTATATATTTTCCTCCGGTTCGGCTAGTGTAGTTATTACTAAGAAAATAAGATATGGTTTACATCAGCCATTGTCTCATTGTCACAGTTACAAATAGTTGAAATATAAACTCAAATTTTTGAATGGTGTGTGGGGAAGCTGCCATGTTTAAACTTAAGTCTGTTAATTGATGTTGAATAGAATCAGGAATGGTCTAACTCAAATATATGGTTTATACTTTTGGGAGTATGGGGTGAATTAAAGTGTAGTGATGTACACAAATAACGAATTGTGGTGTCGTTTCCGTTTTTCAAGACATATAATTCCTCTAATTTATCCAGAAAATGTAGAAAATATTAATAATAAGAATCGGAAGTCAGAAGAAATATCCTGACAGAATTATAGATTCCAATACTTAACTCCTTCGAAGTTTGTGAAAATATGTAAAGCCTTGCGGTTTTATGCAAGTAAATGAGACGTGTAGCACAGCAGCGCAAGCGAAAAGCAGTAAGATTATATCGTTTCTGTTTTTTATGGGTTCGATCTACTATTTTTCTCTTTCACGTGACTCTAAGTATATCTATTTATTTAAAGTCATAGACATATGTCAATAATTATAACATACAACTCCTTCATTCTTCCTACTTTTCTGTCCGCTCCGAATACGGAAAGAAGAAAGTTGACCCACTTCTCCTCAAGTTTAAGTTGAGTAAGATTTGAGAAAAGGATAAGTTACATTTGAGAAAAGTCTCTAAATTCTGTCCTAATACTTTGTTTTTTTATTGACGCTCGATATTTTATTCCTATTAACCATTGTATTTCTCTTACTTTGATTTCTACTTGTTTTTCTTTTTGGTGATGTGCTGTTTTCATATTTCCCACGTAATTCTTTCAGAAGAGTAAATGTAACGCGTGCAGGTTTATTTTTGTTAACTTCTACTTTATAGTTTTTTAACCATTCTCCTAGTATATTTAAATAATTTTGCGTATAGTCTGTTGCGATTTGAGAGTTCTCACGGCTAGACAAAATCGCTCTGAATGTTCCAATAGTGGTGTTTTGCGTCATTGGTAAATCTAATGTGTACAAGACATATAGGAGTGCCTCCAGAACACTTCCCTATGGTACACATCAATTCATTAGGATACTGTCTTAATTCTCTTCATTTACCTTTGTTTGAATCCAGAACACTTCCCTGTGGTACACATGAATTCATTAGGATACTGTCTTAATTCTCTTCATTTACCTTTGTTTGAAATGTTCTTTCACTCAAGTACGATTTTAATAGTTGGAAGTAAGCTGCAGGTAGAGTGCGTTTTATTTTATGAACTAGTCCAGGGTGCCACACATTGTAAAAGGCTTGGCTGATGTCAAGGAAGACTCCATTACACTACTTTTTATTTTCTAGTGCTTTATTAGTGGTTTGCGTGAATCAATGAACTTGCTGCACTGTGAAGTAATACTGGCGGAAACCAAACTAGTGATCTGGGAACAATATTCTGGTGGTATATCTCCACTTATTCTACATAATACTAGTGGTTCAAGCAATTTTGAGATACTATGAAGTGGACTTATAGGCTGATAAGAGGAAGCTTCTATTGGATCTTTACCCATTTTATAAATCATTATAAGTTTGCAACTTTAGACACTTTGACCAGCATCTAGTTCTTAGAATAGCATTATAGATGTAAGTTAGTAATACTATTTTTTCTTGGTAATTCTTTCATCTTGTTTGTCATTATAAGGTCAATTCTAGGTGAATTCTTAGGATTAAGCAAATTTATTTCTTCAGTGATTTCTTTTGGCTATAATGGTTTGAGAGGTCTATCAGTTTCTGGCCGATTGAGAACTTCTTAATATAATTCTTGATATTTTCGTTGTCTAATGGAAAACAGTAGTCAGGTGTTCTATTTTCACCCACGGTTCATTTTGGTCTTTCCTTATTGGTGATGATGGAAACTTATTTTTTTTAGTTTCTCATTGGTTTCCAAATAGAGTTGTCATTTTTGATCAACTTTGACATATGATGTTCAAATTCTCCATTTCTTATTTCGTTTAGCTTTGTCTTCAATCTTCTACATAGTTATTCCTGTCAGCTAGTGTGTGACTTGGTTGCCATTTTGCTCTGGCACGCCTTTTTTCCTCTATGAATCTTAATTTCTGGTGGAATAGCTTGTCTGATTTTTTTTGATTGTTTCTGTGTTGCATTTTAGTTATAAGTTCTTCTGCGATTTTTTCCATCTCTCTCGGCTCCTTGAGTAGAATATTTAAGTTTACATTTTCGTCTAGTATTCGATGATAAGTATCCCAGTTATTGTAGGTACTATGCAGTATTGGATTTTTTTTGCATATCACTGAAGTTCCAATAGTTAGGATAATTGGATAGTGATCCGATGACAAATTAGAGCTCGGTATGATGTCCGTATATATCGCATTTATACCATTGGCACAGATGATAAACTAATACAGAAGCGAAGATTCCTGATGTAACGGTGGTCAAAATTTGAGTGCCGCTTAATACACTGGAAAAAATGATCAAAATTTGTAAATTACATAAGAATTTTAAACATTTTTCCAAGTTTATTAAGCGGAATAAACTTCAACTGGCACTCAAATTTTGGTCATCCCTAGATCAAAAGGGCCGACAGGAACCTTCGCTTCTGTATTAGTTCATCTTCTGTGCCATTGGTGACAAATAAGTCTAGTACGTCAGGGATTTTCTCTGGATCTCGATCAGTAGGTTGGTGTTCCTGTTGATAGCAATGAGTATCTGTTATCATCGATCACTTTAAGTAGTTCTCCCCCTTTCATTGTAATTAGACACGAACCCCTCCTGGTGTGCTTACAATTATATACACCGTCTGTTATGAATTTAGTGCCTTATGTTTTGAAATAATCATCAAAATCATTCTTATGTGGTGCAGTTGGACAATGCACTGGTGCGATAGTTAGTTCATATAGTGAAGTTTTTGCTTTTATTGCAGCGGCATCTATGAGATCTTTCTTATACTCGGGTAGTAAGTAGTGATTGATTGTATTTTTAATTAGAACTGGGGTACCTCAATGCGCGGTGCCATTAGGGTGAATAATGTTCTATCTTACATAATTAGATATCCTAAAGTTGGTTTTCTCTGTACAGTATGTTTCACTGATCAATAGGATATCAGTTTGGTTATTTATTAGAAAAATCTTCCCTTTGTATCGGTCTAGAGAGTTGGCGTTCCATAGATCAATTCTTAAAAAAATAGCCATTAATTAATTAACCACTTTGCTTATTAGCGTTGTTAACATGTTAAGTACCATGCTACTTTGTTGGATGAGCTGATTGAACATTGCTTCAAATTCACTAAGAAATTGTGGCATGGTATAATTTGACTCTTCGTTCAAGTTGATGCTATTTGCTTGATTATTATAAATTACATTGACATAAAATCTAGTGTTATGTCTGTAGTAATATGTTTGCTGATTGTTCGATATAGTATTTGGATGGCTTGTATTTGTTGGTTTATTGATCGCTTCCTATTAATTAACTTATGATAATATTCACATCCATTGTAATTTGTTTAATGGCTCCCTCCATACAGAGCGCACTTAGCTGGTGTCTCCTTGGTTTTTTTACAATTTGCAGTACTATGGGTCTTCCGGATTTAACGCACACATACGGCTTATTGCAATATTTTTTTAATGACCGTATAGTTGGCACCTCATGTATTGTACATTCTTGGTTTTATTGGGTTAGACCTTGATATATATTGTGTAGACGATCCGTTTTTATACGCATCCTTGTAATTGGTTGTTGGCTCGAGGTCAACGAAAAATAGGTTCATGGGTTCTTTTGTAATTCGATGCCTAGCATTCATAATATTTCTAACATTATGTCCTAACTTGGTTAATTCAGTTGATATATCTTTAGTTGCTATGGAATGGTGAAGGTGTTTTATCATCACAATATACACTCTTTCATCTTTCAGTTGATAGATGTGGTGCATAATATTTTCATGTTTGAAATATTTAATTAGTTTTCGGTATTTTTCTACACTAGTACAATTAATTTTAGCTTTTACTGGTGTACTAGTCATCTTTTAGGCAGTCACATATAATATTGGTATTAGCTACTTCGGATAGTCCGTTACTCCATATACAAATATGGGAGAAGGATAACTGACTTTTTTAGTAGTTTTTGTTTTGATCTGTTACTTGGTTAACCTCAATTTCTAGTAAGCTGTATTTGTTATTAGTTGTTGTATCGTTATTATGCTGCTTATCGTTAGCTCTCGTGAACTTCTTGTGTTTTGTATTTTTTACTTTTTGCTATGATATTTTGTTTTGATCTTCTACTTCGTCTTGTTCTTCTTCACTGGTTGACGATATTTATTTGTTACGTTGGTCTGTGTTGCTTGGCATAGGTGGAATTGAGTTGAAGTATATTGGCTGCATGTTTATTTCATAGGCTAATTGTTGGGGCATCATACTATTGAAATTCATTTGTTTACTTCCAGTTTTAATTATTTTACTATCACTTAAACACTTCTAGTTTTACTATATACATTTTAGTTATAAAAGACCGCTTTTTATTTTACACTGATAACGATGTTGTTATCTCCGGAATTTCTCTGCGCTTCATATTGCAAATTGGCACTTATTTACGCTTTGAAAGTTACACCGATACTAATTTTTCATTTCATAATATTCTTATTTAATTGTGCGAAATAAATTATAGTAATAAGTATCACAAATTATTCAAAATATTTTTTTTGTTACATGAAATTTACATTCTGTTTAACAATAAGTGTATGACATATTATCAAATTTGACTCGTTGAAGATATTTTCATTAAAATATCTGCTCTCTTAGGCTACATTCTTCTGTTTTCACTATGTGGATCAATACTTAATTGAACCTAGTCAAAAGGTCTGCCGGTTTGAAACATTTTAAACGGCGCAATTTATCAGTCGCGTCAAATAACTCACTCGCGAGTATATTTGGATGTGATTTAATCCTGTCTTTATATCTCTCACTTAAGATGTCTAAAAACCCTGGGAGATATCTACCTACTTGATTTTGACTAATTTTTGAGAGATTACTAGAGTTTCACATTAGAAATTTCAGATGGCGTATATACCGCCCATAGTAAACTGTAATCACAGATCACACAGGGTGTATTTATAAGAATCTGCAGCTTTACACTGTCCACACAAAATGTGACAAACTCAGCGAGGATTCGAACAATTCTAAACAGCGCCATCTTACAGAATTCTGGTAACTTATATTGAACGCAACAGGTGGTACTCCCAAAAAGTTAGAAACAAAATCGAATCAGTAGATACACCAGGGTTTTTAGACATCTTACTCTCACTGTAATGTTGTACTTCAATTTTGATAGTGGAGATTTGTATGACGGAATTTGGCACTTACTATGGAGCGTTGACTAAAATTCTCAGCATCTTATTTTGGAATTTTTGTATGGTATCTAGGTTGGACTGGGAGGCAGATCCCCTTAACTGTATGCCATAGTTCCAGATGGGCTTTGAAACTGTTTAAACTGTTTTATTTACAAGAATTTTAATTTGTAAAGGCAGCTGCCATTTTCTACCCATTTTCTACCATTTCCATATTAGTCTTTTGTCCAAATGTATGCCCCGGTATTTATGCTCTATACTTGGTTTAGCTGACAGTTATTCAGTGTGACTGTTTCAATAATATTGTAGTATGGTTGCGGTTTCTGGGTTGTGGTGTAACGCTAGTATTGCTGTGTCACCAGCGAAAGTGGAGATCGCAGTTTGCTTTGTAGTTGGCAGGTCTGAGGTAAACAACAGCTACAGTACCTGTCAAAGTATGCTTCCTTGTGGTACTTCGGAGTGAATTTGATATGTATTTTCATTGATGTTATAGTAGGTCAAATCTGTTATGCAAGTATGGCTTTAATATTTAATAAAAGTGAGTTGGTAATATTTTTTTTTATTCTGTACGACAGGCCTGGATACTATGCTTGACTGATATTTATAAAGATGGCTGAGCAAAAGCTTTTTTTAGGTCGTAGCTTACCTGCTTAACTATTACCATGCTTTTTACAAAATCAGAATTTATGGTGGGGAATAATTTTTTGTATAGATTACATTTGTTTTAGTATAATTTTTTAGTTTTAGTATAATTTTTTCGAAAACATTGGATATTATTAGTATAAAGCTTATGGGCCTATACAAACTGGGGTATATCACTTTTTTTGTCAGGCTCCGTGAGCATTATTAGTTCGGTAAGTTTCCATTGTTGGGAAAAATGTCTGAGTAGAATGACAGCATTAAATATTTGTTGAAGTGCTTTTATTCCTTTTTTTGTTAGCTTCTGGAGAATCTAGCCTGTTATGAGATCACATCCTGGTTCTTTTTTCGGATTGACCTCTTTTAGAATTATTTCTTTGATTTCTTGAAAGCTAAAGTTCTGTATAGATTTATTCATTTGAAAGGGGACTTGTAGGTAATTTTATTTCTTCCATGTCCTCTTTGGTGGTTTCACCATCGAAAGGTATGAATTTGTCTGCTAAATGTTTGGCGAACGCATTAGCTTTCTCCTCATTATTTCTGGCCCATTTTCGGTCTTGGTCTTTAATAGGTGGAATAGGTTGATTACATAACATCTCCTTTTTTGAATGTTCCATTATTTCGACGTACATTGTTAATATTATTGGGAAATGGTCGGAGAATAAATCAAGATTTAACTGTATTTATATCATATTTTTGTGGGTCACTCGACCATAGTAACTTGATTCGCCTGTTGCTATGGCTTTTAAATTGTTTGAATTCATTGTAACAAATAGCTCTCGTCCTTTGGTTATTATAATTCCTGAGCCACAATGTTTATGTTTAGCGTTGTAGTCTCCTCCTGTTACAAAATTATTATCAAGTGATTTATTGAAAATTCCATATTCTTGTTGTTTATGTTTGGATTTCGGGAGGCAGTAAACTGCAATTGTTTGTAGTTCCTCTACCAGTACTAGGTGTTCTTTCGAGAAGTTTTATAATTCGTGGTGTTGGTACGAATATTTATGGCTGTTCCACCATGGGCTGTTCCGTCTGGATGGTTTTTATGGTATAAGTTTTGGTAAAGTGCGCTTTAGCAATACGCATGAGATCTACTTTATTTGATATTAAAAATTGGTTTAATTCTTGAATATGCTGATTCAATCCGTTGACGTTCTTCCACTAGACTATTTTATACAGTTGTGCCACTATAATAGTTTACTGACAAGTACTTTGGGGAGGTTCATCATAGTCCCCATATATGTGATTAAGTATTTGATTATTGTTTTTAATTCTGTTAGGTAATTTAGTTGTGAAATACTCATTTTTGGATTGAATTGGTTTTGATCGTCACTTACGGTCGGTTTTTTAGCTGCTGCTTAAGCGTATAATGTTCCAGTTCTAACTGATTTTTGTTGATAGTCTCTGTTGATTTTCTTCTATCTCAGGTTCGGATAAAGTTTTTAGTGTAAATATTATGTACAACACAACCTCTGTAGTTGGCTTGATGGTTTTCTGAATACACTTTACTATGTTGTCTTTCACTTTCACCTTCCTAGGACATTCTATAGTAAGGTGGGAATAAACACACTATACACACTTTTAACTTCGTTGACAAAAGTTTTTCGTATGTCCGTATTGTTAACATCTTATGCACTCTGGGATTATTTTATTCGAGTGTGAGTAGATAGTGTCCCCTTCAGATCAATCTCCCTAGAAAAGTTACTAGAAAAGTTACTAATTTTTCCCCAGATTGGCCTTGAACTCAAGCGAACCCGCAACCACCTGTTGAAAACGACGAAAAATGACAAAAACGACGAAAAACGACGAAACCGTCGAAAAAAGCAAGTAAACGATGTCGTTTTCGTCGTTTTTCGCTTGAGTTCAAGGCCAATCTGGGGGAAAATCTAGTAACTTTTCTAGGGAGATTGATCGGAAGGGGGACACTATCTACTTGTGTTGTGCTTCGAATGTAACGCTGTAATTCATAAATAATTTTGTTTATTGTTGTTTTTTTTTAATTTCAAGTCGACGAAGAACATTGGCAAGGGTATTTTGCTACAATTTTGTTTGATGTTGTAGAGTCTTTCAACTTCATGACCTAGTAATTCTATGTTGCTTTTAATTTCACCTACCTATATATGTGGAGTTTTTTTAGTACTACTTACTCTAAACGATTTGTTTGTTTTTGGTTTGTAAGTATGAAATTGTGTTTTTATTACTAGGGCCTTTACTATATGTTTCTCCTGTTTTGAGCTTTACTCTAACCTGTTCGCTCGCGTTTGTTGCTGATGCTATTTTGCAAATCCGTCAATAGATTGCTATTAGCAACTCCTTCGGTAAAATTCGGTTCAATTTGTTCGTTGCTATTATCTTGTTCTTAGTTGTAGATTGTTGAATATGTTATTGCTCTTATTTGATCCTAACCTTTACTTGATACATATGTTGGTACTGTTGTGAAAAATGTGGAATATTGTATAGAAATATATCATAGTGCCGGTTGATAGTACACATTTGTCCATTTTGTCCTACGTAACCTGTTGGATTTGTTTGACTGGGCTGTAATCAAAACTACACTTTTTTAATATTAAAAACGTACGTTTCGCTTACTATATTAGTATCATCAGGTAAATTGTTAAAAAAGTATAGTTTTGGTTAGTGGTGACGATATTCTTCAACATTGTTGGAAACCAAAGGTTTCAAATTGTAGAACTATAGTTTATATTGTTGGCCATTTATACGAACCATCCTCTGCTACTTTTAGTTATTATTTATTCTGAAATTCCCATTTGAGAATTTTAACGTTTATCCTATCACATTTATTTTTGTAACGTACAAAAACTAGCACTCTTTATCACATTAAACTGGATTTCGGAGCAGAACACAAGTCTATCTATCGTTCGATATTAAAATGACTGCTCCCAACTTAAATTTAGTTCAACTCCAAAAATTATAGTTCTTTGTCTTTATTTAAAAAAAAATTATGTATGTTCTTATTTGGTTAAACTCACTTGTATAACATTGTATATGGTAAACTTTCTTTTGAACTTTTTGTTTACTCTGTTAAACAATTTTAAGGGTATCATAAATTTTAACGACATAGGATAGTTGTCTGCAACATGCTTTCTTTCTATTAGTTTCTTTTTCGGGCTTCTTCACGATTCACAGATAAAATAAGTTTCAGTTCTTTAATACTTTTCCCTACAGCCTTTGTGGTCGTTACTTTTTAATTTAGTTTTCGAGTCTAATAATGTAACAGATACAGATTGTTAAAATTATGTGGTAACAATTTTGAGTTTTTTTTACTAATAATAGTTTGGGTATTAATAGCAGAAAAATAAACAAAATATTTTCCAGTCGTTATTTTATACATTTTTAGTAATTAAATTTTACATTTTGCGCTATAATTTAATGAGATATGTTTTTTAGCTTGATTTAGGGATTAATAGGTCAGTTTTAATGAGGTTATTTATTTAGTAATGATTTAAAATTAGATGCTGAAGAAATAGTGAGATTGCAATCCAAAACTACTAACGAATAAACTCACTAAACTATCGATAAAACTCAAATAAGAAGAAAAGGGAGTGAAAGAGAATAATTTTTATTTATAGTTAAAAGTTTACATTTTATGAAAAAAATTAGATACTAATCAATACTTTCTAGAAAACAGAGGTACATTATTTTTTTTTAATTAATATTAATATAAAAAAAAGTGATGAATAGAATGATTTTATTAATGAAAACTGTACCTCTGCTTTTTTGTGCAAAGAAGCATACATGCATAAAAACACTAAATTAAGAAAGTGGTATTTACAAGTGAAAAACATTTAAATAAATTAGTAAGCAAATTGATTAAACAGAGTTTTACAAATAAAAATAATAGAGGTAGAAATTGTTTGGTAAACAAAGCATTGGATGTATAGAATAAATACTAATTTACTAATGTATTTACAAATTATAATGTGTATTAAAATAAAAAGATGAAAAATGTTTTATGACTTTTAATGAAATATTTTAAATGTATTGTTTACCAAAGTAAGTATTTAGATTTTATTTTAGATTATCTTAAGAAAAATTATTTACAAAGGGAGTAGACAGAATGGTTCCATTAGTGCAAAATTTTTGAGAAATTTTACCTTATTAAAGGGATGAATTTAAGTAAAATTTTCCAAAAAAGGGTTCCTCAAATATTAAGTTTCTCGACAAAAAAAAAACCTTCAGCGCCCCAATATACATTTAAAAGTAAATATACAGGATGTTTCAATATTTGGAGGCCAGTTTGGAGATCATTGTGTACCCTTACACAGCTTCCTCTTGATAAAACTATTTTCTCCTTTCATAGAATATTTGATTCTTTCAAAATATAAAAATAATAAATAACTTTTTTTATCGTTTTGGTCTAATTTGTATAATAACCCATAGATAGTTCATGCCAATTATATATATTATTTTGGTTTTAATGGTTTAAATGTATTTATTTCCAATGTAACAAAACTAAAGAAAAATCCAAGTTTGTTATTATATCAGAGTAGGTATGGTTTAGGTTCGTGTATTGGGCAGTTTCTGAAAATGTTGATGTTATTTAATAATTTTAAGTATATTGGTTGTTTTTATAAAAAAACGAAGTTTACATAACAACTAAAAATGTCTGCATAAAGTTTTAAGGGCTTAAAGAATTACCTTTGATAAAATCATGAATAAATAAAAACATGATAAGTTTGAATTATTCAAAAAAAATACATAAATATAGAAAAAACTATTATATTAAATTAAATACTCTGCATATTTACGTTTAGAAGTTACGCAATGTCTTTTTGAAATTGATAATAAACAATAAACATAAAAGTGCCAATAAAAAAAACGTGTTAATAATGTAAATATTTATTAGACAAATTATTTAAAAAATTTCTGTTTTCTGTTCCTAGTCAGGTCTGGGCCCCCAATAAGGCGAATCGTTCTCGTCCGGATGGATCGAGCAACCGCAAGGTATGCTTAGGCGAAGAGCTCCAGAAATAAGAGCAGTATTCCGAATTTAAGCCTTGTAAACTAATAACAGCTCTTGCGATGAATAAACTCTTCTGGTGCGAAACAGCATTACAAGTTTTTTTAGAAGTTTTTTTCGCCATGCTTACAACGTGATCATACCATGACATGTTTCCCAAAATTGACCCAAGCAAATTTTTCGATGAAGCCACTGGAATCAAGTGTTGTGATATAATTATGTCAGGTTCCACAACGTTGTTAACGTTTTTAGAAAAAACGGTTGCATAGGATTTCTTACCATATATCTCTGCTTGGTTACTATCACCCCAAGCTTAAATTTCTTCTAGGTCTTTATTAAGCTGAAAAACTTTTTGTTATCTAGATGTGCTTGATTTTATCGATTGTTTGGTTACATTAATTTCGAGCTGTGACGAAATTGGTGCGATTTTGGAAGGTGGGGTTTTTATGTCGTAGGTGGTAGGAATTTCCCAGGTAACACAGACCTCTCTTTTATATTTCTAAGAGTTTGATCATATGCGAACTCCTATTGCGGGGTCTCAGTAATCGCTTTATGCAGTAACTAAGCGAAATTCTCACTGGTGTCCCCAGGAAAAATCTTAGAGACCTCACATTCCATTTCCCATGTTCCGTATTATTGCAAGCTCCTACAGATTTCCCGAAAGCAACCTGAATAAAAAATTCTTATTGCTCGCTCTTAAAGGTATTCCGAGTCATACATAAATAAGAAATTCTTCCTAAAATTATCACGAATATAAGCTAAATAATATATTATCTCTGCTAGTTCTTAAAGTTATTTCTAACGATCCGAACGTAATTTAAACTTTAAATACAGAGAGAACATCAATAACCAGATCACAATGATGAGGATCAGAAGTGCTGCCCCACTGTGAACTCATTTACGACTGAATTCTCGAAAAATCGCTTAAATACGTCAATTTTAATTCCTATTGAAGAAAAATTTCATCCTTAACTTAAACCCCTAGAATAGCGAAGCTACCACCTTGAAAGGTGGTGGGTAACACTTCTGGTCCTCATTATATATATATATATATATATCACTAATCTAATATTTCTTTAGTTGATTAATCGATTATATAGGAATTATAATATTACTTCCCATCTGTCATTTTTCAATTAAAAAGAATACTAGCTTTAGGCCAGTCCTAACGTTCTGTTATTTAATAAACCCAGCAAACTAACAGTATCCAAGTATCACAACTACGGACAAACGCACAGACAGGTGCAGTTATAGTTGACGTAGATCACTGTAAATTTTATGAGGGCGAGCTAAGGCAACCAGCTATTGATTGCCGAAATTTGAAACAGTTCTAGAGTAATGACTGTGACAGAAGGGCGGAAATTATAAAGTCAATAAGTACCTTGGCTTTGCTTTGCTACTTAATGATTAAAATGTCAGTCAGAATAGTCACGGTGTTAGTAGACGTAGTAGTATATTGCTCAGTGATGGGATAGATGGCGACACTCGTGCCGACGTCGGTCTGATGCAATCGAGCATATTATATAGATCTTGTACAACTCTAAATAGCCCTTGAAAGCCACGCCAGAAGCACTGCATGTGAATATTGCAAAGCAACTTCACACAGATCTCAACAAAAGCAGTTAAAGTAAATTTCCCACGGAACTCGCCACAGGCACTGCCTGCGATGATCATACAGCTAGCTTTTATGCGAGCTTAGAGAGACCTCGATATGAGCAGTAAATGAGATTTTCCCAAAGTGCTCGTTACACGATGTCGCAATGAACTAGCCACAATATTTCACAGAGAACTCGCCAGGGTGTATTGTTCCAGAATTTCCACGTGTGAAATCGTTTAGTCTTCGCTGGGAATACGCCGGTGGCGAACATTTGGAGGAGATATAGAGCTCTCGACAACCTCTTAGAGAAGTTACAAACAGTTGTCACAATCTCCTAAAATAAGATCACCGAGCTCTCTTTAGGACCTCTTTGTGTTACCTGGGTTTTGGTAGCGACAGATTTTTTACATCGTCGATCAAACAAAGGTTTGCCATTGGAAGAACCTATTTTAACACACGGGATATAAGCCTCCATGATAAGTCAAAATAACCTCGGACAACGCTCTAGTGCAAATCGATGGGTCGTCCACATGGAAACAAACGTCCAATCAGTTAAAAGTTCTAAACTATTCTTTAAGATCCTCCCACTCTGCTGATTTATAATGCCACACTTTGCGTGGTTTAGGCACCTCGTTGGTACTAACTGGTAGTTCACTCGATATTGAAATGAGTTTATGGTAGGAAGATTACAACGGTATAAATTTCAGGATGTATTGTCAAAAAGAGGTCTAAGAGACTAGTAAATTATCCAAAACGATCCGAAATTCGTGTTGGTTTACCAACGAGCCGAGTGAGGCTGCAGCTGATTGCGATAGATTTGGCTTGGCGGCCTTGTTTGTCGTTTAAATTTGAATCTTTAAGCCAGTTGAAGTTGTGGACATTAAAATCACCGAGGATAGCGATGTCAGCACTAGGATAATTGGTTTAAAGAAAATCTACGGTATTTGCTAATGAGGAGAATAATGCTCTGAATTGTGTATCACTTGAAGACCTATAGAGAAAGAAGATAAATATAATGATTTGTTGAGATGTTATTTTTAACCACATGACATCAAGGTCTGTAGGTTGTAATCATCTAACGTCATATATTTTAAAAGTCAAATTCACTTTTATTTCTCTTTTATTTTATTATCTTAAAAATCATATCTATTTATCAGAATTTTTTTCTATCACTTTACAAGTTTTCAGACCACGCAGAAACTTTGAGGATTTACTTTGTCGGTACTACGAGCAAAGAGCCAGCAAACAGCCAGATGCCAAATTTACGTTTGAAGTGGCAATAAAGCTCATATCCGGGATAGAGGTAGCTGACTACGTTGTTGGACGAACTGACTTGGTTTTCACAAGTTTGGAAATTTTGGTGTACTAAAGTTGATATTAGTATTAAGACCTCTAACAAAGTTACTTGGTTAACTGTTTGAATGAGTGGCCAGTGAATTAGTTTACCTCCGTAATATTTTATTACTTGAAGTACCATCGTGCACGTGTTTGCTCATACTCTAAAACCGGGAATACTGGCACAGCGACGAAACGTTGAATTACAGGGGTAACTTCATGCTATCTAAGTTGTGATAGGATCACACCGGGCGATGCCTTGCGGGATTTGGCATCTACGATCTAGATATTTTTTATTACCACCTTTACGGTCGGGACCGTGGTGACGCTACATATCAAATATTGACGATTAAGATCAATCACTCGTGCTGTCCTCAATCTCCCCTGCTGTCCTCAATCGCTCCTGCTATCCTCAATATCTCCTGCTGTCCTCAATCTCTCCTACTGTCATCAAGCTCCCCCGTACGATTAGTTACCTTTAAATTTATTACACTCCATCACTTAAAATATTTTAGTCCGTCTATGTATAAAATTCAAAATTTTGTTGAACTGACTTGTAGATTAGGCAATCGAGAATTGGCGATTCGAACTATATGATACTCGTAAAATTATACATTTTTCTGTACTTATTACACACCTGGGTATAAACAATATTAATTTTCATCGTGTGTGTGCCGAAGACAACCTGAAGATCTAGCGAGTATAAAAGGTTAGTAGCTATATTATTTTAATTTTTTTTATCTAAATATTGAACTAAAATAATAAATGTAATTCTCATCCACTTATTTTCGCCATTTGATTTGGCACATTCAAAGCAAAAAATATACAGAATGATATCATTTATTAGAAATTAGAGCAGAATCTGATTAAGCATTTTTGGATAAGGTGATTTACTTCAAATCGACATAAAATATGCTATTGCACTTTCTTAATGGACATTTCTAGTTATAACGAATTTTATATTTATCAAAAGTGTAAGTCGTATGGTATATAGTTACGACCATCACTTTCTGTTATCAATCGCAAAAAGACCGAATTTAAAAGCTTCTTTTATTACCTCATTTTTAATCCTTCTAGAGCTGTCTCCTGTAAATTATTGAAACATCATGTATATTGAACAATGACATAATATTTTCAATTTAGAGATAAGTAAATAAAAATTTAAAATTAGTTTCTTAAATTCTGGGAAAAACCATATTTATTGGTTTAAAGTTTTATCAAAGGTATTTAAAATTATAGCCCAAAAATAACGAAATTTTCGTAAATACACAACATGTAACTTGGCAGTAGAATTAAGGTATGTGTACCTACTAAAAAATGGTTTCTTGTTAATTAAATTAATTCACGCAATATTCGTTAACTTTCAATATTTACCTAATAATTTTTTACATATACTTTGAATGAGGTTGAAATAAAACTACAGGAACGTATGCTTTGATTTATCGATTCTTCCACCCATAGTGAGTTTCATCAGGATTTTAACATTTTTAAAAAATTATGTTATAATAATAATTTAAAGTAGATAATAAGAAATACATACAATACAAACACACATTATTTTAAGTTAATAAAAACAGTAATCTAAATTAATATCAAGTAGATATGACATTTTCACTAAAAAAAATGATACATATTTATTTAGTAATCAACCTAATTTATCAAATGTTCTTAATGACTTTCTGTACTGCATTAATAAAAATTGCTATTTTTTTTGTGAAAATGTATGTACTTGACATTAAATTGGATTAATGCTTTGCGGGATTTTAATTCCATACTGGAAAATCTGTAATAATTTCTAAACATAAAATGACTAGAAGAATAAAAATTTTTAGTTAAACATAGTAAATCGTTTTAAAGTAACAAAAAGAATGGTTTTTAATGTTTTAATTTTTTATGCCTTTCTTTTATTATAACCTGTATAATAAATTAGCAATTTACTTACAGATAAAAATTTGCTATAATTGTAAAAAGGAAATACAAAGCACATTTATTAGCTCGTTGTTCCCGCTCCGACCTAACTGCGGTAAGGATGGAATACGCCACCAGAAGGGAAAATAAAATGTTAATCCTGGCTTCTATATACCCCCTTCCGACGCAACCACACCACCGCCCAGAAAATAAATGGAAGACTTGATCGAATACTGCCTGAACCAGAGGCTTGAATTAGTATTATGTTGCGACTCAAATGCTAGAGGTAAGTGACTATATAATATCTAAAAATCTTAATATTTTAAATAAAGGTACTACTCCAACTTTCTTTCTCACAATAAAACACTAATAGATATCACTTTATCTAAAACTCTTATCTATAAATCAATTCTAAACTGGCAGATTTCTGATCACCTCTGGTTAATATTTAAAATAAATAAATTTGATGATGCCCACTTCCACTATATCTCGCGACCCCAAAAAGTCGGACCGAGCAACTTACGCTCATCTTCTTAAAGAGGCTCTGTGTGAGGTGGAGCCAGCAACACCGAATAATAGCAGTGCTTTGGGAAAATATTCTAATAGTATCCAAAATACAATACATAGCGCTTACAAGAACTTTTGCTCCCTGAAGCTGGTCCAAAATGATCAGACTACCACCGCTCACTCAAAATAATACAAAAAAGTCGTCAGACAAAACCATAGAAAGGCATGGAAGTAATAGAAGGTTTTCTATAACAGCAAAGCTCCAAATAGCCTTTTCAAAAAACCCACAGCGCAGTATCGGTGCACTAATTAAAAAAGATCGCACGAAAACTGCAAACCTCGAAGAAAGCACCAAACTTCCACTGTCAACGCATTTTCCTGACTCGGTCACCACAAATGTGGTTGACTGGATAGAAAAAGAACACAGCCCATCCGTATACGATTATCAAACTTAGGTGGGCAATTTGCAGCTGCAGCTTCTCCCCATTCAAATCGCCAGAATCTGACGTAATCTATCCAGCACTTCTTGTCGCTTCTGTTCAGGGTGCGGCATATACTCCAAATCCTTGAACCTAAATATAAAATGGGCTTCGGGAAACAGTGCCAGCGTACCTCAAACACTACTCACCCTAGATAGGCCACGAATTTCCTCAGGATTAGTACTAAAATGTCCAAGCAGTGGTCGAAGCATCAATCAACAATGTGGTCACCTTAAGACGGATCAAAAGCCATGCCACATCAAAAGGTAACCGTCTCACCGATTCATTGGCCAAGAAGGCACCCAACCAAAAAATATTTGGACCTAGCTTCTTTATTGGACTAACGACATTGGTCGTGGCGAACCTCGTTAAAGATCACTCGCTTGTGTAACATTTAAGGAAAGATGGGATGAAACAAGAAGCTGTAGAGTTTCTAGGGAACTCGTAAATTATCCTAATAACAGAGCAGCTAACAAATACTTGTCCATGACTAGGCAGAATCTGCGCATTTTAACAGGTATTCTGACTGGTCACTGTCCAGTACGAAAACATCTCAACATCTCAACAACATGGGGCTGTCAGACACCGCACCCTACAGAGACAATCGATCACATCTTCTATGATTGGACGACACACTCATCAATTGGAAAAATTGTGTTCGGCGAGTATTGGCGAACACCGGCCTTGGCAACGTTGTCAAATACATTAAAACTGTAGGCTGACTGACGAACTTCTCACTTACTGAGAAGGATGCACAACGGGTCTAATAAAGCCTAAGTGCTGTGGGATAACCCACTTGTGGAGCAACCCACCCTCCCCACCTTACAGATACAGAGATACAGAAAGGACTACTTTTTATAATCTGACTAATATATTATTTGTATTATATTTTATGTTATTTTTGATTATATTAAAATTCGTCGAGAAAAACTCGAAATAAATAAAATATATATAAGGATAGTAGATAATCTGTGATAGTTCTGGCGCACTCCTTATTGAAATTAGTATGGGAAATCGCTAATGTCTATCCTGGAAATTTTTTGGCTCATTCAAGGTCACTCGAGACCTGTTCAAGAGCTTTTAAACAGATCTCGAACAGCTTTAAATAGCTCTTGAACAGCTCTCGTCTGATGACGTCACGAGTGCCCTTGAAGGAGCCAAAATATTACCAGAATGGTCCTTAGCGATTTCACATGTTAATTTCCATAAGAAGTGCGCCAGAATTGTCATAGCCTATCTACTGAAGATCTATCAAAAATACACATTTTCGTTTTTCACGAAATTAAAAAAAAAACTTAGAGAATACATTTGAAAGTACTAATAAAATGCTTCAAAACTGTTTAAATTTATTCAATTTTCTTTAAATCTCTAAATTAGAATATTAAATGCTGAATAAGAAACCAAAAATTTTTTAAGACAATTTTTTTTTATAAAAATTAGGGTACAAATCGTTATACCACTTAAGTTCGCAACAAATGGAAAACTTTTTTATTATCAATTTTATGGAAAAAAGTTATTCGTCATAAAAAGTTCTGCGTGGTCTAAAACCCGGAATAAGGCCAACAGATATCAATTTTTTTTAGTCATATACAAGGTGGGTCGATAAATGTGAATTTTTTCCGAGATTAAAGTACCTTTATTTTTAACAAAATCAAAAAATATTATTTAGAATTGAAAATTGGATATTAAAAATTTAACCACGTATATCTCAGTACCCTATGATCATCAAATATCGCTCTAAAATAAATCTAAAATGTTATTATATTATTGTAGACAACAATTTTGAAAAAATAAAAATTCTTATTTTTTTAATGCAAATTGATATTATTGCATATCTGAACGTAGTTTTCAATTTTGATCAACTTTTTCTTAAACCAATTTTCGATATTGATAAAAATAGGTGTAGTTAACTTGAATGCTTCACATTCATAAATTACATTTTTTGACACACCTCGTATATGAGTAAAAAAAATTGATAATTGATGGTTGTATTTTAGGGTTCAATCCATGCAGAACTTTTTATGAAGAATAACTTTTTTCCATAAAATTGATAATAAAAAAGTTTTCCATATGTTGCGAACTTAAGTTTACACACTGTACTATTTATATTGCATGTACTTTTCATTTTGTGTCTTAAATTATCTAAAATAAATCTCACGATATATTTAAAAATGTTAATGTCCTGATTAAGTAAATATGTGTCAAATCAAATCCTAAACATTCCTAATATTTTATTCCATCCTAATCCTAAGCATATATAAAAAATCAATAATTGGAGTGAATCCGCTTATTATAAATTAAATCATTGATAACTTATTTTAAAAGGATATGGACTAGAGACTAGTGCTAAACACCAACTTCTAGGCTTAGTCGTTTGAGAAAGATAGCGTAACGTCACCGGTTCTATTCCGGGATAAGGAAGGTTTGGATCCATATTTATTGCTGATTCTGAGCCTGTTCCGGAGCCTGAGCCAGAGATTGATTCTGAATCTGAAAAAGAAATAAATTTAATTAACAACAGTATTCATTTGTTTATTATTAAAATTAATATACTGTTTATCCATGACGATCATAAAGTGTCACTGTTTTATAATGGAAACTAATAAAGAGGCAAGTTCAACAAGTAGCCCAAGTTTATTAATATCAGTTTAAAGTGTATTTTGCCGCTGTCCGAGGCCTCCTTTCTCATTAATGTTCATTATACTCATGGGTTTTTCATCATTTTCCCTTTTGAAAACACATTGCCTTTCAATGTTAATTCTATATTTCCCATTAGGGACATCGCACACAGTCTATTTTGTATCAAAATATACTATATAGTTGAGTATATTTAATACGGATATAAAATTAGTAAAGAATAAATAAAAATAGGAACGTGGAGCTTAACGTCAATAACAGGAAGATTAATAATGTTAGGAAAACTGGAAATGAAAATAAACAGTATTCAGTAAAAATTAACCAGGGTCAAAGATTTTCCAGCAGAACTCAATAAAATTAGTAAGAAAATTCATTGCAATTATCTATAGAGTATTAAATTAGTAAATAAATCTAGAACATGAAGTTTGCGTTGAAGGTGCTGTTGATACTATTAAAATTATATACAGATTTGTAAAGAATAATAAAAGAAAAATATAAAATAATAATATAAAAGATTTAAACAGTAAAATCGGAGACAACATATAACTGAAATAGAAAAACAGTATAGAAAGAGACAGAAAATATTAAAATTATGTCAACTGCTTAAAAATAGTTTCTAGGAGCAAGCACAAGCATAGATAAAGCGCCCAATATCAACTATAGCCCAAGGCTAATCCGACTTTTTGAGGCCAAAAAACCTAAAAATGATTACAAAAGAGGGGAAAAATGATTACAAAAGAGGGGAAAAATGCACTCCTGCACATGTAGCGGTTTCGAAAGGGTGAATTGTAGATAATAAATAAGTCTACAATTTTATTTCAGACCATTTTTCAACATGACCTTAAATTTTCCGAGATAATGGCGAAAACCTTTTTTTAATTTTTGAGTTTTTTAAATTCAATTTACTTGAAATTTTGATGAAATGTTTGTTTTAAAGACTTTTAACATCGATTTGTCGATAATTGCAAACTTGAATAGTTTATGAGACATTAAAGTTTTTCGAAAAAAATGAAATTTTTTTAATCGAAAAATTGATTTGAACCTAAAGTCCAATTAAGATGAGGTTTTTTGCATTTGCTTCCTAAACTCATCTGAAAAAATTTAGCTACTTTATACCATATTTTTGTTGGAAATTTCATTTGTGCAGTGCAAAATGCATTCGGAAAAATGCATTCTCTTAAGACACTTAGAAAAAATTCATAGCTTGGTTAAGATCACCTGGAAAGGACACAAATCAAGTTCCATGATTTTTGGAGGTCGCTGATCCCGGATATGACCTGTAAATTTGTCGCTGACCTTGAGCTTAGGATTGCGGATGAACTTCATCTCCGAGGCTTCTCCTGAAATTCACTCTCAAATGAAACGGGACTTCATCCAATTTTGCACTTGCAAATATACAAATATACCCTCTTTAGATATTGTCAAAGCGTCAACTGTCGGTAGGATTGTCCCTAAATTGGCTTTCCTCCCAGAAGTGGCCTTTAAATACATGTTGTATCTATAGGTCTCCAGTAACTGGATACAAATCGGCCTGTACGGGTCAGGTACATTAGACTTCCTAAATGTCAGCGGGGCATATTTTATTTTGCAATGCAAAATTGATTCGGAAAAATGCATTTTCCTAAGACACTTAGAAAAAATTCATTACTTGGTTAAAATCACCTGGAATGGACAAAAATCAAGTTCCGGGGGTTTTCGAGGTCGCTGATCCCGGATATGACCTCTAAATTTGTCTATCACTGACCTGGATCTTAGGATTGCTGATGAACTTCATCTCCAAGGCTTCTCCTGAAATTCACTCTCAATTGAAACAAGACTTCAACCAATTTGGCACTTGCAAATATACCCTCTTTAGATGTTCTCTCAAAGCGTCAACTATCGGTAGGATTGTCCCAGATGTGGCCTTTAAATGCATGCTGTATCTATAGGTCTCCATTAACTGGATACACTGGTCAGGCACATTAGACTTTCTAAATATCATGAGCTGCAAGGTCTGGGGATTTCTAGAAAGTATTGAAAAAGGTTTTTGCCTGGTAGTACATTGCTAAAACTGTTTCGCAATCTGTTTTATGATTATCACTACATTCTTGGTAAAATCTCTGGATACGTCCAGAATTGGTGGTTCTATCGAATCTTCTTCTACTAATTGCTTCTTCATTAACGGTTTTCTACAGTGGTCTGTCGCCACTCGGATTCAGACCTTGCGCAGGAGTAGGAGCCGAATTCGTATCTATTGTAATAACCGGTGAATAAAAAACACCAGTGTAATCTATAAAAACTGGAAGGTTACCTATGGTTACCAGTGTAATACCCTATATCCAGCAGCGTACTGTCACCACTCTCCTAGGAGAGAATAAAGGGCCTGGAGCGTTAGTCAAGGCTCTGAAAAGATGGGCGCGCTTTCCGGCCGAATTCACTGGACGGGTACGGCCACTCTTCAGTCGAAAGGGTAGTTCGTTCTCTCGCGGTGTTGCAGAGTCTTTACCTTACTGACAGGACTTTGGGGGATAGGGAGAGTTTCACTTTTTGTTACTAAATATTTGATTCTTTGATTTATTTTAAGTCGTTACTCTTTCTTTATATTTTCCCTTACAACCCACTTGAGAAAGAAAAATTAAAATACGCTAATGAAATTTTACTGTGTTTATTAAAAAAAAAAGACTATGAAAAGTTTAACAACAACAAAAAATATCTATATAAAAAAATTAAAAAAGAAAAAAAAACAAATAAAACTGGAATTGGGAATTTGAAACCTTTGGTTTTCAACAATGTTGAAGAATATCGTCACCACTAACCAAAACTACACTTTTTAAAACACTTTACGTACGTTTTGATGATAGTTTATCATCGTCTCCTGATGATGCTAACGTAGTTAGCGAAACGTACGTAGAGTGTTTTAAATAGTGTAGTTTTGGTTAGTGGTGACGATATTCTCCAGCAAATAAAACTGACTGACTGAATTTACAAAAAAAAACTTACAACGCGAAACCTGATAATTATAATAAGAACCCAACTTATCGCGAATATCACAATCCCCTTAGTAATAAAATATAAAAAAAACATATACTGCAAAATATTTTTCGCTTAACTGAAAATGCACTAAAGACCAGAAACCCAGAGAGCCTTTCCTTAATTTTTTTCTGAGGAACTTTTTTTTATAGCATAAAAAAAAACATTCGTGAGGCCTATATTTTTTTACATGTACATTCGCTGATTGGCTGCTATCTCCATTTCCCGCGACTTTTTGACCAGTTGTGGGATTCGGAGCAACCAAGGCCGTGCGCTTTCGTTTTCCCATTGGCCATGGATCTGATCCAGTACCACGCGTTGAGGGCGTCAATTGTAATACATTTCACAACTGTCGTTTCGCTAATTCAGCGCATTTTCTATTTTCTGGCAGTTCGTGCCTTAGCACGAAATTCAACTCGATATGTTTTGCAAATTGCGACATGATGTGACTTTGTTTAAAATAAAGAATTTTGTTATATACTGTGGATTAAATATCATACCTTCGGGTTCCTTGACCCTACCTTGTTAATTTAATAATTTAAAATATTATGAATTATATTTTTTTCTTTAAATTTCTCTGTGTTTCTTTAGTCTTTATTACACTATATACATATACTCATGCAAAGGCGTTTCGTGCGTTCGTAAACATTTCTAAGGCTGCTCGGCAAAGTTCGGAGATCTTGCCAGAGATTACCTCGTTATTCTTATCTAAATTCGGGACATCTATATGACTTGAGCTGCATAGGTCCGGATTAAGTTTTTCGGGGGCCCGGGCCTGGGAGCTCACGTCCATGAATGTGTCATATTATAAGACGATTGTCAGTTTGTTGGCGCGAATGTTACAGGAAAACTAATGTCCACGTTCCGGTGCACTATGTACCCGGGGGTAATCGCCGGTGCCAGATTTAGAATCAGCAACCTAAAAAATGAATTTTAAGAGAAGCTGACGTTCATTAGTAATCCTAAGCTCCAGATTGAAGAAATTTGGAGGTCATATTCGGGACCAGCGACCTGCAAAACCCGTGGATTGGAGTCCACACCAGGTGTTCTTGACCATATTATAAATTTTTAAGAAAATGCATTGTGCAGTGCACAAGTGAAGTTTCTAACAAATACATGATACAAAGTAGATACTTTTTTTCAGATAATTGTAGGAGGCGAATGCCAAAAACCCCATCTCAATCCGACTTTAACGTCAAATTTCGGACATTTTGGCCCTTTCTGTGCTTTAGTTCCTCGCATATTGTTAGTTCCTACCTCGATTCTAAGATAACTGAATACTATGAATTTAGCACAGTAACATGGGCCTTCTTTTGCTAAAAATTAATTTCTCGAAAAATAAACACCTACAAGTTGTTCATATCTTTTTTGTTTCATATAAAATTTTATAATTCCCTTTTAACCAGATTAAATTATTACATTAATAGTTACTTTTAAGTGATACTATGATTTTTATTTGTAACTTCATTATTTAGTTTGTTTAATGTTTTTATAGCGGCATTTTAAACATTATTTTTTATTCAGTGTAAAACTGTTATCACCTTTACTGCGGTTCTTGATTATTTTTGACAGTTATTTATTCTAATTCAATTTTATTAATGTTATGTAATTATTATCGTAGAGTTTAAGAAAGCGTGTCATTCAGTGGTTTCTTTTATATTTATAACTCAATAACTCATACTTTCCAGTATTTTAACTTTGGACGTTAGACCGTTGCATTAGCAGGAGCTAAAACGATTGGTAATAAATACAGTATAAACCGTCTAAGAGGTACTTGTAAACTGTATTTTTTCTGGTAGAGTTACTTTAGCTAGAGCTCTCTCAGTGTCAGAGATGTACAAATTAATAGAACTTATACATACAGTATTCTTTTTAATTATGGAATTGTACAATATAGAGACAGGAAACAGAATGCTCAATGTATAGGAATGATTTCAGAATCATTTAAAATGATGAATAATAAGACTAAAATAGGTGCCGATGATGTCTTGAAAACTTCTTGTGGAGTTTTTTGACGCTATGATATTCATGACTAGAATTTCCGAATGGTACCGATAATCATTCTTGGATATTCGTATGAAAGTTCGATATACAGTCGAATCTTCTATAGTAATTTCTTTCAATAACTTTGCTTACACTGCTTCGTCATCTCTTCTTGATATCCAAGAACCAGGCATTCATGTTATATAAAAAAAATTTGTTACGTTGTAGATGGAGTCATCCCAATTAAAATCTCTAATTGGTCCAACTCGATCGTTTAACTAGATTCGGAGCTGAAGAGTTCAAACTCAGAAATATCGTGTATTTTAAGAATATAAAAGTATCATGATTTGTTTTCACCCTAAGTTTTTATGATTTGAGAACATTACGTTTCAAGAAAACCGAAGAAACTCAATATTATTTTTACATCATTAAACTTATTTTCCGACTAGAAGACTAAGTTGATTTATTGAGTTTATTAATGACAATCGATCAGAATGAACGTTGATCGATGAGCAATAATTGTAGATTAGTGAAAAACTGCAATATAGCTTTTACAGGGTAGTTAACATATAATATTTATTTACAGAGAATTCAAGTGAATTCGCCTATACGATACTGAGTTGATTTATTTAGTCTATTGATGACGATCAATCAGAAATAACTGTGCATCGATGAAAATATAATGCAATTGTAGATATAGATAATAATGGACGAACTATTATTTTATGTTATATCTAATGTATAAAAATTAATGTTTGTTTCTTCATATTTTATGCGCTATCGTACAGTTCATCCGATTGCGATGAAACTAAGTTCTTCAGCGTACTTCCGCAAAGGTTTTCGACTACAAAACATTGAATGGCCGAGATGAACTGTACATGTTAAGAAGCTTAACCTACATTCAACGGGTTTTCTAGAAGTGGAGGTTAAAACAGAATTCCGCTAAAGAGTTGCAAGTTACCTTATTATTTCCGAAATTGTTTCCATTGGTTTTAATTATTATTTGATAATTGAAATACACTAACTATATCGAGTACGGCACTTGAGTATAATTAGCATTATATTATAAAAAAGGCAACCTTCATTCGATAGGGACACTCGTACCAGTTGCACCTCCGTCATCAGTTTTAGTGGACGTCCGAGTTCCAGTGGCAGTTCCAGTTCGAGTTGGAGCTCGTGCCGAGAACCAACCAAATCCAAGCTGAAGGAAACGAAGCCAAGTTCAATTGTACCATACCGAAACCGTCAATCCGACCATCACGCCAGCCCTTCATACTATAAATGGAAGGTGGCGCCGGAGGCAATCCGAAACATGGACTTAGATGCTAAAAGACCGCTTGACGCCGCAAAGAGCGTCACAGAGTTCAGTTGATCATCACTCAAATATATGTTCCATTAAGAATTAAATGCCGCAAAAGAAAGCCGGTATATAATTGATATCATTAGCAATTAATGAATAAACAATCTAAGGTTTATAAAAATATAAAATGTGCAAAAGTTATTTTTGTTAATAATTTGTGTTTTTGAAATTATGAATAAAAAAAGTGCAATGATCTCTAAATTAAAATTAAACACGTTTAGTGTCGGTAAATCAAGTGGGAATAAGAGTGAATTCGGTATCGTTGTTTGGACATGATTGTGATCAATATTTGTAACTTCTGTAAACTTAATGATTTAATATGAATAGTAATTAAGCATGTAAAAGCTCTTCAGAATTAAAATCAGTTGTATTTGAATCGTTGAATAGTTATCTTAAAATTGAGTGGTCCTTCAAGTATTGGCATGTCCACTTTGAGATTAACTAAGTCGTTTTTCTGGCTCTATAACAATATAGAAAACTAGAGCAAAAACCAAAAAATTGATTAGTTGGCGCCCTTTAGCGCTAAATCTAGTTATGTGATATATTGGGCCAAAACTTGGATTCACCTAAGAATATATTTAAAAAATGAAGCTATTTTATCTTAAAATAGATTTTTATATGGATTTTTGTTGTATTTTATTTGAGATATTCAGAAAATCACAGGGCATATTAATTACCAATGCAATGGTACTTTGTTCGTTATTTGGAACAATCTGTATCTAAAGTTATATTATATTTTCATCATTCACTATTGTTATCGACGGTCTAAATAAATCAACTTAATGTCGTAGGCGAATTTATTCGTATTTTGTGAATATAAATATTATTATAACCACCCTTTAAAAACTCTATTGCATTTTTTCTGTATTCTATAATTATTATTATGCTCATCGATCAAACTCATTCCGATCGATTGTCAATACTAACTTAATAGATCAACTTAGTCTCGTATAATCATGACCACCCTATAAAAATAACAATGCATTTCTTCGAGTTGGTCCAATGGAAAATTTTACATTACAGCTGCATACTTTTGTGGTTTGACATGATTCGTACAGAGTGTTTAGAATGATTACACGATCGATACTATGTCCATAAATCTATTGAGATAAATATATTCTACAAATGTACTTAGCCTGATCTAGATAGATTTGCTCTTCGTGTAAATATACTTCTAGTGCAGTCCCGCTAGTCTGATATAACTGTATTTTTCTCAACAGTATACAGGTACCTTTACACGGGAGTAAACTGGTAGTAGACTGGAGTTAAGCCGTACCTGGTTAACCAACCAAGATAGAAGCTAGAATATGAAAGAGATTGAAAATTAATCAGACAAAACAATTGATTTCTAAATAACTAACCAGATGGAAAAAATGGTGGATTTAGAAGTTACTTGCTTTTCATGTGAAATATTTTAATATTTGCGCAGTTTTGTGTAACTAAACTAAATTAATAATGGAACTATTTCAAAATACATACCATACTTCTAATTAATCTTGTTAAATTAATTTATTTTTCCCTAATTCACGACAAAGAGATATCGCCTTGGATAGCAGATTATTCGCTAATTATGTCGGTAAATAAGTAGAACTCGTTTAGGGTGAATTACAGATTGAAATGACTATACCTGCTAAGTTTAGTTAATTATTTCCCAAGA
Organism: Neocrepidodera transversa; assembly: GCA_963243735.1. Classification (NCBI taxonomy): domain Eukaryota; kingdom Metazoa; phylum Arthropoda; class Insecta; order Coleoptera; family Chrysomelidae; genus Neocrepidodera; species Neocrepidodera transversa. The sequence goes on from OY725341.1 coordinate 28,527,144, forward strand.
CTTGGATATTACCCGGTTTCCTGACATATTGAATATATATTCTAAGACGTTTCTCCTCACAAACAACGACTAACCTATCGGCTGTCTAAATACTCACATATGTGACTGAGGAAATATGCCAGTTGTATTAATTAATCAAAATGACTCGACGCCTGCTTTTGACTAAATAATCGCGTCGGTCTATGTTCGCACCTAGATTTATGTTCGTGCCATTATGGAAACCGAATGGATACCAACTGAAGTGCTATATAAATTTCTTCCAATTATTTAAAGTTAAACACGTAAAATAATTTTTCAATAAACAATAATTTTCTGCTACAGATTTATTTCATACCAAGAAATTACTAGATTATGTTGAAAATTTGCCAAAAAATGGATGTCTATTAAATATGATCCAGCTACTTGTTAATAGATCACATAGATCAAAGTCTCTTTATGATCTTTATCTTTATTCGTTTGCTCTGATTATTTCTTTAATACCATTAAGTAACTATGAAACATAGAAAAAAATCTTTCTAGATAACTCTAGCAACTTTGTTCTTTAAATTGTGTATCTTTTTCTACTGATTGTCCTACTTTAAAGTTGTGTTTTATGACATTTTAATTGTTACGTACCATGTATATTATAATGAAATCATTTTATATGATTGATTGAAGTTAATTTATCATTGTTATTGTTATAAATAAGTGTTGTGTTCTGAAAATTATATTCGAAAGGTTTTTTATAGTTGAATATAATGAGTTTATTTAAAATAACTGGGTATAAAAGGAAACAATTTTTGTTATCAACAATTTTGGATATAACATTTACGATCAAGAAACGATTTTTTTTGGTTTTTGGAAAAAAAATGAGGGTGGAATTAAAAAATTCATATAAGATTTAATTAGTTTTGGACTTTATTCAAATATAAATATAGATTTTGAATGTTGTTAAATAGAAGAGAATTATTGATTGTAAAAAGATTTGAATATGTATGCAATTATACAGGGTGATTCATAGGGAAACGGACAAACGTTAACTGTGGATGAGGGTCACTGAGGTGATTCTAAAAAACCTCCATAAAATGGGTATTGCGCTTTTTATAACCGAGATACAGGGTGTTTGATCCATTTTGCCCATTTCTTTCCTTGCTCATAACATTTGAACCACCTTGTAGATTGTTTTGACATTTATCGCACATGACCTGCATATCTTGGTGAATGTACGGCTGTATTAAAATGTAACGAAATCCAGGTCAGGCTTGGCAAAAAATTCACAAATTTTTCCACCCAGTTTTTAAAATGCGTTTCTATATTTGGAAAGAGCACAAAAAACTGAATTATGTGATGTATTTTTTATTTTTGGCCAGACAAGTTTATTATTTAAGGGGGTGGAACAATTTGTGAATTTTTTGCCAAGCCTGACCTGGATTTCGTTACATTTTAATACAGACGTATATTCAACAATATATGCAGATATGCAAATGTCAAAAAAATCTACAGGGTACTTCAAATGTTATGAGCAAGGACATAAATGGGCAAAATGGATAAAACACCCTGTATCTCGGTTATAAAGAGCGCAATATCCTTTGTATCGGATTTTTAGAATCACCTCGGTGACCTCCATCCACAGTTAACGTATGTCCGTTTCCCTAGGGATCACCCTGTATCTAAATGAAGAAATAAACAAACATTTACAATTTAAAAATTTTATTTAAAACAAAATTCGGTTAGAAGAAATAAAGTTTTGGAGATTATGGTTATAAAAAATGATATGAAGAAGAGGAACAACGAACATAAAAAATTTAGAAAATGAGGAGAGGTAGGATTAATTTAAAATAAGTTTAACAAAGTGGGATACGACGAAGAAGAGGAAATTTACTTAGATAAATAATAACAAAAAGAGTTTTTTTAATATAGATCAGAACCCATCCCAAAATTTGAGATAGAGTTTCAAAATTTGCATAATGATTAAAAGGTATATCATTATAATACAGGATGTTTAATTATATTATGACTGTTTTTAAAAGCTTATATCTTCCAAACGGTTCTAGAGAATGATATGCGGTTTTCATAGTGAGGTTTAAAATTACTTAAAGTTTTGTTGTGGCATATTGATATAAGTAGCCTACTTCCGGTTTACTCGATATAAAAGTGACGTGTTTTCAGAGGACAATAGACAATATTTTTTAAATAGGTCATCCTGTATATTAAGTAATATTCTAAAAGACACATATTTTTACTTTGTAACGGTACCTTCAAGTTTAAATTCGGTACAGAGAAAGCGAAGTTTCAGAACTTTAACTGAAATGTCGAAAACACGGGTCATTTAATATGTTACAACAAAACTTAAAGTAATTTTAAACTAGCAGCCTTTGGATTTAGAACCGTTTGGAAGATATGAGCTTTTGAGAACAATCAGAATATAATGAAACACCCTGTATATTATTCTAGATAACATATCTTTTAGAGGTTGGTTTTGGAATTTTTTCTTTTATTACTAGATTCAGCTGTAGACATTTATGTTGATAAAATAAGATTTGTATAGTCTGCAACAATATATGCCCGTTTCGGATTAAGTACGGAGGCTTCGACTTAAGCTGTGGTTTCCTAGGAAGCGGTGCCGTCTTCTTACGTCCGCCAAAGTATGGTTGGTGAAGTCACAAAAACGGTGTCACGTATAATAGGGGAAATGGTTTTCAAGAGAGCGGTACTGCGCACCGTTTATGTTAGAGCTGTACCGTCTCGTTTCAATGCGGTCGTCAAGAACGTAGTAAACAGTTTATCAACGCTTTTTTACTGTGGTGTATAGCGATGAAGATTTTTATTGGAAGTTGAATTTTAAATAAATGAAGACAAATTAAAACCTCATAAGGACCTTCCTTTCTACGTTTATTAAATGATTTAGATTCAGATTCTCTTTTCTCTTCTTCTGATAATTTCTCTGGGTCTAAAATAATAACAAGTGCGTCGTGTAGATTATCCATAGTGACACTTCGTTTTCAGACTATACACTACTCTCTGTCGCTACGACGAACATGTCTATAACTGAGTATAATTTCATCTACTCTGTATATTTTTTCTCGTTCATGCATTTTAGCTTACGATAATAATTCAGAATTGAAGTAATACTGTGTAAATGTAATGTTTTCGTTCGTAAACCATTATTTTATGCTATTTACGGACCAGGCATTTGTTGGTTGCTTATTTAAAATTTCCTAATGGTAAGAAGTCTTATCCATAACAATAACAGATGGTCCATATAAATCTGGTAAAAATTTCTCTTTTAACTATTTTACAAACATCTCCGTATTCATAGAATCGTGATAATCGGCCAATTTTGATTTTGATGAAAATAAGAGATCCGCTCCATCAACAAAGCCAATCAATAGAGAGTTATTGCACGACATCTGAAATATACCGTATACCTTACGTTGGATAAGGTTAAACGTTAAACCTTATACGTTATGGAAATTTTTCATTCTGTCGATGTGTTTTGCTGATAAATAAAATGTTTTATGGTTAATAACTGACATTTAACCTAACCATTTAAAATTCAGGTATTTCTAAAAAGGGATTAACAGGGCTTGATGCAATTAAAAGGATTTGTTCCATATCTTCATATGTTCACCAATAATCAGCACATCTAAAATTTCTTCCATGTATCGCGAAAAAAAATAAAAAACTCTAAAAACTCGAGTTACTTTTAACTTTTAACAAAAAACGTAGCCAACGTGACACTAAGCCAAATAGTGCTAAGGTATAAGGTATACGGTATAAAAATTTGGTGTCGTGCAATAACTCTGTATTGTGTCATTTTTCTTCGCTATCGGTGTATTTTATGGATTTTATATTTTCGTCCTGCCAAATTCTTTTTGTTCTATCTTTAGCAAAAATCGAGGTATCATCCAAATATACAAATGAAAAGTACTCTTTAAAGTTGGTATAGTTTCTCAAAAATTCTATTCTTTTGTGAACGACACTGGCTCTTTCACACAAAGTCTTCCTGTTGTCTTCCTTTTTCGAATTTAAAACCCTATTTGTCTCATAACTCTCTTGTTCTGGAAATTTCAAATCGTATTTTTTCTTTTATTGAATCTAAAGACATGTTCTCTATTTCCATGCATTGAGTATATAGTGTCACAAATTTCAAATTTGTGATCGTCGGGAAAATCGACAGTATTTGAAAGACGGCGGCATTTATATTTTTCAACATTTTTTTTTCCCGGTTTTCATTTTTTGCAGTTTTCAATATTGCACGCTGGTGAGAACCGTGCATCATACGAGAAAAATAGTAGAAATCATTTTTGTAGTTAAAAATATTGTCTACAACTTTTATTCAAATCTTTTTTCTGTATAATGTATATATTTTTCTTTATTGCACTCCAAACTCAGACTTAGGCAGTGAAATAGTGTGCCACGTTTTTAAACCTTTTTCCCAATAAAATTTATAGTTTCGGAGCTCCAGCTTTGCAAAACTTTCACCTCGTAAATTATTAGTAAAAATATGGCTCGTAGTCTACAGAAAACTTTTCATAACGTATAATAATAATAATGATAATAATAATAATAATAAGAGTAAAAATGAGAAAAAAATGGTATATAAAAGAGCTCAAGTAATGAAAATTAATGTTTTAATATAAATACGAAACCAAACATTTATTAATTTAAAAAATGTGGCACGTTATTTCACTGCGCAAGTTTGAGTTTAAAGTGATATAAATAAAAACCTATGCATTATACAGAAAAAAGTTTTAAATAAAAGTTGTAGTGAATATTTTTATCTACAAAAATGATCTTTACTATTTTCCTCATACAATGTACGGTTCACCAGATATTTCACAAAACGTGATTTTTAAGATGGCGGCTGAAGCACACGTCCCACCGTCCCGCCATCTTGAATTTACTTTCAATTCCACTGACCGTGTTCCAACAATAGAATTTGATCTGTAGAATATTGAGCAAAAAAGTACCTGGTTCTTCGACTAATTCGCATTAAGGTCGTTTTGTTTCTACAGCCAACGAAGTTACTTTTATTTCGGTAATAATTTAAATATTTAAATAAAATCGCGCACGGCACTGCACTAGAATTAACATCGAATATAAGGTCAGAAAGATGGAATCACTCGCGTACTTGTTTCGCATACACAGCCAAGCTTATGGTATATCGCGGCCGGAGTCGACCTAGTTAGTAGCTGTGGCCGTCCCAATATTAGTTGCAGTCGCAGTCCGAGTTCCAGTGGCAGTCCGAATTGGAGCCGACAACCAGTCCAGAACCAGCCAGCGAAATTTAGAGATAGGTCAAGCTGAAAACTGAAGAGAGTCGAAGCCAATTTGTACCGTACCGGAACTGTCAATCCGACCACACCACGCCAGCCTAGCTAGCCGTATCTGTACCGTTATTTACACATCTTTCAGCCAGATTTTGAGTAATTAAATAAAGGATTTTTTTTCTTGATGATTTCTTTTTTTATTGTAAGTTTTATCATCCTAGCAGCATAAATACTCAGTTACTCAAACCAGTACGACAAGTAAAGACCGCTCTTCTGGCCGCCAGTGATTTGGTTGATACCATAACGACCTCTGAAGTATTTCTTCCCCACTGACGCTGCCCGAGCAGTGGCCTTCACACTATAAGCAGAAGGTAGCGCCAAAGGCAATACGAAACCTGGACTAAAAGGCGCCAAAATACCGCCTGATGACGAAAAGACCGTTACAGAGGTAAACACCGAAACCGGTCTATCAATGAACTTAAATATAAAATTATTTCGTTTATACAGAGCGTTCCAAAATACATTGGGTCCCTGTAAAAGATTGCATTATGAGCCTACTTTTTTTGCTCTGGCTCTTGGACTAAATAAGTTATGCTTAATAGAATAAGACACGCAGAAGTAATGTAATTGTGAAGATTTGGAATTAATTAAGTACAGCATTGTAAGTGCAACATCTTAAAAGCTGTATTACGCGTCACAACAGATACAAATTAAAATCGACAGACCGGTTTCGGAGGTTTACCTTCATCCATCAATAGTGTTCTTTTTCGCTTTATAGAATCAATGTATTTAACAAAAAGGCACAAAATCTCAGAACTGTGATAACTGGTAGTTATTTGCAACAATCTAAAACCGATCATAAGACACTGTAGATCAGGGGTGGCACCTCAAAAAAATTAAGGTCTACAAAAAATCAACAATGAAAAAGAAATTTTAAGTAATTACAAGTAAATAGTTAGGTCAGAAAGATATTATTATAGAAATGTAAAATAGATAGTAGAGAACGAGAACAGTCAATGGACGCTCCTCTCTCAAGCCTTAAAAAAAGGTATTCCTGTACATTCTAAAAACGTATAAATATTAAATATTACGATATCTACAAAAAATGGAGATTTAGCAATAAGATAATATTGTGCTATTTTAAAACATTGTATCTCGATAACTAGCCACAGATTTTTATTAGGCGTTTGGACAAGTAATAACACAATTTTGATATACGGGACAGGACGAGTGTGGAAAATTTTTCAAAATTATTAGACATTTTATATATTTTATAATGGACAAATCACCTTGTAAGTCAATATCTACGTTTCATTTATAGAGTGCTTCCAGAAAAATTTTTGAAAAATTTTGGATTGGTGCAACCATGAATTGACCTTTATATTTAATACTAAGTCAACTTTGTACGTATAGCAGCATTACAGTTATAGATATCCGGTGGGTATTATTGTATGGTAGCAATAACCAGACTTTAATTTTCAAAATGATGAGTTCTAATTTCGTCAAAGATTTTAAAACGCACCTTAAATACTTTGTATACATATCGAAAACTAGCCACAGATTTTGATTGGGGATTTGGACACGTGATAGTAAAAACATAATTAAATCCAACAGGTTATCCATATCTCAAATATGGACAAGTGGTACATGATTTTGAGTTTCATTTATTGATTAAAAACATGATTGTTTTAAAGCCTTGAAGGTACAAAAATTTGACAGACTCAATTTGGATATACAGGGTGAGTGAAAAATCCTTTTTAAACTATTAGGCACTTTGTATCATTTATAATGGACAAATCACCTTGTATATGCAACAGAAAGTAGTAAAATAAATACCCAAATAGATATCAACAACGTAAATCGTTTATACAGGGCCTTCTGAAACATTTTTGATAAAATTCGAGATTTGTGCAACCATAATAATGAATCGCCCTGGATAATTAATAATAAATACACTTTGGGCACATTCGTAGTTATAGATATACAGGGGCTATTATTTTATGGTAGCAGCAACAAGAATTTGAATTTTTTTAAATGATGATTCGTAACTAATGACTTTTCGTTTCCTCTGTATAGGTCTACGTATTCCAAAATGGTACAAGAACTACACTCGACTACAAAAAATTTTAATGCATTTTGCATTCAAAGAATTTTTGCACTTTTAACTTAAGAAATTATTGCATTTTGCATTCGACGAATTTTTGAACTTTTAACTTAAGGAATTATTGCATTTTACATTCGACGAATTTTTGCATTATGCATTAGAAGGATTTTTGCACTTTTAACTTAATTAATTATTTCATTTTGTATTGGACGAATTTTTGCATTTTGCATTAGGAGAATTATTGCATTTTGCATTAGAAGAATTTTTGCACTTTTAACATGAATTATTGCATTTTGTATTCAACGAATACAAAAAATGTTAATGAAATTCTTCAAAGTCAAGATATTTCATGAGGAAAATTTGGAAATTTCATCAGTAATTGTGCTGCGCCCATTCAAGTACATTAACAACCAAATCTACATGGAAATCTCCATAACGAAATCCAAGCTCAAAAATACCCGTATAACCATTATACTGAGGGCAAATCCTATTTTTGGCCCGGGATTGTCTGCTAATATTTTTGTTTTCTTCATATTTGTGACAGCTGACTAGACATCAATATGCCTTTATAATATGCTAGACCCTTAGCTCAGTCAGTCAGTAATCAAACAGTGATGCCGATTTGTGGGTAATTTAGTATTTTTGGTCATCGGTTGATGTTTTCATACCTCCGAATTACGTATTTATTTTTTAAAACAAACTATGTAGTGATTTTTTTTTTTTGCTTTTTGGCCTAGTAGCCCCAGCCTACTAGAGTATACTATAAAATCGTGGATAGTGTCCGATGCAAAAAAAAAGAAAATTATCACTACATAGTTTTCTTTAAAAATAAATACGTAATTCGGAGATATGAAAAGGTCAACCGATGACCTTAGCGTCACCGGACACTATCCACGATTTTATAGTATATTCTAGTAGATTAGGGCTACTAGTCAAGCCAAAAAACCGGAAGATTTTCACTACATATTTTCCTTTAAAAAATAAATACGTAATTCTGAGGTATGAAAAGGTCATAGATGACCTTAGGGTCACCCGACACTATCCACGATTTTATAGTATGCTCTAGTTGACTAGAACTACTAGTGAAGCCCAGAATCCTATGTAGTTTCCTTTCCTTTAAAAATAAATAGTTATAACATGGGAGCACCAGATACCAGCATACTCCTTTGCCTACATTGAGGTTACGCGTCACCGCTCTTATCAGATACTTTAGCTACGTCTGGACTCCTGTTTAGCCCTGTCAGGTACGCCTGCTATCGGACCAGACGGAGCTGAAGTACCTGGAGAAATAAAAAATTGTGACTAATAGAAATGACAACACTGTATTGGTAACGAAAAAGTATTATGTTGGTAGCTCGTTCAATATTGATATAAAATGGTGCGTACGATAAATTGCCAGCTAAAAAAATTATCCTGATAGCGGGAAAGTGAAATTTATGCTGCTTTAATTCATAAGTCTAGTAGTTAAAATGACGTAATCCTTTTACTAAAAAGTATTGTGTTGGTATCATTTAGACCCCTTAAGCCTGACCATGCTAGAGTCCTTTTGTCCCGCGTTTAAATCTGACCGTTTTATTCTACGCTACATTTATAATACGTTTATCCCGTTTAAATCTGACCATTAATACCGAAGTTAGATCATAATGCCCTTTTATCGTTGAGTCTGCGCATGCTTTTTGTTTACGTGTTTATTCTACGGCACAGTTATAATACAGGGTAGTTTTCCGCGTTCACTCTGTGTTCAAATAATGAAGTTAGACTTTAATGCCCTTTTTTCTTTGATTCTGAGCATGATTTCCCGCGTTCACTTTGAACCATTAATGATAAAGTTAGACCCTAAGGCCCCTTTGTCATTGATTCTGAGCATGATTTTTGTTTACGTAAACATTCTACGTCACATTAATAAAATAGCACAATTTTTCGCGTTCAATTCCGAGCATAATAACGTAGATATATGCTAGTGTCCTTATGGCGTTGAAGCTGAGCGTACCATGTCCTTTATTAAATTAATAAATCATGAAGTCGACATTGTCAAAACCGCTGGCCGACGTTATTTCTAAGTTGATAAGAGCGATGACACGTGACCTTGATGTAGACAAATTTTGCTATTGACTTGGGCCCAAAAGCCTCAGTATTAGTTTCGTGAGGCGAAAAAAATTTCTTACCCCCACTTTCTATCAATTTTTTCGACGTTTCCGAGCTCCCTTAATCCGAAAATGCACAAAAAATCCTATCCGGACGTCTGGATGTCTGTCTGTCTGGATGTAAACGGTTTTCACTTTACCAAGTTAGTTTTGTCCAAAGAAGAATCCTATTCAATTTGAGCAGGATCGGACCGGCCCGTCCGGTACCCACGATACAAATTAAAGTGGTCCACATGGGAAAACTTTTTTCCAATTCAAATTTTTAGAACTTTTTCCACTTCAAATCATATATGATATTCCCCTACATGTATGTGAAAAGTTTGACCAGTATCGCACAAGTCATTCCAGTACCCGCCCTACAACGATCCTTAAAAATGAATTTCTCAAAGGATAAACTTTTTTACAGTGCAAATTAAAAACAAAGTTCCGAAACGGTGCACCACCGTTTGAGCATCTCTAGAATTTTGAGCTTGGATTTTCTTACGGAGATTTATATGTAGATTTTGCTGATAAGGGGCTTGAATGGGTGCAGCACAATTACTTTCATCACCTTGTATATCGATAACTAACCATAGGATTAGGTTAAAATCAAAGACACTTTTTGTCAGAAGCAAACAATCGACCGGGTTCATTTTGCATAAGGAATGTGCCTGTTCCTTTTCGTGGTATAATGAAAAAGAATATTTGATAAGTATGAGAACAGTTTTTGTTCTCCACTTAGCAGAAAGAAACATTTGGGTTTACTTGCAAAAATGTTACATTACTAGAACCGTGACAAATATAGAAATACACATATCCCATAAATATCAACAGAAGAAAAGATCTTGCTAATAAGGAACCCAGTTATCCACCACGCAGCACTCCGGTCCCACCAATCTAGATCCAAAGTCTGATTCTCAACCTTATATTTAACATTGGGATTTCAGAAAAAATTTAAAAGTGTATTTACGTTTACACTAGTCCAATGGACGAGCGAGTTACAACCAAAAAGAAATGTTGGACAATTGGCCAAATAATTATCGGAGGAAACATGCGATTATTATAGGAGCAGCTTAGTTGTTCTCTCCTCCACCCGACCTCCCATTCCCGCTAATCTTCAGTAGCGGTTTAAAAAGAAATACTGATTATATAATTTATTCTACTCACTAAACAGGTAACCATATTTAATGACCGCGTTAACTGGCCTTAAGTAATTGAACATTTAGTAAAGTGGATATTAAATGCATTCTAAAACTCACATAAACATTTATGAACACTATTAATCGTACTACAGATTAATTTACTTCATATAAAACATTTATGAACGCCTATGGTTGGTGTATGTATCCGGGCTTGTATTCTGTGGGTGGAAAGAGATATAGAGGCTTTAGAGCTGTCGCTAGATAAATTGTTTCTAAGTTTCTGTCAAAATGTACTTTACGGTCTTATGGGACATTTCTGATAATAAATTTAGTGTCGTCGCTTTATAGGGTTTGCCAATTGCGAGTGATATTTAATACATTTTTTTATGTAAGTATATTAAAAATGATTCTTAGTTTATTAAAAGACATTGAATATAGAATATTAAAAATCCATTAAGTTATATAATACTTCGTTTATTAATCCATGTAAAAGTCTCATCTACCCTTCATTAAACGTAGGTGTATATAAAGTTATTATAATATTACTTGATTTATAAATTAAATATATAATAACAAATTGAATTTACAACGCACTTAAATTAATAATTGTAAATAAATACTCGTTATGGCAAAGGCAAAGTAATTCTTGTTTAAGATGTTCAGCTTACAACACATGTAAAAATTAAAATACACCAAATTATCAATATTTATAGGATAAGACGAGATGTTTTTTTCTGATCAGTATTCTTCCTTGATCATGCTACTTTCCAAAAAATTTAATGCTTGAATCATACATTTGCGAAATATTTTTTAACTCTTAACCAGAAGTATGTATTTGCGTCTGACAGACACGTGGTGTTTGTGTTCTTGCAATTGTGTATGTACTAAGTCATTTATCTGCCCCACCCTTAAGGTATCTTCCTCGCGTGATCTTATGCAATTGTTGCCTCAAATACGGCCAATAGCAATTTGTCGTGTGTTGAACACGGGTCAATAGTGAAAAGCAACAGTCCAGTATAAGGTTTGTTCTGGTTTCGGAAAGTATCTGTCCGGGGACGTCGGGCGCAAGCGAAATATAAAATTTGTGTTCTGGGTTCACTTGGATTTCTTTGGATCGTATAATCTGTTGTTCTGGTTTTGTATTTCCAACAATCTCGGGTTGCCCGAAACTGTTAAAAGTGTTCGCGGTCGTGAGTATGAGCACTTTCGGATTGTTTTCGTTGAACATCCGTTTTTGGGTGTTTCTTGTTTCTTATTCTTTTTTTTTATTTGTTGGTTTAGTTTAGATTTTATTTAATATTTGATGATTTCACATAGCAACCCAACTATGCGTTATTTATTGTTTTTGGTTAATTGTGGATAGTAATTATATATGTATTAGTGATTTGTAAATAATCTTAGAATGAAATATGGTTCGAGTTTGTAAAATAAATATTTACACACCCTTTATTTCAGAAGTTACGCCAAATATACTTAGAGAATATATTTGTAAATATCAACCCTAATATAGATATCTACCATCTTATCCTTCTCATGCATTTTTTAACAAACAAGAATACATATAATATAGATATTATAATTAAATAAAAAAGTGCATTTTTTTATTATAGAAATTTTAGAGTTAAATAATAATTAGTAACACTAGGAGCTTGCTGGTATTTTTTAATAAAAAAAAAATGGAACTCATATTTAAAGTGCTTATTATCTATCAAAGATAGCGCTGTGATCGCTGATTATTTGTTCTGGTTCAACTACTTGTCCGAGAAAATTTTCAACAATCCGGGATTTTTGCGTCTAAGCATAATGTCCTGGGCAATTTCCAACTTGTTTCGGATGTAACAACCAAAACAAACTTATAGATACATACTTCCAAACACGACCAAAATCAATTGGTAAGTTGTCGATCAGTGAGAGCCCACCACTACCTCACGCATAATAAAAAATAGCGTTAGGTGTTTTTAAAAGATTCCTGTCTCCACAGGACAGCAGTTGTTATACAAAAAAAAAATATTTATTTCGGAAAAATTATTATAGAAACTTTTTAGAGCTGTTGCCGTATGCACAATTGTTACAGTTTCAATTTATAGCTCATCTGTTTTCTTTTAACCTTATTAAATCAATTTAATTTAATAAAAAGTTATGGCATGCCTAAATCCACTTGGATCTAAAACACTTTTGTTAATTATTTAAGGTCTTTAAGTATACCTTTATTTTAATGGTTAACCTTCATTTGTTTATTTACAATTAAAAGTTATATACTAGCTAACTAACTATTAACACTAAAGTCCTTAAATCCTAAAACCTTTACTTATCTCTTTTGACCTTTACGCTCCTTTCATACAATAAGAATTTGGACGTATGATCATTTGGACGTTCGGTGGTTTCGACGTACGGTGAGTATTGCTATTCCTTTCACACAAGACGACACGGCCGCCGTCTTTCAGTCTTCATCGAATTATTAACCTTATAACAGTCAACATAATTTATTCATTTATTATTCATTTCAAACATTTCTCGTCAAGTTTCGATCTTTATAAATATCTTTTGTTTTGTCCCAAAGAACAGGTCTTGCTTCAACCAATGTTATCAATATTTCATTATTAATCTCAGACATCTCTGTAGTTAACGTACCAAAATATAAATAGAAATAATAAACCAAAAAACCCAGTAAAGTACCGTCGTGCTACTGAATGACAAGAAGGGAGGTCATTAACATTACACTAGGCACTGTGAGGATGTTGTCCTCGTGGTTGAGGGAGTGGCAAGTCTCACGAGAGGAGTCGCTCTCTAGGCACATAACATACATGCTGGGTGGGAAAATCATGGAAGATAGGACATACCGCAACCTCAGGACCTGTGACTGGGAAACTATCAAAATGGATCTCAACCAGGCACTGGTGGAATGTCCGCCTAAATCGAAAAACTCTTGTGAAGTTGAGATGGTGGCGGAATTTCTGACACACACCTTAAGTAAAGCGTATGAAAAAAACTGCCCTTTAAAAGTAAAGAAAGAGAACATAGACACCAAATGGTGGAACAGGGACCTTTCCAAAAAAAGAGCAGAAGTCCGCAGACTCTTTAACTAGTCAAAAAGAACTGGCAACTGGGAAGCCTATAAGGCATCCAGAAGAGAATACGGCTACGCCGTAAGGAATTCAAGGCTTACTTATGGAAAAAAATTCTGTAAGACCATAGAGAAAATTTTGAGTGCTCCAGAATTAGTAATATACTGTAAAGGGAAAAACAAGGATGAAATAATGAAAATGAGGAGTATGCCAGCACCGTAGAGAAGACTTTGGACTTGTTACTAAACTCACACTTCCCGGATTGCTTACTTAACCAAAGTCAAGAGAACGGTACTGTGGTGGCCCAAGTAGCCAGGGCCACAAAGCAGGACTGGACCTTGGCAAACAAAGTTGTAAACAGAATGTTACGTTTTCTTGTGCCACCCTGTATTTTCATTCTTCCTCTACTCCGTATATTTTATAGTTTCATGTTCGCTTGATGTTCCCTTTCCTATTTCTTCGCATCATGTCCCCCCTTCTTCTATTGGCACTCTTATAAATTGTCTACCCGTGCTAAGAACCTTCTATTTATCTATTTAATACCAAAAATAGAATTTGTATGTCTTTATATTGCCAGTGTTTTCAACTGAAGATTTCTTTCTTTTCTCCTCTTTATTTATAGGGGTTTTTGGTTATTGTCGATTTTCCTCTGGTTCCCACGTCTGACGGTCAACTTTACCGGGTCCAATAAGTTTTTCCTGAACAACTGAGACAGGACAGCTAGGAACAGGATAGCTTACAACATCAAGACCCTCTACCAGTATGAAGCTAAGTTTTTTTTATGGAAAAAAAGAAAAAAAATATCTCTGAATAGTTCTCTCGTAAAATAAACAAATATAACGTTTCATTTGAGTTTAATTTCCCTAACCCCAAAAAAAAGAAAGGACGGATTTTGAAATATATCATAGTTTTTTTGTCAATTGTTTCTAATCACACCAAAAAATCAACTGACTGGCGTCCAATTTTTTTTTTATTTAATATTTGACTTCTGATATATTTCAAATTCTATTCGTCGAACGAACCCATTATATAATTTGAGCTTAATCACATTAATTTTTTTTAATAACTAAAAGTGTCGTTTCACAGTGTTGGAAAGAGCTTTTTTGATTTCAAACATCTCTAAAAAATTTAATTTGGTGCTTTTCATGCAATGATGTAAATGTGAAATATTAAAATCACAACGTGAATGTCTAGATTTCCATCAATCTGTTTTTTATGTTCGGCAATACGAGTTTCTAATCATCTTCCAGTCTCACCTAGATAAACAGCATTGCAATCTGAGTAAGAGATACGATAAAATATCCGGTTTGTGTAACGTGGGAACTTAATCTTTAGAATTTATTAGGGTGCTTGCAGAAGAAAAGGAAGGATTGAAGGCAATGTAAATATGAGATCTATGGAAAATATTAGCTATATAATAAGAAACTGGGCCTAAGAAAGGGATAGAACTAAGATAATTAATTTCGAAAGCACTGACTGATATATTGAAAGTTTGATAAAGAATTTATCATAAATTTTCTGTATAAGATCAATAGCGAAAATATTATTTATAGCTGACTGTTTAATAATATTAATTTCTTTGGTAAAAGCCGAATCTTTTAGAGGAAATGAGAAAACTCTGTGAAAAAATGAATTGATGGAAGTACTTTTATGGCTATAGGGATGATTAGAATAAAAATCTATTAAATTATCGGTAGTACTAGGTTTTCTGTAAATTTAGAAACTCAAATATGATGCATGAGGAATTTTATGTATTAAAATATCTAAAAAATGGAGTTTAAATTCTGATTCAAATTCAATAGCGAATTTAACTCTAGTATGAAGAGTATTAATAAAATTTTAAAAAATATAAATGTTCTCTTTCTAATCTTGGAACAAAACGATACAATCGTCTACATATCTACAATAAATTTTATTCTGCTCTTCTTATTGGTTATAGTTTTCAAAAATTTTAACTTACTTAATTTTTTATAATAATTTTGTAAACAATTTGTCATATTGCAATCCAATTTTATATTTGTATTGTAGGCCTGATGATGGCCATCGTTGTGGCCGAAACATGTCGCCTCCAGTTTAACCTGGTAGTTATACCAGATTAACTATAAATTTGACTTGGAGTTTTTATTATTCGTTAACTATTCCTTATTGTTTTTGTTTAGTCCTTTTTCTTTTTATTATCTCCCTTATCATTCTTAATCATCTTCAATCAAATATCTACTGAGATTGACTCTTGGAGTTGCTTATCTGTTCTAGATTGCATTGGGCCTGGAGATACCCAATTGGTTACCATTGAGTACCGTCGTAGGTTGGTACTCATACCACCAGAAGCTTGCAGAGCACCTACGTTATATCTGGCTACCCACTTACCGCTTTCTAATAGATAAACACGGATTCTTCCGAAATAAAGTAAGACATTTCCATTTAATTTGGTTTGGGGGAAAAATATTGACTACATACACCCAAGATATTATCCTAAAAATATTCATCAGTTACCATAAGTTACCTAATATTTAATTTGTGAACTGATTGGTACTAATTGGGGCTAAATTATATACATATTATTTATATTATTATACTATATATATTTTGCCAAACGATCAAAAAAAAAACAAAGACTTGGACTAAAAATAAACATATACAGGGATTTCTGTATTGTATTTTTTTTGCTCAATACAACTAAACGATATAACTAGTTTTATTTTGGAATCCACCCACTCTTCAGAGTAAATTAATTTAAGTCGAACTGGCTTCGTATTAAATAAATATAATCATCAGCAAAGTGTCAGATGGTTCTAGTGTAGTATCCAAAGAACGTAGACAAGAAGTATTTCGCTATGATGACCGTAATTTCTAAGCTAAAATTATGAAACGTTTAGAATGAAACTTATTTATTAATGCACCAGCAATTTGATAAAAATCACCCAAAGGGCTTTGGTTGTCAGTCTTGTTCTGTTAGCATCACTGGTAGATAATTGACGTTGGTTGCGTCGAAGTAAAGTTGGCATATAAGAAATCAGGCCTAAATCTTCAAACGTAGCAACAGCGTATCTGTAGCCTTTATCTACTATTACTACATCTTCATCTTCAAACCAGTTTGCCATTCCATTAATATCATTTTGTAAACCCTGCCTTAAAATCGCAGCATCGTTAATTGGTGCGTCAGAAAAATAGGGTCCGTTAACTGCTAGAATGTATAAAACAGGAGCTACTATCATTTTAGGCTTAATTAAATGCTCCTTCTTAAACAAGCAATATGACTAACGCAATATTCTAAAATTACTGCTCTTCTCAATGGAGTTATATGTACAGTTTACATAAACAATTGCTTTTGGAATACCTGGTGTAGGGTTATAAAGCCTTCACAAATTAAATTTTTTTGTGTCAAAAATATTCGTCCATTCTTTTAGAGTGAATTTTGTTAATTTTTTTTCTCCTTTCACATTTTTTTTTTTAATAAACTACGCTTAAAATATTACCAGCGCATTTTAATTTTCCCTCCCAAGGAGGTTATAAGAGGAAATTATGAAGAAAGAGTTAGAGAGTTAAATACTAATAAATATCTAGCAAAAGAAAGTGAAACCCTTCCACATCCTCAAATCCTGTCTGTAAGGTAAATACTTTGCAACACCGCGAGAGCACGAACTGCCTTTCGTCTGAAGAGTGGTCGTTACGTTCCCAGCAGCAAGGGAATACGTCATTTTTTTAGAGCCTTGGCTGACGCTCAAGGCCGTATTTTTTCTCTCTTGGAAGAGTCGTGACAGTAGCGCTGCCTTTACATTTTGTTGTATGTAAAGTCAGAAAATTTACTTAAAAATTAATTTTACAGCATTGTACGTTATTTTTTTGCTTTAGTTTAGTATCATTAAAGTTACCAAAACAGTATTATTTTTAATACTTTGTAGAGGCTAAACAAGTCATGGCAGAAAATTTGAACTTTACATTTTTTTTACTTTTAGTAACACAAACAAAATAAATTTTTCTTTAACTTGCACCGAGGGCCAATTTCTTAACATTCTTAGCGGGGTTCTCAGCAAAAATATAAATAGCATTCTTAAAGGTGATATACGGAAACTCTCGGCAAAATCACTAAAACATATCCTCAATCAAGCTGTACGAAATCCAAATTGGTGAATAAATAAATCAAAATCACCGATTTTAGTTATAATGAATGTATATGATTTATAATTATAATATATAATAAAGTAGTCGTGGTGAGAATATTACATATTGAGGCCTATTCTGTAAATATTCCGTTAAATTTTAAAGGCCTTTAAAATTTTAACGACCGAATATAATTTCGGAATTCGCTAACTGTCTATCCGTTTAAAATTAAAAGGATTCCTTTAAAATAGTCTGTTAAACCGGTAGCTTATAAAGGGAAGTTAAAAGCAAGTATTAAAAATGGAGTATTTTGATGTTACTAGTGAGGTTTTAATTGAAGAATTAATAGAAAATGAAGACAGGTAGTTACTAAGATAAAATTTTTAAGTTTTATGTTTCGTGATAAGTAAATACCTATTTATTTTATTTTAGAGCTGAATTAAGAGTGGAAGAGCCGCCAAGATCACTGTTAATGGTGTTTTGTAAATTTTCCATAACACCACCTTCTCTTAAAATGACTCCCTCAATACGATACTCAAAGTCGAGTACTACAATTTATTTTATTACATTTTTTTTTTGTAATAAAATATATTGTGGTACTCGACTTTAAGTTTCATTACTTCATTAGTAGACCACATTTGAGATAATGGACAACCTCTTCAATTTACTTGTCAAAGCTAATAATTTTTCCTCCAGGTCTGAGAATGGCTTTCCATAAAACCTTTTATTTTATTTTTTCGTGATTATTTTTGCAAGAGACATTTAAAATATATATTGCAATATAAAATATTATGATATAAATATAAAACTACTTAACTGACACTTTACATAAACATTTTGAGGTTAAGCCGTAGAATATTGTCTTCTTTTTTATTTTTAACATGGATGTTGAACTACTACAAGTTCAAATGTTACCAATATCAATGTTGGCAAGTCTTGTAGACTCTTTTTAACGGTATCGTTTAAAATTACATTATTTTTAAGTGCCCTTTAAAAAACGCGCATATAGACTTTCAATATTATTATTTAAAGGCCCTTTAAAATATACATTTTTAATGGCCTTTATATTTTAAAGGAATAATTACAGAATAGACCCCATTATAAGTTAATAAATAAAATCCCAATATAAAACATAACGACGTAAAACTAATCATAACTTCTTTAAATGCTGAAGAGTTTGTTGAATTTATTCTCGCCATTTTATTACTCAAATTAGCTATGGAAATTTTATCTATAGGAGTTTTCATCATTTAACCGACTTCTGGAATTATCTGAATTTAATAATCGTCCTCGTGAAAGCAGCTGAATATTGTTTACCTAGTTTTAATAACCTTAATCTATCGATGATCAGAACAATCAGCATTTTGAGGCCTTTGCGTGCTACGAATAAAATACCAAATTAGAGAAAATATTTGTCTTTTCCTTTAATTATCCGTTATTTCTGGAATTCCGTTTAAATTTAATCTTTTAATTTGTTTGTTGGTAGTAATTATAAAAAATTGTATTTATTAATTAATCCTATAATTAATTTTCTACAATTATGTAATCATTTAAAAATGATATTCTGATATTTTAAAATTAAATCTAGTAGATTATCCATTTCTCAAATGTGGTCAAATTCTTAATAGAAATAAATCTCGAAGTCGTGTACCACATATATTCAAAAAATAAAGTTTTAGGGGGGGCAACTAGTTTCGGCTAATGAGCCATCTTCAGGCCTGGAAACAAATTACCCAGTTCGATACAAACTTTTGTAACATTACATTGAATAACTTACCATATAAATTAATACAAGTGATTATATCAAAAAACAAACGAATCCATAAAAATAATGTATGTGGGAAAGTTGGGGTAGGGATATATGGGTATACATGAAATTCAACGTATAAAATTAATTAAAAATTAAAAATTAAAGAAAGGATGAGGGAGTGTTTGAAACACTTTTACAAGTTATGAAATAGTGAGACCATCTTCGGTAGGAAGATCATCATTGGGTCATTAATCCCAAATTGGCCGAGTGCACCTCTGTTGTACAAAAAGGAAGGTACGTAGGAAATGCCCCGATATGGAACATCCAAATTATAGGACTGAATGTTCGGTTTTTCAAGTACGGAAAAACCGGAAAAATTAATTAAGAAAGTGTGGGTGGGGACGTCCTGGATCGACGAACATGTCTGTACCAGGGGAGCCGGCACCTCGAAGTAATCACCCCAAGCCAACCCGAACAGGCAAGACAGGAACTGCAGCAGGTGGAGCAGTGTGCCCCAAAGGTAACCGGGTGGTAAACCCGAATATTAAGTAGATGAGAAAGAATCGTCGGAGAACGTTGTGACTAAACCTAGCACAAACTGATACTATGGCAAGATGGATGTGTGACATTTGACAAGTGAATGAAAGGGTCAAGGAGGAAAGGAGGGAATTTCAAAGTTTTCATAATAAGGACCAAAATCACATGTGAGCGAAAACTAGCAGCAATAGACAAAGATTGATAATTAAGTGTTATAAAATGTAGAATTTGAATTAGAAATTGTCTAAACCTAAAAAATTTTTATATTATAAACCAAAGAACCACGCAATTTTATTATGGAAACCGTCAAATTGTCTGAATTTTTAATATGTTGCAGAATTTGATGTCCTGATCAAAAGTCTCCAGGGGCCCAATTCCATCCTATATCTAGTTTTCGATATACAGGGCAGGGCGATGAAGTTCAATATCCCAATTTTTTTAAAATCCGTACCAAAAAGTCCCTTTTGAATATTTTTGAAAGTTTTTGGCTGATATATAGAGCCTAAATATATACTTAATGATCAAAATAAAAATATTGATAGTTACAGGGTGATTCAAGCTGTCACAGACCTTTTTTGGATAAAATATGTATTTTTACATTACAAATATAGCGTAAAATAACATTAAAAAAAATCTGTCAAAGTTACCGAATATTTGATATAGGATACATCTCGATGTTCTCTTTCAAAATTCCTAATAGTAAAATTATATCCTATGGCTACTTTTCGAAATTTTAAACGTTTAGTCTATAAAACATCAATTTTTATAGTAACAAAAAATAATTACGAAGTAAGAGGAATCTTCTTCAAAGAAGAACCTGTTTGTAGATTCTTTAACGTGATCTTCGAATGTGAAGCACTCAGATGGAGGAGATACAGACACATAGGAGCCTTAGAGCGACCATCCCGCTGTTTCGAATCAAACTAACCAACCAATCAAGGGGAATCTTATAAATTATTTATTACCACGTACTGCTCAATATTAGTGTACTATTTTTGTATTTAAAAGTAGACTAAAAAAGTCATACTTACAGGGTGATCCCACTTGTTCCGATACCTCAGGAATGATTAATCGACAAATGCCTATGTATTTTACGTAGTTTGGTGAGAGGAGACAGGGTCTGCAAGGTCACCAGTGTTGTCAAATGTAGCACAATTGTGCCAAAAAGGGCACTTTCAGCTCTGGACTAGCACTAATAAAAAATTCACAAAATGAGCACTATTTAGTTCTATGACGTTTCGTTTTAATATTGAATATATTTCTTGATCCGGGTAAGGCCAGAAAATGATTTATCCTTCAAATGGAATCTACTGTCAACGTCCCAAACCATGCCTTTTTTAGCGACGAGTCGAGAGCCACCATTTTGTGACCAATTTCAACCAAGTTCCTCCATAAATACACTGAGAGGTCACCAAAGCCGGGCGTGTTAGTCATAATCTAACAAGCGAGTGATCCCGTTGGTATTTTTGTTAGCAAAAATATAACGACGCGAGTTCTCACGTTTGTAATTTTTTTATGTTTTTCTTGGCGTATTTTTCATTTTTATTTTAATTTGGAGATAAGATAGCAAATATCAAATATATTTATTACCCATTGTGGTTGTCATTTCAAACTAAGAAATTAACGGATATAAAATAGACCCAAAAGATATCATGCGTTGGCTAAATTATAGGCCAAATGTTCCTCCTAAGAAAATTCGCAGTTAGAATATTATATCAAAGCTTCCTGGAGTAAACGGTTCTGCTTTAAATGCAAAGGAAATTACACGTCTACTGAATTTGTAGATCTGCCAACCATCATTAAATATTTGGGCTCACAGTTCAATTTACTTGTAATACGTCAACTTAACAGTCATTTCTGCATCTACCATATAGGTAAATACGAACGATTAGTCTAATATTTGAATTTAACTTCATACTTTAAACACTTTTTGTAATGGAGCATTGAATGGCTTTGTATTATGAATAATTAATAAACTATATCGAAACGTAAGATATTTTTTTTATAAAATAAGTAAGTAGGTAATATGTACCTAGTTTCTATTATTTGGCATCTGTTGTGGATTTGTGGATTTAGTCATCTTACAAGTGGGATCACCCTGTAAATATGACTTTTTTAGTCTACCTTTAAATACAAAAAAAGTACCATAATATTGAGCAGTATGTGGAAAGAATTAATTTATAACATTCCCCTTGGTTGGTTGGTTGGTTTGATTCGAAACAGCGGGATGGTCGCTCTGAGGCTCCTATGTGTCTGTATCTCCACCATCTGAGTGCTTCACATTCGAAGATCACGTAAGAGGCTGAGTCGTCCGCCTCGTTACAGAATATACAAACAGGTTCTTCTTTGAAGAAGATTCCCCTTACTTAGTAATTATTTTTTGTTACTATAAAACTTGATATTTTATAGACTAAACGTTTTAATATTTCGAAAAGTAGCTATAGTATCTAATTTTACCATTAGGAATTTTGAATGAGAACATCGAGATATATCCTATGTCAAATATTCGTAAACTTTCCATAAGAAAAGTGCGTAGTCCTTTGTGAAACAATTTTTTAACTGTAGGGTGAGATTGGGTGCAGATATGTTTGAAAAAAGAAGAAGAGATGAAGAAGCAAAGTGACAAAATTAGTAATTTATTTTAGATATGAGCATTTTCTTTGAATTGTATTTGGACATACTATTTATTAGAAAATATGTTATTATTGGTTTTTATAGATTCATTATATTACTTTGATTATATAACTCATCATAAATTTAAACAATAGCAGTTGCAATTTCTATTTAGTTACCATGTATTGATAAGCGAATATATCCTTCACAACGTGGTATAATCGTTTATTTGTGATTAGCATCCTTCCATCTTGAAAAATTTAGTATATTAACAATATGTTTGATGTTTATAATAAGTAAATGTCAACAATATAATTCGTTATATTTCATTACATAATCGTACCGAATACCACGCGAGTATACAAAAATAATTATACTGTCCTTCTCACTTAACCTATTTTTTTTAAACACCTCTCGAGCTACGCTCTCATGGTGTTTCGCAAAATAATACATCTCGTGAGTCGGACGTATGTATAATCGATTATTTTCAATGCTCTTGTGATATCACTACTGATTATATATTTAACCAATAGCAGTTGCAATTTCTACTTAGTTACAAATATTGACATATTAATTATATGTTTGATGTTTATAATAAGCAAAAGTCAGCAATATAATTCTTTATATTTCGTTATATAATCTTACCGAATACCACGAGCGCGTAGGAAAATATTATTTATACTGTCCTTCTCAGTTGACGTATTTTTTAAACACCACTCTCGTGGTGTTTCGCAAAAATACGTCTCATAAGTCGAATCTATAATCGATTATTTTCGATGCTCTTGTGATATTACTGATAAGCAGAAGAACCACACTAGAGTAACTTTCATAACCGTAAATTTTTTATATATTCACCATCATTCAAATACAGGGCGAAGATTTAGTAACTAATACACCCACATGGAAACCAGATATATTTTGAATTAATATAAAATACATAATTAACAATGTATTCCAAGAAAGTGACTCCGCTACCAGCGCCGGCTAACTTTATGAATGACGGCATCGTCACCTGGAAGCGGCTCCAGTATTTATGGCAGATTCCGACACTTATGCCAGTTTTTAATAAATAAAAAAGCATTTAGAGAAACAACAGTAAAAAGAGAAAAATTATTCTATTTCTCCACTATCAAATTATAAAGTATATTGACTTTTTTAAACTCAAACAGCTACTACAATTTTTGAATTAAATGATTGTTTACGGTGTTTTCAAATCCTTCGGTTTCGAAATTTCTTTGGCATTTTTGTATTTTTCAGATTTATTTCCGCTCTGGTTTCTTGTTTTTGGTTGTCTAATTCTTCTGCTGCTATAAAATATTTATATGTTTATAAAAAACAGTTTTTAGTTTTTTTTTAAGTATTTATAATTTTTATAATAACTTAGGAAATCTAGAAAGTTAAAAAAGATATCTTATTTTTAACTTTGACGTCATATAACTTTGTTAAAACAATAAAACAATCATTTTCTTCACCTGTGGCAGAATTAATTCCACCGGCAATAATACGTTATTGGGAAATTTTTTATCTGTTTTAGATGGAACGGTGGCTACTTTATTTTGGTTAAATGTATCATTTATTTCACTGATCGTAGCTGGAACGGTAGTCGCTTGAAAAATGAAGCTAAAAATGAAAAAACTTTTAGTTTTCGCAGCCAATCCAAATCATCTACAAACTCTAGCGTTATTTCCCCATAGCAATTCGAGATTCACATAAGCTCCCCATTGTTATTAATTTTTATTTGTCTCCGTTTTTTATATTTTGTTGTAGAAACTCTAATAATTGATTACCGTTTTCTTCTAAATTGATAATCAACCCAAATTATTCCGATATTTCGAATTATATTTAGTCGCTTATAAAATATATCAGTTGATACCTCACTGCATAATTTTGCTATTTTTATTTCTTCCTCTTGCATTAGAGTGATTTTTTTAAGATTACTTAAATACCTTGGTTTTTGATTAATTACTTGCATTACTATTACACTACGACTACCTTCATTATTGTCTTTATAGTTATTAGATAAACCATTAAGGTGCCTGTGGAAGAATAGCTTCACAGTCTTTTAATACTTTTTCACAATAGGATCTAGACCATCTAGTTGGCACAAATCATAGAAGATAAACGTAAGGCAATAACATCGAAAGAGCCCTTAATAATGCTTCATCAAACTCCATGACTAATGCATTATCACGACATGGAGTATCAAGCCCTCTATGCTAGTTGGTCAACAATTTAGAAAATATTAATATCTACTCTAGACGAAGGTACACTCACACCTAGAGCAGGAAAGGGTTGTACGCAAGAGTGTGTCTTATCGCCACTACTACGGGCAATCATAGTTGATGACTTATTACAAAGGATAAAATTCAAAGGCATTTATTGCTACAAATACGGTGATCACGTAGCAATCGTCGTCAGAGAAAGATCTGCTAAGAGCATATCTGAACGTCCATAAAATTCTTTAGATCTTATTAACAAATTGTATAAAAGGGAAGAACTACAAATAAACTCTCATAAACCCACATTTGTTAACTTTACAAATAAATGGAAACGACTTTAAAATCTAATACTCAACAAAGTTGAAATATCTAGGCTTACATGAAATTATCATCTTTAAAAATTGGCCCAAAAAGCCACAGTATGTCTTAACATAAATAGAAGGATATGTGGTAAAAACTGTGGGCTACAACCAAAGAGCATGGTATGGATATAGACTAGGGTAATGACTCGGCAATATGATGTCCGAAGACACAACAGGCTGGACCTGTCCAATTGTTCAGTGAAATACAAAGGCAAGCAAGGATGTGTATCGCAATAACGATGAGGACAACTTAAACAGCAATATTGGAGATCTTACTAAACCTACCACCCCCACATATTTACATACATGTAGAGTAATAAAATGGTAGTAGCCTATAAATGGTCAAGATATGGTGCTGACTATGACATATTACATAGAGATTTATAAAATTGCCAAGTAATATGGATGCTATCAGATGAAATGCTTCCTATTTATAGCTTTGAGAAACCATTTAAAGTACACATATCAGAGCGAAATCCTATCCAACCAGAAATGGTCTGGTATGCAGATTGCTCCAAAACCAACGAATTAGTTGGAACGGGTATTTACAATTCTAATACAAACATAAAAGTCGCACTGAGTCGAGGCAACTCCGCAATAGTATTTCGGGTTGAATTAATTGCTATACAAAATTATACAAAAGAGATATTAAGGTAACAAATTAAATCAAAATCTATAGCCATGTATTTAGACAGCCTTGTAACATCAATAGCACTATGATCCATGCAAATTAAATCAAAACTGTATGGGATTGCTTGGAGGTCCCAACAGAGCCTGAGAGTCGAAACAGACTAACAATAGGCTGAATATCGGGACATGAGGAATACCGGTCAATGAAGAAGCAGATAAACTGGCACGAAAAAGGGGCAACATAATCACTAATCGGCCTGACCCATACTGTGGCATTTCGAAGACAACAGTACGCATATCCATCAATCGAAATATATTTAAGAATGGTAAGTTTTTTTTACTATTCCGGGGTAGAGACAGGCCAAAGAATTCATTATACGACCCTCGCCTAAACTCACAGAGTACCCACTAAGTTAAAACAGAAGAACTACTAGAAAAATAATAGATCTTCTTACAGGGTACTGTAGGCTCAACAAACATATGAATACAATAGGTCTGGCAAGTTTTGTCAAGAAGAGGAGGAAATCGCAGTACATATACTTTGTTATTGTGAAGGGATATGTAGGATAAGGTTTCTAGTATTCGGCGAAGAAAAGCCTAAAGTGGAATGCTACACAGGTGAATTACTTACTAGATTATGGAGTCTAATAACTAAGACAAATCTTAATAAGGTTCTCTACTGGAGTGGAGAACCACAATAAATCTGAAAATATCACGGTGGAAGAGGTATTGATACCTACAGTCCCTTCTTTTCTATCTAAGAACAAATTGGCATCGAATAAAGACAGTGACATTACAGATGTGCATATTTAAAAATATGGCTGCAGGGAAGCCCTGTGGAGTTTCTAAATAAGCACTGACAAGTGAAAAACGTAACCTGAAGCAAACCTTCTGATGTCACAGCCAAAACTATCCCATTATCAAGCTCTTTCATATCCTTAGAGGAACTACTTCATTCTTTCAATTTTCTGAAGGCAAAGTCGGTTAAATGTAAATATTTTAATGGTTGCGGTAATATTCTCTTTAACATCTGAATTTTTTTTACATTTTTGGCCGGTTCGAGTGGCCTGGAACTTGTAAGCTTAGAACGAATGGACTCGGTTGTTGGTTTTGTTAACTATGCTTTGATTTTGCAGAGTAATTAGTTTCTGGAAATAAGTTTTGCAATTTGAACTTCATCGCCTGTAATGCTCATTTTTTTAGTACACATTTCCCTATTAAATTTTTGAAACTACTTGTATTCATTCCCAAGCAGGATTTCCCAAAAAAAATCAAGGACTTTATTTTCTTCTGCGATCAAGAAAATTGCAACGATTTCACTTAAACCATTTCTATCTTTTATCATATTGGGAGTTATTGAAGCCAAGCTCAGTTAGTTCCAAGCAGAGCCAACAGAAACATGTCAGACCTAGAAGTGGCTGTGGGTAAGTTTTCTGTACTAAGCGCTGCGTATCATAATATTATTTAATAAATGAAATGAAACACAAAATCATGTACAATAATATAAGTATCAAACTCGTTTCGGCTAATGAGCTATCTTCAGGCCTAAAAAGTGGGATGATATTGTTCGAAAGGCCTGAAGATACCTCATTAGCCGAAACAAGTTTCCGATTTGATAATTATATTGTGGTTCATGATTTTGTGTTTTATTTCATTTATTGAATACTTGATGAAATTTGAGATATGGATAAATTTTTGTATTTATAATATTATTTTACTGAAATACCAAAAAAACAATTTTTGAGTACCTTCTCCAAGTTATTGAACCTACCGTAAAATACGATACTTATTGGAGACAAGCTATACTTGCAAAAATATGCTTAGCAGTGACCATAAGATTTCTTGCCACAGAAAATTCTAACCAAAAGTTTGTAAAGCTTTATGTAACCCTCTGAAAAACTGTGTAAAGGGTAATGTAATTTTACGCTATTTATCTCACTATGAAATTCTCACATAACACATCATATCCGGACTAAACATTCAACGTTTTGAGAGAAAAGAAATGCTTCTTGAATTATATTATTTCCCTCAAAGGTTACTGGTTGTGATTGTGCTGCACAAAAACCATCTTCATTACTTTCTTCTGAAGAGTATGAGGATCTGCGATCCAGAAGACTGTAAAAGAACAGGTTGTTGGCAACGGGCGACGTAGATGGCAAAGAACTAAAGAATACGTTTAAGATCTAGATTTATTTTCAGATCTATTTCTTATGTTATAAAGTGTTTCATTAACATTATACATAATTTGTCAGTAGATAGAAAGTTCGTTAACTTTAACGGTTCTGTAACTAATGACAATGACGTTTAGATTGTGACAATTATACAAGATATGAATTGTGAAGTTTTATTCTAATTGTCATTACCTTAACTTACTGAATCTTTAAAGTTAATGGACGTTCTATCTACTGACAGAATATCTTCTCTTCCTTCTTCATTAAATTTTTTTATTTTTTTCACATGAAGTGTACAAAATAAATCGACTTCATTAGGTTCCTTATTTGATTTCTGCGAAATAGTTTTTAGGACATCAACAGCTTCATCTATTTACTTTTTCGCATGTACTGACTCTGGGTGTAGGTCGCTTTTTGGAGGGAGCGGTGATGGTCTTTGCTGTAGTAGGTGAATTACTTTTAGTTCTGTCATTTCCTTCTTCAAGCACATTCATCCGTTCCCTTCATTCAGAGGCTGCTCCAGTCTAAAAAAATATGCTTTTTTCTAATTTTGTATTTAATTATTATTATTTCCTGTTATTAATATAATTTTTATTATTATTTCAGATGTATACAACTAGAAATGCATGGTTTGTTGTAGCGCAAGAATTGCTCCTATTAACAGTGGGTCTGAATTTTTCGACTATAAACACGACTTTAGTTCTAATTTTTCTAGCATTAGCTGACAGTGAATACAATTTCTTATTTGCCGATATTGGCACTCATGGACACATGAATGATGGCGGCGTTTTTAATGATATCCTGCTGTATCAAAAAATGTATGAGAATGATGATCGTGTAAGGCTCTTTGTGTCGTCAAACGGTCTTTTATCACCTTAGTCCAGGTCTAGGATTGCCTCGGGTGCCACAGCGTCCATGGAAAAAAATACTCCAGGGGTCGTTATGGCATCGACCAATTTACGTAGCGCGCACAAGGGCGGGCTTTGCTTGCCCCACTATGTTAAGTACCTTATTCACTGCTGTGATGTTAGAGTGAAATAAAATTTATTAAATAATTAATTTTTATTAATTCCAAATAATAATGGGCAGGGGAAAATATGTGTAAGGCTCCGAATTTATTTTTCACTCGGTTATCGTTGGCATCGGTGAGAGAATGGGGCGGTCGGTCCTCTCTATAATTGGCTCGTTTGGGACAGCTGGACATGAACTGGTTCTGTATATGGTCATTCTCTAATGGTCAGGTCTCTTGTGCTACACTGCTTGCGGTTGGCTGAGCTTGACCTATCTATAAAGGTCGCTGAACAGGTACTGTATTCGGATCTGGTTCTCAACCCGAGCTCCAACTCGAACTCCAACTCAAACTGATGACTAACAGATTGAAGCCTGTTATACAGTAAAAATTTCTGCATCTTAGAACCACGTACGCGACTGTATCCATCTGTCGGGTGGAGGTTTAACTAATCATGCTTCACCTTATTTTCGAAAGAAGGTTGCCTTTACCATAATTTAAGAATAATTTAAGGTAATTTTTTTCCAGTGCCGTATGTGATATAATATATTTTAATTACAATAGTTTTCCAGAAACGATTCTACAACCTGGTAGAAATATACCAGTACCATAGGTTTTTATATCAGATGCTGAATTCGCATTATAACTCTTACTTATCTTATCTTACACAACTTCTTAAAGCGCAGTAGAACCTCAAGGAATTTGTACATGACTGAAGGAATGATAAACTGCATTTCTGAGGAGTAACAAAATATTCTAGTTACACCGGAGCAACAGAAAACGCAAGAGAAATAAGAGACGCATTTGAAAATTACTTTTTCTTACGTAGACAGGCCTAAACAATGGTTTTATCTAGTAATTCATGTACTAAATAAATAAAAAAGTAATAAAAAAAATATTCAGTTTTTTTACTGACCTCTGTGTTTATTGTAGTATTGGCCATTTTATTATAAAGTGGCCCTAGACAGCTGCCCATAAGTTCATATGCAAACCAATTTGGTTTCTAGGTGGGGACGCTCCTGAACAATAATAATAATAATAATAATAATACTCGCCCTAGATTTCACGCCCTTACGAGTTAACCCCAGAAAGCCAATGGCTTGTGCGGGGAAGACACGGCTATTATTATTATTTGTCGTGGCGCTCCGGGGCGACTTACTGAGGATTGATGGCGCCATTTGACTATAGGTGTAGGAAAACCCGGAAAACCTCACCACCATCATCGGCACAGTGACACAGGGGGATTGAAAATCTAGGCTCCGCATTAGACATTAATTAAATTAATATTCAATGCGGTTTACCTATTCGAGCCAAGTATCTAACACTGAAATTTTTAAATTAAAATTTCACTGCCAGATACGAGGCACGAACCCACGTTGGCTCTAACATATAAACAGTCATAAATGAATATGACCGATAGCCAACGATCTGTGCCACTGAGACCGAATCGAATCTTTAGTTTTTTTGGTATACGTACTCATTAAATAGTGTCTCGTTCTTTTAAACTCAGCTACCGGATATTTGAGGTCTAAACTAACCTATATATGTTGCCATGAATCGGCAACAGCGTTGTTCCTATTTTTTTGGTCTTTGACTATTGGATTCCATAAAACTGGTTCCGCTTAATAAAAAGCTCCAAAAACAATAAAACGTTTTCATTTGAACAAGATCTCCTGGGATCACATTATTTAAATAATAATACAGTAACTCACTTGGGCAAACAAGTGAAGACTGGTTGGCGTTTTACACGCCAACGTGTGACCAAATACAAGAACAGTGGGACAAATTCCCTTTGATGTTTCGTCAAAAAAACCGACACAAGACGGAAAATCCAACCTTGGAGCAAAATTGGTTGGTACCAACGCTATAATCTTGATGAGCACATTGGCCGAGGGTTGTTGGTTCTAACAGTGGCCCCAATGTACGGTTCCGGCTTTATAAGATGTATATGGCGAATCGTAAAATAACTCAATCTACCCGCGTGGTGTTTTCATTAATGCCAGCAGTGTAACTTAAACCCTTTATTATAATAATCTCACGAAACTAATCACTGTTACTCATTAAACGAACTTTTTGTGAGTACCGCCTGTTGCGTTCAATAGAACTTACCAGAATTCTGTAAGACTGCGCTGTTTAGAATTGTTCGAGTCCTCGCTGAGTTTGTCACATTTTGTGTGGACAGTGCTGCAGATTCGAACATTCGTCTGTATTCAGTACCAGATTACAAATACACCCTGTGTGATCTGTGATTAGAGTTTGCTATGAGCGATATATGCGCCATCTGAAATTTCTTATGTGAAACTAGTAATAGTAATTTTTCAAAAATCAATCAAAATCAAGTAATTAGAGATCTTCCAGTTTGACCCAAACTTTTACAGGTATAAGTGGAAACACCAGGGTTTTTAGACATCTTAGGTCTAGAACATTTAGACTTGTGTCACAGAATATAGGATCAACTATTTTGTGCTTATATAAAAGGGTAACAGAATACGTTCCATCAGTAAAAATAATTTTGGGATATGCGTTCATATAAATTTTCATCCGATCATCTTGAAAATAAAGTCCTTCAAAAATGTCCTGTTTATCAACTAATATCGTGTAAAATTGGTCTGCATCCCGTTTCTTTTTTAACTGATTTTAAATATTTTTTTATTTGCTTCTGCGTTTAGATCCTGTTGTATATTAATTTTAATATTTTTGGACCGGTTTAATCTCTGCTATGCAAGATAATTAAAAAATGCCTTTGACGACGTATCATTGTGATCGTTTTTAATTTCCTGTATAAAAAGAAATTGCTTGCAGCTATTTACTTTTAAAAAAATACTCGCTGGGTATTGCTTCTTGTAAGTGCAGCATTTCCTAAAAGACCTTTTATTTCTACTTTTAAACGGCCTTTCTCCTCTAACACAGGCTAGTCGAAAGATGAATTAATGTTTATTACCGTATTAGGATTTCGTTGTTTTTGTTTGTCGATTGTTCTACTTTCACGTAACCAATACTTATTATTTGTTTATAGTCTGCTAATGCACTTTTAAACTCTTCATACGACGAAAATTTTAATTTTTTTTCTATTTCACAACAATGCATTTTATAAAATTGCCAGAGCCGACATCCGTATTAAAACTTTTTGGAAACCGACGCCGGCAGCGGAGTCACTTCCTTATTCCAAATATTCCGATAAGGTTTCTTATTTTTATCTCATACACTTATTTTTTATTACTCAATTTTATAATTTTTTATGAAAGACAGTAGATATTTATATAATTCTCCATTTTGATAATAAATTCGACAAAAATTATGAACTCAATAAACACACGAAAGATGTGTTAGTTAAAATCGCATTCTGAAATTTAATGTAGTTCAACTCTAAGCGGTTAAGCTAAAATTAGATTTTAATGAAGTTTTGAATTTCAAACATTGTTAACCTAGGTGGTGAAGAATCCTCAAATTATAAACAAACGAACGATATAGACAAACACATCAGCAAAAAGCAAATATTTTCATTACGTTCTCGAATAGCGTAGAAAGATTTATCTACTTGATTACATTTTAGATTTAGCAAGATATCGCAAACATTGGATATAAAAATTGCCGATTACTCTGTGTAGTATAAGAATTAAATTCCATAATGAGCATATATAACTTTTAGCTTAACTTAATCCAAAAATACATCCTGAGATGCAAAAAAATTTCAATTACTACGTTGCGTTACGTAAAACATATATTTTTATAAATTTAAATGATAGGCGCAAAATTTTATTTTATATTTTAATAAAATTTTGTACACAAAAGAGATATACTGAATAATAAAATTTTCTAGATAAAAGAGATATACTGAAAAAGTTTCAGTCTCATTTATGTTCATGTTACGTTGATTATAATAATTTTGTTATTTAAAGTTTATATATTACTGAAAAAGTTTCAGTCTCGTTCATGTTATTTTGATTATAAAAGTTTTTTTAAAGTTTATATATTTTAATATTTATGTATGTTAATTATTATTAGTAGTGTTAATAATGGTATGTTAAATAATCTATTTGAAGATTATGAAGTTAATGCATGATTAATAAACAATTTTAAAAGTAAGTACTATATAAGGTTTGAAAATTTATAGAAGGCAAAATTTTATAATGTGATATATATATGGGAATCTTAAATTTCTAAATTATATAAAGAATATAAATTGAGAGAAAAGGAACATATAATTACAATAATTAAGGAAATTTACATTTTAAATTTTCCAAATGTAATTTTGTGAATTTGTAATGAAGTACTCTGTATGAGTTTTTTTTTTAAGTTCTCATATAATTTTGGAAATTTAAAAGAAATTTTATGTGTAGAATAAGTAGGATAAGAGATTTTTTTTAAATAATCAAGTAAGAAAAATTTTTATTTTGGAAAAAGACAGTTGAAAAAAATCTGATGGGAACAACACATGACCTCTCGCCACTTTTGAATAAAAAATCTGATGTGGCCAGCACATGACCTCTCGCCATTTTTGAATCAAAAATTTACACGGTGGCACAAAAAAGTATGGAAAAAATTTACTTTTTTGTAAATCTGGCAACTATGGCAAAAGTTTTGAAAATTTTAATGATACGAAAATAAACTATAGTGTATACAAAATATATGTGTGAAACCTAATTGCCATTTTGTTTAGTAATGGCGTCATCACTCATAGCAACTGTCACTTCCGGTTGTCCGATTGCCACCAAAATCTAATCAGATCTAATCTAGGGTATAAGAATCGTGTATGCAAAATTTTAATTCAGTAGTTTTTGAGTTATCGTTACTACAACATCCATCCAAACACACACACACACACACCCACACACACACACACACACACACACACACACACACACACACACACACACACACACACACACACACACACACACACACACACACACACTAACACACACTCACACTAACACACACACACACACACACACACTAACACACACATACATAGACATCATCGCGAAAATATCAAAATCGTATTCTAGGGACCCCAAAACGTGTTTATCCATTGAAAACTCACTACCCAATTTTGAGCATGATTCCTATACCTCTCTTATCTGAAGGGCGAGAGGTAAAAATTATCACGTTAACACAAAAAAGTATGAAAAAAAATTACTTTTTTGTGAATCTGGCAACAATGGCAAGTTTTTGAAAATTTTGATGATATAAAAATAAACTATAGTGTATCCAAAATATATGTGTAAAACTTTTAATTTAGTAGTTTTTGAGTTATCGTTACTATAACATCCATCCTAACACACTATGACAGACACACACACACTAACACACACAGACATCATCGCGAAAATATCAAAATCGTATTCTAGGGACCCTAAAACGTGTTTATCCATTGATAACTCACTACCCAATTTTTAGCATGATTACTATACCTCTCTTATCTGAAGGGCGAGAGGAAAAAATAATAAACAAAAAGAATTGTCATTGAATTTTTATAAGAAATTTGTCACGATATAACTTAAAAAAAAAATTTATGGAATGGATTTATGGAATTATATAAAAAAAAACATTTATAGTTTGATTTATAAAATAAGTATCAAAAAGAATAAAAGAAGAAATTTTTCAAATATATTTAGAGCTGTTTAAGATCATGGAGAATATGGATGGAAGGAATCTGGATGGAATAGTATCAGACTAGATTTAGATTAAGAAGATAATATAAGGATTTAATAAGGGAGAAATCAATTTGTGTTGGAGTAATTTAAGAAGAGAAAGTAGACAGGATATATAAAATGTATTTATTTTGTTTATTTTTTTTGTAATGTTTATAATTTTTTTTAATTTTTTTATAGAACTCACCCCAAATAAGAGATGCTGTCTGTAGTAAAAATCATATTTATTACCTATTTAAATTCATTTATTTTACCGCACTATGTACTATTATATATTTTATTATTTTATCTTTAAGATCCCACTTTCTTTTCTCTATTACTATTCTTACCACCATCTTCATATTAATTGCTTATAGTTTTTTAATTTATCCTATTTAATGATTTTATTCCCATCTCTATGTCCCTTATCAAATTAATCTATACTTCTTTTACTCCTGATGTTTTTTTTATTTTATAAATATTCCTTCCAGAGACTTTAATTATTAACATCACATTAATTTTAATTCACTTTTTTAACTAAACGGCCTATAACTAATTTAAGTTAGCAAGACATTGAATTTTGGTAAAAAAAGAGCGGCAAAATTTATTTTTCTACAACTAATTTACGGCAAGAAAGCGGCAAATTCTCCAGCTATTAGTTTTTTGATATCGTCATTATTTACGCAGTTGTCTTGCTAACTTGATATCAAGTTAGCAAGATGTTAAATTTTTAATAAAAAAAAGGGCGGCAATTTTTTTTCACAATTAATTAACGGCAATAAAGCAGCAAATTCTCCAGCTTTTAATTTTTTGATATCGTCATTATTTACGCAGTTGTCTTGCTACCTTGATATCAAGTTAGCAAGACATTGAATTTTTGGGGGAAAAAAAGAGCGGCAAAATTTATTTTTCCACAACTAATTAACGGCAAAAAAGCGGCAAATTACTAATAAGATATCGTTGTAATTTTCCGAAGTTGTCTTGCTAAGTTGATAGACGTCTTTTTTCTTTCTTTTGATTAACTTTTGTATCCTTTTTAATTCCTTTACATATTCTTCTTGCATATATCTTACTCTGTGTTCCATTTCTTTTAATTTCTTATTGATTCCTTTTTTTCCACTTGCCTAGTATCTTCATTAATTTGTATTTTAATTTTATTTATTTTGTAATTGATTATTACAATATCTTTCTTGACTTTTTTTTTATATCTAATCCATGTCCTCCATTTCTTTGCTTATCAATTAGTCTTGTTTCTATTTTCTTCATTTTTTGATCAAAATTTTCATTTAAGTTGACATTCTTTCACTTGTATCTTGTACTTCCAATTTGACTTTCCCAATTTCTATTTTTATTTTTTTTTCTTTTAGTATAGAAAATTTTTCATCGTAATTTTTCTACTTCTATTACTCATCCTCTCGTTTCTATTCTTATCTCTTTTCTTGTTTCTTCTATTTTATTATCGGTGTAATTCTTCAATTAAACTATTTTTTAAACATTTCAAATTTGTTTTCTTTGTCTTCCTCTCTAATATCTTGCACTACTTTCTCAAATTTCTTAATATTTTTATCCATTTTCTCACTCATTTTTCTTTCCGTATCTTGCATCATTTTAGCTATCATTTCTATCATTGTTTGTGATGCCTCCTCTGTCTTCTGCTCTACTTCTTGTTTTTGAATATTTTCTCTATCACTATCTTCTACTGTTATTTCTTCTAAATTTTGTTTTTTATCTTTTATTATATCATCACAATTTATGATGGTATCTATAAAAAAAGAATCTTACCAAACCAAGAGTTGTTTCGAAAGTGATTACTTCTATGATTATCTGCCTAGATGAATTTACGCCTAAATGAATTTACGCCGTTTTTCAGCAACATTTGTGATTCCTTAAAATAAAAGCCCCACGTTGCGAAGCCATTTGTAATGATATGTGGTGAATTAAGCTTTAGAAAGCCCCACGTTGTAATGATTTACTACAGGCAGAATCTCTTATTTGGGTTGGGTTCTATAAAAATTTTTTAAATAATAATAAATATTACAAAAATTAATTTAAATAAATTTTATATAACCTGCCTACTTTCTGTTCCTAAATTACTCCAACACAAATTGATTTCATCCAGATTCCTTCCATCCATATTCTTTCCATGATACTTAATAAACAGCTATGCATATATTTGAAAAATGCCTTCTCTTATACTTCTTACCATATTTTCCTTTTTGATACTTATTTTATGAATCAAACTGTTTTAAATATGTATATAATTCCATAAATCAATTCCGTTTAATTTTTTACAAGTTATATCGGTGGTAAATTTCTTATAAAAATTCAATGATAACTTGTTTATTTTTTTTTTCATTTGTCTTTTCCCAAAATAAAAATGTTGCTGACTTGATTATTTAAAAAAAAATACTTTTATCTATCTCTTATCATTTACTTATTCTGTACCTAAAATTATCTTTTAAATTTCCAAAATTATATTAGAACTTCAAAAAAAACTCATACATAGTATTTTATTACAATATATTATGGATCTTCTTAAAAAAA
The DNA here is from genome assembly GCA_963243735.1 of Neocrepidodera transversa. Classification (NCBI taxonomy): domain Eukaryota; kingdom Metazoa; phylum Arthropoda; class Insecta; order Coleoptera; family Chrysomelidae; genus Neocrepidodera; species Neocrepidodera transversa. The sequence goes on from OY725341.1 coordinate 28,564,399, forward strand.
TATTTTCTTGGTCAAAACTGTATTAAATTTTATACTGTATTATCCTTTTTATTGCAAACTAAGATCAAACTGAATAAGCTCAAAGATTTCTTGTGATTCGGCATTTGTAGATTAGGTTTCAAAATAAAATTGGCTTTAACCACACATAAAGGGTCAAAGCCGGGCCTTTACGATAAAAACCGTTTTTTGGTTTAATCTACCTCTAAAGTAGGATTATATAAGTCTTTCAGATAAAAAAAGCTATTTACGTTTAAAGAATACTTAATATTCTTTTATTTGAGGTCTATAATAAAGTCATTATAAAACGAAACCACGTATCGAAATAGCCTCCTCCATTTAATTTATTTTTCTTTATTCGATTAACTCTAGAGATATTGGAAAATAATAGCCAATACAAATGTCTTTTGAATAATAATTCTTAAGGAATGAAGCGAATAATTCGGAAATTAAAATAAGCCACCAAAAGAATCAGCAAACATGTTACTCAATACCACCCACCCGCTGGACCTTGCGCAAGAGATAACAAGCAGAAAATGCAGATATTTACCGTTTGGAAATCATTAAAAACGAGCTTGAACATACATAAAATATCATCTGTGAGGAAATCACTAGAATTACTCTAGGACAAGTAGTCAATGAAATAAAGATGAACATAGATCGTATGAAATACAAAGATTTTTCCTAAAGCAATTACTTAAGATGACGATTACTTCATTTTCAAAGAAATCCTTGCAAGGTAGCGTTTTAGAACCTATAATCCACTTGCTTTACAGATTGTCAAGATACGTTTGGCAGCTGAGAATGGGCGGGTGAAAAAGAACTTGTATTAAAACGAGATAGCTAAAAACCAACCGGACCCTCGACTCATGAGTAGCCAATGAAGAAGGCCAGATAAAAAGTCTAATAAGACAACGTTCGACGACCTCTAAATTAGCTCAGACGAGCTAGATGTCTCGGAGGAACAGATAGCCGAATAAAATTACCAAGTGCTGCCCAACTTCAGTGGAGGATCGGGAAGCCAACAAACAGGTAAAAACTATACAATGAAAATTTCAACATAAAAGGCTGGCTACGGTAACACTTGAGTTGCAAGATACTATAGCACTTGTCCAGGAACCCTGGATAAGAATAACTAAAATTTTAGGTTTGAAAAATCTAAACGGTTCAATTTTCAGCTTTCACAGCAACAAACAACCTAGGATAGGCATATACCCATTAAATACAAAGCCCATCTACTGGCGCAATTTTCTTCCTCCGACTTAACAGCGGTTAGAATCGAATACGCAACCAGAAGGGAAAATAAAACATTAATCCTGTCATCTTTATACCTTCCTTCCCACGCAACCACACCATCGCTCAGCAGAGAAATAGAGGATCTGATCGAACCAGGAGTTTGCGCTAGTATTAGGTTACGACTCAAATGCTCACTACTTAGACTGGGACAGTAAGGATATAAACGCTATAGGTAAGTCACTTTATGACTATATAATATCCAAAAATCACTTTTTCTACAACTCTTATCTATAAATCAAGTCTAAACTGGCAAATTTGATAATGTCGATGTAAAATATATTGAAGTAGATACTGCAACACCAAATAATAATGATGCTTTGGAAAAATATTCGATCACTATCTAAAACAAAATACTCAACGTTTACAAAAAGTCTAACCCCCTGAGGCTGATCCATACTTCCGCATGGTACTGTCACGAATTGGAGCACCCCAGGAGAGTGGCAACAATTCATTAATATGTCAAAACATAAAGCGAACTGGGACACATACAAATATCAAATCGAAAAAAAAACAAAAAAGTCGTCAGACAAAACCTGAGAAAGGCAGTAAAAAAAATCGAAGATTTCCCGTAGGCAGCAATGCTTCAAAGAGCCCTTTCAAAAAATCTACACCGCAGTATCGGCACGAAAACTGCAAACTTCGAAGAAAAAACCAAACTTCTGCTTTTATCGCACTCACCTTACTCGGTCACCATAAATGTCGTTGACTGGATAGAGGAAGAACATAACCCATCCGTCAACGATTGGCAAAAAAAATAGGTGGACAGTTCCAGCTTCTCTTCATTCAAATCGTCAGGACCTGACTGTATCTATCCAGCATTGCTTTAGTGGGTCCTGGATGAACTCATACAGCACCCGGTGATAATACTCAGATCCTACTCGTCTCTGAGATATATCCTTAATAAATGGAGAGATGTAAAAGTTGTTTTCATACCCAAACCTGAAAGGATGAATTACTCTACCCCAAAAGTATATCGATCAATTAGCCTGAAATCGGTTTCCGTGAAAACATTAGAAATGATATCTGAAAGGTACATACGAGATGTGGTAATCGTTACAAAACCACTACATTCAATCAACATGCACTCCAAGATTTACCTATTCGGCCCTTCACCCAGTGGCTGGCCACGTAGAGATATCTCTGTACAAAAAAGAGTCAGCCTTGGATCTAGAAGGTGTTTTTGACATGACCACCTTCAACAAAATAATACACTCATTAGCCAAAAACGAGCAGTTAACATAAGTGTAGAAGACGTAACCATACGAGGCTTGGTTGCGAGGGGATATCCACAGGAAGGAGTGAGTGCTATCACTGCTAGTTGGAACATGCTCCTGGATACTGTCATCAGCCGCTTTAATAATGGCAGTCACTACACAATGGTATACGCGGATCACTTAGCCATCCTGCTAACAGGAAAAAATTCAAGTAGCCATCAGAATAATAGAACAGTGGTGCAAGTATCATTCAACTAAAACCTCCAGAACTTCTTAAAATAAAACTAAACTTCACAACATAGTTGAAGTACCTAGATCTTACCTTTGACAATAAGTTAACTTGGAACTCCCACCTATAAAACAGAGATTAAAAGTATACCTTGCTTATGAACACAGCCGTTGAACTGCGGGGCGCACCTGAGGTTTTTCTCCCTAATTGACTTACATATGCTAACATATGGAGTAGTCGTCTGGGGACCAAAAATCCAACAATAGGAGCTATGCAAAACAATACTAACCAAACCTATGGAAGTCATCCTCCTTACTCTCGTGATATCTCTATCAGAAAGGTCGCGTTGACGACTCTGACTTCGTTTGGTTTGAATAGAACCCGATGTAGGATCCGGAGGGGTGAGATGTCTGCAGTATGCCTTTCACAGGCCCTACAAAATTATCACGAAAGATATAGAGGAGCCAAAAGTGGCAGGTATGATTTATATTTACACTGACATCTCCAAAAACAAGCGAGATACATAGTGAGGTATATACTACAGACCTAAACATAAAATGGACGATGGGAAATAGTACTACTTGGGCCTTGCTCCTTCGTTAAACTAACGACATCGGTCCTGACGAACCTAATGGCGGATCAATCTTGTAAAATTCAAAGATCCAAATACTTGTCTGTGACTAGGCAGAATCTGCGTCTATAAACATGTTTTCTGACTGGTCACTGACTGGTGCGGAAACACCTCATTCTGCAGAGTGAACAAGAAGACGAGACAATCGAGCACATGCTCTATAATTGCCCGACAAAATTGTGTTCGGCGAGTATTGGCTAACAGCGGCCAACTTGATAGAGGCACCTCTTGGTGACATTGTCAACTACACAAAACTGTAGGTGGCTGACGAGCTAAGTAAGGCCTCACTTACTAAGGAGGATGTAGACGGGCCTAATGAGGGCCAAGTACTGTGGGATAGTCGACTTCTGGAGTAACCCACCCTCTCCGTCTTACAGATACAGGATACAGAGATCAGAAAAGAATGGCCAATACTTTGAATGTACTTTAGCTTTTTTAGTTCTACTTCTAATATTTTCCATAAATTCCATAAATACTACTTCAATGGGTTAACATATTTTGAATAATAAGTGCTAGGGAATGAAGGGGATAATTCAGAAATTAAAAAATAATCCATAAATAATAACCGTCTCTTTTGGAGGCCACCAAAAAAATCAGGAAGCATGTTAATTCAATCCCACCCACCTCTTTCACCTTGAATAAGAGATAACGAGCAGTAAATCTTGATATTTACCGATTATCTAGCGGAAATCTTTAAAGCTAATCAGATGCCAAATGAACATGACCTTGAACATAAAAATAAAAACATCTGTGAGGAAATTACTTAAATTACTCCAGGAGAAATAATCAATGAAATAAAGAGAAACATAAATCGTACAAAATTACAATACATTGACCTGAAGGTGATAATAATCCATTATTAATGAAATCCTTGGAAGTGTGCCATAAGGTAGCGTTTGAGGACCTATAGTCTACCTGCCCTAAAGGTTGTTAATTTGTAACAGTGGGGAATACACAGGTAAAAGAGAAAGAACTTGTATTAAACCATGATAGATAAAACCCAAAGTGCCCTCGACTCATTCTGCGTTGAGTTCTGCTTATAGCCACAATATATACAAGGCTAAACTAAAAAGCTGTGTATTAACATTTTTTTATGGTGTTATTTCATTCATTTTTTAATAAAAACACTCCGTTTAATCCAAAAACAATGTACTAAAAAATATATACATAGTCTTTAGTCCCTTGGTCATTATATTGTTCTTCTTTAGTATCATCTTCTTAGACATCTTTTTCATCGTCGTCACCGTCTTCCCCAAATTTATTATTACTTTGTTTAAAATGTAGTTTATGAATATATTAAAATCTATTTCCTTATCTTTTCGATGGATTTTAGTACATCTTGTATACATACTCATACAAACATATTATATGGTATTCATCATACTAATCAGAAGCTTCTCTATTTCTACTACTACTTTTAAAATAGTTTAGTTGAAATTTTCTGAAGTAGATTTATTTCCGCTATCTTTATATTCATTGTTTTTCCTTATTATTATCTTAATTTCTTCTATTTGTAATATCATTCTTTAGCTGACTCTTAAATTATCAATACTTTTTCTTGTTTAAAAAATTTATATACAAACTATGTGTGAGCCAGTGATTCTGTTTTGTTTTTAGCCGTGTGTTTACACTCCTGGATTTGTTTTTCATTCAAGCCCTTTTCCATTGCCTCTATCTAGCTTCTTTTTGACCTGTCCCTTTTTCTCCTTCCTTCCGGCGATTTCTATGCAATTGCTTTTACTTCTTTGTTGTTTTTATTTATGGGAGCTTTATTAAATAGTTGGTATATCTCAGCGGTTGTTCTTCCATCCCACGATCATTCTGTTTGCGTCCACCAATTCTTGTTAAGATTTTTTTTCTCACATTTCCAATAGTTGTCTATGTACATTTAAGTAGCTTCCTCAGGTGCAATTATTGCGTTTAGCAATGCGTAAGTCTATCTCTTTCTTTTCTTTATACATATTATTCAACAGCAAGTACATAAAAGTCTCAACTTTCTCAAAGAAAATTTATAATATTTTAAATCTACTATTATCATGCAAATGTATAATCGATACCACCCATAATCTATCATCAAATGATCTCGCACACGATTGACTTCTATCTACTTTTAATTCTCTAGATTATGTAAAAATGTTTGTGTAATGAAGCTTTTCAAATAATAAATAAATGGATTTTTTTTGAAAAAACATTTTAAAATGAATTCGTTGTAAAAGCAAACCACGCTACTGCTTCTGCACAAAGAAAAAGGCAGTTCACAATCAAATACATTCTTGCCATTGTTATTAAAGTTCTATTGAATCGTTCTCCTAATCCGTTTGTTTCGTGATTTCATGAAATTGAATTTTCTACTGTTATTCCATTACACTTAATAATTGTATTTAAAAAGTTTGAAGTGAATTTTCCACCATTATCACTTGTGTAGACACATAATATATTGTTACTGATTCTTTCTATTATTAAGATAAAAAATGTATCTATAAAAATTACACAATATATTTTTCCTTCAGATGATTTTGTAGATCTGACTCTTTTTTACAACTACTTTCATGGAAGGTGTTCGTTTGACATTGCTCGCTTGATTCCTCCTAGAATCGTGCGTGCAAGGAACACCCGTCGAGCTGGTACGTTCCATCCATAGGAGGTCCCCAGAGCAGCCTATTTAAGAACTCCCTTATCTGGAGAACGTCATCACTCTGGAAAATGGAATGACCTTCCTGAAACAGTATTTCCCAGGGAGTATAATCGTCAGCGATTCAAACCAACGTGAACCGACATTTTCGTGCACGTCTCGCACGAATATTTATAAAATATTAGAATACATTTTTTCAATATTTTTGTTCGAATTATTACTCTAATCGTTTAAAAGGTGAATAATATTTAAATCTCAAAAGACCAAAACTAGATGAGCTGAGACCAAGCTTTTGAATAATAAACATAAGTAGTAGTAGTAGTTTAATAGCCGATAATTACCCCTTTATTAACTCTTTATGGCGAAGCAGAATGTTAATATTAATGTAATTCCGTGTGACTGTGTGTATGTCTGTCGACACGATATCTTCCGTTCTACAACAGACAACAGACACCTCTGGTGAAGGCAATCTATGGGATTGATTTTCAGCTACAGAGGTCGCCGCCGACTTGATATACAGGAACTTAAAGATCACATGCGTTTTAAATGGCAAAAGTTTTTTATTTTTGATTCTCATACTACATCAACTGCTGATCATTTCTATCAAAAGTTTTCTCATAGATTTTATGTCTTCTAGTTGAATATTAAACAGACTTTGGATAAATAACTTTAGAAAATAATATTTTCACTTTTAGTAAGCACTTATTTTTCACTAAAATCACCTTGAAGTTTATAGTAAATCTTGGAAAATTGATCACCTTTTCCAGTTAAGTTTAAATCATTTTCTTTAATCCGGCATACATATTATTTAAAACACATGTTTTTTTTATTTAAGATAATAATACTGCTGACTAAATCATCATTGTGACTTGAGTGGGGAGTAGGGTAAAAAAATGTGATTGGCAAAAAGATTGGACGGACGCTAACGGCTTGTTGCTAAGGAGATGCAAGAATCGAAGAAGAAAAAGATTAGAGACAGGGATAAGGGGTGACAAATAACTGTAGCAGTAAAATGAGATAAAGAGCATTGTATTGATTATCATCTTATTTTGTAAACTCTGAATAGGAAACTTTTCTTAAACGTGTTAGGTCGTGAAAAATGTTCAATCAACGATAGATTGTTTGTTTAGGTTAGAAATTAGAGTTGAAATTTGTTTCTAAATATTAAATTAGTAAATGTTTTATTAGATATAAATATTTCTGGATAAATATACATAAAAAATTATCCTTTTTCAATAACTCACGTCATTTTTAATTAAATACAAAATTCACACTTCTCATATTATTTTAGAATTAGTAAGGACTTTTTCAAGAGCATTATTGCCCTTGTGTTCAGTCTTCGTACGGATTTTTCATTTTATAATTTTATTACACCCGGTCATTAAAATATTTAAGTCTGCCTATAAGTCGAGAATGGATTCATACAGTGATTTTTTTTATATTTTTATTTTATAATTTTGTCCTACCATAACACATTGCACGGGGTCCACCACTTATGAGACCGATCCTTAAAATTGGGAAATTGGGGCTATAGTGGCTTGTGACGTGGCCCAATTGAAACACATTATATTTTGCTATGTTGTCATATCGATAAAACTGGCAACTCTCGTTCTCATTTGTTATGATAAAAAGAAGGAAAGAAGTATGTCAATTTTTTTACAAATGAACAAAGCTAGAATCTTGGCAATGCTGTATAAAGTAACACGTTAATTATTAATTAAGAAGTAGCGCCACTTTCAGAATATATTAATAACTTTTTATTGATTTTTATTAATTAATGAATATTATAAAAACAATGAAAATCAACATAAGCAACTAGGTTCTGTAAGCTATTCATTCATTAATATAAAACCAATAAATTCGTTCCTACTGGATAAGTCCATTGTCAACAGCGACAGTTCGATTATCAGTCTCAATCGGACAGTGGTTTTGCCCACCTATAAACAATATAAATTTTCTGTGTATGTGTTACAACAATATCAATTGAGTCGTATGGTTATAACTTTATAAAACGGCGCCGCTGCACTCCAGTTTTCCAGAATAAAGGTGAGTGACCATTATTTTGAACTTTTCTGCAATTACTTTTTTTTATTCATTTAAATATTGAATCGGCGATATAATTCTCGCCCACCGTGTTTATTTCGTTTAGCGACATGTTAATTTAACTCTTTTGAAAAGCAAGTAAAACGTGTTTTTTCATAACTATTCATTATTTTATAACTATTAATTATTTTAAAATGTACTTATTGCAACCATAATTAAATTTATTTTACCTCTTGTAGGGATATGAGCAATTCTTATCGATAAAATCAAGAGTCACTTCATCCTGTACACAGAAACAAAGAAATTGCTCTAGCAGCATTTCTGGATATAGAGGGTGCATTTGATCACACCTCCTTCAGATCGATGACAGCAGCTGTGGCAAGGCGTGGCGTAGACGACACCGTGTGTAGGTGGATACAAAACATGCTAAACCATAGGACAGCTGAAGCATCATTGTTGGGTGAGACCATGGAGGTGTCAATATCCAAGGGATGCCCACAGGGAGGGGTTTTATCCCCTCCACTGTGGGATTTGGTAATTGACGAACTCCTGGTGCAGCTCAAGAATAGCGGTTTCTATACCCAGGGGTATGCAGATTACGTACTCATACTTGTAGTGGGGAATTTTACAAATATTGTCTCAGACCTGATGCAACAGGCGCTGAACATCGTGGAGAGGTGGTGTCTCAAGGAAGACCTTAAAGTCAATCCTGGCAAAACAGCACTAATCCTCTTGACGAAAAAGAAGAAGCTGAACAACCTCAGGTTACCAAAGCTCTTCAATATGCAACTACAAATCAACCAGGAGGTAAAGTATTTAGGCATAACTCTAGATGCAAAACTAACCTTAAATAAGCACTTGCAAAAAACCATTAACAAGGGAAAAATGGCATTAATGGCTACCAAAAGAGCAGTGGGCACCAAATGGGGACTAAACCCCCCACGCATGGTACATTGGCTGTACACTGCTGTGGTAAGACCCATGATATCCTACGGCTCTATGGTGTGGTGGGCTAAAGTAAATCAAAAAAAAGGTCTATACTGGAGCTTTCTAAACTCCAAAGACTAGCCTGCGTTTGTATTACAGGTGCCATACTAAACCTCCCGCCACTTGATATTCATATCCAAGCGGAGGCAAGAATGGGAGCATACAGATTGGAGTGTAACGGAAACTGGTGTCCAACTGAACAAAGACATACCAGTTTAACAAAAATCATCATAAGCTCCTTATTAGAAATGAGAAGTGATGAAATGATACCAAAAAATAACTTCACGAAGCCATTCAACATTCAGTTAACTTGGAAAGGTGAAGACACATCAAACTGTCGAAAGGGAACACTGGTATAGTATACTGATGGATCCAAAACCGACAGTGGAACAGGTGCTGGAATATATGGCGACAAACCCAGATGCAAAAACTACGCGTCACTGGGTAATTACGCATCAGTATTCCAAGCGTAGGTACATGCCATAGAACTATGTCTAAGGGAGAACATTGAAAGGGGTTACAGAGGGAAAACAATCCTCATTCACTCCGATAGTCAGGCAGCCCTACAAGCTCTAGTATGCAAAGAAATCAGATCGAAACTGGTCTGGAACTGTCTACAAACCCTACTGGTTCTGACAAACTAAAACAAGGTAACACTTAAATGGGTTCCCGGATACAAGGGGATAACAGGCAACGAGGAAGCTGATGATCTGGCACGAAAAGCCTCAGCGACCAAATTTACGGGCCCCGAGTCCGTGTTTGGCATTCCGAAATCCTCAGTACGACTCTGGCTGACTAGATGGGCTGCTAAAGAACATCAGACAAGCTGGAATCTCGTGCCGGGTCAGAAAAACAGTAAACTGATGGTCAAAAAGCCATCAAAAGCACTGACCAACGATATTCTGCAGCTAAGCAGAAATCAAATAAGGCATGTCACGGGACTAATAACTGGACACTGCCACCTTAGGGAACACCTACACAAAATGGACATCTACCAAGACGAACCCATCCGTAGACTATGTAATAAGGAGGAGGAAACAGCCTCTCACATTATACTAGAGTGTCAAGCACTTATACGCTGGAGGTACAACCTTATGGGGACAGAAAATACAAAGGTCTTCCCTAGAGAACATCTTGTGAAGAGGCTGTTAAGCCTGATAAAGGTAACAAACCTTTCACTTGATAACAACGATACGATGGGCATAGCACAATAAGTCTTAAGGCTGCAGTGTTGAGGCCTAAATCCTTAGCCAAAGCATCGATTAAATCAAACAATCAATCAATCAATCCTGATTAAATCAAGAGTCATTGGTAAAATCTTGAGCTTTTCGTTTTTGGGGTTATATACAATATAACCAGTCCTCATTTTAGAAAGAAAATATTACTGGCTTATTGTATAGTAAATTTCAAATATTAAATTCAGTGTATGAAGGATATGGCAGTGCAAACTAAATGAGGATTTTCTTGACGACGTTGCCGCTTCACGGTAGCAACAGTACGGCTTAAATTCCCCCTTATTGACTACAACAGACAATCAGAGGTTTTCAACAATTCGTAACAAAATTAGATGGAACTTTTTGTAGGTTTCAGTCATAGAAAATATTTGTATGTAGTTCCTTAAAATATTTAACTTGTCATTCATAAAAACTAACATATAAAATGTACCTAAATTATTTTTATACAAATAAAAGATCAAAACTTAAATAAAATAATTTATATGTAATTATTATAGTATATTAAAAGAAATTGAATTTTAGAAATTACAGATTATTGCAATGAGAAGGTGATGAAAAGTAACACAAGTTAGCTATCATGTATAAAAATATCTTATTTGCCCTTTACAATTATTTATTAAAGAGTTTTCCTTATTATGTAACTAATAAATAAATAAAAAATAAATGATTAAAGAAACATGTATAGTTCTTCCAGTCTCAGTTTGAGGACACGTGTACAGTTTCTTATAAAACAAATAATAATTTGGGTAAATACATTTCAAATGGTCGCCAAAACGCCATTCTGATTATACAAACCTTAATAAACTAGTATTAACACACACTACGCCTATAATACCCGACTTGAGGGTGACACTGTTCGTAGAAAAGTTATCGTCAATTTTTCCAAGAAGTGATTTTACGATAGCAACAAACCCTTAGAAACCACTTTTTAAAAGATTTATAACCCATTGTATTTATCCGCAAAGACTGGCTGTTGCCAAGTTACCAAAATTTTCATGCATAAGGCGAATTTTTATATTTAACGTGAATTTTATCATTGGTGGAACTAATTAATTATAATATAACACTAATACACTTATATCTGTATATTTACAAAAAAATACACTATCTGTCTAACAGCGTCACTAACTAAAATTTTACTGGAATAACGAGAACATTTTTATAGTAAGGCTTTTAGAAAATAAATGTGACAACCTCGATTGATTTCAGGCTCCTCAAACTGAGAATGGAAAAACTATAATACAAAAGCTGAAAAAAAGATACTTACAGACAAGTACTTACAGAGGATTATGGCTGTTAACTGCTGTCGAATACAGAAGGAGAATTAATTTATGACTAACAAGTTGGGTTTCCACCCGAAGAGAGGTAAGCTGCTGAAATCTGGAAACCCCGTCTGCCGCTTAAAACTACACTGAATTTAATGTTTAAAATTTATTATAGAGCTGTAGACGAATCAACGATGAGACTAGGTCACCCACCTACTGGATAATTGAAATCGATCACTATTATGAGGTAAAAGTTTTACGGTGCTTAAATTTTAAGTGTGATTACCCACGAGTTTGATGGCACAACACATCATAAAGTTTTTTTAATTAACAATAAATTAAATATTTACAAATCGTTTGTTTAATTTTGATCAATATCTAAGCATAATTTCCTAATTTAATTTTTACTGGTAAACTTTTGTTTTAACTGGCGTCCTATTAAGAGTTTTCAAAGAAAAAAAAATCTTATAAAGCGGTTTTCTCCGTCTGTTAGCCTGACTCAACTCGAGAACGGTGAGAGATATAGACGAACGGAAAACGGCAATCGATTCAGCATCGTTACAAACTACAAAAATGATATTAATCTGTCGCCTACTCTTACTTTCACACTACTTATATCGGTATATACTATAGTATATAAACTTACGGCAAAAATATTGCCGTTTTTCACTTGTTTCACCCTTAATACTTTTATACCACTAAAACTAATTAAAACAAAACCTATATTAAGGCCTTAATTCACTCATTAAGAATCTCAGTAAATAAATATTAAGAGAGAACATAACACCATGGGGTGTTATCCTTTCACTCACCTTTCACTCACCTTCCTCTTACTTTACCCCAATAATCCCTTTTCCCTAGTACCACCATCCCTTTGTTAGCCCTATTTTATTTTATTCTATTTTCCTACTTGTGCGCACAATTTTCGTAAAATGTTTTAATATATATTAATTTTGATTGTATTTACTTTGGCCTGATGATGGCATAATACCGAAACTAGTCGCCCCCCCCCCCTTTTTGTAATTTGAAGCCTCTCCCCCCCAATTCTATCAAAGAGATATTAAATTTTGTGGTACAGGATTTTGAGTTTTACTACCTCACCATTAGACCACATTTGAGATTATGGATAACATTCTCGAATTGTGATTTTAAATTTTAAAATATTTTTTTCTAAATTCAAAGTACTTATCCATTACCAATTAAAAATTAACGTTGTTATACTCACAAAAGGGTAACAAGTTTCGTTTTATTTGACGGCAACAACGCCTTTTACTTCTCAAATATGGATTACCTATAATTATATTTTATAGAAGTAAAAACAGGAAACATTTATTTTCCTTAAAAAGTAAAGATTTTTAACGATTTAATTATTTTCTGGTGACATTTATATTCTGGATTTTCCCTACACCACAGATTAAATTCTAGTAGTCTGACACATATAACATCATCATTTAAATTGTATTTTATTGTGAGATCGTCTTTTACATTATCGATTTCACTTAGTAAAGTGCTTAGTTAAAAATAAAGAACCTTTTTCATTTACATTACAATTCTGCTTTAAGTGAGCTTTTGTCTGCTTAATTAATTAACTATTTACTGCACTTTCAATTAATCTTACTCATTCTATTTACCATAGCTCTGGAATATCTTTTTAAAATTTTAACCTAACGAATGCATTAATCAAAGCAAGCAACAAATACTCGTTTTTCTTATTAAAAATTTGCATATACCGGCAACATGGTAGAACAATATTTGTAGTACAATTTATGTAAATTAAACACAATAAATTATTTAACAAAAGAATATTCTTTAACATTAGCTGTTTCTTTTGCTATTTGATCATTTACTTCTTCAAATAATAATTTTTACAAGTACATTAACTCTAAATATGTACCTGCCATGATTTTCCAGGATTCAATATTATATTTTCCATGGAATGTTTCAAATTTTAGAAACTAGTCCATATTTGGTCAGGAGATTATTAATTTCTTATTTAGTACTTATATTCTGTCATTCTTAACGTTAGCCTGGACCCATAACCTATTAAATATTTAGAAAAAAATAGCCCATATCTCTACACTACGCGGCAGCACTTCCGCTGATACGTGATCTAATGCAAAGAATATAAAGGGACACCTAGAAAGTACACAAACTGTTTCGTTCCAGATTTTCAAAAGTTGGATGATCACCCGTATGGGTGCGCTGATTGTACGAAAAATGGCTTTGGGGTAGTATTCTCGAGTCTCGCATGAAAATTGTCGCACACGGCAAATATCGCGTACTAAATTCGCATGGTTGTTAAAAATTGTATTCTCGAACAAAAGTGAATCTAAAAACACAAGCGGGATTTATTTAAACATTCCCGTTTAGACGTTTGTGTTTGTATAGAGTTTGAAGTAATACATTGATTATTTTATTTTTGTATGTTACATTTTGTGTTTTTAAATATGGAAAAGCATCAATATTGTAGTGAAAATCAAAAATCTGAAAAACGGGCATTAACATGAATTATTTTTAGATTGGAATCACATATCTGAAAAATAATAATTTTTATTGTTTAACTAGCCTAGGTAGCGTAACTTAAAAATTAAGTATTAATGGAGTGATATGTTTTCTTTTAACCAATACATATTCTGGAATGGGTACAATCCAGACATCCTACTATTCCTGGGATTCCATACTAATAGTGAAATCTAAAAAATGTATAAACACCAATGTTCAGTCTTTGGAAATCTTGTATTAACTTACTCTTGCCTCACATTATTTAATTCACGCAGATTACGTGAAAACTTGACAAAATTGTTTAAAATGTTTGGTTTGTTCAATATTTCCACAATTTCATTAATGCTTTTACTTGCAGAAGGATGGCTATAATAAATATATTTTCATTTCTACAGATAGTGCTGATACTCTACTTGCGGTGTTAAATTGTCTATCAAACGTGTTAATTCCTTGGATAATAAACAATACATTGCTAATTCCGAAGGGATTTTTATGAATAAACTACTTCGTTCTATGTTCTTCAATAATATTTTGATTTTTAACAGCCACCAATACTTTAATTTCTTCAAAATCTGCTTCATCCAGATTTGGCAAAGTCACATATGAATTTTAATTCGAGCACTTGAAACCACTCATGTTAAATTCACCTAATATTTGTCGTATTCTGATTTCGAGAATACACTTTTATAAAGTCACCCAGTTGCTATTCGACATTTCACTAATCTCGCATGCGAATCGCGGTATTCAACATTCGAAAATACTACCCCTGGCTTGCATCCTTTTCCTTCTTTCACATGCATGCAGTAACAGTAGGTAAACAAAAAAGTTTTGGCATTCGGCAGCCATTATTATTGTTGTTCTTGTCTTGTGAGGAAGTTGTGTTCATTCAGCGTTAATGTTTGTGTTTAATACTATATTGTAAGGATGGAAGGTAATTGCAGCAGTAAAAGATGAAAGACCTGTTGTGTCAGAAATTGTAAAAATGTATCAAATGGAATAGATTTAGAGTTTTCGAAGAAAAAAACTCTTATAAAACGGTTTTGTCCGTCTGTCCGTCCGCCGAGAACAGTGAGAGATAGAGACAAACGGACAACGGCAATCGATTCAGCATCGTTAAAAACCCCTAAAATGATATTAATCTTTGACCTATTTTTACTTTCCCGCTAGTTATACCATATATACTGCAGTATGTAAGGTATATATAGAAATATATATACAGAAATTGATTTTCGTAACTTTAAATTTTCTAAAACTCGAAATTACTGCAAAAATTTTGCCGGTTTTCACTTGTTAAATATTTGTCTTGAGTATGATAATTTTAAGTAATCTATTGTTATGATATAATAATTGTGGGTACTGTAAATTGATAAAATGTAAATTTTTTATAATTTTTTTTTATTTTTCAGTATAGTGAACGAGCAAAAAAAATTGAGATATTGATGGAAATATCCATTTTGAGGTCCCCGAGAAGATTGAAACCATTTCCAGAGTATGGTCTGTCTGTGTGTATGTGTATCTGTGTGTCTGTATGTCTGTGTGTCTGTGTGTCTGTGTGTAATCTTCCATAACTGCCGAACCGTTTGACCAATCAAGCTGATATTTGGTATGAAGGGTCGGTGTGTGCCTCGAATACGACCATAGTTTTTGGTTTAAATTGGTACCATAGTTTTTGGTTTAAATTGGTACAGTGGAAGGTCCTCAAGACCGAAATTGATTTAATGCAGATGTAAGATTTTTTTTCCTTTTTTAAATTTTATGGACAAACAATACGCTTTAGTGCAAAATATTGTAGTGCAAAGTTATAGGGGATAAAATTTCCTACAATTTTTATATCACACTTTTTCCGGAATTTACAATAGTTGCGCCATTAAATGGCGCGCAAAAAATGTTTCTGAAAATGTCCTGTAGTTTTCCAAATTTTGAGGACAAACAATGCTCTTTAGTGCAAAATTTTCTTACGCAAAGTTGTAGTGAACCAAATTTCCTTTAACTTTTATTTTTAACATTTTTTCGAATTTTCCATAGTTTCGCCGCTACGACAAAGAACAAAAAGATAGCCACTAAAATTGCTGTGTTTGTTCAAATTGGGTTCTTGAACTCAATTTTCATTAATTACATACCATCAAATCTAGTAGTGGTGCTGCATCTTACAACATTGTCCCTTTGCATGTCATAAAGGAGTCAGCTTTTCAGACGTAATTTATTGTCATTATTAATTCTATATTCTTGATATTTTGTATCTATCTCGTCTGAGTGTAAAATCCATAGGCATCTTGTCTTGTTGTGATAAATCCCATATAAAAAACAATATATTATTGTACAACAGCATCTTGTTTGTGCTATTTCTTCATAGATAAAAGACTGGATCAAGCGAGAACATAAAATGTATTGGGACAATATACCCGGACTTCTATACGGGAAAAAGTTTATAAAAGAACCGTCAAAGAACGTAACTGAAAAACTACTTTCAATTAGTAGACATCAACTACGAATTTCCATAGGGGTAGTCACGGAACACCTTCACACCAGAGAGCATCTAAGCAAAATGGGTATATATAACGGCGACCTGAAATGTAGACAATGCAATAAAGGGACCGAGAATGCACTCCACCTACTGTGAGGCGCTGGATCACAGAAGGCAAAGAATATATGGAAAACCAAAACTGGATCCAGAAGACTATTGCAAATGGCCATTAAAGAGCCTGTACAAACTAGTATAGGGAGCAAGGTTGATGGACTGGGTGCAGTAGACAAAGAATCCGTTTGTAAATAATGGTCCGGGAAGGAAAAAATCTTCATATAGGTTATAGTTCTTAATTCGATTATTCTCGCTACTTTAATCCTCTATACAGATAAAAAGTAATTTATATCATCCGTTTCCAATTGTACTATTTTCAGTTTGATTGCTATTCGTATATTATATGTTGTTTTTGTTATTTATCATTATAACTCTTAACAAATTCTCCTCTTAAAACTTCATGAACATAATATCACTTCGTATAGGTATAATTTATCATTCTTCAAAGTTTTTTATGGTAAATTAAGTTATTTTCTTATATGTTTATGGCTAGTCAGTAAATCTTCTTCAACTACTAAAAAAACTTATTTTACTATTTAGAGCCGACCTGCTCTGGAATAAAAGTGTATTCACAGTTGATTTAGTGATTGGGTTTTTGGTAGGGGTATAATTCTTGGGTCCGTCGCGTCGCCTGTTTTCGTATCCCAAAATCATTAAAATCTCCATTCTTTAGTTTTCGTATAAATAATTCATTATGTTTCATAAATTTTTCCATTTCTTAACTGATTTATTTTTAATTTGTTTGATTGAAATTTGTTAATCAGAATTTCTTTGACGAAAAAGAAAAAATAGTTCAAATATGTGGCGATAAAATCAGTTTTTTTATTAATCGATAATCCTGTTACGTATTTTTGAGATACTAAATTTAACATTGTTATAATTCTGGAAAAATGTCCATGATTCAAAATGAAAAAAATTTATATAAAAACCTGTATTAAGAATAAACTGCTTTGAGAGGATCGTTATTTATGAATGAACTTTTAACTCAAAAATCACATAATTATTTTTGAATATTCAATTCCTGGTAAAAATAAGTCTTTATTTCATAATTATATTTTAGGTAACGTAAATAGATTTTTTATCTTTTTTGTAGTTTTCAGGAAGTAGAAAATTTATGTCTATATATATAAAGGTACTATTTTACTTTCCCGGACCCATCAAAGGGAAAGTATAGTCTCGAGCAAAAAAAATTTTGAGATATCGATGGAAATACCCATTTTGAGGTCCCCCGAGAAGATTGAAAACATTTCCAGAGTATGGTCTGTCTGTGTGTCTGTGTGTAATCTTCCTCGTTAACTGCCGAACCGTTTGACCAATCAAGCTGAAATTTGGTATGAAGGGTCGGTGTGTCCTCGAATGCGACCAATAGTTTTTGGTGTAAATTGGTAGAGCAGAAGATCCTCAAGACCGGCATTGATTGAATATAGATGTAAGATTTTTTGCCTTTTTTTTAAAAATTAGGGACAAACAATACACTAAAGTGCAAAATGTTGTAATGCATAGTTTAAGAGCATAAAATTTCCTACAATTTTTATATTACACTTTTTCCGGAATTTCCAAAAGTTGCGCCGCTAGAGGGCGCGCAAAAAATTTTAAATATACACTTCCAAAAATATAAGTACTTGGCTATCGAATGCCGTAAATTTATTTCTTAATAGTTATAAACAATGTAACTGTGATTTTTTTTAAAAAAATTGTTAACTCGGTCCCTATTGGTCGTGGGGTATTCTTTTTGTTTTCAAATTTTTCGTTTTGAAATGTTACTTTTTTATTTGGTTCAAAAAATCTTAATAATATAAGTCTCAATGAAGAGAATGAGCCCTTATAGCAGTTAAAATGTTCATAGAAAAAAAGTTAGAGCAATAAACATTTACGGTGTTGGGACAAACAATATCAAATATCTCAGGAACAAATTAACCAATTCAGTCTTGCAATGGCTTGTTTGATTCAGAATCAAAAACCTTGCTTTTAAAGCAATAATAATATGAAAAAAACTTTTTTTTGTAATAATTATTATCATTGCAAAAAAACGACATTTTTGACGGGTTTTCGCTATTTTTTAATAAACTAATTGACGAAATAAATCGCGAAATGGATCAAATTAAAGGTATTGTTAATGCCGAAAAAAAAGTATTGAATACTTATTTCGCTAAAATCAGTATTGTTGCTTGTAGAAGCGAAAAACATGTTTTCACTAACTTTGGACCTTCCTGATTTGTTTATGCAAGTTTTTTTCGTGTGTAAAAGTATATAGGCATGCTAGTTTTATCTGTCTACAACTTAGTATACTTTTCATCCTGTAGCAAATTTACGTCATGAAATTTCCCTACATCCTGGACTAACAGTGATTGTGGATAAAACGTTGTACTGCATGCGTTTTTGAGATACATTTTATTCGCTTAAGGGGGCCAATAACATATATTACGTTGCTTGAAATCGTTTTTGGAGGTGCACTCCATTAATATTAAAGCTACGGTTTTCACCAATTGATTCTGTATTTAATTTTGTACAGCGCGTCTACGGCACATTTTTAAAATTATTTTTAGTGCAAGTGATACGACTATCAACTTTTTTGTCTAGATAAATTTCTTAAATATTATAAATATCATGAAAGAGACCGCATATTTTTAGTTACTACAGAGATCTCGTCCAAAAACGAATAATTATGTTTTGTGGCGCTCTATCATGTACTGCGCAGAAAAAAATTTACTAGAAGCTAGGATACAAAAAAAAAATCAGTTTTACACCCAATTTATTAGAATACAAGCACATTTTTGTTGCGTATTTCTCTAAATTAAAATAACGCAAGTCACGCGGTGTGCGAACTTCTTACGAAAAATTCAATAAAAATGTTTTTTTTAAATTATCAGATTTATGAAATTCTTTCCAATAATTGTCAGATTATTGGTCATCACGTCTATTCACTGGATGCAGAGTGCATGGTGGGGACAACCGAAACGATCCCAGCACTCGTAGTGGTCAAAATTTCGTAAAATCTGGCTCGTGTCATAAATAAACACGTCAAAATTAAATATTAAAATCGTTCATAATATTTGTTGTGTTGTAATTGCAAAAATACAGGGATAAATAGCAAGTAAAGATTTTACACATATTCAAGAGCTAGTTGGAAATTAGAGAAAAGGAAGAACTGGATAAATGCAATTGGGATACAAAAGTAAGTAATGTATAACCTACTTCTGTAGCATGCTTACTTAGACGAGTGTGTTTTATTCTACAATTATTCGATGTGATTAAAAAACTTTTGCCACTATGTCTCAATTCTTTCACATCTCTAACGTGACCAACCGCGACAAGTTGCTTCCCTTTGTTCGTCGTTTGAGGTTGAAATGATATTTTTTATTTATATGCTTATGAGATTTTTTTATAACGATTTTTTTTTATTTTTTATACACAACTTACATACTTCTCACAATTGTGGACCCAGATTTTATGCACCCTCAGATGGCGTTTTCGTCGCGCTCCCTGCCAATAGGACATTAAGATGAACCGTGTATATCTTAATCTGACGCGCCCGAGTATTTCAAAAGGACGATTTTTTCTACATTTTTCAAAAACCACCAAATCGTCAGACTATTAAATGAGAACTTTCTTTGGGTATACTTGCCACCCCCTTTAAATATCTGACACGCTCGATTAATTTTTTTTCTATTTTCAACCCTTCTGTATAGCCACCCCCATCTTGGAAACCGTCAGATTAAGCAACCTCCATTAATAAAGATACGTTGGTCATACATAATATCAATGTAAAACGCTCTCGGATATTTCCACGTAACGATTTTTTTTTACATTTTTGAAATTCTATAGACGCTCCCCCTACCGATAAACGGGTATACATTATATAACATTTTTTTTCTTTTTAACATCTAAGCTTCGACCTCTAATAGGTCTTCACGACGCTCGAGTAAATCACCATTTAGCATCTTGGCCTCCCCTACTATAATGGATCACACAATGTTGTGTTAATTATTCTCTATCCCGGTACTTAATAATGGTTAGTAAAATTTTAATTTGAACGCATGTACTTATAGGCCTGATGATGGTTTGTAACCAAAACTAGTGGCTTTTCCTCAAAATCAAAAAACTTGTGGTACCTGACTTTGTGCTTGGCCCACATTTGAGATATGGATGACTTATTGGACTTTATCTACATTTTTGATAGAGATTTTTCTATGAATTGCTTTATTGAACTTTCCCTCTTCATTAGCTTCGTTCGCAAGACCGTTTCGCCATAAATGATGACGCGTCCAATGCATTGTGAACTAGAGACATAAATAGGTATTATTTTGTTTATTAAAAATATTTGTATACATCACACATGTGGAATCAAATATTTATATTTCAAAAACGATCCCTTAAACTTATAGCGAAAGAATAGTAATTAACGTTTAAAAACAAATTTATATTAATTCCGATTATTCAAATCAAGAGTAAATATTATTTGGAAAAGCTAACAGAGATGAAAATTCTCATAGCAATTTCACGGATGAATCGTCTCTTTGGGTATTTACCAAGCATAAAACATCCCAAGTTCGACATTAGTCTCGGGAAATTTACATAAGTTCTCACGCTTGACATCCACTCTGCTCAAAAGTTAATTGTTCGGATGAGAATACTGGGTTAACATGTGGCTTATATTGAAGGAAATATAAATATTTGAAATTACAATTTGACATTACAAAGTAAATATAATTGAATTATGATTCTTACCTTCCATTTCAGACAGCGTCGATTCTCCACTATCAAACACATTCATCGTATCTCTATAAGAAGCTCTTCTATGTAATCTGCTATCCGAACCAGATCGACAGTGCATGTAACTAGTACCGGCAAACACGGCACCGGAACTCGAATAGCAATGCATTATTAATTATTTATCACAATGTGAATTTCGATGAAAATTCTATAAGTAATATTTACTAATAAAAAAGTTCTCTACGGCTGAGTATCTAATGTCTACACTTAAACTGTACGTTGTAATATTAAAGAAAATACTAGAATTACTTATATCTTTAATACTTTCAATTCCTCAGATGTACGCTTATTGCTGAAGGATCTGTAAAAGAAAACATCAGAATTAATGACGAAATAAGGAACTATAGTATAGCAGGGTATTTCGTTAATAATGGGCTACTTTTCTATAACCAAATTACTTATTAAATAACTTTCCCTAAAGCTTTTTGTTTAGGAAATTATATATTA
This sequence comes from Neocrepidodera transversa, assembly GCA_963243735.1. NCBI lineage: Eukaryota > Metazoa > Arthropoda > Insecta > Coleoptera > Chrysomelidae > Neocrepidodera > Neocrepidodera transversa. Next base: position 28,586,228 of record OY725341.1, read on the forward strand.
AAAAAATGACGTAGTATCAGTGAACTGATTTAATTGGCCCTATATATGTAAGGTTGGCACTCCTTACTGTTAGCGCAATTTTTAAAACGGAACTGGCTGTGAAACCAAGTACCAATTTGTTTACGTCTTGTTACATTGACTGTGATTTTTTATATGTGTGAGTGTTCTAACAAATAGGGTATGATTTTAAAAGTTATTTCATATTAAATAATTACCAAACCCATTTAGTCATATCAAATAAATCTCGATTATTTTAGCTTTACCATATAAAATGTGATCCAGTAGACACATTCAAATCATTGACATTTACTCATGAACATGCCCAGCGGTGAGAATAGTGCTATTTCCAGAGAAAGAGATAAAACAATGGTTTGGCCCTTCGACCATATATACTACGTAGACGCGCCTTGGGTATATTATAGCTACACAATCATTTGTGCCCGACATTAATTAGGCGGGGAAGGGGTAAGAGTTACAAGAAGTACCGTTTTTACGGGGTCACAAAGATATTTTAAATGCTGTAATAAAACATCTGCCGCACAATTAACGTTTTTGTTAAATAGCTACGTTTCTAGATAAACTACTTGAAAAACATTTTGTAAACAAATAATGCAAAAGCTACAAATGTAAATACCGAATTTATTATAAAATGCTACACCTATATCGATATAATCTCTAACCACCTTACCTAAAAAATGATCGATCTACCCCAGGTAGCAGAGTGACGTGTTAAAGACGTTGAAAATTGGTGTATTCTCGTCAACTGACGTAATTTGGGCCAAAACATGACGTGAAAAAAACGTTGTTAGGTGGACGTTTTTAAGACGTCATAAAAAAACGTAATATATTCGTCGAATTTTGGTATTAGTTTTCGAATAAATATATAAAATCGTATTTTTTAGAAATTTGTTTATACCTAGTCAGTGCACACCGACATTCCCAATAAAATTAAAACAGAAAGTTATTTTTACTCGGAAAGATTTCGCGCGAAATCGTAGCCTTAACCATGTATTGAATAATATATTAGAAAATAAACTAAAATATAACCAACAATTATTATTACATAGACAATAACGAAATCAGAACTTTATAAATTCCTAAGGAAATTTATTAGAAATCACTGTCTTTGCGGTGGCCCAGTGTTGCCAGTAGCCTGATAATTATCGATATCTAACATAATTTTTCTTAATCTTGCTTACGAACTGATAAATCGATAATGATAACCTATAATGTAGCTAATTAGATAGAGATAAAAATTTCAAATAAATCAATATATCAATTTTTTTCTGATAGTTTATCCTGGAATCTAATAATTTTGTGGTCATATTCCAATAATTTTAGACTAGACGTTTGACGTCTGGCAACCCTGCGTCCGCCTTTGCTTGCTTGTATCGAAGCTTCGGCGCAATACAAGCCATTTTGTTGTGTGTTGTGCTTTTCTTTTGTGGTTACAGTTATTATTTAATTCAATTACGATTTTCATTTAAATAAAAAAATAATCAAACTACTTTTTAACCACGGCTGCTGGAGTTAGAAAATATTGTTCTTTCAAATTCATATGATGAAAAATTTTAAAATGGGATGCACGTGTGCGAGTGAAATATTTATTACAAATATGCTTTGCTAATTCGTACTAATCGTTCACAGGTAAATTTATTATTACTATTTAATATAATATACAAATTAATTAAGTTATAAATCGTTCTCAGAATCCTAACCCTACTTTTAGGTTAAACAGGAGTCTCGTGCTCTTGTTTTACAATAATTTATTTGATACCAAGTTACGATCTATAATGAATATGAGCTGTTTATCAAATATACTAAACACTATCGACAATTTAAAGTTAAAAACCAGGTAAGCCCTAAGACTAATGTCATTCATATAATTTAGCTTCTTTTATTTTCAGTACTTGAAGACAGTTCAGTAAATGAAAAGATCTTTCTTGTTAGTTAGTAGACTCTAGAACTAGTATGATGTCCTCTACGCCCCTATCACTGATCAATAGTTTACCGGATCAAAAATGGAAGGAAGGCGGCTTTGAATGGATTATATCCTGTCTTAAGTTAGCCAAAAAGCAGTGGTAAAGCAGAAAACCATAGAACAAGCAAACATAAAACCGATGAGACAGCAAGATGGTAGCGCTTGGGAACGCTCAAGTCATTAAGTTCTTGTTGTGCCCCCTTCTTGATGTAAGGGTAACAAAAGATATATACAACGTTGGAGAGAAGAGTTACAGAAAGCGCGCATACGTTAGACATAAAAACTTACCCAGGATGTTGGATGACCTTACAAGTGATTTCCTACAGGTTAGTGTTTCATATATCCACCTTAAAAGATATGCAGTATTCTGCCATACGATTTAAGAAACACTTTAACCATTTATTTCTTTTTTAGGCATTTAAATCCGTTACCGGTTGATTTTATTAGCACATGCTACAATCAGGTTAGCACCAAAAAAGGAAGAGAAAAGAAAGGAAGGAATTCAATCCATCAAATGTCACATTCAAGAAAAATTAATTAAAAGAAGAATTAATGATTTAACTGTGAAAGGAAATGTCAATAAAATATAAAGTAAACAATAGTGAGATTATTATTAAAACAAGGTTTGTAGTATCCTTTTTATAAATAAATTGGGAATACATTACTCTATTAGGAGACTTAAAATTTGGCCTAAGATTTTAATGCCTAAAAAATTTTAGCCCGTAACACGATCTCTTAACAGGACTAATACTAATGTAAAAAGTGATAGACTTTGGCGAAGAAGATGGAGAAGGACTAGTGGTGGTTCATTCTTAGTGGCTACCCCCCCTGTAGCTTCTCAGTAATGCTCAACATGTTATTATATTTTCAGTTTATTTTTTATGTTTATCAATTAAGATTTATATAAGAATGCGTTTTCATTTTGCTAATAAATTATACAGGTGTCTTGCAATATTGTGAAGATTTTTGAACTGAAATACCTTCGAAAGAGTGCCGTTTTGACTACCTAATCGTCTTTAATAATCTAAAAATGAATTTAAGTAAGTTGTCCATCCAGTTAAACAGCGGAAATCACTGCGAATTTTTATTTTTAAATGGGATACTCCGTGTGCATGTGTTTAATGAAAAATATAGTGGGAATGGGAAAAAATGCATTCAGACAAAACCTCTCTTTTATCGTATCTCATTCGAAGTTATTTTAGTTTAAAAATCGTCAAACTACTGTTGGACATCCTGTATTTGAATATAATTTGTGTAATTATTTCTTTTATGAATTCCGAGGATATTATGTTTTTTACAGTAAAAAAATACAATTATTAAATCTAAAATAACCTCAAAATGGATGTTTAATTATACGTCAAAAAAAACGTAATTTTTACGTAAAAAAAGACGTCATTGGTCTGTGACTTATGACCCTGTTTATCACGTGTTTTTCACGTCATTCATATACGTAAATAATGACCACTATTCAACGTCTTTAACACGTCACTCTGCTACCTGGGACCTCTTTATTCCATGATTTTTTACAAGCTGCACACTTCCGAACAATTTTTTTAGTCTTCAAAAGCAAATAAAGCGTGAAAAGTATCATATAACAAAAAATAATTTCATTTACAACCTGACAATTTACTGACAATGACAAGCTAGATCACGTTGCTGCCAAGTGGTCTAAATTCCAGGCCACTTAAGAGCAGTAAAATTTATAATCACTATGAAAATTCTAACAACCTGGCAACGTTGAGTACTTTCCTACTGCACACAATCATGATTTAAAAATTACACAGGTCAGACGTCCCACATTCGTCCAAGTTTGCGCATCACGTCACCTGGAGTCCAAACGAAATAATTTAACATTGAATTGCATAGGGTTATTGTGTCTTTCGGGTGGTTTTTATTTTTTTACAGCTATATATTTAATAAAAATATATTGTAAAGTATTGTACACTAAAAACTAATAACTACTTTAATAAAGGTATAAACTTTTTTTACGATTCCGATGTGCTTTATATTACAAAAACTATTTAATTGATAGATGTAAAAACCAGAAAATGCTCAATTAGGTTATGGCTAATTTTATCGTTAAACTAATTGTCAAATATGTCAACAAATAAAATACTTTAGATTAACTTTAGAGTGATTTTATAAATGTTTAACCAAAAAAATAATGTTTATAAAAAAAGTGATTTGAAATAGCTTATATTATCAGTGGAACATTTTGATGCATATTGTTATTGCAGGTTTATGTTACTCCGAAATTAAACTCGGTTTGCGTCATGTTGTTTTCACCGAGCTATGTGAGTGCTACCTTAACTGCGTTTATGAAAACTCAGTTTAAAGAAAATGCAAACACTGGCATCGTTGCAAATGTATGAATTTTTGTACTTTTGACAGAAACCAGAGAAAAACGACAGAATTGATAGTCGATATTCATAAACCGATATAACCTCTAATGGGATTTTGTGCCGTGGGTTTTTACTTTTACTAGTTTTTTAGTGATTTGCATACATCCAGTTGCATAAAAACGCAAAGCACAAAGAAGTTGGTTTATTGGAGATACGCAATTATTTTTGTAATAATAATTTAAAAGAGATTAGTTCAAAATGACAAGTATTATGTTTATATTTTAGAATTTTACTGATCGTCTGGGAATTCAAATTGTCCTTCTATTCGTTATAAAAGAAATAAAGTAGTCCCTTTTGAATGGAGAAATCGCATTTCAAAATCCTTATCATCAAGGTTGTAAAAGTGATCTTGTCTCTCCTTTATCCACCTATATAGGATGTCTTAGAACAAAATCGTCATCGTCTTCCAAAATTAAATTATACGCTCTTCTACGTGACATTCTTTCGGTACGATCGCAACAAGAAGTATAGTACTGACTTACAAAATTATTAACAGTATTATTGACTGCCCAACCTTATTGGAAAAATTTAATATTTGCATTCCCCGAATTTCTTCCAGACACCCCAGTACTTTTTATGTAAATACATCTCGCACAAATATTGTGGACAATTCTCCGCTCCATACCATGTGTAAAATGACAAATTCTGTTAGCAATGATTTGGATATATTTTACTGTACTTGTTATCTTGATTATTTAGTTGCTTCTTAGGAAAATTTAATTATTATGTATGTGCTTTTAATATTCATGCGTTCAAAATCGATAATGTATTCACTTTATACTGTCAATTCCTACTCTGTAATTGGGTTTGACCTGTAGAGTATTGTATTAAATAAATAAATAAGTAAATAAGAATAGACCAAAGTTTTTTAAGAATGTAATGAGATTGAGGTTATATAAATCTTAAACTGCGTTTAACTTTTAACTGGCCAAAATCGGACAGTTAGTTTTTGAACTCCGGTTAACGCATAAACCAGTTATTTCGTTTTGGTGAAATCCGTTTTGCTCTTTAACTGAGTTTAAGATGGTTAACTCCGTTTAAAATCGATGGTGAAAACGGCCCTTAGGCTTTTATATACCTAGTACTTAATTTACACTCAAAGAACGAATATGGCAAATGTAAATAAGAGTATAACTTAGATTTACAGTCATACAAGTTAATATGTAAAATAAATGTTATAAAATTTTTCAACATAGTTTACGAAACATGCCAAGCGATATGGGAGTGCTTCTGCGGTATACATATGTCTTTACCTACTACAGAAGAATGGAAAACTATCGCGAATGACTTCTACATCAAATAGAATTTCTCCATCTGCATCGGTTGTATAGACAGGAAATATATTAGCATGAGCTGCCCCAAATAAACAGAGTCGTTATATATCAACTATAAGGGTTATTTTTCTGATATATTGCAGAGAATAGCTAATGCAAATTACAAATTCATTGCTGTTGAAGCTTACGCTAAGTAAAGTGATGGGGTAGCCTTTTCAGAATTAAATGTTTATCAATACTTTAAACATATACCAGAGAATGAAAATATGCCATCAACCGATATTTCAGCACCCTATGTTCTGTTGGGTGATGATGCCGATCCTCTGGAACCGTATTTATTGAAACCATAATCAAGACAAAGACTTACTATACCAGCTGATTAATGGGGTGCTTGCATGATTTTAGGTAAATGGGCCATAAGAAACCTGACTAATTAATATTTAACCCGTATTTTTCAATTATTTTTAAAAACCTGTATTCGACCTATAATAAAAAAAAATTAAAATCTGTGACGACTTAAAGCAGATCAATTAAAAAAATATGCGAAAGATGGCGCCACTATGATTTATCTGAATTTAGGTTACAACCTACAGTTTTATCTGATGTGTCGGTAATAAACCATTAACAACATCTCAATACTATAAATCGTCGCAAGGGGGAGTTAGCATCGAAGTTCCGTATTTACTCCAGTTTTTCAAAGACGATTAAAAATACTATTTTTGAAGATTGTGACACAATAATTATAAGGAATTTTGTAATAAAACGTAAGAATATAGTTGAATAAATAACGTCGATTGGAGCGCCATCTTCACAGAAATAGAGAATTCACGTGTTTAATATAATGATGGCTATTATTCACAAGGGTGTAGTTTAAGGCACGAGCCGCAGGCGAGTGTCGTAAAACACCCGTGTGAATAATAGCCATTATATGCGAGTAAAATACTGTACTTTGTCCACGACTGTTAGATATGTATTAACAAACTTTTATTGAGGCAAACATTGATGGAATATTATTTTTAATATTTATAGCATAACTAGAAAGAATAGTAATATTATATAACTACAATTTAACATCAATTATTTATGTTAATAGTTACATTTGAAAAATTTGTTAAGTTAATAGCAGAAATAGGATTAACGTCAACATTAATATTCTGATTATTAGTTGAAATTTTTGATTATTGGCATAATAATTAGAATCATTTACTTGTATGGAGCTTGATAATTACTTCTCGTGGTGAAGGTGTTAAACACATTTTATTTTCACTTTCTCAATCCATTATTTTATTACAATGTAGTAAAAAATTTAATAAAATATTCTGTAGACATTTCAATTTAAATTATTAATTTGACATTTGGATGACACTCGCGGCTTACTAATAAAATCGATAAAATTTATAATCGTTATATCACAATGGCTAAGCATAGGAAGAGCGGTGATAAAAAGTAGTGAATAATGATTATTCACTGCTATTAGTGCATAATATATAACATTTTAAGTTAGAAAATTCTTCAAAAATGGCTTCATTATAAAACAGTCGTGGACAAAAGTAATTATAGGATACTGTTGCTTCCTGCTTCCTTAAGACGTCACACGAATATTTAATATTCAAAATTAAAGACACTGAACGCCAAAAAAATCTTAAATTCTGGTGTATGCTCGTCAATAGGGGTAATAAACATATTAAAGTAAAAAAAATCAGAAAAACAAATTAAGCAAGCACCCCATTAGGATTTCGTGTCGAACACTCGACTGAGACACAGATCCTAAGACTGGCTGAATACCAAAACTCAGGGTTGCAAAATCAGACGGTCAACTGGAACTGTATTTGTGGATGTCAGAAAGGCACTTGATAGAGTCTGGCATGAAAGCCTCATTTTCTAAATGATGGATATCGGGTACATAAACTCCTCATCCACTCATTTATGTCTGACGGATACTTCTGAAACAAAACGGGACACGTCCTATCTGATTATGGACTACTACAAGCAGGAATACCCTAAGGAGCAGTACCATCGACACCTATATACCATATACACCTCCGACATTCTCCGATCCCCAAACACAATACTCAGCTTGTATGCAGACTATGGTAGTTGCCTGGATCTACCTCGAAAACTTGCCAGTAACTACCATGAAATTATTAATGTACAATATTGCATGCGTCTTTTATTATTTTTGTAACAGAAAAATAAATAATGGATTTTTTATAATGTATGTTTCAGAATCAAAAATTTTATCTGCTTAAACTAACAAATCTGAAATTTCTACCTTTCCTGATGCAGTTAAGGCTATGTCAATGACTGTTGGAAGTTTTCGTCTCCACAACTTGATGACTAAATTTTTATCAGAGGTAACATTATTTGAAATTTGTAAAAGTTCTCTGTAAAAGGCTGATGGCTTACGATCCCCTATTTCAGTATTGGAAATTAATTTATCTAATCTAATTTCTTCAGACATTGCAAGTTAATCTTTGTAAAATTACCCTTTTTAAGTTATTATATAAATCGTTATCTGGTGGAGATGAAACTATATCGACTATTTCGCTAAAAATTTCTGCTGGAAGATTAGCTAAAGTTAAATGGTACTTTGATTTACCAGAGGAAATTTTATTAATATAAAATTGGCTTTCGATTTATTGGAACCATAATTATTGTTTTGAAATCCAAAAGGTTGGTAATCTGATATTTTTAATATCATCGATCTCGACAAGAGGATCGGTCATCTTAATTTAATAAAATAAAGCAAAAAAGAAAACGATTGATTGACAATTACCAAATGACAAATTTTAGGATCTCACCTGCTCGTTCAAAAAATTTCACGATACAGAATGATCCCGCTGAATGTCCAAAAATGACTGATTGCTAATTGCCGAGGATCTGAATTTGAATTTCTGAATGTGTCCGATTGCTAATTGCTGGGGATCTGAATTTGAATTTCTGAATTGGATTCTTCGTCTATCTTCTTTTAGATCACGTCGGGGTCACCAATATGGTAGTTGCCTGGATCTACCTCGGAAACTTGCCAGTAACTACCATGAAATTATTAATGTACAATATTGCATGCGACTTTTATTATTTTTGTAACAGAAAAATAAATAAGGGATTGTTTATAATGTATGTATAGTTGACAAAGTTTTACAGAATAATGATTATTTTTTTGATGTTGTTGATATTGATCTTTTCTCTTGTTTTTTTCTGATTTTCTTGACTTCTTGATTTTTGTTTTGATTTAACCAAAAAAATCTTGACTACACTGGATCGATCACTCTGTATCTTGAAATCTCTTAAAAAAAACAGTGTCATTCTGCCGATTGTCATTGGCAAACGAATGACAAAACGAACGATCCTAAAAAGTCAATCTAATCAGTTGACAATCATCATCATCGAACGATATAACTATTAACGTCAAAAAAACAATATTACCAAAACACTAAGGTTAACATGTAGTGAAATGCACCAACGAAAAAAGCAGGCACTACACAGACGACACCACAATCGCGGCGCTCAGCCTAAGGCCTCACCTAGTCAGATACCACCTCCAAGATAACCTAGATGAATTAGATGATTGGTTTGTAAAATGGAAAATTGCCATCAACACAGATAAATTCCAAGTTATCCACTTAAAAAATAATAAGATCCAGAAGGGAGCAAAATATCTGTTTATACGGGAAGCTGCAAACCTACTTTGGTATGTAGCCAACCGTTGGATATATAGAGATCTAAAATCCACTAGGGTTTTAGATACCCTGAATAATCGTGCAGAACGGATATTCGGCGACTTGCGGAGACACCGTAAGTAACAACTTAGGGAACTACTCAACTACGAAGCTGAAAATCACGGAAAACATGCACGTGAGAGCGCAATAACCTAGTTTTATTGACAAACAGCGATAAACTGAGTAGCTTTGTATAATCAACCGATTTTTTCTAATTTTAGGCAAAAAAACCTACAAAAACAGACCGTTGTCTACCAAGAAGCAAAACGAAAACGAAGAAAAGACCTAGTACAATAAAAATGTTTTTTCCGAAATCGACTGGCAGTAAAATTCACCTCATAAACTTATGCTAATTAGTTTATATAATCTGTTTTAGGTTTAGGTGAAATATACAGCGAAGACCAAACACCAAGAAATAGAGGCTTCGGTCGTCACCAAAACCTGACTGGACAGGCATCCATCACTCTCCTTTGGGGTGGAATACTGCCAAATCAAGGAAAGAGGAGAGATTGAGGAGCGGGGAACACCAGACTGTCGAGCGTTGTTTAATCGCCCCAACAGCGCCCACTATTGAAAGTGCATGTTAGAAAGGAACCCGTAAGTTGATGACAGATTTGAGAGTAATTCTACATCTACAAGTGGAGGTGTTTAAAAAATGAACTACTAATCGATCCAGAAAAAGTAGACATCATAGATAAATCATTAATAAGGACGGTCTTACTTCCCTTGATTTTCCTGAGATGGACTTTTAGCCCCTACACAATGTGCCACTTTCAAGTAGATATAATCACTATGGAAGAAGCGCGAATGAGTACCCTTTAATAGTATATTACACACTTATTACGCACCTCAGGATATAATTTGCGAGGTTTATAATGGTCTTTCAACCGAAGTGTATACAGATTTTTTTACTACTAACACTGATATATATTTGATTTGATTAGATTTTGATAAACCCAGCTTTAGTCATTTCCTACTCATTTTTCAAATATTTTGAAATACCAAGTTTAGTTGTCAAATTAACAATTCATTAAAAATATTGACAATGTTTCATTATTTATCTAGGTGTTTTTTTATTATCATTATTTCCCTATGGTGAGAAATATTACGTCTCATTAGACTAATGGAGTAAATAATGTAAATAATGGGGATTTCTCAATGTTTAGAGTAAAAAAATTATTTTCTTAGTCCAACAGGTGAAATTCCATTTTAATACAACCTACTGTAATAATGGATAAATGTAAACATTAATTCTAATTGCTTAGGTAATGAAGGTAAAACCCATATCAAAATAAAAAATTGTACGTTCTGCTATTGTTGATAAGTAGCAACTTTCTCCCACTTTTTACAAAAAATATCTCAGTTATGATAATTTTTGTCTCTCATATCCCACAAACACCTGTTCTCGTACACAAGACTTATTAATTTACATGGTGAAATAACCAAACCAAACCAATCCAAATTCAATGTACGAAAACACACAAGAGACGCAGGTAGCACGAAAAAATCAAATTTGTTTGAACGCTCAACTGGTTCTGACAGCGTCGTGCATGTTCTGATGTGTTCGTCGCAACCAGTGTAAACAGTCTCATGGGAAAACAGGCGTTTGTTTGTTAGGACGAATTCGCCAGAACTCGTCAAAATACATTTTCGTCAGAACTCGCATCCATAGTAACCGTAGCCTAAGGCTGCATAAAGGACTTACTGATACTACGTCATGGTCGCGCGATTTAAAAATCTAAGTCAGTCCCAAAGATTTTTAAATAATTAATCAGTGTAGATAATACATTTTGACCTTACCCATACACTAAAAATGTTTTTTTTAAAACAAATCACAAAAGTATCCCATTGTCCATATTGTAACTGGAGAACCCTTGACTCAAAATATGAATGACGATTTAATCTAATACAATGAGATAAAACATAGACAAATATTTAAAAATTTAAATAAAAATGTTTCCCATAACTTTGAAATTCGTATTTATTTTTTAACTAAACATGGCAAATAGTTAAATTAATCTAAAATATATATAACTGCAAAAAAATGTACAACAGTGTTTTGATCAATTTAATTATAGGAATTAGGTAATCATTTTTTTAAAGTTTTTTTATAGTTATGTATTTTGGATGTAAAGATTCTTCAGTGAAATACTGCCATTTATCAATAAAATGTCCTATATTATTGTAGAAATAAAAACTATTATGGTTGGTGCAAAATCGGAAACAAGAATTTTTTTATTTACATTTTGAGGTGTTCTGAAAATGTATATCAATCCCTAGATTTTCGGAAATAATTATTTTGGTCCTAACGTAAACTGTAGTAAATATAAAAATAAACATATTTTTAACAGTTTCTTTTATGATTCGACGTTCACGTACATAAAAATTAAAGTACACATACTTAAACGATGTAGTTTGTTAAAGGGAATTTTGAATTTTTGGTTATTCGAGTAACTTGGAAAAAGTTTCAATACACGAAATATTAGATTCTTAACTATGCTAATTAAGTTTCATTTTTTAGAATAGTTTATTATTTTATTATTTTTACATATATGCAAAAAGATGTCAGTACTCATAATTTTATATTTTTTGGCAAATATCGAATACCCTTTAAAAATGTACTATGTTAGCTCAAAGTAAATTAAATTATGTTTAAACATTAAATGTTTTTTTGAATGGGTCGAAGTATCATTCCCCACCCTTTCTTTCTTTTTAATTAAGAGTTAATTAAAGAAGTCACAGTTAATTCTATATCATGCAATTCTATTAATTCCAAACAAACCAGATTTTGCAAATTTTTGCAATCCAACTACGAAGGAAACTTCAGTATTAATTTTTACTATTACTTTTTGGGACGAAGGTGAGATTGCATCAAATAACCACTCAAAAAAGTGATTCAGTAGTTATTTATGTAACAAGTGTAAAAAGTAAGTGTTTATTGCATGAGTTACTTAAAATATTTTCCTACGTTTATGCAAAAACCGAAAAATGTATTATTTGAGTGGCACTTAGGCCCACTTGTATAGGTTCAGTTTAAACTTCAAGTATTAGTTAAACTTTGTATTAATGAATATAGTTCATTGTATAGTATCTGTGACTTTCAGTCTGAGTTTAACTGTCAACTGATAGATGGAGGACCAGTTAAACTTCAAACTTCGGTTAACATATGAGAGGATTGAAAATTGATATACTTCAAACATAGATATAAAGGAGATTGCTAAAGCATTAAAATACAGCGTGCCAAATTGAACATCGCGCAGAGGGTTGGTAGGGCTGCGCAGTGTGAACTTTTTTAAAAAGGAGTGCCAAATTTTTAATTTTCGTACAGTAGGGCAAAATGAAAGCATGATAAAAACACATTAATATATTTATTTCATACTTAATACATTATTATAATTGTATCTCGACACATTTTCTTTTTCTGTTCTTAATGAAGATCGCCACATAGCTTGTCGATATTTCGTTAATCTATAAAATGCGTTGAATATAATTCTTTAGGATAAGGAAGCTTCAGTAAAAATTTTAGAACTTTCCTAAAATAATGCACAACTTATAAATTTCCTTTATTGTTACAAAAAGGAACCATGCAATTTTTCCCGTATTACCAGACATTCAATTTGTAACTTCTTCGCCTATGTCAGTAAACGTTAAAAATCGCACTGTCAACATTCCTTGTAAGTGACATTTAACAATAACATGCACGTTATGAGATCTCATAACGCACATGTGCGTTTTGATAAAACAACTTAAATTTCATGATTTATTCAAATTGCAGTATAATTATTATTAATGTATTATGTTATCTAGTTTATTTACATAATTGTAATTCAGTAAAAAACAAAAAACAATGTATTTTTATTAAAAAAAATTAGAATTGAAAGCATGTTACCCCTAAATATAGGCAATACTCTTATCTATAAAATATAAGTAGATACTTAGCTCCAAGTTTTCTTTAACGGCGTAGAAAAAGTACGGTACGTAACTCGAGTTGTAAGTCCATTACGGATTCGCCGCTATGCAGTTTCGTGCGTAAACTTTTTCACTTCGTACGTAATGGTCTACTTACAACTCTTGTTACGTATTATAATTATTACTATTACTGCGAATCTCATTTGTTATAATCACCTTTAGCAATCTCCTTTACATGTGTGACTTCGAATAACATGCCAGTATTATAACCTATAAAATATTTGTTATTCTCTTGACACGATTTTTTAAACATAATTATATTTTCAAAATGAACATTTTGGAAATATTTAAAGATATATTGTGGGAAACCCAAGAATACCTCGAATTTCTCTTCATTCAAGAATTTATCAATAGGTTCAGGATTTCAAGAGCATCTATTGAGGTATTAATTCAACAAATTTTCAGAAGCTAGGCATACATTCTTGAAGTGAAACATATACAAGAAATATTTTTAATTTTCATCGGTTCGAAGGTTTAAATTACAGTTTAAACCTTAGTTTAAACTATACTATGAACGTAATATATACAACAGACCTTAAGTATGTTAGGTTTTTTTGTGCCACGCTGTATTTTTATTATTCCTTTACTCGGTATATTTAATTTCATCTCGCTTGATATCCCTTCTCTAGATCTCCCTCTCTTTTAGGTATTACTATAAAATATCTTTACCATGTTAACAATTCTCTCTCTTTGCCTCTTCAGTCAAAACAATTGAATTATATATCGTCTGTGTTGCAAATTGAAGAATTTCTTTCTTCCCCTCGTTATATAGGGTAAGTTTTTATTATATTATATTATATTTTCACTAAAATTTCCTGCTGTCATTATTAATTATTTCGACGCTTTAACTTTTATTTACTGTTATTTTTAATTCTCTTTAATGCCGGTATATATTTTTTTTTATTATATTTACTCAAAAGTTCATATCTTATCTTTTATAACAATATAAATTATCTGATGTTCGTGGTGTTATTTGAGTCTCGAATACAAAAAGAGAATCTATTTTTAATTTGTTTTTATAGATTGTCTTAAAATTTAATTCATTTTGATTATTATTATATTTCATATTTTGATCTAAAAATTCATGTATTTCATCATTTTAATATTATCATTGTTTTATAATATTTTTCAAAAACAGAGACCACGAAATCTGGTAATTTATAAGATTTTTGTCTTATATTTACTTTATGTGAACTTTTAGGGTTTTTCTTTGGATCAAACTTTTTTGGAACAAGTTTTTATCCTTGGACCAAACTTTTTTGGATCAAGTTTTTTTTCCTTGAACCAAAATTTTTTTGGAGCAAGTTTTTTTCTTTGGACTAAACTTTCTTGGCGCAAGTTTTTTTCTTTGGACCAAACTTTTTTTTTGAGCAAATTTTTCTTTTTACTACAAGTATTTTCGGAGCAAGTTTTCTTTGCGACTACATGCTTTTTGAAGCAAACTTTTTTTGGAGCAAATTTTTCTTTGGACTACATGTATTTTCGGAGCAGGTTTTTTTTGCGACTACAAGCTTTTTGGAGCAAGTTAACGTGTCTACTGATCCTAGGGACTGGAAAAAAGAAAACCTTCAAGAAACAAGATAAGTTAAATTTCAAAGAAAAAAGAGAAGTCTCTAAAAAATTTTTTTCTCTATTTAAAATAAAACAAATATAACGTTTAATTTGAGTTTAATTTCCTTACACCCACAAAAAGGAAGAAAAGACGGATTCTGAAATATATCATAGTTTTTTTGTCAATTGTTTCTAATTACATCAAAATATCAATTAGATTGGCATCCAAAAATTTTTTTTATTTAATATCTTACTTTTGATATATTTCATAATAAAAAGAACAGAGCTTAAACCACATATATTACTTGTTACCAACAAATTAAAATATATTTCAAGTAGACTAAGTATAGCGTCGATGTGGAACTGTAGTAGAATGACAAATGAGTGCATTCAATTTTTTATTGCACTAGTGCAATAAAGAACCAAGTTTTCCACTAAATATAATTCAAGTTTTGTTTTCTGCATGAAAGTAGAAAAAATAACAAACACATTTTACAGTAAAGTGCTCCCGACGACTAAGAGCTTTAAAAAATAGCTTTAAGTTTACGAGCACTGTGCACTTGAAAATTTAAATAATTGGGGTATAAGTGTCTGTTAAACTTAAGATTTATTAATAAAATGGATTAAAACTGTTTGACCAAGGCCAAACCGATTTTAAATACCCAAATTCATGGAAAATGTTTGTCAGTATGTGGGAAAATTTAGGATAAATTATGAGTACATTAAGAAAAATCATGACGACTGAGTAAACGTTCCGGAAAGGGGGTGGGGATAGCAAAATATACGTTTTGAGGGTTGGATATTGATTTTTTACGATTTATGGCTGAAATATGCGTTCTATCGTGTAGATAATTAAAAACGCTGAAACTTTTGTATTAATCATTTTTCAATACTACATCAACATTATCTTATCGAGAAAAATGCTAAAACCCGTTTATTTTTTGTTTTTAACTTCCGCAATTTTTTTTTTCCTATGAAACTTCTACGTTCCATATACAGTGCGGTGGAATAAGTGTTACCCCCCCCCCCCCCCCTATTAACTACTCTATTTTTATATCTTAAGAAAAAAGCTCAAACAGGCCATATTTTATATTAAACGTAGTATGTTATGACATAAAAGTTTCGAACCGGACATAATCCCTCTTCATGGGGGTGTCACCCCTTCGATTTTTTTAAATGAGAAAGTGCATCATGCGACATCTCATTTGAAACACTGATTTCAAAAATGTATAACACTTTGGTTCAAAAATTAACGGAGTCTGAGTTATTCGAGAGTTTTAATCTTACCTTGCAAGAATTCCATGAATTCTGTTGGCTTGACGTTAGGTTTTTTTATTGGAGGGTTGAAAGTGTTTTGTCTTTAAATAAATCTTTCCTACATTGTAAATGTTGGTAACTGAATTTAATCATTTAATGTAATAAATTACAAGTAACAACTAAAGGTGTACTGAAAACTAAATAAATTTTAAACTTTAACAGTAACTGCAACTAAATAATTTTTTAACGTAAAAGGTGTTTAAAATGTTCCCCATTTACTTCTTGACAATTATGCAGCCTATTTTGGGTTTCCTCTCTAACCCTTTGCAACATCTCTGGACCAATATTACCATATTCTGCAATAATTCTTTCGCGCAGTTGGTTAATTGTATCCACTTGGGTTTGATACACTTTGGACTTTAAGTAGCCCCATAGAAAAAAATCTAATGAGGTTAAGTCCGGTGATCGAGGAAAAACTGTGTTTAAATAATTTAGCACTCTGACAGCATAATGAGGTGAACCTTCGTCATGCGGGTGGTTTGTGATGATGTTATTTATTGCGGCGGTTATCTCTGTCTCTAACATATTCAAATAATTATCACCATTTAAATTCTCGTCAATAAATATTGGGCCTACCATGTAATTCCCCAGTATGCCTGCCCATACATTTAGTTTTTGCTGAAATTGTATGTGGCCTTCTCGGAATATTCTGGGATTTTCATCAGACCAATACCTCACATTTTGCCGATGTACATGTCCGTTTAAAAAAATTGTCGCCTCGTCACTAAAACAAATGTGTCGGAGATAATCCTGATTGTGTGCAATAATATTTGTGATAGTTTCACAATATTCCATCTGTCTATCTGGGTCATCCTCTGCGAGTTCATGCAACATTTGTATTTTGTAGGGATGGAATTTATTTTTCTTTAACACCTTTATCACTGTCTTCTTATCTACTTCACAAGTTTGTGCTACATTTCTGGTTGAAGTAGATGGAATTACGACAAACTCACTCAGTATAGAAACCTGCTTATCTTCGGATATAGGGTTTCTGCCAGACCGTTTTTTATTTTCGACACCACCTATTTCAAAAAATTTACCGACCACAGATTTAAAATAATGTCGGTCTATTGGGCGGTCAGGAAAGCGTTCATTAAAAATTCTAACCGCCTCATGATAATTACGACCAGCTTCGCCATAAATAACAATCATTTCGCATTTTTCTTGTAAATTGCGAGGTTGTACCATTTTTATTATTCACAATAAACAAACTTATCTTCATGTAGTAACAAAACTGAAATTACTTCAATATTATTTGACAGTGACAACTGATAATAATAAATTTGCTAGGTTACGAAAAAAGACAAATACGGTTTGAGAATAAATCGACAGTGACGTACTACTCTTTCTCGTATAACTCATAATCCGTTAATCTGCATAACTCAGACTCCGTTAATTTTTGAACCAAAGTGTTATACATTTTTGAAATCAGTGTTTCAATAGGTTTCAAATGAGGTGTCGCATGATGCACTTTCTGATTTAAAAAAATCGAAGGTGACACCCCCATGAAGAGGGATTATGTCAGGTTCGAAACTTTTATGTCATAACATACTACGTTTAATATAAAAATTGACCTGTTTGAGATATAAAAATAGAATAGTTAATAGGGGGGGGGGGTAACACTTATTCCACCGCACTGTATACAATAGTATATACAGGGTGTCCCAACTAAAATTTGCACCCCAAATATTTCGAGTTTTGTTCAAATTTGAATGGCAAAATAGGTCAATTTTAACCTACAGGGGGCTAAATTTTTATCGTAGTTTGAAACTTCTTTTTTCGTCCCTTTAGCGCCCAGAACCACCCCTTAAAAAACATTAAATGGCAAAGGTGTCAAGTAATACATCATTTTGAAGCTGCTTTCATTGTCTATGCAATCCTGTTATTTTTTTTATTTTGAATGATTTCGTTTTGGAAAATAAGATGGGATTTTTGATAAAACAAAATTGGTTGAAGGTGATAAAAGGTAAGATTCTCATGTTTATTCATAGTTCGTCTTGATCAATAACTCGGTTATTATTAAAATCAAAATTTTCAAATTGGTTTATTGTTATTGTACACAAGAAAGTTGAATTTGTGGGGTATGGCTACGAGTTTTTTTATTATTCTTTGTCGTAAAACTGTACTAGAAAAACAATGAGTGTGTTAGTGTCGCTGCTATACTCTTTACCCAAAACCATGTAGAACAACAAGTAAGTCGTATATTACACATTTAATTAAAAAAGGAGTATGCCCGTATCTGGTGCTCCCATGTTATAACTTTATTTATTTTTTAAAGGAAACTGTGCAGTGAAAATTTTTCGATTTTTTGGTCTTGATTAGTAACACTTGTCTTCTAGAGTATACTATAAAATCGTGAATAGTATGTGGTGACCCTAGTGATCTATGACCTTTTCCTACCTCAAAATTACGTTTTCATTTTTTAAAGGAAACTATGTAGTGAAAATCTTCCGGTCTTTTAGGCTTAACTAGTAGTACTAGTCCACTAGATTATATTATAAAATCATGGATAGTGCCCGGTGACCCTAAGGTCATCTATAACCTTTTCATACCTCAAAATTACGTATTTTTTTTAAAGGAAACCAGATTACAATGTAAACTCATGGATAGTGTCCGGTGACCCTAAGATCATCTATGACCTTTTCCTACCTCAAAATTACGTATTTATGTTTTAAAGGAAACTGTGTAGTGAAAATCTTCCGGTTTTTTAGGCGTGACTAGTAGTACTAGTCCACTAGATTATACTATAAAATCATGGATCGTGCCCGGTGACCCTAAGGTCATCTATAACCCTTTCATACCTTAAAATTACGTATTTATTTTTTAAAGGAAACTATGTAGTGAAAATCTTTCTCTTTTTTGGGCTTGAGTAGTAGTACTAGTCCACCAGATTATAATATAAAATCATGGATAGTGTCCGGTGACCCTAAGGTCATCTAGAACCTTTTCATACCTCAAAATGACGTATTTATTTTTAAAGGAAACTATGTAGTAAATATTTTCTGATTTTTTTGCGCTTTACTAGTAGTACTAGTCCACTAGATTATACTATAAAATCGTGGATGGTGTCCGGTGACCATAAGTTCATCTATAAACTTTTCATACCTCAAAATTACGTATTTATTTTTTAAAGGAAACTATATTTTGAGGTAGGAAAAGGTCATAGATGACCTTAGGGTCACCGGACAATATCCATGATTTTATAGTATAATCTAGTAGACTAGTACTACAAGTCAAGCAGAAAAACCGGAAGATTTTCAGTACATAGTTTCCTTTAAAAAATAAATACGTAATATTGAGGTATCAAAGGGTTATAGATGACCTGAGGGTCATCGGACACTATGCATAATTTTATGGTATAATCTAGTGGACTATTACTACAAGTCAAACCCAAAAAACCGGAAGATTTTCACTACATAGTTACCTTTAAAAATGTAATACGTCATTTTGAGGTATGGAAAGGTTCTAGATGACCTTAGGGTCACCGGACACTATCCATGATTTTATAGTATAATCTAGTGGACTAGTACTAAATATTTATATTTATCACATAGTTTCTTTAAAAAAATAAATACGTAATTCGCAGGTATGTAAAGGTAATGGATGACCTTAGGGTCACCGGACACTATCTATGATTTTATAGTATACTATAGAAGAGTAGGGCTACTAATCAAGTCCAAAAAACCGGAAAATATTCACTACATTAAAAAATAAATACCTAATTCTGAGGCATAAAAAGGTCATCCGATGACCAAAAATTGGAAATTCTCCACATATCGGCATCACTGTTTAATTACTGACTGGCTGAGCTACTAATGTCTGGTTAGAAATGACGATATTGAAGTTGCTATTCTTGGTCATCTTCTATTGGATAACAGGCAGTCATTGAAAAAAATCGCTCATGTATCTGGTGTTTCAAAAATTAATGTTCAACGAATTGTCAAAAAACATAAATTTTATCCGTACAAGATGATAATGGTTCAAGAATTGAAGGAAGATGAACCGGATCGACGTTTACGTTTTTTTCTACAACATTTGTTTCTCCGATGGAACTACGCTTATGTTGAATGGCATAATTGTCATAATTGATCCTTTAATAATCCAAACACTGAAAGATGATGTTAATCTCCATGAAAACCAACTTTTTTTTTCAACGGCATGGAGCGACTCCACACTATGCTCTACCAGTTTTTAGATGCTTGTGTTCAAGTGGCCAGATAGGTCGCGCGATTTAACTCCTATGGATTTTTTTGGGGCTACTCAAAGTCCAAAGTTAATGCTACACCACATGAATCTCTTCAAGACCTTCGACAAATAATCGTGATAGAATGCCGTTTAATTACACGAGAACTGTTGCGACAAGTTAGAGAAGCATTTGAGAATGGGCTATAGCATTCCATGGAAGTTGGAGGAGGGCACTTTGAACAGTACATTAATTAAAATTAAATTGTTTTTTTAACTGCTGCTTAAATACCTGTAGTGTTTAATAGATAAAAGGTCATAGTGGCTAGAAGAAGAAAGTGACTTGTATTGTCAATGACCTGTCTAATTGTCTATAAGGTACGGTCAGTAATGCAAGAAGGGACATACATTATAGTAGCTGCTTACTTTCTACCACTAAACTGATCTAACTTTTAGGTCAGATTCTAACTTAGTAAAAGTAGTAGCAAAGAACGCTCATATTAGAATAATTCTGACCAATGTTTCTAACTTCAAAGTAAGTTTTATTTTTATGTGTTTTATTCAGTATTTTAGATAAACTATTTGGATTACATACATAAACAAACTTTTTTTAAGTTAACTTTGTTAAGTTAAAACTATATCAGATGAATAGTGCTATAGAAGACGCAAATATAGAGATGGTTAAAGCACTGTTATACAATTTTTACTAGATATTTCTTTTAATTAATAAACTATTTTTTTAGGTAGTTATCTTCGCTTTGTATATACATAATTTGTGATCGCTTATCAAAGCTGGACAAACATTTTAAATAATTCACGAAAAAGAATTCAATTAGGTTATGTACATTTGTATACTGACAGACTTCTAAACAAACATTTAGTTTTATGAACACAAAACACAAAGTCGATAAACTCAGACAGAAATCTAATGGTTAGATTAAAATTCGGGTACCTTGCCTGCAGTGTGGGGGGACGTAAGATTTATAACTAACTGTAAGAAGTAGAGGATGTAAAGAACCTTCAACTTAGATCAAAATCTGAAAGTTAGATCAGATCGGTGGCAGAAAGTAAGCAGCTTACATACAGAGTTGCGTTCGAAAATATTATCTACAAACTACGGATAGTGTATGTGGATAAAATAAAGTTTTAAATGTTATTGGAAGGATTTGTTTGTGAATCAAGATCAGAGTGACAAACGCTAGACATGTCTTATGTTTTGTTTGTAAAAACAATTTTGCAAATAGAGTTAAAACTAAGCTATAATAACTCTTTCTCAAAACATAAAATACATCTGTCCGGTATACGGCCTGGATGCATAGGAATCAAATTCTCAAAACTTACAAGTATTTTTAAAACTTGTTTGGGATTTCATTACCTCTGTAGGTTCCAGTTTATTCTGGCGCTTATTATATAGTTTGAATCTTTTTCCAAGTAATAAGTAATACCGTGTCCCGTTAGTAAGTTAGATTAGTACATAATATTAACTCAGTATTGCGCAGGTGTGTTTCGAGATGAGAATTTGATTTCTAGTCGTCTGGGCACATTGATAAGGCCTAAAGGGATGCAACAACTGTCCGGTGTACGGCCTGGATAGATAGTAATCAAATTCTCAAAACTTACAAGTATTTTAAAACAAAACACTGCTGAAAATGGAATAAAATTATTACGATCTATTTATCAAAGTACAGAACAATATACATCTCTAAATGAATTAAGATTTCAACTTTATCAAAAAGCGACTCTTAAATCCTGATTTGATTTCGAGAAATTGCTTCCAACTGAAGGAGCAGCTAAACAACACTACTTGAGTGTATTTTCAAATTCGAACTTGTCTTGGTAATCAATTAACAGCTACGGATTGGGGATGGAAACATCATGTTAACGGTATCATACCTACATTCACAGAAAAAGAATTAATTCCCGATAAATTACTGAAAAGTATCTGCTGTAGCTGCGAAACAGGATGCGATAGTAAAATATGTGGATGTCGCATGCTCTAATTATCATGTTCTGAAAAATGTTAAAAAACCTTAAAAAGAAAAAAATTATTGATTCCATGGACATCGAAGATGAAGACAGTACATACTTTATAATAAATTTAAGTCAAAATAATACTGAACTCGAAAATCTAGGACTAAAAAAAATCGAATAATTAAAAGATGAATCCGAAGAAAACGAAAGTTGCATTAGTTCTCATGATAAAGAGCAACCAACCTACAAAAGAAAATTAAATTAAATAAAACTATTTCGACATTTATTTTTCTATATTTGTCTGTTATAAAACAATTTTATATTTCAATTTTTAAAAAGTTTATCGTTTATGTGTAAAAAAAAATTTCAAAAATTCTGAATAAATAGCCTTTGTTTCTTGAAGTTCTTTCATATTCGATTATAGTTTAAATATTGTTTTTGGTAATTTCACAACCATTAAGACTTAGTTAAATGTAAATAACATGACAATTAAGAGGCGCCAATACCATGTTATCTTGCCTGTAGTCGTTTTTGGACAGAAGCTCCGTTAATATTAAAGATAGAAAGCTGCGGTTTTCACCAATCTATTCCGTACTTAATTATTTAGAGCACGTCTGTAGCACTTTTTTTTAAATATTTTTAGTAAAAGTGATTCACCTATCAACATTTTTCTCTAGATAAATTCGAAAAGTACAGACGCGCTTCCGATAAATATTTTAAATATCATGAAAAAATCGGCATATTTTTAGCTGGTATATTAGGCGACTTCAAAAACAAATAAATATGTTTTATGGCGCTCTACCCTGTCCTGCGTAGGCAAAATTGGGCTCGAGGGTAGAATTACTTAACATTATTATTAGAATAAAAGCACATTTTTCTTGACCCGCAACCACAAATCTTTTTCAACAATTTCTACGCGTATTTGCAATCAAAATTGACAAATTCTCAAAAGTGACTGAAAAATCGATTATGAAAATTCATTTTTTTTTATTTTCTGCATTTTTAACGATATTTTTCCATACGAACAATATATTTTTTATCATAAAATCGAGCTTTCAACGAAGAAAATGAGCACTGATAAAGTTAAAAATTAAAAGTTTGTAAACCACTTTTTTCGCTGGAAAATTATGCTTTATTTAATTTAAATTCGTATAAAATCGAAAAATAAATAGCTTGCTTTGAAAAAATTACAGCTTATTTAAAACACAAAAAAGAACATTTTCGACAAGGAAATAATTATATTTTTGCGAGAGATTTAAAACAGAAAAACTGTTTTTAACGTTTTTCTCTATAATTTTGATCTTATATTTAAAAATGATCAAAATAAAAGTTTCAGATTTTTTAATTATCCACAACTTTTACATTAAATTTGCATATTTTAGCCACAAATCGTAAAAACCAACCCTTAAAATGTATCCTTACCTACCCCCATTCCGGAACATTTGTCGTTTTATTTTTCTTCCACACACTGCTAAGAATTTTTTTTGTAAAATTTAAATAAATAAAACAAAGTTTTATGATTTCCACAAAAATAATAACAAAAGTTATTAATTTAATAGTGACTAGTTTCGTTACATAGAAACTTCATCAGACTAATAACAAACAAAAATGATTGGCCCTGGTCTGTACCTAAAATTGAAATATTGGAAACTAATATCAGATTAAAGAATTATAGAGCACTCGTCCATAAGAAAACCGACTTGTTTTCTAAACATGAATAAGTGAACTAAATTAATGTCTTGTATTTTAATATATTTTTCTTAGAATTAAAATATTTGATCTAATATTTCTTTCTCATTATATGACATAATTTCTAGTCATTTTGTGTTACCAAACTTACAAAATTTGATTTTCCAATCATAAATGACTTAAATATTGATAATATAATGAAATTTTATGTTAGTATGTTTTCTACCCTGGGCGAGGTTGCCTCATGATCTCAACCAAAAATAATTTTGTGACTGCTTTGATTTTCATATTTTACTTGGTTCTAAGTTCTGATTTTTAATAGTAGGATACTAGAAATATTATGTTTTCGAAGTTTCAATAGTTTTAACCCTTAATAAATACCTCCAATATAGTACATAAAAACCTGGAAAAATGAGTATGCGCGTATAACTTTATTTATTTTTTAAAGGATACTGTGCATTGAAAATTTTCTGATTTTTTGGGCTTGACTAGTAACACTTGTCTACTAGAGTATACTATAAAATCGTGAATAGTGTCCAGTGACCCTAAGATCATCTATGACCTTTTCCTACCTCAAAATTACATATTTATTTTTTTAAAGGAAACTATGTAGCGAAAATCTTCCGGTTTTTTTAGCTTGACTAGTAGTACTAGTCCACTAGATTATACTACAAAATCGTGCATAGTGTCCCGTGACCGTACTTTCATACTTCCGAATTAGGTATTTATTTTTTCAGCCCAAAAAAACGGAAAATGTTCACTACTTAGTTTCCTGTAAAAAATAAATACCTAATTCGGAAGTATGAAAAGGTCATAGATGACCTTAGGGTCACCGGACACTATGCATGATTTTGTAGTATAATCTAGTGGACTAGTACTGCTAGTCAAGCCCAAAAAACTGGAAGATTTTCACTACATAGTTTCCTTTAAAAAATAAATAGCTAATTCGGAGGTATGAAAAGGTCAACCGATGACCAAAAATAGGAAATTCCCCACAAATCGGCATCACTGTTTGATTACTGACTGGCTGAGCTACTAATGTCTGGTTAGAGGTCGCAAAAATGAAGAAAACAAAAATATTTGGAGAAAATCCGGTACCAAAAATACGATTTACCCTCAGCACCAGAAGCTAACGCTTATACGGGCATACTCCTTTGACATATTTTAATAGTTAGCAATACCGCAATTTGTCATCTTGTGACATCATGCTCTTCTTAATGTAAATAACCTTAATCAATTTTTTTTAAATAATCAAAATAATAATTTTTGTCCATATTATACTAATAATAAGGTGCAAGCTTAAAATACTCACGAAAGGGCTTAGTGATTATAGTGTTCGCCAGACTTCTTGAGCGTTTTGTAGTATAGATTTGCAATAGTATAAAACTAAGGAGAAACAGTTATTAAATCTTAGTATTATTTAACACCATCAATGCTGTTGTTTAAGGACGTGGGTATAGGGTCTAGGACAATTGGCCGCCGCCGATTGGCGACCGCTGATTTGCCGTAGAGACAATTCGCCGCGGTAAAATTTGTCGTCAAAAGAAAATAAAATAAAATTGGAAAAGTAAAAAATATATTTCATATTTACTTATATTATAAAATAATTTCAATCTGTATTGTTACACTTTATAACCAAACTAGAAATCTCCTAAGAATTAGATATTCGATATTCGGTAGTCAGATAATTAGTAAGTATAATTTAAAAGATGACAAGATGTCCGTTCTTAATCTGTCTGTTTATTAAAAAGTTTAAATCATTTAAATGATATTTAAATGTTATGTAATTTAAAAGATCTAGGAAATCAAAAATTGGATGTTAATTTTTTTACTTTTTTGAACAGTAGTTTAAGGGTGTTCGGAAGAAATTTAAACCAAAATCATTTTTTCTTATTTATATCTTAAGATTGATTTAGTATTTTAAGTTATAAATCTTAATTTATTTTTGTTTTGGGTTACTTTTTCTTCTCATCTCTGATTACACTTTCTACTACATTCTTGATATGCAATTTCTTTTCCAAGAAGTTTTCCATTGTGTTTTTTGGCTCCTTGGCTTTATCTGTATGTATTCGTAGAACTTGTTTTTAGTTTTGTAATCTTTCCAGTCTATTGTTCATGTCTATTATTCTTTCTTTCATTTTGCTATTATTCTCGACTAGTTTCTCATTTTCTTTTCTTAGTTCCTTTATTTCTTCTCTGTACTCTCTTTGCTCTTGTCGTATTTTCTTAACTTCCATGGCTATTTCGTTTATTTCGTCCCCCATACATTTCATCATCTCTATCATTTTCTCTAGGTTTTCTTTCTTAGATCCTTTGACAGTAACCTTAATGATTTTGTATTGTTTGTTAGATATAGATCATACAGGCACAAAGAAAAAAGGAAGACCAAAAGAAAGTTGGTACACTGAAACGACAGAATATGGGAGGAGTTCAGGATTGGAAGGCGAAGACAAGAGACAGAAAAGAGTGGAAAAAACCATCACCAAGCTATGGGCCTAAAAGGCCTGCGTGCAGCATTATAAATATATTTAATAAGTTAAACCCATATTAACCCTTGGATAAATCCTTATTCAGTTATATTAAACTTAAAAGATATATTTTTGGTGGCGAACTGGCCGGTGGCTAATCGGCCGTCGACGAATCGGCTGTCGGCGAATTGGCGGTGGACAGTCGGCGGTGGCCAATCGACGGTGACGAATTGTCCCAATCCGTGGGTGTATGGTGTTGGAGTTGATCCAATTTCTTTTTGATGCATTCTAAACCCAAGTTTGTACAAATTTGAAAGAAACCATAAGTCTTTTTTATTAATGTGCACTAATATTTTTGTTTTGAAATTCTTTTTCATCGTTTGTTTAGAACTTACTACTTTTTCAGAATGAAATATATGTATTGATCCAATTTAATATTAATTAGATGGCCATTAAATTGTCACAGAAAATAACAAATACCATGTTAATATTTACCCATAAATAATATTCAACGTAGACGAAAAATAATAAATTTAGGTGAAAACCATTAATTTTCGTTATTAAAACGGTGCAAAACATGTATATAACAACAGGAGACCACTTGGAACATTTGTTAAATGTGTTACGTTTCATATACCTACGCTATTTATATTTTTCTTTTAATTGTTGTAAAAATTTGATATTGCATGTACATTGTTAACTTTATATTAAAAAATATATTATTTCTATAGAGTTGAATAATGTTTATTTGGTAAATCCTTAAAAGGAAAAAATGTCTTTACGAAATAACTTATTTTAAAAGTCATTATAAGGAACTGTCAATAATAAATAATAACGTTTTGATAACTATATTACCAATAAGGAGTTGATATAATAAATAGCTGATCATCTCCTGATAATGCTTATATAGTTAGAGAAACGACGAATGTTTTTAAAAAGTTTTTTCTACAAATTAAAAAGTCTATTACTTGTTTTCGTTGATTTAATTAAAGATTTAATTCAGAAAATACAGATTTTTAACCGAAACTCAATTTTTTTAAATAAAACATGGATGGGCCATCCCGTATACCTTAAATAATTCTTTTAATTGTGATTAAAATTATGTACATAACAATTATTTTTTCACAAAAATAAAGATGGAATGGCCATTTAAAAATGTTGAAATGTCTCTGCAAATATTGAAAAACTTCTATAACTCTTTACAAACATTTTTGTCTTGGAAAACTCTGTAATTCTTTAAAAAAAAACCTTGTATAACTCTGTGAAAAAATATGTTAATTTTGAAAAAGCTCCGAAATTCTTGAAAACCTCTGTATGTCTAAATTGTGTGTGTTTCGAAAAAGCTCCATAAGTCTTGAAAACATTTTTTGGCTCTTGGCCAACATTCAGGATCATTAAAAACTTACAAGGCTACAAAATTTACATGTACTTTGTAAGTTTTGTTGAAAAAAAAATTGTAAATTTTAAAAAGCCTTCCCAAGTCTGCAAAAAAACTATGCAAGCCTTTAAGAGACTAATAACTCTTTTAAAAAAAGTCCATAAGGAGTCTTGTAAGTCTTGAAAAAACTGCAAGTTTTTAAAAAGACTAGTAAATCTTTAACAAAAATTATAAGTACTGAAAAAGTCCTGTAACTCGTTGAAACAAGTTTTGTAAGTTTTAGAAATGCCTTGTAACTCTTTGAAAAGACTTGTTAAATCTGTAAGTCTTGAAAAAACGCTGCAAGTCTGGATAAAGGATTGTAACTTCTTGAAACAAACTTCGTAAGTCTTAAACAATCACTGCAAGTCTTGAAAACGCCTTGTAACTTTCTGACAGCAACTTTGTAAGTCTTAAAAACGCTCTGCTAGTCTTGAAAACGCCTTGTACTCTTTGAAAAAAACTTTGCAAGCCACATTTCAAGTGACATTTAATAGTCGATTTATACGTAGTTGAAGTTGTAGAATCCAAATATCCAGAAATGCACAGGGTGTTCCATTTTTAATTTCTAATTTTCATATCATTTTCTGTGAAGCGAGATGACTGTGTTATGTTAAATATAGTGTGGGTTTTTCATTGAGAAGTCAAATAGTTTTTTACCACTCGCCTTCAGATAAGAGAGGTATAGTAATCATGCTAAAAATTGGTTAGTGAGTTTTCAATAGATTAACACGATATTCTAGGTCCCTAGAATACGATTTTGATATTTTCGCGATGATGTCCGTGCGTGTATGTGTGTGTGCTTGCGTGCGTGCGTGCGCGCTTGCGTGCGTGCGCAGATTAGATCTGATTAGATTTTGGTGTCAATCGGACAATCGGAAGTGGCAGTTGCTATGAGTGATGACGCCATTACTAACCAAAATGGCAATAAACTTTTACACATATATGTTGTCTACACTATTATAGAAAAAACTAAAAAGAATTTGATAAAATCAGAAAACAACAGAAAAAATCAAAAAACAGAAAAAATCAGCAAAATGAGAAAATAAACCACAAAATCAGAGGAATAAAAAAAATGATAAAAAATTACAAAACAAAAGATATAATTAGAAAAACATAACAATAAGAAAACATGAGGAAAGATTAGAAAAAATTGAAAAAACAAAAAGAAACAGAAGAAAAACAAAATATGATACAAATGAGAAAAAAAACACAAGAAAAAATATTATATTGGGAAAAAAATGAAAAAAAGCCAACACCAAGTTGTTCTTGGTTAATCGCTTTTAGATAGTATTTTAGCCTTAAGTGGCTATGTTCGGTTGGTACCCATCAACCTACGATAGATGTCGTGACTATCTATAATTTTTATAGTACATAGAAATATTGGGGTTTACAGAGTGGGTTTTTGAACCTATGCATTCCGACGAAGTGCCACTGATGATTCCTATAAGGATGAAACATGTGTGGTAATGGTCAGAGTGTATAGTTTCAAAAAGTTACTCTCTCTGTTTATGGTTTGAATAAAATAGGCATTAACCAAGTGTAAACGTGAGATTATGGTAATGGTACCTTCAGTATCGATAATGATGAGCGTGAGAGTCAATCGATATTAATTTACTGACTTGTTCATGGAGGTTAGTCGGTCAGTACACCATGGCCATCGGTCAAGAATAACATTATAAAAAGTACTGTATAGGGGGGGGGGGGTAAAATATCGCTCCGGGCGCCTAGAACCCACGCGACGGCCTTGGGATTAGTTACGAAGTATCTAATAGTGAAAATTGTGCATATTGGCACTTTCATTTTTTTGAAACGTAGCTTCAGTAAGTTGTCAAAAAGTCTGTTGATTAATTTTTTGTTGGGCACATTTACCAAATACCACTCTTCGTTCAAAATAGTCAGGATATAAAGCTGGCTACAATCTCCCTAATTTTCTTATTGATGTCTCACGGGTTTTAGGAGATACTGGAATTTATCGGACTAATCAGTGACCCTGTATTAGTCAACATTTTTGGGTATAATTTTTACTTCCTATTGTTACGATAATTTTCCATCCACGGTTTAGGTAAACGATAATTATATGACATTATTTAAATTTAATTCATTTACAATTTCCAACACGCTTTACCTATAATATATACAAATTTCAAAATTTTAAAACACTTTTTTTATTTGGATAAACTTTAGACATGGCAAGGTGAACAAATTTCGCTTATTCAGCAGAAGGGGGTTTTTTTGGTGGTTAGCTCGAAAGCCGTGGAGATATTTTTTGGTGGTCATATTCGGGACTCGATTTAGAGTGAATAGAAAATTAACAGTGCCTTTCATCAAAGACGATTGTCCCCAGCAGTAGAATGTGTCAATTAGAGTAAGTATAATTTTGTACAATTATTTTTGAGTGTTTAGTAATTTTATATATTGTTTTATTTAATAAACAAGTATGCCCGTATCTGGTGCTCCCATGCTATAACTTTATTTATTTTTTAAAGGAAACTGTGCAGTGAAAAACTTCCGATTTTTTGGGCTTGACTAGTAACACGTATACTAGAGTATACTATAAAATCCTGAATAGTCTCCGGTGACCATAAGGTCATCTATGATCTTTTCCTACCTCAAAATTACGTTTTTATTTTTTAAAGGAAACTATGTAGTGATAATCTTCCGGTTGCTGGGCTTGACTAGTAGTACTAGTCCACTAGATTATACTATAAAATCATGAATAGTGTCCGGTGACCCTAAGGTCATCTATGACATTTTCCTACTTCAAAATTACGTATTTATTTTTAAAGGAAACTATTATGTGAATATTTTCCGGTTTTTTCTGCTTGACTAGTAGTACTAGTTCACTAGATTATACTATAAAATCATGGATAGTGTCCGGTGACCCCAAGTTCATCTATGACATTTTCCTACTTCAAAATTACGTATTTATTTTTTAAACGAAACTATTATGTGAATAAGGTAATTTGGGGGAAGACGCCCAACTGGGTAAGATGCCTATGCTGGCTAATTCGAACCATAGTCAATAGATGGCTCTAGTAGAATGATAATTCAGTTTTGAAATGAATATGGCTGTCGTTCATGTGCTCCAGGGCGAATTTGACGTTTTTTTTGGAAATTATATAGTAAGAAAGGTTTTTCTCATCGCAAAACTTTATAGCTGCATGCGGTATTTGGTATAATATTGGACGGTTATTGAATATTAGGATTTTTGGCAGTATTTAGGTAATAAACGACAACGTACTGCATCCTCCAATGAGTGATTCTAATAAGTTGGCGGTAATTTCGAATTTTTATTCGGTTTGGCATCTTACCCAACATGTTGGGGTAACTTGCCTCAAAAATTAGGGGTAATATGCCGTACAAAACTAAAGAATTTATATTGGTTTTATATAATGATTTGATGGTTTTAACAGTTTGTTTAGAAGGCATGTTGGTATTTTATGTAAGTAACTAGTTGTTTCTTTTACAGAAGTGTGTAACATGCCTCGTAACTACACTCGCAAAACAAATAGGTGCCAATGGTCCCAAGAAGACCTTCAACATACTGCAGAACTTCTGCAAGAGGGAAGATATAGTGCTAATTCTATATCCAAAGAGTTCAATATTCCCTTAAGAACACTGTTAAGAAGAGTGAAGGCTGGCAACCTGCAAAAAGGCAGTTTAGGACTGTCAGCTTCGCTTGGCGCAGAAAATGAGGCAAAACTTGTTGGCTACATTCAGAAAATCGAAAAAGCAGGATATGCACTTCAGTGTAAAGATATTCGACACTTAGCATATACATTTGTGGAAAAAAATTCAATGAAATACAAATTCAACAGAGAAAAGGAGCTAGCTGGGTATGACTGGTTTTCTTCATTTATGAAAAGAAATCCGGAATTAAGAATGCGTACTCCCCAAGGTCGATCAGCAGCGAGATCGTTAGGCATGTGCCACGAGGAGGTTGATCCTTATTTTGAGTTATTATTAGAGACTTTGACAGAACATAATTTTTTGGGTCAGCCTCGAAAAATCTTCAACATGGACGAGACTGGGTTGCAACTGAATCCAAAACCAGGAAAAGTGGTCGCCACGAGGGGAGCAAAAGATGTTCACACGGTGACAAGTGCTGAAAAGGGAGAGACTATAAGTGTGATAAGTTGTTGCAATGCCGAAGGAAATTATCTTCCCCCGTACGTAATTTTTAAGGGAAAAAACAAGAAACAGGAGATTGAAGATGGAATGCCACCAGAATCTGTCGTGGTTATGTCCCCAGAGTTGGCTTATGTTAAAACAAAAATATTTCTTTCATGGATTAGAGACCATTTTATACCTAGAAAGGAGCCTGGGCCGGTCCTTCTTATTCTAGACGGTCATGCCTCACATTGTAATGATGTCACTGTTCTAGATTATGTTGCAGAGAATGATATTATTTTATTGTATTTACCAAGTCACACAACTCACTGGCTCCAGTCACTCGATAGATCGTTCTTCAAACCCCTAAAAGCTTACTGGAAAACGGCCTGCACTAACTATTTAAGAAATCATCCAGGGCGAAAAACAACTGACTAAGTTCCAGATTATGCATTTACTGTAGCAAATCTGCAAGCCGAAAATAAAGCAGAAAGACAAGCTGAAGCGCAGGAGGACGCACGAGAACCTGTGAGAGATGATGAACATTCAGGAGATGAAAATTCACATGGAGAAGAAGCTAACTCGCCGCAATTATTTGAAGATATTCAACCAATTCCTGTTATATCGGCCTCTAAAAGAAAGAATCCGAGGAAACAGCACGCTGAAATAGTAACGTCTCCCGAGGTTCGGCAAATGAAACGGCAGAAGTTAGAAGCCAAGCTTAAGAAAAAAAGGGAAAAACTAGAACGAAAAAAGGAGAGAAGAAAGCCGGTCTTAAGAAAAAAGGGAAGAAAATTCCCGAGAAATATCCTGAAGAGGAAGATGTAGAGGAAGAAGTAGCTGGACCAGAAGAAGCTGGACCATCATGCTCAACTGTTAAGTCTCCTGAAGACAGGAAAACCAAACGTCAGAAAGCCCTGCTCAATAAAAAATGTAAATAACCCCAGAAGAAAATCAGAACAGTGGAAAGCAGCAGTGATACTGACATGTCCGATCCTGTTTTAGGTCATACCTCTGATGAGTGTAGCGATAACGACGATGAATATTGCTGCGTATGTGGAGGTTTTTATTTTGATACAAAAGGCCCTAAAATTGATTGATCTTATCATTTCGCGCCATATGCACCACCTTCTCATTGAATTATTAACAGCTGTTGATTTTACAGTTTTAATTTCAAATAGCTCAACGATTTCGCGCGCTGTCATATCGCGCCAATAGGAGCTGTCAATATTTTCGCGCCAAGAATCACGGTAACTTTTCGCGCCAATGACGTAGCGCATGCGTGCACGTTATCAGTTGTTTATTTTAAAAGATATGTCTAGACTTTTATCAAAACAAGTGTGTTTACAAATTAATATTATTTTTAATACCTTATCGATTGACGGACTTTGAAATATTTTTATTATATTAAATACTTGTAAAATTTATTACGAATTATAACACTTAGAATAGGACCTTAGCTGTTACTTACAACACGTGCAAGATTGGGAGGCTGTCATTTAGTGGCTGTCTGAAGTTGGCCACGAGTGACAGATTGACAGATGGGGAGATGGGGAATTACGTCATAGGTGAAGTTGGCCACGAGTGAAAGATTGACAGATGGGGAATAACGTCATAGCTGATGTTGGTCACGAGTGAAAGATGGGCTTAATGACAGAATGACAGATTGACAGATGGGCTTAATGACAGATGGCTCGATGGCGGTGGGCAACGGGCAGGAAAACGATATGACAGATGGGCTTAATGACAGATGGGGCCTTATTCATAATTGGCAGATGGGGGGAGGGGAGGTGGGGAACCCTGCGCATTCTCGCACACGCACGCGCAGCCCCACTTGAATTTCCCGCCATTTTAAAGACTTTGACAGCTCACTTCCGGTCCCGTACATAGGTAGCTCTAACTACTCATTGCGCTCAGTGCAAAAAATGGCTACATGAAATATGTACAACTAAAGAACATTGTTGGCATGATTGTACATAAGAATATCATTGGCCATATTACCCCACCGCATTTTGGCATCTTACCCGGGGAACGAAAATATTATTTTCATTACATTTTTTTAGAAAATAAGCTAATTTGGGTTTTGCATATTATTATTTAATGTTTTGACAATATAAAGATAATTTTGTAGATTTTTATTCCTGGTAGTTCTTTTTTTATATTGAGCCAAAAAAATGTGTGGCGTCTTCCCCCAATTACCTTATTTTCCGGTTTTTTTGGGCTTGACTAGTAGTACTAGTCCACTAGATTATACTTTAAAATCATGGATAGTGTTCGGTGACCCTAAGGTCATCTATGATCTTTTCATACCTCAAAATTACGAATTTATTTTTTAAAGGAAAATATGTAGTGAATATTTTCCGGTTTTTTAGGCTTTACTGGTAATACTAGTCCACTAGATTATACTATAAAATCATGGATAGTGTCCGGTGACCCTAAGGTCATCTATAACCTTTTCGTACCTCAAAATTACGTATTTATTTTTTAAAGGAAACTTTGTAGTAAAAATCTTCCGGTTAAGGTTATAGATGACCTTAGGATCACCGGACACTATCCATGATTTTATAGTATAATCTAGTGGACTAGTACTACTAGTCAAGGCCAAATATCGGAAAATATTTACTACATAGTTTCCATTAAAAAATAAATACCTAATTCGGAGGTATGAAAAGGTCAGCCGATGACCAAAAATAGGAAATTCCCCACAAATCGGCATCACTGTTTGATTACTGACTGGCTGAGCTACTGATGTCTGGTTAGAGGTCGCAAAAATGAAGAAAACAAAAATATTTGGAGAAAATCCCTGACCAAAAATCCGATTTACCCTCAGCACCAGAAGCTATCGCTTATACGGGCATACTCCTTGGTTACGTTTATTGTTGGACTAGTTGATTATGATTTCTGGTAACCCTACCTTAGTGAGGCATATTGGAAGCTACACCCCGAAATCAATTTAAATAATACTATTTCAGATCTTTTAAAACTTTTTAAATTATCCAAAATACCTCGTAACACTATCAATTTTTTTTTGCTTTTTGTTTACTCTTCATTATAAATCATTATTTTTTATTCTCGCTCTATACTACCTAACATTTTACAACGTTCATTAATAATTATAGATTTCCAAGTGACCCAGAGTTTTTATCAAGATTTTTTTATGTGGTAATTTTTACTTTGTCATTTGTATACAACTTTATAACGAAAAAGTATTCTGATCGGATAAAAAATCGATCCCGGATTTTTCACTAACGATGTGAAAAAATCTACTGAACCAATTTTAACAAAATATTGTTTTAGTCCTAACTTAAAACTAAAACTTAACTAAAATTACATCCCTGTAATAATTTTTAAAAAAAATCGTAAAAGAATTGATTTAATAAAAAATGTTTTCCCATTTGACTATATTATCTTGTAATCAAGATATTATCTTCATACTTTTAGCCATTGTTGTCAGATTTCATTACTTTTAAATAACTTTTATACAGCTATGTTTTCAATAAATGTTGAAACAGTTCGACATACATATCTACTTAGCAGCACTCCCTTTTTATCCACATCACTGGATATCAAAATTTTTATAGGTCATGTATAAAATGTGGGATATCAATAAAATGAAAATTTTATAAGGAATTTAATGGAACTCTCGACAACACTTGTCGTCCTAACTTGAATATTGATTAATAAAATTGTATTTTATAGTCGTAAATAGTTTCATTTCTCATTAATAATAATTAAACAGCGTAATGGTTTTTAAGTGCTTAATAGAGAAATGGCCATAGTAGACTAAAAGAGAAAGACTGGCATTTAATGCCAATGAGCTGTCTAATTGTCTTGTTTATCACCGGTGCGTTCAGTATTCTAAGTGTAAATTACTAAAGATCATTAATAAAGTTTTACATTTTGCAAGTTGGGAGCCTCGTTAGAGAGTTTATACATTGGCTGGGGTGGGTAAACCTTTAAGAGAAAATACGCAATTGCCTCACAGTGATAAAGCCACCTTAATTAATAAACGCGTCATATTAATATTCAACTACAAATTAATTATATTATTTAAATAAATATAGATTGAAATTTTGCCAGTCTAAAAATATAGCAATTTGATATGTCAATATATTTAAAAAAAATTATGCATATAGAGAGAAAGTTTTATTTTCACTAAATCCCCTTTTTAATTATTCAATTTAAAATCCTGCAACTCCATGGAAATATATTTGTATATATTTATATTTACATTAAAAAGACTTAATTATCATCTTATTTTTCAATTTCTTACAATAAATAAATGAAAAGTAGAATACCTTTAATTAAATATTCTGTTATTTATAGAAAGATAGTAAATATCAGAATTTTTTTAATCCTAAACCCAAAAAATTGAATCTTATCTATATGAAAAATATTTTTTAATAGTAAAAGTTGTGGATTAGATTGAACAGTGCTTTTGAAAAACGTTGCAAGAGATTATAAATTCTTCAATTTTGATTGCACGCATGCGCACGACAATTGATTAAACCGTTAAAGCAACATATATTTGCATTGTTGTTTAATATTATTTTGTATTTTTTTATTTTTTTATTAATATGTTTCGTTTCAGTAATATTTGATAATAATTCGAAAAATAATTATAAATAGGAAATAAGTAAACTTTAAATCTATTTAAATTATATTATACGTTTGCTTATACTTTAGTGTAAGTAAATTCATATTTATGTTAATAATTTTATTTAAATATATACATTTATTAACGAATTAGTCCATTTTATGTAACAATTCTGTAAAAACAAAAAAATAATGAAAGATGTATCGAATAAATAAATTACAAACTACAACATTTTTTTAAATAAATTTTAATTATTAATTTGATAAATTTTATCATTTTTCACAATACATTTATAGCATATCAATTAAATGAGCAATTTGTCTGAAACAAAGGAAACCGAGAAGAAAAGAGTTATCCCAAAAATTGTCTTACAAAAATCTTAAAAAATACTGAAGGCAACGCAATATCATAAAATAAAATATTTTAAAATTCTTACCAATTTTAATACGATCTTGTACGTATTTAAGAGCTAATAGCACGTCTAAAGAAATAAATGATTTTATACCAAGCAGTGTTTTTGAAAAAAATTGCGAACTTTGTCGACAAAAACGTCGATCGGAGACCGGAACTTTCCCGCTTTCGTTGTTGAGCTGCCGAGCGATAACTGGAGGATTGAGATGCAACAGAGTCCAGCATGCCGGAAAACTGAGCATGCTCTGTGGTCCACCGAATGCGATGAAAATTGTGATGAGTGTGTTTAAGCTGCTGTTTTTCCATTTTTACGTTTACCTAGATTGATTTTGTGCGAACCAGAAACGAGCTTTTGATGGACCTACAAATGACCAATTTACATGCCTCTAATTATGAAATTAAACTCTGATCGCTTTTTTGGATGTTCATTTTCAGTTTAGCGCACTGGGTAATGGAAAGATCAATTTAAAAAACTACGAGGCAATTAGTTTTCTGTTACACGTGTTTTTAACAAAACTGAACTTGAACCTGACGAAATGCAATTATTTAGAGAGTCACTTAATATCTGGGAAATTTATCAGAAGCATAAAAGTTAGTGTAATATATAGACCTATAAAATTTTAGCAAAGCTTACCGTCGTTGGGTATTTTTCACTCTAAATTACTTTATTAATTGGTATAAAATATAGACAGCTTATTAAGTTACTATTTGTTAAAAAATACGACATTGTCTCATTAAAGAAAGCAGGGGCGGATTACCTCTGTTACAATTTTCCCCGTTTTTTAATGTCCGTGCAATATTGTAATAACCATTTATATTTTTGTACTACGTACAATTTTGTAAAAAAGAAGTATGTAATATTGTTCTATATCAAAGAAATATTTTATTTGTAGTTGACGCAGTGGCGGATCCATTAGCAATGTTAGAGGGGGTTTAAAAAAGTTTCTGGTAAAGTTAAACGTTCATTTTTTGGGTTTTCTATTTTTGTTTTTACTTTTTCAGTCAAAGAAGCTTATCCCTTATTAAATAAAGCGCCATATCTGATTTCAGTCATTAAATAATAATAAGAACTGTGTTTTTTATATTTTCTAGTATTCAATAGATGATTATTAAAATTTCACTGTGTATATGAGAAGTGCCTTAATTGCATATTATTGTTTTAATTTATATAGTAGATAATATTAGGTCGTATTAGGGATTTTTGTGGCGCCAGTTAATTACATATAATTTTATTAAGCTCCTAAAAACACACAAATGTGACCGACCAACCCCGGGTATATCATATTATTTTTTCAAGGAATTTTAGAGAGATAGCCAAAAGAGATATATTTAATGTGATTTGTTTCGTCTTATTAGACCTTGTTGCTTTTCTCAAGGTACTTGTGCTGCCTGTGTTGTCAAAACTCATTATTTTGAATTATATTTCATTTCGTCTTCATTTCCATCTTTCCATCTTTCTCAAGACACTTTGTATGTTTATACAAAAATAAATACTACTTGGTACTACACAACATTATGACGAAAAATGTTTAGTCAAACTCGGTACAAAAACGTGGTTGAAAGCAGGAGAAAAGGTCAGTCAAAAATCAAATTTCAAACTACCAACACTGTTATCGAAGATCTTGTATTTAGCGCCGAGACGCCGATGCCAATATTTTCGACAGACAGTTCTGTTTTACTTGTTCAAACCCCAGTCTATGTTCACATAAACTATGAACACCATCAATAGAAGCTACAATATTCGACGTCATTCGGCGTCGCTATGCTCTGCGTCTCGATTCTAAATGTTTCAACATCTTCCAATTTTTACATCTCTCATTGTGAACGACAATTTCTTCACCTTGTTTAGATTTATTTTGTCTTCGTAAAAATAAATCGTAATAATTATTTCCACATTTTAATTCGTCAACTTCTTATAGTCCCTGAGCCAAAGGTTATATACGTATCGACTAAAACAGCTTATAAGACTTTCATCTTTCGTATGTTCACGGGGTGGGCGTAGTGACGTTTATCAGTTAATTGTAAACAACTTTTATCATATATTTTTCTAAATTATATTGTCAACGTTACGCAGAGGCGTACTGTGTCAATCGCATTATATATTTCTAAATTATGGCTCAACGAGTATTTATCATGAAATATGGGTTAGATCGGTGGTACTAATCTGGCAGTAACTCAGAGTTATCCATACATAATATAAAGTTATTTCTGATACCCCAAAAGAGCAATATTTGTCAATAATGCAGAAAGACAGTGCACGTCTGATGACGTTTACGGTATTTAAAGTTATTAAGAACTTTTGTACATATTCATTGGTAAATGTCCCAGTAGTGGCTCTTCGTTGGATGGAGCTTTTATAAGTTCCAAAGGGTATTTACAATTTATTTCTAATTTTTCTATTGTCAGCATAATTGAATAATTTATAATCAATATATTCATTATGATGGTGGTTAGGTTTTCCGATTGTGCGGTTTTCCCTTTACCTTTTATGCCAAATGGCACCATCATTCTTCAGTAAGACGCCTGGAGCGCAACATTAATATTTCTTGAGATTTTTTTGTGTTGATTTATGTTCACTGGTCACCAAACTTTAAAAGAATTTCTGAGGTTATTACAATTATTAATAATGCTATTATTATTACTATGATTATCAAACACAATTTAACGTGGGTCCTAACTAAACAAAAGACGATCACAGCTATGGAGGTACAAAAGCCACAGGTAAAGAAGTATAAAATTCATTGTTAAACAAATAACAAGGGTAAATAATTCCTTGCAAATAGTAAAACTTTACACAGCAGGGGGTGACGTCTATCAACTTAGCAAGGCAACTTCGGAAAATTACAACCGTATCTTATTAGTAATTTGCCGCTTTTTTGGCGTTAATTAGTTGTGGAAAAATAAATTTTGCCGCTCTTTTTTTTTATTAAAAATTAAACATCTTGCTAACTTGATATCAAGTTAGCAAGACAACTGCGTAAATAATGACGATATCAAAAAACTAAAAAGAAATAAAATTCAAATTCAAAAGTCTAGTACCACAAATATTTAATAAAAATTTTATGTTGCTCAGTTACATTCGACAAGTTGCAAACCTTCAATATGGATTAACATTGAAAGACGTAAATATTATAGCTTACCAATTCGCAAAATATAATAACAAGAAATATCCTGTATCACGGGATGTTCAATAAACAGCAGGAAATTATTGGCTGCATCCATTTCGTAAACAATATCATGCAGAAATTTCATTACGAAAGCCTGACGCGACGAGTTTAGCTCGCTCAACAGCATTCAACCAAACAAATGTTGCCTTAGTTTTTGCAAATTACAAAGCCGCATTGCCAAATCGTCCATCAAATATTTCGCCTTTCAACATATGGAATATAGATGATTGTTCAGATTCCACCAAAAATTTTAGGGCCTAGGGGTGCTAAACTTGTGGGCTCTATGATGAGCGCTGAACGAGACACTACAGTCAAAATGCTAGCTGCAATAAATGCTATCGAAAGCTTCTTACCACCCATGCTGATATTCCCCCGCGCAAAGAAGAGCCTTTGGGTACCAATACCTCTTCCACTGCGATCTTTTCATATCTATTGTGGCTGTCCACTCGATTAGAGAACCTTATCTGGACTTGTCCTAGTTATTAGACTCCATAATCTAGTAAGTAGTTCTCCTGTATAGCATTTCGCTTTAGGGTTTTCTTCGCTGTATACTAGAAACCATAATAGCCCTTCACAGTAACAAAATATATGTACTGCGGTTTCCTCTTCTTCCTGACTAAACCTGCAAATGGCTTCCTCTATCAGTGGTATTGTATTCTTCAAAGACTTTATGTTAAATAATGTTCCACTTGGTACGATTGATGGGGAAAATTCTTCAGGTTGGTCTAACGAAGACTTATTTTTGCAGTTTATACAGCATTTCGTTGAGAATGTGAGACCGTCTAAATATTCCTCCTGTATTGGTCTTCTCAATAATCATGAAAGTCACATTAGTGTTCCTTGTATTTCACTAGCTAAGCAAAATGGAATTATTTTAGTGACATTTCATTCCCACACAATCCATAAATTACAGGAGTATTTGGACGCTTAAAGAAATATTATAACACTGTAGTGAAGGAACTGATGGTGACACTCCATGGAAAACCTTTGACCATTTATGATACAGCACAGTTAGTGTTGAAAGTTTTTTCTAGATCATTTACTCCATCGAAATATAATACAAGGATTAAAATATACTGCATGGATTTTATCCAGTTAATGAAAATATATTTGAAAATTACGATTGCTCGCCATCCGATGTGACTAATCGCCCTTTATCTGACCAGGTAGGAAAACCAACAGAATTCATTGAACAGACTAATGCAGTGTCTATTCATGAAACTAAACCTGTGCCATCCAACGTGACTGATCGTCTTTATACTGGTACATCTGCACAAGTAAAGAAGCTAAACGATGCTACTGAACAGACTTATTTAGTGTCCAGTCAAGAAACTGTCGCTGGGCCAAGACCTCCATGTTTAAAAATTGTGACACCATCTATCATCAGATAAAACACAAAATCTGCTCTCCAAAAAACTACTGGCAAAGGAAGTCAAAAAGGGAAAATCCTGTATTTTAACAGACGCTCCTGAAAAAAATAGAATTGAACAGTTCAAACTTAAAAAAGCAAACGGTGCCTCGAAAGGATAAAGCAGAAGTAAACAGTAAGGAAAACTCTATTAACAAGTAAAATATTGTTAGAAAACCAACTGTCAAGAGGAAGGTTAATGCTGAATCAGATTCATTCTCGTCTGACGATGATTTTTCTTTGCAAGATTCTAATGACGCTCCTTTTTTTACTGACACATCTGATGATGAAATGAACTCTACTTCTAATATCTTACAAGTCAATGCAACACTCACACAATATAAAGAAGGTGAATTAGTGATCTTTTTTTATAAAGATCAATATATTCTTGGTGAAGATATGTCAGTAACAGAAAAGGCATCATTGTAAAATCCATGTAACCTCGACGTTCAATAAAAATTTAGAAGTGGACTGAAAAGGATGATGTGAATTTGTACCTTGTATCTGACATTTTGCAGAAAATAGAACCTCCAAAAAAATTCATTGAAAAAGAGACATTTATTTCGTTAAGAGAATGAAGGTACAACGGCTTATTTTAGCTTAGACACAATTTCTACAGTGACCAAGTTAAAGCCGAAAGCCGAAATCATGATCGTGGGCTGTTGCAGCGCAGCCAGAATATTGTACATGGTCAAGAAAAAATTAGAAAAACGTGCCTTGCAAATACGTACATCTACTTACGGAAATAAAAAGAGAGAACAAAATCACCTCAGTCCATACTTTGGATGACGAATACATAAATAACAAAATAACGTTCGATGAAGGATACAAGATTTTAAAACAGGTCAGATCTTCTCCTGCTTTTTGGGATGCTAAAAAGAGGGATTCGTTGAAAATGTTCAGACAAATGTGAAAGCATGATGTGTTCCTTACCACAACAGCAGCAGAGAAAAGATGGCCAGAGCTTTTGCAGGTTTTGGCAGAATTCAATTTGGGTAAAAAGTTGACACTAGAAGAAACTTGTCTTTTGGATAATAAAAAAAGCAGTGCTGCTACAAAAATATCCGGTAATATGTGCCCTCTATTTTAATAACAGCGGTGTTTTAAAATAATTTCCGGTGCATTATCATTCACATGTTTTTATGGTTATGAAACATACCAAAATATGATTCAATGAAACCAGAAACCAACGCTAAGTGTGTTGATTTCATTGATTCATTAATGACATGTCGAAACGATTCGAATGACCAACTGATTACATTGCAAAAGCAGATTCACACTTTTACGTGCTACAAAGGGCTTAAAGCCAAGAAACTGAAATTATGCAGGTTCCATTATCCTCAACCGGTTTTGCCATTTTGTGGCGCTGAGGTAGTCGAAAATAAATCATCAGAAGAAGATTTAAAACGTATCAACGACTACATGGAGTACCTGTAGAAAAAAGTGGTGCCAATGACTTTCGATGAGTTGCTGCAAAAGATGAACATGGACGAATCCCGTTATATTTTCGCATTGAGAAATTCGATCAAAAGAACCCCAAGTCTTCCTTGAAAGAAATAGTTTAAAAGTGGCCATTTGTTCTGAACGAATACGGTTTGGCTTCGTACATATAAACTACTATAAACTAAAATTTGGACATCCGTCAAAATATCATAACCATCATAAATACTTTTGTAAAAGGCAATTTGAATCAGCTCAAGAAGCCGCGTATCGTATTCTATCGCTGTCGTTATCGAAAAGTAGTCGAGTGAGTTTCTACATTGACACAAGAAAATGTAATGGAGAAAAACGCAAACCTGCCAAAAAATCTGGAAGATACGTGTTTGGGAGATTTTGTAGCTCGCTACTTCAAAATCAGTCAGAAGTAGATGGAAATGAAGATGAACACGAAATCCATGGTGAGAATAAATTGTTTGAATTTCGTAAAAAACCTTTGATTATCAGGTATCGTCATTGCAACAAGATTGTGCAAACTACTACCGAGAACAAGTTCAGTTTTTTGTACCGTGTAGACAAGAAATCGATGAAGTAGAAATTAAAAAATGCGACCACATTTACACAATAAATTTGAACTGATTAAAGAAAATCGAGAAAAATAGTTGATTGAAAACACCATGGACCAAGTAAATGAAGACTGTCTGGCTATGGTGAATGAAGAAATTGAAAAATGTGAACGAGAAAAACTTTACAATGAGCAA
The DNA here is from genome assembly GCA_963243735.1 of Neocrepidodera transversa. NCBI lineage: Eukaryota > Metazoa > Arthropoda > Insecta > Coleoptera > Chrysomelidae > Neocrepidodera > Neocrepidodera transversa. The sequence goes on from OY725341.1 coordinate 28,630,062, forward strand.
GAGGTAAATGTTTTTGAACAAGATGGACGCGAAGTAACAAAAAAAGATATGAACAGGTTTGTAACACCACAACGAATATTAGAAGATGATATTCGAAAAAAAAATGATTCAGTTGAATGAGGGCCAAAAAGAATTTGTGATGCACATGTTGCATTGGCTCAAAACACGTGAAGAAAATCAGCTGGTATTGGTAAAAGTTATGTCATTAGTGCTCTTTTTCAGTGAGTGACGCAATATTTTGACAATCTTCATGGTGAAACGTTTGATAAACTTTTTATACTGCTGTGTGCATCATCAAACAAAGCTACATTTTTGATCAATGGAGTGACACTGCACACTGCATGTGGGTTGCCCGTTACGCAATTTACTTGTAACATGCATGAATTGTCGTCGGACCTTGCCATCACCATCAGAGAAACTCTGATGCATCTAATGCTGCTGATAATTGAATAAATTTCCATGAGAAAGTACACTTTTCAGTCATGTCGATACGAGATTGAGACAAATAACCGGAATCAATTATATTTTTGGCAGAATTTCTGGAAATTGTGTTGGTGATTTGATGCAATTAGCACCCGTCATGGATACTGTGATCTACAAAATGTCCAAAATTCACGAAATGTGTGAATTGTTTGGTGGTAATCCCCTGTGGAAATATTTCAGATACTACGAACTGCAGGAAATTATGAGACAGAAAAACGATGCTGAGTTCATAACTGCTTTGAACAATTTGGCTGTTGGAAAAATGACAAACGCCGACATGAAACTAATCAGAGACAGAGAAAAGGATGAAATCGACGTACCTATTGAAGCAATTTTTTTATATGTAGAAAACGCCTATGTTGATTTGTTCAACGAGAAAAAAATTGAACAGCATGACGTAATCGAGTACGCATCAACGGCCGAAAATGAAATAATCGGAAAAGTTTCTAAATCTGCGAAAAAATATGTACTGAATTTACCGCAGAGAAATAAAACGAGTGAGGTCAACGGATTGCCTTTCTTCATTCGATTTAAAACTGTCCTCAAGTACATGATTACTTACAACATCGATGTTGGAGATGGCCTAGTTAACGGTGCATACGGCGTATTGGAATTGATAACTTTTAAGTCAAATACGACCAGTCAACCGAAAATTATACCGATGAATTTTTTCAATGCATGGAAAAAAGATGAAATTAGAGTACAAACAGTTTATGGAAAATAATCAAATTGGTTCCAATCGAAAAGACAACCAACGTGTGAATTTCAGAAAAATAAAACGAGCAATGAGAATACAAATGCTGTACGTCGCTCTCAGCAGAGTGACTTCTTTAAATGGTCTTCAAATTTTGGGCAACTTCAAACCTCCAAAAACAATTGACCCTGAACAAGATGCAACATTGGCAGAGTTGAATAGGCTCAAGAGTGAAGAAAAGTTGAAGATAAGCTATAACACATTGAAAACTGAAAATTGTAGGAAAATTATTTACTAAAATGTGTGTTCTTTGAAACCGAAATGGGATTGTATTTCCTCCCATCAGTGGTATGATCGAGGAGATATCCTAATTTTTGCTAAAACGTTGCTGAAGAACAACGACTGTTTGAAATTTAATAACTTTCAAAAAATTTTTAGATCCAGTACGTCCAACATCTGCTTGACAAGAGGTCTATCTAACCAAAAATACGAATTGAACGAATACTGGAATATATCGACAAAGGACATGTTGAATTGATAACTTTCAGAATGGAAGGATATGCAGTCATTGCTAGATACAAATCTCCACAGTTACCACAATTGGTGTTTAAAAAATGTTTCAGAAATTTGTTACAAATTCACACCACTGATTCCTGATGAAAAAAGTACGACAGTAAGAGGATCTGAGAAAAACTTAATTATCCTGGGTGATTTTAATTTTAATATTTTCGACCACAGTTCTTTTTGCAAGATTTGTTATTTGAGTGCTCATTTGAGTCAATATTGGACAAACACTGCATCACAGGTAGCAGTGTGACGTGTTAAAGACGTTGAGTATTGGTCATTATTTACATGAAAAATACGTGAAATACAGGGTCATAAGTCACAGACCAATGACCTCTTTTTTTACGTAAAAATTATGTTTTTTTACGTATTTAAAACGTAATTAAACATCTATTTTAGCTACATTGTAGGTTATTATTATCGATTTATCAAATCGTAGTCAAGATTATTGAAAATTATGTTAGATTTCGATAATTATCAGGCCACTGGCAACACTGGGCAACTGATGTTTGCACCGCAAAAATAGTGATTAATAATAAATTTCAGTTCAAAATATATTTGGCATTTATTAAGGCCTGTTTTCGTTATTATCTATTAATTTTAATGTCATAATAATTTATTTTTGGTTACTTTAGTTTATTTTCAAATATATTAATCAATACATGGTCAAGGCTATAACGATTTCGCGCGAAATCTTGCAGACAAAAAATTACCTTTCTCTCTTAATTTTATTGGGAATGTCAGAGCGCACTGATTATAAACTAATTTCTAAATAATATGATTTTATATATTTACTCGAAAACTAACACCGAGATTCAACGAATATATTATGTTTTTTTATGACGTGTTAAAAACGTCCAACTAAACAATGTTTTTTTCACGTCATCTTTTGGCAGAAATTGCGTCAGTTGAAGAGAATATACCAATTTTCAACGTCTTTAACACGTCACACTGCTACCTGGGATCCACATATTTCCACACATTTCCACAGATTTCCATTAATTTCCATACATTTCCATACTAACCAATAAAAATATACAAATAGATGTAGTATTCATCAATAAAAGTAGTAATGTCAAACCTGTATTCAAATTCATGTAGCTTTTAGATAGCACCATAATACATAAACCGACATCAATAGAATACCAAGATGCAATTGAAAAAAATGAAAATCCGATTATTTCAGATAAACCTATTAGCGTTTCATCTGGAGAAGTTCATTCACAAAGTTTTGATGAACCAACCAAACAACACAGATCGGAAACAGATGCGTTTATTAAGATAGTCTTGAATCCTCAAGGATACTTGAATGATCATCACATAGAGGCTTTTCATAATATTCTTTGAGCTAAAACGTCTTTAAAACCTCAATCAACATGACTCGCTCAGATACCAGGAGTAATTCAGAGACATATAGATTAGGAATGCCAAACTTGCAAATTCTTTTCGCAGGAGTTTCAGATGCGAACACATTGGATATGTGTATTTTACGATGGAATAAGAAAACATGTATATGATAGTGGTAGTGGCCGTATAATAATACATGATTCATGTCAACTTTTCATTAATTTGCGGTGAAAATCATAACATTCCATATATATTTTTCGGTGGTAGACCAACATCAAAATGGTTATAACTGTGGAGTAGCCTTTAAAAGTATAAATGCTTTTGGTCGAGATCGGTCAAAATTGACGTACAAACATATTCTAATGAGAAGACACGTGGGTGAAATTTTAATAAGTATTGACGCCATGTGTGACCAATCCGAAAGAAAATGATAATTATTATTATTATTCACGAAATCTGCAAGCTCCAGAACCAATTTTGAAACCTCATAGATACGTATTGATTTGTTAATTCAGTCCCGAATGTGTTAAGGAGTAGGTACATTCTTGTACGTTTTTAACATCGAAAATTTTATAATCAATTACGCTTGTATAATGTTTGCCAGCACAAACTACAAAAAGAAAGAATTTCATCAACTTTCATATACCGGAGACCCGTTGATGTTATCAAATTATTATAAAGTAGGTAGTCGATGGAAAACGTGAAATTTAAACACGGCTTGATAAAAATTCAAACCAAGGAATATAATAGTAGATAACAATTCAAACCAATTAATATAATAGTAGGTAACATTGATGATAATATAACTGTGCTAGGTATGAATTACATCCGTAATGTATACTTTCGCTTAACAATATTAACAGGTTCAGCTGCAGTAATTATGTAGTGGTCACTATAGGAAGCGAGCAGCGTAATATTTTTTCTATCAACTGAACACTTGCGCAATTCCGCATCCAGTGCCGTTTTGGAATACGCCGTTCGTCCAAATTAAATTTGGATCATAAAACAAGAAATAAACGAACAATTATCGACTTAAAAATGTAAAACACTTCTACACCTCCAAAATTTTTCGATGTTCGAATGAATATGAAATTAAATATTTAACATTTCTTAAATAAAATATATTAAATAATGCGCAGACTTTCAAATTTCAACAAATTAAAATAACGTCAATTGTTCAAAATTGAGAATGAACTACAATCATTTTTTGCTAAGGATAGAGGATGATCAAATAAAGAATCAGTCAGGAAAGTCACGGTGTTAGTAGTTGTAGAGTATGTTGATGGGATAGATGGCGATACTTGTGGCCACGCCGGTCAGGTGCAACAGTGTATATTATATAAATATTGTACAACTCGCAATGCCAACGACCTCGCCAGAAGAACTGCATTCGAATCTCACATAGATCTCAACAAAAGCAGTTGACGTGAATTTCCTAAAGAGCTTTCATGTGAGCTCACACCCACTAAACATAAAAACGTAACTTTAACGATTAAACCATGTAACAAAGTTACAAACTAACATTATTCAAAAAGTTACCATATCATTAATATAACGTCACTGTTACCGCTTATGTCCGCTACATCAATGTTTATTTTTGTAACGTTACAAATCAAAAAACATTATTGTAACGAAATTGTAACGTTTGTTCAAGGCAATATTAGTTACTTAATATAAACATTATAAAATAGTTATTTTCCTAACAAGTGCGGAAAGTTATACTTTTCCGCACGCAATTGCAGTTGCCCGAACGACGCGAAGCGGAGTTCGGACATGCAATTAAGTGGGGAAAAGATACTTTACGCAAGTGTTAGGAACAATATTTTTTCTACAAGCGCCTAGAATTAAAAAAAAATTTTAGCAAAAATATTTTTTTGTCATTAAACAAAAATTTTCTTAGTGCTTCTTAATAAATAAAACATTAGGCTGAAAGTAATCATAGTAGCCAAGCAAGAATTAATTTTTAATCATTTTAGAATTTATAAAATCAGTGCGAAAAGTACAACTTTCCGCACTCAAATGCGTGCGGAAAAGTATACTTTTCCGCACGTTTGTAGAAAAACGATATTTACACATTGCATTTGTGTTGCATTAACATTTTTGAAATAATTCTATTACATTATTGTAGTTGAATTTAAATGTAAAGATTTTAACATTTTTGTAACATTTCTATTATGTATTTGCGCCACATCCAAATAACAGCAAAATTAACGAGTCGAAAATGTTATGATTGGACATTATCGAAATGTTGTTAATACTTTAAAATTACGTATTTTTGTTTCATTTCAGAAACATTTCTTGTCTAACAAATAAATAACGCAAATATAACGTTATCAGAAATCAATTCTGTCTTTAAATTTATTTTACGTTAAAATAACGTATAAAGTACATTTAAGAATACACGTTAATCTTTTAACTTTCTTAAAACGTTAGATATTGTTAATGTTACGTAACATGTTTAGCAGAAACCTCGACATGAACAATAAATAAGAATTTTCCAAAGTATTCGACACAAAATGTCATAAAGAACTCGCCACAATTTTGCAGAGAACTCGTCAGAGTGTATTGTTCGAGAATCTCCACGTCAGATATCGCTATAAGACCTCGCTAAGAATATTCCGGCGGCGGACATTTTGAGGAGATATAGACCTCTCGATAACATCTTATAGAAGTCATTAGTTTCATAGATTTTAATACATTGTGGACGTTACTAAATTTCCGGAAACAAAAAATCTTAACGTCATGAATAACTGGTCCATTGTTTCAATACAACAACACGTAAAATTTAATTTTTATTTAACTAATAAATACTTAAAACTAGTACAAGGAATAATCTCTGCGCGATTTTTCAAGACTACGGCCCGTTTCCAACAGCGGAAGAAAGTCCGATTCCATAAAATGGGAATTTTTTCAATAATTTGTTTTCCAAATTTTTCAGCGAGCCTAATGCGTTGTGGATATCAATCGACGCCAACCAGTCACTATGTACGGTGCAGCAAAATATTAAGTCAATGTCCATTATCAAATTTAATTTCACACAGTCAAATTAACGGTTTTTAATTTCTTTTATTGTGATGACAATTTTCAAAAATTTAAACTATTTTATAGTATTTTGTGCTCAGGCAGATATATCTAACGCCATCTACCAATGAGATACGGTATCACTTATTACTTGGGAAAAAGATTCCACCTATGTAATAAGCGCCAGTACAAACTGGAACCGTCAGAAGGCCCAAATCTCTAAATGGTAAAGAGACCCCAAACAAGTTTTAAAATACTTGTAAGTTTTGAGAATTTCATTAGTATGCATCCAGGCCGTATACCAGCTGTTTCGTCCCTTAAAAGGACTCGTCAGCGGCAATGTGCCCAGACGCATAGAAATCAAATTCTCATCTCGAAACACACCTGTGCAATACTAAGTTAGCATGATTACTATGGTTTAGTACCACTTCGGCCGTTCCCATTTGGGCCGTTAAATAAAAAAGTTGCATTTCGGCCGATCACACTTTTTGACATCTTTAAATTAAGATTAGAGTTGCATTTTGGCCGGTCAACCTTTCTGCATGGCATATTTAAATGTAGGTTACTGAAATAATATCAACCGTTGTTTATTTATTGTAAAATTGTTAAATTTTTTAGCATAACATACCCCTAATAACACAAAGTAGTCCTACAGATATCCATAGGACGTCTTCTTCGGACATTCTGGACATCCTTAGGACATCCTTTTCTGGTACACTGGACGTTCTATGGACGTCCGAGGGACGCACTAATGTCACAACTTTGAACTGAATTCGAACGTCCGCCGCGGACATCCATTGGATATCCCCCTGGGACCATAACTATATATCACTATGGTCATTCACAGAACGTCCTATTTTGGTACAGTGAACGTCAGAGAAAATGATTTTTTTTGTTATATTATTTACACCAGTTCAATTGAATTTGTGAAATTTTTATTTCAACACCTGATCGTGTCGGAAACTTCATCTACGTGAATAATAGCCACCGTTTACGCTCGTTGAGCGAACTCGGAGCAGACTCAATAGGATGTTTTAAATCGCGATATACCATACTATTCGTGGTGTCTAAGAAGCACCAGCGCAAGTGTCTCCATCTTTCAGGCGGAGCTTTACTTTTGGTCCAAATTATGTCGAGTGAGGACCACTCTTAGGTGTCTGTCCCGGACATATTTTTGACATTGCCTGTATTAAGTCGGCGAGGGACTGTTTTAAGACTATGGTATGGATATGTTATATAGTCCGTATTATATCCATCACGGACAACTACTGGATATCCGGTATGGACATTGTACATAAATTGTACAAACAATGGATATATATCGTGGACGTCTTAATACTGTCCAAAAACAAACATCCAAAGGACATACATATCAAGACCATGGACGTTCCGACACTAAATGGACATAAATTGTACGTCCCAAGGACGTTGTGGGCTATTAGGGACAAACAGTTAAAAGAAAAACAAATTTAATAAATACAAAATCTTTATTAAAGTTTCACAATATTTTTAATAAAAACAATAGTATGTATACATATAACGTTGTCAAAATAACACAATTTTACTCAAATTTAGTAATGTATATAGTACAATTAAAAAATATAGTGCACATTAGTCCAGTCAAAGAGATAGATTAAAGTGTTTGGACAAGCAGGCCCGACGAGAGGGTGTTGAAGGTGGTACCAAATAACGGGGCCCCGGAGCTTATGGGGGCCCGGGCCCAGCGCAGCAGTCGCCTTATTATTTTGTAAAAATAAAAATTTACTCTTTCGGTAAATGTGACAACAACCCGTATTTACGATTTACTATTGCCCGAATCTGCACTGACTAAGGATTGATGGCGCCATTTGGCTATAGGTGTAGGAAAACCCGGAAAACCTCACCACCATCATCGGCACAATGACACAGGGGGATATTGAAAGGCAAAGTATGGAATTACACATTTTTAATAAACAAAGTATTGATAGCATGATCTTTAAATCTTTAAAAAAAAGAAAAAGAAAAGTGGAAATAACAATTGCAAAGATTTTTTCATGTTATTTTATTTTTATATGAAATGGGGTTGGCAATAAGAGAATAGTGTCATATAATTGGGAATCCAAACAACGGAATTTTCGTAGCATTTGTTAGCAAATTATGATACATTATTAGCGTTTAGAAGCTGTTAGAGTTTTACAAGAAACTGAAACGTGTTTGTAAGTTCATTACCTTCGGCTGAGATCAAAATTGAATGTATTATACATTGTGCTGAATACATCAAAGAAAGAATTTTAAACAAGCCAAATATTCCATAATTGTCAATGCTGTTTCAGATACTTCTCATGATGAATAAACATTTATTTTACGATGTCTGGTTAAATGAAAATAGCAAATATGAGATTTATCAAAGATTTTTGAAATTTGTTAACTGCAATAAAAAAATGGAAAGCAGTAGCTAATATGATTTTGGAAACAATATAAGGGCCCTCAGTCCTCTTGCTTTATGGTCTGAACTTAGTGGTGTCCATTCAGCAGAAAATTGCTGGCAGGCTTTAATTTGATTTGGAACAATTCAGATGCTTTAGCACTAAATTGGTTGGTCGAAGATCTGAATATTATTAGGTTATCCACATCTACTGAATTATTAGAAATAGTTGGCCTAACATTTTGAATGAATGTAAACTAGGAGCTAATAATTTGGGAATGTCAACTGAGCTTCATCCGAAAAAAGAAAAATGTTTTTCGAAACATTATCAAATGATTCATTAGAAGAAATTGATGGGGAGGAATACTTTAAAGTAAAAGTATTTTATATAATTGTAGAGGCTGTTATTTTAAAGGACCCCGCACTAATTTTATGAGAAATGGCTTATTGTGAGATTATTTTGAAATTCACATATGTTATAGAGGTCGATATCCTGAGTAAAAAATACCATTGCCTCAACTTTCTATCATCAACCGTTTAGATAATAAAGGGTGTTGAATGTGAACTTTTTGATATTGGACTCAAATCGGTGTACGCCTCTCATCTCTCCTATAGTGTCAAATTAAATAAGACCATGCTTTTTTGCAATTATAAATATCTGGTACTCATTTTTTCAAAACTATCATTTTCTTGTATACAGAGTGGTAAAATATATTTTGTCTAACTTAAAAAAATCCATTTCTCTTCAAAATGAAATTCCAAAGAACGTGTCGTCAATTTTTTTTTAATTTTTTTATGAATTGTATAAAAGACCGTCTATTTTCAGATTGTGTAGAAAAAATATCTTTTCTTGATACAGGGTGGTCAACTTGGAGAAAAGTATTTTGTCACATATCTATTTTAGTTCTTCTTCCAAAATGACTAAAGGTTTCAATTTTACTAATAAACAAAATAACAAATACATTGCCAATATACAGAGTGTTTTTTATTTGGCATTAAAAATAATAACATTTGTTTAATTGTTCAGCTCATCTTTCAACACTGCTAAAATTAGGGTGCCAAATCATTACGATGCAGATATCAATTTTCAATTCACAGACGAAATTAAACATATTAAAAGCATCTTTTCTGCAAAGGACAATGGGCATTTTGGACCCACCCTCAACAACAATAAGATATATGTCATCAGAAAGGTATTTTTATATAGAATAATAATTTTAATTCAAAAACGTACCTTAGGTACCGCAGTTCCGAGTTATAGGGATTTAAAGATACGGGATTATGACAGGTCAATGATTGCTTTTTTTTGCCCGAAAAATTTAAAAATGATGAATTTTTGATCAAACTGTATATCTAAAATTTTTATTTAATGTAGTAGAACTTATCCTAAACATCTAACCCTTTTCCAAATATTCAATCGTGTGCGAGCAAAAGCTACTTGAAGTGATACAATTAAGAGTTTTCCACACCCTGTAACTCGTTATTTTGACCCCAACTCATATAGTTTGTTAAAATGATATTTTTAAGGAGAAATCTAAAATATAAATATATATAGCGTGTGCCATTTAAAAAAAGAACAGTCTGTGTGAATCTTGTATAGTTATTAAAATTGAATGGCGTTCCTTGAAACTTTTGTACAACTAAGATTCAGAGGTGGTCAAAATATAATTAATGATACTGTAGCGGGTAACTTATTATGTCAACCCATTCTTTATCTCAGTTATTATTAAAAATAAAAATAAAGTTTTTTGAAAGCCTTACAGTTTCATAATATGTAGTTTATAAAACTTGATAGAAAATGTTTTTTGAAATTACACACAATTCTCGAAAAGCTGATTTCAGTAAACTAAACACTTGGGATCTAAAGTAAATAGGTAGTTAAAGAGTTACAGGGTCTTTGAATTTGAAGTCATTTTTACGTCAAAACGATTGAATATTTAACTAAACGGCTTACATGCTACTATCTAGACTTTTTAGCAATATTCAATGATCGCATATAAAATCATATACAAGGTGACCAAATAAAGAAACTTATGAATTTTTGATCACATCTTTTACTTTTTTATAACGCAGAAAATAACCGGTGGTGATTTTTAACACCATGTAATTCTGTAAATATACAATTTACACCCCAAGGATTATGCTATATTGAAATCAGGTTTTTAAGGAGAAAATGAAAAACATACAGGAGGTGCTATTTAAAAAAAATCATTTCAATCTAACTACCTGTGGCCAATATACCTATAGGGTTTGGTAGGCACCATTTATTTAATGCTAGTGCAAGTTATCTAAATAATGTTATAGTTGAAGAAGATTAAAGAACAATTGAGTATAATTAAGTAATAATACTATATTCTAAAAAACCTAATCAGAAGTGAACTAATTGTTTCACTTGATCGGTTTAAAATGAGTATGTACTTTTTTAGGTTAGGTTAGATTAGGTGGGGCAACGTGGTTTTTAAGGAGAAAGGTAGGTTGACCTTGGGTACTAACCTGGCATAGAATAATAAAAAGGTTGTAGCTTAGTATTGGCGTGAAACCATGTGTTAATACCATGTAAATAAAACAAGTAAATATCATTGCATAAAAAGCATATCAATTCAAATCACTATAACTCAAGACTGCGGTGCCAAAGTAATGTTTTTGACTCGAACTTATCATTCTACGTGAAAATACCTTTCTAATGACATATAACTCATTGGTGTTGAGGGTGGGTCCAAAACCCCTATAAAAATGCCCATTGTCCTTTTCAGGATATAGAAACCACGTCCGCGTCACCGCATAGAGCAGATATAGTAATAGTAATAGTAATTTATTCACATAAACACACTAGTATAAATAAAGCATAGGTACATAACTAAATGGTAAGTGAATAAAAGAAAACTTACGAGGCATAATTGCCTGTGTGTAAGGAAGAATATGTACATTAAAAAGTAAATAATCCTACCCTAATAACACAAAGTAGTCCTACAGATATCCATAGGACGTCCTCTTCGGACATTCCGGACATCCTTAGGACATCCTTTTCTGGTACACTGGACGTTCTATGGACGTCCGAGGGACGCACTAATGTCACAACTTTGAACTGAATTCGAACGTCCGCCGCGGACATCCATTGGATATCCCCCTGGGACCATATTATGGACATTCACAGAACGTCCTATTTTGGTACAGTGGACGTCAGAGAAAGTGATTTTTTTTGTTATATTATTCACACCAGTTCAATTGTAATTGTGAAATTGTTATTTCAACACCTGCTCGTGTCGGAAACTTCATCTACGTGAATAATAGCCACCGTTTATGCTCGTTGAGCGAGCTCGGAGCAGACTTAATAGGATATTTTAAATCGCGATATACCATACCTCTAAGAAGCATCAGCGCAAGTGTCTCCATCTTTCAGGCGGAGCTTTACTTTTGGTCCATATTATGTCGAGTGAGGACCACTCTTAGGTGCCTGTCCCGGACATGTTTTGGACATTGCCTGTATTAAGTCGGCGAGGGACTGTTTTAAGACTATGGTATGGATATGTTATATATAGTCCGTATTATATCCATCACGGACAACTACTGGATATCAGGTATGGACATTGTACATAAATTGTACAAATAATGGATATATATCGTGGACGTCTTAATACTGTCCAAAAACAAACATCCACAGGACATACATATTAAGTCCATGGACGTTCCGACATTAAATGGACATAAATTGTACGTCCCAAGGACGTTGTGTGCTATTAGGGTAGCTTAACAAATAAACAATAAAGTAAAACACAATTTTAATAAAACGGTAAGAAATATATATTTTTTTTTATTTAGAACAACAATTTTTTTATTTCTTGTCTCGATACTTTAGTTAGAACTTGTTGAATATTTTTTTAAGTTTTTTGTAATTAAATTTTCAATATTTTTTTGGAAGAAATTTAAAACTTTTGGACACAGGTAAGATAAACTTCTTTGTCCAATAGACTTGAATATAAAAGGTGTAATAATGTCCTCTCTTTGTCTTGTGTTATACTTATGTGTTCCAGTTGTAAGGGACTGTTTTGTCTTAAATTGGGTACTGCACATTTGGAGAAAAGAAAGCTGACGACAATCAAGTATATTTGAATCTTTATATAGATAGTCACTAGCAGACAAAGCATCTCTATTTAAAAGGACCCTTAAAAATCTCCTTTGATGAATTTCCAAAGAATTTAGGTGATTTCGAGCAACACCACCCCGTCCTAAAATACCATATCTAAATATGCGGTACGACAATACTTTGGTATATTATTTTTTTATGTTTAATATCTAGTATCTCTGAAATCTTTTTGTACCTTTATAAAATTGATCTAAGTTTCTTTTCTAAAAAATCAATGTGTATGTTCCATTCCAGCATGCTATCAATGAAAATACCTAGATATTTAATTTGCTTTGCAGGTTGAATTTGAATATTGTTTTGGACCGTTGTAAGTGATGACTCTGGAGAACTAAATGGTACGGAAAGCGTTTTTTTGAAATTCATTGATAGCAGTCTGTAATCAAACCAGTCTTTAATTTTTGATAAGTGTACCTTAGCCTTTTGTTTTAGATCAAACAAATTTCCACCACTATAAAATATTACGGTGTCATCTGCAAAGCGAATTATTTTGTTGTCCTCTTCTAGCAAAAACAAATTGTTTAGGTATATTATAAACAACAATGGGCCCAGCATTGTACCCTGAGGTACACCACACATGACAATTTGCTCATTACTCAGATCATGTTTGATTTTTACTTTTTGTTTACTATCTAAGTAGCTTGCAAACAAATCATTAGCAGTTCCTCTCACTCCTATGTCTTCTAAAGATGATAGAAGTAGGGTATGATCTACAGTGTCGAATGCCTTTGTTAAATCTATAAATACACCCATCGATGGTTTATTTCTATCTATTGTTTCATCGATATTGTTTGTTAAACACGTAATGGCATCCTGGGTTGACATTTTTTGTCTAATCGATAATATTTTATGTTTTTCTAAAAAAATGGTTAACCTAATTTTTATTATTTTTTTATTTTAACAAGATTTGATATTAAAGATATAGGTTTGTAATTTCCCATTTCAGACCTATTTCCATTTTTAAAAATAGGAGTAATGATGGACACTTTAAGAGCTGCAGGAAATTTACCGAATTGAAATATTTTATTTATTAGATAAGTTAAAGGATCGCTTATATATTCTGAAATTAGTTTTAGTGTCTCTGCTTTTAAACCTTCGTCTCCTGATGCTTTCTTATTATTTAATTCAGATATTGTTTTTTTTATTTGGCATTTGTAAAACTTGGTGGTTTGTAGGCTTTATTACGCTTTATTTTATCTGCCTAGAACTTACTTATATTTATAAAATATTTATGCGACGTACCAATTTACCAGATATCAATGCATATCGTCGGCTTAATTCGCAAACGTCGTAAGTCACAGATCACTAATTGTTGAGAGAAGAGAAAAAAACGTTTGATTAAATATAATTATAATCATTTTAACACGTACCAGTTTAATTATTTTTAAGTGTTCCTAATACATATATTATTAACTTATTTTTTGTTTTTCATTATTTGAAAGGACTAACGACTTTTATCTTATTATATGAAAAATTGTTTGGAGTTACGTCATTTTCGCTACAAGAAAATAAAAAACTTGATGTAGGATCTTCCTTAGGAAATGTAAGTCCGAGGTTGTTACGACTGCCATTGCAACTACCCTTGTGACTGCTCTTGCAAATCTGGCGAAATTCAAGTTTTTGATATTCATCAGTATGTCTTATTTTGTAAAACAATGATCCTTCACGTTCATATTTGATGGCTCTTAGAACATTTACGGTGGGATCCAGCTTTACGTCCCGGTCTTGGAGAAGGAAGAGAGTTTAAGGACTCAAAATTACGGAAAAACTCGTAGTTCAGGTACTTAACCTAATATGGCCTGGGCTTTTACTCTAGCGCATAATTGTTTTTATTTGCTTGAAAAAAATATTAAGGACGGGAAATAATATATGTACAACAGAAATAATAGAAAAAAAAATTATTTTCATTTTGAAAGAATATGGACATAAAATAAGGGTATATGCCATTTATGGCACAATATGTGATTATGACTTGATGAATTACTAATCATTATGGAATGCATAAAAATAATTTCAGTCTTTGTTTAGACAAAGCGAAAAGCTTCACATTTCGCGCATCGTATAAAGCTTTTTCCAATACATCCAGAGTACTTGCATCTTTATCTCTGATTTTGTCAATGGCCCCAGTGGTTAAGTTTATCAGTTCTAACTTATTGAATTGGGAATTCTGTGGTTGGACCATCATGCTTTTTCGTCTTTAGCTCACCTTCAATCGGTAGTTTTGGTCGACCTCTTGATTTAGTAACGGATTTATTTGCTTTAGTTAGGCATTCAGCAAGACCCAATTTAAAATCCATCAAAGCCAACGGGTCATTTCGATGCGTTCGCTTTCAAGGAATCCAAGCATTGACACATGCAAGATCAATTAGGTGAAAAAATATTCGCATATACCACTTCTTTGATCGTAATTTTATTCTATAATAAGCCAACATGGAGTCAAGAAGGTCCACTCCTCCCATATATTGGTTATAAGTGGAAACCGCCTTTTGACGTGGTACAGTTATATATGTCTTATCCTTTTTGCTAAATCGTTGCACCTCACTGACAGGAGTACCACCAACATAAGTAGACATCATAGTCACAACTTTGTTATCATACCAACAAGTGGCGAATACGGGAACACCATCTACCTGCTAACTTTTCAATTATAGCACCACGACCACTTTTTTGGTACTCGGTCCTTTCTTACTATTTCTAACCGAAGACAACCTTTTTTATGCAGATAGTTCATAACCAGCACACTATTGAACCAGTTATCAGCAAATAATTTATAATTTTTATACCTTGGTATAGTCTTTGTAAGCCGAACAACTACATTCGAACCAACTCCTCAATCACAAAAATTATTTTGGACTCTATTACTTTGCGTTCCAGCGTAAATTTCATACTCATATGAGATCCCACTAATACCACTAAGCACAAAAGCTTTATAGCCCCATTTATGGGGTTTCTTCAGGTTATATTGTTTGATGTTGGGTCTTGCTTTTGTTGGAATTATCTGTTCATCTACAGCCATAAATTTCTCAACAATCGATCACGGAGTTTAGTTAGTAGGGGCCTTATTTTGAACAGTGTGTTATGTTCATTGTTATCAGCTGATATAAAATTGTAATTGTTATTGAAATGTAAAAATCGGTTATTTTATTCAAATTTATTACATGACATTACATCCTCGTAGCTAGTAAATGTGCAACAGACATATATAACGATATCAATAAACTGCTATAAAATCATCAACGGTTAGAGCAAGTGGTTTTGTTGGGTGGAGTATAAACATGACTGGTCAACAATATAGTCTAAAATTTCGACTGTTATAAAAAAACTGAAAGAATTCTAAACAGCGCCGTCTTACAGAATTCTGGTAAGTTCTATTGAGTGGTATTCCCAAAAAGTTCGAAACAAAATCGAATCATACATATTAATACTGTGCTGTAAATGGCACAGAGAAAATGTTGGCAATAACTAGTATCTAATAGATTAAAAAGACACAAACTTACCTCAAGAAGCTATCACCGACGTCACACTTTCAACTTACAATATTTTATCAATCAATAAACTTCGATAACATTTACAATACACAACATGTAAACGTCAATGTCTCAAACGATCATCAGCTGTTGTGCGCCATTAAAACTCTCTGCTATTTGCTGCGGAGATGTATATAATTGTTTCATTACTTTCAGTTTGTATGCTAACTATTTTTACAGGTTCTGGGTTTATTAGTACTTCGTTTATTGTTTTCCACATTTTTGATGAGTCATTTTTTTATTCGAGATTTGTTTTTTATAATAATCAATTTTTGTTTTCCCAACAAGATTTTCTACTCTTTTTTAATTCAAAACATGGATTCTTGATTTCCTCGTTTTCAGGATTACGTTTGAACTCCTTGTATAAGTTGTTTTTCTTATTTATAGTTTTAATTCGGGATGACGTTATCCATTTTGATCTTTTCCTCATTTTATTTGTAATTTTTAAGAAAGTTGTACTCTTTTGAACACTGGATGTTAAAATATTTGTTTGTTGCTGTTTCCAGATGATCTAAAACGTCAATTTCATTCCAGTTGACCGATTTTATAATGTTAATAAGTTTTTTAGAATTTAGTTGTGGAAAAATATTTGTATTAGTATTTGTAAACTAATTTTTATTTTCTGGAAAGATGATTTGCGATAGAGTGATATAGTGGTCGGTTATATCTGTTTCTACAGTTACTTTTTCCGTATTATTTAAAATATATAAATTAAATCGCGCACGGCACTGGAGTAAAATTAACTTAAAATTGTGAATAAAAGGCCAGTCGTACCAGTTGAACCGTCGCCAGGCAGATGGAGACACTCAGACGCCGAAGTTCGTATCGAGTAGGGTATGGAGCGTATAGAAGGAGGGCAATCTCTAATGGACAACACGTTTAAAATGTGGGCAACATTTTATACGCAACTAATGGTACATAAAATAACCGACGCGGCACTGACGATCGTATGTTGAAAAACTGTTTGTAGATTGATTAGATTAGATCCATAATATCAAATAACGTTTTTACTTTCAGAACAACAGAGTTGTATAGAAGGAAAGTATTGCGATCATGATATTTTGACCATACCCAGATTTTAACGGATCTTTACGTTTTGAGGTCACCTGAATCCATTTATACCATTTTTAGCATGATGTCTGTCTGTGTGTGGGTATGTGTGTGTGTGTCTGTGTGTCTGTGTGTGTGTCTGTGTGTGTGTGAACAGGATAGCGTCTAAACGGCTGAACCGATTTAGATGAAATTTTATATACATATTTAGGGTAGCAAGGAGACGACCTGTATAGATTTTGGAGTTAATCGGACAACCGGAAGTGACAGTTGCTATAAGTGATGACGTCATTACTAAACAAGATGACAATAAAGTTTTATACATATATTTTTTATACGTTATAGTTTAATTTCGAATGTTTAAAATTTTCAAAAACTTTTGCCATTGTTGCCAGATTTATGAAAAAGTAATTTTTTTTTATATTTTTCTTAAATAACCAAAATAATGCATTTTTATGAAAAATTACAGGATATGAAAGTTGTAGAACATAAAATTTTCTACACATTTTGTCATTACCGGTTTTTTGAATTCCTGATAGTTTCGCCGCTAGAGGGCGTGAAAAAAATTTGTATTGACATTTTTGTGACTTTTTTAGATTTTGAGACAAAATTATGGAATTTTATGAAAAATTACATGGTATCAAAATTGTAGAACATAAAATTTTCTATAAATTTTGTCTTGACTATTTTTTCAAGTTGCGCACAGTTTCGCCGTTAGTTTTTATTTTAATTTTTATCTTTATTAAATTATTATTTTTTAGTTAAATTTTTATATTAAAAATTTAAAAAAAATATTTTTAAATTTGTAATAATTAATTGTATAATTATATTTTTTTTCAAAATTTTATTACAAAAATTTTGGAATTTTTAAAAAATTGGCTAAGAAATGTAAGATTATATTACGATTTTAAACTAAATTGAATAACTTCTAAAATATTAAAGTTATTGAAATGTGATTTTCACCATTCGAAAGATAATATAAAACTCTAAATTATAAATGTATTTTAGTTTCTTAAAATTTAGAATTGTAATTATTATAGACAAAATTAAGAATTTTTTTAAAATTTTTTGTAATTTAGTTTTATTAATAAGTATAAAATGAATGAAAAAAGTAAATAGCATATCCGAAAAAGATCCAAAAGTACTATGTGTGTAAATTATTTCATAATTTTAATATAGTATTTGTAAAAGTTATAGCAAAAAATGAAAAAAATTAAAACAATTCAATGGATGTTTGAAAAAAAATTTGATTTTTTTTTTAGTTTTTTAAACTAACTTTATTAATGCATTTTGATCCAGAAACCTAAAAAAAGGTCTGTTTCCCATTTTCAATAAAATTGAATGAGATATTAATTATTTATTGACTTTAAAATTATTTAAAAATAGGTTTTATTTTTTTTAAGGTTAAAATTAAAATTAAAAATTTAAAAAAAATTACCCTTAAATTTGTAGTAAAAAACTCTATAATTGTGATTTTTTTCAAAATTTTATTCAAAAAATTGTGGAATTCCTCATTTTTTTTTTGAAATTTAATATAAGTTTAAAAAAAAATTGAATAACTTTAAAAATATTAAAGATATTAAAATGGGATTTATACCATTCGATAGGTAATATAATTAATGTATTTTAATGCAGAAAAACTAAAACAATTACTTTACTAGGAGTGTTCGGAAAGTTGGGTGGGATTACCCCCTCATTTTTTATTTAATGAGCCACCCAATTTTTATAAAATACAAATCTTTTAAAAGTTTACGTAATGAATTAAAATTATTATTTGAAAAAAGTCAAAGGAAATGTCAAAACTCGCTTAAACTGTCATCAACAGTCGATCAACAGCGCCACCAACTGGCTTCCAAAATTGGTTCCCTTTTTCTAACGTTGCGATGTGCCTCCTTCTATACCCTCCATAGAGTAGGGCAATTCATACCATTGTCGGTAGCTGCCATTAAAAATTTTTAATGTGTCATTATATGAGGTTATTGTCTTTTTTGACATATTTTTATTTAATTTCACCTATAAACTAATTAAAAATATATTGCGCTGTGTTTGGTGTAAAAGTAATACTCGCTCTAAAGACAGTACAAAGTTTTTTCTGTTTCCGAAGTGACCTTTATTACAAAAACAGTAGGTTATTATATGAATAAACATGTTTAACGTTTTTAGACTTTATTTTAAATAATACAAAAAAAGTTCTGTAAGATGTATTGTGTAATAGCTTTAAGTAGTTACGTATTCATTTATTAGTTAGTTTTTTTCAATAACGCACTGCACAACTTATGAAAAATTTTATAACATTTATTTTACATACCAACTTGTATGATTGTAAATCTAAGTTATACTCGTATTTACATTTGCCATATTCGTTTTTTGAGTGTAAATTAAGCACTGGGTATATAAAATCCTAAGTAACATAAACCTGCAATAACAATATGCATCAAAATGTTCTACTAATAAGCTATTTCAAATCACTTTTTTGTAAAAATTATTTTTTTGATTAAACATTTATAAAATCACTCTAAAGTTAATCTAAAGTATTTTATTTGTTACATATTCGACAATTAGTTTAACGATAAAATTAGCCATAACACAATTAAGCATTTTCTGGTTTTTACATTAAGCAATTAAATAGTTTTTATAATATAAAGTACATCGGAATCGTAAAAAAAGTTTATACCTTTATTAAAGTAGTTATCACTTTTTACTTTACAATACATTTTTATTAAATATATAGCCGTAAAAAAATAAAAACCACCCGATAGACACAAAAATCCTATGCAATCCAATGTTAAATTATTTCGGTTGGACTCCAGCTGACGTCATGCGCAAACTTGGACGAATTTGGGACGTCTGAGTGTCTAACCTGTGTAATTTTTAAATCATGGGTAGCTGCAGAGCAGCGAGACGTCCGACTTGCTGTGGCCGTCAAAATTGGGGCAGCAGTGCAGTCCGTCGACCTTTAGGGACAGGTCAAGTTGAAGCCAACTTCAGTTACGTCCGGAGTCCAGAACCGTCAGTCCGACTATACCACGCCGCCAAGCCAATCGTCCGTTACACACCTTTTCTCCGCCGGATTTTGGTAAACAATAAAAGTTTTATTTATTAATACTTGTTTTGAGTTTTAACGTCCCAGCAGCTAATACCCAGGTACTCAAAACCAGTGGGGCAAGTAAAGACCGCCCTTATATGGCCGTCAGTGATTTTAGTCGATACCATAACGACCCCTGGAGTATTTTCTTTCTCCACTGACACTGCCCGTGCAGTGGCCTTCACACTCTAAATGGAAGGTGGCGCCCGAGGCAATCCGAAACCTGGACTAAGGCGCCAAAGTGACCCGTAACGACCGAAGTGTCGTTACAATAAGTAGAATGATTGTATCATAATAAATATTTTTAGATTTTATAAAAATGTGATCGATACATGTTTTTGAATTTTTTTTTACTCTTGTAGGTGGATAAATTTCACTGGAATATTATCCAGAAAATACCAAATAATTCATATTTCATTTAAAATTAATAATATTAATCTTTCAGTTCATACTAATGTCTATTATTGTATATTTTAAAAATCTAAATATAGATTTAAACTCAACACAAGAGTCATTCCGTCTTTCTCTCAGACGTTTTTTCTGTCTACTTTCAAAATACCGTTAACGAAAACAAAATACATAATCGATCGTTGCTATGCAAGCAATATTATTGTTCTCTCATATTATCCCATCATTATAAGAGACAAAAAATATAAATATATTTCTTCCCGCTAAGATTCTGAATTCAAGGTTATTTGGATACCACGTATCGTGTATCCTACCAACAACCTGCACCTTCAACCCGACTCCGCTAAAATTCAGAGATAATCGCCCTCTCGCTTATCGACTGTCTAAGGATGCAGTCGCATTTAATAGATTAAAAAGTTTCTTCAAATAATTGTAATGGTGCGTAATTAACCACACCCAAAAAGTTTCTGAGGTTTCGTAATAATAAAAAATGTAAATAGTTTTTTACAGTGAGTGAAGTGATGAGTTGTGTTTGATTTCGGTTTCATAATTCAAATTAATGTGCCGTAAATTATTTTTCTGTTCATGTTAGTACTTGGAATAAATGGAATAAAAAGTACATTCTTATTTCAAATACTGTTTTTATTTTGGTTTAACTCCTACCTAAAGAGTTTGGTCCTTCGATGCATATATTTAAAGAAAATACA
Organism: Neocrepidodera transversa; assembly: GCA_963243735.1. Lineage (NCBI taxonomy): Eukaryota > Metazoa > Arthropoda > Insecta > Coleoptera > Chrysomelidae > Neocrepidodera > Neocrepidodera transversa. The sequence goes on from OY725341.1 coordinate 28,651,493, forward strand.
AGTCCAGTGTTCTTTCAACATTTATGAATATTATTATTCGTAAATCGTTCAGTAGGTATGTTTATTGCCGAAACATATCCATACTCACCAAATATATCTAAGTACATTTTTGTCTTCAGGTTAGGTTGTCTACAAATCCATTAATATTTGTTTCTGACGTTGCCCGGTAGAGGGCGTTTATTCCTATTCGTTTATTGTTAGCGTTGGCTTTTAATTTAATTAAGTGACTGTTATTAAATTTAATTATCTCGTGTGAACTGTATAATTCTGTTTTAATAAAAATTATTACACCGTCATTTTAATTAAATGTTTCTCGATTATAAAGCGTTTTGTATCCCGTTAGATTAAAAACTGTTATGTCGTCAACTATTCTTGTCTCTGTCAGTATAATACATAGTCAATGCTATTTTCAATTCCATCCAAAAATATTTTTAATTCATCTAAATTATGACCTATACTTCGAATATTTTAATTAATAATAGTGAAATTTTCTGAAGTTGAGCGCTTCATTTAACTCAGAGTTTTTTTCCGTTATTTAGATCGTCTCCTGTTATTTTTGAAATTATGGTTACAAGTACAGGCTGTCGATTTTTTGAGGTTTTTTCCAATTCTGTAGCAGTTACTTATTTCAGTTTTATTAAAATCGTTATGTAAGTTGTCTTTAACTATTTTTTCTATTTTGTTAACTATTCATGTCTTGTTTCATTTTGCGTTACTGGTATACCATGGAACAATAAGTTATTTTGCTTTTTCTTTCTTTTTAACACTTCAATTTTCCTTTTTGAAACTATGGTTTCTTTTTCTAGTGAATCTATACGAACTTTTACTTGACTGACTTCTGCTTTTATGTTTTCAGATAGAGTTTTCTTCCTATTTTCTTGCTAAGTTTGTTATTTTCTTCTCTAATCAATTGACATACGTCTTCAAGAGAAAGAGAAGGCATTTTCTATTTTGTGGATACTAGTAAGATTTTAAATGTATATTTTTACTTACATATGGTTAGTTCGTTTTAGTCGTCGGACGCCTATACTGCGTTCGTTTGTTTTTGATGAGTCTGAGGAAAATATACTTTGCGTTCGTTTTAGTCATCCGGATGTTTTAGAGCATTCTCGTTTTCGTCGGACCTTTTTGCTCGTGATCAAAAAATCTGTCTGCTCTCATCCGCTCCGCTATGGCTAAAACGAACTCACAAATGGAATGCTGCTTTTGTAATGTACACTTTGGTATCACTTTTTCCTTTTATTTCATATCATTTCTCACTTAATTTCTTTATTTAACCTAGAGCGTACAGACACGTTACTTTATTCAACGGTGCGTATAACCTTATATAAACAGACTTCGTCGTCGATCAATTTCGTGCTACCTCAACGAAAATTTCCTTTACGAAATTTAATAAAAACCAGGCTTAACGGATTTTTCGTGCAATATCACCAAAATATTTCAAGCAGATCTGGTCAGTTTTTTTGGAAAAGTATAAAAGTAATATTTAAGAATAAATAAAAATACATCAAAGGACTCTGATTGATTGTGATTGGTAATTAGTTTTTAAATGGTAAGTAATTAGATCTGAGAAAGTTGTTGACATCAAAACATTGCAATATATTACATTATTGATTTAAAAAAAAATAACACCACAAAATGACTAAATTCAACGTTTTTTTATTTTTGAAACAACGTAAAATATAAACAATTGTATATCTGTCTACATATACACATTAGAATACAATTAATAAACCAATCTTCCTTTGATTATAGATATATTAATAATGTACAATATTAAAATATTTTGTATTATTATTTAAGATTCTGATTTTTCTGAACAGTCCTTTTCAAGCAATGTTTCCAACTCTGTAGGTTCTGTAACTGGTAGAGTACAAGTGAAATTTCTGCACACATATGCCGCTGATTTTGCTCCAATGGGTTGTAAATGAGAAAGAATTTTATGTCTTTGATATAAGAGTCCAGCTTTTCCAGAAGGACCATCAGCAACAGCCAAAATTCGTCCTGGAATAAACTGAGGTCGAACTACATCTAAGAGAGCCTGAGTATTTGTGTCATCTTTTGGCCCAGCAATAAAAACCTAAGCAAAAATATCAAAAATAAGAGTGATTCAGGACGTTTTGCACTTATTTATCATCATCAATTAATGTTAAACCCTATCTTAGTTTTCAGTGTATTATTTAATAATGGTTCCTTTTGCTAATAAAAAATAAAGATGGGGTAATCCCAGCCAACATTACAAACACTTCAAGTTAAATAATTGTTTAATCAAAGGTTCTCCTAATAAAAGAACCTTTTTAATTAAGAAGGACATATCAAGCATATTTCTTCTTTTTTTTTGAAATATTTTCGATTTTCTCAAGGTCCTTAAATTTTCCACTATCCATTATATCGTAAAATCTCAGCATTTTATGTTAAATTATTTATGTAAAAAATTAATAATTAAAGTTTCTATTTTTTTAGTGAATCTGGCATACAAAAAGAAAATATATACTTGTCTGGCTCTCTCTATTATTAAAAAATAAAACACTAAATTTTTTTTTTTGCCAACGAAAGTTATTAGAATTAAATTTGGTAGTTAAATATAAATCGAGATGGTTTATATTTTCGGATATTACTGTTAAATTTTGTTGAATTTACTGACAGTCAAGGTATAAACATTTATTTAATAAACTTCTAATAAAAAAAAACTTCGAAAGTTCTAAAAATTCCCAAACACTTCTTCGAAACTATTAAATTTGGTTTACAAACCAAAATATATTTAAAACCTCTAAAATTCTACAATCACTATTCATGGTAATACTCGAGGAAAAAAGACCAAAGTTGAATTTTTTCTAGTAAGGCTGATTGGTGAACTCGTCTGGAAAGTTTATGACCACTTTTGGTCAAGTAATTGCATTGCTAGAATGCATTCTTAAAAGGAAATATTCATATTTTCGACGAAAATCACGCAACTTTCACTACCCGAGATACTGAACCTGAATATTATGTTCAGATGATTTTGCCGACACAGGAAATAATTGTAGCCGAGAATGAATCTATATATATATATATATAATTGCCGTGTCGCTGACTGACTGACAATCAACGCACAGCCTAAACCAGATTTGATAGACGTGAAATTTTCAGGGTAGTTTCCTTTGGTAGTGTAGGGGAGCACTAAGAAAGGAATTTTGAAAATTCGCACTTTAAGGGGTTCAAAATTGGGGTTAAACAAATATTGACCCGCTCGAGTAAGTGCGTCAACCACAAACATGCAGGGTGATTCTTTTAGAGGGGGATCAGAAATAGGAGAGAAAGTATAAATTATTTATCTCAAATCAATGTCTACGGGTTAGTCGGATTTTAAAGCGATTAAGGGGTAGTTTTCACCCCCGAAGGGATGAAAACAATTTTTGTTAATTTTACGACACCCTTCATTTGAACTTACATAAAAAAGTTAAAAAAAAATTTCCAGCATTTTTCAATTGTACGTCAATTTAGAGGTGGGTGTCACCCCTTAACAGACACATTGTGCTTAGTTTTTATAGGCGTACTAAATTTGCTTATTTTCATCACAATTAGCACATTATAGAGCACTAGCTTTTGCCCGCGACTTCGTCCGCGTTGATGTTGGAATAAATAAAAGTTTCCTTCTTATATCTGTTTCCTTATTCCCCTACTTTTTAAACTCTGTGATGAAGAGGTCCAAGAAAACCACACAAAAAATATGCGCTTAAAAATTGGTATGTATATTTCCTTTGATAAATAAACAAACATGTAAGCACTTCATTTTTTGATAAAACTGAAACTTAATATTATTATTTGTGTAAAATGTAGATGATTGTCTATCAGTGTGAATTATTTCAGATTTTTTTTATTTTCACAAAAATTATTAAATTTAGATAATCTAATCTAAATAATCTATCGGTATGAATTAATTACTTCGACCTGAAAACTTCGCCATTGTCTAAAAGTAGGTCACATAAAATTATTAAAAAACAATAAGATTATAAAAAGAGGGTTTTGAAATTTGCAAACGATGACCCTTGCATTTGATATAACACTTGATATAGTAACTCCAGTTGCAGGTGTAAAAATGGGCATATAAGTTTGAAAAACCGGGTGGAAGTAAACGGGTACAGAAAATAAACTTTTATTTATTCCGACATCAACGCGGACGGAGTCGCGGGCAAAAGCTAGTAGAATATAAATGTGTCAGTTGATGAGCTGGTGATATACGAGGTGCAGCAAATAAACCGCCGGTTAGAAAGATTTCGAGAAGTAAAGGTATCGAAAACTGAAAATTTGAATATAGGGGTTTGGAAGGGTGAACTATTTAATAAAAATATTGACATCTTTTGCTACTTCCGGTTATTTTTAGAACAATATATTGTCCGCTATCTATCTGTACTAGGGTTCCCTATACCTATCTTACATAGATTTCCAGATATTTGATTTTATAGATTTTTTCACAACCAATTAATTTTTACGCATATTTTTATGTTTATAAGTTACAATAATGATAAGAAACCAGAAAAAAATAAGTTACAGGCACGAGAATTTTTAGATTAAAATAAAAATTTTTTTGTTTAAAAAACGATACATGGTAATTTTTGTTGTAGTGTTTAAAAAAAAGAGCACAAAAATTAATTGGTTGTGAAAAAATCTATAAAATCGAATATCTGGAAATCTATGTAAGATAGGTATAAGGAACCCTAGTACATATAGATAGCAGACAATATATTATTATAAAAAAATTAATCTTATACATGGTGTTTCATTTAAAAAACATGAAATATGCGGATTTTTTGCGTTAGGATTTGATTCTAACCTTGACAACTAAATAATAAAAACAAGAATTTTATAAGACAAACGATAGAACATTATGAAATTAACTCTGTAAAAAAATTAAGCTCGTATCTCAGCACGTTTAGAAGAAATTTAATTTTTTCTTAATGGTGAAAAAGTGCAGTTTAAATAAAAACATTGTATAACTCAAAAACGGTGAAAGATAGGCATAGGGACGTATGAACAAGGGTTTTTCAAAATAACCTAATTATTCCTAATGTTGCAAAATATTGCCACAGGGAATATTTTCCCAAAATTATTCCCATGAAGAAATATTAAAATTAAATATTTAAATCTCGCCTTGTGTAGTTCATTGGCTCATTGGTTCACTGAACGCATTTGTTTAGTTAATGTAGAAACGTTTTAAAACTGCACAAGGCTAATACCTGAATGGAGGAATAACAATATGATATATAAATACGAACAGGTATTGTTAAAAAAGGAAGTCAGTCAAGAAAGTCTTTAGACTTTACTTTTGACTGTCGGCACTTTGCCGACAGTTTCAATAACCGACCCTAGTGACATGTCTCCTTAAAGTCTTGTTAGTGTAGTGTTAAGTTAGTATGGTAAGATTATTTATTTGTATATATTAGGTATTTATTTGAGGGTTTGGTTTGTGATGTTATTGTTGTTATATATTTTATTGTTAATTATATATTTATTGCTCTACCATCTATTTAATATAATCCACCCATGTTTATCGTGTATTTTATTGTCTATTCAATATAACCACCCACAAGGGTATCCCATTAAAAAAAAGAAGAAGTTAACACCAATTTCCGGTATAACCGGAAGTAGCATAGGATGTTAATATAGTTCACCCTTCCAAACCCCTATATTCCAATTTTCAGTTTTCAAATACCTTTACTTGTCGAGATCTTTCTAACTGACGGTTTATTTGACGCACGCTGTAGATGATGACATTTATTGATATATTCTTTAAATAGAGTCAATAGTCAATAGAATGTTTAAAAAAAAATATATAATTTTTAAATATTTTTGAAATTGTACCTGTATACATTTGCACACATACCTTCCATTTTCGTCTAGAATATTTTCAGTTTAATCAACTTTTCTAACTAGTAACAAATTAAGTTCATTGACGAAGTTATTATTAGTTGTTACAACTTTCTTGCCTCTCATTAATCATAATACGGGAAAGAGGATACAGATAATATGAGAATGGATGTGTTAGATATGTAGTTGTTTTTCAGAAATATTTTATCACAAACATTTTTCAGATTTCAAATTAAATCCTACGGATCAAGAATTTTTTGTTTACACGGGACAAAAAATTAAACCAATTAGTAGTACGAAACTATCACATATAAGGAAATTTCTAAAGAATTAATATTTTTTGTTATAAAAAATAGAGGACCTCCAATCTTGGGAAGAGATTTTTTGAATTTTTTAATTTAAATTTAACAGAAAATTATGTTTTGCAGAAAATGTGCAAATTAGCAGACTTATTGAAAAAAATTAAAAAATATTTGAACCAGGATTGGGGACCTTCAATTAAGGGACGGCAAAAATTATATTAAAAAATGATACTATGGCATCAACATTTTTTAGGGCTAGACCAATACCATTGGCTCTTAAGCTCACGAAATCGACGGGGTACAAAAAATAATAAAAACATTATTTCACATCAACGTTTTAGTTTCGTTACTCCCAGTTCTGCTCTTAAGGAAAAGGTTGAGAATGAACTAAATCGACTAAAGAGAAAAGAAAATGTCATTGCTCCAGTAGAGTATACAGAGTGGGCAACACCAGTGGTACCAGTTATCAAACCCAACGATCAGGTTAGGATTTGTGGTGATTTTAAGATTACTATAAACTCGTTTTTAAAAAATTCATCAATATCCGCTACCAAGGGCTGAGTTATTTGGAGGTATCGAATTTAGTAATATTGATCACAAAAATTTATTGTTTATAATAGACTCCCTTTTGGGATTCTTCCGGGGCAGCAATCTTTCAAAAAATCATGGAAGCATTATTTCAAAGGCTAGAACTTGTTTGGTAGATGACATTTTAATTACGGGACGTATAAAAAAGGAACATATTGAAAGATTAGAGGTAGTTTAAAAATATTATCGGATTCAAATTTCAAGGTTTCTTTAGAAAACTGTAATTTTTTTCAAAATTCGACAAAAGACTTCGGTTTCATTATTTCGAAGGAAGGGTTGCAGACAAACTTAGAGCCATAAAAGAGACATCAAATCCACAAAATATTACACAGCTTAAATCATTGGGATTAGTCAACTGCTATGGTAAATTCATAAAAATATATCTAAATCAGTGAAATGGAATTGGGATGATGCTTGCAAAGAATGCTTTGAATTAATAAAAAAAATTAACAACAAATGATGTTCTTGTACATCTCCAGCCGGAGTTGCCGATTAAATTAATTGTAGATGCGTTAAACGTAGGAATAGGGGCCATCATATGTCACGTCTTGGAAAAAAATATTGAAAAACCTATAGCTTGGCTTCTCGTACCTTATCAAAGTCAGAACAAAATTATTCTTAAATTGAACGAGAGGGCCTTGCAATATTTTTTGGTTTTTAAAACATTGAAGGGGGGAAATGTTATTATATTTAAGTTTATCGGGATACGCCACTGTTGGTCAAAATATATTTGTTGTCTATACCGTTATCAGGTTTGCACAGCCGATACATAAACAATAAATTATATATACTGCCTTCAAATTAAATGCAAAATAGCAGTATTAAAAGCCATATGCTAAAGGTAAAATGAAGAAGAAAAAGACAATTCTTTCCAGTACAAACGACAACAGTACAAGACTATGTAATTTATAACATATTAAAAAACCAAGTACTTCAAAACCCTTAACACATGCTTCAGATTTACTTCAATGAAAATTATGATTGCAGAATATAATTATAATAATGATGGGAAACACGAAACAGATACTTACCTGAGTTGGAGCTTCATGATAAATTAATAAACCAGAAGTCATTTCTGGTAAAGCAATGGGAATTGAATTAAGTCTTTCTGCAAAAGCTTTTAAAATACTTCCAGCTTTTTCCTGGAAATCTTTTCTTTCGAGATATGAAGCCAATCGAATAAGGTTGTGAACAGACACAGAGTTACCACATGGTTCTGCACCATCTTGATCTAAAAATAAAAAAAATGCATCTCAATGGTTGATATTTTTTAATCATGGTGTCAAATCCAATTTTTTTATTTAATTAAATATACCTTCTTTTCCGCGAATTAAAATAGACGGATCTCCTTCAGGACTAGTAAAGTATCCGCCATCTTGTGAATCCCAAAATTTGTTGTTTTGTGTGTCTTGTAATATTTCTGCCCACTGTAACCAATTTGTATCTAATGACGCCTCATAGAGATCTATTAGACCTCTTATTAAGAAAGCATAATCATCTAGGAAACCAGATATAGAAGATGGTCTGCAATACAAAATTACAAGTAAATTTGTTTCAAGATTTTCTTTATAAAAAAAACTAACCCCAAAACAATAGCATTATCATCATTTCTATAGCAACATCTTAAAAGTGTTTTATCCTCATTGTATAAATGGTTTTTAATAAAATTGGCTGCCTGTATTGCCCTTTTTACATATGATTCATCTTTTAAAGCGAAACCAGCTTTAGCAAATCCAGAGATCATCAACCCATTCCATGAAGTTAATATTTTAGTGTCAACATGCGGTTTGGGTCTCTTTTGTCTTTCCTCGTATAACACATTGTGAGATTTCTCTAAAATTTCCTTAACTTTTTCAACTGTTATAGCAAATTTGTTTGCTGTACTTTCATATGATCCAAAACATACAAGAACATTCTTTTTTATTAACTCGCCATGTGGATCTTGAGATGGCTTAACATTTCCTTCCTTTTTTATATTGTAATGGAATGCTACAAGATCTGCATGTGACACACCATCACTTGACTCATCTAGCAACCCATATATTTCATCATATTCCCAAACACAGAAAGCCCCTTCTTGCTTATGTGCAGCACCTTAAAGATACATATAATTGAATTATTATTTAAGTTAATTGTTATCACTCTAGGTAAAAAAAAATTAAACGAGTTAGTTTACAATTAAAAACATAATTAATATTGGCTCTCGACTAGATATTATTTCTTCAATATTCTATATTATAAAAAAAATAGATCTTTTAACTATCTAAACCTAACAGAACTGATCAATAAAATGTGTTTGTTTAGAAATTAATCATCAGTTAGAATAAAATAGCAATCTAGAATAAAGTCATTTGAAATTGATAGAACTTTTTCTGATATTGGACAGTAGATTACTAAAAGATCTGAGAAAAGGAGAGAAAAAATGAAAATGATAAAAAAATAAACACATTATTTTGGGTGCAAGCTCTAGTCAGGCCCGATTCTATAATTGAGTAAAATGGGCACTTTCCCAGGGTCACAAGAGTTTTGGGACATAAAGAGGGCGCAAGAGAAGATTCTTCTGAAACAAATTAATTGCCATGTGACAAAAGTGAGGTAGAAAAAAAATTAAACGGCGATAAGAGGTTTAACATACAGCAAACCAAAGTGTATGATTTTCATTATGGCTGTACTGTAGTGCGCCGTCAACAGAATTCCCACCACTACAGAGTTTGACCTTGGAGCTGTTGACAGCGCGCGCGCGTACTGCTTTAATCGCCACTCGGCCCCTCCCCCACCCACCTCGACCACCCTCCCGCGCGACCCTGACATGCGTCCTCGAAGCGCCAGAAGTGTATCTGTGTTTGTGTCTCTGCCTCAGTAGCCTCAGAGACAACTAGAGAGACGGGTAATTTAATAGAGAAAACTGTTCGGCAGCCTATATAATTTCGATATGTGCTTATATTTTTCTCTTACATTAATATGAACATAAATTTGTTTCTCTCAGCACAACTAAAAGCCAACGTAGAGGTCGCTAACGTTGGTTTCAAAGCTGTCTTGTGATATTGTCGGATCATTTAAATTCGATGACATTATCTTTATAATTTCTAAAGTTTGTTGTTGAAATGCTAAAAATAGTATATTATAACAATATAATTAACTTTTTTTAAACAGTATTTTAAATCAAAGGTAGCAGTTGAAAAAAAATAAATGTGGCAAGCGGATTACTTGAAAGGTAAAGATAATAAGCCTTTTCGATTTGTCATTCTGCTCTTTTGATTCTGGTTGATGTGATATATTTTGAGTTTTTGAATTTATTTTGTTATTTATTAGTTATTATTTAGCTTGGTTAGTGTTTTTTATTTATTAAAGTCTTTAAACACAATGTTTTGCTTAATTTGTGGCTGCAGAAAAAATGCACACCTTTCCAAGAAATAGCGACAAAGCGACAAGTGAGTAAACATAACATATTACACAAAAAAATATAATATAATAACGGATATTCTTGGTAAAACTATTAATTAATCAATTAATAATTTTAATTGTTTTTAGGTGCAAGTTATGGTAGATATAAACTACCTTAACCTAAACATGAGAAATTACAGAATGTGTATTTTTTATTAATATGTAACATAATAAAATAATTTAAGTACAATAAGTATAAATAGAATTAAAAGTATTTTTATTTATTAATGTTGTTTGCTTTTTCGGGGATGGTGCTCCTGTAAATTTTGTATAAAAACAACAAGATTTCTAAATATATATATTTGAATTTCCCGCAATTCATGACCGCAGTTGACCGCAGCACCATCTCCAAATGGCTTTTATTACAATCCCCCAGACAACTTTTGCCGAACAAAAATAATACATTAAGTTACACGTCTCGTTAGTTGTCTCTGGTAGCTCAGTGTCTGTTTGTCAAAGCACCTTGCTGGTGTCAATTATTTCACTTTGTTTCACTTATAGCGAATCCAAATAACGGTTATCCCAATCCGCCGCAAATAAAGTTCGTCGTTATCGTTATTCAGTTTGCCACCCCTCTTTTCCTTTACTGCGGAATCTCAGAAATAGCGATAACCACAAAGAGTGTTATTTTATCTGGTCCAAAAACTCCCTAATAATCAGATTTCAAAATGATTACAATAATTTAGTAATTTACACACTTGTTAATTTAAATAATTCAACATTATCATCAAGTGGTAATGTTAAGATAATGATTTCATTATTCAGTTAAAATTCAATATCTCATCCAGGTTTGGCCAAAACTTTGCGGGACATAGGGAATTTCATGCAACAGACAAGAAGCACAATAAGCGAGGAATAAGAACAAAATATTTTGATATACGCCTTTATAAATACATTCGTAATTTATCGTAGCGCATCGGATCTAGGTCGGCGTTTTGGGAAATACACGGACAGTCTAAGAGCTGAGAGTTTATCGCTCTCATCAACAAGTTACCCTCAGAGTCGTGGAATAAGGTAGACTCAATGTTTCGTCTTATTTATTCCCATTGAATCGTTGCATAAATACATTCTTCTTCCTCTTATTACAAATTTCCTATGTTCCTTAAAAATATTACCAGATCTGTATATTCCAAAACCAGTGCAAAACTAGTTTTACCAATGGAATTCGTTATTAGTTCTGTTAACTACTGTCATTTCTCATTTCCGGTTTTGATATACAATACTGTTTACGATTTACAATATTTGTAGTGGTTGGTGTTTGGGACTACAATAGTAACGAGTCAGAATTGTGTTGACTACGGCTGAAAAGAAAAAACTTGGTGACGCTGAATTTCGTAAGCTGAGAAATAGATACAAAAGGAGAATTTTCTAAAAAGGGTACCTAGAATTCATAGATTTTTACTTTTCTCACTGAATCAAAACGCAAAGAAAATACTGTTTCTCCACCTCCCTCCAGTAGTTCAACTTCAGACTCAGACATCAAGAAAATGTTCCACAACCATTTTTGATTGACCCTAACATAACATTGCTTTGCTCACATTAAATCCCTCCAGGACAAGAACCTAATACTGATATTATAAAAACCAAAATTGATGAAAAATAGATTTTCATCTAGATGGCCCAGCTAGCTATATGGAACATTAAACACAAAAAATGATGAGCATGTACAAAAAGTAGTTAAATCTAACATTAAACAAGACTTAAAGGTAGATCTAATAGAAGTCAGATAGTGGAAACCAGTAGATCAAGTTAAGAGGAGGTATAAAGAAATAGCAGATCAAGATAAAGAAATGACAGTGGTACAGGAGCCAGAAGAGACAAATGAAATAGCAGGAAACTAAGTTTTTTTTATATTATTTGTAATGTTTGTTATTTTTTTCAATTTTATAGAATTAACCCCATTTGAGATCATTGATTAAATAATGTATATCAATACAATATATATGTAGAAGATTTTGTGTAAATAGAATAATTCATAAATATTTTAGGGTTGGATAGTCCGTGATACCGTAAAAACATTGCTTTACGTAGATTAAATCCCTCTAGGATAAGAACCTAATATTGATATTATAAAAATTAAAATTGACGAAAACATAGATTTTCATCCAGATGACCCAACTACATGGAACATAAAAAATGATGAGCATGTACAAAAAGTAGTTAAAACTAACATTAAACAAGACTTTACGGTAGATTTTTCAAAATCTGAACTTTGTTATAAAGATGTTAAAACCACTCGTAGGCTGTCTGACAAAAAAATTTCTGGACCGCTTTCAAATAGTGAGGTCTTCAAATAGTATGGTACTATTTGTGACAAAACCGCTCTAGAAATAAATTCTGTGGGGGGTTAAGTGTCACAAGCTAAATTATTAGTGAACTTAAAAGTAATATTTTGGAGATTCTAAAACCGGAGGTAATCCAAAATTAGAATGTCCAAAAGGGCACTATTTTCAAAAAACGAGATATTGGTACCACTGCATAGAGCGTAACATGTACTACAATATGATAGCAAAATCCAAAAAGTCCCGTTACAAGTTACGTAAATATATTATTTTAAAAATTTTAAAAAACTAAAAATGCGATTTTCTCGTTTTTATCTTGGGAAAAAATTGCGAAATATATTGTACTTTTTATGTTTACTCTACGATATTAGCCAAACAAACTTTTAAAACAAAAAAAGTTACTCTTTGTAAAAGTTTCTAAAATGTATATAGACCATAACAAAATATCAACCATATTTTTCTGTCCTATGATAATCAACTTATGGCAATTAATATAAAACAAATCAATTAATACGGCTGCCACGGCGTGATCTACCGTCGCGTAATCGCGTGTTGCTTTTCTATTGCTTCGCTTTATCTGTCTCTGTTAAACATATTGTTCTAAGTGTATATCTAACTTTGTCGTACAATCCTTGTGTAACAGAAAGGTGTTTAGATTAGACGTGTTTGTTTAGTTTAGTCGTTATAAGTGAATGTTAAATTGTTATTTTATTACAAAATTTTCGATCGAGAACCAATTAAATTATTACAAGGAAAACTAACTTGAGTGCAAAAGTGCATGTGAATTTGTCGTAAGCGACAAATTTAATCTAGGTTTATTTGAATTGCTTCGGTCTTCCTTTCTTTTTTAGTCGTATTTCAAATTTCAAATGGAAAGTACCGATTACACATATAGATCAGAAAGTGATCTAGAACTGTACAAAAGTTAGAGATATTATTAATAAACCATCAGATCCTGATATACACAAGGCTATTGACTCTGGGGAAAAACGGCGATTACACGAATCTAGGCTGGCACAAAAATTGTTATATTAATTATTCCAGTAAAAAAAAATATTAATCTTTAGAAAAAAAAATGAGTATACAAGCAGAATATGATCGTGCTGGCGTGCAACCACCTCCTGTAGTGGGCGGAACCCTTCGAAAAGGAACGTTTTATATAAATAGGTGCGTTTTTTGTCAAAAACGTATTGCTAAAAAAAGATTGTCACAGGTAATGTCAAAAAACATTGAAAACTAAATTAAACATATTGCTACGTTGAAGAAGAAGAAATGTCTATTTAAAATTTCAAATAAATCTTTAAAAAGAACGGTATTAACGACAAACCATTACATATATTACAATATGTAAAAGCTGTAACGGAAAAAGGAAAGTGCTTTTCGACAACATCTATATTCAGCAAATATAAGGCATTTGGTGGGTTAGACTCAAAGCGAACTATAATTGGTCGTCTAGAAAGGAATCTAGCTGGACAAATTGGCATTGTAAGGTCCAAAATCGATAAATCTGATACCGTTCACGCATATAGAAGAACCTTCGTCATCAAATTATACACCTATGTTTACAGGTACTTCCGAATTTGCTCAGGTCATTAAAATTTGCACAGATATCAATTCTCAGTTAGATCAAATTCCAAACATAGAAACTACTTCGTTAATTAGTTATGCAACTTTTATATCTCTTGACTTTTGATCAAATTTTGATTAATGTTTTTGTAACTTAAAGAAACACTTTAACCACCTGTAACTTCGGTACTGATAGAGATCGGACCCTTGATGAACTTTTTTGATAAAAAATATTGGGATCTATAAACTGTTTCAGTTGGGTCCGTACAATTTGGGACACATTGTATAAAATATTATCAGAACTATAGAACAATTCTACTAACAGTGATTTGGAATGATATATTATAAAGAGTGGATAAAACAAGTGAAACTTTGCAAAAAGAAGAACTGGACTTGCTTGGTGTCACTAAAGAACCAAAGTCTGTACCTGCTCTAAAGGGAAAAAGTAGTGATTTTGATAACTATGAAGTTCTAGCTTTGAAAGTAGCTGGATTAAATCACCCTTCATATGAAAGATCAAGAAAATGTACCATTTTTTCAGATAAAGAATATGAAAGTATAGATCCCAAAAACAGATTTCGAATTGGAGTATTCGGGCCCATTTTATACTATCAGATTGATAAAAGAAACGACAACTACAAAAAGCTGAGTGAAAAATTTGAAATTTTTAGCTCTCTTAGTGAAAAGCGGAATGAAGATATAAAAAACAGGCTCAAAAAGTGGCTCAATGTTACTCTAATGACATTTATGAGGAAAACTTTGGGCAAGAATGTTTACATTTTGGGTAGATATCCCCAGATTTACTTTGACGTTTCCAGTGACAAATTGCACAGCTGAGGAGCTTTTCGGCCTTAAAAAGAATCAAATCTGAAAATAGATATACAATGGAAGGCGAAAAACTGAGCAGCTTAATGCTCAAGCTTGACTTCAAATATATAATCGACAATTTTGCTAAAGCAAAGATTTTAAAGAAAGAAATCGTGTAAATAGAATTTTAAGAGCGAGGCTTGGATAAAAACGTTAATAATCAATTGATTTTTACTGCCAAAATTATGTCTCATCAAACTGATACTAAAATATTCTCGAAAATTAGACGCAACAAAAATAGCCGACTATTTATCAACGCCTTGGTATATTACCGTTGACTATTATTGTTTTAATCCGTGGAAAAACTACTCTGCACAATGTAGAACTTGTTGAAAGAATATTATCAAGCTATGACGCCCCAATAATCGTGTACAACCCCCATCTAACTAAATTCTTTACAAAACAATCCAAATCTATCTTTTAAGATTTAGCACTAAAGTTTGGCAGAAGACAAAAGAATGAATTGTAGACTTTTTTGATTATTCGTGCCAGAAAGGATATGAAAGAACCCTGAAAAACAGCTGTGGAATACAGGACATTAAAAACAATAAATACTATTTTTTTAAGAATGGGTACATCATATTCACAATTTTACATATTTATTTTTGGTTAAGGCCGCAGTGGCACACTCCAATATTCATAACAATAACTAAATGTGACATATGTCATATTAATGTCAAATTTCATAAATCTATTATTCAACAGATGTAGCAATATGTCTTATTTACGATTTATTTCAGCATACATTTGACCAAATTATTTACTCGTTTTACTAGTGACATTTTATTTCATATTATTTATCTGGTCTACTATACAATATAATTTTAATCTTATTTCATTTTATGCCAAGAGCAAGAAAATCTCTGAGCTCTGCTAGGATATGGCAATGCTGTAAAACTAACTTTCGTTTGTTTATCTTCGATAAATACGTAAAATCATCATAAATATAAATCCCAAATATATTTTATAGATATTTCATTTTTCATTACGGACGGACAGATTTCGTTCAAAATTGCCATTTGGGGGTTTTTGGGGTTGGAGATTTCAAATTTTTTCTCAAAATTAATAAATTCAAGACGGCAAACGAGATATGTGATTATGATCAGATTCTTTTCAAAATTGGTATTTGGGTGTTTTTGGGGACGGGAGATTATGAATTCGTTTTTCAAAATAAATATATGCATGATGGCGACTCCAAAATGGTGGACGAAATTTATGATTATTTACCGATTCCATTCAAAATTGGTGCATGGGGTTTTTTGGTGTTGGAAATTTTGATTTTTTTTTCAAAATTAATAAATTTAAGATGGCGGACAAGATATGGAATTATGATTAGATTCTTTTCAAAATTGGTATTGGGGTTTTTTTGGGATAGGAGATATCATGATTTTTTTTTCAAAATAAAAAAATTCAAGATGGCGACTCCAAAATGGTGGACATAATTTATGATTATTAACCGATTCCATTCAAATTTGGTGCATGGGGTTTTTTTGGTGTTGAAGATTTTGATTTTTTTTTCAAAATTAATAAATTCAAGGTGGCAGATAAGATATGGAATTATGATTAGATTCTTTTCAAAATTGGTATTGGGGGCTTTTTGGGATAGGAGATCATGATTTTTTTTTTCAAACTAAATAAATTCAAGATGGCGACTCCAAAATGGTGGACGAAATTTATGATTATTAACCGATTCCATTCAAATTTGGTACATGGGGTTTTTTTGGTGTTGAAGATTTTGACTTTTTTTTAAACTACACAGAATTTTTTATTTACATTATCAAAATCAAAAAATATTTCTCCTGCAACATATACAGTCAAATATGATTGTTCATTTTTTCAAATATAAATATGAGAGTGTCTAGAGGTCCGTCTAGTCGGACCCGGTGAAAATAAAATAGGTCCGTCAATCAGCTGTTAAGATTAGGATTAAAACATAGTTTCGTAATTTTGATATTTATTTTATTAGAAGTTTTGACTGACGAAAGCTAACCTGTAGAATTAAAAAAATATTTATTGTATTAAAAGAAGTCTTAAAAATCCAACTTGAGTTTAAAAAAAAATAAAAAAAAGATGTGGGATTCGATCCCCGGATCCATTGCACCACTAGCGGGCACTATGCCACGCAGCTACTTCAGCTTTGTTTAAATATGTTCAACCTTATTATTTAAGCGAATCACGTTTCATAATAAAATAAATATAAATTAGTGTTTCGCCTTGTATTTTAATTATTAATATTACAGAACTAAAGTATACACATTCACTAGGAACGCTAAAATAAATATCAAAATTACGAAACTATGTTTTAATCCTAATCTTAACAGCTGATTGACGGACCTATTGGGTTTTCACCGGGTCCGACTAGACGGACCTCTATAGACACTCTCTATAAATATTTCGGTCTAGCAGATAACAGATTGATGCGCTCGGAAAAATAATAAAAATTCGGTTTACTCGCGAGTCCCATGATCAATATCGACATCTTATCACCAGCAGCAATACCGAACGCAGTGCGAAACTGGAAAGTTTGCCAAAACAGTTGCGCATATTGGGAGACAAATATTCCCTAATGAGAGACAAATATTCCAAATCTGGAGACAAATATTCCATAAAAATAATTTCTTCTGTATCATTAAATTAATTGCGTGAAAATTTAATATTAATTAATTTGTTTTGTTAAGTAACAAAAGATTATGTCATAGATAAGTTTAATTTTATGCGTTCGCGGTACATAAAAATCCCGAATATATTCCGAATAGGACATGAGCAAATAACTTGTCCCTTTGTGGCCTTTGTAATCCTTAAATGTGTTCTGAACTAGTTCAGGATTAGCTCCGCGAAAATACCTAATATTCAGATTTTTCTAAAAGTTTGGCAACATGGTTTTTATATGATTGTCATCTAATTTGATTGTCGCGACATCTTTTCGAGATGGTATGAACTAAGACATTACAGGAAATTATCGAAAATATCCATTATGACAAATAAATTTGACATACATTTCTCAATCGTATTTCCAATTAGATTTAATAAATACTGAATAAAATAAAGAAATATTCATGGAGCTTACTAACAAAAATACGTAGAATGAAGTCTCCTACTTTTTATCTCAGATTTTAAAAATCACTTTTTTTATTTTTTTTTTAAACTCAGTTTAATTACAGGACAAATAAAAAATAGGAGACTCCCTTCTTTAAACATTATACTTTAAGCTGCCAAAGTTTAATTTTCATTCGTTCAGTAAAATTTAAACGTAATTGGAACTGGTAAACCCGTGTTTTTATACGTCAAAATACAGTGAAACTGCGGCCTTAAGTATTTTTATCAAAATCAAATTTTATAAATAATGTGAAATTATTAAAATACCTTCATAGGGGTATGAGTCAGCATCCTCAGCTCCATAGAATCCACCAAGTTCATGACCCAAGTCTCTAGAGACATAGGTAAGAATATCTCTAACAACATCAGCAAAGAAATTATCTTTTGTAATCACATATGCATCACAGTACGAAACAGCTAATTGAGCTTGATCATATAACATTTTTTCAAAATGAGGTACATGCCATCTACCATCCACTGAATACCTGAGATTAAAGACTATTAAGAATAAGATTGTCTAAATCAAATTGTAGTAAAGTAGAGAATCTACCCAATAAAAAGCATAGATTTATTTTATGCTAAATCAGTTATTGTATTTTTTTACCTACCTAGCAAATCCCTTATTTACATGATCATGTATTCCACCATAAGCCATCTTCTTCAATGTGTGTAAGCACATTTCCAAACACCTGTAACCTTGTTCACTATTTTTGTTCCTAGAATACATGTGAAATAAAAAACTGAATATTACAGGTTGGGGAAATTTTGGTGCTGAACTAAAACCACCAAAATCAGATTCGTAATTTTTAGATAATTGTAGAAGGCATTTTTTCCAAGAATCTTCACCTGGCATCTGAACGTCTTCAGGTAAATTTTTACGTTTGGAATGCATTTTCTTTAATGCATCAAGTATATGCTTCCCAGATTTTAACATAGAACTTTTATTAGTGTTCCATTGTTCTGCAATAGTTTTTAAAAGTGTTTTGAATCCAGGCCTTCCATATTTATCTTCTGGGGGAAAATACGTTCCACCAGTTAATGGTTCCAAATCTGGAGACAGAAATACAGACATGGGCCAACCTCCACCTCCAACAGTAGCTTGAATGAATGTCATATAAAATTTGTCCACATCTGGACGTTCCTCTCGGTCAACTTTAATGCTTACAAAATATTTGTTCATTATTTCTGCTACAGAATTATCTTCAAATGATTCTTTTTCCATAACATGGCACCTAAAATGATCACATTATCTATTTTTTTTTTAAATTTAGTAGAAATTATGTATCGTCATATTTAAATTTTAAGCATATAAACTAGATTTAATTTTAAAACTAAAAGTACAAAGTGATAGATCCAATTTTATAACTGTTTAACTGTGTCGGCTTTTACTTGATGAAAATCCATTATTAAATTTAAATAAATAAAACAACGTTATAAGATTTCCACAAAAATAATAACAAAAGTTATTAATTTAATAGTGATTAGTAACTTCATCAGACTAATATTATTTACAAGAAAATCAGAAATTTATACTAAAACAACTAAGAATAAAATTACCTCTCTAAAATTATGAGGGCTTAACCAAAAGCTATTAACAAACGTTCAAGCAATTAAAAACTAAAGACAATTTAAAATAATTTAAAAATACTTTAAAAGAATATTTGTCAAAAGGATTAAGGTATTAAAAGAGATTTAAAAGTGGCGAATTGTTAAGGTCAAGTTGGTCATTTAATAATATGTTTGAGTTTATTGATTTCTAATGTTTCTAAGTAATTTAACCGAATGCTTTTACTTTGTGTATGTAAAATTTTAAAATTATCATGAAAAATATGATTTTCATTAATTAAATGATTGGAATAATTTGAATCTAATTTATTATGTTGGAAAGATCTTTCATGTTCATTAACCCTTTTGACAAATGTTCTCCCTGTTTGACCTATATACCTTTTTGGACAAGACCCACAAGTTAGTGAATAAACACCCGATTGAAAATTTTTATTTATTTTATCTATTTTTATACGTAAAATTAGATTTATTCGGTTTAAGCTATTCATTTAATTTATCCATCACTTAAACCGAATAAATCTAATTTTAATTCTTTTACGTATTTAGGTTTGCCAAATTAAAATTTATCCTCTTTCTTAAGAAATTTTGACATGAATGTTGCATATAAAACGATCAATACTATATTCCGACAGTCATCTGATGAAGAGATTTAGAATTCAAGTGGTGACGAGTTTCTACCAAATATGAGTGACGAAAGTAGCTCAAGCGAGGAAATAGGTGAAGAAATTACTCAATCACAAAAAATGTCATTACACATAACTGATGATATTAAAACAGTGGAAAAATCTAAAAACGAAATTGTTACTATAATCAAAAAAGAAGATGAAAGTATGTCAAATAAAAAGTAAGCAAGAAGAAAGTAAGAAATGAAAGTAAGTGAAAGAAAAAAATGCAAACTCTAGCTTGACAAAAAGGTGAGAGTTATAGAGGAAGAGAAGTGGAAGTGAAGACAGTCTCTATGGATCTTTGTGTAATGACAAATTTAATATAGAAGAAAAAAAACAAGTTCTTGCCGACTTTTATAACTTAGATGTAAATGCAAAGAATACTTTGTTATTCAGAAGTATTCAACCTTTAGCAGTCGGTCGTAAAAGAAAAAATGAAAAAACACAAATCGCTTTCCTACAAGTACGCCATCATAGTGAATAATAAATAATAGGTTGTTTGCAAAACAGCATTTTGTAAATTACATCAAATAGGAAGGTGTAAAGTAGAGGTAATTAAGAAAAAGTTAAGTGTCGGTTGCTCAGCTCCTTCACCAGATATGAGGAGCCGCCATTTAAACAGACCACACAAGTTACGTAAGGAGGTGGTGGAAGCTATAGACAAGCATATAAATCAATTTACATCAGAACCATCTCATTAATGTAGGAATGACAATCCTCACAAACTATACTTATCACCAATTTTGAATATTTCGATATCTATTGATTATATTTAGAAGATTGCAAAGCTAGAAAACGAACGGATGTCTTCCTATCATCCTACGCAAAAATATTCGTGACGAAATTTAATTTGTCATTTATGAAACCTTAAAGTGATACGTGTAGCACTTGTGATGCTGGACATCGAAATGAAGGCCACAAAGAAAATGCCTCATTAGCATTCCAGTATCAAAAGAACGATAGAGAAATAGCTCAAAACAATATAAAATATTGTTACTTCACCATCGACCTGCATCAGACTATGCGGCTGCCCAAATTGACAACCTCTAAAGCATTTTATCTCAAGCAACTTTGGTTTTACAATTGTCACATCCACCTGATAACAACAGAAGGTGAAAAGTCATTTATGCAAACCTGGACAGAGGACATCGCCGGAAAGGGTAGTTCTAAAATAGCTAGTATACAACTATGTAAGAACTTTACGACGAAGTCGAAAACAAACAGTATTTGATCACGTGGTGAGACTCATATGGTGGTCAAAATAAAAATATCAACATAACTATGTACCAGCTTATAATATTAAAAGACCTCTTCAAAAGTATAGACAACAAGTTTCCTGAAGTGGGCCATGCATACCTAGACTCAGATAGAGATTTTGGTAGAATAGAAAAGGTTTTAAGGCGTCACGAGACAATATTTACACCACAAAAATATCGCGATCGTATAAAAAGGGCTTGCAAGCAAAATGCACAAGTAAATAATATGCATCATTGCTTCAAAGATATAGAAGCCTTATTAAGTCAACTAGGATTGATGCATAAGAAAAAATGCATTAAATGAAACAGTACTATTTAGATCTATTAAATGGATACACATTGATGAAATTGGTTCGTACTCGTATAAAGAAACAGTTTTATGAAGATTTGTTTTCCAGATACAGTGAAATACAACAGCCTGTAAAACAGAAAAAGAAGGGAAAACGCGCTCAACAACAGCCAGAAAAAAATGAGGTTATGAAGAATCAACTCCAATAACAATCAGAAAAATAAAAAAGAAGTGGATCAAATAGTCTCATAATACAATATATACATATAATACATACTAGATGCATATAAATACAATTTTTTTCGTTATTATAGCTTTTTAAATACCAGTGTTACATGGAAGAACATGTTATGTACAAGAAATAATAAACCAAAGTCTAGTACCACAAATTATAATAATTTGTGGTACTAGACTTTGATTTTTTATTTCTTCATTGGTGGACCACATTTGAGATTATGGATAACTTTCTACAATTAATGTTATGTACAATAAATATTTTTTTATGCGAAAACTAGAAAATATGAAAATTTTATTTCATACCTTTCACGACCGAACAGTTCATAAAGATAATACAAAAAGATCTCAAGACGCGGGCATTACTAATGTAAAATTCACAGAAAAAAAAACTTAAAATCGATTTTGTTGAAAACTGTTTATTTGTAACAGAGAACATTCATCCACTTGCCCCTTCAAATGATACCTGTTTAATAAAAGTGAATAAAAGTGTCGTCATATTTTTTCCAAATAGACAGGTTCGACATTTTTGTTTTTTAACTGAAATCGAGAGATTTTGTTATTTAAAAACGATCAAAAAAAATTTGAGCGCAAAATATTAATATTTACGTCCGCTATATGCATTTTAAAATCAACGATCGGCGAGAGGCTGGAAAACGGTACCTGTCCGCGAGACTAGACCGGTGACCTCAGTAGCCATGAACCGTTCGCCCCTAGCCCGCTGTTGCGCTGTATTCCCACATATTTTACAGGGTTACCGTTTTTGTAAATTTTCTACTAAATTAGTAGATTTTTAAGAAAAATGAGGGTGTTTGGTAGAATTTTAGTAAAATTAATAATAGACAGGTTCGACATTTTTTTAAACTGAAATCGATATATTTTTTTATTATAAAACGATAAAAAAAAATTGAGCGCAAAATATTAATATTTACGTCCGCTGTAAAATTCAGTAGATTTTTCAGATTTGAATTTAAAAGTATATTTTATCCCTATCTATCTATGGTATATTTAAGGCGAGTGTCTCATTGCAGAAAAAATATTTTGCATCATCCAAACGTGACACGTAATTCGCTTAAATAAGTAGTTTGAACAAACGTAAGTATCAGCTCTAGTAGCAGCGTGGAATAGTGCTGGTTAGTGGTGCGATGGGTCCGGGTATCGAATCCCTCACACAGAATGTCTTTTTTTTGCTTTTTATCGTTATATTTTACTTTTCAACCTTATTAAATATTTTTCAATAAACCGTATTCTACCAACATTTCAATAACAAACTACCAAAATCACGAGTGTCTCATCGCAGTAAAAATATTTTGTACATACTTTTTACCTGCCCGGGGATATTCATTTTTTTATTAAAAGAAGTCTTAAATATATCATAGATAGATAGCGATAAAATATAGTTTTAAATTCAAATCTGAAAAATCTACTGAATTGTACAGCGGACGTTAGTATTAATATTTTGCGCTCAATTTATTTTGATCGTTTTTTAATAAAAAAATATATCGATTTCAGTCCAAAAATATGTCGAACCTGCCTATTATCAATTCTATTAAAATTCTACTAAACATTCATTTTTCTTAAAAATCTACTAATTTAGTAGGAAATTTACTAAAAACGGTAACCTATAAAATGTGTTTGTATCGTGAATACAAGCACTAAGCCCTTTGGTAAAGTGTTTTAAGTACAAAGCACCGATTTTAAAAAGTGCTCGTAAGCACAAAACTGCTTAGAGTGCTTAGCAAAGCACTAAGCACAGTGCTTAAGGACAGCTCTGACAAAAAGGACAACGTACCAGTAACATGGGAACAGTGGTCCCTGTCAAAGTTGATCATTTTTTGACATATTTTGTTTTTAGGTATTATAAATAAATTCTGAACGTTTTAAGGTGATTGTATATCTTCGACCGGAGATATGGTGTCCCAAAAAATATACACCACAGAATGATTAAGTGGTTTATATATCTATGTAGGTATGACTGTTATAGTAGGAAGAACAGATCATTTAGATATCTATTTTAGTATTCAGAATGAACTTAATTAAACTATCAAGAACACATTTATTGTTACTTAAAAGAAGTATAGCTAAATTTACGGGCGGTGGAACATTGTATGAAATTAGGGACTTTTATAACTTTGAAATTTCTACTGAAAACCTTTGGCATTCAAAGATTAGATGAGTGAGGTCTGCAATTATATTATTATTGCACACACAATACTGTGAGTTTATTAAACCTATCTTATGAAAAATAATTGATATAATTGATTATTTTCTTTTAATTTTTGCTATGAAAGTTGTGCCAAGTATTATAATATAGGATCATCAAAATTTTAAACAATATTTATTTTATTATACAAGGCGTCCCAAAAAAAATATTAAACTAGAAATATTAATAAAAATATATAATATGCCAAGATAATGATCTACATCATCTATATAACGCTAATAAGCCTTTAGATAATAATATATTAATGGTAACTGATTGTATAGAGTGCCCTAGAAGTATTTAAATATTAACTAACCCTATATTTATGAAACAAAAAATGATGATGATTGGTAAAAAGTGTAAAACGTTTTTCCAAACAATTACTCCTCGAGTTTGGTCTTCCTCGATTGATAATCGCATCAGCGCTCATCAAGGGCCCGAAGAGGGTATGGAAACATTTAAATCCCGAATTTAACTAAGAATTTCCTAGATTTGACATCGATTATTTAAAAGAACTTACTGTTGGAACATACCAGATAAAACTCGCGATCGGTCAGAAGATTAAATTCAGATTACAGTTATGAATTAACCTGTGGTCGAAGGGTCTTAGCAAAATTACCTGAGTAGCGTCTTTACGAGTTGGCCTGTAATTATGGGGATTTAAAAACTTACGAATTCACCGCAACATGTTTAGTATACCCTTCAGCATGGTGATAAAGCTTTTCGAAGTGAATGTAGTAAATCGTCGGTCTAATTAACAAACCTCGTAACTCCACAGAATTCGATTTTGTGATTTATAAGCTAATGTATAGTTCTATGGTTACTAAGTATTAAACCCTTGTAACTCTCAAAAATATTAAAAGAGTGAAGAAAAGAGAAAAAACAAACCTTGTATAGTTATGGAGGAAAATCTGTTTTTGCAAACCAAGTAACTCCCATTAGTGGCAGTCTGTCTCAATGCAAATGTACGCGTCTGGTGCACACTGCAACGATTCTTGTTTTAAAATAATTGTTTACATTCTAGTGATCCAGTGATATACTCAAGGACATGTAAGTAGTACAATAATTACTATTCAACCCTAAAATTAAGTCCAATGTGGTTTAATATAATGTTATAAGTAACCTTTTAAAAACTCTGTTAGTTACGTGCTTTGTTGAAGTAGTAAACTTTTAGGTTAGATGACTTTAAAATGGGAGTTACGTGTTTTTTTTGTGAGGTCACCTGTATTAAAGATTTTTTCTATTATCTAATTAACTACTTGCTAGGTAACTTGACAGTTTGTAATGTTATAAGGTACATAAAATTTTCACTTTTTTATTACCTGTATTCTAATATTTTGGAGTTACCTTGTTCGTTAATTTGCTTTTTATGGAGTTACGAGATTTGCTTTTAAAACCTTGTAAGGAGTTACGTGGTTTGTTTGAAATTAAAATTTGTAATGTTTGGAATTTGAGGAGTTAAGTGGTTACGCTTATTTTTTATTTCCTGACCACTAAATTCTTCTGTTCTTTTTCTTTCAGCTAAATGTCTTCAAGAACAGAAAGGATATTTCAACTGACAAAAACTATAAATATAATATCCAGAACAATGAAGATAGAAATATTGGGTCTTCTCCTATATCATTTTAAAATGAAACCACCCATAATAGACCTATTAGTAATCTTATAAACAACACAGGAACGTTTATTGTCGATGAAAATGGAGATTTAATACAGATTTCCGAAACTTCAGATTTAATCAATTCTAGTACCGGTACAGCTTGTTCTGGAGGCTTTACCAATTTTCCTGAAAATTTACATATTATTTCAGAGACTGAATTATTAAATGCAATTGAAACCTCACAGAATCTTGATTGTTCAAAAATAAGAGAAGGAGAAACTTGATAACGGTATAAATCATGAAATAAACTTTTCAGAAGAACCTACAGCACCTGATAACTACAATGTTTCCAATACCTGTGAGGTAATTTAACATGGCATAACTGGGGAAACAGTAGCTGACGTAAATAAAAATGTAGCAGAAACTGAAGAAGATATTAGTCCTGAGAGTTTAGTATTAGAAGGTGGATCTCAAGAAATTAACGATAATACATGCCTAGTGAATGAAAATATCTTGAAATGTAGAAGTGTGACAGAAAACAAATGGGAATGTAAAAAGCAAAAAAATTACGTGAACCAGGTAAAGAATATAAAGGAACAAAAGTGATTGGAGGAAAAGTGAAAGGCTTTGTCAACAGGACTGAAAGAAAAATGGGAGCTGTTACCTGCAAGTGTAATTTACATCATTGTAAATCATTAGAAGAAACAGAAAGACAGAAAATCTTCGATGAATTCTGGAAATTAAGTTGGAAAGAAAGGAAGATCTTTGTAAAAACTAAGACTTATGTCAACTTAACTCAAAGATCACGAGACAGAAAAACAGAGAATTCTTCTTTTAAGTTCTTTTTTAATGTAAATAGATTAAAGGTCAGGGTCTGTAAAAAACATTAATGGCAACGTTAGGAATTAGTAAGAGGATAATGAGGAAATAATGGAAAAAGAAAACTTAGACTTGGAAGAAGTATTTGAAAACAAAAAAATGTCAAAGAAGGTATCAAGACAAGAGACTCTAAGTAAACGATTAGCTCTATTGAAAGAATGTCGAATCCCATTACTGTCGAACATCTTCTCAAAAACTATATTTAGAGTCTAACTGGACCTCAAAATCTCAGCCATACCAGTTCTATTGTGAAAACTGGTGCAGAGAAAAAGTTTGCACATCGTTATCTTCCTGCACTTTCTACAAAACATTTGAAGACCTTAAATTATCCTTATATCGCCCAAAGAAAGATTAATGTGATGTGTGCAGGGCATTTAAAAGTATAATGAACTTATTCAGAAGAAAGATAATGCAAGAAAGGAAAAAGGAAATGACAAGAAAAATGAAGAACATACGGTAGATTTACAATCTCTGTTGTTATGCCCAAAATCTTACACGTCTGCCCTATACTACAAGAGAAAACTATCAGTCCATAACATTTATATATACGACCTTAATACTCGCGATAGATACTGCTACTTATGGAACGAGTCAGAGGGACAACTAACTGCTAATGAGTTTTCGAGTATTTTAAGCAGCTTCATCGAGTAACAACTACCTCTTCGAAACAATTCCAAAAAAAATTGTATTCTTCAGCGATGGTTACAACTATCAGAATAGAAGTGCTATCATGAGTAATGCACTGTTGCATTTAGCTGTAAAACATAACATCACTATCGAGAGTATATACCTCGAAAAGGGTCACAGTCAAATGGAGTGCGACTCAATGGAGCATTCATTTTTTAATAACTACACAAAACTAATAATATATAAATCAATACCTCCTGGATCTAAAAAAAATTATCCCACAGTTTTTGACATCCGCTCTTTAAGATACTCAGATGATGGGAATATTCACTACAAATTAAGTTTCAAAGAAGAATACAAACTTTTACCAGTTTGTGAGGAAACATCCAAACAAATAGAGTATGCCACAAGAAAATCAAAACGAAAAAGCAATGTTCAAAAACCAGAATTACGCATCTCAGCTGACAAGATCAGAGAACTCAGTGAAGTAATGTTTCTAAGTTTATATGGTGAGAGGTTAAACATTGATGAAGGAAAATACAAGCACCTTCAAGATTTGAAAAACACAATCCCTAAAGACTATCACAGTTTCTATGACAATTTATTGTTTTCATCTTATAAAATGAAAAACTGCTGTTAGGTTTGATCGGCAACACTTTTTTTTATTTTGATAATAAAAAGGTTTCTTTGTCATTTTCTTTGTTATTTACTAGATTTCCTGTTTCATAATCTTAATTAAAATTTTAATTTTTATAATTTATTTAATTTGATGTTGGACAAATTAACTCCAATTGTGGTTTTTTCAAACCACATATCTGTCAAACACATAACACGTAACTCCTATGCAAAGCTAGGTCAAACCTCTTAACTCCACTATATATAAGAAGAGATACGTAAAAAGTTATATTTTAATTATATTACAATGAATAAAAAACATTATGAAAATGTTATTGTGTTTTCCCTATAAAAAGTGGGAAATGTTAGTTACGTGGTTAGACCGACGAAATAATGAACTTGAGATTAGCGTTATATGGATGATGTAGATCATTATCTTGGCATTATCTTGAATTTTTATTAAGGTTTCTAGTCTAATATTATTTTTAGGACGCCTTGTATAATAAAATAATGGCTAGTATATTGTTTAAAATTTTGATGGACCTGTATTATAGTACTTAGTATAACTTTCATACCAAAAATCAAAAGAAAATTATCAATTATATTAATTATTTTCGTAATACCTACAGTATGTGTTGTATATTTTTTGGGACACCTTATATCCGGTTGTAAACATACAATCTCCCTAAAATCTTCAGAATTTATTCATAATTGCTAAAAACATAATATAGTATAGCCCGAAATAAACAATACTGAAACTAAGTTGGCAGTGTCTCTGTGCGCGGGCTGTCATACCCAAGTTAACTAGTATAGACCTGTCAAGTAAACCTTCTTAAACAATTAATTAGTTGGACCTAATTGTTAAAAATGGTGTTAAGTACAGAGGAGAAAGTGTTTAGAGCATTACTTTCGCTCATACGTAAACGGCCTTCTCATTCTCCAGACCTCACACCTCCAGACGCATACATTTGGATCATGGCTTAAAATGCAGTTTTCAAATGAGCACCACAAACCATCGATGAATTAAAGGACGCTGTTAGAGCCTTTTTCGAGGACCTGAGACAACCCTTATTCCATAATATGACGAGAAACTTGGAACATCGTTATGAAGTCTGTCTTGAGCGAGGAGGTGCACATTTAGAACATGTAATAAAGTGTGAATAATATGTATTTCTTAAATAAATTAAATAATTACTGTGGCATATTCATGTTAAACATTGGCAACACCGTTCCTTAGAGCCAGTTGACATCTTGGCGGCAAGAGAATGCTGAGCGTTCATGTATATGTAACAGTTTTTAATAATAAATGTTAACACGAGATCTAGTGACTAATAACTGATAACCCAATATTACTACAAAACAAGACATGGTGTCAGGTGTAAAACAAAATGAAATACATATTTCAATTTAAATAAGGGATTAAAAACATAACCTTATATAAATAAAAAGTGGGTAGGCCATGTGCTGAAAGACCAAAGTAATCAGAAAGTCTCACAAAGTAATAAAGAAATTAAGAAGAGTATATTAAAAATGAGTTCAAATAATTTTAGAACGAAAAATAGTATAGTATTCGATAAGAATATTAGTAAGAATTTTAATAAATTCATGCAATCATTCAATATCTATATGTCTGCATCTGGCCTAACAGAAACAAAGGATGAGAGAAAAATAGCAATATTCCTTAATTTGGCGGGGGAGGAAAAAATATTCAATACGTTTAAATTAACCGAGAAAGAAAAGAAAACATGAAGACGTCATCAATGCTTTTACAGATTATTGTAAGCCGCGTAATAATGAAAGTTATGATAGGTTTAAATTTTTTAGTAGAATGAAGCAGGAGGATGAAAGTTTTGACATGTTTATAAAATATCTGAAAATACTAGCAAAACCTTGTAATTTTCAAACTCAAGAAGAATCGTTAATCAGAGATAGATTAATTCTAGGAATACAAGAAAATCAACTCCAAGAAAGGTTACTGCGAACTCCAGAATTAACTTTGGTAATTGCTGAAAAAATTGTACATGCGGTAGAAGCAACACAAATTCAAGTAAAGGAGTCGAAAGGAGAACACGAGGTTAATGTGGTAAAAAGAAACACGAAGATACACAACTTATGAGTGCTACAAATGTGGTACGAGGCCTACAGCTGGTGATTGTATTGCCTATGGGAAGCTTTGTAAAATATGTTATAAATATAATCATTTTGCTGTAGGTTGTAGATTAAATAAAAATATTAATGATGAGGGTAAGAACAAAAACAGTAAGAATTTTGTAAGACAAAGTAATAATGAAAAGGTAAATAGTTTAGAAGAAAATGAAAATGAATTTCGAATAGAAAGTATTGATTTTGATGTAACAAATTTGGAATGTAAAAATAAACATGTCTGGGAAGAAAAACTTAAAATAAAAAATAATTTTGTAAATTTTAAGCTTGATACAGGTAGTCAATGTAATGTCTTACCTTTAAAATATGTTAACATATTGAATGTTGAAAATCAAATTAAACTATGTAATAATAATATTGTAGCTTGTGGTGAAACTAAAATTAAAGTTAAAGGCCATGTTATTCTAAAATGTATATTGAATGAAAGCGAATTTAAAATAAAATTTGTTGTTGTTGATGTAAAGAGTAAGCCAATATTAAGTCTAAATGCTTGTGAAAAGTTGAAGTTAATTAAAAGATATAATAGAGATATAAATATAGAAACAAATAAGGCTTTAAGTAATGTTAATAAAATACCAGTACAGAAAGGAGTGGACAGTCTAGATAACAAAAGTCTCACTGAGAAAGAGATATTTTTAACTAAAAATGCAGATTTGTTTACAGGTGTAGGTAAAATTCCCATGGAATATGAAGTAAAATTAAAAAGTAATCATGTCCCTTTTACAAGTACATGTAGACGAGTTCCAATTAATATTAAGGATATATTAGAAGAAACATTAAAAGAACTTGAAGAGAAAAACATCATTGAAAAAGTAAATGAGCCAACAGAATGAGTAAATAATTTAGTAATAATTAAAAAAAGTAATAAAAAATTACGGCTGTTTAGATCCACAAAAGTTAAATGAACGTATAGTTTTAGATCAACATCCTATACCCACAGGGGAAGAAATTGCATTAAAATTAAAAGGTAAAAATATATTTAGTGTTATTGACATGAAAGATGGTTTTTTACCTCTCGCCCTTCAGATAAGAGAGGTATAGGAATCATGCTAAAAATTGGTTAGTCAGTTTTCAATGGATAAACACGTTTTGGGGTCCCTAGAATACGATTTTAATATTTTCGCGATGATGTCTGTGTGTGTGTGTGTTAGTGTGTGTGTGTTAGTGTGTGTGTGTGTGTGTGTGTGTGTGTGTGTGTGTGTGTGTTTGGATGGATGTTGTAGTAACGATAACTCAAAAACTACTGAATAAAAAAATTTGAAATTTTGCATACAGGCTTCTGATACCCTAGATTAGATCTGATTAGATTTTGGTGCAAATCGCACAACCGGAAGTGGCAGTTGCTATGGGTGATGACGCCATTATTATACAAAACGGCAATAAAGTTTTACACATATATTTTGTATACCCTACAGTTTATTTTCATCTCATTAAAATTTTCTAAACTTTTGCCATTGTTGCCAGATTTACAAAAATATAATTTTTTTTCATACTTTTTTGTGTCAACCTGTAAATTTTTGATTCAAAAATGGCGAGAGGTCATGTGCTGGCCACATCAGATTTTTTCAAAGAGTCGTCTAAATTATGCACTTTTATTACTCCTCATAGAAAGTGGAAGTTTGTAAGACTTCCTTTTGGTCTATAGGCAAGTCCAGAAGTTTTTCAAAAAACTAATTAAAATATTTTTAAAGATTTAGATGTAGGTATATATTTTTTGATGATTATATTATTGCTGGTAAAACTGAAAAAGAACATGATGATTTAATGAATAAATTTCTAGAGAGAGCAAGGATGTATAATATAAAATTTAAATCGGAAAAGTTACAATATAAAGTTAATGAAGTTAAATATTTAGGAAGAGAAATTTCGGATAAAGGTGAAAGACCAGATTCTGATTATGTTGAAGCCATATTAAATTTAGAATCACCATCAAATAATATATATCAGTTTTGGGCATGATAAATTATTTAGGCAAATACATACCTAATTTAGCTGAATTAAGTGGTCCCTTAAGGAAATTAACTAAAAATAAATTTAATTTGAATGGCAAGATGAATACAAAATTTCATTTGAAAATCTTAAGAGAATAATTTCAGAGAGCCAACATTAAAACTTTTTGATCCTAATGAACAAATTATAATTCAGGCTGATGCAAGTTAATATGGACTTGGGGTATGTCTATTACAAAATGGCAGACCAATAGCATTTTGTTCACGAAGTTTAACAGATACAGAAAAAAGATGGGCACAGATTGAAAAAGAGTTTCTGGCTATTTCCTATTGTTTAGATAAATTTTATCAATTTGTTTACGGGAAAAGTATAATTGTACAATCAGATCATAAACCACTAGTTTCAATTCATGAAAAAAATATCAATAAAGTTAGCATGCGCCTACAAAGATTAAAATTAAAAGTTTTAAAATATAATTTTAAAATTGTTTATGTACCTGGTTGGGAAATGTATGTTGCAGACTTACCTTCCAGGTTTTATTTAAAAAATAAAGTCTTTGATGATTGTGTAGAAAAAAAGTTACCAATAAAAGATGAACGATTAAAAGATATTTCAATTAAAACGAAAGAAGGTGACGTTTTGAAGAAAGTTAGTGAATTTTGTGATAAAGAGGTTGGCCGGAAAAATTAAAAAATATTGATTCAAATTTAAAAAATTATTTCAAAAATAGAAATCAAATTTATGAGAAAGATGGACTTCTTTTTCTTGAAAATAAAATCATCATTCCAAAATCATTAAAATTACATATGTTAGAACAACTAAATAAAGGACATTTTGGAATTGAAAAAACAAATAAAAGAGCTAGAACACTTTTTTATTGGCCAGGTATTTCACATGAGATAGAAGAGTATATTTTACGTTGTAAGGTTTGCGAAAAATTTAGAAAGTCAAACCATTATTGCAATATGAATTGCCAGATTTACCTTTTAAAAAAATTACAATTGATATATTCTTGCTTGAGGTTGATTCGAAAGCATATTTGGAATTAACTGATTATTATTCAAATTGGATTGAACTAAAACAAATAAAAAATAAAACAATTTCTGAAATAACTAAACATCTTAAAGAAATATTTGCTACACATGGATATCCATCTGAATGTGTTAGTGATAATATAGCCCTTTTGAGTTTAAAAAATTTGCCAAAGAAATTGGTATGAAACTAACGTTTATAAGTCGTAGATACTCCCAATCAAATGGGTTATCAGAAAGATCAGTAGGCATCTGTAAAGATATGATAAAAATGAGTAGAGAAACAGGTAAAGACGTTTTGACTATTTAATCGAATACAGAGCAACACCATTGTGCACGTTAGGTGTATCACCTTCAGAATTATTATTTAATAGGTTAATAAGAACTACTATACCTGCTCACATAGCTCAAAATTGTGTAAAGTTACAAAGCCTGATTTTGAGTCAAAACAATTAAAACAAGAACGATATTATGATCAAACAGCCAAAGTTAGTCCTAATTTTGACTTGTATGAAAATATTGTTGTTCAGAAAAATAAAGTTTGGGTACCTGAGAAGGTAATTGAAAAATGCAATGAACCGAGATCATACATTGTTAAAGATGAACAAGGTTCAGTATTAAGACGCAATAGTAAGTTTTTAAGAAAATCTTTCCATGAACCTGACATTAAATTAACAAATGTAGAACTAGTCTAGACATAGAAAATAAGAGTGAGTTAAGCGGAAGTAGTGAGAAAGTGGTCGAAGCAAAAAATAGTGTTCCATAGGTGTTCGAGAGACAAAGCAGAAGTGGCAGAATTCTAAAAAATCCTGCCTGGATGAAAGACTACAATTAAGAAGTTTCAGTTTGGTTTTTGTTTTAAGCTTTAGTTTATTTTTTGTTGTAAGTTTCAGTTTTAAGTTTTTTGTTGTAGAAAAGGAAAGGTGTGGCATATTCATGTTAAACACCGTCTCTTAGAGCCAGTTGACATCTTGGCGGCAAGAGAATGCTGAGCGTTCATGTACGTAACAGTTTTTAATAATAAATGTTAATACAAAATCTAGTGACTAATAACTGATAACCCAATATAACTACAAAACATGACAATTACAAGTTTGGTTCTGTTTATTTCGGGCTATACTGTATATCAAAAAATAATCAACTCTAACCGGGAGCACTTTTCCCATGTTACCGGTACGTTGCCCTTTGCAAACAAAGACCACACATGCACTATCTAAAATAAAAAAAATATCTTTCAGCAAACAGATTAGTTTTGAATGCACGTAAATTTATGTATATTGTTTTCACACCAAACAACTCAGTAGACTACCAAACCGCTATGAATTTACCAATAGATAAGACAGATAGCGCAAAAAGGATTTTTTTGAACAGCAATTGTAAATGGTTATCTCACATTTGTAATCTCAAATCTAGGCTAAATAGAGCCTGATGTGCTGAGAATTTTATCCTGCCTGTTTAATCCATAAATACTTAAAGACTAAGCTAAATATGGCAAGTTTATTGTTGCTCTTCTGAATTAGATACAATATTTTTACTTCAAAATAGTATATAAATTGAAATTTAATGATTCTTGTAGGGAACTATTTAGATGCAACAACTTACTCGCAATTCACGATCTATATAGCACAATATACTGACACATCAAGCTACATGAATTTGACTTCCAATTCACCTGGTTTTCAGAGGCTTGTACTTCAATTCATATCTAATTTAGAACCGTATTGTAAAGGCAAGTTTTAACCTGGATTTTATCTGTTTATGTTTTGTGTGTTTATAATGTATATCTATTTTACTTGTATATCTATTTTACTTTTGACTTGCCTCATACATCTATTTGTGTATATGTCACATGTGATCAATAAATACATAAAAATTAAATGAGCAGCTTTATAGTAAACATGTGACTAGTTGCATATCTGTTTTTAATAAAAGATTTTTTTAAGGTATGTCTTGTATAGCTTTATGAATATGACTAATTCTGAATGTTCTAATTTAAATAAATAACCAATAACCTCAAGTTTTATTTTTAATTATTAATAGTTAACGAAATTTAACACGTAGTAAAACAGATGTAACATGGCGCATTTTACACAGAGAAGCATACAGAAAATTTGTGACATATTTTAATCACTTCAATCATGTATGCAGCTATAAATAGTGCATTGAAAAAATGAATTTTTTAAGTGCTCGAGACTCTTAAAAAAAATTATACGGCTGATAATTAACAAAATGAAGCAAAATTGTTTGAGATTTTCAGCAAGATTTTTATTATTTTGTACAAAAATTGTGATCTGGGGGTTTTGAAGGTCGCTAAACAGGAATATGATGTTGAAAAATTACCTAGAGGTACCTGGTGACCAGGGTGACCTACTTACTCATCTACAGGAATTTCGTATGCTTCCCCGAGTAAAAAGCAACGTGTTTCATTAAAATCTGTCTTACTGTTTACATTTAATTGAACCTAATACCTAAGAAAAACACATCTAGAAAAAAATATATAACATGGTATTAATGATAATTTTAACTTTGGATTTTGTAATGATATAATAACTTCATCTTTTTTAAGTCCATTCGATTTGTAAAAATCTTCTGATATAATGTGATTGTTGATTATAATGTGTTTTTATTTAGCTTATGGAATTTATTCTGCTTAATTTTCAACAATTTATAGCTTCAATCAAAAGACATGAAAAGAAATCTACTACTTTCATTTTTTAATCTTAAAATTGGATCTAGTTTATACTCCAAAAATTTAAAAAAAAACACCTTTTATATTGTATAAAATCCAGACAGGTGTTGTTTGTTCAATATTAAAATATTTCTTACCAGTGACAAGTAGAATATCCAACAGATAGAAATATTAATTTATTCTCACTTTTAGCTTTATCAAAAGCCTCCTGTCCCCAAGGATACCAATCAATTGGATTTGTAGCATGTTGAAGAAGATACGGAGATTTTTCTAATATTAAACGATTTGTTTTTTCAGATTTCTGCGACGAACTAGCTTGTGTTGACATTTTTCTGATAATATCTGAAGAATAACTGGAAATTGTCCCCAATGAACCAAACCTAAACAATAAATGACAGACCAAATAGGTTATGTTGAACTGACAACTAAAATCCCCTGGCACTCTAAATTTAAAAAAATACCTTTTTGAAATGGATTTGTCGATGTTTACATTTAAAAGAGATTTATCCAAAAATGGTATTGAGCCCTTAGGTGGAGCAGAATCTTCATTTGACATATACAATCTTCTAAATACCCATTGTACCGAAGAATTTTGTAGTCTACGGCTGGACATCATTATTTTTCAAATTTAAAAATAGTCATTTTGTCATTTCCCTTTTGTTTTGTAAATAACTAGAAAGTGAAAGTAAGGTTAAGTCGATTGAAAGTCATTGGGCAAAAACAGAATGTGGTTCTTTTTATTATTCTAGAAAGAAACAGTCAATGACAGGTATTATGATCCAATTAAAATTAAACTTTAGAATCATGTGATATTGGTTAATCAATATTTTATACAAATTTTTACTCCAATGTGACCTCGGTGCCGCTAGAGATGTGTTGTGATTTCACGACCTGTGTTTTTAACACTGTGACTATTCATTCACGGGAAGTAACTGTTCCTCTTCCGTAAAAGTGATAAGTGATTTTTAGAGGCGACGTTAATTGTCGCAGTTCTCTTTCAGTGTAGCCAACCTAAGTTTTTAAAACAAAAACTTTTACATTGTTGCGCATGCTCGGTGCGGAATTAGTTTCTCTTTTCAATAATAAAAATGAGAAATTTAGTAAACATAACTACTACAGTACGATTTTCAGCAAATTATAAATCAATTGAATTTATTTTGTTTAATCGGTTTGCTAAAATTGATCAAGGATGGTAAACTAATGTCCATGTGGGAAGTATATAAAAATATAAACTTTTATAAGTTACATTTGAAAAACATTATGTAGGGGAACAGAATTTTATTATACTCTTTTCTCTAGCGTTTATTTTCGAGGACTCGACTAAACAATACATTCGATAGAGCTCCGAACTGAGGTTTGGAAACTGTACAATTCATGCTAATGTAATATTTAATTCTGACATGTAGGTACCTAAGATATATTGCATTTTCTAAGGAAAGTACCATGAGAACCCTTTATTTGCTATTTAATATAAATAGTAGAGAAATGAAATGGTTCTAATAAATTTTTGATAGTTAGAACGTTATAAAAACTTTGTTAAAGCAACAATTTATATACATTTTATTAGAGATACATCAGTTTTTAAGTTATAAGATAAACTCATATTTTGCGACTGAAAATAAATTGCTAGAAATAAAACCAGAAATACATTCCCAAGAAATTTATTTTTACTGTTTGAAAAACAACTTTCTGTTTGAAAATAAAAAATAATTATAAGTTTTCATTAGTATTTTATGTTCAATTACTACTATTAACCTAAAAGACACTTACGAGAAAAAATAAATAATAAAAAGTAAAACATTACAAGAACATATTGTTAACAAAATTTAAAATATGAAGTATTCTATTTATTCGACATACAAATCTTTTTGATTTCTTTGTAAAATAATAAGATTGTTTCTCAAATTTTTCTTTTGCTGCTTGCTTTGTTTTCAATTTATTCGTTTGCTTTTTGAATGCACCTTCATCTAATGCTAATGTCATCGAATAACTATTTGTTTTCTATGAATATTTTCCTGTCTCAAAATTTTCATGTTCGCATTTTTTCTAATTGTTTCTTTCAGGATTTATACAATTTTTTCTTCACAATTTCATTCGGCCC
The DNA here is from genome assembly GCA_963243735.1 of Neocrepidodera transversa. Taxonomy (NCBI): domain Eukaryota; kingdom Metazoa; phylum Arthropoda; class Insecta; order Coleoptera; family Chrysomelidae; genus Neocrepidodera; species Neocrepidodera transversa. The sequence continues at coordinate 28,689,353 of OY725341.1, forward strand.
ACCTAGTGAACTTTTGTCTGAAACTTCTGCTAAAAAATAAACTCCCTCTCTCCTGCACGTTTTAACTGCATTACTGTTAAAATTCACATATAACGGTGAACACATGTTACATATTTGAAAAAATAACATACGACAATCAGAATCCATTTTATGAAACTTTATAATAATTATTATCTGTTGATGAATTTTCCAACAGTTTCAGCTTATGGGCATTTATCACAATTTTGTCTTTATAGCTATTTGAATGTGGTCTTTCCATTGAAAAAATCCTTTGCCACATTCTTCCCTCTTTTTAATTGTAACATTAGATTTTCTGTTTAACTGCAGTTTCAATAAATGATTTAAGTTTTCTAACACCCCATATTTAATATTTAACTTCATAACAGTGAGCCCATATTTGTAACCTATCTTCATTTTGGAAATAATATCGACAAATAATAATTTACATTTCTTTTATTTTTTTATAACTTTTTTGTTGTAAAATTTTGAAATTGTTTATGTAATTTAAAAAATCTATTTAATTTTTGTCTTTCAAAAATTCCAGGTCATTATTTGCCACTTCCATCTACAAATATTTCTTCTTTAGTTTCTGTTAAAATCCTCGTTTCATTTTTTCCATGGGAATTCCATTCCTGAACTTTTAATGCTCTTGCTATCATGTCTCTTCTAATAAAGTCAAGGATACATTTGATAAATCTTGATTGATTATAATAAATTATAGTGCTTTACGCAACTTTCCATTTTTCTTTTGCATCCTTTGGAATGCCCATTTTCAACTTTTCTACAACTGTATTTTTTTCATTCTTTGATAAATGGGTAAATCTCAACTTTTCTTTATGTCCAACATGTATCATGACATATTTAGCAGCGACGATTATTTCAATTCGAAATTTAGAAAATAATTCTATAAGGATAATTTCCATTTATTTTAATTAGACCACCTGCTTTGGGTGTTCTTGTCAAACAAGCTCAAATTTAATAGTTTCTTACAATAATTTTTAAATATATAAATAAAATATGTTATTTGTAATATATACCTTTTAAGCTGCTTCTGTTACAATTATAATAAAAGAACTTCATTATATTCTTCCTTCTATAATTTTGCAAACATTTCCAAATTTCGAAACCTTTGCTAAAAAAGCTAAAAATTGTTTTTAATACTACTTCCTGGTGTATAGCTGGATTTATAAACTCTTGAACAGCAACTGCAACCTCAACTGCAACGTTAAAAGTATTTTATCTTTGTGCGAACGGCAAATGATGATGAATACCATTATAATAATATATAATTTTCAAGTTAACACATTCGCTTTCTTAGATTTTATAGATATAAGTTAATACATTCGTTTTCTTTGGACTTGTAAATAAAAAAACTAAAGGTGTATCTCAGGCAGGTGTATGACATTTGACGTATGTCAAAACTGTCAATTTTCTAAATTGGTAGCACTGGGGAGAACTGCGACAATTAACGTCGCCTGATTTTTAGGAACGCCACTTTCAGAAACTGTGATTTACGTGTTATAGGTTTCGAGCGTAATTTTATATTCATCTAGTTCACCGTTCACGATCACGGCTCAGCGAATTAGTCTCCTGTTTGCCATTTCGTATTTTGTCGTTTGCGAATATCGTCTGTCACGGACTCAGTCAATCGTATATTAGTAGAATATTATATATTAATAGAATAGGTCCGTAATGGTGCTTTATTTTTGTAATTTTAACTTGTTTAATATTAAAATTATGTATTTAAAACAAAGAAATTTTAAGCCATTTAATTTCTACGTTCTCGGCAATCTTCGGTAGAGCCGTGAAGTTCAAATCGTTTCGTTCGTCATTAGTCACGGGCCACCACAGAAGAACTGTAAGTGAATATTGTTATTGTTTGCCATTCAAACGTGTTCCGATTAAAAATTGTATAGATCACCATTGTTTAATTACTCCAGCCGGATTTACAACTCTTGAAGCGACAGTAATAAAAGTCAAAACCTCATATGGTTACATAAAAATCGCATCGGTGTACGTTAGACCTAACGAAAGACTAATAACAAACGAAATTGAGGAATTATTGTCCGACAGAAACACGGTTTTAATCGGAGACCTAAACGCGAAATCGCCGGACTGGAATAGTCTATACGAAAACGCGAGAGGGCGTGTACTTTCAGAATATCTCGCGGACAACCCGGATTGTCACGTTATCGCACCCGAGACGCCAACGCATTACCCCGGAAATCTAAATTTTCGTCCCGACATACTAGATATAGCGGTCATGAAAGATGTAAATTTCAATTCAGAAATTTATACCATTCACGAAACGGGAGAAGGACATATGCCGATAGTCCTAAAAATCGGGGAGGGAGTTTCGGTTAAAAACACGTACACGACCCAAAAAACAAACTGGCTCGCGTTTAAACGAGGGGTAGGGCACGCGATCAGGCCAATACCGCGAATCGAAAACGCGAACGATATCGAACGTGAAGTAGAAAAATTTGAAAACGTAATAAAAAATCAATTAAATCGATCAACTAAAACAAAAACCAGGGAAAAACGCGGAATTTTTTCGGAAATTAGTGGGGATCTGAAAAATTTAATTGCGGAAAAAAAACCGAGCGCAACTAAGGTGCAGTATTATCCCCCCAACTATACAATATTTACACCGCGGATATACCTCGATCTCCACATACTATGGCGCGCCGTTTTGGTATTTAATAACATCGTTTAAAAATCAAGAAAAAAAAATAATCTTTCCTTCAAAAATTTTAATTCCGTAATTATTCTGTTAATGAATTAAAATTATGTATTTCATAATTTTAATACACGTATTTCTATTATGAAAAACATAATAGAAATTCAAGAATTAAAATTATGAAAAACATAATAGAAATTCAAGAATTAAAATTATGAAATACATAATAGAAATTCAATTACCATTATGTATTCAGGTTGCCTATACTGCTGGCGTGCATTTACCCGAAATAGGATAGTCAATCTTTTTCTGGCAACACTGTTTTAGTAGGAGAACGATGGATCTTTAGATGCATTTTAAGGACCCTCTATAACACTCGCGAACAACCACCTAAAAAAAATATATTCTTATGTAAATCGACCTGGCGGATCCGATTTTGGAGTTCACCAGACAATTTGGAATCGCCAAATTGTCCAAAATCGACAATTTCCAAAAAATCTCATATTTTAGGGATTTTTTTAAATTTTTTAATTATCATCCTATATCTCTCTTAGTTTAAGTCCGATTGAATTGAAATTTTTAGGAGAACCAATTTAGACCTTTGTTATCACGACTTTCATGACAGAAATGCAAAAAAAATTACGTGTTACAAGTAATTTGTTTTTAAAAAGTTGGTGACAAGAAATTTGGTAAAAATGCAGCAACAAATACTCGATCGAGAAAACTTTTTTGTTTTTAAAGATAAATGTATATAGTAAGCGACAAAGTTGTAGCCAAAGAATCAAAGAAACTTTTTTATTTCGGTGATTTTTTTGATAACTTACTTACTTTTCTAGAAAACGGTGCTGCAATATATAGTACCGCCGCGTCGCGGCCCATGATAAAAAGTTAGGTTGGTCCGACGTATGGGAATCAATTAATGGGTAGTTGTGAATATCGCTTTATGTAACGATTAGTTATATTTTAATAAATGGACGGGAATAGTTATAGTCTGTGTGGTTTATGATACTTATTATTATTGAAAATTGATGAGTTTCAGCTCTAATAATAATAATTATTGCTTTATAGATAATAAGTGCATATTAAAGTAACGAAGTCTCTTTTCCAGACATTTTAAACTGAATTAATATTTAATTAGAACAAAGAACAAATCTGAAGAACTATGCGACTTCCAAGTTAAACCTAGAGTTTAACTTTTTTAAATACATATTTTGCCAACAAAATAATGAATAAACTGTACTTACAGAATATTACAGAAGAAGCACTATTTAAGCTGTTTCCATAAAGTCGGATGATAGAAATATTATACCGAAAAAATAGATTTATTTTTGTCAAAATGGCATGTCCATCATGCAATATGCAGAAGAAATTACACCCGAAAGGCTTATAAACAAAAAGCAGAAAGCACAGATGTGGCTAATACTGGTGACAAAAGAAGTAAGACCGTTGAAAGCCCAAAATGTTGTATAATTTGCAATAAAATTAGAGATACTAAATGGTCTTGAAAATTAAGCAAGTAACAACATTTAATATGCAAAATAAAATTTGGACGAAAGCCAAGGAAACAAATGAACTTTAATATTAAATGAATTTTTTCTAAATGTGCTGACAAGGGTGGAATATGCATTGCTTTATAACCAACTCTAAAAATTGCTATTTTTAATGAAGCACGTTTAGAGCTGACTTATTTTAAATCTTCAAGTATGAATGGGTACCAAGTATCGGAAACTCTATGGACAAATTTTAGAGCATTTTTTAAACATTTATAAGAGCGCTAGTAAAATTCATCAACAAGATCCAAAACATTTGTACGGCCCGCCAAATTTTATGAGAAATATGGACGAATTATGAGTGTATATTCAAAATTGTAAAACTGACTTTAGGTGGGTAACATTAATTTCGATGTTTGTCTATGTTCTATAGATATATTAAATTTGAAACTTCTTGACCACGGAAGTGTATTCTTCATTATAATCGTTGGAATTTAATTTTAGAGATTTGTCTCCAATTAACAGAAGATGCATTTTTATTGCATGTGAAAAGGGCGTTTTTACAATGAACGATCTATAAGAGCGATAGTAAAATTCATCAACAAGATCCAAAACCTACAGATTGCGGCTATTACATCGAAAGCAATGTTCTTGTACCAAAGATGACACTAAAAGAAGCAAAGCTAAGCTTTTTAGAAATTACAGTCAACTGCAAGTGCAATTTTTTACTTGTACAAATAAATGTAAATGCCTTAAAGCGAATGTGCCTTGCAACATTTGTTGTTCGTGCCAAGGGAAATGTGGAACTCAATAGTATTAGATAAGAACTTTATAAATATAAAGTATCATCCTCCCTTTTTACAAATGTGTTAACTATCTCTTAGATATTGTTGCTTCTATACGAGTAGAAGTTAAAAAATGTGAAAATGAAATGAGTATGTCTAAATTGCCTATTTCAAAATTGAAATCTTTTTTATATATTTTTCTCCTTTTTGAAAATTAAAATTTAATGAATAGACTTCGAAATAAACTCACGAATCGTAAATAGGTTTTAATTAATACAATACAAATCCTGGCGTTCTCACCGGCCGCTACCGGCATAGTTTTTTCTATATTGCCACATTGTGACACCGTTACATTAAAAAGCAAGCTAGTTATCAAAAAATCACTGAAATAAAAAAGTTTCTTTGATTCTTTGGCTACAACTTTGTCGCTTACTATATACATCTATCTTTAAAAACAAAAAAGTTTTCTAGATCGAGTATTTGTTGCTGCATTTTTACCAAATTTCTTGTCACCAACTTTTTAAAAACAAATTACTTGTAACACGTAATTTTTTTTGCATTTCTATCATGAAAGTCGTGATAACAAAGGTCTAAATTGGTTCTCCTAAAAATTTCAATTCAATCGGACTTAAACTAAGAGAGATATAGGATGATAATTAAAAAATTTAAAAAAATCCCTAAAATTTGAGATTTTTTGGAAATTGTCGATTTTTGCCAATTTGGCGATTCCAAATTGTCTGGCGAACTCCAAAATCGGATCCGCCAGGTCGATTTACATAAGAATATATTTTTTTAAGTGGTTGTTCGCGAGTAAGTGAATCTTAGTAAATAAATAACAGTAAATACATGATATTTTTTCTAAACATCTAAGCTCTCGCGAAGTAGATATCGGTTAGCCGTGTTGCCAGTTATACACCCAGTTTCGCACTTTCGGGTAAATGCACGCCAGCAGTATAGGCAACCTCAATACATAATGGGAATTGAATTTCTATTATGTTTTTCATAATTTTAATTCTTGAATTTCTATTATGTATTTCATAATTTTAAATCGGTAATTTCTATTATGTTTTTCATAATAGAAATACGTGTATTAAAATTATGAAATACATAATAGAAATTCAAGAATTAAAATTATGAAAACATAATAGAAATTCAATAATTAAAATTATGAAATACATAATTGAAATTCAATTTTCATTAAGTATTTCGTAATTTTAATTCTTGAATTTCTATTATGTTTTTCATAATTTTAATACATGCATTTCTATTATGTATTTCATAATTTTAATTATTGAATTTCTATTATGTATTTCATAATTTTAATACACGTATTTCCATTATGAAAAACATAATAGAAATTCAAGAATTAAAATTATGAAAAACATAATAGAAATTCAAGAATTAAAATTATGAAATACATAATAGAAATTCAATTACCATTATGTATTCAGGTTGCCTATACTGCTGGCGTGCATTTACCCGAAAGTGCGAAACTGGGTGTATAACTGGCAACACCGATATCTCTACTTCGCGAGAGCTTAGATGTTTAGAAAAAATATCATGTATTTACTGTTATATAGGTAGGTAATTACCTTTGTATAACCAGAACAAATATTCACAAATTCTTTGCTATCCTGTTGGAAGAGATTAACTTTTTGTTTTATAATTCTCTTAATTTCTAATTTGTCAACATGTATTTTTAGAAAAAAATCATTTAATATTAAAGTTCATTTGTATCCTTGGCTTTCGTCCAAATTATATTTTGCATATTAAATGTTGTTACTTGCTTAATTTTCAAGACCATTTAGTATCTCTAATTTTATTGCAAATTATACAACATTTTGGGCTTTCAACGGTCTTACTTCTTTTGTCACCAGTATTAGCCACATCTGTGCTTTCTGCTTTTTGTTTATAAGCCTTTCGGGTGTAATTTCTTCTGCATATTGCATGATGGACATGACATTTTGACAAAAATAAATCTATTTTTTCGGTATAATATTTCTATCATCCGACTTTATGGAAACAGCTTAAATAGTGCTTCTTCTGTAATATTCTGTAAGTACAGTTTATTCATTATTTTGTTGGCAAAATATGTATTTAAAAAAGTTAAACTCTAGGTTTAACTTGGAAGTCGCATAGTTCTTCAGATTTGTTCTTTGTTCTAATTAAATATTAATTCAGTTTAAAATGTCTGGAAAAGAGACTTCGTTACTTTAATATGCACTTATTATCTATAAAGCAATAATTATTATTATTAGAGCTGAAACTCATCAATTTTCAATAATAATAAGTATCATAAACCACACAGACTATAACTATTCCCGTCCATTTATTAAAATATAACTAATCGTTACATAAAGCGATATTCACAACTACCCATTATTTGATTCCCATACGTCGGACCAACCTAACTTTTTATCATGGGCCGCGACGCGGCGGTACTATATATTGCAGCACCGTTTTCTAGAAAAGTAAGTAAGTTATCAAAAAAATCACCGAAATAAAAAAGTTTCTTTGATTCTTTGGCTACAACTTTGTCGCTTACTATATACATTTATCTTTAAAAACAAAAAAGTTTTCTCGATCGAGTATTTGTTGCTGCATTTTTACCAAATTTCTTGTCACCAACTTTTTAAAAACAAATTACTTGTAACACGTAATTTTTTTTGCATTTCTGTCATGAAAGTCGTGATAACAAAGGTCTAAATTGGTTCTCCTAAAAATTTCAATTCAATCGGACTTAAACTAAGAGAGATATAGGATGATAATTAAAAAATTTAAAAAAATCCCTAAAATATGAGATTTTTTGGAAATTGTCGATTTTGGACAATTTGGCGATTCCAAATTGTCTGGTGAACTCCAAAATCGGATCCGCCAGGTCGATTTACATAAGAATATATTTTTTTTAGGTGGTTGTTCGCGAGTGTTATAGAGGGTCCTTAAAATGCATCTAAAGATCCATCGTTCTCCTACTAAAACAGTGTTGCCAGAAAAAGATTGACTATCCTATTTCGGGTAAATGCACGCCAGCAGTATAGGCAACCTGAATACATAATGGTAATTGAATTTCTATTATGTATTTCATAATTTTAATTCTTGAATTTCTATTATGTTTTTCATAATTTTAATTCTTGAATTTCTATTATGTTTTTCATAATAGAAATACGTGTATTAAAATTATGAAATACATAATTTTAATTCATTAACAGAATAATTACGGAATTAAAATTTTTGAAGGAAAGATTATTTTTTTTTCTTGATTTTTAAACGATGTTATTAAATACCAAAACGGCGCGCCATAATATGCTACGCTCAGCCTGTATGCAGACGACACTACGATAGCATCGCGCAACGCTTGGCCTCACCTTGTGTTACATCCAGGGACCCGGACCGAAATGAAATTGACGGTTCGGTTCGGTTCCGGTTCTTGTCACATTTAAAAAAATCCGGTCCGGTACGGTTCCGGTTCTTAAAATAAAAGTTCGGTTCGGTCCGGTTCTACCAAATTTTGTTCGGTTCGGTTCAGTTATTTCGGTTCGATTAATTTTTTATAGTAGGTATGTACAGGGTTCCAGGGTTGTTCATTAAAATTACCCACCCCTTATTATCGTTATTGCAAGTTGAAAAAAAAGTTTCAAATAAAAGTTGCGTGGTTATAACTGTTTTTTGTTAAAATGCTATCAAATGTACAGTAGCGTGCAGATTTTCGGGGATACAAAAAAATTATATTTTTTTAAACGGAATACCCTGTATATTTTTACATTTTTATAATATTCTCGTCATTTCAACGATGAATCACACTTGATGTCTAATCTGGATAATAAAGACAGTATTATTCTTTGATAAAGATCTACAGCCACCTGAAAAATCGGGTAGGCGGGCTATTGGGCGGAAAGTGCTCTACATTATGCACATGCGTTGTTAATGTTGAATTACATTTTTTTCTGATTATTCAGAATAAAAATAAATAAAAAACAAAACTACTATCGGAATCTAACCGGGGTTAAACATTAATAAAAAATTTCATTAATTTTTGCATTTATTAGTCCAAAAAAATATTTTTATGTAGCACTTTCCTCCCAATAGCTCCTCCTGAAAAATCCCTTCAAAGTTTTGATGAACCTACCTTCACTTTATTCATCTTTTTTCAGCTGTGTGGTTTTATTATTCAGCTACTTTCAGTCATAAAAACTATGGGGTTCAGTGAGTCTTATTGGTCACGTGAATCAGAGCTATTCCAGCCAACAAAAAAGCTTATAAAAAGGGGGCAAGAACCGAAAAAACCCGAAAAAACCGAAAAAAATCATTTTTATTTCGGTTCGGTACGGTGCGGTTCATAAAAAATATTTTTAATAAAATATCGGTTCGGTTCCGGTTCCGGTCCATCTAAAACATTTCGGTTCCGGTCCGGTTTTCGGTTAATAACGGTTCGGTCCGGGTCCCTGGTTACATCATTTACAAACCCACCTTGACGAACTTGAGGATTGGTTTGTAAAGTGGAAAATTGCGATCAACGCGGAAAAATCAAAGGCAATATTCCTCAAAAAGCGGAGACACGCCCCAAACGGTGCAGTAAATCTATTCGGCGAAAATATTAACTGGCAGCGGTCAGTTAAATATTTAGGGGTTACCTTAGACGTGGGTCTAACTTTCACCGAGCACGTAAAAACAATAATTAGTAAAACCAAACAAGCGCGAGCACGCCTATCACCCCTTATAGGGAGGAGAAGCAAACTAAACATCAAAACAAAATTAAGACTAATCAATTCAATAATAATACCGTTAATTACCTACGCCTCACTCGCGTGGGGACAAACGTGCAGGACAAATAGGAAAAAACTCCAAAGTCAGCAAAATATCTGTTTACGGGTGGCCACAAACCTACCTTGGTATGTGGCCAACCGTTGGATATTCAGGGATCTAAAATCCGACAGGGTTTTAGACACTCTGAATGCCCGAGCAGAACGGATGTTCGGCGACCTGCGGACACACCCCAACCTAGAGCTCAGGGAGCTCCTCGAATACGATGCAAACAACCACGGTAAACACGCGAGGCCGAGAAGGCAATTAACGAGAATATAAGTTTGGTTCTACTAAATTTGACGATAATTAAAATATCCCATCGCATAGATATGCGGCAACAAACATCCCGGCTTCTGAACCACTCCTTCTTCCTTTCTTCCGCGCGTTAAAAACAAAAACTAAAATGGAGAAATCCAACCAAAAAAAAAAATAAAAAAAAAATCAAAAACGGAGTTGTGTACTCCATCAAAAAAAATAAAAAAAAATAAAAAGGAGCTCGCTCCACAAAAAAAAATATCTTTTTCAGAAACCGTGACAAAAAAGTACAGTTCGTTGTTTAAATTTATACAAATTATTTCTAATAATGTGTTTTAAGTTTTAGGCGGACTTTACAGAGAAGACAATACATGACAAACTGACAAAGCACACACAAAGCGACAGGACAAACAGACGATGTAAAAGGGATCGAGGCTTCGGTCGTCCCTAAGACAAAAAATTCAGAGGACAAGCCAGGCATCCACCAATGCCCAATGGGGTGGAATACGGCGCAGCCAAGGATTAGAGACGATAATGACGACCAGGGGACTTAGGTCCTTAAATGCAACCCTGCGATATGCTCACAATAGCGGGCATGTCGGGGGGAGAACCTGGGGGAGGAGGCAGGGGACTTGGGGATCAAGTGCCGATTAGGTACAATATCCTCTTGGCTCGGGGTCATTAGGTGTGTGTGTGTGTGACTCCGGAAAATAGCTGCGATTTGGACCTGTGATTTTTAAGGAGCAGACTGACTCAAAACTCCGCTAAAACCTAAAACCCAGTCACAACACATCTCAATTTTTGAGGACATTATGAGTATGAGGCGCCGTTTGGGACAAAATACAACTATAAAAAAACCATATATATAAATAATATTGCACAATATATAGGAAAATTCCATAGATAAGACTTCTAATTACACTAACTACATCAATGGAATGAGGGCGCTAGCTATACGTTCACCGATTGCGACGTGTAATATAAGTAGATTCATAAATGCAGTGTTGCCGTTGACAATCTGTGGGAAATTATTCTTGGTCCAAGGCTTATGTCCTTGCCAGTGTTGCCAATCTGCGGGTAATTCTGATTTTCGGGTATTTTCCTGCTTTGTGGGTATTCTAGCGGGTATTTCAATTTTGCGGGTAAAATTTGGGTATTTCCTTCCATCTTCATCTCATGTCAATTATTCACTGTTTTGTGGGAGTGAGGCCACTTCAACTTAACATAAATATTACCGCTACAGCTATCTTATTTCTCAAAAAATACATAAAATTAGTAATTGGTTTATATTGAACACACTTGGCAACACTCTTATACCCGATTGCACCAATGAATTTAAGGAATCCTTAACACTAAGCAACCCATAAAATCTTAATTTTTGTTGCACCAACGTTATGGAATGCTTATACTCTTCTTAAAGCTTGATTTGCCAAGCATTTGTCAGCGATCATTTAAAACTGTCCTTTAGCAAAGAAGCGAAGTTTTTAGGTTATATTTTAATTTATAGTATTTGTTTAATTCGTGTGCATAGAACCACAGAATTATATTACATAGAATGCTAATGCTACCTCTTAAATTGAAGCAGCACGCGACGTATTTGAACCTTCTGAGTTGCGCAGTATTGTCCCTAGCAGATTGCAATTTCGAACAAGCGTGTGTTCGCAGTTTAAATTTACGTAAGACAGGGGCGGATTAAGCTTACATTTTTAATCAGTACATGTTATAGATGGATAAAACCATAAACAAATATAATGAAACACAAATTGTTTAATAATTATTATTTTCTATTATGAATGCAGTCTTAATACCAGTATTAATGTTTTCCAAAATCATTTTATAGGATTGTTTACTTACTTGAAGTAGCTAATACCCGGCATTTTCCCTTTGTTGGGGCACGAAATTACCATACAAGCACTCATAGTCTTTTTATTTGCTATTATTACCCCAGTTATTTGTCCAAATAGTAAACCAAACTAAAACTGTGCTTAATAAATCAAATTTGCACTAAGAAATCCACATTTAATAATAATCACAAAGGAGAGCGGGAATATGAATACGGAATACGGATCTGGACGCTTGACATTGAAATCAACATGAAGTTTACAGTGTTGCCACAGTATTTTGAAACGTAAGTTGATTTCCTGATTTTAAGATTTTAATCCAAATCAGGAAGTCTTCAACAAACAATACCAAATTCATATGTATTGGCATCACTGCAACTAAAAAATAGTTAAACTGAGCATTAGCATCATTGTCCGGTAGACAACTCTTGGCACACTTTGGCCTATGGAAACTGCTATATCTTTAGCTATCTAGAAATATATTATATTATATATATCTGTGCATAAAACTGGTAGAATTGGTTGAAGTAGGTGTACCCAGACAAATGTATGTACGATCAAATTACTTTAAGGAAATGGATCCTATTGGATTTTTTAAAAGGTTTAGGCAAACAAAAGAAAATGTTTTAAATATTTTGACTCTGATAGAAGACTAGCTAGAATATCCCCATAATAGGTAAATGAATACTGACAGCTGATAAAGGACATTAGCAGCATTGTTTCATTAGTAGTGAAATTAGCAATTCGTTTTTTTCTTTTATTTTGGGTAAAAATCGTCTCATTTTCACTCATCGTGAACTTGAAAAGTTTCAAGTTTAAACATGGATAATTCAAAAGTGAGGTTAGTTAATGGTAGATGCTCTTCTTTTCACTTTTCCAAAGCATGTCCAACATTTAAAAAGGAAAATGTACCATATTCTTACAACGTTGTCAAGTGTAAAAGCTTTAAGAAGTGATGGCAAGCAAATAATAAATTAAGAACTTCTTAACTTTATGGATCCCTTAGCTATTCCTTGCTTAAATATATGTTGGTGCCATCGACCCTAAAACATAATTCAAGTTAGATATCAAAATAAAATAGAAAATAGCCCTGGCAGCTGAGGCCTCAAAAAGTAAAAAGATTATTTAATTTTTGCGCATGTTGCAATTTGTGATTTAATCTGAGGCGTCTGTTGTATACATTAAAATAAAACTTTATAACCAACTGACAATTTCAAATTGTAAGTGGGTAAAATGCGGGTATTTTGGAATTCGATGCGGGTAAAATCGCGTAATTTGGGGCAAAGTTGCGGGTATTTCGGTGATTTGTCGATAACTGCTTTCTTTCGACCATGTTCCTGGAATCAAAACGCGTTATGTTCCAGAATCATGTTCTTTCGAGCAAATTTGCATTGTGATTCATCCCCACTCCACTTTGGATCATGATCAGTAATCCCTTTTCCCCCCTGAAACATTGAAAATGTATGATTGACAGATCCAAATCAATGTTTTCTAACCTCAAAAAAGATAAAACAGAGGACAATTAATAAAAGTATTTTTAAAATGAAAGTTTTAAACATATACATATGATCCGGAAAAAAATATTACTGCATCGTTTAACCTAAGCGAGGAAGATTATGAATGTGCCATCTCATGGCGATGAAGCTCTAAGAGCTCTTCCTTGGTTATTTGGTGAAATTATTCATTATTATACATAAAAAAATCAGTAAAGAAACCATTATATATTCTATAAATTGCATAACCTAAATTTGCATAGCTGCTGATTGACAAGTAGGGACTGTTCTTTCGTCTTTTGATAGGTGAACATGTTCTTGTAATCAAAACGGTAAAACTGAAACATGATTTGAAGATCATGATCCTAAATAATTGGCGAAAGAAAACGTTCATTGGCAACACTGGTCCCTGCTAAAAAGAAGTCTAACCTCCAATAATTTTAACATTTATAATTCGTTATGTTATTGAATATTTTATGGAGCGTATAGGAGGGCAATCTCTAATGGACAACACCATAGAGAAACAACACGTTTAAAATGTGGTCAACATTTTATACGCAACTAATGGTACATAAAATAACCGACGCGGCACTGACGATCGTATGTTGAAAAACTGTTTGTGGATTGATTAAATCCACAATCTCAAATAACGTTTTTTATTTAATGAGCCACCCAATTTTTATAAAATACATATCTTTTAAAAGTTTACGTAATGAATTAAAATTATTATTTGAAAAAAAGTCAAATTAAATGTCAAAACTCGCTTAAACTGTCATCAACAGCGCCACCAACTGGCTTCCAAAATCGGGCCACTTTTTATAACGTTGACACACACACACACACCTAATGACCCCGAGCCAAGAGGATATTGTACCTAATCGGCACTTGATCCCCAAGTCCCCTGCCTCCTCCCCCAGGTTCTCCCCCCGACATGCCCGCTATTGTGAGCATATCGCATATCAACGTTGAGATGTGCCTCCTTCTATACACTCCATAGAATATTTACTGTCAAAATATTTAACGGGAAATTAAGTTATTCATCGACTATATAATTGGAGATTTATTTGTCGTTGGTGAAACCGGGCATGAGTCTAGTTATGCGACCATTGTTCATTGTTGCCCCTGAGACAAAAAGTTTGTACTTTGTTGTGTTGTCGTATTAAATATTTTACCTGTAATCAAATGTAAGAAACCGTAAAAAGGAATATGCCTGTAGGAATCCGGAGTATTTTTCTCTTTTATGATAAATTTTAAATTTAAACTGGCCAAATTCCCAATGACTGTGAAGGCCATTAGGCTTTGGATGAAAAGTCAGAAAACTAAGGTTAGTTTTATTCAGTCGATCGATGGAAGTAGAAAAAAGCCCAAATGGAAAAGAAATGGAGATGAAAAAACTAGAATGTTTTGAAACAAATTTGACGGAAATTAAACTTGAACCTCTATCACTTTCTGAAGTAGAAATCCAGAAAGTTGAAGAAACTTATTGTTTGATGCTTCGGGAAAATAGTTACGAAAAAGAGAAATCTAATATTGAAACTGATATTCCAGATATTAATAATGAAGAAATTGAGATTAAAGAAGAAAATTTAATAGAAGTTAAGTTTGAACCTTTAATGTCTGAAGTAGAAATTCAGAAAGTTCAAAAAGCATATTGTTCGATGGTCAAAGAAGATAGTTACAAAAAAGAGAAATGTAATAGTAAAACTGAAATTCTAATACTCAATACTGAAACAGATTTGGATTTTGGGAAAGATCACTGTGTTAAAGAAAATCTAAACAAGATTTTTCGAAAAAAGACAATTTATCATTGCCCAATTTGTCAAAAACGTAAGTTTTTTTTAATATTTTTATAGTTATAAAAAATTGTTGTATTTTAGATTTCTCATCTTTAAAATTAAGATTAAAACATTTTAATGACCACTTTAAAAAACGTTCTGTAACTTGTATTTTTTGTGGAAATGAATCAAACGGAAAATTCCAATTTTGGAACCATTATATGGTTCATTTTGTAAAAATTAAATGGAAACAATTAGATTTAGGGACTGAGACTATCAAATCTGCTGCAAGAATTTATAGTGGTAGAAAAATTCAGTCTGGAGAAAAAGGAAAAAAGTTTTTGAATTTGACAAATAATTTTAATAACAAAATGCTTTATAAGTGTAATATTTATTTTAAAGAATTTTCTTATAAGTTTAATTTTAACACTCATTTAAAAATTCACACTGGTGAGAAATCTTTTAAATGTGAAATTTGTCTCAAACAATTTACTCAGAAAGATACTTTGGAAAATCATTTAAAAATTCACACTGGTGAAAATTCTTTTAAATGTAAAATTTGTCAAAAACAATTGTTCCAAAAAAGTAGTTTGAAAAGCCATTTAAAAATTCACACAGGTGAGAAATCTTTTAAATGTGAAATTTGCCAAAAACAATTTATTCACCAAAGTCATTTGAAAATCCATTTTAAAATTCACACTGGTGAGAGATCTTTTAAATGTGAAATTTGTCAAAAACAATTTATTCAGAAAATTCATTTGGAAATCCATTTAAAAATTCACACTGGCGAGAAATCTTTTAAATGTGAAATTTGCCAAAAACAATTCTCTCAGAAAGGTAGTTTGAAAAGACATTCAAAAATTCACACTGGTGAGAAATCTTTTGGATGTGAAATTTGTCAAAAACAATTTATTCGGAAAAGTAGTTTGAAAAGCCATTTAAAAATTCACACTGGTGAGAAATCTTTTAAATGTGAAATTTGTCAAAAACAATTTATTCAGAAAATTCATTTGGAAACCCATTTAAAAATTCACACTGGTGAGAAATCTTTTAAATGTGAAATTTGTCAAAAACAATTCTCTCACAAAAGTAGTTTGAAAAGACATTTAAAAATTCACACGCGTGAGAAATCTTTTAGATGTTAAATTTGTCAAAAAAAATTCATTCAGAAAAGTAATTTGAAATTCACTTTGGTAAAAAGCTGTTCAACCCAACCATATAGTGGCAAAAATAAACAGTTTAGTTATGCTTTTCTTAAAAAAAATTATAATAACTAAAATTAAAACATCAATGTGCTACTGTATTATTATTTAGTATTAAGACTTTTTCTTCGTTGTAAATATATAGAGCTGAATATTGTTATACTTAAGCAAAAAAATATATATATTTAATACTGTAAGATATTTACACGCTAGTTTACCCCCTATGAGTAAACATTGACATTCTAGAAGTTCTAATAACTAAATTGTAGTATTTTAATTAAGTTTATAATGTGCAGGAATTCATGTATTAAAATCCCTTTTAAAATTTATAAACTATAGGATGTAATTTATTTAAATAATATTGTCCTTATTGTTTAGTAACTTTATTTGTTATGGTTAATTTTAATTGTTAACAGAGCTATGACACCAGCAGTTAAAGCACTCAACAACAAAAAAATGTTTACATTTTACTTATCATTGAGTTTGATGAGTTTAGATTTCTGTAGATTATAATTAGTTACAGTAATCAAAATAATTTCTTATAAAAACGTTCATTTGTATGATACAAAAAGAAAATGATGGATTTTCTGTAACATATCTTGTAAATTTGTACCTACTCAAAACAGAAATTCTTTGACCCATCATTGACTCTTTATATGATATTTTTGTAAATATAAATTTGTTGTTTGTTATTATTTGTGATAATTTTGGAATAAACATTTTAATGCTTTTCTGTATTATTATTCCCTATACATATACTATGAAGTACTGATTCATTTAAAAATAAAATGAAAACAGTAACTTAATTGAACTGTAAAGCGAGAAATGTACTAAATTAACATTTTTGTCATCTTTTTAAAATATTTATTTTATATATTGTAATAAAAAAGGTTCTAGAATTTTAATTTTACATTGAATTTTTTTCCACAAAATACAAGTTATAGAATGTTTTTTAAAGTGCTCATTGAAATGTTTTAATTTTGATTTTAAAAATGAGAAATCTAAAATACAACAATTTTTTTAAACTAAAAATTAAGAAAAAAAAACAACTTACATTTTTGACAAACTGGGCAATGATAAATTTTCTTTTTCTTAAAAAACTTCTTTAGATCTTCTTAACACATTGATCTGTTCCAAAATCCAGTTCTGTTTCAGTATTTTGAATTTTAGTTTTAGTATTACATTTCTCTTTTTCTCTTCTTGGACCATCGAACAATATGCTTCTTGAACTTTCTGAATTTCTACTTCAGACATTAAAGGTTCAAACTTAACGTCTATTAAATTTTTTTCTTTAATCTCAATTTCTTCATTATTAATATCTAGAATATCAATTTCAATTTTATATTTCTCTCTTTTGTGAACATCTTCTTGAAGCATCAAACGATAAGTTTCTTCAACTTTCTGGATTTCTACTTCAGAAAGTGATAGAGGCTCAGGTTTAATTTCTACCAAATATCTCCATTTTTTGTTTTTGGGCTTTTTTCTTTATCTTCGATCACTACTCTTCAATGCAATGTAATATACCGTTAATATACTATATCCACTTGACTCCAAAGAATATATTATTCTTTGCTTGACTCGACTGAATTGTGAATTGTCTGAATTTAACTTGAAAAAAACTTAACATATTTTTCTTCTTTCTCCATAGTTCATTGTCACCACAGTCTTTGGGTATTTGGCCCTGTGCAATTAAAAATTTTCAATAAATGGATAGGAATACTCCGAAGAAAGTCTGGATTCCTACATACATACAGGGTTACTAGTAACCCTGCATACATATTCCTTTCTACGGTTTCTTACATTCAATTGCAGTTATAGTCTATTCAAAACAAAAACCCTTAGATCATATACTCTATTCCAATTCTTTTTGCAACTCAGTTGGCGGTGGTAGAGTGCTCTAAATTTCGCCCTCTATATTATTATATAACTGTCACCGCATGTAAAAATTTCAGGTTAAGTATTTTGCAGTGTTGCCAATGACAAATCAACAAAATACCCGCAACTTTGAAGACGCCCAAAATACCCGATTTTACCCGGGTGGAATTCCAAAATACCCCCATTTTACCTAGGACTTACAATTTGAAGTATTTGTTAGAGGTTTTCTCCCCTGCGCCTCCGTTGGGTAGACTTTTCGTTCGGCGCCAATTACTAAAAAAATGTTATGTGTGAAGACTAATAGCGAATTCCATTGGTAAAACTGGTGCGCACTGGGTGCATAATATGTATTCTATTTTGAAAACTGGTGGAGGGTTTTGTATTCCATTGGGGAACTGGTGCATTCGAATTCGAACTCAGTGCAACATTTTCAGCACGATCTCCATGAGGTCGTGCGAAGTTATAGTGCAATTGTGAATATGGCGGGATTATCAAAAGGTACTAAATTGCTAGTGGCATTATCCTTCATCTTCAAGTAATGATGAGGAAATGATATACCAAGTAATGAAGTAGAGGAGAATAGATATCAAAATGTTTTCAATAATTTGAAAAATTTACATACCTACTTAATTATTGTTAATTTAAATATTTCATCACTATCATCAAGCGGTAATGTTACGTTAATGATTTCATTATTCAGTTGAAATGCAATCTCATGTATTCCTGAATTAGTCATTCATTTTTTAAATGTAAATAAAAATAACAGCAACCTTATATCCTTCTCGCACGAAAATAAATCAACCGAACCCAAGATTATGGAACGCCATACTACTTTTAATATTCTTTGCGTTAATATTTGGAAAAAATTATATTGCATGTAAAAAAAATCGGCTGTGTCACCCCAGAACTTTCCCGGCTCGACCGTAGAGAATATGTTATTTATTATTATTATTTTAATTACAAATTACAAAATACTAACATTACAATAATTTATGGAACACATTAAAAACAGCGAGCCGATGGTGTATATAGTCTACCGAATTGATATTTCAATGTTGATAATGACATAAGCTGCGCATGCGCACGTTGTATATCACACTGCAACAACTATGATCTCCTAAAATGAAGTGTGAAAACTATTGGGAATTCGGGAAAAATTTTCATACAATAATTGTAGGGAATTTTATGATTTACAACTTTGCACTGAAACATTTTGCACTTAAGAGCATAATTTACCTCCAATTTTAAAAAAATGGAAAATTTTAAATGTGTATTTTTCTCGCCATCTAACGGCGAAACTATTAGGAATCCTATAAAAAGTTAAACATAAAAGTTAAAGAAAATTTGATGGTTTACAACTTTGAACAAGAAAATTTTGCCCTAAAATGCTTTGTTTATCCTCAAAATCAAGAAAAACTAGATTTGTTACGCGCCCTCTAGTGGCGCAACTATTGGAAATTCTAGAAAAAGTTTCAGACAAGAGTTGTAGAGAATTTTATGCTCTAAAACTTTATACTACAACATTTTGCATTTAAGTGTATTATTTGTCCTCAAAATCAAGAAAAACTAGAGAAAACATACATGCCCATTGGAAATTCTAGAAAAAGTTTCAGACAACAGTTGTAGGGAATTTTATGCTCTAAAAGTTTATACTACAACATTTTGCACTTAAGTGTATAGTTTGTCCTTAAAATTTAAAAAAAGTAAAAAATTGTTACATCTGTGCATTTTATCAGTGTCTGTCTTGAGGACCTTCTACTCTACCAATTATCTAATGGTCGTATTCTAGGCACACACCGACCCTCCATACCAAATTTCAGCTTGATTGGTCAAACGGTTCGGCAGTTATCGTGGAAGATTACACACAGACAGACCATACGCTGGAAATGGTTTCAATCTTCTTGGGGGACCTCAAAATGGATATTTCCATCGATATCTCGATTTTTTTTTGCTCGTTCACCTTACTTTCTCTTTGATGGGTCCGGGAAAGTAAAAATAGTTCTTAATATTTAATATTTGTTAACCATGACTTATTCATTAGTTTTTTTACTTTCCCGGACCCATCAAAGGGAAAGTAAGGTGAACGAGCAAAAAAAAATCGAGATATCGATGGAAATATCCATTTTGAGGTCCCCCAAGAAGATTGAAACCATTTCCACCGTATGGTCTGTCCCTAATAGCACACAACGTCCTTGGGACGTACAATTTATGTCCATTTAATGTCGGAACGTCCATGGACTTAATATGTATGTCCTGTGGATGTTTGTTTTTGGACAGTATTAAGACGTCCACGATATATATCCATTATTTGTACAATTTATGTACAATGTCCATACCGGATATCCAGTAGTTGTCCGTGATGGATATAATATAACATATCCATACCATAATCTTAAAACAGTCCCTCGCCGACTTAATACAGGCAATGTCAAAAACATGTCCGGGACAGACGCCTAAGAGTGGTCCTCACTCGACATAATATGGACCAAAAGTAAAGCTCCGCCTGAAAGATGGAGACACTTGCGCTGATGCTTCTTAGACACCACGAATAGTATGGTATATCGCGATTTAAAACATCCTATTAAGTCTGCTCCGAGCTCGCTCAACGAGCATAAACGGTGGCTATTATTCACGTAGATGAAGTTTCCGACACGAGCAGGTGTTGAAATAACAATTTCACAATTACAATTGAACTGGTGTGAATAATATAACAAAAAAAAAATCACTTTCTCTGACGTCCACTGTACCAAAATAGGACGTTCTGTGAATGTCCCAGGGGGATATCCAATGGATGTCCGCGGCGGACGTTCGAATTCAGTTCAAAGTTGTGACATTAGTGCGTCCCTCGGACGTCCATAGAACGTCCAGTGTACCAGAAAAGGATGTCCGGAATGTCCGAAGAGGACGTCCTATGGATATCTGTAGGACTACTTTGTGTTATTAGGGGTCTGTGTGTAATCTTCTACGATAACTGCCGAACCGTTTGACCAGTCAAGCTGAAATGGACGGTCGGTGTGTGTCTAGAATCCGACCATTAGATTTTGGTTTAAATTGGTACAGTAGAAGGTCCTCAAGACCGATATTGATTAACTGCACATGTAACAATTTTTTACTTTTTTTAAATTTTATGGACAAACTATACACTTTAGTACAAAATGTTGTAGTACAAAGTTTTATAGCATAAAATTCCCCACAACTTTTGTTTTAAACTTTTTCCAGAATATCCAATAGTTGCGCCACTAGAGGGCGCGTAAAAAATGTGCCTGTAGGTTTTCTCTAGTTTTTCTTGATTTTGAGGACAAACATTACACTTTAGTGCAAAATGTTGTAGTACAACGTTTTAGAGCATAAAATTCCCTACAACTTTGTCTTAAGCATTTTCCTGAATTTACAATAGTTGCGCCACTAGAGGGCGCGTAAAATATGTGCACGTATGTTTTCTCTAGTTTTTCTTGATTTTGAGGACAAATAATACACTTTAGTGCAAAATGTTGTAGTACAAAGTTTTAGAGCATAAAATTCCCTACAACCCTTGTCTGAAACTTTTTCTAGAATTTCCAATAATTGCGCCACTAGAGGGCGCGTAAAAAATGTGCATGTATGTTTTCTCTAGTTTTTCTTGATTTTGAGGACAAACAATGCAATCTAGTGCAAAATTTTCTGTTTCAAAGTTGTAAAGCATCAAATTTTCTTTAAATTTTATGTTTAACTTTTTATCGAATTCCTGATAGTTTCGCCGCTAGATGGCGAGAAAAATACACATTTATAATTTTCCATTTTTTTTTTAAATTGGAGGTAAATTATGCTCTTTAGTGCAAAATGTTTCAGCGCAAAGTTGTAAAACATAAAATTCCCTACAACTGTTTTCACACATGATTTTAGGAGATCCTAATTGTAGCAGTGTGATATACAACGTGCGCATGCGCAGCTTATGTCAACAACATTGAAATATCAATTCGGTAGACGTGTATTCACCATCGGCTCGCTGTTTTGAATGTGTTCCATAAATTATTCTAATGCTTAGTATTTTGTAATTAAAATAATAATAATAAATAACATATTCTACACGGTCGAGCCGGGAAAGTTCTGGGCTGATACAGCCGATTTTTTATTTCCCAAGGTTACTTTAATTTATAATTTACAATACTTTGTTGCATATTGCTTAATTTTTGGAATATTTTTACGTGCTTTGTTTAATTTTTATTATACTTTAATATGTCATATTTAATTTTTAATATACTTTGATGTTTGTGAATTATCTTTTTTATTATCTTCTGAATAAAACGAGATATAGAGCTTGTGACTTGTCTCTCAGAGTCTTCTAGAGCATGGCGAGAGGAAGAAAAAAAAGGGTTATGTTTTGCATTTGTCAAAAAAAATAGGTTACGGGCATATATTTCCAAAGCTGCAGCAGAAGCACCAATTTCCTTAAGAAACAGATGATTTGATATATATATACTCTCGAAATTTGAACCACCAACACAGTTCTTTCGTGATTTGGAAACAAAGAGTGACAGCTGACAGCGCACGCCGGTTGACTTATGACGTCGTCTTCTCTTTGCAATAATTCTCTTATCACTTTTTATGAAAATATACTCTTAGGGTGTGCATATTTTTATTAAACTTGGTTCCTTGATATAATGATTTTATAGTATATTAATTGTTGCATCCTTATTTTTAAGTTTAATAATGTATTTAAATTGAAAAGATCTTAAAGATCTAGTAGCGAAGCGACATGTTTCGGCTCAGATTGCCATCTTCAGGCGCTAAAATTACAAAAGTGCTATCATGAGTACAATATTTTGAATTAGAATTTAAAAAACTTACAATGCTTTGGAAATTAATTAATTATGGTAATTAAGTTATACTAAGTGGTATGAAACTAAACAAAATTGTAAAATTTATTGCATATATATAAATTGATTTTTTTTAAACCTTGAGTCAAAGTCTCAATAAAATTATATTTCTCAGATTAAATAGTTATTTGTTTAACTAGGCAGAGAAAGTAACAGATTTACTGCCGCGGCTAGCATTTCATTGCTGAGGCAATGAAACTCCAAGGCAGTAAATCTGATTCTCTGCCGTGTGAAACATATTATTTTTTCTCCGATAGTATAGTATAGTGCCGCACAACCACTCCGAAACCCGTCTATTAGAGCGTTTTCACACGGAGCAATATGTTGCAGCAATAAAAAGTTGTAATATCGCTTTACATCTAAAATACATGCATTTAAATGAGCCGTCTTCACATGCAACGCGATGCGATAAATTTATAGCAGCAATATTACCTCTCTAGGTAGTGAGTTTTCAATGAATAAACACGTTTTAGGGTCCCTAGAATACGATTTTAATATTTTCGCAATGATATCTGTGTGTGTGTGTGTGTGTGTGTGTGTGTGTGTGTGTGTGTGTGTGTGTGTGTGTGTGTGTGTGTGTGTGTGTGTGTGTGTGTGTGTGTGTGTGTGTGTGTGTGTGTGTGTGTGTGTGTGTGTGTGTGTGTGTGTGTGTGTGTGTGTGTGTGTGTGTGTGTGTGTGTGTGTGTGTGTGTGTGTGTGTGTGTGTGTGTGTGTGTGTGTGTGTGTGTGTGTGTGTGTGTGTGTGTGTGTGTGTGTGTGTGTGTGTGTGTGTGTGTGTGTGTGTGTGTGTGTGTGTGTGTGTGTGTGTGTGTGTGTGTGTGTGTGTGTGTGTGTGTGTGTGTGTGTGTGTGTGTGTGTGTGTGTGTGTGTGTGTGTGTGTGTGTGTGTGTGTGTGTGTGTGTGTGTGTGTGTGTGTGTGTGTGTGTGTGTGTGTGTGTGTGTGTGTGTGTGTGTGTGTGTGTGTGTGTGTGTGTGTGTGTGTGTGTGTGTGTGTGTGTGTGTGTGTGTGTGTGTGTGTGTGTGTGTGTGTGTGTGTGTGTGTGTGTGTGTGTGTGTGTGTGTGTGTGTGTGTGTGTGTGTGTGTGTGTGTGTGTGTGTGTGTGTGTGTGTGTGTGTGTGTGTGTGTGTGTGTGTGTGTGTGTGTGTGTGTGTGTGTGTGTGTGTGTGTGTGTGTGTGTGTGTGTGTGTGTGTGTGTGTGTGTGTGTGTGTGTGTGTGTGTGTGTGTGTGTGTGTGTGTGTGTGTGTGTGTGTGTGTGTGTGTGTGTGTGTGTGTGTGTGTGTGTGTGTGTGTGTGTGTGTGTGTGTGTGTGTGTGTGTGTGTGTGTGTGTGTGTGTGTGTGTGTGTGTGTGTGTGTGTGTGTGTGTGTGTGTGTGTGTGTGTGTGTGTGTGTGTGTGTGTGTGTGTGTGTGTGTGTGTGTGTGTGTGTGTGTGTGTGTGTGTGTGTGTGTGTGTGTGTGTGTGTGTGTGTGTGTGTGTGTGTGTGTGTGTGTGTGTGTGTGTGTGTGTTTGGATGGATGTTGTACGATAACTCATAAACTACCATAGAGAAATAATAAGCAGAGTGACATTTCCAATACAAGCTACTGTCATCAAATTTAATGCGCGAACTATAGCGACATCCTTGGCAACGAGCGCGAAACACACACTCTAAAATTACTCAGTCGGTAATGTAGAGTGCGTGGTTTATATAAATCTAGGCGGTAAATTTGTAATTGCAGTGTGAATTTTATAATAAATGAAAAAAAACATATAAATACATTATTTATATTATATTACCAAATTTGCATACATAATTACTATTTTGCTACAAATAAACAATTACCGTCAAACGGGGTAAAGTCGATCAAAAATAACAGTTTTTTTAGCATAGCGCCTAAACGATTTAATTTTTTCAAAAGAAATTAAAAATGAAGATACCTTAAACATTCAGCAATTTAATGAACCCATTATCATTTTTTTATGTTTTACCATTTAATTTTTATTTTGTCTTTAAGGGTGATCGACTTTACCCCACATATTGGCTAAAGTCGATCACCTATTTAAAAGCCATGAAAAATCGACTTTATCGTTTTAAAAGGTAAAGTCGATCAACAAACATTGAAAAAAAAAGCCACCATGTCTATTTTTTTTAATTTTAGGACAATAAATCAATCAAAAAAATAGAAAAATGCTTCTTTATTTAATGTTTTTTTACAAAAAACAAAAAATAATAGAAAAATAGGAACAAAACATAATCACAAATTCTTAGATCAATAAAAAATACAACAAAAAATATAAAATTCTTAACTGTACAAAAGAAATCATTTAAACTTATTCCAGAAGATCTTGTTCTTCTTCGCGTAAATGAAAGGTGTGCCTTCCACGTTTTTCTCCCTTCAAATTAACTTTTCTTTTAATCTGCTTAAACGTAATTATCGATAGGTCCGGAATTTGCGGATAAACAAAAAACATATCTTTGTTTGACTCCTTCTTGCGCATTGTATTTACAGTTAGTTCTTTGTCTGAAATAGTTTCAATTTTGGCAATAAAATGTCTGTCTCTTTTATTCGTTTTAAATTTTACTAATACGTAGTCGTTTGTGATAAAAACTTCAGAATTTTGATTTTCTGCAAAGCTCTCGTTTAGGGTAGAGGGTTCTCCTATTTCGTAATCTTCAGTAAATGACTTCTCTGATTCCGCAACCTCTAAATCCGTCTTTTTTTCTGACTCAATATCACTTATGTCCCTATTTTGAGCTTGTCCATGTTCTTCTTCTGATTCGCTGTAATTTGTCTTCCGTCTTTGCCTTTTGGTTTTGATGTTTTGTGATTCAGCTATTAACAGATCCGATTTCCCTATGCTCTTTCCAGCAGGTACATTCAATTTTTTTCCTCGTTTTACAGTCTTCGTTGGACCCGTCCGAAGTTGTTCAAGATGATCTACTATAGCATCTGTCCATGATGTTTCAATTGTATCGTCAACTGTTTTACGTGGAATTTTCTTAAGTACAGCTTCCGGATTGAATGGAACAATGCCACATGCCTTGAACCCTGCAATAGAGTTGGCTTGAGATTTGAGACCAACAGACTCCACAGCATCCTTAAGAAGCTTTGGAAATAATGTTTTGGGAAGTACTCCTCTATTCCTTAACTTCCAAGTTTCTAATATCTTTCTCCATGCCGCCTTAAGAGGTCGGAAATAAACTACATCCAAAGGTTGTAGCAGGTGTGTCGAATTGGGTGGCAGCAGGATAAATCTAATATTATTATTTTCGCATTCCTGTATCACACTAATAGTGACGTGGCTACTTAAATTATCTCCAACTAAAATTTTATCTCCATCTAGCTTTTTAAAATGCGGCAAAGCAATAGAATATAACCAGTCTTCAAAGATGGTGGAATCAAACCACCCGCTTAGAGTGCGATTGTTTCTGGCACCTTCTATACCCCCTTCAGTCCACCCCACATACGAATGTTTTGCCTTATAGACAATGTATGGTGGAAGCATTGTGCCGTCTCCTGATATCGCGAACATCACCGTGGTGCTAGTTTTCGTGCTATCTATGGCCCTATGTGCATGTTTGGTGCCCTTTTTTAAGACGACTTTCACAGCGCCCGGGTCATCTACGAAATTTGTTTCCTCATAATTAATAATATTAGAAGATGGAATATCCTTGACAACATCTTTTAAATTTCTGAAATAATCTTCCACTAACTCGTAACTTAACGCTGCTCGAACCCGTTTTGTATTTTCTGCCAGTTTTATGGTAAGATTGGGATTTCGCCCTATAAAGCCATTAAACCAGTCTGTTCCAGGTAAGTTCTCTTTAAACCTTGGTTCTGTCAATCCACGCTTTGTTAAATATTGCTTAACGATATGTCTAATGTCGATAGGTTTTAAAGGAAATCCCCAATTAGCGCAAAGTTGCAGGCCTTCAGACAACATTTTTTCCTCGTTTGCATTTAGAGCAGACGGTCTCCCATACTTAAGCTGATGTCGTCCGTGACAATGGTCATTAAGTGTCGAGTAAGGGACGGCAAATTGCTGAGCGGCAGCCCTCATTGACATTTTTTTTTGTTTTACCGCCGCCACTGCCCTCTGAACAAATACTTCATTATAATTTTTGTTCCCCCGGGGTCCCAATTTTTTTTATATTGTCGAGGCATCTGAAAACAAACCAAGAGAATAATATAAACATAAAATGACTCCCTCACTAAACAGGAAATGGCCATATGCTTGGCAACACTGTACAGATCGTTCTCTGTACGTTAGTTTACTTCACAAACAAGCATAACCTAAAATATTGCTTTTAAAATTAAAAATTAAAAACATATTTCTAAAACTGCGAAAGTGATCGAAATTACCCCTCAACAATATGGATTTCTTTTAAAAATATCCAGTATATCTTTAAAAAAATTAAATTTTAATGTTAGTTTTGTTTATTCGCATTCACAAATAACTACATTTTCCCGTATATTTACGAATTCGTTCCCTCCGTGCAAGCTCTTAGCTGTGGAATCAATCGTTTTCGCATGTTTCAATTTTAGCCAATTTTAAACCTTTCATAAACACATTTTTCTACACGTACTTACCTTATTTATCGCTAAACGTTCCGCACTCGAGCACAACTACACTCTTAACTCAACCGATGGATACCTCAGATAAAGGAACTACTAGATATGCCCTGTATATCTAATGTCATTTACAAAATTTAAGCCAACATCTAGCCCTCTCTCTCGGCAAAGTTTGTGGGCGAGGGACGTGAGACGCGCAGAAAAATCTTGTGCAGAGGACGAAATCAACAATAAAAATTGACGTGATGTATTAGACAGTGGCGACGCGAAGAATTATAACTTTTTATTTATTTTAGCAAAAAAATAGAAAATTAAAATTGGGTATTTTACATGTTATTGTAACAAAGTTACTAAATCCGGCTAATTTTTAAAATCAGAAAAGCATTAATTATTCTATCTCCGTTATTAATAATCGTACGACCTCCATTCTTTTTTCAAAAATCTGCTTTTAATATCATCTAGACATTTGTTTAACCCTTTTTGACGCGTCGACACCCCTTTCACCCTTAAAACTATACCGCTATCGGAACCATCGAGTCCTCCCTTCTACACCGTATGCAGCAACGGTCGATTAAAAATCAATACCGCTATTGAACGCGATATTGAATCGGCGTTCAGTCCAGCGTTGCCAACCCTACCGATTTTTCGGTAGATCTACCGATTTAGGAACTAATCTACCGATATACCGATTTGCGACCTGATCTACCGATTTTTATTGATTTTTAGATTGTTACACTATTTTATATTTTTATATATTTTATTTACAAATTATTAAATATTATGCTTGAAGGTAATGTATGCAACACCTTATACATTTTTCTAATAGAGCAAACTCACCACACGGGATTCGGGAATCACATACATATTATTTTAATTCTGTGTGGGAATTATCGTATAAATTTCACCTATAAGTATAAAACGATTTCGCCGGGTTGAAAAATTATAGTTCTTTCTTTTGCCTTTATTTATCAGTTAAAAATTTCATCAAGCTGAACTGAAATTAGTGATAGTGGACCAAAAACAGTGAAAAAAGTTAATTATTCCCAAAAGTATAAAGAAGAATGGGAAAAACTACCAGAATTTAAAGGATGGATAAAAAAATAAAAAAGTTGATCAATTTGCTTGTTGTAAATGTTGCGATAAAGACGTTAATGTAAAAAGTGAAAAGGATAATTTTTGTTTGTACCTAAATAAAAATTTTTGCTATTTTTTTTTTACTTAATATTTTTTATGTAAAATATAAATTGGTTTTTTACAAAATAAATATTTTTTTAAATTTGCCGCCTTTTTTTACAAAATAAATATTTTTTTAAATTTGCCGCCTTTTTTTACAAAATAAATCTTTTTTTTTAAATTTGGCGCCTTTTTTTTAAACCTACCGATTTCTACCGATTTTTGATGGATGAATCTACCGACTTTAGAATTTTCAGGTTGGCAACGCTGGTTCAGTCAGTTCTGTGACAGACACCGTGAGAGCCAGTCGACTGATATTAGCAGCTGCCGTATACCGGGTGAGACATTGTTACTTATAATTAAATGTAAATTTCAAGGATTTTTCTAAGTCCGGATAAAGTAAATAATATTAGACATAAATTTTTACGAGCCGTACTAAGTCCGATATATCGCTTCCGCGCACGCTTAAGCCCCCTCCGAATCCGATCAAAAGCAAAGAGTGGGAAACGGCAGGTTTGGTGCTCACTCTAAGCTTAAAATAAATTCAGTTGTGCCAGCATCGCCGAGAAGATCACCACGCCAGAGAACCGACACCGATAGCCTGCTCGAGATCTCCGACGATATCCGAAGTGCTCCGAGGGAATACCGGTGAGACATATCGAGTCTATTAATAGAATTTTCTTGTATATTTATTTTTCAGAGTTCAATTTCGACAACTACTCGAGAAGACCCGTTAGGTTCGCCTTAGGCCCTCGCAGACAACGATACTGTTAGTCGAGAAATCACACTGTATCGTTGGATTGTATATAACTGTTTATACTGAGACGGAGTGCCCATAGTCGAGAAATCACAGGGTACGTGTCGTCATTGTGTAACTGTTATATATAGGTAAAGGGGACCCCGGAAAGTACTGATAGTCGAGAAATCACACTGTACTTACTCCGGCGACATAATTTCACCGTAATAGGGATTGATTATTATTTTAGGGAGACACGACCGACTGACACAAACATATCGGGTACAGTTAGGTTCGCCTTAGGCCCTCGCAGACAACGATACTGTTAGTCGAGAAATCACACTGTATCGTTGGATGGTATATAACTGTTTATACTGAGACGGAGTGCCCATAGTCGAGAAATCACAGGGTACGTGTCGTCATTGTGTAACTGTTATATATAGGTAAAGGGGACCCCGGAAAGTACTGATAGTCGAGAAATCACACCGTACTTACTCCGGCGACATAATTCAGAGAATCAGGGTGGGAACCGACAAGGGTAGCGACTTAACCCATAAGGAAAATTGAACTTTGTCCAGCTTATATTTCGATTTATCTCATTCACCGCTTAACACCGACGTCTCGCCGCATTCTTTCATTTCTCGCTGTCATCATACCGCATTCACGCTTGGAAGCCCGCAGCTTCCCGATTCTTAGCTTATTCCCTATTGTTAATACCCCGTCATACCCGTTTTGCTTTTCATCATTCACCGCTGCTAAATCGTATTCCGCAAGACCCGCTTCAGCTTTTTGAACCCGTTGCACACCCTTTCTTCTTACCGGCTGTGTAAAAATTATTTGTCAATCGTGGTGGTCAATAAATGGTTTATTTTCATTTGGTAATTTTATTTATTTTTCTGTTCACATAAACTAACATCCTAGCGGCAGATACTCCGGCACTCATCCCAGGTGGGCAAGTAAAGTCTGCCCTTCCGGCTGTCAAGAGGTTGGTCGAGGCCATAACGACCCCTGGAGTATTAATTCTTCACTGACGCTGCCCGGTGCAAGTGGCCTTCACACTTAAAACGGAAGGTGGCGCCCGAGGAAACCCGAAACCTGGACTAAGGCGCCAAAGTGACCCGTAACGACCGAAGGGCCGTTACAAATTTGGCGCCCGAGCAGGGACCGTTTTTATGGTGTACCAAGACCGCTGATTACCGAATTTGTGGAATAAGCCGTATCCGAGCCTAAAATTTGAACCGACCATCCGAGAGAGCCAAGACCAGTGCAGAACGCTTCAGAGAACCGAAATATACCAGAATCCGTCAAAATCCGCAGACCTGTCATTTTGACAGATTGTCCAGATTTGCTCGAAGAGAGCCCGAATCGCTTCTAATCACGTCCAGAGGCCAAAATCTAGCGAAATCCGTTGAAAACCTCCGACCTGTCATTTTGACAGACTGAAAAGGATACCGTGTGACCCCTCGTTTGGTAGGTTTTCGAGGACGGAGAATCGATTGGTAAAATCCGTTTGCTGATCCACGAAGCCGTTCTCAAGATACCAAGGAAAAAATCGTAATTTCGAGCCAGACAGACTTCCGAGTGCGCAGAAGCACTGATCCCCACCTAACTACCGTTGTTGAAGATATTTCTGTACATTAGGAGAGGAGAGTTGAAATCCGACACCCGACCGAGCAAGACGTGTGAATCATAAATTTGGTGCAGAAGTGAACCGAGTGAACACCGTTGAAATACCGAGAAGATGCCGAACAATCAAGGAGGATTACAAGTCACCGTAACGACTGCCGCAGGGTCTGCAGGAACCCAGAATCCGCCAAGTCCAGGCCCGAGGAATGACCCTATTGATACCCGAGTAGGATGGGTGTATTTACTAAAGAAAGACGAGATGGATGCGGAGCTAGGAAAATTCAACTTGGACCCCGCCGGAAACATGGATGATAAGCGGAAACGGTTGGTAAAATTTTTGAGAGAAGGCCTCACCGCTACCCCGACAATAAGCCTTCCGACAGTAACCGCCATCACTACCGCGGCGACGACCACAGCATCTACCACCCGCCCAACGATACCAACCGTCACCGTAGCTAGTGCAGGAACCGCTACGATGACAAGTATGCTAAGTGGAACGTTAATTGGAACCCACACCGTACAACCGCATCCTGCGCCATCGAGTACCGTACTGCCGCCACTAAGAGTTAAAGACTGGCATGTCACCTTTGACGGAACGAGTGACCCCGCTACATTCCTAGAAAGACTGGAGGAAATCCGCGAATCTCAGGGGATCACCGCCGACCGATTATTGCAAGCTATGCCCGAATTATTACAAGGAATGCCGGCACTATGGTATAGGAACAACCGACGTTTTTGGACCAACTGGGCACAGTTCTGCGCTGCTTTTCAAGACTTCTTCTTCCCTGTGAATTACCGGATTGACTTGGAGGCCGCTATTAGTAGAAGGGTACACTACTTGCAGGAAGATACCGCCTCATATATTACCGATCTACAGACCCTTATTCGCCGGCATGGAGGAATTACGCCTGACCAAGAACTAAATTGGCTGTACCGAAACCTGCACCCGGAATTTCGACGCCAGATTCGAAGAACCGACTTCACGGACGCCAATGAATTCGCTAAGGCTGTCCGTGAGTATGAGCTGCTACGCATGGAAATCGAACTCTCCCAGACCCCAATCCCATCTACCCCGCTACCCCATTTCAAAAATATTCCGTCTGCCCCGTATCACGACCATCCACCTGCATCTTCCCCTTTTAGAAATATCCCGCCTACTCAACCATCCCAGCACAGAAACATCCCATCCAATCCCCCTATCCCATACAGGACTAACCCGACCCCTCAACCTTCCCCGTACAGAAACACTCCTCCCCCTCCGTCCAGACCCTCTCCTTCCGCCGCCGTCATACCGAGAAATACCGTCGATCAGATCAGGACAACCCCGCAGATACCAGCTATACCGACCACGAGCCGAAACGCTGAAGCAAACCGAGAATGTTGGCGCTGTGGCCAAACAGGACACATAAGGAGCCAGTGTAGAGAGGCTCCCAAGATATTCTGCTCCAGATGCAAGAGAGAGGGAATCCTATCCCGCGACTGTCCCTGTTCGCGGCCGGAAAACCGATAGGACGCTGCAACGAGATGAGGCCTGTGCAGCAACGTCCTAATGAAGCCTCACCCGCCGTACCGCATGAAGATTGCCGCCCCCATATACCCGTAAATGTACCTGGTGGAAAATGCCGAGCTCTGTTAGATACTGGAGCTGTGATATCTTATGTAGGAGACCGGATAGCTAAACAATTTGAATCACTAGGTGTACCGAAGACCACCGCCGCCACAAGTTCTGCCAGATTGGCGAACGGAGAAACAGTTACCGTATCGGACATATACCGTATAGAAATTCAGTTGGAAGACCACCGTTTCGACGCAACTTTCGGATATCTACCAGGACTTTCTTCAGATTTGGTCTTTGGAATGGACATTCTCCGGAGAAACCGATTCTCACTCGACCTAGCGAGTGGGCAAATTTTGGTGGACAATCGCCCCGTGATCGAGGAAACAAGGCCCGTACCATGCTTCCCCGTTGGAACCACCGAAGTAGGACCAGCCCTGACTCTCACTCCGGAAAAAGAAGACCGATTAAACGCCTTCCTGCAAGATGAATTACCGTTGTTTGAAAACATACGAGGGGTAACGCCGTTGGTGGAACATAGGATCCGTCTCCTAAATCCAGAACCGATTAAGCAACGTTACCGACCTCAGAATCCGCGAATGCAGGAAGTAATAAATACCGAAGTAGATAGGATGTTGGAGGAAGACATAATAGAACCCTCAGAGAGCCCCTGGAGCTCACCTGTAGTCATCGTGCGGAAAAGAGATGGCAAACCAAGGTTCTGCATTGATTTTCAGAAAGTCAATTCTGTCTCTGAGAAGGACGCTTATCCGCTACCTTTCATAAATGCCGTCCTGGATAAACTCCGTCGTGCCCGTTACATTTCCAGCATCGACCTGCGCCAAGGTTATTGGCAGGTAGCACTCACGGAAGATAGTAAACCGATCACCGCATTCACCGTTCCCGGTCGAGGACTTTACCAGTTCCGCGTGATGCCATTCGGCTTACATGCCGCCCCCGCTACATTTCAACGATTAATGGATAGGATCATTGGGCCAGAGATGGAACCCTACTGCTTCGCATATCTAGACGATATAATTGTGCTAGGACGCACCTTCGAGGAGCATTTGGGCAACCTACAGGAAGTATTCCGTCGTCTCCGAGACGCCAACCTGCGTATCAACCCCGAGAAATGTCAGTTCGGAAGAAGATCCCTGAAATATCTTGGCCATTTAGTGACATCAGAAGGTATCCGCACCGACCCAGATAAAGTGGCCTCAATTGTGGAATTGGCCGCACCAACCCGTGTACGTGGCCTGAGACGTTTCCTAGGAATGGCCTCGTGGTACCGCCGCTTTGTTCCCTCATTTTGTGAAGTAGCCGCACCCCTACACCGACTGCTGAAGAAAAACCGTCGCTGGCACTGGGGTCCAGAGCAAGAAGAAGCTTTCCAGAAGCTCAAAACATGCCTAACAGAGGCACCAGTTCTTGCCTGTCCCGACTTTGATAAACCTTTCACGCTGCAGACGGATGCATCCGACCAAGGCCTAGGAGCCGTACTGACCCAAACTGGAGAAAACGGAGAACACGTGATTGCATACGCAAGTCGATCACTGTCGGCTGCCGAGAAGGCCTACTCTGTGACAGAAAAGGAATGCCTGGCCATTGTTTGGGGAATCGAGAAACTACGACCATACCTGGAAGGATATCATTTCACCGTCATCACCGACCACCAGTCTCTCAAGTGGCTCCATTCCATCAAGAGCCCTGCCGGCCGACTTGCCCGTTGGAGCATGTTCCTACAACAGTATGACTTTGAAGTCAAGTATCGACGCGGTGGACTAAATAAAGTAGCCGATGCTTTATCCCGAGAACCGCAAGGCGAGACCGAGGAACATACTGAAGAACTAGCCGCCATAGAACCGTTTATCGAATGCCCCTGGTACCAGAAAAGGAAAGAAGAAGTCCGACAAAATCCTGATGCTTTTCCTGACTACTGTATCCGAGACGACCATTTGTACCGTCATTTCTGGGATTCAAGTGATTTGACCGAACCAGACCTAGCCGATCCATGGAAGCTGTGTGTCCCAAAGCCAACCCGGCTCAATGTGCTGAAAGAGATGCACGATGCACCGACAGCTGGACACATGGGTATCGCCAAGACGATCGCAAGAATTGCGGCCCGCTACTACTGGCCTGGAATGTTCCGTGACATCTCCAAGTACGTCCGTAGCTGCGATTCATGTCAACGATTCAAGTCATCTCAGATGAAACCCGCAGGAAAAATGCAACCCTCGCATAACCGTCTACCATGGGAGTGTGTAAGCACTGACCTAGTAGGTCCGCTGCCCCGGTCTTCCAAAGGAAACACCTTTTTAGTAGTATTCCAGGACCGATTTACCAAGTGGGTACAATGTCGACCAATCCGGAACGCGACAGCAAAGGCCGTTACGCAAGCCCTATATGAAGAAATAGTCACCCGTTTTGGATGCCCGAAAGTGGTCCTTAGTGACAACGGAACCCAGTTTACTGGACACCTGTTCGAGGATATGCTGAAGGAACTTGGGATCACGCACCGCCGAACACCACCGTATACACAACAGGCTAATCCCGTCGAAAGGGCTAACAAAACCTTGAAGACCATGATAGCCCAGTTCTGCGACCAGGATCACCGCAAATGGGATGTGCATTTACCGGAGTTGTCTTTTGCAATCAACACCGCCCGTCAGGAGTCAACCGGATACACTCCCGCATTTCTGAATTTCGGCCGAGAATTAGAAGTGCCGGGGGCCGTCTACCGTACCCCATCGCCAACCGATCCAGACGAAACCACAGAAACCGAACAAGCCGAGGCCGTCGAGCATTCCGAGAGGATGCGGCGTTTACAAGCAACCTTTGAGCTAGTCCGAGTGAATCTCGCCAGAGCGTTCACCACCCAGAGCCGACATTATAACCTGAGACGCCGAGATTGGCGTTGTCACATAGGTGACCAGGTGATGAAACGCGAACATCACTTATCGTCCGCCGAAAAGGGTTTCGCCGCGAAATTAGCTCCTAAGTACTCCGGACCGTATACCGTTACACGTGTGATATCACCAGTAGTTTATGATCTTAAAACCGCAACCGGTAAACGCATTCAAAGGGTACACGTGAAAGATCTACGTCCCGCTCATGTAGCCGAAGTTGCCCGATAATCGTTTCAGACCAGATGACCAAAGGATGTCCAGGAGATCCGGCATATGACCTGTCCGGACTGTGGATGGTCAAGTCTTTTCAACCGTGGACACTAGACGAAGTCACCGTGGAAGTTTTTTTTTATTTAGCTATTTTGTGACAGGCGTACCTACCCCGAATATAGGGTTCGACCGCTACAGGGGTAGGCACCTGATAGGGTTTATT
This sequence comes from Neocrepidodera transversa, assembly GCA_963243735.1. Lineage (NCBI taxonomy): Eukaryota > Metazoa > Arthropoda > Insecta > Coleoptera > Chrysomelidae > Neocrepidodera > Neocrepidodera transversa. The sequence goes on from OY725341.1 coordinate 28,725,392, forward strand.
ATTTTTTTTATTTTTCAGGTTTTAAGTTAAAATGTTAAAAAAAAATGTATGTAATAATTTTTTTTTTCCCGAAGTATGGAGGGTGTGTAACAAAGTTACTAAATCCGGCTAATTTTTAAAATCAGAAAAGCATTAATTATTCTATCTCCGTTATTAATAATCGTACGACCTCCATTCTTTTTTCAAAAATCTGCTTTTAATATCATCTAGACATTTGTTTAACCCTTTTTGACGCGTCGACACCCCTTTCACCCTTAAAACTATACCGCTATCGGAACCATCGAGTCCTCCCTTCTACACCGTATGCAGCAACGGTCGATTAAAAATCAATACCGCTATTGAACGCGATATTGAATCGGCGTTCAGTCAGTTCTGTGACAGACACCGTGAGAGCCAGTCGACTGATATTAGCAGCTGCCGTATACCGGGTGAGACATTGTTACTTATAATTAAATGTAAATTTCAAGAATTTTTCTAAGTCCGGATAAAGTAAATAATATTAGATATAAATTTTTACGAGCCGTACTAAGTCCGATATATCGCTTCCGCGCACGCTTAAGCCCCCTCCGAATCCGATCAAAAGCAAAGAGTGGGAAACGGCAGGTTTGGTGCTCACTCTAAGCTTAAAATAAATTCAGTTGTGCCAGCATCGCCGAGAAGATCACCACGCCAGAGAACCGACACCGATAGCCTGCTCGAGATCTCCGACGATATCCGAAGTGCTCCGAGGGAATACCGGTGAGACATATCGAGTCTATTAATAGAATTTTCTTGTATATTTATTTTTCAGAGTTCAATTTCGACAACTACTCGAGAAGACCAGTTAGGTTCGCCTTAGGCCCTCGCAGACAACGATACTGTTAGTCGAGAAATCACACTGTATCGTTGGATGGTATATAACTGTTTATACTGAGACGGAGTGCCCATAGTCGAGAAATCACAGGGTACGTGTCGTCATTGTGTAACTGTTATATATAGGTAAAGGGGACCCCGGAAAGTACTGATAGTCGAGAAATCACACTGTACTTACTCCGGCGACATAATTTCACCGTAATAGGGATTGATTATTATTTTAGGGAGACACGACCGACTGACACAAACATATCGGGTACAGTTAGGTTCGCCTTAGGCCCTCGCAGACAACGATACTGTTAGTCGAGAAATCACACTGTATCGTTGGATGGTATATAACTGTTTATACTGAGACGGAGTGCCCATAGTCGAGAAATCACAGGGTACGTGTCGTCATTGTGTAACTGTTATATATAGGTAAAGGGGACCCCGGAAAGTACTGATAGTCGAGAAATCACACCGTACTTACTCCGGCGACATAATTCAGAGAATCAGGGTGGGAACCGACAAGGGTAGCGACTTAACCCATAAGGAAAATTGAACTTTGTCCAGCTTATATTTCGATTTATCTCATTCACCGCTTAACACCGACGTCTCGCCGCATTCTTTCATTTCTCGCTGTCATCATACCGCATTCACGCTTGGAAGCCCGCAGCTTCCCGATTCTTAGCTTATTCCCTATTGTTAATACCCCGTCATACCCGTTTTGCTTTTCATCATTCACCGCTGCTAAATCGTATTCCGCAAGACCCGCTTCAGCTTTTTGAACCCGTTGCACACCCTTTCTTCTTACCGGCTGTGTAAAAATTATTTGTCAATCGTGGTGGTCAATAAATGGTTTATTTTCATTTGGTAATTTTATTTATTTTTCTGTTCACATAAACTAACATCCTAGCGGCAGATACTCCGGCACTCATCCCAGGTGGGCAAGTAAAGTCTGCCCTTCCGGCTGTCAAGAGGTTGGTCGAGGCCATAACGACCCCTGGAGTATTAATTCTTCACTGACGCTGCCCGGTGCAAGTGGCCTTCACACTTAAAACGGAAGGTGGCGCCCGAGGAAACCCGAAACCTGGACTAAGGCGCCAAAGTGACCCGTAACGACCGAAGGGCCGTTACATTATTAATATATCACATTTGAATTAAATATGTCGTGAGAAGTTATATAATTTCGATAAAGTTGTATTTTCTGTAATACTGATAAATATTAACATTAAAACATAGCAAATGCTTGTAAATTTATATTAAATGTACGTATTTAATAATGGAATCAAATAAATAATATTTTTTATTGTTTCTAAAACCTTAGTAGGAGTACCTAAATGACATAAAAAAATGTGAATGGTATATAACATAAAAAAGAAAGGAAGCAAAATAAAAAATTATCAAATCTTATCAACCTATATTATATTTTAAATTATTCAAAAACTACTTTAATAACTTACTTGTGAAGTGTGTAAGATTGATTATCTAATGGCTTGAGAAAAGCACCACATTTTTCACATTTCTTTCTCATGGTTAACAACCTCTCAAGAAAATCACTTAAAATAGTTCAAAATGTTTACAAAAATATTTAGTACAACCTATAACACTAAAAAATAACACAAATCAATTCACTATTTAATGTATGATTTTAAATTATCCTGCTTGAAAGTACGCTTATGGAATATCTAGAGGACGATGTCAACAAAAGTTAACTAGATGTTGGCTTAATAAAAAAGGATAGAATGCCCTCTCTATATATATTTACTCTGAGGTGGATACCTGTTAACTAGATAATAACCTACCCCTTCCATTTTACGCGCCATTTTCTTCACCGAGGCGTGCTTGATCGAATTTGCCCCGCATGATCAACTTTACCCCGTTTGACGGTACATATAAAATAAAACTAATGACATTACTTTGTCATATATATAGTCCAAGAACAATTTTTCTCTTTGTAATATTTAATGGTGCTATTTAAAAACTTTATACCACTTGGATCATATTTAACATTAAAATATTTAAAATCAATTGTGTTTGAATTTTGAAAAAATATCTTAATTTGATGTCGAGATGATTTTAAAATATTTTTTAACTTTGAAATTTTATTGGTTTGACGTAAAATCCCTTTTTTCGTTGATTTATAGCAGGTATAGTACATTCCATGTGAGATGGACCTGTTTATATAAATATTAATTATTGGTAAAATTTGAGCATTTTGGCACACTAATATTAGTTACCGTACATTTGCTTGTAATCTTTAAATTTAAAATTTCAAACCATCGTTTGCATTGTTCCAAATTAAGAGGAAATACAAAAAATTGAATGTTTTTAAACTCCTTTTTCATCAAATGGGAATAAAATACGTTCTTACAAAAGGGGACACAACATTTCATTTTTATTCTTCTCGGCTTTAATTTTATGGAATCCATATTTTTAACGCCAAGAAAAATGGCTCTAAAAAGAAATAACATTTTTAGTAAAATATATGTATACAAAAGATAATGATCCTTACTTATACAGTTTATTTATTATATAACCAATTCGCCTATTGTCAAAGGGTATAAAAATTTAGTTTTTATTGATAGAATAATAATTAACAGCAATACTAAAATATTTTAAATCCACAAAAATTCTAATTTTAAAACTTAATTTGACATTTGACATCAGTCATGGCCCGCTATTGGCTGGAAGCAATAACGTTCGTAGTTTAGCGCATCGCCACCATTCGCAATGCGCAACGAGTGTCTAATTTGGTCACGAAACATGATGATCCTTATTTGTATTGGAACTTGCACTCTGCTTATTATTTCTCTATGTAAACTACTGAATTAAAAACCTTGAAATTTTGCATACACGATTCTTATACCCTATATTAGATCTGATTAGATTTTGGTTTCAATCGGACAACCGGAAGTGGCAGTTGCTATGAGTGATGACGCCATTACTAAACAAAATGGCAATAAGGTTTTACACATATATTTTGTATACACTATAGTTTATTTTCGTCTCATTAAAATTTTTAAAACTTTTGCCATTAATTGTTAACCCCAGAATCCAAAGGCTTGTGCGGGGAAGGGACGGCTATATTATTATTTGCCGTGGCGCTTCTGGCGACTTACTGATAATTGATGGCACCATTTAGCTATGGGTGTAGCAAAAGCAATGTTTATGGGATAAATCGCGTAGAATGAAATTTTCCAGTTTTTCATAGAGAAGGAAAATGAAATATACAAACATGTAAAATATTTTCAATATTATTAAAAACATAAATTGACTATTAAAGAAGCTTATGAATACTCTTATATTTTCTCCATTTCACAATGCATAGCTCCTTTCAGTACTATAAAATAGTTTGGCTTTGTTTTTGTTCTTATTTGAAGAAGAACCATAGTAAGAAAACCCTATTCTTCCTATTTTGATTTTATACCAACTAACTTAACTAATTATAAAACTAGGCTATAGTAACATTTATTGCATCAATTATTTCTCGTGTGAAAACCATTTGCAATATATGTGGCGCGATGACTTTTTATTGCTCACAAAATATTGCTACGTGTGAAAACGCTCTTTAGGATCCCCAAACCAACGCGAAAGTTTCGCAGTCGCGGCGATTAAGTTTCGCTTCATCTGCGATGGCGAAATTCGCGTGGGTACCCAAACCAACGCGTCTAGCATTAGTAAATTCAATACGAAAATGGATATCTCGTCTGACGAAGAAGAAGCAATACTATTTCTGGCATTAGAGGACGAGGAAAATGCAAGGTTTGTGTTTCTAATGTTTTAAATTTTATAATTTTTTTCTTTTTGTAGTAGGAAAAGAAGAAAATGGGTACATGAAATTAACATGGAGCGTAAAGAGGTTGGAGAGTTTCACACCCTGATGCCTCAACTTCGACAAGATAAGAAACGATTTTTCCCTTATTTTAGAATGTCTAGCGAAAATTTTGATGAAATTTTAAATCTTATAAAAGAAGAAATTACTAAATTGGGCACAAATTATCGTGAGGCTATATCAGCAGAAGAACGACTTGCAATAACACTAAGGTAAGTAACTAATTTTTTTATTTCTCACTAATTTAATGTATGTAGTAAACTAAAAAATATGAACATAACTTCTTTTTATAAATGTGTGATTGTTTTACTCTATATCGATTGATTCACGTCTCTCATAAAACATTTAAAATAATTTGAAGCATTTTCATCTGATGTATTATTTACTGGCTGTAAAGTATTCTGTTCTACAGAATCCCCAAAGTACTCCTGGTTTGGTGATGAAGTATAAGTAATAGATGTAGCTGTGGCAGAATTTGCTGAACTGGGCCGATAATAAGATCTATCTTGGTTGCGTTCTTGTTCTTCAATATCTAAAAGTTGCTGATCCATAATAATTTTGGCGATATTCATTTTTACTATGGCTTGATTTTTGATAGAAAGTTTTTTAATACTACGTGCATGAGCATAAGGAACAACATTTCAGTTTCGTCCATTTCAGGTTTTTTTTTTCTGAAAATAGTTAATTAAACTATTTACGGAAGAAGGGGGTTCATCGTTAAGTTTTCTTTTTTTGTCAATGCTGATCTAGGAATAGATAAGTTAGTAGCTGAAGCTGGATTTGCTTCTGTATTCCCAGGAAGATCTGACCCTGCGTTTAATGTATTGTCATGTATGTTCTTCAGAAATTGGGATTGACTGTGGTCTTCACTGAGAGGATTTCCAGAATCATTGGTGTCTATTTCTTGAATTTCCGTAATTTCAGTAACATTTGAAACTGTTTTAGCGAACGATAAGAAAGGAAGGAACGCTTCCATCTGCTCTGCCCATTGTCATTTTTTGCCACTTTTTGCAGCTTGGCCAGTTTTGGTTTTATTGGCTCTTATGTGTCGCATATACGTATCTCGGAGATTCTTCCATTTCTTTTTGATTTCGTCACCTAAAAAAATTGACATTTGTAATTTTCTTTTTCAGATTTCTTGCCACCGGAGATAGCTTTTCCACAATTGGCCACAATTTCCGGGTTGGGTTTGAAACGGTTAGTGTAATTTGCAGAAAATGGAAAGTATCTATTTGCCTGAACCCACAACAGAAATTTGGGAACAATCGGCAAAGGGATTTGAAGATATATGGTAATTTCCTAATTGTATCAGAAGTATAGATGGGAAGCATGTCACCATCCAATGCCCAAACAAAACCGGATCCCAACATTTTTGTTATTTGAATAAATTTTCAATAGTTCTTATGGCTATTGTTGGTACAGATTATAGATTTATTTGTGTGGACATCGGGGGATATGGTAAAAACAGCGACGGGGGAATTTTTGAGGCGGCTCATATGGGTCAAAGATTTGAAGCAGGTTTGATGAATGTTCCAGGAGATAAACCTTTACCAGGACAAAGTGAACTATGCAGTCACGTTCTCATTGGTAATGAGGCATTTGCACTGAAGCCTTATCTTATGCGGCCCTTCCCTTATCGACAATCAAAAGTTGATCTTCGTAAAGAAAATTATAACACACGGTTGTGCAAAGCACGAAGAGTTGTAGAAAACGCTTTTGGAATTTTAGTTCAAAAATGGAGAATATTCTTTAGACCAATTGCAACTAAAGTTGAAACTACAATTCTAATTATTAAAACAACTTGCATCTTACACATTTTTTTACGTATCAAACAGAGTGGAAATGAAAATTTCGATTCTTCAGACCCATCTGATCAACCTGATCAACAAAATATCCAAAGACAAATTGAAACTGATCCAAAACGGGCAACAAATTTAGCATTCAGCATTCGAGCAAAATTTGTAAATTTTTTCAATGCAAATTGAATTATTAACTTAATAAAATAATATACATACCAGTCCCAGGTAGCAGAGTGACGTGTTAAAGACGTTGAATAGTGGTCATTATTTACGTATATGAATGACGTGAAAAACACGTGATAAACAGGGTCATAAGTCACAGACCAATGACGTCTTTTTTTACGTAAAAATTACGTTTTTTTTGACGTATAATTAAACATCCATTTTGAGGTTATTTTAGATTTAATAATTGTATTTTTTTACTGTAAAAAACATAATATCCTCGGAATTCATAAAAGAAATAATTACACAAATTATATTCAAATACAGGATGTCCAACAGTAGTTTGACGATTTTTAAACTAAAATAACTTCGAATGAGATACGATAAAAGAGAGGTTTTGTCTGAATGCATTTTTTCCCATTCCCACTATATTTTTCATTAAACACATGCACACGGAGTATCCCATTTAAAAATAAAAATTCGCAGTGATTTCCCCCAGGTAGCAGAGTGACGTGTTAAAGACGTTGAAAATTGGTGTATTCTCGTCAACTGACGTAATTTGGGCCAAAACATGACGTGAAAAAAACGTTGTTATGTGGACGTTTTTAAGACGTCATAAAAAAACGTAATATATTCGTCGAATTTTGGTATTAGTTTTCGAATAAATATATAAAATCGTATTTTTTAGAAATTTGTTTATACCTAGTCGGTGCACACCGACATTACCAATAAAATTAAAACAGAAAGTTATTTTTACTCGGCAAGATTTCGCGCGAAATCATAGCCTTAACCATGTATTGAATACTATATTAGAAAATAAACTAAAATATAACCAACAATTATTATTATTATTATTATAGACAATAACGAAAACAGAACTTTATAAATTCCTAATCAAATTTATTAGAAATCACTGTTTTTGCGGTGGCCCAGTGTTGCCAGTGGCCTGCATGATAATTATCGATATCCAACATAATTTTTCTTAATCTTGTTTACGAACTGATAAATCGATAATGATAACCTATAATGTAGCTAATTAGATAGAGATAAAAATTTCAAATAAATCAATATATCAATTTTTTTCTGATAGTTTATCCTGGAATCTTATAATTTTATGGTCATATTCCAATAATTTTAGACTAGACGTTTGACGTCTGGCAACCCTGCGTCCGCCTTTGCTTTTTATCGAAGCTTCGGCGCAATACAACCCATTTTGTTTTGTTGTTTTTTGTGGTTACAGTTATTATTTAATTCAATTACGATTTTCATTTAAATAAAAAAATAATCTAACTACTTTTTATCCACGGCTGCTGGAGTTCTCCAGGTTAGAAAATATTGTTCTTTCAAATTTATATGATGAAATATTTTAAAATGGGATGCACGTGTGCGAGTGAAATATTTATTACAAATATGCTTTGCCAATTCGTACTAATCGTTCACAGGTAAATTTATTATTACTATTTAATATAATATACAAATTAATTAAGTTATAAATCGTTCTCAGAATCCTAACCCTACTTTTAGGTTAAACAGGAGTCTCGTGCTCTTGTTTTACAATAATTTATTTGATACCAAGTTACGATCTATAATGAATATGAGCTGTTTATCAAATATACTAAACACTATCGACAATTTAGCTTCTTTTATTTCCAGTACTTGAAGACAGTTCAGTAAATGGAAAAGATCTTACTTGTTAGTTAGTAGACTCTAGAACTAGTATGATGTCCTCTACGCCCCTATCACTGATCAATAGTTTACCGGATCAAAAATGGAAGGAAGGCGGCTTTGAATGGATTATATCCTGTCTTAAGTTAGCCAAAAAGCAGTGGTAAAGCAGAAAAGCATAGAACGAGCAAACATAAAACCGATGAGACAGCAAGATGGTAGCGCTTAGGAACGCTCAAAGCATTAAATTCTTGTTGTGCCCCCTTCTTGATGTAAGGGTAACAAAAGATATATACAACGTTGGAGAGAAGAGTTAGACATAAAAACTTACCCAGGATGTTGGATGACCTTACAAGTGATTTCCTACAGGTTAGTGTTTCATATATCCACCTTAAGAGATATGCAGTATTCTACCATACAATTTAAGAAACACTTTAACCATTTATTTCTTTTTTAGGCATTTAAATCCGTTACCGGTTGATTTTATTAGCACATGCTACAATCAGGTTAGCACCAAAAAAGGAAGAGAAAAGAAAGGAAGGAATTCAATCCATCAAATGTCACATTCAAGAAAAATTAATTAAAAGAAGAATTAATGATTTAACTGTGAAAGGAAATGTCAATAAAATATAAAGTAAACAATAGTGAGATTATTATTAAAACAAGGTTTGTAGTATCCTTTTTATAAATACATTGGGAATACATTACTCTATTAGGAGACTTAAAATTTGGAGATTTTAATGCCTAAAAAATTTTAGCCCGTAACACGATCTCTTAACAGGACTAATAATAATGTAAAAAGTGATAGACTTTGTCGAAGAAGATGGAGGAGGACTAGTGGTGGTTCATTCTTAGTGGCTACCCCCCTATAGCTTCTCAGTAATGCTCAACATGTTATTATATTTTCAGTTTATTTTTTATGTTTCTATCAATTAAGATTTATATAAGAATGCGTTTTCATTTTGCTAATAAATTATACAGGTGTCTTGCAATATTGTGAAGATTTTTGAACTGAAATACCTTCGAAAGAGTGCTGTTTTGACTACCTAATCGTCTTTAATAATCTAAAAATGAATTTAAGTAAGTTGTCCATCCAGTTAAACAGCGGCCCAGGTAGCAGAGTGACGTGTTAAAGACGTTGAATATTGGTCATTATTTACGTATATGAATGACGTGAAAAACACGTGATAAACAGGGTCATAAGTCACAGACCAATGACGTCTTTTTTTAGGTAAAAATTACGTTTTTTTTGACGTATAATTAAACATCCATTTTGAGGTTATTTTAGATTTAATAATTGTATTTTTTTACTGTAAAAAACATAATATCCTCGGAATTCATAAAAGAAATAATTACACAAATTATATTCAAATACAGGATGTCCAACAGTAGTTTGACGATTTTTAAACTAAAATAACTTCGAATCAGATACGATAAAAGAGCGGTTTTGTCTGAATGCATTTTTTCCCATTCCCACTATATTTTTCATTAAACACATGCACACGGAGTATCCCATTTAAAAATAAAAATTCGCAGTGATTTCCGCTGTTTAACTGGATGGACAACTTACTTAAATTCATTTTTAGATTATTAAAGACGATTAGGTAGTCAAAACGGCACTCTTTCGAAGGTATTTCAGTTCAAAAATCTTCACAATATTGCAAGACACCTGTATAATTTATTAGCAAAATGAAAACGCATTCTTATATAAATCTTAATTGATAGAAACATAAAAAATAAACTGAAAATATAATAACATGTTGAGCATTACTGAGAAGCTATAGGGGGGTAGCCACTAAGAATGAACCACCACTAGTCCTCCTCCATCTTCTTCGACAAAGTCTATCACTTTTTACATTATTATTAGTCCTGTTAAGAGATCGTGTTACGGGCTAAAATTTTTTAGGCATTAAAATCTCCAAATTTTAAGTCTCCTAATAGAGTAATGTATTCCCAATGTATTTATAAAAAGGATACTACAAACCTTGTTTTAATAATAATCTCACTATTGTTTACTTTATATTTTATTGACATTTCCTTTGTGTTGAAAAGCAACAAAGATTTATAAAGCATATGTTAGTTACTTATTTTTAAGTTGGTAATTAGTTTAGGATAAATTGTCTTCTGTCATAATGTCAAAGACAATCTGTCAAAATATATGGTAAGGTGTGGTTCATGTTCATATACAGGAAATAATAAAGTTCTTTTTGCATTTATTTCTCTTTATTAAATGACTTCCAAATCAACAAATCAACAGGTTATGGGCCCAGTCTAATAAAGAGAATATTTGCTGAAGTTTGTTAAAACTGCGGTCAAGCAGAAATTGCGGTAAAAGCAAAACTAACCTAAAATACACGTGGTAAAACGTATAGTAAAAAATGGACAACGTATTGCTGAATACATCTGGTTCATCAGGTCATGTTACCTCCAACCTTAAACTTGAGGGTTTATCAAACTGGTCCTCCTGGAAGTTTCAAGTTAGAGTAATCATGAAAGCGCTAGAAATTTATGCCATTGTAGATGGTACTCTGGTTAAACCCGAAGAAGAACCGGAAAAGGCAGAATGGGTTAAAAAAGATGCAAAGGCTCAAAGTGTTTTAGTAACAAGGTTATCCGATAAGGTGATGTTACAAGTGATGACTTGTGAGACTGCAAAATCAATTTGGGACAAGCTCCATACAATATATGAACAAAGGTCAGAAATGTCCTTACATTTAATGCAACAAAAGTTCTTTGGTCTGAAATTTAATCAAAATGAAGATATAGCAACATTTTTAGCAAGAGTCGAGGAAACCGTAAGCCAAATAAGGCAAATAAATGGTGACGTACCAGAAAAAATGGTCTTAACAAAGATAATAACCTCTCTGAGAGATACTTATAAACATTTTATATCTGCGTGGGAATCTGTGCCATCTGATAAGCAAGAATTGGCAGAACTGACGGCGAGATTATTTATTGAAGAGCAAAGAATAAACAACAGACAAGAAGTTGAAGAAGTTACTGCTTTGGTTGCTAAAAAGAAAATTGAAAACAGAACGTGTTTTAATTGCGGTAAAGCAGGCCATTATAAAAGAGACTGTCGTGTAAATATCAGGTTTTGTGAAAACTGTAAAAAGAAAGGACATATTAAAAAGGACTGTTATTTTTTAAATAAACACAAAGAAAATAACAATGAAAGCTCCAGTAATGCTTTTTCAGCAATCTCATTAACATTTTATGGACAATCAGTGATTCAAGATTGGATAGTAGATAGTGGAGCATCTGAGCATATGTGTCATAACAAAAATCTTTTTAGTGACTACAAAGAACTTTCACAGTCCAAAAACATTGTGATTGGTGATGGGACAATGATTCAAGCTGTAGGTATAGGGTTAATAAAACTAGAAGCATATAATGGAAAACAGTGGATTAAAACAACCATTAACAATGTTTTATATGTCCCTAAAATGACAGCAAATTTATTTTCTGTTAGTGCTGCGGTAGCCAAAGGTTATAAAGTTAATATGAACTATGAACAATGTACTTTAATAAAAAACAATACAATAGGTGCTGTTGCTAAAAGAGACAATAACATATATAAAATGTGTTTTAAATATGATAATGAATATGCCAATGTCTGCATTTTAAAGCAAAACCTAACTGAATGGCATCAAAAATTAGTTCATCAGAATATGGATCAAGTAATAAATATACTAAACCGAAGTAACATAAAATTTGAAAGCAGTGCTAATTCTACATGCACACCATGTTTAAAAGGAAAGCAACATAAGCAATCTTTTGATTTGAGTGAATCAAGAACTGAGAGACCAGGACAGTTGATTCACATGGACTTGTGTGGCCCCATGGAAACCAGCTCACTAGGTGGTGCAAAATATTTCTTATTAATAAAAGATGATTTTTCACGATATAGAACAATTTATTTTATTAAAAACAAGCATGAAGTTGAAGGTAAAATTCATGAATTCATTATGAAAACAAAAGTTAATCCCGGTCATTTAATTCAAACAATTAGAAGCGACAATGGTACTGAATTTGCGAACAATGGAGTAAGAAAAATAATGATGGAAAGTGGAATACAACATCAGAAAAGTGTAGCCTATACTCCTCAGCAAAATGGCTGTGCGGAAAGAGAAATGAGAACAATAGTCGAAACAGCCAGAACTATGTTATTAGAAAATAATTTTAATAAAAACTTATGGGCAGAAGCTGCAAATACTGCTGTCTTCGTTCTTAACAGAACTAGTCAAAGCAGAGTGAAAAATAAAACCCCATTTGAAATTTGGTTTAACAAGGATATCTATAATATAAATATGTTGAAAATTTTTGGATCTGAAGTAGCTGTACATGTTCCTGATCAGAAAAGGCAAAAATGGGATTCTAAATCTGAAATAGGAAAATTCGTAGGTTACGGGGAAGATACAAAAGGTTATAGAGTCTATTTTCCCGAAAAAAACTCTGTACAAATTAAAAGAGATGTAATTTTTATTAACAATGGGCTTAAATTAATAGAAAATAATTATAAACAAGAGAATAATATTAAGTCTGAAGAATTACATATAATTGAAGGAGAGGTCCAAAATATTAACGACTTAACAATGCAAGAAGATGAAGAGCAACAAAATGAAGGATTGGAAAATTATCCAAATGAAGATTCTGAACAGGAAGTAAATGAAGAGGATGAAGATGTAACAGAACGAACAGAAAATGATGAAATTAATATATCACAAAATAAAAGAATAAGAAAACCACCAGGATGGCTAAATGACTATGAAACGAATTTTGAAGAAAGTAACAATTATGAGACAAATTTTTTATCAATATATAATGAACCTAACACGTATGATGAAGCAATAAATAGAGAAGATAAGGCAAATTGGTTGATAGCCATTGAAAAAGAATTGAATACTTTAAAAGAAAATAATACCTGGACTGAAGTTACAGATTACCCAAAAGAGGCAAAAATTGTAAGCAGTAAATGGGTGTTTAAAATTAAAAAGGGCCGTAATGGTGAAAAACAGTACAAGGCACGTTTAGTAGCAAGGGGATTTGAACAAGCAGATTGTGATTTGCAAATATATGCACCTGTGGCAAGACTTACTACTTTTAGACTATTTATGGTTGTAGCGAACAAAATGAGGTTACCTGTTCATCAGTTAGATGTGACTGCAGCCTTTTTATATGGAGACATAAAAGAAACAGTGTTTATGAAATTACCAGATGGGACATATTGTAAGTTAAATCATTCTATTTATGGTCTAAAAAAATCTCCTAAATATTGGAATGAGAAATTTGACTCTTTTATGATAAAAGAAAACTTTGTAAGGTCAAAAAATGATTTATGCTTGTATACTAGATCTAACAATAATAAGTTTTTGTATCTTTTATTATATGTAGATGACTTGCTTATTTTTGGAACAGATAATACTGAGATTGAAAATTTTAAAGTTTTGTTAAACAATAATTTTAAAACTAAATGTCTTGGATTAGCTAGTAACTATTTAGGTATATATATAAAACAAGATTTGCAAAATGGAATAACAGTTATAAATCAAAAAAATTACTTGGAAAATGTTTTAACTAAGTATGGAATGTCAAATTGTAAAGGGGTAGATACTCCAATGGAACAGAACTTTAATTTTGAAATCTTAAACAGGAGAGAATCTGAAACTGAATTGATAGAGAGGCAGTGTAGACAATTAATAGGTAGTTTGCTTTATGCTGTTTCAGGTACTCGTCCTGATTTATGTGTATCAGTTATTTTCTTAAGTCGATATCAACATTGTGCAAGTACAGAATTGTATAAAGCTCTTAAGCGAATTTTGCGTTATGTTAAAAATACTTTGGATATGTGTATTGTTTATAATTGTAATTTAGACTCTGAATTAAAAGGATTTGTTGATGCCGATTGGGCAGGAGATGTGAAGGATCGAAAATCGACATCCGGTTATATTTTAACTTTATTCGATTGTGTAATATCCTGGTATTCTAAAAAACAGGTTACTATTGCTTTATCCTCAACTGAGGCAGAATATATAGCGTTAAGTTTAGCAATTACTGAAGTATTGTGGATTAAAAAATTGATTTCTGATTTAATGTTAAAATGTAAAGACTCGATAATATTATTTGAAGATAATCAATCTGTAATCAAAATTTCTGAAAATAATGAAAATAATAAGCGTTTAAAACATGTTGATATAAGATATCACTATATTTTAGACAATGTTAGGAAGGGTTTGATTGAACTTAACTATATAAATACTTCAGATAATATAGCTGATATATTTACAAAACCATTAGGTAAGTTGTTATTTCGGAAATTCAGAGATTGTATTCTGAAATAATTTTTTGCTCTTTGAAAATGTTCCATTGTTTATTTTTAGATAAAATATTTGTTGAGGGGGTGTGTTGAAAAGCAACAAAGATTTATAAAGCATATGTTAGTTACTGATATGGAAATAAAGAGTAAATTGAATATTATTGTACAAAATTTAAAATAATAAAAAAAAAACACTTTATACAAATCATCCATACCTTAATGGTAATCTGCCACCTTAATAATTTGGGTGAATTACGCTGTGTCAAAAATGTAAGCATCATGATTGGTGGAAATAATAAATTAAAAAACTTACCTGTCAATGGAGTATTTTGTATTAAAAAAGGTTCAAAAATTTCAAAATAATTCCAGGAAGTCAATTTCATATGCGGTTTTAATAAACACATTCAAATAAATACAATTTTATTATTAAAAATCCAAATTTTCAGACATCTCTTTATTAATCATTTTGATTGGCCCATTGAAAGAATTTTTTAAACAAATTTTCTTGGATTTGATCCGTTGCGAGGGACGTAACTAAGGGGTTGTTGAGTTAGAAAATGTTGGTCGAAGGGGATAAAAAGAATTTTTGAGCTAAAAAGAAAATTAATAAAAAGTAATCTAATCAAATAAAAAAAAAAACAAATATTCTTTTAAACAAGAAAAAGTGTAAATAATTATATGGAATATAAATAAAAATGAAATGACTTACTTAGAATAAAGGACATTTTGGTCAGGTTTTTTGAGGACCGATTCCAATCCAGCTGAGCTCGAAGTGGATTTCAAATACACAGGAAGATCGAACCTTTTAGTGAAGTGTATCAGTGAAGGTAATAAAAAGTTTCCCTAAAAATAAAAAATATATCTAAAATTAAAATATAAAACCCATATTAAAAAATAACTTTTTCTGGGGTTATAAAACAATAATGAAAATAAATTAATATAAAAATTTTGAATTTAGTAGTTTAGGTTGTAAATAATTAAATAAGAAACTCACCTGGTGAATTTTAAAGTTATAAAATTGACATAGCTTTGGAAATATTTTATTTATCTCGGCCATTTTCTCCATATCAGCTGTGTTGGTTTTATACTCTTCATAATAATAGAAAGAGTCACGAACTTGCTGTTGTAAGGCAGTATTTTGCGTCGTATCTGATGACGTCAGGACAAGACGTTTGTTAAAAAAAAAATTTTGTTGTTTGTTGAAATAAAATGTTATTGTTGTAATTTAATTGAATATTTGTTATTATTTATTTGAAAATATTTTTTTTGAAAACAGAAGAATAAAATTCTTCTGATTAAAATCTATGAACCCTCCCTGAGATTAAAGAAACTCATTGCTCTTAAAAATAAAATAAAACAAATTTCATCAAAATTAAAAAAATTCACTTTAATGGCGCCCAACCAAAATTTAAAATCAAAATAAAATTCACTGTCTGAACTAGGAAATCAAAGTTGGTAATTAGTTTAGGATAAATTGTCTTCTGTCATAATGTCAAAGACAATCTGTCAAAATATATGGTAAGGTGTGGTTCATGTTCATATACAGGAAATAATAAAGTTCTTTTTGCATTTATTTCTCTTTATTAAATGACTTCCAAATCAACAAATCAACACTTTGTCATCACAGTTAAATCATTAATTTTTCTTGAATGTGACATTTGATGGATTGAATTCCTTCCTTTCTTTTCTCTTCCTTTTTTGGTGCTAACCTGATTGTAGCATGTGCTAATAAAATCAACCGGTAACGGATTTAAATGCCTAAAAAAGAAATAAATGGTTAAAGTGTTTCTTAAATTGTATGGTAGAATACTGCATATCTTTTAAGGTGGATATATGAAACACTAACCTGTAGGAAATCACTTGTAAGGTCATCCAACATCCTGGGTAAGTTTTTATGTCTAACGTATGCGCGCTTTCTGTAACTCTTCTCTCCAACGTTGTATATATCTTTTGTTACCCTTACATCAAGAAGGGGGCACCACAAGAACTTAATGATTTGAGCGTTCCCAAGCGCTACCATCTTGCTGTCTCATCGGTTTTATGTTTGCTCGTTCTATGGTTTTCTGCTTTACCACTGCTTTTTGGCTAACTTAAGACAGGATATAATCCATTCAAAGCCGCCTTCCTTCCATTTTTGATCCGGTAAACTATTGATCAGTGATAGGGGCGTAGAGGACATCATACTAGTTCTAGAGTCTACTAACTAACAAGAAAGATCTTTTCATTTACTGAACTGTCTTAAAGTACTGAAAATAAAAGAAGCTAAATTATATGAATGACATTAGTCTTAGGGCTTACCTGGTTTTTAACTTTAAATTGTCGATAGTGTTTAGTATATTTGATAAACAGCTCATATTCATTATAGATCGTAACTTGGTATCAAATAAATTATTGTAAAACAAGAGCACGAGACTCCTGTTTAACCTAAAAGTAGGGTTAGGATTCTGAGAACGATTTATAACTTAATTAATTTGTATATTATATTAAATAGTAATAATAAATTTACCTGTGAACGATTAGTACGAATTAGCAAAGCATATTTGTAATAAATATTTCACTCGCACACGTGCATCCCATTTTAAAATTTTTCATCATATGAATTTGAAAGAACAATATTTTCTAACTCCAGCAGCCGTGGTTAAAAAGTAGTTTGATTATTTTTTTATTTAAATGAAAATCGTAATTGAATTAAATAATAACTGTAACCACAAAAGCACAACACACAACAAAATGGCTTGGATTGCGCCAAAGCTTCGATACAGCAAAGGCGGACGCAGGGTTGCCAGACGTCAAACGTCTAGTCTAAAATTATTGGAATATGACCACAAAATTAGTAGATTCCAGGATAAACTATCAGAAAAAAATTGATATATTGATTTATTTGAAATTTTTATCTCTATCTAATTAGCTACATTATAGGTTATCATTATCGATTTATCAGTTCGTAAGCAAGATTAAGAAAAATTATGTTAGATATCGATAATTATCAGGCTACTGGCAACACTGGGCCACCGCAAAGACAGTGATTTCTAATAAATTTCCTTAGGAATTTATAAAGTTCTGTTTTCGTTATTGTCTATGTAATAATAATTGTTGGTTATATTTTAGTTTATTTTCTAATATATTATTCAATACATGGTTAAGGCTACGATTTCGCGCGAAATCTTTCCGAGTAAAAATAACTTTCTGTTTTAATTTTATTGGGAATGTCGGTGTGCACTGACTAGGTATAAACAAATTTCTAAAAAATACGATTTTATATATTTATTCGAAAACTAATACCAAAATTCGACGAATATATTACGTTTTTTTAAGACGTCTTAAAAACGTCCACCTAACAACGTTTTTTTCACGTCATGTTTTGGCCCAAATTACGTCAGTTGACGAGAATACACCAATTTTCAACGTCTTTAACACGTCACTCTGCTACCTGGGTATCGTTTAATTCAGCACCAATTTCTTCCCACACCTTGTCTTTTTTTCTCACGTTTTTATAATCTTCATGTGATAGATCATATAAAATAGAATATTTGTTGGGAATTCACTATAATATGCTGCTGCCTATTTTAATAAGAGAGGGTCACCTTACTAAACGCGAAGAAAGAGAAGAAGATAACTCTGGGAAATAACTCTCTAATAGAGAGTTATTGCACGACACCAAATTTTTATACCGTATACCTTATACCTTAGCACTATTTGGCTTAGTGCATGCATATAAATATGAGTTATTGCAAGGATCTTTACCTTAAACGCTATGTAAGGTTAGACGCTAGACTTGTCCTTTATCAAAAATTTTCGTTTGTGTTACGTTGGCCACGTTTTTTGTTAAAAGTTAAAAGTAACTCGAGTTTTTAGATTATTTTATTTTTTTTCGCGAGACATGGAAGAAATTTTAGATGTTAATCCCTTTTTAAATATATCTGAATTTTAAATGGTTAGGTTAAATGTGAGTTATTAACCATAAAACATTTTATTTATCAGCAAAACACATCGACAGAACAAAAAATTCCTATAACGTATAAGGTTTAACGTTTAACCTTATCCCTAAGAAATAGTGCATGACCTTATACCTTATAAAAAATTGTTTAGGTCTGCGCATTCTTAGATGTCAGTGTAAGGTATACGGTATATTTCAGATGTCCTGCAATAACTCTCTATTTTTTATTTTTTAAGCATTAAGATCTGAACCACAGACAGTGGTAGCCGCAGTCGCCTGTCGCAATATATTTTTGTTTTTAAAATATTTATAGTTCATTATAAGTTTTTGTGAACAGTGTGTTTTTCTAAACCTTTTCGTGGGAATTAATCTCCCAACAAAACAATATTTTTTTACTAATTCAATGAGCTTTTCAGTAGGAGCCATATTTTTATCACTAAAAACACGTGGCGAATCTATGGCGACTGCGACAAAAACCGTGCACGCTGCGTTTTGAATTTAATCGCTGCAATTTCGCATATGTTGTCGCGATACTTTCGTTGCAGTGTAGGCATGATCATTCAATTCTATGGGTAGCGTTTTGGCGCGAATAATTCGCCGCGAAAAATTCGCAGCGACTGCGAAACTTTCGCGTTGGTTTGGGGGATCCTTTATACTTACTCTATGGCCTGGAGCGTTAGAGCGTTTTCACACGTAGCAATATTTTGTGAGCAATAAAAAGTCATCGCGCCCGATATATTGCAAATGGTTTTCACACGAGAAATAATTGATGCAATAAATGTTACTATAGAATTTGCGATGTTGCCTAATTTTATAATTAGTTAAGTTAGTTGGTATAAAATCAAAATAGGAAGAATAGGGTTTTCTTACTATGGTTCTTCTTCAAATAAGAACAAAAACAAAGCCAAACTATTTTATAGTACTGAAGGAGCTATGCATTGTGAAATGAAGAAAATATAAGAGTATTCATAAGCTTCTTTAATAGTCAAGTTATGTTTTTAATAATATTAAAAATATTACCTGTTTGTATTTCATTTTCCTTCTCTATGAAAAACTGGAAAATTTCATTCTACGCGATTTATTCCATAAACATTGCTTTTGCTACACCCGCATGGTGCCATCAATCATCAATTAGTTGCCAGGAGTGCCACGGCAAATAATAATATAGTCGTCCCTTCCCCTCACGAATCTTTATATTCTGGGGTTAACTCGTAAAGAGGGTGAAATATAGGCAATCATCAATAAGTCGCCAGGAGCGCCACGGCAAATAATAATATAGTCGTCCCTTCCCCTCACAAATCTTTGGATTCTGGGGTTAACTCGTAAAGAGGGTGAAATATAGGCAGAGTATTATTAATAAATGGGTAACTGAAGGTTACGTCATTACGTTATTAATATTATTATTATTATTATTTTATAATACATATATCTCGCAACACTGTTTAAATGATACTAAAAAAAATTGTTGCTATTAAAAAAAAACAACAAAACAACAATATAATTTTCTTATTCATATTTTATAATACGTATTTGCAACACTGCTAAATAAATTGCTACTATAAACAGCGAATAGGATGAACACCTGCATAAACATACATGAGTTTCTACATACGATATCGCAGAATTCCGTAGAACATATTGCACGTCATTGCGATAGAAAAATATTGCTGCCATAAATTTATCGCATCACGTTGCATGTGAAGACGGCTCATTTAAATATATGTATTTTAGATGCAAAGCGATATTGCAACTTTTTATTGCTGCAACATATTGCTCCGTGTGAAAACGCTCTTACCTTACAACCATAACAAATAACAATGTATTGTGGGGAATTAGAAGTTTGTGCTACTCGAGAATTACTTAAGGTAGAATTTGAATATACAGGATTGGAATTTGGATTGGAATTGGAAACTTGTCTAGCTGCTAATTTTCTACAGCCTACTAGAAGATGACCAAAATTCTTGCAGTAGGTACATTTTCTGACCTTTCTCTGAGAAGAATCCACATCCTCAAGTTTAATGGACTGAGTTTTCCGCGACTGATTACCGTCGTTAATCGATAAGGCTTCTTGAATCGAAACTTCGATATTTCGTGTTTCTTCTAATAACCCTTTAAAAGTGGTAAATGTATTTCTAATTCTAATTTCTAATTCTACCTTTGTTGTGTTGTCGTATTAACATGTGTATATTTTACCTGTAACTGCATGTAAGAAACCATAGAAAGGAATATATGTGTAGGAATCCAGACGCTCTCTAGGCTCTGGAGTATTTTGTTTCTCTTTTATGATAAAAGTTTATTTAAACTGGCCAAATACCAATGGCTGTGGAGCTCTTTTAAATAAGGATGGAGCAGAAGAAAACTAAGGTTAAGTGATTTGTTCTTAATTAAATTCAGTCAAGTTGAATGGATGTAGAAAGTTCTTTATTAAATTACATTAAAGAGTAATAATGGAAGGTAAAGAAAAAAGCCAAAACACCAAAGAAATGGAGATAAAACAAGAATGTTTTGAAACAAATTTGATAGAAATTAAACCTGAACCTCTATCACTTTCTGAAGTAGAAATCCAGAAAGTTGAAGAAACTTATTGTTTCATGCTTCAGGAAAATAGTTACGAAAAAGAGAAATGTAATATTAAAACTATTCTAGATATTAAAACTGAAAAAATTGAGACAGAAGAAAATTTAATAGAAGTTAAGTTTGAACCTTCAATACCTGAAGTAGAAATTCAGAAAGTTCAAAAAGCATATTGTTCGATGGTCCAAGAAGATAGTTACGAAAATGAGAAATATAATAGTAAAAATGAAATTCTAAATACTGAAATAGATTTGAATTTTGGGAAAGATCACTGTGTTAAAGAAAATCTACAGATTTTTAGAAAAAAGAAAATTTATCATTGTCCAGTTTGTCAAAAACGTAAGTTTTTTTTTTAATTTTCATAGTTATAAAAAATTGTTGTATTTTAGATTTCTCATCTTTAAAATCAAGATTAAAACATTTTGATGAGCACTTTAAAAAACGTACTGTAATTTGTATTTTTTGTGGAAAAGAATCCCATCGAAAATTCCAAT
Source organism: Neocrepidodera transversa (assembly GCA_963243735.1). Lineage (NCBI taxonomy): Eukaryota > Metazoa > Arthropoda > Insecta > Coleoptera > Chrysomelidae > Neocrepidodera > Neocrepidodera transversa. The sequence continues at coordinate 28,747,005 of OY725341.1, forward strand.
TCTGGAACCATTATATGGTTCATTTCGTAAAAATTAAATGCAAAAAGTTTCAAGATTTAAGGAGTGAGACTATCAAATCTGCTGCAAGAATTTATAGTGGTAGAAAAATTCAGTCTGGAGTAAAAGGTAAAACCTTTTCGAATTTGACAAATAATTTTAGTAATAAAATGCTTTATAAGTGTAATATTTGTTTTAATGAATTTTCTTATAAATGTAATTTGAACAGTCATTTAAAAATTCACACTGATGAGAGATCTTTTAAATGTAAAATTTGTCAAAAACAATTTATTCAGAAAGGTAATTTGAACAGACATTTAAAAATTCACACTGGTGAGAAATCTTTTAAATGTAAAATTTGTCAAAAACAATTCATTGAGAAAAGTAATTTGAACAGACATTTAAAAATTCACACTGGTGAGAAATCTTTTAAATGTGAAATTTGTCAAAAACAATTCATTGAGAAAAGTAAATTGAAAATACATTTAAAAATTCACACTGGTGAGAAATCTTTTAAATGTGAAATTTGTCAAAAACAATTCATTGAGAAAAGTAATTTGAAAATACATTTAAAAATTCACACTGGAGAAAAATCTTTTAAATGTGAAATTTGTCAAAAACAATTCATTCAGAAAAGTAATTTGAAAATTCATTTAAAAATGCACACTGGTGAGAAATCTTTTAAATGTGAAATTTGCCAAAAACAATTTATTCATGAAAGTCATTTTAAAATCCATTTAAAAATTCACACTGGTGAGAAATCTTTTACGTGTAAAATTTGTCAAAAACAATTTATTCAGAAAATTCAGTTGGAAAGCCATTTAAAAATTCACACTGGTGAGAAATCTTTTAAATGTGAAATTTGTCAAAAGCAATTTTCTCAGAAAAGTAGTTTGAAAAGCCATTTAAAAATTCACACTGGTGAGAAACCTTTTAATTGTGAAATTTGTCAAAAACAATTTATTCAGAAAATTCATTTGAAATTGCATTTAAATATTCACACTGGTGAGAAATCTTTTACATGCAAAATTTGTCAAAAACAATTTATTCAGAAAATTCATTTGGAAAGCCATTTAAAAATTCACACTGGTGAGAAATCTTTTAAATGTGAAATTTGTCAAAAGCAATTTTCTCAGAAAAGTAGTTTGAAATGCCATTTAAAAATTCACACTGGTGAAAAATCTTTTAATTGTGAAATTTGTCAAAAACAATTTATTCAGAAAATTCATTTGAAAAAACATTTAAAAATTCACATTGATGAGAAATCATTTAAATATGAAATTTGTCAAAAACCATTTACTGAGAAAAGTACTTTGAAAAGACATTTAAAAATAGAGGCTGGGGAGAAGTATTTTAAATGTGAAATTTGTCAAAAACAATTTACAGATAAAAGTACTTTGAAAGGACATTTAAAAATCCATACTGGAGAGAAATCTTTTAAATGTGAAATTTGTCAAAAACAATTTATTCAGAAAGGTAATTTGAACAGACATTTAAAAATTCACACTGGTGAGAAATTTTTTAAATGTGAAATTTGTCAAAAACAATTCATTGAGAAATGTAATTTGCAAAGCCATTTAAAAATTCACACTGGTGAGAATTGTTTTAAATGTGAAATTTGTCCCAAACAATTTATTCAGAAAAATAGTTTGAAAATACATTTAAAAATTCACATTGGTGAGAAATCATTTAAATGTTAAATTTGTTTAAAAGGGTTCATATATAAATCATCTTTGGCTTAACATTTAAAAATTCACACTGATGAAAAAACTTTTTAATGTGAAATTTGTCAAATACAATTTAGTCAGAAAAATCATTTGAAAAGATATTTAAAAATTCACACTGGTGAGAAAAATTTTAAATGTTAAATTTGTCAAAAACAATATGGAACTTGCATTATAATCTTAAAATGAATATTTTTTATGGAACTTGGTTAAGAATTTTCTAAAAGCAATATAGGACGATATAACACGTATTACTTTTAATTTATTAATTATTTAACAAACGTTCAAAATTGGATAACATTTAAATCCGTCACAACTCCTGCCATTGGCTATGACGTCATTTTACGCAGTCTAACGAGATTTATATTTTTCCGCGTCAACAAGCGTTGTCATTTTTATCTGTCACTAAAATAACATATTAAAAATCAAAATGTTTAAACACGCTGGATATCAAAAAGTATGTTCGCAAAATTTCTAATAACTAAATTGTAGTATAATAATTAAGTTTATAATGTGCGGGTATTCATACATTTAAATCTGTTTTAAAATTAAAAACTATAGGATGTAATATATTTAAATCATATTAAAATAGTATTGTCCCTATTGTTTAGTAACTTTTATTGTTATGGTTTATTTTTACTTTTTAACATAGAGGTATGACCGCAGCTGCTAAAGCACTCTAACAAAAAAAATTGTTAAAATTTTACTTATCGTTGAGTTTGATGAGTTTAGATTTCTGTAGATTATAATTAGTTACTTTAATCAAAATGATTTCTTATATAATAAAATTGTATGATACAAAAAGAAAATGATGAATTTTCTGTAACATATCTTTTGTAAATTTGTACCTATCCAAAACAGAAATTCTATGACCCATCATTGGCTATTTATATGATATTTTTGTAAATATAAATTTGTTGTTTGTTATAATTTGTGATAATTTTAGAATAAAAATTTTAATGCTTTTCTAAATTATCATTTCTTATACCTATATACAATAAAGTGCTGATTCAGTAATATGAAAACAGTAACTTAATTGAACTGAAAAGAGAGAATGTACTAAATTTTGTCATCTTTTTAAAATATTTTAAATGTAGAACCTTACAAAGTAATTGTAGGAAGAAAAATATTCTAACTGTTCTCAAGAAACAAACATTATTAGGTTTTCATTAATTTATATTCATAAATATGCTGAAATTACTACAAGGAAAATCTTGTACTTAACAATAGGAAGTTTTATTTTATAAGAACTTCCTTGCATATGAATTTTATCAGTAAATAATTACAAAATAAGCAAATTATTATTTATAATAACCCCAGTCGTATTAGTTTTGAATAAAAGTAAAGCCGCATATAGATTTGCGGCAACAAACACCCCGGCTTCTAAACCACTCCTTCCTTTCTTCCGTGTGTTAAACAAAAAAATCGGTCAAGTGCGTTGTAACGAAGTTACTTTTTTTTTTGGAACATCCTGGACTAATTAGTGTTAGTAAGTAACTTTATTTATCAAAAGATAATAATATATATAAATATCATAGCATATAAATAATTAAACAATAATACCAATAATAAATATAAATATAAAACTTCACAATAAATTCAAAAAAAAAAAAAATGAAACTAGTAAAATTAAAATTAAATTAATTTCAAAATTATAATACATAATAACAAACTGTAACAACATAACAATAATACATAACAATATACATATACATAACAACAGCGCAAGTTCTTAAGCTAAATAAATAAAAGAGTAATTATTTAAAAAATTTTAAAATTTTATCTAGTTAGTGAATAATTATTTTTAACATAATAAATGAGTTTGTTCTTAAAATGACTAGTACTGGTACTACTTTTAATACTCTCAGGCAGAAGATTGAACTGAGCAATTCCGTTATAAAATAGACTTCTCATGGAAATACTTTTATTAGTTGTCCGTATATAAAATGTTATTGAGTTTGCTGCTCTTGTATTCCTCTGGTGTACATCTGTGATCGGGATAAGTTGACAGTTAAGATATTCAGGCAACAAATTATTTACTATTTTATATATAAAAATCATTGTTCGTACATACAGCAGTTTTTCAACATTTAACCAATTGAGTATTTCCAACATGAACTGAATACTTGTATATCTACTACAACCTAAAATTACTCTCATTCCTTTATTTTGTAGGACTTGAAGTCTATCGAAATTGGTACATCCTGTATATATTAAAGAACAGCAATAGTTAAAATGGGGTAGAATAAGTGTATTATATACAGTCAATTTAGTCGGAATTGATAGATACGGTGACACCCTCCTTAAAAATCCAATTTTTTTTCCTATTTTTTTACAGATATATTCAATATGTTTATTAAATTTTAGTTCTCTATCCAACATAATTCCTAAATATTTTATTTCTTGAACCATTTCTACTACTTCTTCATTTATTTTGATATTTAAATTGAAATTTAAAAATCTTTTATATAAAAAGTTGTTACCAATAAACATAAATTTAGATTTCATCTCATTAACTTTTAATTTATTTTGTTTAAATTTGGATGTTAACAACCCCAATTCATGGTTAACAATATTAACAACCTCAACAAAATTGTCCCCAAAATAATAAATGAATGTGTCATCTGCAAAATGTTTTATTTTACATTTCCTAAGAACCTTTCCCAAGTCATTTATATAAATTATGAATAGTAAGGGTCCGAGCACGCTCCCTTGCGGAACCCCAAAAGTATTTAATTCTGGGTTTGACATTTTATTATTAATTTTAGTCACTTGGTATCTGTTAAATAAATAATTACTCAATCAATCATAGACAGCTCCCCTAAATCCATATTTTTTTAACTTTTGAAGTAGGATGTTACGGCCGATTGTTTCAAAGGCACGTTTAAGATCAATGAAAACTGCACAGATACCAACTCCAGGCTCGTCAAGAATATTTTTCATGTCTGAAACAACTAATTGTAGAGCTGACTCGCAAGAATGAGCTTTTCTAAAGCCAGATTAATAACTACATAGTATTTCATTGGAAGTTATAAAATCCATGATTTGATTGTAAACAACTACTTCTAAAAGTTTTTCACAAAATGGTAGCATATTTATGGGTCGCAACTGATCCGCCTTATTTGTGTTAGCTACTTTTGGGATTGGAATTATTGTTGATGTTTTAAATCGCTGTGGAACAATACCCTTTTCTAAACTTGTATTTATTAAATTAAGTAATGGATAACCAATTACATGAAAGAGATTCTTTATTAAATCAAGACCTATCTCATCTGTACTGGACTTCTTTTTTTGAGTTTTAATGATTTCATATAAATTACTTATTGTTACTGTTCTAAACGTCGACATTGTAGATTCGTTTAGGGGCACTGTTTCCAAACAAGATTCAATGTTAACCTCACCCATTTCAATAGATACCATAATGTTCTGTATGCTACCCACATAATATTGATTTAAAACATCCGCAAAATTCTCATTATATTCTGTCCCTTCACATACCAAATTATGGATATTACTTGTCGATTTTTTTGTACCAACTATTAGTTTAAGATGCTTCCACATCAACTTCGGATTTCCCTTATTTTTATCAATATTTATTTCATAAAAATATCGTTTAGATTCCCTTAAAGTCCTAACACATTCGTTTCGTTTTAGTTTATAGTTCATCCAATCACCTGCCTCATTTGTAAATTTAAATTTTTTGTAAGCTATATTTTTATCTTTAACCACTTGTCTGCATTTACTATCAAACCATTTATTATTTGTATTAGATACCTTTATACATTTAGTAGGAGCTACATAATCAATTGCTGATAATGCATTACTTATAAAAATATCTGCTAAAACATCAACATCGACTATAGAGTAACCCCAATCCTTTTCAACCAATATATTGACCATTTTTTCATAATTTATATTCACTCGAATTTGTTTAGTTTCCGCTAAATCAGTATTAGGGTTTTGTATTTTAACTTGTAATATGGAATGGTCTGATATTTTGTAATTTTTTTGTACACAAGCAGCTAAAGTGAAATCGTTAGTTAACACAAGGTCAATTGTTGATTTTGAATCCTTATGCACTCTAGTAAATTCAGTGATTAGTTGTTTCATTCCATTATTTTCAATATATTCCAGAAGTTTTCTTTTTTCTGGACAATTTTTATCAAAATGAATGTTGAAATCACCTGTTATAATCACACTACAACTGCTATGTGCTTCGACATATTCATCTATCCATTTTGAAAAAGATTCAAAGAATGGAATAATGTTAGCATTGGGAGACCTATATACACCTGCTATACAATATCTAGTACCGTTTACTTTAACTTCCATAAATAACAACCAAAAATTCATATTAATGATTAATGTTCCTACATTTGACACATTTAAAAACTTTTTGGTAAATATTATGACTCCCCCCGTATGTCGACTACTTGAATCGAATCACACCGTGCTAAATCATACCCATCGATCCATAATTCAGAATCATTAAACTCACTAGTTATACAAGTTTCAGTTAAACATAAAATTAAAGGTTGATATTTTTCGGTATAATATATTATTTCATCTCTGTGCTTAAAATAGCTTTCTGTATTCATACAAGAGAGAAATAAATCATTTTTATTACCGTTTGGACTTTTTTTTGATTGCTATTGATAATTAACCCTTTCTTTAACTTTAGAAACTTGTTTTATATAGCTTACACATTTAGTATCAAAAACGTGGTGATCAATATTAATGTTTCTTATTTTCAAGACATCTGTAGCAAATTTACAGTTTGTGCATTCGTACTTACTGGCACTGCAGGCTTCTTTTTTATGATTTTTGTTGCACATCGGACAAACTGCCGGAGATTCACATTTTTCCGCACGATGACCGAACTTCCAACAATTAAAGCACCTTAACACACTAACAAACTCAAAAAATCGGTAACTACTCCATCCCATACGAAGATATTTTTTTCTTTTTAGCAAATAATTAAACTGTTTTGAATTAAGCTCAAGAATTAAATTACAGGTACCTCTCAAACTTTTACCGGTTTTATATTTCCTTACAAATTTAATTCCACCTTTTAAATCATCTGGCAAATTTTGGTTTTCAATTTTTGATATAAATTCGTCAACATTTTGTAACTGCACTTCGTTGATATTAATTACTTTTATTTTAGGGTTTAGCATCTTTCCTGTAGTAATTTCATAATCTTGACCCAACTCATTTTGCGTTGTTGTTTTTAAATTTTGCAGCGATTGTTCATCTTCACAATGAACTATTACGCATCCGTGTGACACCTGCTTTACTCTTGATATCGTTGCTGCTATATCCGCTGGACTCACTCTTTCTTCTAAATCATTTTTTGTTTTGGTACTATCTTGATTAGCATTTTTAGGTTTGATAATTAAAGGTTCAATTTGACTTTGTTTTTTTACAATATCTGAGAATTTCGGCTGTTGTTGTTTTTGAATTAAATCGATTAATTGTTCGGTTTTTTCCAGCATTTCTTTGGTTTTTATATCCATCGTTTTTTCCAATTTCAAGTTTGCTTCTTCTAAACAATCATTACAAAACCACTTTACGTTTGAACTTTCTTGTTTAAATTTTATAAGTTGATCTTTCACTCTAGCACATAATGAATGAAACAATTTATTACAATAATCACATGATATACATCTTGAATTAACTATGAAATTGTCAGAGCACACCGCACACACCTGTGCACGGTTCGCCATCTCAACTATGTTGATATGCTTTAAATAGTTTTGAATTTATTATTTAGAATGAGTTGGTTAATTTAATATTAATCACAAGTTTACCCCTCTTAATGTATTTACTTGTATACAAATAATTTATTTGACGTCTATGGAATTTTAATTTTGTAAATTGTTAAGACAAACCGCACAAATCAGTTTCGTAGACTATCGCTCATATATTTCTGCTTTAGTGGGGCCTTTGCTAAGTGGGGCTGGGAAAATTGTTTAAAAGGCCAGGAGCCGCTAAAATCTCTCTTTTGTCCGACTCTTTTGCTGCTCTCTTTTGCTGCCGATTTTGAAGAGAAGTAGTTGGATAACCGACCGTAAAAGTGACCAAACTGATTTGTGTGTGTTTCCGAGGTAAGAAATTCTTTTGTATAAATTTGAGGAATAATATTGGATATTGAAATTTATTTTAATTAATTTTTTTTATTATTATTTACATAAATAAATATCACTTGGCTACGTTGATGTTTTAATTAGCAATAAGTCTCCTGCGTATTTATGTCAGATAAAATATTTCATGCTTGCTTAAATAAATGAGGTTTGGCCCAGACAAAAAAAAATCCGAAGAAAATTTAATTTATTTAATTCAAAGTTTTTGAATTAGCGACCCTTGCGTTCGCTGCAACTAAGCAGGAGCACAAACGTCCGTTCTTTCAACGAACTTTGAATTATGTTTGGGAAATTTAATTTATCTAGTTCAAAGTTTTTGAATTAGCGACCCTTGCGTTTGTTGCAACTAAGAAGGAGCACAAACGTCCGTTCTTTCAACGAACTTTGAATTCTGTTTGGGAAATTTAATTTATCTAGTTCAAAGTTTTTGAATTAGCGACCCTTGCGTTTGTTGCAACTAAGCAGGAGCACAAACGTCCGTTCTTTTAACGAACTTTGAATTCTGTTTGGGAAATTTAATTTATCTAGTTCAAAGTTTTTGAATTAGCGACCCTTGCGTTTGCTGCAACTAAGCAGGAGCACAAACGGCCGTTTTTTCAACGAACCTTGAATTCTGTTCAGGAAATTTAATTTATTTAGTTCAAAAAAATTGTGTTAGACAGTCAGAAACCTTTATTAAAAGATCAGCTTATTCATAAGGATCTAGTTCAGTTAACCTTTTCTTCTATACAAGTTTTAATACCGGTTATTTACTTTTTATTTTATTTAGACATAAATACCAAGGAACACCCCTGAGAATCATTAGTGCCTAGTAACGCTTTTCCTGTGTAGATATCATTTTCACCGCTAGTTATGTATTTTACCTTCACCTGCTTTTTGTAGAATTACACGCTATCTTATACTGCTTTATTTATCCTATCATATACCGATGAATTTTTGCTAGCATATTTAAAAAAAAGAATTTAATCTGCAAATAATCTGTGGCATTTGGTTATTAATTGCTTAAGAACACCGCAAGTTTTAATATAGCTTTCCGTAGTTAGTGAAGCAAAGGCATGAGTTAATAAATATAAAGATAAATAGTGATTTGGAATTTTTTTTAATTATTTTAACAAAAGCAACCGGTTAATTCAGGTTCGGCACTATGAAACAATTAAAGCCTGTTTTACACCGTGCACCTCTAAACAGTCTATGACAACAAATCCCTGGAATTACTGTAACCTCCATCTGTAGCTACCCTGGTACTCTTGAGGCAGTAGATCTAGAGTCAGTGGAGTAAACCATCCCAAAAATCTGGCGCCCGAGGCAATCTAGTAGAATACCGAAGCCGTGGGTGTCATATAGTGACGGCAAATTTCTTTGGAAGAAATAAAGCGCATCACAGCGTGTCGGACTTTGCACATTTAGGGTTCCGTACCAAATGTAGAATATATAAGCCGGCTGTACAGAGGCAGGGTTATTAAAGAGGATTTAAAAATTTTAATCGAACTAAAAAATCAAAAATCCTTGGTAAAAAAGTTGAACTGAAAAGAAAAATAACCTGGCGTGTGTATGTTCGACGAAGAAAAAAAAATATGGGACGAAAAATGCGTTTTTAACAAAATAGCACAGATAAAAATAAAATATCAAATATCACAATCCGCTTTATATATAAATATATATTAACAAATTTTGAAACGCAACGAACCAATTTGTTAATATTAGCCTAACCGACCAAGATAGAATAAAATTATAAGATGAAAAATGCGTGTTTTAGCAAAACTAATACGATGGCACAGATAAAAATAATAAAATATGGAATATCACAATTCGCATTTATACGAAGGCACGGAACCCTAAAAATGAGGGAAAGTTAATGAAAAAATCATATTTATTAATATATTGGTATTTGTTGGTAAAATATATGTAACAATAAACATTATCACCAAATTTCAAGTTCTTCGGAACAAAATTTTGTAAAAAATGCTGACTTTGGCGGCTTCTCATGCCTACGTTTTGCAATATATTTTAAAACAAAAATACAGCTTTTATCTACTCAATGAGCTCTAAACAACGATACCTAACTCAATGGGGTAGGCCAAATTTATTTTCCAGTGGCCCCTTGAAAACATTTAAAAATATTTTTTACAATTTATGTGGCTTTCGTACAACAAGACGCATATACTGTGAAAATTTAAAGACTAGCTCCAACGGTTTAGTTGCTAGACCGGAGTGACAGACTGACGGACGGACACGCGAGTGAGAGCAATAGGGTTCCGTTTGGACCCTTTGGGGTACGGAATCCTAAAAATGGAGAAATCCAATCAAAAAAATAAAAAACAAAAACCGGAGTTTACTCCACCAAAAAAAAATCGATGCTCGCTCCACAAAAATATCTTTTTCAGAAACTGTGATAAATAAGTACAGTTCGTTGTTTGAATTTATACAAATTTATTTCTAATAATGTGTTTTAAGTTTTAGGCGGACTTTACAGAGAAGACATGAGTACACATGACAAACTGACAGATGAGCACATACAAAGCAACAGGAACTATTATTCTTTGATAAGAGTCTAGAGATCCAGCGTCTACTTTCTCATTTCTCACCCGAGCTTCGGTATTATGGAGCGTATAGAAGGAGGGCAATCTCTAATGGACAACACGTTTAAAATAGACGTTCTGAGACGCCACTAAAAGGCACCGAATCCTCGGATCGGCTCGGCTACTGTCGGCAAGATTGGTCTCGCGCGAAATTTAAATTCGCGCATGCCGTGCTGTCACAAGAAAAGAATACAAAAATCTAACCTCAATTCTACAGTAAACAAAACGCATTTTTATTTTTAATAGAAGTATTTGCAAGAACACATTTATTCTTAGTATAACACTTATACGGAGTTTGTAAAAGTGACCCTCAGTGTTTAGAAACCATATATAATTTGTTGTGCATTAATTATAGAATATTTCGTAATGGGGGAATCAAAGCAAGCTATATAGTTTGTGAATATTATTTTATTCTTTGTTAAGAATTATTACATATCTATATAATCGAAGAGACATTTTTTACTCATAGATGTATATAGTTATAAATACCTACCTGCAACCATTTTTAATATAAATATGAAACAAATATATACATTTGTATGTGGCAGTACAAATTAAAAAATTATATATAGGTATAAGAGAGATTGAAAATAGTCAATTGGAATTTTAATTTTACACCAGATATGTGACTTTCAAAACCCAGTTCAGCATAATAATCGGTGAAAATTCTTACCATATAACTTATAAACTTTACAAGCATTTTTAATATGCTGCGAATGTTATTGTTATATATCCATTTTTTATGAAATAAAAGACATTTACTTATCCTCTACCAGTTTATTGAAATAAAAGGATACGTGCAGTTTCAATTACAACTCGTAAGAGTAAACTGCAAGAAAATTACGAGTTAAAGTATTTTTTTTTGGGAAAAAAACCACTAATTACAATATATATTTTTATGTTAGAAACTAATATTAAACTCTATTACCACAAATTCAAGTACAAAATACTGAAGCGCCCTAACACACACCTATAACAAATGCTACAACTACAAAAAAAAATGTAATTGGGTTTTTTTTTTTAAAGAATCTTGTCTTAGTTTGTCCCATACACCTTATTAAAAAAAAATACGAATTTTACATTTTTACATTTTTACATTTATCCAGTACTTATCATGTCTTAGTATTTAACAATCTTTGGAGTGTTGATACAGTTTAAACTAAAATGTCTTTTTTCATTCTTTCATGTTTCACATCTTTTTTCTCAATAAACCTCTCAATTTCTTTGCGATGCCCAGCTTTAGTGTCTGATGGTTTTTCATTCAAAAATATTTCCACAACTTCACCTAAAACAGAATCGCTTCACTTACTCTGCTCATATAAACATAGAAATGTATGTGTTTACACATGGTAGTTTTTATTGAATAATGTGAGTAATCACACATATGACGACCTTGCATATTTTGCAGTATGAAGTTTTGCATTCCGACTCGAAGTGCGCTTAAAAAAATTTCTTATACTACTTATTGGTCTAATAAACTACTGTAAAAAAGTCACTGTTTTGGTTTGTTTGGCAATGTGTTCCATCCATACATATTATTCTGTCGAAATCCTTCAATTTACATTCCATATAGCCTCATTCATATATCCTAAACAAAAATCTTCGTCACAAAGTATTGGAAGATTTTCACCCAAGACAGCAACAGTATTTTGTATCGTACCAATTTAAGAGCCATTGGCCCAGTGAGACATACAGTGATTTTTTCTAAAATTAAAACAGAAACTCATGCCAATTCTGATTATCATTTTCAAGAAAATGTAAGATTTTTAAACGAGATGGGCATACTCCATACATTTTTATAGATCCACAAGCTTTTTCAATTCGTCCACGATATTTGCTATTATATCCTGAAAATAATTCGAGTAGATTGTAAATTAAAGAACTTTTTATTCCATTACCTTCTGTTTCATATTTATATTAAAAAAGGTTGCAGGTAGGTATAACTATACATCTATAGGTAAAAAATTTTTCTTCGATTATGTAGGTACGTAACAATTCTTAACATAGAATAAAATATTCACATTTTCACAAACTACCTATAGCTTGCTTTGATTCTCCTATTACGAAATATTCTATAATTCATGAACTTTTTTTATTCACAAAAGTCACTTTAAAATCCATTTAAAAATTCACACTGGTGAGAAATCTTGCAAATGTAAAATTTGTCAAAAACAATTTATTCAGAAAGGTAATTTGAACAGACATTTAAAAATTCACAGTGGTGAGAAATCTTTTAAATGTGAAATTTGTCAAAAACAATTCATTGAGAAAAGTAAATTGAAAATACGTTTAAAAATTCACACTGGTGAGAAATCTTTTAAATGTAAAATTTGTCAAAAACAATTTATTCAGAAAATTCATTTGGAAAGCCATTTAAAAATTCACACTGGTGAGAAATCTTTTAAATGTGAAATTTGCCAAAAACAATTCTCTCAGAAAAGTAGTTTGAAAAGACATTTTAAAAATTCACACTGATGAAAAATCTTTTAATTGTGAAATTTGTCAGAAACAATTAATTCAGAAAATACATTTGAAAACCCATTTAAAAATTCACACTGGTGAGAAATCTTTTAAATGTGAAATTTGTCAAAACCAATTCATTGAGAAAAGTAATTTGAATATACATTTAAAAATTCACACTGGTGAAAAATCTTTTAAATGTGAAATTTGTCAAAAACAATTCATTCAGAAAAGTAATTTGACATTCACTTTGGGAAAAACCTGATCAAATGAGACGGTACAATACCCAACCAAACCTTGTAGTAGCAAAAATTAACAGTTTAGTTATGCTTTACTAAAAAAAAAGATCATAGACTTAATACTGTACTATTATTTAGTCTCCGACTTATTATTTTTTTCGTTTTAAACATAATAGGTTTGTTCCCGAAGCGAGTTCCTAACTTGTTATGAATATACTGAGTGGCGCAGAATAAAATAATGGGTCAGGAGTCTGCGCAGCACAAAATAATCGAAGAGTTATTTTATACTGCACAACTCAGTATGTTCATAACAAGTTAGGAACTCACTTCGGGAACAAACCTATTGTTACAAACGTAATACTGTATTATTATTTATTATAGAGGTTTTGGGTAGACAACCAACAATGTTTGTCTGTGGTTGTATACTTTAAGCTGCTAAGGCACCGGATTATTTTATTTGGGTTGGTGACACTGAGATGTTGGTAGGAATGAAAAAGAAGAAGAGGGTTGGGGGTTTGCTCAAGCGGGAATATTTGATTATTATGCTTTTAGCCGTTGAGAGATACATTAAGTTTAGGGGTTATAATTTTATGACTGTTTGTGAGTTTATTTTTGTGAAATATAAAGAAATACGATCATCTTCGTTTTATTTGATACGACGCCCGGAGGCCCCAACAACTTCAGAAGTGGGATTACTCAGAAAATTCAAGATACAATAAGATTTAAATTAAATATGTCGACCATAGGAAACGATGATGAAGAACCTCGTGAAGAGGGGCCGACTCAATTATCCATTGATGAGGTAGTGCAAGCTACGGTACGAGCAGTTTTAGCACATGAAAGGCAGAAAGTAACACTGGTACGCGAGGGAAATGAAGAAAATGCACGTGTTACGAAAAAAATGTTTCGGGTACCCAGATATTGACAGACAAAATCCAATAATTGAAACCCAATCATTGACAGTGATCCAGTTATTGGCACCCCAGTTAATAACGATTGAAAGATATATAAAGTAAATAAGGATACCTTATATTTATTAAGTAATTTATTAATTACGTTTTAGGTAACTATCAAAGAGGTAACTTATTGTAAACGTTTTACAGAAGATAAATTGAGGAGCATCCAACCAAAAGGGAATAAATCCATTTTTGTTATAAATCCATTCTTGTTATTCCGATCTATTATCTGAACAATTCAGAACGAGCAAAGAGCAATAAATACAACGATTAGAATCATGTAGAAACGACTTGAACCATTTATCTACTGGACGATTATTTTTAAATGTATTATCACTTCTTGTTTCAGTAATAATTTTTCTACACTGTCCAACAATATAGTTATTGTGATAGGAAAATGTTTCTGTTGAAGTAAAATAATCCATTGCACCAAAAACATCTCCTCTTGTGCTGTTAAAATTGTTGCAGACCCATCTGACAAACTTTTGGGGATTTTCCGCTAGATTTATAAAGAAAAAAAAGTGGTGCGGGGAATACCTGTTTTCTTTGCTACTATGGCAACTGGAATGCCATTGGCTATTCGTTGAAGAGCCTCAGCCATTTCTTCAGCTGTATAATTTTTTTTGGGTGCCATGTTCTAAAACTAAAAGAATCCAGTTATTGCCACTATTTATTCCAATAATTGACACCCCTGTCTAACACTGGATTAAATCATTTTAAAAACGAAAAATTTAGTTTCACAATTTGGTCATGATTCATACACTTTTAAAACAGTACCAGCATAATAAAAAAAACATATTCCTGTCTTTGACAGAGTGTCAATTACTGGAATGTAGTTTATTTTGCTTATCCAGTGACCGACATTGTAATTTGGAGGCTTAAAAAAGATTGAAGTTAACATTTAAACAAAGTATGTAGTTCACAGACTCATTTCAGAACCGTTAATACAAAAAGCAATATGCTATCATTAAAAACACAAAAGTAATAATAATAAAAATATCTAAATAGGCAGGTTCGACATTTTTCTTATTTTTTTTATTTAAGCATTTTAAAATCAGGGATCGGAGAGAGGCTGGAAAACGTACCTATGAGCGAGACTAGACCGTGTGACGTCAGTAGCCATGAACGGTTCGCCCCTGACCCGCTGCTACGCTGTATTCACGATACACACACATTTTACAGGGTTACCATTTTTAGTAAATTTCCTACTAAATTAGTAATTTTTAAGAAAAATGAGGGTGTTTATAAAAATAGTATAATTTTAGTAGAATTGATAATAGGCAGGATCGACATTTTTTTTAACAGAAATCGATATATTTTTTTATTAAAAACGATCAAAAAAAATTGAGCGCAAAATATTAATATTTACGTCTGTTGTAAAATTCAGTAGATTTTTTAGATTTGAATTTAAAACTATATTTTATTGCTATCTATCTATGGTTTATTTAAGAAGAGTGTCTCATCGCAGAAAAAATATTTTGTATCATCCAAACGTGACACGTGATTCGCTTAAGAGGCGCCAATACCATATGTTATCTTGCCTGAAATCGTTTTTGGACGAGCGCTCCGTTAATATTAAAGATAGGAAGCTGCGGTTTTCACCAATCGATTCTGTAGTTAATTCTTTAGACCGCGTCTGTGGCACTTTTTTTAAAATAATTTTAGTAAAAGTGATACGACTATCAACTTTTTTCTCTAGACAAATTTGAAAAATGTAGCACAGACGCGCTCTTCTCATAAATATTTTAAATATCAAGAAAAAAACCGCATATTATTAGTTGGTATATTAGGCGAGTTCTCGCCCAAATACGAATAATTATGTTTTATGGCGCTCTACCCTGTTCTGCGCAGAAAAAATTGGACTAGAAGGTAGGATTATTTAACATTAACCGGAAAATACTAAAAAAAAAAAATTTTCACACCCAATTTATTAGAATATAAGCACATTTTCCTTGGGTAATTCTCTTACCGGCAAACACAAAAGACATGCACGTGGTGTGTGGGCCTCTTAAATAGTAAGTTTGAATAAACGTGAGTATGAGCTCTAGTAGCAGCGTGAAATAGTGCTGGTTAGTGGTGCTATAGGTCCAGGATCGAATACCGCACACAGCATATCTTTTTTTGCTTTTTATCGTTATATTTTACTTTTATACTTTATTAAATATATATATATATTTTTAATACACAGGCTAGTTTAGGTAGTGACTTCTTTTAATAAAAAAATACATATCCCCCGGGCAGGTAAAAAGTATGTACAAAATATTTTTACTGCGATGAGATACTCGTTATTTTATTAGTTTATTATTGAAATGTTGGTAGAATACGGTTTATTGAAAATAAGGTCGAAAAGTAAAATATAACGATAAAAAGCGAAAAAAAAGATATTCTGTGTGCGGGATTCGATACCCGGACCTATCGCACCACTAACCAGCGCTATTCCACGCTGCTACTAGAGCTCATACTTACATTTGTTCAAACGAATCACGTGTCACGTTTGGATGATACAAAATATTTTTTCTGCGATGAGACACCCGTCTTAAATACACATAATAAAATATAGTTTTAAATTCAAATCTGAAAAATCTACTGAATTTTACAGCGGACGTAAATATTAATGTTTTGCGCTCAATTTTTTTTTTTTTTTTTTTTTTTTTTTTTTTTTTTTTTTTTTTTTTTTTTTTTTTTTTTTTTTTTTTTGTTGCCTGTTAATTTCAAGACCCTTTGGCCGCATATGCGCCAAGAATTTTATTTATCGTCAATTTTAGTGAAACCAAACTTATCGTCTCGTTAATTGCCTTTTCGGCCTCGCGTGTTTTCCGTGGTTATCGTCATCGTAGTCGAGGAGTTCCCTGAGTTCTAAATTTGGGTGTGTCCGCAGGTCACTGAATATCCGTTCTGCCCGGTTATTCAGAGTGTCTAAAACCCTAGTGGATTTTAAACTCTCGAATATCCAACGGTTTGCCACATACCAAGGTAGGTTTGTGGCAACCCGTAAACAGATATTTTGCTGACTTTGGAGTTTTTCTCTGTTCCTTCTGCACATTTGTCCCCACGCGAGTGAGGCGTAGGTAATTAACGGAATTATAATTGAGTTTATCAGTTTAAGTTTTGTTTTAATATCTAATTTGCTTCTCCTCCCTATAAGGGGGATAGGTGTGCTCGCGCTTGTTTGGTTTTACTAATTATTGTCTTCACATGCTCGATAAACGTTAGACCCACGTCCAAGGTGGCCCCTAAATATTTAACTGACCGCTGCCAGTTAATATTTTGCCCGAATAAATTTACCTCGCCATCCGGGGCGTGTCTCCACTTTTTGAGGAATATTGCCTTTGATTTTTCCGCGTTGATTGCAATTTTCCACTTTACAAACCATCAAGGTCACTTTGAAAATTATTTAAAACTAGGTGAGGCCAAGCTATAGTAGTGTCATCTGCATACAGGCTGAGCGTAGTATGTGGAGATCGGGGTATATCCGCGGTGTAAATATTGTAAAGTTGGGGGGACAATACTGCGCCTTGGGGCACTCCTGCTTATAATACTCCATAGTCAGACAGGACGTGCCCTACCTTGACTCTGAAGTATCGTAATTAAAGGGTTCGTATATCCGATCTCCATCATTTTGTATATAAGGCCCTCGTGCCAAACTCTATCAAATGCCTTACTGACATCCAGAAATACAGCTCCCGTCGACTGTCTGTGATTAAACCCTTGAGTTACAAACTCAACCACTCTAAGGACCTGCGTTTCTGTCGAGTGTTCGGCACGAAAGCCGAATTGTTCAGCCGGTATGACATTTAATAAATCTGTTTCATCTTTAAGTCTTTTTAAAATCACTGTTTCCGCGATTTTACTCATGGCCGGTAATAGGCTGATTGGCCTGTAATTTTGTAGAAAAGTGCGATCTTTATTTGGTTTAGGTATCATTATTACGTCCACTTTTTTCCAACGCTTTTGGAAATGTTTAAATCGTAATATCGCGTTTATTATCGTTGTTAAATAAACTCCCTTTTTCCGGTAAATTTTTAAGCGTTCTGTTCGTAATTTGGTCGCAACCCGGTGCCTTTTTCGCGGACGCGAACTTGATTATATCCTTCACTTCTTCTGGTGAAGTGTGAGATATGAACAAGTCAGGGTTTGTCGGTCTCCGGATATAGTTGCGAACATCTCTCTCGACTTCGTCGCTAAATTCCATATCTTCGTCCTCGTGGTCGGAATTCCCTCTCGAGCGTTGGTTTAAACGCCTCGGCCTTTTCTTCGGCAGTGAATGCCAAACCATTCTCGCCGTGTAAAGGTGGGACCGGTTTCCTGCCCTGTCTTAGAATTTTTGAGAGATTCCATAAGGCCGCCTCCTGGGGATTAAGCTCGTTAATCCACCTTTCCCAATTTCTCTGTCGGAGTTCAGAGAGTTCTACCTTGACTTGTTCTTTAAGTCGAGAGGCTGTTCTTTTGTCAACTATATCCCGCGTTCTTTTCGCGCGACGTTGCGCTCGATTTTTTCCGCGATTAAATTTTTTAGTTCCCCACTAATTTCCGAAAAAATTCCGCGTTTTTCCCGAGTTTTTATTTTAGTAGTATGATTTAATTGAGTTTTAATGACCGTTTCGAATTTTTCTATTTCGCGTTCTATATCGTTCGCGCTTTCGATTCGCGGTATTGGTCCTAACGCGTGCCTTATCCCACGTTTAAACGCGAGCCAGTTTGTTTTTCGTGTCGTATACGTGTTTTTTACCGAAACGCCCTTCCCTATTTCTAAGATTATTGGCAAATGTTCTTCTCCCGTTTCATGAATGGTGTAAATTTCTGTGTTGAAATTTACATCTTTCATGACCGCTATATCTAATACGTCGGGACATAGATTTAAATTTCCGGGGTAGTGCGTCGGCGTCTCAGGGCCGATGGCGTGACAATTCGGATTATCTGCGAAATACTCTAAAAGTTCGCGCTCTTTCACGTTTTCGTATAAGCTATTCCACACTGTCGATTTCGCATTTGGATCTCCGATTAAAACTGTTTCTACCGGACAATAATCCTCAATTTCATTTATTATTAATCTTTTGTTAGGTCTAACGTACACCGATGCGATTTTTATATACCCATAAGCGGTTTTGACTTTTATTACTGTCGCTTCAAGTGTGGTAAATCTGGCTGGAGTGTTTAAACAATGGTGATCTATACAATTTTTAATCATTATTGCTGATCCCCCTGAATTTGGTCTGAATTTATTTCTATATATATTATATCCAGCCAGTTTAAAATTATCGGAATCATTTAATTTTGTTTCCTGAAGGGCAATTATATAAAAACCCTCCCTCTCAATAAAATCAAATAAAATATGTTTATTTAGATTTTATCCCTCCCGGATTCCAAGAGGCTATCTTTAAACATTCTGGAACCTTTAAACTTTAGTTCTGTTATTTTAGTGGTAATTTGATAAAAAAAAAATTATTTTTAGCGATCGTAATTAAAGTCAAAACCTAAAGTATTTAGTTTATTAGGAAATAAGCTGTGAGGGACTGTAAAAGACCTAAAATTTGATTTTTGTCCATTGCGCTGAAATTTAACGACTGCGCGGCGGCGCTTGGTGTTTTTTCGGGGGCGGCGGCCAAAGTTTCAGCGGCGGGCCTTTGTTTTGAGGCTTGGGGGATGGGGGCGGCTTGTTTAGTGGCGTTCGCATATGACCCGTTACGGGGCATGTTTGTATATGACCCGATACGGGGCATATTTGGACAACCTCTATAATTTGCCGGGTGTTCGCCGCGGCAATTTGCGCATGTTGCCTTGATAGTTTTAGGTCGCGAACATTCTGCGGCTCTGTGTCCCTCGCTGCATCGTACACATCATGGATTAATAAAGCACGACGATTGTGCGTGGTGAAAGCCCTGACATTGATAGCACTGGGTCGCGTGAGAGCTTTTGCGTTTGTTTTCCACTGACACTACCATACTAGCACAGCGATTTACCTTTAAAATTTTCTTTTTCTATTTCTGGTATTTATACTAAAAATAGAGAAAGAGGTTTTTTGTCCCGTCATGGCGTAGGCGTTTAAGACGTCTATGCCTTGCTCTTTTAGATCATCCTTAATCTCATCGAGGGGAGTAACCTAACCTAACCTAACCTAACCTCTCAATACCACCTTTGCATTTTTGCTGTTTGGCATATCAAAAACGACCCAGTTTATATCATTGTCGATGTTCTTCATTTCGCAAAAATAGTTAGCCATTTTGCGATGATCGTCGACTGTTAGAGGATGTATTCTCAAGCTTTGCTTGTTTTTATATATGTGTTGTATTGCCAATTTTTATGAGGCGTTAAAGGGCGAGTAACTAACACAGCAGATCACTTTTCACTACTTTATTTTCGTATTTTCATATATATATCCTAACAGGATTTTGAGTTAGGTTAGATAAACAATGTAATTTTTAAACAATGACTAAAATAAAAATGATCAAATCGGCGAATAAAAGAAGCATGAACAAAGTGACTAAAATGACAAAAGTGACCAAAGTGACCAAAGTGACCACGAATTAGCTCTGACTTTCGGTTTTATTAGCGACCCTAGTCACATGACTGACGCCTTGTACGTAACCACTTTTAACCAATCAAAACGAGACAACAATTTCATAGTGCACTTTGCAACTAGAAACCGAAAGTCAGCTTTTTCATAGAATTAGAAAATAATACAATGAGAACTAAATTGTGAAATTGAATACACGTGGAAAAATGTTATAACAATAAAATATAATATAAACAATATAATAATATAGTATACCCTAGATATAATAGTTAAGACCTCGTAGAGGGTGTAAAGGGTGACTTTACAACACCTCCCCCCTAATTTTGAAAATTGTACCTTGGGTTACAATTTTCAGCACGCTCATGGCTCTCTATTTTACATTTATTTTCGCTAGAAGTTAAGTCAGCTGTTTGAGCTGATACTACATTTTCAGTGTCCGGCTTAGATTTCTTTTGTAATATAATGAACTTTTTTATTATAATGTAACTTTATATAGTGATAATTAGTAAAGCTAAGACAATGTAAACAATAATATTATGAATGTTCCAGCTTGAAAAATAATAACCTTCCTCTACATCTTTATCAATGTCTAAATTTAACGAATCTAAGTTTTGGCTTATTTGTGATAACACTTGAAGATCGTTTGATTGTATAGTTGCCGGTGAATTTAATTTTGGAAGTTTGATTTTTTCTAAAAGTGAAAAATTAAAATTTATTTCGTTTTTAATATCTAGTGGTGGAACATAGTTTAAAGTTATTTTATTAGAGAAATCGTTATGAGGTGAGAGAATCAAAGCTTTAGTATAAGCTGAACAATTTGAATTTATTTGAAACATACCTGTGCCTTTCAGAATTAGAGATAATCTATTAGTTACTGATTTACAATTTATATCTACGTTTTCTTCCGAAGAAACCGTATAGAGCCATGAATTTGCTTGAGCTAATTGTATAAAAATAGGATAATCTACATACATTACTCTTTTATTACAAGACTTAGGAATAGAAATAGAGGGTACAAATAAATTTGCTTCGCATCCACCCTGTAGATGGACTAACAAAATTGGCTTTTTCTGTTCACATACATAATTACTTCCTGCAGTAACTTTACAAAATGCGATTTCCAAGTCACTCATCATAAAATAATGTTGCTTTATAGCGTCAATACATAAGAAATGATTTTGAGGAATAATAAATGCATATTTATTTTGAGAAACTAGAGTAGGTAAACTTGAAATTCTATAAACTCCGTATTCTCTTGGATTTATTAATGGAATGAGTAAGACAAAAGTTACTTTATTATTGTAAAAATAAACATTAGTTTCAGTTAACTTAAAAAGAATATGAGTGTTTTCGAGAATTGGACTGACTGGAAAATTCAAACCATCCATGTAGTTTTGCAAATTTCCTAATTGTTTTATTAATCGAACGGGGCTAATAATTAATGGATGCAGCTTTCCTTCAAGAGAATGCAAAATAATGTTAATTAAATTATCTTGTTGTGACTTGAAAATCGTTTCTACAAAAGCGAAAAGTGAGAATATTTCATTTATCTTAAAATTAACCTCAAAATTATGATTCATAGTACTTTGATTGAATGTAAGATTATTTACAAAATTCGTAATTCTACCTAACTTATCGTCTAAAATTTTTGTTTTGTTTAGAAATAGGTAACTACTTTCTAATACAGCGCTTTTAACGACAGATGTTTGCTCTTTGAGTAATTTAATCATATGATTCTGATTTTGTTTTAGTTTTGGACTCAGATACATGGTTTTTTGGGCCTGGAAGAATATAGAATAAAAATTAATGAGTTTTGTTTTTTTTTTTTTTTATAGAAAAATACTTCAATTATTCATTAAATAGTTTTAGTCTATTGATATGGACTCTGGTTAACTTTTTCCCAATTTTTATAGTACAGTTAACATCGGAATCGATTGATATGACCTCATAGGGTCCTTTATATAGGGATTGTAACTTTTTCGTTTTACCAACCATTTTAGAATCATTTTTTAACAAAACTTTATCCCCTATGTTTACTTTTATAGAATTCGTATTCCTATCGAAATATTTTTTTGATTTATTTTTACTCTTTAACATATTTTCTCTGGCTATTTCGTGAGAATGCTGCATACGCGACTTTAGCTCATTGAAATAATGGTCATAACTATACATGAGTTCAGGGGATTTTGTTAGAGAAGTAGGCAAGTCGGCTTTGTAACCGAAAAGAAGTTCAAATGGGGTATAATTAGTTGAGACATGTGGCGTAGTATTGTAGGTGAAGGTAGCAAAAGGCATAAATTCGTCCCAATCGTTCATGTCTTTGTTAATAAAATTTCTTAAATATTCGACATGTGTCCGGTGAGATCTTTCTAAACTTCCGTTACTTTCTGGATGGAAGCTTGTTGTTTGGATTTTACTTATTTTTAGTAGTTGGCAAGTCTTTTTAAAAACATCGCTTAAAAAATTTGTTCCCTGATCAGTTAACAATATTTTTGGAGTCCCATACTGGCAAATGATTTTAGTTGTGAAATAGTATGCTATAGTATTAGCGGTTTGATCGGGTATTGGAATGGCTAAAGAGAACCTAGTTAGGTCATCCATAAAAGTTAATAAATATTTGTTTCCGTGTTCTGTGACATTTAACGGACCGACTATATCCAAAAACACTTTTTCGAATGGCTTAAAAGAAGTTGTCGTTATAATCATAGGAGATTTTGTCTTTTTTCCACATTTATTTTTTTGACATACTGCGCAAGACCGAATGAATTTCTGGATATCTTTAAACATTTTTCGCCAACGAAATTTGTTTTTTATTCTATTAAAAGTACGATTTACCCCTTGATGTCCTCCAAAAGGAGAGACGTGATATTCTTTTAGGATTTTATTAATTTCGTCTAAACTGAGATTTTGATAAACATTGTTATGATAAATAGTTATTTTTATGTCAGTGTCTTTAAATATGTAGCGAAACATTATTCTGATAGTCTCGAGTTTCAGGCGCTCGGACTTAAGTTCATCGGTAGAAAAGGCAAGGTCGTTAATATCATGTGTTTTACAGAATAACTTTAGATTATGTAAACAATTAAATAAATTTTCGTATTCGGTTTTTTGAGAATCTAGTTCTTTGGAAATTAAATATAGAAAATAGCGGTCATTATGTTTTAGATAAGCGATTTCGTGTAATTGTTTGTTTTGAGCTTTTAATTCGTACTCGTTACCTTCGTATTTTTCTGTGTCATCAAAATTCTGACTGGCTAGAAGTATTATACAGGGTTTTTCGTTAAGATCGTTAATGTTTTCAGCAGAATCTATAATATTTTGATTTATGATTATTTTGCTTTCGATTTCTTTTAAATAATTTTTATATGAGTTTGATGTACTAGAAGAATCTTTGTTTATTTTATATATACGTGATAAACTATCAGCATTGGAAATCGATTTGCCGGGTTTATAAATTATTTTATATTCGAATTCTTCAAGTTTTAATCTAAATCGCGTAAGTCTTGAAGATGGGTTTGAGTGGGAAAAGAGAAATGAAAGGGGCTTATGATCAGTTACTATTAAAAATTTCTTTCCGTATAGGTAAGGTCGGAAATGCTGAGTGGACCAAACGATACTTAAAATTTCTCTTTCTATTGTTGAGTAATTTTGCTCGGCTTTGTTTAGAACTCGACTAGCGTATGCTACAGGGAGATCTTCACCTAATTTTCCTTGAGAAAGGACAGAACCTATTGCGTATTTACTGGCATCGGTAGTAAGAATAAATTCCTGTTCGAAATCAGGATATTTTAGGATAGGTGGACTTATGAGTTTTTCTTTTAATTTACGGAATGCGTCATCGCACAAAGCGGTCCATTCGAAGGGTACATTCTTTTTTAACAAATTGTTTAAAGGATATGCTATTTGAGCGAAATTCGGAATGAAACGACGGTAGTAGGAAGCAAAAGCTACAAATGACTTTACTCCCTTCTCGTCTTTTGGGATAGGAAAGTTTTCGACTGCGTTAACCTTGTCTGGATCGGGTTTCACGCCGTCTTCGGAAATAATGTGACCTAGATAATTAATTTCTTTCCTTAAAAAGTTGCATTTCGAAGGTTGTAGTTTGAGATTGTTTTTTCTTAGTGCGTTAAATACGTCGACAAGTTTTTTGTTATGATCTATGAGAGAATTTCCAAAAATTACTATGTCATCAAGGTAAACGAAGCACTTTAGTCCTTGCAATCCCGTGAGTACATTGTTCATGAGACGTTGGAAACACGCTGGCGCGCCCTTGAGTCCCATTGGTAGACGTTTATATTGGTAATGACCGTAAAAGGAATATGCTGTGAAAGGTTTACTTTCTTCGCTAAGTGGAATTTGATGAAAACCATTGGCGAGGTCTACGACAGAAAAATATTTGGATCGGCCCAATTGGTCGATGATTTCAGTAATATTTGGCAAAGGATAAGCATCTGATTCTGTGACGTCATTAAGTTTTCTAAAATCTACAACGAGTCTATAGCGTTTTTGACCGTCTTTTAAGGATTTTTTGGGGGTAATTAAGACAGGTGAGTTGAACGGCGAACGGCTTGGTTCGACGATGTCATCGTCTAGCATTTGCTGAATTTGTTTACGAATTTCACCCTTTTGGTGTTCTGGAAGCCTATAAGGTTTAACGAATATGGGTCTGTTTGTATTTAGTGGAATTGAATGTTCTACCGCGTCGGTACAGGTTAATACTTATCACCGTCGAGGTGAAATAGATCATTAAATTGTTTGCAGATATCAAGAATAGCTTCTTTTTCCTCAGAATTCATATAACTAGTATCGATTTGTGACTCTAACATTGATATTCTATCCCCTGAGTTTGTGCCTGTAAGATGAACAATTTGATAATTTTCGATATCGTCGAAATCGAGATTTTGATAATTTATTTGAACGTTATTTTCGGTTGAATTTATTATACTGATGGTACATATACCATTTCGGGGTTGGACTATACAGTTACCAATAAAAATTCCGGGTTTCACCTGTTTGCTTAGACAAATTTTTGTTTCTTTGAAATCTACATGAACTTTTGCGAAATACTCTGACCTTGGCGGTACAGATATGTTATAAGGACTTGTCAGATCAAAAGCGAAAGAATGAGTCTTGATAGGAATTGTAAGTTTTGACGATTGATAGTCGATTGATACTTTGAACTGAGACAGAAAATCTTTTCCTAAAATGCCATCGGTTAAAACCGCAAAATTATCGGGTACTACATGAAATTTTTGTTCAATAATATAATTTCTTAGTTTTATTTTTCCGTAGCTAATACCGAGTGAAGAAATGTGTTCATTAGTTATACCTTTAATTTTTATAGTTTTTTCAGTGTAGACAAGTGCGTCGTCGTCTAGACGTCCAATTTTTATAATGCTTATATCAGAACCGGTGTCAACTAACAAATTCGCATTTTGCGTTGAAGTTAACGATAATGGAATGTTTACATAGGAAGAATTTGTTTCGTTTGAAATAGCAAAAATGTCTTTAGGATTTGAGAAATTGTCAATTTGATATTTTTCGTCTGAATTTAAGTTTGATATTGGATAAAAAAATCCTTGCAGAAAACTTTTTTCGCTGGATTGATTTTTGATCTGTGATTTGCGATTTAGGATTTGAGAGTTTGATTTTGAGTTAGAACTTGACACTTGATTTTCGGATTTTGAGTTGGATTTTGGAACATGAGAGTTTGATTTTGAGTTTGGGCTTGTATATAGATTTTTTGATTTCGAGTTTGAGTTTGAAATTTGAGAATTAGGTGTAGATTTTGGATTTGGATATTGATTTGTTGATTTTGAGTTAGAGTTCGGAGTTTGAGAGTTGGATTTTGATTTTTGATATTGATTTTCGTACTTTGATGAATTGTTGAGATTGCGACTTTGGATTTCGGTTATTGAGTTCGGATTTGAGATTCTGGAGTTAGAATTTGAGTTTCGGCTGTAAATACAATTTTGATTTATAATTAAGCATTTCTGAGATTCTGGGCGCGAGTAGCATGGCCGGTCGATGTACTCGCGCCTTGGCCGTTTCCCTGATTCTGAGAAAATGAAGTTGACGGCTGTAAATAGTTATTTTGATTATGTGGCGAGTTATTTCGGTTTAAATGGTTATAGTCTTGGGAATTACTTCGATTTGCGTTGTTAAATTTTCGCTTTCTACATTCGTCAATTGTATGGCCGTATTTTTTACAATATCGGCACTGTGTTTGAGCTAGATTTATGTGTCTTTCTATTTTTATAGGAGGATTTGAACTAGAATTATGCTGAGGATATACTGGAAATCGAGATACATAGCACTGATCAGCAGTATGATTAGTTTTACCACATTTATTGCCATTTCTTTTTAAATTATGATTGAAACGGGTTTTGTTTCCTTGAAAAGAATAGTTGGACGATTTTATATTACGTTCTTCTTCACAAGCCGCCTCGACAGCATCAGTGAAGTTTTGAAATCTGCTAGCTTTAATAATTAGTTGTATCGGCGGACGAAGGCCGTCCACAAATGCCTTAAGGGCTGACTTTGAATTTAAATTTTCAATAATTTGCCTGGCAGTTTCTCCCTCACTAACTATGCAAGCATCATTTAAGTCTAATTTTAGTCTTTCCAATCGGTTTGCAAAATTTCGAATGTTTTCGTATTGTGATTGTTTGGAATTTAAAAGTTCTGTTTGAATTTGAGCAATCGTCCGTCGCTCCAAGTACTGATTTTGGAGGATCGATTTCAACTCGGCCCAATCATCAACAGTTTTATATTTTAATAGGGTATATGCTTGACCTGTTAACTTTGCTTTTACTATATTAAGAAACATTTGTTGATTGGCTCTTGTTGAGGCTGTTCCCCAAACGACATTGCAGCAAGAAATAAATTTATGTAAATTCGTTCGGTCCCCATCAAATTCGGGTACCATTTTGAAAACGAAATCTATTGTGAAAGACATGTCTGCGCTGTGGTTTGGTAACGTTTCTGATTGGATGTCAGTATCGCTATCTGACATCAGAAATTACATATATATATATATATATATAAATGAGAAACAATCTTAAAAAGAGAAAAAAATAAAAAAAAAATTGAGAGAAAATATGCAACAAAAATTGAGGGGAATATAGTAAAACTTACTGTTACGCCTTTTTAGAGTGAACTAACCACGACACGACACTACACTGTTCACTAGACTATTTTCTGCTATCCTGAAATAGGTTGGGCTGCTACCTCCGAGGAACCAGGGTTTCGGAGAAATCGTGGCAGGAACTTCCACAGGACTACAGTTGAAAATAGCGGCCAAAAATCGACGGAACGTTTAACTTAAATCCCTCGTTGGGGTTATCACCCTTTCGGATTTTATACTGAGTTAGTTTTGACTCCTTTACTATTAGCACCTTAACGCCTTTGGCTTTTTGAATATAGGTGGCTGTGTCCCAACACGAACTTCGATGTATTTAATACTTTTACGGAGATTTTCGCTTGGGATTAAACACAAAACCACCCCACACCTGACACCACTGTTGTATTGCCAATTTTTATGAGGCGTTAAAGGGCGAGTAACTAACACAGCAGATCACTTTTCACTACTTTATTTTCGTATTTTCATATATATATCCTAACAGGATTTTGAGTTAGGTTAGATAAACAATGTAATTTTTAAACAATGACTAAAATAAAAATGATCAAATCGGCGAATAAAAGAAGCATGAACAAAGTGACTAAAATGACAAAAGTGACCAAAGTGACCAAAGTGACCACGAATTAGCTCTGACTTTCGGTTTTATTAGCGACCCTAGTCACATGACTGACGCCTTGTACGTAACCACTTTTAACCAATCAAAACGAGACAACAATTTCATAGTGCACTTTGCAACTAGAAACCGAAAGTCAGCTTTTTCATAGAATTAGAAAATAATACAATGAGAACTAAATTGTGAAATTGAATACACGTGGAAAAATGTTATAACAATAAAATATAATATAAACAATATAATAATATAGTATACCCTAGATATAATAGTTAAGACCTCGTAGAGGGTGTAAAGGGTGACTTTACAACATATGACACAATCGCCGAACTTTATATCTCGTGATTTGAGACCTGCTTTAAGCCTATTTCAATGGGAAACAGACTTAAGGATCAAGGGGGCTATTTTTTGGGGGGCGGGTGGCGTCGCGACGCTCCAATCGACCTCTGTTGGGGCCGACGGGGCGAGGTAGGAACGTTTTCCCTTAGGATATTCATATGATTCGAAGAAGGTTTTTATACCTTCTTTGATTTGTACTTCATTCGTATTTTCATTTAATTTTATAGACTTAGTATATTTACTTAAAATGACACCGCTGTTTCTGTTCAAAACAACATAAGTGCCATTTTTAAAGGGTTCGCTTACCTTCGGCTTGGGTTTTCCCAAATTTGCCTGTGAATTTAGAAAGTCATTTGTGTTAAGTACCTCATTTGTACTTACCTTGGCTGTTTGTTTGTCATTATTTTCTGCCTTCTTGGAATTTTTAAGGGTCATCTCATTTGGGGTATTTTTCTTTGTAATTTCGTCGTTTAGGATAATTTTGTCGTTAATTTTCTTGTTTTTCGGTTTTCGTCTGATGATTTTTCTAGAGATCTTTTTCTGTCCCTTTTTGATATTACTTTAGTAAAGCCTTCATCCAAATCGATTAGATTTTGGGTTTCCATCCTCACTAAAGGAGAAAGAGCTCTTCTTTCCTCGTTTTTGGCCTCTTGGCGGCGTCGTCCTTTGAGCGGAAGGCGCTCGCCGTTCACGCTTGTCACTTTTTTTCAAGCTTACCATTACTTCTTTTAGTCGGCTTTTCGCATAGCCTCGACGTGAGCGGCTTCGGTTTTTTTCGTTTGTTCGTCGAATCGCTTGTTATTTAACTCTGCGATCTGACTTTTCAGGTCCTCTACCTGTTTTTTTAGAAAAACATTCTCTATTTGTATGTTTCTTGTTCTTCTCCCAGACTCTGATTTTATTTCGTCGTCTTCTTCCATTTTCTTTGCACTATTATCACTTTTGGGGATACGCGAAATAGCCCCCTGTTTTCTTTGTTGGTCCCCCATTTGGGGGACTGGAATAAAAATTAAAAAAAAAAGACTCCTGAAATTTTAGAATTTTAGTGTGCACACATACTTAGCCTGATCTAGCAGTTTTGATGAAGGTTTCACTGCGGTACACTTGCGCACTCGCACTGAGTTTACACTTTTTTTTTGTAATAAAACAAAATTCGCATTTTTTCGCCAATTTGGACACTAGTACTACCAGTATTGAAATAGTATGCTATCTGAAAAATTTTTGGCTCTAGGCACGTCCGTTCGCTACGGTGTCGCTGTGAGAATACAGCGCAGCAGCGGGCCAGAAGCGAACCGTTCATGGCTACTGACGTCACACAGTCTAGTCTCGATCACAGGTACCGTTTTCCAGCATCTCGCCGATCCTTGATTTTAAAATACAGACGATGTAAATATTAATATTTTGCGGTCAAATTTTTTTTGATCGTTTTTAAATAACAAAATATCCCGATTTCAGTTAAAAAATAAAAAGGTCAAACCTGCCTATTACCTTACTGTTGCCTTGTTCACAAACCACTTGATTTGTACTTGGTCACTGTCAAAAATGATTCACTTCAAACAATGGCTGCTAATGACGCGAATTCGTTCACAGTTTTGCCAGATATATAGGGCAACTAAACGGCGAGGGAAATTTCAAATTGTATAGGATAGTTTGTTAAAAATCAGTACGTGGGAAAAGGTGATAATAACTGGAGGAGTGTCAAAGACTGGGCAGTTTACCTTAGTTACTTTAATCAAAATGATTTCGTATGTAATAAAATTGTTCATTGATGCAAGAAGAAAATGATGGATTTTCTGTAACATATCTTGTAAATTTTTACCTATCCAAAACAGAAATTTTGCTCATTGGCTCTTTATATGATATTTTTGTAAATATAAATTTGTTTGTAATTATTTCTGATAATTTTGGAATAAAAATTTTAATGCTTTTCTGTATTATCATTTCTTATACCTATACCAAAGAATACATATATACCAAGAAGCGAAGGCCGGCGAAATTTCTTTGACAGGTGACGGATAACTAATATAAAAGCTGAGTTCGGCTTCGTTACTCTTTTCACTCGTTTTACTCCGCTCTTGATCTATCCATTCGGGTACTGACAAAAATTCATTTAAATTCATTTCATATGTATGTTTAGGAAACAAAGTAATATTTACAATAAAATAATTTAAAATAAAGCAAATGAACAAACAATCCGCACTTTAATCAAAAATCTAACACCTTTAAACAGAACTGATATTGACGTATAACTAATATAACTCGCACATGCGCGTACAAATTTCGGTCCATGCAAATACCGTAGCCTTCGCTTCTTTATCGATAGGTATTCTTTGCCTATACAATAAAGTGCTGATTCAGTAATATGAAAATAGTAACTTAATTGAACTGAAAAGAGAGAAATGTACTAAATTTTGTCATATTTTTAAAATATTTATTTTATATGTATAGAACTTTACAAAGTAATTGTAGGAAGAAAAATATTCTAACTGTGCTGAAATTACTACAAGGAAAATCTTGTAAAGTTTATTGCATAGCCTTTCAGTTGCACGTCATACGGCATCTATCTCGCTTTATCGTATTAAGTTGAAAGAAATGCAAAAAAAGGTAGTCCACTATAAACTTAAAACACATTATTAGAAATAATTTTTATAAATTCAAACAACGAACTGTACTTTTTTGTCACGGTTTCTGAAAAAGATATATTTTTTTGTGGAGCGAGCTCCTTTTTATTTTTTTTTGTTTTTGATGGAGTACACAACTCCGTTTTTTTTTTGTTGGATTTCTCTATTTTTGTTTTTGTTTTTAACACACGGAAGGAAGGAAGAAGGAATGGTTCAGTAGCCGGGATGTTTGTTGCCGCATATCTATGCGGCGGGATATTTTAATTATCGTCAATTTTAGTAGAACCAAACTTATATTCTCGTTAATTGCCTTCTCGGCCTCGCGTGTTTACCGTGGTTGTTTGCACCGTTCTGCTCCGGCATTCAGAGTGTCTAAAACCCTGTCGGATTTTAGATCCCTGAATATCCAACGGTTGGTCACATACCAAGGTAGGTTTGTGGCCACCCGTAAACAGATATTTTGCTGACTTTGGAGTTGTTTCCTATTTGTCCTGCACGTTTGTCCCCACGCGAGTGAGGCGTAGGTAATTAACGGTATTATTATTGAATTTATTAGTCTTAATTTTGTTTTGATGTTTAGTTTGCTTCTCATCCCTATAAGTGGGGATAGACGTGCTCGCGCTTGTTTGGTTTTACTAATTATTGTCTTCACGTGCTCGGTGAAAGTTAGGTAACCCCTAAATATTTAACTGACCGCTGCCAGTTAATATTTTTGCCGAATAAATTTACTGCACCGTTTGGGGCGTGTCTCCGCTTTTTGAGGAATATTGCCTTTGTTTTTTTCCGCGTTGATCGCAATTTTCCACTTTACAAACCAATCCTCAAGTTCGTCAAGGTGGGTTTGTAAATAATGTAACACAAGGTGAGGCCAAGCGTTGCGCGATGCTATCGTAGTGTCGTCTGCATACAGGCTGAGCGTAGTATGTGGAGATCGAGGTATATCCGCGGTATAAATATTATATAGTTGGGGGGATAATACTGCACCTTGGGGCACACCCGCTACCAATAATCTATAGTCAGATAGGATATGTCCCATCTTGACTCTGAAGTATCGTTTCTTTAGGAAGGAATCGATCAATTGAACTAGGGGTTTCGTGTACCCGAACTCCATCATTTTATATATTAGACCCTCGTGCCAAACTCTGTCAAATGCTTTACTGACATCCAGAAATACAGCTCCCGTCGACTGTCTGTGATTGAACCCTTGGGTTGCAAACTCAACCAGTCCAAGGACCTGCGTTTCTATCGAGTGTTCGGCACGAAAACCGAACTGTTCAGCCGGTATGACATTTAATACCTCTGTTTCCTCTTTTAAGCGCATTAAAATTACTCTTTCCGCGATTTTACTCATAGCCGGTAATAGGCTGATCGGTCTGTAATTTTGTGGAAAAGTGCGATCTTTATTTGGTTTTGCAATCATTATGACGTCCGCTTTTTTCGTTTTGGAAAGTATTTGAAACGTAATATCGCGTTTATTATAGTCGTTAAATAAACTACAGCTTTTTCCGGTAAGTTTTTTAGCGCGCGATTCGTGATTTGATCACTACCGGGTGCCTTTTTCGCGGACACGAACTTGATTATATCCCTCACTTCTTCTGGTGAAGTGTGAGATATAAACAAGTCTTGGTTTGCCGGTCTCCGAATGTAATTTCGAACATCCCTCTCGACTTTGTCACTGAAGTCCATATCTTCGTCCTCATGTTAGTTTAGACGGAATTCCCTCTCGAGCGTTGTTTTAAACGCCTCGGCTTTTTCTTCAGCAGTTAATGCCATACCATTCTCGCCGTGTAAAGGTGGGACCAGTTTCCTGTCCTGCCTTCGAATTTTTGAGAGATTCCATAAGGCCGCCTCCTGGGGATTAAGTTCGTTAATCCATCTCCCAGTTCTTCTGTCGGTGTTCTCCGAGTTCGGCTTTGACTTGTTCTTTCAGTCGAGAGGCCGTTCGTTTGGGGAGTAAATCGCGTGTTCTTTTTGCACGGCGTTGCGCTCGGTTTTTTTTCGCAATTAAATTTTTTAGATCCCCACTAATTTCCGAAAAAATTCCGCGATTTTCTCTGGTTTTTGTTTTAGTCAATTGATTTAATTGATTTTTTATTACGTTTTCAAATTTTTCCACTTCACGTTCGATATCGTTCGCGCTTTAGCTCGATCGCGTGCCCTACCCCTCGTTTAAACGCGAGCCAGTTTGTTTTTGGGTCGTGTACGTGTTTTTAACCGAAACTCCCTCCCCGATTTTTAGGACTATAGGCATATGTCCTTCTCCCGTTTCGTGAATGGTATAAATTTCTGAATTGAAATTTATATCTTTCATGACCGCTATATCTAGTATGTCGGGACGAAAATTTAGATTTCCGGGGTAATGCGTTGGCGTCTCGGGTGCGATAACGTGACAATCCGGGTTGTCCGCGAGATATTCTGAAAGTACACGCCCTCTCGCCAGTCCGGCGATTTCGCGTTTAGGTCTCCGATTAAAACCGTGTTTCTGTCGGACAATAATTCCTCAATTTCGTTTGTTATTAGTCTTTCGTTAGGTCTAACGTACACCGATGCGATTTTTATGTAACCATATGAGGTTTTGACTTTTATTACTGTCGCTTCAAGAGTTGTAAATCCGGCTGGAGTAATTAAACAATGGTGATCTATACAATTTTTAATCATTATTGCTGGTCCCCCTGAATTTAACCTGAATTTATTTCTATATATGCTATATCCAGCCAGTTTGAAATTATCGGCCTCATTTAATTTTGTTTCCTGAAGGGCAATTATATCAAAACCCTCCCTCTCTATAAGTTCAAATAAAATATTTTTACTGGATTTTATCCCTCCCGGATTCCAAGAGGCTATCTTTAAAAATTTTGGATCCTTTAAAACTAGTTCTGTAATTTTTTTGGTAATTTGGAAAAAAATATTTTTTAGTTAGCGGTCGTAATTAAAGTCAAAACCTAACATTTAATTATGCGGTTAAGAAGGCGGCGGGGGAATATAATAAGCCTAAAATTTGGCTCTTGTCCATGGCGCTAAAGTTCATGGGATACGCAGGGGAGGCTGGGGCTTTCGCGGGTGCGGTGGCGGCGGCAAAAGT
Source organism: Neocrepidodera transversa (assembly GCA_963243735.1). Lineage (NCBI taxonomy): Eukaryota > Metazoa > Arthropoda > Insecta > Coleoptera > Chrysomelidae > Neocrepidodera > Neocrepidodera transversa. Next base: position 28,781,410 of record OY725341.1, read on the forward strand.
GGCGGCAACAGTGGTGGGCTTTTGTTTTGGGGCTTGGGGATCCGGGGCGGTTTGTTGTGTGACGCTGGCATATGACCCGTTACGGGGCACGTTCATATGTGACCCGATACGGGCAGTGCTGCCCAAGTACTCGAATACTTTTACTCGTATTTTGGTTACGGATAAAAAAATTACTCGTGACATTTACTCATAAGTATTTTTAATTTGAAATACTTATTACTCGTACTTACGAGTACATTTAAATTTATTCGTAAAATTATACATGAGTAAATTTTACGAGTAGTCGCGACAAATGCAATACATTATGGAAGAAAGCAGTCTTTCCAATATCTTCGGAGGTTATTTTAGAAATTCTGAGACATAGAGTTTTTTTCCGGGAGCCACACGTTTGAATTCCTACTATGATTCCATCAACAAAATTGTAAAAAACAAAAACAAAATGATTAATTTATTCCAACGGTTAAATTTAAAAAATTGTTTTTTCGAGAACGAACTTTTATATTTGCAAGTTATTTAACTTGGCAGCTACTTTAAATGTTTTGCAAGGCGAAACGAATACATTTTGCGGTTTTTCTGATTCCAAGTTTAGCTTCATTAAAAAATAAACTAGACAAGTTATCAAAAATTAATTTTAAATTTGCATCGCCTTTAGTTAAAACATGCCTAGATGGACTGTAAAGTAGGTTTAAACCTTTTTTCAAGATAGACCCGTAAGTACATGGCGCTACAAGCTACAATAGCTTCTGTCGTACATCCTCAATTTAAGTTAAGCGGGTATAACGTTATAAGTAATAGTATTGTATTATACACCAAGGTCGAGAAGTAATTTTTTGTCCGTCCATTATTGCGTGCATTAAACGCATCGTCGCCTCGTGTTTTTCGTCGGCTTTTCTCATAGCTTCTTCGTGCACTCCTTGGGCATTTTTCGTCTGTTCGTCGAACGTTTATTCAGTTCGGCGACTTGGTTTTTAAAGGTCTTCGGCCTGTTTTTTGAGAAACGCGTTCTCGAGCTGCATGTTGCGAGTTCTCTGAAAGGGTTCGCTTTTTAGTTCTCCACTTTCCATTTTTTTTCCACTTTTCACTACACTCGCACTGTTTTCACTTTTAGGGATACGCCAGTGCTCCCATATAACCGGAGTACTATGACATCGGGCGATGACTTCCAGTACGCTGAGCAAGGGATTCCGCAATTGGAACTTAGTTCAACTTTGCATTTGATATCATTTTGTTAATTTTAATGTAATAAAATATTATTCATTCTGGTTTGTAAACTTAAACTGTTAACATCGTTAAATAAAAAGAACTTAGAAAAATTCGCTATTATTTAATTTCAATAAAATAAAAGTTAAAGTTATTTTTTAAAAACTTGTTTTCGCTCTTTGGGCATTTAAGTCGCGTAATAGCCCCCTGATTTTTTTGTTGGTCCCCCATTTGGGGGACTGAGTAAAAGTTTAAAAAAAGGCTCCCAAAATATTATGGAATGTATTGTACACACGTACTTTACAGCACGCACATCATTTTTACTCCTTGGCTACACACTAAGTAGTTGTACGGTCATTGATGCCCCTCACTGAGACAACATGTGTATATTTTACCTGTAATTGAATGTAAGAAACCAAAGAAAGGAATATGTAGAAATCCAGACTCTCTCTGGACTCTGGAGTATTTTGTTCTTTTATGTTAAAAGTTTAAATTTAAAGTGGCCAAATACAAATGACTGTGGAGTCCATTTAAATAAGGTTGACGAAGAAGAAAACTAAGGTTAAGTTTATTGCTAGTTAAATTCAGTCGAGTTGAATGCATGTAGAAACGTTCTTTATTAAATTACATTAAAGAGTAGTGATGGAAGGTAAAGAAAAAATCCAAAACACCAAAGAAATGGAGATAAAACAAGAATGTTTCAAAACAAATTTGATAGAAATTAAATCTGAACCTCTATCACTTTCTGAAGTAGAAATCCAGAAAGTTGAAGAAACTTATTGTTTCATGCTTCATGAAAATAGTTACGAAAAAGAGAAATCTAATATTAAAACTATTCTAGATATTAAAACTGAAAAAATTGAGACAATAGAAGAAAATTTAATAGAAGTTCAGTTTGAACCTTTAATATCTGAAGTAGAAATTCAGAAAGTTCAAAAAGCATATTGTACGATGGTCGAAGAAGATAGTTACGAAAAAGAGAAATATAATAGTAAAAATGAAATTCTAAATACTGAAACAGATTTAAATTTTGGGAAAGATCACTGTGTTAAAGATAATCGACAGATTTTTAGAAAAAAGAAAATTTATCATTGTCCAGTTTGTCAAAAACGCAAGTTTTTTTTTTTAAATTTTTATAGTTATAAAAAATTGTTGTATTTTAGATTTCTCATCTTTAAAATCAAGATTAAAACATTTTGATGAGCACTTTAAAAGACATACTGTAATTTGTATTTTTTGTGGAAAAGAATCCAATCGAAAATTCCAATTCTGGAATCATTATATGGTTCATTTTGTAAAAATTAAATGCAAAACGTTTCAAGATTTAAGGAGTGAGACTATCAAATCTGCTGCAAGAATTTATAGTGGTAGAAAATTTCAATCTGGAGAAAAAGGTAAAACCTTTTCAAATTTGACAAATAATTTTAGTAACAAAATGTTGTATAAATGTAATATTTGTTTTAAAGAATTTTCTTATAAATGTAATTTTAACAGTCATTTAAAAATTCACACTGATAAGAAAACTTTTAAATGTAAAATTTGTCAAAAACATTTTATTCAGAAAGGTAATTTGAACAGACATTTAAAAATTCACACTGGTGAGAAATCTTTTAAATGTGAAATTTGTCAAAAACAATTCATTGAGAAAAGTAAATTGAAAATTCATTTAAAAATTCACACTGGTGAGAAATCTTTTAAATGTGAAATTTGTCAAAAACAATTCATTGAGAAAAGCAATTTGAAAATCCATTTAAAAATTCACACTGGTGAAAAATCTTTTAAATGTGAAATTTGTCAAAAACAATTCATTCAGAAAAGTAATTTGAAAATCCATTTAAAAACTCACACTGGTGAGAAATCTTTTAAATGTGAAATTTGCCAAAAACAATTTATTCACAAAAGTCATTTTAAAATCCATTTAAAAATTCACACTGGTGAGAAATCTTTTAAATGTAAAATTTGTCAAAAACAATTTATTCAGAAAATTCATTTGGAAAGCCATTTAAAAATTCACACTTGTGAGAAATCTTTTAAATGTGAAATTTGTCAAAAAAAATTCTCTCAGAAAAGTAGTTTGAAAAGACATTTAAAAATTCACACGCGTGAGAAATCTTTTAACTGTTAAATTTGTTAAAAACAATTCATTCGGAAAAGTAATTTGAAATTCACTATGGTAAAAAGCTGTTCAAATGAGAGGGTATACCCAACCCAACAATATATGGGCAAAAATAAACAGTTTAGTTATGCTTTTCTTAAAAAAGATTATAGTAACTAAAATTAAATCATTGACTTAATACTGTATTATTATTTAGTCTCCGACTTATTTTTTTTTTAATTTTAAATTTATTAAGCTCAAAAAAATATATTTAGTACTTTAAGATATTTTCACTCTAGTAGTTCTAGTAGTTCTAAATTGTAGTATTTTAATTAAGTTTATAATGTGCAGGGATTCATGTATTTAAATCTCTTTTAAAATGTATAATCTGTAGGATGTAATATAAAATAGTATTGTCATTATTGTTTAGTAACTTTTATTTTTATGGTTTAATTTTAATTGTTAACAGAGGTATGACCCCAGCAGGTAAAACTCTCAACAAAAAAAAATTGTTAACATTTTACTTATCCTTGAATTTGATGAGTTTAGATGTTCGCAGATTATAATTAGTTACTTTAATCAAAATAATTTCTTATGTAATAAAATTGTTTATTATGGTATGATACAAAAAGAAAATGATGGATTTTCTGTAACATATCTTGTAAATTTGTACCTACTCAAAACAGAAATTCTATGACCCATCATTGGCTCTTTATATGATATTTTTTCTTTCCCGACCCACCTCCGAGAAGGGAAAGTATTGTGAACGAGGTAAAAAAAAATTTCGAGAAAAAGATGGAAATATCCATTTTGAGGTCATCTGAGATGGTTAAGAACATTTCCAGATGGTATGTCTGTCTGTGTGTATTCTTCCATGGTAGAGGCCACACTTTTAATCCGATTGAGCTGAAATTTGGAATATGGGTTTGGTTTACCCGTCGGAAGAACCCATTAGTTTGTGTACGACATCTGTCAAACGGAGTGTCACTATCAAAAAATAACAGATGCAATATGTCACGGAATTTGACTTGCAATATGTCATTAAAAAGCCTTTGAAAAACTCTATTCACAACAGTCAAAATTATTTCTCCAACTGCCACCTGTCAAAATTTTAAACTTTAACATTAAATATCTGAAAAAGTATTCGTGGATATTCGTCAGGAAAGTTTTGGGGCGACACAACCGATTTTTTTACTCATGTATATGAAAATGGTCATAAACAGGTTACACTACATGAAAGTGATATTTTTTTACTGTAGAGATGAAAATATTTTCATTTTAATACAATTAATCAGACCATTGAGCCCAAGCGATGAGAATTGTGGTACTAATACCTCTTAAAAATTTAAATATGGACCGTACTTCAGTATAATTTGAAGTTGTTTCATTAATTGGTGTTCATTTTTATTAAAATGAAACAAAGATAGATGTGTATATGTGTATTTCAATTTAGTATGAAAAAACAGAACAATTTGTAAACTACATACATAACATAATACAAATGACTTAAGTTGTAATTTTATACAGTAATTTAAATAAATGTACTACATAACTCAATATTAATATAGGTACATATTTGCAAAAAAAAATAGTTTTAATGGAGTAAAAACATAAAGGTTTAATAAATCAATTTCTGATTAAGTGCTAATGTTTTTTTCTTAATTCCTTATAATCAAACTGAAATTACCTAAAAAGTCTCAATTTTGTCAATTATTTCTTAATAATTATTTATATTTAAAATAAATAACATATATGCCTCCTTTATTTGAGAAAAACAAAACAATTGTTATGTACATCATTTTAATGGTAAAAAAAATTGAGTTTTAGCTAAAAAACTGTATTTGATAAAAAGTGATTCATTTTAATTATTTTGTAATCGACCCTAATTTTCTGGAAATTTAAAGTTAAGAGTTTTTTGTTGGAAAATAATAGATATCTTAACATACATACAATACAATATGATTTAAGTATAGGTCAATACCTATTATTTTAAGAACAAAATTTTTAATACGGACTAGAGAGTTGTCTAAGCTTTGAAACGAGGTTGAATTTATGGTCTTATTCATAAACCATTGTTAAAAGTGGTTGAGGGTAGGTAGTTTATTACATTCGACCATTCGTGTCTCAAATAGTTCTCCTTACTATACCCATAGAGAAAGTATACAGAAGAGTTGCCGTTTCCTTGAGTAAAAGTGGCAACATGTGCGACTGACCTGCAGCCTTGGAGGGTTCAATTAACTAAACTGAATTTGGCGGTTAATTTGAATATTCCCTAATCAAATTCTCATATTTCGTATATTATTAGCATTTTTTGTACCACCTAAAATGTAATTTTTAGATCACATTTTAGGTGTTAACAGTAAAATGCTAATAAAGGTTAAGGCTGGGATTTAGGCGGGAAAGCCAGCACTTGGATATTCAAATAAAATATATATACACCTTTCCAAAAAATGATGGTATCTATTGGCAAAAAGCTGCACTATTGAAAGTTATTTTTTAACTCGCAGTTTTCTTACCAAAATTTAATTCTTATTTATTTCTGTGACATTCTATTCGACCAACTAATTACTTTTCACAAATCCAGTTACAATCATGCATATTAAAAAGTTGGACCAACTCGCTATTTGTTATTTTTGAGATTCCCTCAAAGATACATGAAACCAGAGAATCCAAAACAGTTAAATCATCGAATTTGACTTATCTACAAATTCTTTATTTATGTGAGTCTTGGTTGTTTTCGTTGGAATATTTACAAAAACTAATTTAATAAATGTTTACTATACTTCTGAAAGAAGAAATAATATTAAGGGCTAGTATGTATATTTAATATGTTTATTAGTTTATTTTAAGTGCACGATGACGCTGCCATATCCATCCTATAACCTGAATGTTTATTTTTCTTAACAGTGCGTTGTTAGATTAATATAAGAATATAAAATGTATCAGTTGAATAGAGACTTTCCACCGTTTTTAATGTTTTTATTCATCCTATTATCCAACAGTTTTCGCACTAGTATTTTCAAGTTGATCCCTTTGTGTATTTTTATATTGCTTTTTGTTCGTAGATACTGGATTATTTTTTGTAGTTTGATGATTTTTGTCATTTTATTAGTTTTAACTATAGTGTCGTGTTCTGCGTTGGTTGAAATAAAACGGTACGTTCATTTTTTACAACTTAAACTTTTAGTTTTTCATGTCACCTAATCTTAAACTCTTTTGTCAATTTGCACGTTATTTTTTGAAATTTTAACCAAGGAGTTATACTTTATTATTTATTTTTGGCGATTAAACAAATTGCAAATTTTTATAGTTTATAGTTTTCTGACATCAACCATAAATCCCAAAGTTTCGGATTGTTTGCAATTATTGTCAAATCCCAAGTTTCATTAACTGGCCCTATAAGTTGGCCCCAATAACTTGGCCCCTTAAATTGCTTAATCTATTTACATAATTTTGGAATTCCAAAATCATTAACATATTTAGTACTCTGACTCTGATTTCATATCTGAAGAAGATATTGTATATCGAAACATATGATATGTAAGTTTGTAAATTAAAATGAATATCGAACAGTAATCGTGTTATTTAATCTTTAACATGGATGTTCATCAAGTAAAAGTCACTTCCATCGAATATAAAAATATTAAAATTGTTTGTAACTTATACAATAAAAAAGTTGCGTTTTTAAAAAACTTTTGCGAATTACTGGTATATAGTTCCGAAATCAGTCTATAAAGAGATACGATGTAGATGCGAAATCTTTCTACAATAACTCAGCAAAATAATATCATCTAACATACAATATTAATGAATATAAGCTTTGTCTGATTAACTTTATGGTTCAAAGTTCAATAGATCGTCTGACTTTTAGTAGCGCTATCTGTTAGTGAATGTCACAAATAATATCAGTAATTTCCGCCTTCTCACATTCTCATATACAAACGCCATATTTTATTTAGATTCATTTGTTAATTTATAGTTAACTTTGCACAGAACATTTATATTACTTTAATAATCGACAAGTTTGATAATCCAAACTAAAGAAAAATTGATATTCTTTGCATTGGCCATATCAGAATTTAAATTTTTCAGTTCAGTTTAATAAAAATCGAGATACAATATAGTACGATAATTTACACGATTTTTAAGATTTATTTGTAGTAGGATTTAGTTAAAAACCAGACTATTGCAAAGAATTAACCTCTATAAACACCTTTTTAATTTAACTTTCAATATATTTGCTTCTGTTTGTTTGACCTGTGCGTAATAAGGTGACCATGTTTCACACTATAGTTTACACATGTAAATTTCCCGCCTAAAGCCCAGTCTTAACAAAAAAAATTAGGAAAGTATATAATTAGCAACACATAATATAAAACAATTTTATTAACATACATAAGTTTAGAAATATTAACATAATATATTATGACTGATTAAAATCATAAAAATAATAACCAATATTTTAATATAGGTATAAATAAACAAAGAGCCAGCTACAGGACAGGAATGCGGGAATTTGATCTGAAACATAAATAAAAGATTGGTAGAAACATTAAGATTATTTTCATCGTTTGTTTTGTCTTGTAGACATTACCACAGCCTTGTCTGTTTCCTGGTACCTATTTTATAATGATAAATGGCACGGGTAGTTTTAATAATTAAGGAAATAAGACCCATGTTTTATGTTTTTTACACCTAAAACTATAAATTTAACTCCCGTTGAACATAAATTAGAGATTTTTTATGACTATTTCATTTATTATTGATGAAATGATGTTCTAAAACAGCTGATTGAAATTTAGCTCAATGAATTCAATCATTTTTACAATAATTTTCACATCATAGGTAACTAATTTCCCAACTACCAAATACTAGGTACCATTACCATTGTCCATTGCATTTTAAACGGACAGTCCCGTTGAAGATATTTGAGAGGATCACAATATTTATTGCTAAACTATTCACTAACAACTTAAAATTAAAAAATACTTACTTGTATTTCATTTTATCCAACGTCGTTATATGTATTTTAGACATAGAGAAATGATTTTAGATATAAAGAAATAATTTTAACGGTACACATTTGACGTTGACATTTTATGAAACTAACCTAATAATTTAAAGCCTGATTTACAATAGGGTAATAACACAATAAATGTTTATTTCTGTATTAAATGTTCTCCTACACTTATGAGAAGTTATAATATACTTTGTTGAGACAGTTTATAAGATGTTATTAATCGTTTTATTTGCAACAATTTATATTTTTTAAATTTAAACAATTTGTTATTGTAAAACAGTCTCATAGTTCGCGAAAGTGGCGACCCCATGCGCGGTTCGACCTCAGAGTAAATATATATAGAGAGGGCATTCTATCCTTTTTTATTAAGCCAACATCTAGTTAACTTTTGTTGACATCGTCCTCTAGAGATTCCATAAGCGTACTTTCAAGCAGGATAATTTAAAATCATTCATTAAATAGTTTACAGTTTGTGAATTGATTTGTATTATTTTTTAGTGTTATAGGTTGTACTAAATATTTTTGTAAACATTTTGAACTATTTTAAGTGATTTTCTTGAGAGGTTGTTAACCATGAGAAAGAAATGTGAAAAATGTGGTGCTTTTCTCAATATATTTATCAGTATTACAGAAAATACAACTTTATCGAAATTATATAACTTCTCACGACATATTTAATTCAAATGTGATATATTAATAACATGTAAAATACCCAATTTTAATTTTCTATTTTTTTGCTAAAATAAATAAAAAGTTATAATTCTTCGCGTCGCCACTGTCTAATACATCACGTCAATTTTTATTGTTGATTTCGTCCTCTGCACGAGATTTTTCTGCGCGTCTCACGTCCCTCGCCCACAAACTTTGCCGAGAGAGAGGGCTAGATGTTGGCTTAAATTTTGTAAATGACATTAGATAGACAGGGCATATCTAGTAGTTCCTTTATCTGAAGGATTTTTTGGCGAGTTACCGTTGATAACCGTTAGTCACCACGCGGTTATACCCCCACCCACTACTTTGGACGATATTTCCAAAGTTTCGCGAAAACAAAAGCGGTAACCGACTGACAATTGACAGTTCGAATTTACATTTATAAATAACAGTATTAAGGTGAGGCCCCATGAGCGATATATCGCAATTTATTTGCGGTATATCGCTATATTTAAACCAATGTGTTTTCCCGCCGAATGCTCTCAACTTTTTGCGATATACCGCAAAAGTTGACGTTGCACCAACTTCTTGCGATTAATTTCATGCTCTCTTTTTCTATTAGAAAGTGATGTTCGAAATTGTTAGGTTATGTCAATGATAAACATGATGAATAGTTTTGATACAAATCAGAGTTGCCGTTGCTATTACAATTGTAACAAATCTATTACTAAACTGGTACAATAGTACGACTTTAAGGAAAAAGACAAAATCTATTACTTTTTAATATTGAAATTTTGTTATAAAAAAACCTAACTAGTAAATACTAGTAATATTGATGAGGTTTATTCTCCGAATTACAAGATACAATGCCCGATTCACAAGATACACCCACATTATATATTTTTAAAATTTATTAATTGTTACAAAAACAGTCTATTTGATACATATAGCAGCATGTTTTATTGTTTAATTAATTTAATTTCTAATTCTGGTACATTTTTATTACTCCTATTATCTATTACTTTTATTACCTATTGGTGCAAAACTCTATTACGAAAAAATAATGTGGAAGAGACACAAGAGGTAAGTTAATTTCATAGTGATGATGAAATAAAATATCTATTAATTATGTATGTACTAGGTTATATATTTCGTTTAATAGAATCGCAGTACTTAACATGACCATGGATTTTTGTTTTCGCAAATTCCAGGAGTATTGCTCATGGCTCTGATAGGTATCCATGTTACTATATTTAATTATTAAAGTTAGAATCCAGAAAATACACAAACCTCTAAAATCAAATGTACAAGAAAATGCAAGATGCCACTGTCACTAGTGTGACCAAAATGTCAAATGCATTTAATACCACTCAATTAAAACGAAAATAACCAAAATTATTCGCTTAAATTTCGTCGCTCATGGAAATTAAGCATTTTTGCGATAAAATAAAATTGCGGTATGTCGCAAAAAAAATGCGATATATCGCTCATGGGGCCTCACCTTAATATACCAAGAAGCGAAGGCCGGCGAAATTTCTTTGACAGGTGACGGATAACTAATATAAAAGCTGAGTTCGGCTTCGTTACTCTTTTCACTCGTTTTACTCCGCTCTTGATCTATCCATTCGGGTACTGACAAAAATTCATTTAAATTCATTTCATATGTATGTTTAGGAAACAAAGTAATATTTACAATAAAATAATTTAAAATAAAACAAATGAATGTCGGCCTCAAATGAACAAACAATCCGCACTTTAATCAAAAATCTAACACCTTTAAACAGAACTGATATAGACGTATAACTAATATAACTCGCACATGCGCGTACAAATTTCGGTCCATGCAAATACCGTAGCCTTCGCTTCTTTATCGATAGGTATTCTTTGCCTATACAATAAAGTGCTGATTCAGTAATATGAAAATAGTAACTTAATTGAACTGAAAAGAGAGAAATGTACTAAATTTTGTCATATTTTTAAAATATTTATTTTATATGTATAGAACCTTACAAAGTAATTGTAGGAAGAAAAATATTCTAACTGTGCTGAAATTACTACAAGGAAAATCTTGTAAAGTTTATTGCATAGCCTTTCAGTTGCACGTCATACGGCATCTATCTCGCTTTATCGTACTAAGTTGAAAGAAATGCAAAAAAAGGTAGTCCACTATAAACTTAAAACACATTATTAGAAATAATTTTTATAAATTCAAACAACGAACTGTACTTTTTTGTCACGGTTTCTGAAAAAGATATATTTTTTTGTGGAGCTAGCTCCTTTTTTTTGTTTTTGATGGAGTACACAACTCCGTTTTTTTTTTGTTGGATTTCTCTATTTTTGTTTTTGTTTTTAACACACGGAAGGAAGGAAGAAGGAATGGTTCAGAAGCCGGGATGTTTGTTGCCGCATATCTATACGGCGGGATATTTTAATTATCGTCAATTTTAGTAGAACCAAACTTATATTCTCGTTAATTGCCTTCTCGGCCTCGCGTGTTTACCGTGGTTGTTTGCACCGTTCTGCTCGGGCATTCAGAGTGTCTAAAACCCTGTCGGATTTTAGATCCCTGAATATCCAACGGTTGGTCACATACCAAGGTAGGCATATGTCCTTCTCCCGTTTCGTGAATGGTATAAATTTCTGAATTGAAATTTATATCTTTCATGACCGCTATATCTAGTATGTCGGGACGAAAATTTAGATTTCCGGGGTAATGCGTTGGCGTCTCGGGTGCGATAACGTGACAATCCGGGTTGTCCGCGAGATATTCTGAAAGTACACGCCCTCTCGCCAGTCCGGCGATTTCGCGTTTAGGTCTCCGATTAAAACCGTGTTTCTGTCGGACAATAATTCCTCAATTTCGTTTGTTATTAGTCTTTCGTTAGGTCTAACGTACACCGATGCGATTTTTATGTAACCATATGAGATTTTGACTTTTATTACTGTCGCTTCAAGAGTTGTAAATCCGGCTGGAGTAATTAAACAATGGTGATCTATACAATTTTTAATCATTATTGCTGGTCCCCCTGAATTTAACCTGTATTTATTTCTATATATGCTATATCCAGCCAGTTTGAAATTGTCGGCCTCATTTAATTTTGTTTCCTGAAGGGCAATTATATCAAAACCCTCCCTCTCTATAAGTTCAAATAAAATATTTTTACTGGATTTTATCCCTCCCGGATTCCAAGAGGCTATCTTTAAAAATTTTGGATCCTTTAAAACTAGTTCTGTAATTTTTTTGGTAATTTGGAAAAAAATATTTTTTAGTTAGCGGTCGTAATTAAAGTCAAAACCTAACATTTAATTATGCGGTTAAGAAGGCGGCGGGGGAATATAATAATCCTAAAATTTGGCTCTTGTCCATAGACGACAGTAAAATGCACTCGTGACATTGATGTGATTGGTCGTTGTGGGCGTGTACATAATTCAAATTTCGGCGGGTTTCTTGTTTATGTAAAAATGAACAACTGTCATTAAAACCAATATTTTTGCCTGCGAGGATTATACAACTATGTTAAGATGAATATATCTGATTTATCTAAATAAAGAAAGTGTTAATATTAAATTTACTATCTTCTTTTAAAAATGACATGAATGTAATTCGAACTTTTAAGGTTAAAATTTAATGTAGGTACAAATTTAAATACTTGGTAATAATCTATTTTATTTATTGAAATGAAAAAAATATATATTTAGTTGTGTGGTTTATTAAGAAAGTATCAACAAATTATACCTATACACAATATGAAAAAATAGGGATACATTTCACTAGATTTATTAGCAATAAATTAATTTTACAATGTTTTATCCTCCCAACCACAACATTATGGACTAATTAATACAAAATAAAATCACTTTTACTGTGTTACTAATAAAAGCATCCAACAATAATGACTAATATAAACTATATAATAATAATAGCTATTGCAATACAATAATAGATTATAACAATTTTAAACTTATAGGTATATTAAAACATTTATTCCACTTATAATAATATATAAGGTACACATATATTTTTCTTATTTATAATCCTGCAGCTAAAATGAAAATGTACTTAAAACACGAAAACAAAATACACATAGGTAGGTAATAAAATATTGTATCGAAGTAGGATTGTAGAAATGAAAGTTTATTATATCATTTTAAATATACTCACATTTGGGTGTTTGTTGCAAAGAAAATATTTCTGTTTCTCCATTTTTCTTTTATGTGCATTTTATTTATTTTTTCTTCATATTTGCGAACATATAGTTCCTTGGATTTCCTTCATAAGCCCCGTAAAATTGTCATCTAATTATTCTATGAAATTTTGCACATTCTCCCACTGAAGAATTCGTTTGCATTGTGCTTTGATTCTATCCGTTACCTGATTTGCCTCTTCTAATTTCTCTTTAATAAATTCACCGATTTCCTTTTTGTGCTGTGATTTGATACACGAATTTTCTCCTAATCCTTTGCAGCTTCATCTAAAACAAAGTTAGTACCCATTCGCTCCTCATACATTCTTCCCAAGTGCACATGCTTACAGAAGTTATTCTTCACTACATACTCACACTGGTAGCGATGAAAGGAAATTTTGCATACTCTACGGTATAGTTTCCTACATTTATTTTCACGTACTTGCTTTAAATTTACAGTGTATGTTGTTTAAATTTACCCACAACCAAATTTAAAATACCACTACTCAAAATTTAACATTCGAGTAAACAATAAAAAAGTGCAAACAAGCTCCATTTTTGGCACTGGTGCATTTTTGTGACATATATGAAAAATATGTTTGAAAATTACTTTAGTTTCTACCTATACGTACACCTATAAGTTATTAAAAACACCATTAATTTTAAAGTGTACCTAAGCTATTAAAGTTCATTGTTTATAACAAATAACTGTTTTGTTTAAATATTAATTCTTTTTACATACCTTCCTTCTTGAATATAAAAGCATAATTCTTGCCATTAGCATTCTACTATTCAACTTTCATTTCAGCTGCTACCATATCATTCTGATCTCGTTTATTCTGGTTGTTATATTTTTTCGTCAAATTTGTGATATCTTGATTATCTTGACTTATTAAAACATGTATTCTTCATATTTGCGATACTTCAAATTTTCTTTAGTCTTTTTTTAAAACTCAAGAGTTCAGGAGATTAGCTTTTCTTTTCGTAAGTTAAAACACAAAACACAACCTCCAAATTTAACTCACAAAAATAAAAAGCAAACAAAACGATGTAACGCGCCTGCTCATTGTTAGCCCACAACGACCAATCACATCAATGTCACGAGTGCATTTTAGTGTAGTCTCTTGTCCATGGCGCTAAAGTTCATGGGATACGCAGGGGAGGCTGGGGCTTTCGCGGGTGCGGCGGCGGCGGCAAAAGTGGCGGCAACAGTGGTGGGCTTTTGTTTTGGGGCTTGGGGATCCGGGGCGGTTTGTTGTGTGACGCTGGCATATGACCCGTTACGGGGCACGTTCATATGTGACCCGATACGGGCAGTGCTGCCCAAGTACTCGAATACTTTTACTCGTATTTTGGTTACGGATAAAAAAATTACTCGTGACATTTACTCATAAGTATTTTTAATTTGAAATACTTATTACTCGTACTTACGAGTACATTTAAATTTATTCGTAAAATTATACATGAGTAAATTTTACGAGTAGTCGCGACAAATGCAATACATTATGGAAGAAAGCAGTCTTTCCAATATCTTCGGAGGTTATTTTAGAAATTCTGAGACATAGAGTTTTTTTCCGGGAGCCACACGTTTGAATTCCTACTATGATTCCATCAACAAAATTGTAAAAAACAAAAACAAAATGATTAATTTATTCCAACGGTTAAATTTAAAAAATTGTTTTTTCGAGAACGAACTTTTATATTTGCAAGTTATTTAACTTGGCAGCTACTTTAGATGTTTTGCAAGGCGAAACGAATACATTTTGCGCTTTTTCTGATTCCAAGTTTAGCTTCATTAAAAAATAAACTAGACAAGTTATCAAAAATTAATTTTAAATTTGCATCGCCTTTAGTTAAAACATGCCTAGATGGACTGTAAAGTAGGTTTAAACCTTTTTTCAAGATAGACCCGTAAGTACATGGCGCTACAAGCTACAATAGCTTCTGTCGTACATCCTCAATTTAAGTTAAGCGGGTATAACGTTATAAGTAATAGTATTGTATTATACACCAAGGTCGAGAAGTAATTTTTTGTCCGTCCATTATTGCGTGCATTAAACGCATCGTCGCCTCGTGTTTTTCGTCGGCTTTTCTCATAGCTTCTTCGTGCACTCCTTGGGCCCTTTTCGTCTGTTCGTCGAACGTTTATTCAGTTCGGCGACTTGGTTTTTAAAGGTCTTCGACCTGTTTTTTGAGAAACGCGTTCTCGAGCTGCATGTTGCGAGTTCTCTGAAAGTGCTCGCTTTTTAGTTCTCCACTTTCCATTTTTTTTCCACTTTTCACTACACTCGCACTGTTTTCACTTTTAGGGATACGCCAGTGCTCCCATATAACCGAAGTACTATGACATCGGGCGATGACTTCCAGTACGCTGAGCAAGGGATTCCGCAATTGGAACTTAGTTCAACTTTGCATTTGATATCATTTTGTTAATTTTAATGTAATAAAATATTATTCATTCTGGTTTGTAAACTTAAACTGTTAACATCGTTAAATAAAAAGAACTTAGAAAAATTCGCTATTATTTAATTTCAATAAAATAAAAGTTAAAGTTATTTTTTAAAAACTTGTTTTCACTCTTTGGGCATTTAAGTCGCGTAATAGCCCCCTGATTTTTTTGTTGGTCCCCCATTTGGGGGACTGAGTAAAAGTTTAAAAAAAAGGCTCCTAAAATATTATGGAATGTATTGTACACACGTACTTTACAGCACGCACATCATTTTTACTCCTTGGCTACACACTGAGTAGTTGTACGGTCATTGATGCCCCTCACTGAGACAACATGTGTATATTTTACCTGTAATTGAATGTAAGAAACCAAAGAAAGGAATATGTAGGAATCCAGACTCTCTCTGGACTCTGGAGTATTTTGTTCTTTTATGTTAAAAGTTTAAATTTAAAGTGGCCAAATACAAATGACTGTATAGTCCGTTTAAATAAGGTTGACGAAGAAGAAAACTAAGGTTAAGTTTATTGCTAGTTAAATTCAGTCGAGTTGAATGCATGTAGAAACGTTCTTTATTAAATTACATTAAAGAGTAGTGATGGAAGGTAAAGAAAAAATCCAAAACACCAAAGAAATGGAGATAAAACAAGAATGTTTCAAAACAAATTTGATAGAAATTAAATCTGAACCTCTATCACTTTCTGAAGTAGAAATCCAGAAAGTTGAAGAAACTTATTGTTTCATGCTTCATGAAAATAGTTACGAAAAAGAGAAATCTAATATTAAAACTATTCTAGATATTAAAACTGAAAAAATTGAGACAATAGAAGAAAATTTAATAGAAGTTCAGTTTGAACCTTTAATATCTGAAGTAGAAATTCAGAAAGTTCAAAAAGCATATTGTACGATGGTCGAAGAAGATAGTTACGAAAAAGAGAAATATAATAGTAAAAATGAAATTCTAAATACTGAAACAGATTTAAATTTTGGGAAAGATCACTGTGTTAAAGATAATCGACAGATTTTTAGAAAAAAGAAAATTTATCATTGTCCAGTTTGTCAAAAACGCAAGTTTTTTTTTTTAAATTTTTATAGTTATAAAAAATTGTTGTATTTTAGATTTCTCATCTTTAAAATCAAGATTAAAACATTTTGATGAGCACTTTAAAAGACATACTGTAATTTGTATTTTTTGTGGAAAAGAATCCAATCGAAAATTCCAATTCTGGAATCATTATATGGTTCATTTTGTAAAAATTAAATGCAAAACGTTTCAAGATTTAAGGAGTGAGACTCTCAAATCTGCTGCAAGAATTTATAGTGGTAGAAAATTTCAGTCTGGAGAAAAAGGTAAAACCTTTTCGAATTTGACAAATAATTTTAGTAACAAAATGTTTTATAAATGTAATATTTGTTTTAAAGAATTTTCTTATAAATGTAATTTTAACAGTCATTTAAAAATTCACACTGATAAGAAAACTTTTAAATGTAAAATTTGTCAAAAACATTTTATTCAGAAAGGTAATTTGAACAGACATTTAAAAATTCACACTGGTGAGAAATCTTTTAAATGTAAAATTTGTCAAAAACAATTTATTCAGAAAATTCATTTGGAAAGCCATTTAAAAATTCACACTGGTGAGAAATCTTTTAAATGTGAAATTTGTCAAAAAAAATTCTCTCAGAAAAGTAGTTTGAAAAGACATTTAAAAATTCACACGCTTGAGAAATCTTTTAAATGTGAAATTTGTCAAAAACAATTCATTGAGAAAAGTAAATTGAAAATTCATTTAAAAATTCACACTGGTGAGAAATCTTTTAAATGTGAAATTTGTCAAAAACAATTCATTGAGAAAAGCAATTTGAAAATCCATTTAAAAATTCACACTGGTGAAAAATCTTTTAAATGTGAAATTTGTCAAAAACAATTCATTCAGAAAAGTAATTTGAAAATCCATTTAAAAATTCACACTGGTGAGAAATCTTTTAAATGTGAAATTTGTCAAAAAAAATTCTCTCAGAAAAGTAGTTTGAAAAGACATTTAAAAATTCACACGCGTGAGAAATCTTTTAACTGTTAAATTTGTTAAAAACAATTCATTCGGAAAAGTAATTTGAAATTCACTATGGTAAAAAGCTGTTCAAATGAGAGGGTATACCCAACCCAACAATATATGGGCAAAAATAAACAGTTTAGTTATGCTTTTCTTAAAAAAGATTATAGTAACTAAAATTAAATCATTGACTTAATACTGTATTATTATTTAGTCTCCGACTTATTTTTTTTTTAATTTTAAATTTATTAAGCTCAAAAAAATATATTTAGTACTTTAAGATATTTTCACTCTAGTAAACATTGACATTCTAGTAGTTCTAAATTGTAGTATTTAAGTTTATAATGTGCAGGGATTCATGTATTTAAATCTATAATATAAAATAGTATTGTCATTATTGTTTAGTAACTTTTATTTTTATGGTTTAATTTTAATTGTTAACAGAGGTATGACCCCAGCAGGTAAAACTCTCAACAAAAAAAAATTGTTAACATTTTACTTATCCTTGAATTTGATGAGTTTAGATGTTCGCAGATTATAATTAGTTACTTTAATCAAAATAATTTCTTATGTAATAAAATTGTTTATTATGGTATGATACAAAAAGAAAATGATGGATTTTCTGTAACATATCTTGTAAATTTGTACCTACTCAAAACAGAAATTCTATGACCCATCATTGGCTCTTTATATGATATTTTTTCTTTCCCGACCCACCTCCGAGAAGGGAAAGTATTGTGAACGAGGTAAAAAAAAATTTCGAGAAAAAGATGGAAATATCCATTTTGAGGTCATCTGAGATGGTTAAGAACATTTCCAGATGGTATGTCTGTCTGTGTGTATTCTTCCATGGTAGAGGCCACACTTTTAATCCGATTGAGCTGAAATTTGGTATATGGGTTTGGTTTACCCGTCGGAAGAACCCATTAGTTTGTGTACGACATCTGTCAAACGGAGTGTCACTATCAAAAATAACAGATGCAATATGTCACGGAATTTGACTTGCAATATGTCATTAAAAAGCCCTTGAAAAACTCTATTCACAACAGTCAAAATTATTTCTCCAACTGCCACCTGTCAAAATTTTAAACTTTAACATTAAATATCTGAAAAAGTATTCGTGGATATTCGTCGGGAAAGTTTTGGGGCGACACAACCGATTTTTTTACTCATGTATATGAAAATGGTCATAAACAGGTTACACTACATGAAAGTGATATTTTTTTACTGTAGAGATGAAAATATTTTCACTTTAATACAATTAATCAGACCATTGAGCCCAAGCGATGAGAATATTGTGGTACTTTAAGTGGATTACGAGGGGTTTACTGCTTTATAGGCAACTGTTATAAATCTTTTAAAGAAATAATACCTCTTAAAAATTTAAATATGGACCGTACTTCAGTATAATTTGAAGTTGTTTCATTAATTGGTGTTCATTTTTATTAAAATGAAACAAAGATAGATGTGTATGTGTATTTCAATTTAGTATGAAAAAACAGAACAATTTGTAAACTACATACATAACATAATACAAATGACTTAAGTTGTAATTTTATACAGTAATTTAAATAAATGTACTACATAACTCAATATTAATATAGGTACATATTTGCAAAAAAAAATAGTTTTAATGGAGTAAAAACATAATGGTTTAATAAATCAATTTCTGATTAAGTGCTAATGTTTTTTTCTTAATTCCTTATAATCAAACTGAAATTACCTAAAAAGTCTCAATTTTGTCAATTATTTCTTAATAATTATTTATATTTAAAATAAATAACATATATGCCTCCTTTATTTGAGAAAAACAACAATTGTTATGTACATCATTTTAATGGTAAAAAAATTGAGTTTTAGCTAAAAAACTGTATTTGATAAAAAGTGATTCATTTTAATTATTTTGTAATCGACCCTATCTAATTTTCTGGAAATTTAAAGTTAAGAGTTTTTTGTTGGAAAATAATAGATATATTAACATACATACAATACAATATGATTTAAGTATAGGTCAATACCTATTATTTTAAGAACAAAATTTTTAATACAGACTAGAGAGTTGTCTAAGCTTTGAAACGAGGTTGAATTTATGGTCTTATTCATAAACCATTGTTAAAAGTGGTTGAGGGTAGGTAGTTTATTACATTCGACCATTCGTGTCTCAAATAGTTCTCCTTACTATACCTTTCATGAAGATGTATATATTGGACATACTTACATACATATTTCAATTTGTAATGAGAGGAAGAAGAAAGTATGTATGCAACGATTCAATGGGGACAAATAAGACGAAACATTTGACTCCACCCTATTTCCACTACTCCGAGGGTAAAATGTTTAGAAAAAAAAAAATTTAAATCATCATTGACCCTAAACAATGGAATGGTAATTTTTTTTTTCAAAAATATGAAAGTAAACTATTTGTTTATACAATTTTTAATTTTTTAACTTAGAAAATTCATTATAAACAATTTCTATGACGTCATCTTATTGAGTACTCCTAGAAAGATGCGAAAAATGTATAGGGTGATTATATAATGGGCCAACTATTTGAAAAAAAAATTCAGACGGCACTTTCTTTCTCAAAGTGTTGATATGACACCATAATTTTTTCAAATTTTTGCGAGAGCCATTTTCAGAAACAAATTAAAATTTTAAATATTTAGAGCTGGAGAAAAGTTATTTTATCGGAAATGTCATCTTTCCAGATCTTTTTTGCAATTCCCGCTATCATGTATATTTTTTATTTTCATCAAAAATCAAAATGGCTTAATTTTTTTTCGTTAATATAAATTATAATTTTTATTTGCAGAAAAAAATCGACATGACACATTTCTCAGAATTGCAATCCGCGTCGAATGAGCCATTGCTCGTATTTTTCCTATCCTTCTATTTTTCACAAAAAACTCACTTCTTGACTACATACATTTATGAATAAAATTTTTGGTGTAGAATTTTCACAATATGTAAACCAAATTTATTTATTTTTGAAACATTTAAAAAAATAGATATCCATGTTTCAAATTTAACTGGCAAAAATATACACAATGCTAGGATATTTAGTCAATGAACCAAAATATATTGACAATCCATGTATAATTACTGTTTAAAACATTACATATTTTATTTCATACACGAATCAAAGTTACTACGTTATTAGAAGAATTGGAAATATGGGTTGGTTAAATAAAAAAAAAACAAAAAAACCTTAACATATTTAATTACAATAATACTAAAAGTACATATTGTAATAATTTGTATAGCTTAATCTTCTTCTTCCTCAGCAGCAGCTCCGCCGGTCTTTTTGGTAAGGTTCTTCCTCTTGACACGTCCTGGACGGCCACCACCGAAGGGCGACTTCAATGAGAAATCAATATGTTTCTGAGAGTCCAAACGCACAATAAATGATGGAATATTAACAACTTGTTTGCGAACTCTGAAAGGAATTCTATTATTAGACATTTTTATCAAAATTAGATTGTATTTAGTTGCTATTGTAAAAATTCTACAAGGCATATTTTTGTAATCATTTGAATGAATATTCCGCTGTGCTAACAACAATTGCCATATTTCTTTATATGCGAGTACCTACAAATTAAAATTTTAAATTTTGATGAAATGCTTTTCTCAGGAGCAAATATGATTTTTTTCTGATTGTATTACAAATTCTCATAACCATATACCTCAGATGTAAAGTCATAAGCCCAAGATTTACTTTGAAAGCTTTCTTGACATTTGGCGATTGTTATACTAAAATGATTTACCTTTAAATCAGATTCATTTCTACCAAAACTGAAGGCATTAATCTTTTGACTAAGTGGCCATTAAGAAACGTGTCAATCTACACGAATTTTCTTCAAAAATATTGAACCATAAATTTAAGAATAGTATTACCGGATGTGACGTTGTCTGATCAACACTCTAGCATGATGAATGGATTTTGCAAGACCAGACTTGAATACTTGTGTTTGAAGACGCCTTTCCAAGAAATCCTCAATTTTCAAGCCCAATACGTAATCGAGCTTCATTCTGTTCTCATCAAGTACTCCAATTCTGACCAATCGTCGCAAAAGAGCATTGCCTAAAAAAAAATAGATGGTAGGTATACTATATTTGGAAAAATGATGGAATTAAAACTAAATGAGGAAAATTTAAGATCTAATAAGACACTTTGTAAAGAAACAAAATATTAAATACTTTAGAAAGTAGGACAAATTTAAATATTTAGTAACTACAGTAGTCTCTCTTATCTGGCCTTCGCTAGTCCAGAAAATCAATTTCTATAAATAAGGTGTTATATTTTGTAAAATATTAATTTTTAAATTGAAAAATTAGATAAATATCGTTAATATTGCGACTGAAGTCATTTTTGTTACAACGAAAATTTTTGATAATCACAGACAGACACACTAACAGGATACTCTCAATAACTCACCAAGCTCTGAAGTTAATAAGAGAATATTTCAGGCTAAAAAAGTTCAAGACACTGTATTTTGTTAACTAAATTAGAAAGATAATAAAATAATGCTGTTAAAACCACATTTTATGATTTTTTAGCAATATGATTGATAATTGGCATACAATTTATATATGGGTAACAATTCTCGTTGTAAGGAGAGATGGTATAATATCTTCATGATTTGAATTGAGATTCGAAATAAACTTAAAATTTCTAAATTATACAAAAATGAATGTTGTTTTTTTAATTTTTGTATCTTTTATAAAACTAAAAATATTTTTCTCCAATCAGTTATTATTTTGCTTTTTCTTATTTATCTTATTTAATATATTAATACACTCTTAATGTTTTCCTAAAGATGTGACTTTATTTGAGTCATGAAATGAATAATATGTAATAGCTTTTAAGTCACGAAATCACTTGCTTTACATGTTAATTTAAATTGTGATAAAGAAAAATGGACCAAGTTGACTACCAATTTCCATAAGTCAGAATGTCGCTTGCCATGCATGTAAACTCTTATGATAAATTACGAATATAACCTCCAAAGACTTGTCTATATTTTGATATACTTCACTTTAAGCAGTTCACAACACAAAAGTGAAAACGGAAAGTCGTGATACGTCAAAGTTTTGTAGCTACTCTAGTAATAGTCATTATTTTAAGTATCTGTGGAAAAATCGCAGTTCGTGAAATATTGACGATCACTAACAATTTATACAATGTTAACATGAGGAACCAGGGGGCAAAATAAAACCTTACTGATTATAAACTACGATCTTCCACGTAATTACAAATATTTTCATAAAAAGTTGTGGAACACCTCTTAAAGTGTTTCACCTACAATATGTTTGTAGGTATGTACTAATTTTTGAAAAGATTATAATTTTACCTTCGAACAATCTTTTTGGTTCTTTTTCTTCCAAAGTTAAAAGTTCTCTGGCAGCTTTACGAATTTTGGCCAAAGTGTACTTTACTCTCCATACTTCACGTTTGTTTCTGAGACCAAAGGCACCAATAATTTTCAATTCTTGATCAAGACGAGCCTTTTCGTATGGCCGCCTTGGGGTAACGTAGGTCTTGGAATGAACCGACGGTATTCGACCGTTAACCATTTTGAGTTGTTACTGAAATTAAGAAATATAATAAATTATCAATAGTTGTAAAATAACTAATTTATTTTAAAACAGATAAAAGCATGTGTGTATAAAAGATGAACATAACCTATATTTTATTATCTTAAAATATTTTGATCATCCATTCATATTTTCTTAAAAAAGAAATGAAACAATATTAAAATGTATTAAAATTATAAAACCATCACCTTATTTTCGGTTTACCAACACGTTTAGCTTCATAAAAAATATAATTCACTTACCCAATAGACAACAAAATGAAAAGAAGTTGCCAATCAAAATTTCTTTACGTAAAAGAACAACTTTTTGACATATACGTCATCTGCAGTATTGACAACCATTTATTTTCCAGTAACGCCAACATAATTAAAAAACACTATTTGATAATAAAAACTTTATGTACCTAGCTGTATAAGATTGTTATTTCTTTTTAAATAATCTTACTATTTTTAGTCTTTTGCTTTGCTCATAAATCCATTCAAATGATAAGCCGATATACTTAAGTTACTAAATAATGTATTTAGCCCAATATAAAAATAAAAAGAAGAATAAATATTTTAATTTAGGTTAAGGTACACGACTTCAAAACAAATCAAAATACGACAAAAATGTCTGCAATTTTGTTAAAAAAGTTTTTTTCTACTGATTACTCGGATGAGTGGGAGAATAATAATCAAAATCGGGAATATTTAACAAAACTTGGAACATATAAAACAAAGAATTTAAAAAATGAACCAGAGCGATTAAAACAAGAAGCAGCTATAGTACAAGATCAAATTCAAGAATTAGCTATCACAAACTATAAAACATTTATAGAAACAGCATTGTGTTCTCAAGAACTATTTTTTAAATTCGGCATTATAGAAGAAAAAGTTAATGACCTTCTCGAAGATGTTCCAAAATTTGAAAAAACATGCCAAAACTTTGCTACTGCATCAAGTGAAATAAATAATCTGCGGAGAACTGATTCTGTAACTCTAGCTAAGAGTGCTCAGATATTAGAAATTTTGGAAATACCACAGTTAATGAATTCATTTATTAGAGATGGTTTATATGAAGATGCCTTGGAGCTATGTAATTATGTTAGAAAATTATATTCCAAGCATACTGATATTCTTATATTTAAAACTATAAATGATGATGTAAATAAAGCATGGATTCTGATGCTTCATCAACTTGTTTCACAACTCCGACAAGATCTATCATTGCCTAAATGTTTACAAATAGTTGGACATTTAAGACGAATGGAAATATTCTCAGGTAGTTAATTCATTTATTTCTTTAATTTTATTTTGTATAACTTATTTTCAATCCAATATTTTAATAAAGTGTCTATTGCCACCTGCCACGGATATCAGTGTCTATACCAGACGTGGATACTCGTGACTGTAATTCCAATCTTAGATACAAATATCCATATCTGTTAGACACAGATATATCCATGTATATTAGACACAGATATCTGTACCTCCAAAAACAGATAACTATCTGATAATTTACAATTATAATTGTAAATTGAAGATTCCTTGATAAATTGAAGTGGCAAGTGCTATTTTTTAATTAATAATTAACCTCGGTTTGATTTGTATAGTAGTTTTGTTTGTTTGTTTTTTCATTTTTCTAAATAATCAGAAAAAAAACTAATCTGATATTAATGATGCATTCATGTCTGTGTCCACTAGACTCGGATGATCCGTGGCAGGTGGTAATAGCAGCACCATTTAGTGATGTAAAAAAGTACCTACCTGTTACAAAATAACGGGTATTTGCCTAATACACAAAGTACCAATTCCTTGGTCAAAATACTCGTTACTTGGTACATTTATACTTATAGTCCTTTAATGCCTAAAATTACTATATTCTAGTAGAATTATTTATATTTACTGTCAGTAGATAGAACGTCCTTTAACTTTAAAGATTCAATAACTAAAGGCGATGACGTTTAGAATAAAATTTAACGAGTTGATTTCTTGTACAATTGTCACAATCTAAACGTCATTGCCGTTAGTTATAGAACCGTTAAAGTTAAAGGACGTTCTATCTACTGACAGTTAATGTTTTAAAATACTGTGTAACTAAAAAGTAACGATTATTTTATTTCTCTTAGGTACTTTACTTTTACTAGCTGAATATCCGTGCTTTGCTATGGAGTCTCTTTAGTACCTGGACTACCGAGCTTTGCTTGTTTTTTCCTATTTTTCCTGTTTTTTTCCTATTTGTCATTATTATCATCTATCTTTTTCATGTTTTTACTGTTTTTTTTTATTTTCACCCATTTTTCACTATTTTCCCATATATTTGCCCATTTTCCTGATTTTTCTGTATTCATCTCAAACTTCCCTATTTCATCTATCTTTTTCAATTTTTATCTATTTTTCCCATTTTCACTATTTGTTCCTATTAATTGCAAATTTTCCTATTTCTCTATTTTTAATCTTTTTTTTTTCAATGTTTCCTATTTCTGTTTTTTCCTGTTTTCCATTATTTTATTCAATTTGTACCTATTTTTCACGTTTATTTAGTGTTTCTCTAATATTTTTTAAAATTTCACAATTAATTCCCTGTTCTCAGTAATTATTTTTAAATCTGACAACGGGGACCTGAGGCTAGACTCAATCGAATCTGTACATCTCTCAAACCCTAAACACGTGTTGCTCAACACAGTTGCCGTTTTTCGACCAGTCCAATTGCTAAATACCGTAAAAAATAGCTGAAATGGCAACAGTCTTAGTAGGCTAGCCTTCACTCCGGTGGAAAATGATACATATACTTCAAATCCTAAACACGTGTTGCTTAACACAGTTGCCGTTTTTCGACCAGTTCAATTGCTAAATACCCTAAAAAATAGCTGAAATAGCAACAGTCTTAGTAGGCTAGTCTTCTTCCTTGCAGGGGAATACCACACATGCGGATTGCGAGGGTGTTTGTTTTGTTTTATGATTAGCGGGAATAATTGTTAAGTGACGCCACGCGAAATAATTAGTCTGTTCGGTAAATTATTAAAATTTAAAATGAGTGCCTGTGATTTAGTTTCTGACTTTTTAAAAAATCGATTTAGTGGATTAACATATGACAAAAAAGTGTTTTTAAAAATAGACGGCCTTTACCGGGTTTAACAGGATTAGTGATGTCAGGTAAATATCAAAATCGATCATTTAATACTGACAATTATAAAAAATATTTATGGTTAACGGGATCTGAGGTACACAATAAATAGATTGCTGGTATTGTTTATTATTTACAACTGATAATTCTTCATGTTGGGGGCGCTTGGGTTATAATGATTTGAAAAATTTAGCTCGTGGTCTAGACAGACATGAAAAATCGCAGGAACATATTACATCGAGTATTAAGTTTAAATTAACCGGTAAACAAAATATTGTTAATGTTATTGATTCTGCACGTACACGCGAAATAGAAAATCATAACAATACAGTTAAAGACAACCGCGAAATTTAAAAAAAATCATTGATTCTTGGTAGATTTGTTTTGTAAATACTACTAAATACGATGGTAAGCTTCGTGATTTTATGAGTAACGCGTCAGTATTTGCAGGTACCTCAAAAACAATACAAAACGAAATTCTTCATTCAATCAATTATGTCCTCCGAAATCATATAGAGGATGAATTATTAGACGTTCCTTTTTTTCGTGGCAGGTTGACGAAACAACAACAAAATATGAAAAATTCCTAAAAAATTAAAAAACATTAAAAAATTAAAAAAATAAATAAAAAACAAAAAACATACAAAAAAAATTTTTGGCAAGAGAAACTCTATACCTCCACGTTGGTTCTTGCTGGGCAACAATTAATTTTGTCACTGAAGTAGCTGGTACGGTCGCTGCGCAAAGGTTAAATTAATTGGCTGAATGGAGTATATTTTTACAAAAACGTTTTATGTCCAGCCTCCCTTCTTAAAAAGTTCACGAGCCGCCACTGATGCTGAGTGCAACAAATAATGCACTTTTTGCACGTGTTGCACACAACATTTTTTCTACGATCGAAATAAATATAACATTTTTAACAGTTTTCAAAAAAATAAAATTTGAACTGACAATTTGAAATTAATTGCAGAAACTATCACAATCAATCTGACAGTGACAGTTCAGGCCACATCCATAGGTCAAATCGGTAGACATGAAACGATTTTGATTAATCAAACGGATTTCTATTTATAAAATGACCACTAAAATTTGCTTGTTGATCGTTTGTGATCTTATTTGAGATTGAATCCATTGAATAACGGATAATTTAAATAATTTAGGTAATATTATTATAAGTACCTATATATATATATATACTTCGCTTTATGTAAATTCATCGAATTTTTTTTTATTTTTATTTAAAATTTACTTTTATGCACTAGTGCACAAAAGATTTACTTTTATGCACTAGTGCATAAAAGTTATACTTTTAACACGGTAGATAGTGCAAAAAGTGGTCACTTTTTGCACGATCGTAGAAAAAGAAGTTTTGTTTATGTTTAAAGTATATAAGTACCGAAAACCATTAACTTTTTAATACCAATTTCTTTAAGCATATAATTTTTATTTAAATAAACACCAATCAAAGAGTAATTAATGTATTTAAATAAAAAAAAAATACCGAAAGTACCGAGTATAAAATAGCGGGTATTGATATTAAAAGTAACGAATTAGTACAAGTATTCAAAAGTAACGAAAGTTTACATCACTAGCACCATTATTTTGATGCTGTTGTTGGTACTACCACTGAAAGTGGTAATACACCAGGAGCTTTTTATCTCATTTTGACTTTGCATTTAAAACAAGAAATATATTAAAGATTAAATAACACGAGTACTTCTCCATATTCACTTTATGTCACTATATAAATAAAGTGAATATCGAAAAGTACCTGTGTTATTTAATCTTTAACATAGATGCTCATCAAGTAGAAGCCACTTATACAATACTTATATAAACTACATTTAATTCTGGAAGTTACCTAAAACTCATGATTGAGTGTAATTTTTAAATCATGCCTAAAACTTGTATAATAACCAACGATTAGGTAGGAACTGTCATTTTAATAGTTTTTTAATTTGACGTTTATCAGTTTTGAAAATTTCTTCTATTTTTTATTACATAAAACTTGAATTATATTTAGAAGTCTTCATTATTTGTGTTTCGTTCAAATTACACTGCTTCGGCAGTAAATTTCTGAGTTCAACAACTAATAAACGCTTTCTACTACTAGTACTATAATATACTATTTCTGCAACCGTCTCTGAAACTGTACTGAAAGTTTTACTTTCGGTACGATTTGTTTTACTTTCGGAACGATGTTTTGTACTTTCCAGACGATGCGATTTTATGGGACTCGCAGGCTTACAGGAGTCGCCTATGGCTCGTCCTGGAACGTGCCTAAACTTGATCCTTAAAATGTCACTTTCGGAAATTGTTACGTAAATAACTATTTATGTACACAAAAATAAAACCATAACTTTTCTTGAAAAATTAATGTCAATCTAAAGATAATTTTAAAGGGAAATAAAACTCAAAAGTCGTTTACCACAACGTGCAATAAAAGAGGGGATGAGTTAGGCAACTAGTTTTAGCCTAGAAGTTACAATATTAATTGGTAAAAGAAATACATTAAAGGTAGGGCCACACTATGGGCCAGCCTTGATCAGTAACACTTAACAAATATTTGACTCCACTTGACCCCGCCCTCTTGGATTGGAGACCGAGGAATACTGGCTGTATACAATGGGCAAGGCTGGCCAAGTATAGTTCATTGGCAAATTAATTTTATTTTTCAGATTATTATCAATTGTTGTATTGTATAAAGTATATGATGGAACGTGACAACGGTATGGCATTAATTGCAGCAGCACATTCACTGATACACGAAACACTTTTAAAATTATAACCTTATAACCTTCACTTGAAAGCTGGGCCAGCAACATAGTCAGCTGCAATAGATACTTACCACTTGCCAAATGTGGCGACTCCTTTGATTTATCTGGAAGGTGGGTAATATTTGCCGACTTGCTTGACAAATAAGCAGGTATGGTCCAGTGTCAAATATTGAGCGATATTGGTCATTGGTGTAGCGGCCTCACTACTTGCCCATGATGGGCCAGACCCCCTATTTGGCCAAACTGACCCATAGTGTGGCCCTCCTTTAATGTGTAATTAACACTTACCAATTGGGAAAGTAGAATTCGATAGGTAGCGCTGCAAAATGTCAATGTCAATTTTCAAAGGAGTAAAACAATCTTTACGGACCTTTGCTGGTTTTCTTTTTTTTGTATGTATTTTATGCAGTTTTGAACTAGGTACCTACTGCAGTTGATGTAAGCGATTTTTTTTTATTCAAAGGTATAAAAATAATAATTAAAAAGCAACTAACCCTTTTTGGGATAAATTCTTTTTTTATTGAGTTTTAACAGCAAACTCGAATGTTTTCAGTAACGGCCTTTCCCATTTTTAATTTACTTATTCATGCCTTTATTTTGCAGTATTTTCTCCATTACTCCAAGAATATTTTCAATTTTAATAGTTCTCAGTGAGAGAAAATTATGAAATGATAAATTGGGATTCTTGGCTTTTCTACTATGTCATACACACCAATTTCTATGGTTTGGCGACATTGTACAGTCAAATATTATTGAAATAACTTAATTAAAATAAAATTTATAAGATAATCGGAGAAGTCTAACTTTTTGAGAACGACAAAACAAATTTGTCGCATTGAAACCCTAAAAGCCGCGTATATTGGCCATATTAAACAAAGTTTGTTTTACTCATTTGAAGGATGCGAATTTATTCCACCAGAGGGCGTATTCGAATTCTACTCTCGCCAATTAACAAGTAGAAATTTTCAAAATATTAATATACAATAAAATTTAAAACAACCTCGCGTATTAATAAATAACTTATTGTATTGATTTTATTTGCTAAATAGTCCATTTAAATACACCTCTAGAGAGATGATTATCAAAATTACAAGTTTTACTAAGTTAAGCTAAAGCTGATTTTCCATTCAATCAAATAACCTCAATCTTCGTTTTTGACAGTTATAAGACTAGAAATGGTAAAGAAAATAAATAAAAATGTTACATCCAAAAAGACCATTGAGAAAATTGATTCTACGATAATTTTTCAAAACAAAATTTTTGCTGCATAAATTATTTAAAAAATATATCGCCTCCTTAGCTGATGACGTAGCTATACTTGCTGTAAACGAAAATCATATACAAGCCTCACAAGACCTGCAGCAACACCTGGAAATACTTAATGTATGGTACACAAGAAGGAGAACAAAAGTAAAAAAAACAAAATCAACCTAAATAACATTTACAAACCGCCGCAAAACATGCCCACCTGTAAGAATGGATAAAGGTACACATACCCACAGTAGCAGATGCAAAATATCTTGACCAACGCCTCTCTTGGAAGAAATATATTCAGACTAAATGAAGACAGCTTCACCTAAACCTCCGGCAAATGTACTGGCTCCTGAGACGAAAATCAAAAGTTAATATCAAAAACAAAATCATTTTATACAAAACAATGCTCACCTATTTGGCACTACGGACTTCACCTATGGGTTTGTGAAAAACCAACGTCGCTGAATATAATCCAAAGATTTCAGTCTAAGGTGCTAAGATCGATAGTGGATGCTATCAACTTGATAGCATCAAGTGACTTGAAGATCCAACGAGCTATGGCGTCACAAAACGAACGTACCATACACCTGGAAAACGAACTAGTAGGGGAAATTATACAACAATTTTGCAGCCACAAGAAGACTAGATAGAACATGGCCCCAAGACCTACTCCAAAATTAACAAATGTGGAATAAGGTGAAACATTATTGGATGTTTCCCGTTTACGCAATAAACCTGTAACACATTTACCGTGTAATGATGTAGACTGTAAATAAAGCAATGTACAACAAAACTTGTAGCATTTTACATAAAATTATTTTAGACTAACGAAAAATATCTCATCATTTTAAGAGATTCATTGGTATCTTATCATTTTTTGACTGCTTAAAATATGTTTAAATAATCAAATATACATCTACTATAATAGAACTTTAATTGCAATTAAGTAAAATAAAGGATTCCCCAACAATGTCGGTGTATTTTGATTTTGGAGATGAGATACTGTATTTCGGATCTCTAAATAAATGAAATATAAATAATAATAAATAAAAATACATGAAGATAAAAGAAAATAAATGAAATATAAATAAAAATAAATGAAAATACATGAAAATAAATGAATATAAATGAAAAAATGTAAATACATGAAAATAAATGAAAACAAATGAATATAAATGAAAATAAATGAAGTATAAATAAAAATACATGAAGATAAATGAAAATACAAATTATTTCTTGGTTTGTAAGTTTTATTATGCAGGGTTCAAATATGTTTTACAGTATAATTAAATAAATGATTGTTGAATAGCCTTGTATTTATGTACGTATGCTCCCATGGTTTTTTGTTAAATGGAATGTGTTCATGGGGTTTTTATATAATTTTATTAGCAAGCTCTTTTACCAGTGAAATGCATTGTTCATTAGCATTTGCATACAATATCATTGTTATATAAATTTTATTATAATTAATGATTGTGCATCTGAAGCAATGATACAATAAATTTTATGATTTTTATTGTTTCAGAACCTGAATTAAGACTGAAGTTTCTTCAAGCAAGATCGTTCTGGTTAGAACAGCAACTTAATTTACTTAGTAGAGAAGATCCTATTTTACATTTAACCAAAACTATTGAAGTTACAAGAGTAAATTTGTTTAATATTCTAACTCAATATACTGCTATCTTTAATGATGATGAACATAGCCCTTTAACAATGTCACATTCTAAAACATTGAACCAAAATATTATTTTTAGAAGCTGGATACAACATAAGCTTTCAGATTTTCTTATTACTCTTGATGAAGATTTAAATGGAGCCAATTCTTTGGAAATGATATTTGATCAATGTATGTATTTTGGCTGTTCATTTAGTAAAGTAGGTTGCGATTTTAGACCTTGGATACTACCAATATTCACCAAACATATTTTTCAAAATTTTCTTAATTCAGTTACAACTGCAGACAAAAACTTTATGAAAAATATAGAAAAGTTTACATTAATTGACAAAAGTAATCCGCCAATTCCCTGGAAGCATAACAAATGTGATGAAATTAGGCCGCCTGATAACCTATTAGAATTTTATCCATTGGCTGAGTATATCAATAATATTTTAAATGCCTTAAATCAATTACGTTTATGTGCACCGATTGCTTTAATTAATGAAGTTGTAGAAACACTTCAAACTTCAATGATTCTCATTGCAAAATCCCTTCTAAAGCTTTACAGTCAGGAACAGCAAGCATTCTCTGTAAATTCCAAAGATGCTTTTACAAGATTATGTATGTGTTTTTCTGATGATCTTTTACCATTTTTACAAAAATGTATTCATATTATTTATCCCCCTAGTCATATCGCAACAAAATTGGGAGTAAATATTAAAGTATTGCAAGAAGAAAGTATTACTTTTTTGAATAAGGATGATATTGTGGCGCCCATTTTTCATTTATTACCTCCTAAGATCGAACCTGGTGTAAATACATCAGATCCAAATTAAATTAATTAAATGTGTTGTAGATTTTAATTTTCTATAGTTTATGGCTGTTGATAAACCAACACTAAGTAATTACTAGAAATAAAATTGTTTTTATATGTTTTTGTTTTTTTTTTGTCATTAAATTTCTATATGTGGTAAAAAACAGTCATTTCGTGGTGTTTCTGCTAAAAGTGACCAAGTTAGTTTTGATGCTTCCCGAGAAACTGCGAAGCGAGTCTGGCTAATTTTCAAATCATTTGAGAGTGCTCGAAAAAAATTCCGGTATAATAATTCCAAGTTCTATGACATTATAATCAGTGACAAAACATGTAAAATCTCGTTTTTCATATTAACTTAAATTTTCACATGCAATTTCTCGGAAAACATCAAAACTGACTTGGTTAGTTTTAGCAGAAATTTCACGATTTATATATTATAAGTGTATTAGAAATAATCTTTAAAATAAACATAATAAGTTCAATAAAGAATAATAAAACATGTTTCGGTCTAAAAACAAATATTGTTGTTGAGATAACATCTAGTAAAAAATTAAATACAAATTATTACTTACAATTTATATTATTGGATCCAAAAACAGAAATTTAAATTACAATTTTCTGTTTTGGATCCAAACATAACTTGTAAGTAATAATTTTTATTTAATTTTACACTATAGATGTTACCTCAACAACAATAATTGTTTATAGGCCTGATGATGGTCTTTTAGACCGATACATGTTGCTGCCTTGACTATTTGACACTTCATTAAATTTGTGTGGTATGACTTCCAGTTTTATTATTCTTTAATATTGACTATTATGCCGTATTTGAGTATGGATAATATTTTGTTTTTATAAGCTCAATTTTATAATTTATTGTCACCTTTAAACTTTAAATAGTTTACAACATTCTCATTTTTAATAAATATAATTCCCCTTAAATTTCTCTCATGGTTTCGATTGTTGGGTCTGCACAGTACAATAAAATCGTATGTATTTTACTTTTTAAAATAATATACAAAAATGACGATCATTGCCATTTCTATATAGGAATACATCCTATAAATGTATCTGATTTTTTATAATAGTTTTTTTTTCGCACTATTTTACCACATTTTGAGGACTTACATCTTCCGAACCAATAATATAACTGAATGCGGTTTTTACTAAAGTAGGATCATAACTTACACTTAAAAAAAAATTAAATTGGCGCCACTTCAAAGTCCGTTACCTAATTTTCTTTAAATGGGACAATCTATCTTACTATATTAATAGCTATTTTGTTTGTCTACGCGAACTCAAAAACGGCTCAAGGGATTTTCTTAAAATTTGGCCCATAGACTCCACTTGTGTCCCTGAGAAAAATGATATTTTTCAATTGTCAATTAGTAATTTTATTTAACTGTCATATCTCAGTTGTAGTGAAGTAGGTAATTATGGCAATTTCAGAATTATAACTTACGCTGAAATCATTACAGAATTTCACAAATGACCACCTCTGGAAAAATCAATTAAAAAATCTGATGTAGCCAGCACATGACCTCTCGCCATTTTTGAATCAAAAATTTACAGGTTGACACAAAAAACTATGAAAAAAAATTATTTTTTTGTAAATCTGGCAACAATGGCAAAAGTTTCGAAAATTTTAATGAGATGAAAATAAACTATAGGGTATACAAAATATATGTGTAAAACTTTATTGCCGTTTTGTATAATAATGGCGTCATCACCCATAGCAACTGCCACTTCCGGTTGTGCGATTGGCACCAAAATCTAATCAGATCTAATCTAGGGTATCAGAATCCTGTATGCAAAATTTCAAATTTTTTTATTCAGTAGTTTTTGAGTTATCGTTACTACAACATCATCCAAACACACACACACACACAGACAGACATCATCGCGAAAATATTAAAATCGTATTCTAGGGACCCTAAAACGTGTTTGTTCATTGAAAACTCACTACCCAATTTTTAGCATGATTCCTATACCTCTCTTATCTGAAGGGCTAGAGGTAAAAATGATATTTTAATTTAAAGAATGCAGGAATATCAAGAAAAAAATAGAGTTTCAATCCAAAAAGTTTAATTAGAAAAATTGCTTCTCACTTATAGAGTTATTCGACAAATCAAAAGTACTGAGAATTTGTAAAATTTTAAAATTAAGCCATTATACAATATATAAAGTCACCAAAAACATTACTCGAGGCAGAGCTGGGACGAACACTTACAAAAAGTGCTCGCGAGTACCAAGCACTCAAAAAAAGAACTTTTTACAGTAGAGTGATCGCAAGCACTAAGTATAAAAAAGTGCTTTAAATTTACTGGCACTAAGTCCTAAGCACTTTTTGAAAATTTAATATGGAAGTGCCTTGTTTGTATATAAAAATTGTCCAACAAAAACTACAGGAACAGTGTCGAATTCATGATATCAGCACAATTCTTATCGCTGGGCATGACTGTTAATGACTGAACGAGTATAATTTCATTAGCGTGAGATATGTATAGAGAAATATTTTCTAATTCATATTCCAAAGATGTTCCAAATATTAAATATTTATTTTATTACAAATAAATCTCAATACAAATAAAAAAAATATTTTGACTTTTTTGAAGGAAGGCTTGTTGAAAAATTATTTGCTTCTTGTTTTTTTTCTCACCTAGTAAACTCTCCAAGGAGAAAACAAAAATGGTTTAACTGCCAACAACCGCGAACAACTAAATATTTATGAACACTCACTTTGAAGTCAGAATGTAATGTTAGTCCCTAAAGTGATTGACAATATGTAGGGAAAAAGTCTCTACAATATGAAATCCACCAATCAGAGTTCACAATATCACTTCATTAGCGTGAGATATGAAATCCACCAATCAGAGATCACACTACCTATTTTTTTTAAATTTTAAATAATCTGTCAAAACAATAACTGTCAGAATTTTTATACTAATACAGAAAAATATTTGTAAAAATGAGTAATTCCAGTGATGACTTAATGGTACTTCACCAGATATTCTTAGCCGCAAAGATGTAATAATAATATTACCTCAAAAATCAAAAACTAAATATGAAAATTACCTACTTAAAAATAGAAGGGCCTGTTAGTTTTATATGATTTTATAATAAATCCGTGATAGCCCAATGCTAATGCTCTCGTTTTCGGATACGAAGGACGTCGGTTCAAACCCGGTGACTGTAATTTTTTTTTATAATATTTTTTAGTTTTGCCTTTAGTGGGTTGTAGAAAAAGGTACTGTTAAACTCTTGTGGATTGTACATATCGCACTCGGACGATTGAGCACTCCGCCTACTTCATCGCGCTCAAACTTCGACCGCCATCATATCCACACTTGTTGCACAAACTACTATTGTCATAATATCAGTTTTTTCAAAATAGTAAATACATCTTTATCCAAATTATACTAATATTTATTTACTAATGTTAGTTCAAAAATGTTAACGAAAGGACTTGGTGCTTAGTGCTCGCTAGCCTTTTGGCTCTTTTGGAGTACTCGCGAGCCTTTAAAGTACTCGCGAACACTTTTGGTAAGCACTGAGCCCTCTCGTAAACTGTTTTAAGCACTAAAGCACCGGTTTTAAAAAGTACTTGTAAACACTGCTCCAGAGCACAAAGGTGCTTGTATTGTAAGCACTGTGCTCCAGATGTGTGAAACGTTATTATATTTATTTCTCGAAATTTCTCAGAAACTGTTTTATTAATATCTGACGAGGTCACGTTCCACTTAAACGGAAAAAGTAAATGCACACAGAAGAAAACCCTCGAGAAATTCATGTAGAACAAAGAAACTCTTCCAAACTTAATAATAAAAGTGCCGTGGCTAAATCGAAAATGTGTGGACCTTTCTTTTTCGCAGAAAGGAACCAACTATACTGATATGTTATAACAATTTTGTTACCCACTATTAGAATAAGACGCTCTACTAAACAATGACATCTATTTTCAACAAGATGGTGCTCCTACTCATTATTCGCTCATTGCAAGAAAGTCGGTATCAAATAGATTTGGCATTAATTGGATGGGAAGAGGAGAGGTCCAATAAAATTGGCAGCTCATTCATCGGATTTGATAGTTCCAGAGTTTTTCATTTCCACTTGTGGTAGTAGACTTTGATTTTCATTTATTCATATATTTTGTTACTTTCTTGCATTAAAGGTCACTTAGAAAAAGGAAAATAGGCAAAAATTAATATTCACTATATTTTTTTAGGGGAACACGTTACCATACGTTTTTTAAAATCAAACCTCCAAAACATTGATGGTGTTCAGATATCCACTGGAGAATTATCCAATACTTTAAAGAAAATTAAATTTCAATGGCGTAAGTGCTCTGTATCCAACAGACTATTTTTGATAGAGCAGCCTTATGTCGCACAAAAACGAGTAGAATTTTTAAGGGAATTTAAAAACAACGAGAGCACTCTATGTCCTCTAAAACCTGTGTATCTGGACGAAACTTGGACAATATATTGTTATTCTGTTTTCTCCCATAATGTCTTTTATTTATTTTCCTCTACAATTCAAGTAAATAAGAAAATGTCTTTGTAAAATCTAGAAAAATAAGAGAACAGTAGATTATATAGCGGTTCGATTAATATTTATTTCATGTGAATATACCATGTATGGTTATTATAATTTTAATATTAATTATAACTAGCTCGACCGACGACGGCAACGGCTCGATATGCCGCCTGTTATCGCCTATGTAGGTATATGTTACATCCTGTGGTCAAAAATTCGAGTATCCGTCTTGAATTTATTAATTTTGACAAAAAATTAATATTCTCCGACCCGAAAAAGATTCCCATATACCAATTTTGAATGGAATTTGTCCATGATCATAAATCTCGTCCGCCATTGTATATGTAAATTTCAAAATTTGTTTCTTGCACATCTAATTACCATAACGAACAGCCTTTTCGAGTTTTTAAATTTTTTCAAGAACAATACAAAGCGCTACTCTTTTCATTTTACTATTAAAATTGATTTCGGAATTATTAAATTCACTAATGGACGTGGAGAAATAAGTACCTACGTAGGTAAAACGGCGTTTTTTTTGGTTCACAAGAATTCATCCCTATGAAAACCTAGCTTAAGAAAAAATATAACCTTTGTCAATAGAATGTCAAATTGACTAAATTTATACACTACACGTTAACCTGTGGATAATTTTAGAAATCACGCACTTAAACGTGATTCGCTTAAATAATAAGTTTGAGCATGTGTATGTATGAGCTCTGGTAGTCGCGTGGACATGGTGCCTGCTAGTGGTGCAGTGGGTCCGGGGATCGAATCCCACATGGCACTTTTATTTTTTGTTTAACGCAGGTTAGATATTTAGATAGTAAGAATTCTTTTAATATATTTTTTTAAATATACAGGCTAGATTTACCTAGTAAAGACTTCTTTTAATAAAATAAATATTTTTTTAGGTCAGATAACCAAGTTTAATATTTTAACGTGCGGGGAATTTCTGAAATTATCCACAGGTTAACGTGTGTAGTCTCGGCCAAATTTATATTCGACATAACCCAATTTTTTGTAATTTTATGACGCAGAGGGATCAGCGCGCGGTCACTGAATAAACTTTATCTTCAAAATTTTTTAATTCATTCACTATAAGCTATGTTCATATGTCTTATGTATAAATTGATAGGTTGAGTCAAATTATTTATTTCGAATTTAGATCCCAGATAGCACCGGACGTCCCAGGGATGTCCATTTTTAGTACATTTTTGGTACATTGGTCCATGGACTAAATTGGGATGTACTATGTACGTCCTTGTAATGATGTCCATTGTACGGCTGTTATAATGGACGTCCATGCAATGTCCATTTAGATCCAATGTTGGTACATTGATTCATGGACTAATTATAAGATGTACTATGTACGTCTAAGTATTAACATCCATTGTACGCAGTGTCCATTTTAAGTACATATACATTTTTTAAACGACTTCTCAGGAAAGGTGCCAATTATGTGTGTAATACATACATTGTTACATATGGGACGTCCTGGTTAAGACTTATCGTTTTACCGTTAGGTATATGGATATTAGTTCCATACCTTCATCCACGTGATGAGCGAATACCACGCTTCTCGCTTTAATTTTCGCCGGAAGTAAAGCGAACTAAACAAAATACCATAAATGGCAGCGGTGTTGCCAAAAGTACCTACCCAACTTTTGCAATTTGTGCAGAATTTAATATTTCATTTCGGCGCGGCGGCAGAGTAAAACTGCATATAGAGTTATAATTAATGAACGGAATTCGTTGTTGTTGGGCCCTGTAATGAGTAACACTGTACAACATAACTTATTTAGTAAGAAAATAAAAGACATAAAAATAGATTTATTTATATTTTTAGACTCAGCCGTAAAAACAGAAAAGGAGGCAGAACTGTCCATTTCGATATGGCCAAAAGGAGATGTAGCGAGAGGGGCAAAAACGAAAAAAACCAATAAGAAACAAAGAAAATGTTCCTGTTTGATTTTTAAAAAAATAAATAAATGTTTATTTATTTTCACTTGTATTTATTCCTATATAGATTTTCAGGGTGGTGAAAACAGTTCATTATATGGACGACTTATGGATGTCCATTAATGGACGATCTATATGGAAGTCCTTCAATGGACAATCTAAGGATGTCCATACTTGTGACATCTTTACTCTAAACGGACGTCCATGGGAGGTCCATTGGAAACAAAATGGACGTAGGGACGTCCATGAACGTACATGCATTAGACATCCATGGTATCAATGTGTGCTATATCTGGGATTGGTTATTAAGATGCTTTTCAACATTTATTGGTCATTTAAAATAAATCACTATTTGTTGTTGTTCTTTTATAATTTGAAACTAATAAAGTAAAAAAATAAGCAATTATTTATTTCTTTAATGTTCTTAATCATTTTAGAAAATTAACTGTTTGCAATAATGCCATCAGATAATATGCAAAGCATTAGTTTTCGATCTAATTTCGTAGACTTTTGGAAAAGATTTTGAAGCACTGTTAGATAAAGTATGGGGTTTTTCAAAAATCTATGAATATACAAGTTGTCCCATTGAAAGAAAATTATATTATGAACTTTGAAATGGCGCCATTTTGGTACTTTCTAAACGGAAGTTCTTATTCATTTCCGGTGTAGTATAATAAAACTTATGACCCTACTTCTAAAGTCTTCTTAGACACTTCTAAAGTCTTCTTAGACTTGAGTGAAAACTGCATCGGGATGTCTGAATTGGTTCAGAAGGTAAAAAGTCCTCAAAATGTGGAAAAATATAGTGAGACACCCAATAATATATTTCTACAAAAATATTCCTTTAATGAAACAATTTACATATCAACCATTAGTGTATGTGTAATTAAAACATTTTGATGCAAAATATATTTAGTTTACATAAAAGTATTTTTATTAAAACGCCTGAAAAGTAACTTGGGAAAATTCACTTCTCTGGGATTTACATATACCATTCATTGACGTATCGGTTCTCATAGTTTGGGGTAATCGCACAAAACCCTGCGCCATGGAACATCCGAATTTTGTCTCTTGTTTAAAAAAAAACTTTAAAATGTTAAAGGAACAAATGGTAAGTGGGCTTAAAACGTACATATCCAAAGTATTTTGAAATATGCAGGTTGTCCTACAACCCATTCCCCACGATGAATGGACAAGTGCTCAAAATAGTCTTCTCTGTAACGAATGTTTTATACTATGTTCTATATTTCGGCTTTCATTTAATTATTTATTAATATTTTAGGTAAGTTCAGCTTGGTTACTCGTTTTACTCCGTCCTTTGATCTATTCGGTCGGATACTGACAAATATTCGGTTTAGACGATACTTCAATACTCACATTCTACTCCTAACGCTCCCAATTACTATTTAAAATAATCTAAAATTTCAATTAGAGATTTTTTGGTAGAATAAAGTTACGTTGGTACGAGTTAAAAAAATTTGACAAGTTTTTCAGTTTGACGTTTCATTTATATTTTTTTTAGTTTTATTTTGTACTTGGTACTCGTAAATTCAATTACATTCTGTAAATTTGAATTTAGTAATATAAATCTAAATGAGGTGAAGAGTGAAAACGAGTACGCCAGTGTGTAAAATAACACAATTTTACACACTGCATGACGTACTCGTTTTCACTCTTCACCTGATATTTAGTGTGTACACCATCCTCAGTCACTTATTTATAAATCTAAATGTTTGAATTAAATATTAGTGAATTCATAAAAACAAAATTACACCAAAAATCGTTCAAGAATGAAGTTCATTTCAGCATCAAACAGCGCGCGAGAATAATGTTATTCCAATGCCGAAACATGGAAAAGTTTTTATCATAGTCCAAACCCTAATCAGAAAATTAAAAAAA
Organism: Neocrepidodera transversa; assembly: GCA_963243735.1. NCBI lineage: Eukaryota > Metazoa > Arthropoda > Insecta > Coleoptera > Chrysomelidae > Neocrepidodera > Neocrepidodera transversa. The sequence continues at coordinate 28,822,656 of OY725341.1, forward strand.
TTATTCATGGCTAAGAAGGTGGATTCATAAAACTTGGCTTTTATTGTCCCAGTTTGCCACTTTGACTCCATGTATGTTTGGTTGCCTATGATAAAGGGAACTGAATTTTTACCTTAAAATGTTGCTGGACAAACGTCTCAGCTTTTATAAACTACAGGATCAATCAACATACTTTATTTAAATTTGAATGTAAATATTTTCCCTCCAACAAAATATTTGTAAAATTGCAAAGAGTAATTTTCTTTACCAACATTCCAAAATAGTTATTTCAGTGAACTGGTAAATTGATTTATTTTTATATTGCGGAAAAACGTATCGATTTTTTTTCTTAACATGCAAGAATTTTCATGAGACGTTGATGATGATATTTATAGAAGACTCTTGACAAAGGTATCGTCAATTCATTGTTAGTCATCGTCTGACGTCTACGCAGAAGGGTAGAGAATAAAATCGATATGGGAAACTTTTGAAATTATTTGAATTTTGATGTGTTTTAAGAAAATACCTACTTATTATGTACTCAACCCAAAACATGCTTCTTATTAAATAATATAATAGGTAGAAAATAGAATAAAAACGTAGGGATAAATTTTTTTAACTATAAAAGTCGTTGCCCATGTTTCTACACGCAAGGAAATTTGGGGTTGGAATATTAGGGAGAAAATGAAAAGCAGGGAAATGAAAATACCGACAGTTGGCTCTCGGCACGGGCATCGGAGAACAGTTTTTGTTATTTTGGCCGTTTTCTTATTTATTTTTAGTTCTATATTGACACCGAAAAGCGATCTATTTAGATTAAAACGCTATTTTTGTTCACAGCGTTTATTTTTCAGGTAAGTTTGGATTATCTAATTTGAGCCTAACCTATATTTGTAAAAATTAGTCATGCAGGTGTTCTTTGTCACTATGGAGACGATGCTACATAAATATACACAAAAAAACTATTATTATTTTATTATATATAGGTATACTTTTTATATTATTTTATTTTACTGCTGATAGGTATCATATTAAATATTAATTAATTTTATAAGTAAATAGTTCATTCAATTATTTATAGGCACTAAAAAAAATTCAAAAATTGTAATACTTTTCAGGTTGCTAAATTTTTACCTATAAATATACTAAATAGAATTTTATAATAAAATAGCGTCTTTCTCTTCTTAAATAATTATACAATGAATGATTTATTTCAAATTAATTATATCTACATTATTACAGACTACACGTCTTCCCCAGTAGCCCACTAATTTTCTGTAAATATTATATTTATATAGGCACTGACCCAAAATAAGAAATGTCTGATTTTTTTATTGGCCCAATATATATTTTTAATATACATCAATTATTAAAAATACATTTTGACCCAATATAGGCTAGGCTGTTTCTTTTATCATGTGCTACATTTGCTATATTCTAAACCATAAGAGAAACACGAACTCGATTAAATGGGCAAAAGTTAACTATTTTGGAGAACATTACATTGGTCAAAAAAAATCTACAGGGACTCTCGCCTTCTCGAGAAATACAGGGACAACTAAAAATGCGATTTTTGCTTTTTGCATATAATTTTTAATAAAACAAATATCAAAAAATGGAAAGGAAAGTTTTATTATCTTTGTTGCAAAAGTGTACTAATAAATCTTCGATACGACGTTTCGTGTATTAACGGCCACCATTAAGTTATTTTTTTTAAATATGGACCTGTCTTTTTTATTATAAAAATTAAAACCGTTAAAATTCAAATTCAGTGATATATCTCAACTAACATCATCAGTGATAATATTTTTTACTTACGGCCCTGTCGTAGTTCTTTTATAAATTCGTTTTAATTTACGTCAAAACGAATATGACAATAGGCATTGATTAATGGATTGATTGATTTGATCGATGTTACTGGCTGAGGTTTGGGCCTCAACACTGCAGCCTTAAGACTTAATTATTGTTTATCCAGTGAAAAGGTCGTTACCTTCATCAGGCTTAATGGCCTCTTCACCAGATTTTCTCTGGGGAAGGCCTCCTGCGAGTTTTTTCCCCCATGAGGTTGTATAATGTCAGAGGCTGTTTACTCCTTCTCATTACATAATCTACAGATGGGTTCGTCTTGGTAGATGTCCATTTTGTGTAGGTGTTCCGTAATGTTTCAATGTCCAGTTATTAGTCCCGTGACATGCCTTATTTGATTTATGCTTAGCTACAGAATATCGTTAGTTAGTGATTTTGTTGCTTTTTTATGAATTTACTGAGGATTTCCGAATGCGAAATATCGACTCGGGGCCGTAAAATTGCCAGAGCGCCTGCTTCCTCGTTACCTGTTATCCCCTTGTGTCCAGGAACCCATTAAAGTGTTGCCTTGTATTTTTTTCTGATATAACTAACATCATCGGTGATAATAATTTTTAATTAGGCTCCTCTGTGGTAGTTCTTTTATAAATTCGTTTTAATTTCGTCAAAAAGAATATAACAATAGGCATACTTCGACATTACCTAACAATTTCGATAGAAGATACATTTGTCAGTGAAATAAAAAAATATATCAAAATTCTACTGACCCTCAAACGGTTGGGCATCATTTCACGACTTCGGCCCATCGGGTACTGGAATGGCTAATGCAATCCTGGCCAAATTTCTCACATACATTTGAACTGAAAAAAGTCTTATTAGGCAAAAACTTATATAGCGAGTACCGGAAGGGCCAGCCCGATCCTGCTCAAATTCGATAGGATTCTTCCCTGGGGAAAACTAACTAGTAAAGTGAAAACCGGAACTCGGTCGGAGCTTTCGTTCGAGATTTATATGAGAATTATGAAAACAGAGTTTCTAAAAAAAATGATTTAATCAATTTTCTTTTATATTCAAATTGTTAGGTAATGTCAAAGTATGTCGGTTATTTAGTAGCGAAGCAAAGAGAAGGTACTTATTGACTTTGGAATGTCCGGTCGTCCGTCTGTCTGTCAGTCTGTCAGTCTGTCACAGCGATAATTCGAGAACGGTTTCGAATCATATAACTTTGTTTTAGCTGGTCACAATAGCTCGCCCACTTACTATTTTCAATGACCTAAGTCAACTGCAACCGTCTGTCTCTCTATTTGTGCGCGCGTCTTTCTGTCTATCTCAGCGATATCTAGAGAACTGTTTCGAATTTAGTATTTCTGTTTTCAGCAATCGATAGCTGGTTACCTTGACGCACCCATCTATTGTTTTCAATGACCTAAGTCGACTTCAACCGTCTGTCTGTCCGTTTGTCTGTTTATCTCAGAGAACGGTTTCGAATTTTGGATTTCTGTTTTTAGCAATCGATAGAACGGTTTCGAATTTTATCATTTTCAGTGACATAAGTCAACTAAAACTGTCTGTCTGTCCGTTTAAAATATTTTCTTTAGATGTATCCCAACGACAAACCGTTGTATACAAATTTTCATAAATGTCGTGTAAGCAGTTTTCAATATACAGATAGTTTTTAACTCGTCTTGACACACCCTGTATGTATCTAATATTTAATTATGATCAATGTTTTTTTAACGTAGGTGAAATATAGGTACTCAACACTTATTTTACCATTTCTAATTCTAATTTTAAATATAGGACCAATATTTTCATATTGCAATGCCCCAATCGTTTTTTTAATATATAGGGTGTCATAATAATAGAATATGACTGACGTTTTGCCAATTGTGGCCATAGTAAAATGTTAAAATTTTAATAATTGGGTTGGCAAATGTTAGCATAATGTTATTTTTGGTCCAGTCGACGATGACGTTTTTTTATATTAATTGTAGGATAAATATTGATGCACTGGTCTTAAGCAGTTAACATTTATAAATTGCAGAGGTATACCTGTTTAAACTTGGTAAATCCAACTGTTTTCGAGAAATTAGGAAAACATGATTTAAGTACAAATTTTAATCGTCCAGCATTACCATTACAACTATTCAAAATAGAAATTTATGGGATTTTTAATTATCTATAATTTCAACACACAACAATATCAAATATACAGGATATTCCAATACAAAAAATATATATCCTACGTTTGCGCGTCACCACGTAATGACACATCCTGTATATTTCAAAATATTAAAAAAAATGGTGTTCAGGAATCAACGATGCGTGGGTGGACGATAGCTACTTCCCTATTTGAGATAGAAAAAAGTGTCTCAAATAAAAGTTATAGACAGCAATGAAAGCCACGTTCCAAAAATATCTAGAATATAATTAATAATATATTCGATAAATGTGTTTTTTTAGATGAAACACACTATATATTTTCACTCGATTGAATTCCTTTGGAAGAGTATTTTTCAAAAATATGGGGTTACCAGAGTATTTAGAAGTTTTGGGGGATTTAAGCCACAAAATATCTCAAATATCTCAAAGTCATTAATTTGGAATAGGAAATTTTTTCCACCAAATATTCTCGAAAATGAAGACATATGAAGAATAAACCAAGCAAGGTCACAGTATCCAAGTATCTCAACTAGTTTGTCTAGTACTATCTGCAGTATATCATGCCAGTTCTATTAGCACTGTCAGCATTGTTAACACCGTTCAGCAGTGTCATCACTGTTGGTAACAGTAACAGTTGTAGTTGACTTAGGTCACCTGAAAATAGTAGGTGAACGAGCTAAGGTTACCAGCTATCGATTGCTGAAAACAGAGTTCCTAAATTCTAAACCGTTTTTGAGTTATCTCTGGGATAGGCAGACTGACAAACGGACGGACGGGCATTGTAAAGTCAATAAATATCTTCGCTTCGCATCGCTATTTAGAAAATTAGAGAAGTTTTTCACTCTATCACAAGATCAATTTTAATTGAAGTTCAAAGAACAATTGTAGATAGACATTTAATTTATGTATAGCTCGAAATAGGAGATTGTCTGAACATCTACTGTAAATTTACACTTTTTTAAATTATTTTAGTTTATTTTGTTACCTCTTTCGTGAAGGATTGAATAAAAAAATCATTGATTTTATTTGTTATTTTCCTTAGATTTTCTGTAAGCTCATAGTGTGAAATTAAATATTCTGGTATGGCTTTATTTACAGGGTGCTCCATGTTAAAAAACTGAGAAATGGAAAAAGCGCCGTTCGGTAACACTATGAATAAGAAATAAAAATACACCATTTTCGAGAAAATTGGGTCTAAAAATTTTCTTATTTTAAGTTATTGGTTTTGAGATCTTTAATGTTAAATGAATCCATTTTGTGAAATAAATCCTACCATAACTTTCGAACCACTTGGTATAAACCCATACAACCCTATATTTTTAAGAAACACTCATCTAAAGGAATTCAATCTAGTGAAAATATATAGGGTGTATCATTTAAAAAAACATAACTTTGATAAGTCACACATTTATCGGACATCTTGTATGTTGGTAATTATTTTTGGCACATGGCTTGCAGTGCTGTGTGTATAGCTTTTATTTGAGAGATTTTTTTCTTTCTAAATACGGAAGCAGATATCGTCCATCTACGCATCATTGATATTAATAATTCCAAAGATCGAACTTTGTCAGAGATTGGGGACAATACCCAGTAGAATAAAAATTTAATAAGTAAAAACTGTTATTTTTTATATGCGACTTTGTGAATAAAATATTATTTAAATGTTGATCCATGATAGGTCAAACAAAATTTAACTATTAAAATGATTGTTTTCGTGTTTCGTTTTTAATATATTTTGATTTAAACACACATAAACTAAAGTTCACAAAGAGACTGTGGGAGTAGCGGTCGTGAGAAAACAGTGAGACTTGCGGTCATAAGGGGGCAGGTGTCTTGATTGTATTAGTGGAGGTAGTGCGAGATGCGGTTAATGAAAAATTGTGTAGATCAATAATATTCGAACTGATTTAAAAATGATTATTTCTCATAACTTAGAAATCCGTATAGACAGTGGAATTGATCTAAAACACATAACAGCAAAAAACTCATTTTTCAAATAGATGCCTGAGCAACTATTTTTTATAAAAAAAAGGCGACTGAGCCAATGCGTACCAGTCGCTATTTTTTTGTATTTTTCTTTGAATATTCCACTCTACGTTTATGGTACAATTGTGACTACCTTATAGCATTAAAATCGCATTAAATTTTTTTTTTGAGTTTTTATTCTAAATTAACAATATGAGAAACAATAAGCATAATCGTAAATTTTTTAAGCGATTCCATAATTATGTATATGGATGGTTCTTTCCCATACTGTACCAAATATTTTAACAGATTTTTATAATAGTGGCTATATCAGGATAAAAAACCAAGATATCTAAATATGTATGTATATATAATATGTATGCATTTAAAGATTGGAAATTATTATGTGTTGTAAATTTTCAAAAATAATAAATGTCTTTATAACATTGATTTGACCAGATTTTTATTGCCTGCTTTTAATTGCTTAGTGGCGAAATGTGACAGCATCTTGCACTCCATGCAGGTAAGAAAAAAAAAGTTACCGCATCTCGCACAACTCCTTCAAAAAGACCACAAAAAAGACAACAAAATAAAAAATAATTAGTTATCGAAGCTTACAATTACGTACCTTTTTGAAACTACATATTTACTTATAAACCTTTCATAAATAATTTGATGCATTGTTGTAATGCTGACATTTCTGATTGTCGAGACTGAATTATATCAATACTATTTTGATTTTCAGATAGTTTTAATATATGCTATGCTATCGCATTCAGCATGGCCTCATCGAATTTCTCTATCTTCAATGCAGTTTATGACTACAAATTTGGTAGACGCTCAATCAGAAGAATCGGGAATTGAACCTGGTCAGATTGCTACAATTACAGGATCTTTCGCGTCGTTTCCTGGTAATTTAGACTTAGACCAATACGATACCGACCATACCGATTTGGGAAGTGATGTTGACGAAAATGAAACAAAAAAGGGACTTTTAAGAGATGTAAGTATAAACGTATTTTATTTACTTACCTAATTATGCAAAGAACATGATTTTTTATGTTTTAAGACATATTTTGTTTTTCCTGGTGTAAAACTCATATTTTGGAAAGTGATCTCGAAATGAATTGAATAAATATATTCTTTTATCAATCCCAGTTTCTGTTTATTGTACTACTCTACATATTTTCTTCCATACACTTTCTCTGTTATCCGTATATTCCAGATTTTCGCTAAATCTTGTTTAACTGCCTTTAACTATTTTGATCTAGTCAATAAACCCACTTAAAATCGCTAAAATTGCAAACTAATGTGTAGTTCTGAATTTTTGGTATGTTATAAACGACCAGTACGAGTAGTTCAAATTCAAGAGTGAAGCTTTGAAAGACCTGTGCTACCAGGTGAAACGTGCTACACCACAATTTTGAAAAATTTTGAAAAATAAAATTTTCCAATTATGTGCTTTTTCTGTATCGAAAAATCAAATTTTGTGCCAGACCGCAACAATGTTTTTTTAAAAAAATCAAAATTACGGGGTGTAGCACGATATCGATCCCGACACTGCACGGACTTAGAATCGCAAAAATCCTGAGATAAAAGCGTCATAATATTTCGACGAATTACATTTACGCCCATCGCCTCAAGTACGGGGTCTCGTTCCAAACAGGGAAAAATTAACTTTGAGTTTTATTATTCTTTATTCAATATTATACCACATTTGAGTATGGATAATATATTGTTTTAAAAAATTAAATTGATTAAGGCTCAAGAGTGTTAAGAGCTTACAAATTTTGTGTGTTTTTTGTATGCTGCAAGCGTATGTGACCAGATTTAGAGTTGCAATAATAAGGTGCATAAACAGTGCAACTGAAATAAAATTTTCCCTCATTTTTTTTATCTTAAAATTATTAGCAATTTCACTGGTATTCATACACAATTATCATGAAACAATATTGACTTACTTGCAAATTGATTCCTTATAATGGCTTTCGTCCAGTTCAAGGCTTTCGTCCACTTCAAGGTTTTCGTCCACTTCAAGGTTTTCGTCCACTTCAAGGTTTTCGTCCACTTCAAGGTTTTCGTCCACTTCAACTCTTTACAACGTTTTATGGTAGACTACTCTCATAAAATAAAGAATGGTCAGGATCCAATACTCAAAAATTCTTAGTTTTCGAAATACAGGGTTTTAAAGTTAATAAATAAAAAGTTTTTTTCTGTAACTTTTTTAAAAACAAATATTTTTTAATGAAAATTTGCAGCTGAGTTACTAGACACTGTGACAAGGCATTTTTTTCAAAACATTTTACCAGTGGCGTTCCAGTTGGGTACGGCTGAATAGTTTCTCCCAATTTTTTACGCCACTGCTTTTATCTCAGGATTTTCCCGATTCTATGACTGTGCGGTGTTAGGATCGATATCGTGCTACACCCCGTAATTTTAATTTCTTAAAAAACATTGTTGAGGTCGAGCACAAAATTTGATTTTTCTGTAGTCAAAAGCACATAATTCTGATGCTATTGTGTCAGGATTTTTGCGATTCCGTGTCTGTGCGGGGTCGGGATCGATATCATGCTAAACCCCTTTATTTCGATTTTTTTAAAACATTGTTGCGATCTAGCACAAAATTTAATTTTTCTGTACACAAAAAGTACATAATTGGACAATTTTTTTTAAATCGGGGTGTAGCACGTTTCACCTTGTGCAACCTTCGTGGCACTCGAAAAACCAAGAAATTTTCGGACTTTTTTTTGTTTTTGGTTATATCTCCTAGAAATATACGTTTCATCGAAATGGCAACCCAATACTTTTTTAAAGCAGATTAACTTTGCAATAATATGAGATCAGAACGAGCTCGATACTTCAAATAGTATTCAAGATACAGTATCTTGAGAATTGGTCATTTTTTCGAAAAAAGTGATTTTTTAAGTTTTTAGCAACTTCCGGCTCAAATATCGAAGGAAATTCTTTATAAAATTCAAAAATTTATTTAAGAGGCCCATACACCACGTGACTTTTGTGTTTGCCGGTTAGAGAATTACCCAAGGAAAATGTGCTTGTATTCTAATAAATTGGGTATAAAATTTTTTTTTTAGTATTTTCCGGTTAATGTTAAATAATCCTACCTTCTAGTCCAATTTTTTCTGCGCAGAACAGGGTAGAGCGCCATAAAACATAATTATTCGTATTTTTACGAGAACTCGCCTAATACAGCAACTAAAAATATGCGGCTTTTTTCATGTTATTTAAAACACTTCTGAGAAGAGCGCGTCTGTGCTACATTTTTAAAATTTGTCTAGAGAAAAAAGTTGATAGTCGTATCACCTTTACTAAAATTATTTAAAAAAAGTGCCACAGTCGCGCTCTAAAGAATTAACTACAGATTCGATTAGTGAAAACCGCAGCTTCCTATCTTTAATATTAACGGAGCGCTCGTCCAAAAACGATTTCAGGCAAGATAACATATGGTATTTTCGCCGAAGACGATTTGTAATTTTAAATTAATTTAGAATCGGCAGTATAATAAATTTTTATATCTTCTTGGTAAATCTGACAGACAAACGGTTTGATCCCATGTGTATTCCGATTATCTCTTATTAGGTATTCGGCGTAAGCAATAGACATTTGCAATAGAGAATGGATGCGTGTCGTTTAGCAAATCAATCGCAAATCATGACCAGTGTTGCCAGAGTGGTACTTTAGTACCACATTTTGTACTCTTGATCTTCAAAAAGTACGGTGGTACTCCTTTGATAAATGTGGTACCTAAATTAGTTTCTGGAACAATGAAAATTATCAACGTTTTTATCGATTTTTTCAAACATAAAATGGCAGCCCTTCCGTGTTCAAGTGGCCATGCACTGAGTGCAAAATTTCATTGCACTCGTACCCAAGAACTCGGTGCAAAGCTAGTGTATACGAATGGAAAACGCCATTGGTTTCTTTATGGTTGTCCACTATGGCCACGAAATAAATGACTAATCACGCGTACCTCTAGCGGCTGATCTTAAAACTGAATAAACTGAAAGTTTTAGTTCTCTCTTAATTACTTTGTTTTTTTGCTTCTATTCGGCGCACACTCAACAACCAATCATTTTTCTGCGTCTTGAGTAGCTTTCTTCGGCCCATTGCAAATATATATCGAAATAATGTGTTTTTTGCTTGACGTCACGACATAATAAAAAGTGGTACATTGAGGCAAAATTTAGTACATTTTCATAAATTTTGTGGTACTGAAAATTTTTCCCACCTGGCAACACTGATCATGACATTCTTGACAACTCGCGACATAACAGAGTTCTCGAGTTTGACAATTAGCGGCATTTCGTGTTCACAAGACCAACGAGTAGTGCCTAGGCATAGACATTATAACCTATAAATATTTTGTTTTGTTCTTCTGTTTATTTATTTGGTTAAACTTTGTTAAAATCAGGATCATGGATGATTTGCAACATATTGCAAACATTGAAAATCTTAAAAATATAGAAAATGAGAGGATTCGTCAAAATACATATAATAATGCCAACCCTTTTGAAGTCTTGAGTGAACAAGAATTTATTACAATATTCAGGCTTCCGAAGGATCTAGGTATACAGATTTTTGATTGGTATGTTGGAACCGTTGATGAGGAACCAAAGAAGATATAATTTAAATGTAACTTCAAGAGTAAGTTAAAGGTTTAGTGAGTTTTCGAATTTGATTATATTTAAACTGAAATCTATTTGATTTGGACGAAAATAATATTTTGGTATTTCAATTTGTTACACGTTAGGGATAATTATATTTCAAGGTTTTAGTTGCATTATGTTTCTTTTCAACTAGGACTTATCAAATGGATATTGACAAAAATTTATTTCTGATCGTGTCACAGTCATCAGTTAGCAAATCCATTCAAGAAGTTGTGTTGAATAAAGAAGAAATTTTCAATCAATGGGTCCATTTTATAAAGATATTTCAAACCCATTAACTGTTAACACAAAAACCAAACATATAAACAAATGTGAATATATAGCCGCACTCGTAAATACAATGTTGCCAAGCCCATTATACGAAGGGAGAATGTTTGATTTAGATGATCGCTTAAGAATACAGTTTGCTTACACCATTCGTTAAAATCCACAGAGAAATGCATACGCACGCATGCGAGTGATATCAAGAATGGCGGCCCTATCAACATGTCGATATAAGGGCAATGCACGAGAGAAAAGTGATGTGGAAAAATTCATCGTCTTGATATCCACGCTCTATTTCGACTGACTAACAAATTATTATCCATAGTGGAATCGTTGAGGAGAACGAGATTAATTTCCATAAGGCTCGAAAATGGGGAAAGAAGGTACCAAGCAAATTATGGGTTACTCGTTTGGAAAGGTTTACTTCAAGCGGGAATACATGGTACGAACATTGGCATCAATGAGCTCTTCCATCAAAGTACTAGACAGACGTGTGTATGTGGAGCCAATGATCATTCTTTAGCGTATGTGCATAAATAAACTACGAGTTGGCTCCATACGCCATGGCATTGTTCTCAGAAGAAGGCATGGAAAAGCAACAAAATCCAATTTTTAATCAGCTTTTAATCTTCTACCCAAAAACTTGGTAGTAGTAAATACCTTTATTGTAATAGATGGTGGTTACCGCATACACAAGGTAACATGCCATCGCAATCATTGCGGGCGATTGTCGCGGCATAACTCAGTTACATATGAAATATTGTACGAAGAGTCGACTACCATCAGAATACCTGAGTAGAAGTTACTTGCCATTGACAGCAACAAATGTTGCTTGATTGACCTGCTGCACTCCGCCTTAGAAAGTCAGGGGACTGAAATGAAACAGGTAGTAGAGGATACTGATTGTGATATCATTAAGACTCCAAAAAAGCATCTCTTTTGAATAAGGTTTAATCGTTGGAGAGGATGTGGATATGGCTTGAGTTCATCTATGAAGATTAAGTATTTTCAGAAAAGAGAGAGAGAGGTGATTGTGGTCCATTGCAATATTCCTCAACTTCATTAAACCAGGGAAATTTGAAGTTCTCCAATAGGATTGAGATGTTCTTGCACGCGTTCACAGGGTACGATACCACATCTGCCCTTTTCTGGTATTTGAGATCATAGCAGACGCAGCAGGAAAGAGCTTCGAAGCTCTGTACAAAGGAAACTGCTAAGATTTACCTGGCCCGCTTGCCGCAAACAAAATATGTGGGGCTGGACAAGAGCTAAACACGGACTCATACCTAATACTATGGTAGGTGAAGTGGCACCTCTAAACTTTCTCAAATTTCTTTATTGCCGGTGTAAGAAAGGGTATACCGGAGGCGGCAGCACATGTCTGAAAGCAGGACTCAGATGCTCCTCCATGTACAAATTGGACGATATGGACGACCCAATACCAGTGATGGCAATAGAGGATTCGCAACCACCGTCGAAACGGGCTAAGCGAAATAATTTGATCATAAAGAATAATGACTTCTTTATTTTCTAACTGTATATGTACATGAGAACTAGTGAAGTCAAGTTTGTGAGAGATGCAGTTTTCCCATTTTTTTTCAGGATTATGAAACACTTATTAGGACTATATTCACTTTTTTTGAGTGACCATTTTGATATAACATCGTATACTTTAGGAGATATAAACAAGTCAGAAGCGCCTGCGCCTTAGCAGGCATGTGACGACTTCTAAACAAAAATGCGATTATCTCATGAACCATAAAAGATATCTCAAATCTGTTTTCAAAAATCTGAAAATCTATTTGGGTGCTATTCAATGTATGCTGAGTTTATTACCGTTGACCGTTTGTCTCTATCTCTTTTCGTTTTTGAGTTATAAATACGGACAGATAGACAGATGGACAAACGGACAGACAGGCAGAGCAGTATTATAAGACTTTTCTACATTTTATGGTTTAGAAGCCTAAAAACCAACGAAGGTTTTACAAGTCTTTTGAAGCTGCAAACTTGGATTTATACTACTGGTACTGGTCTTTACAACATACAAAAAATTCAGAACTACACATTAGTTTGAGATTTTAATGTATTCATTGACTGGTTTATTTGTGGTGTGGCTCTCTTTAAATAATTTCTTCTCTGCTACTCTTATTTCTTGACCGTTATCATTGATGCTCCATACATTATAATCAGTCTTATTTCATGTATTCCAATTTTTGTTCTAAAGGGGGTAATTACTATCCCAGGATACCAAAAAATAGCACGAAAAGAAAAAATAAAATGTATGAAATATAGAAACGGACAAACATATTTGTCTAAAAGTATGATAAACCCCTCCCAGGAAAAAAGTTATCTACGCCCTTGACATTTTGTTAGCTTAAAATGCCCTGTTTGCTGTCATATTTTTAATCATATTTTACCATCCCTTTCTTTATTATTTGGTAATAGAATACTAAAATATTTAAAAATTTTCACTTCTTTAATAACTAATTTCCAATCTGGATTAGTTTATTTCCATTTTTGTTATCTTACCGCCTAATTTGTGTCAAATTCTTCCTCAATAGTGCAAGAAAAAGCAATACAATGCGATGAAGTTACAATTTCTAAAAGAATAGTAGATTCTGTAACAAGGTTAGAATGAAAAATTCGACACGAGTGGAAAATTCCGAACGCGAGCGAAAGCGAGTGTGAGGAACCACGAGTGTCGATTTTTTTCATTCTAACCTGTAACAGACTATATTTTCTCCACGATCAAAAAGTATAAATCAAAATTAAATTAAATCTGAACACATGTTATTTGTTGACATATTTGTATTACATTGTATTGATATTTATAGTGTTATTGTACACTTACCGAAATTAAAATCTGGTGCATTGATGTTTTTTCATAATTTGCAATTTCAGATATTATTAAATTCAATATCTACTTCACTTGATTTTTCACTCATTATTTTGTTTAAATTAAAACTTGTTTGAAAATAATTATTACCGTCACCATTTTATATCTGACACTGACACTTTTGAAGTCCATGGCAATCGATTTTGTTTAATTCGATTACAGAAAATCCATTCTTTACCTTGATAAAGAATGAAAATACATGCAAAATGCATAAGAGGCAAGTATTATAGAATAAATATTCAGACTCTAGAGTGTGAATGTTTACATTCTATTATTAAAAATGATTTCAGAATTCATACATTCAGTAATGGTCGTGGAAGTTAAACTATTTCAATAACACTAATTCTTGTTGAAGAATATCGTTACCACTAATCAAAACTACACTGTTTTAACTACGTATGTATGTATGTAATTAGGTTAGCATCATCAGGAGTTGATGATAAATAGAGTGTTAAAAGAGTGTGGTTAGTGGTGACGACAATCTTCAACATTGTTGAAAAAGGTACCAAATTCTTAATTCAAAAATACTAATTCTTCATCATTACTTCTGGATTTGCAGATGTGTTATACTAGATGTGGGGAAGGACTATCTTTCTTTTTTATTTCTAGCAGTGGAGACAATTTTTTGACAAATACGACCCAGAAGGGTTTGGAGAAATTCCTTGGACTGATTTCTTGAATGCTATGTCCGATCCAGAATTTCGGCAAAGAGTTAATACGGGAAAAAGGGAAATTTTTTTGGAAAGGTCCAGGATTTCTTGTACGCCAGCAATTACTTTTCAAGATTTTGTTAATGTGGTAAGTTATTAAATTTTTCGAAATATTGTAAATAAATATGATATTCTCAAATAGCGTTACGGTTACAGAGTTCGGTTTTTATAACTATAAAATTATCTAAGATGATAATTTCTAAGATGAAAATTTTTAAGATGATTCAGTTTAATATTTGTTAATTCCGTACATTTTTTTTCGTATTAACTTAATCGCAAAGAGAAAACTTCAGACCCCTTTTTAAGCGTAATGCGCGAATGGAGGAGTGTGAGATTTTGCATATAGTTAAAATTAACATATAGAAGCAGTGAAAAAGCTAAAATTAATATATAATATGTGTTATAAATAAATTCAAAATAAATTAAATTAAAATATAACATTCAATGTTTATCTCAAATATTACAGCATATTTTACCATTCATACGATAGGCGAGTTAAGCTAAGGGGCTGATATTAAAATGCCAGACTGTCGAAGCGTGGGTTCGAATCCTAACAATGTTTTAATTGTGCGTGTTGTACTATTTTTTGGTAGGAAAAAAATTAAAAATGGTGAAAATAGAAAAAATAGGGATAAATATGAAAAACAGGAAAAAATAGTAAAAACAGAAATAATAAGAAAAATAGGAAAAACCAGAAAAAATGGGAAATAATAGCAAATGTGAAAAAATGGAAAAAGTATAGGAAAATTTGATTGTGTCACCCCAAAACATTCCCGACGAGTATCCACATTTTTTATTTTTGACAGGTGACAGTTAGAGAAATAATTTTGACTGTTCTGAATAGAGTTTTTTAAGGGCATTCAAATTACATATTGCAAGTCAAATTCCGTAACATATTGCTTCTGTCATGTTTTTGACAGTGCCACTTCCCTTTGACAGATGTCGTACAAAACTAATGGGTTCTTTCGATGAAATCCATGTACCAAATTTCAGCTTAATCGGATTAAGCGTGTGGCTTCTATCGTGGAAGAATACACACAGACACACACAGACAGACAGACTTCCAATTGGAAATGGTCTTAATCGGGGACCTTAAAATGAATATTTCCATATCTATCTCGAAAAATATTTTAGCCATACTCGGATGGTGGGTCGGGAAAGTAAAAAATAGAAAAAAAAAATAGGACAAACAGAGAAAAATGGGAAAATGAGTAAAAATAGATAAAAATAGAAAAATTCTAATAACAGGAAATAATAAAAAAAGTGGAAAACGTAAAAATAGGAAGAAATAGAGAAAAATAAGAAAAATGGGAAAAATAGACAAAATTATAAAAAAAACAGGAAAAACACTGAAATATAGGGGAAAATAGGTAAAATGTAAAAAAATTGAAAACAAGAGAAAAACAATAAAAACAGAGAAAATGGGAAAATACGAAAAAATCGGAAAAAACAAAAAGTAAGAAAAATAAAAAAAAAACAGTAAAAAGGGTAAAAACAGTAAAAAGGGTAGAGAACAGGAAAAATTAGGAAACAATAAGAAATGGGAAAAATATGAAAAAATGGAAAAAAATAGGAAAAAATAGAAGAAAAGCACGATTAAAAAAATGTAGGAAAAAACAGGAAAAAATATGGAAAATACAGGCAAAAATAAGATATATGGGGAAAATACAAAACATAGAGAAAAGTAGAAAAATGTGAAGAAATAGAAAAAATAGAGAAAAATAGGAGAAGTAGGAAAAAATGGGCAAAAATAAAAAATAGTGAGAAAACTTGAAAAATCATGAACTTATGGTAAAAAATAGAAAAAAAATAAGATCAAAATAGAAAAAATGGAAAAAATGCCTCAAAATAGGAAAATAGGGAAATTTAGGTAACAATAGGAAATATGGGAAAAAATAGAAAAAACATTAAAAAATAGTAAATAGTATGAAAAAACAAAAAAAAATAGGGAAAAATAGGAAAAAATAAAAAAACACGGAAAAAAAATTAAAAAATAGTAAAAAACTGGAAAAAAGAGGAAAAAATACTGAAAATAAGAAAATTGGAAAACATGGGCAAAAACACGAAAATGAAAAAAATTAAAATAGCACTAAAAAATACGAAAAAATAAAGAAAAATATGAAAAACTAGATAAGTATAAAAGTGAAAATATATCATGGTACCGACATTTTTTTTTGATTGTTTCGTGTGTGTGTGTGTGAAGTTAGTCCCCCATTTTCGAATTTTAATATTTTGAAAGTTGTTCCAAATTGTTTGTACCAAATTGTTCCAAAAAATTATTCCTTAAAATTAAATACAAAGGCCGGAAAACTCAAAAAACCATTTTTAAAGCTAGCCCCCCATTATTTTTATTTCAATTTTTTTTCTGTTACTCCAGATTGTTCTAGTTGTTCTGAACATTGTTCCAAATTTTCATGTCTAAAAAAATTATGAAACCCAAAATCAATAAAAACTATATCGGTTCTGCCCCCCATTATTTTTTTTTGAAAATATTTTTATTGTACTAGTTATTCTTAGCATTATTCCAAATTTTAATGTCTGAAACAAATTAAAATCAATTAAAACCATTCATAGCTAGCCCCACATTATTTTTTATTCGAAATTTTTTTGATGTACCAGATTGTTCTAGGTCTTCGCATTGTTCCAAATTTTCATGTCTTAAAAAAATTATTTCAAGCTCAAAATCAATTAAAACCATTTATAGCTAACCACCCATTATTATTTTTTTTGAATTTTTTTTATAGTACTAGATTATTCTAGTTGGTCTTCGCATTGTTCCAAATTTTTATGTTTTAAAAAAATTATTTCAAGGCCAAAATCAATTAAGACTTTTAGAGCTAGCCCCCATTATTTTTTTTCGATTTTTTTTTGTAGTACCAGATTGTTCTAGTTGTTCTTAAATAATATTTTTAAGACATGAAAATTTAGGAACAATGCTAATAACAACTAGAACAATCTGGTACAACAACAAAAAATTTGAAAAAAAATTAATCGGGGCTAGCTCTAAAAGGTTTTAATTGATTTTGGACCTGAAATATTTTTTTTAAGTCATGAAAATTTGGAAC
The DNA here is from genome assembly GCA_963243735.1 of Neocrepidodera transversa. Classification (NCBI taxonomy): domain Eukaryota; kingdom Metazoa; phylum Arthropoda; class Insecta; order Coleoptera; family Chrysomelidae; genus Neocrepidodera; species Neocrepidodera transversa. Next base: position 28,840,189 of record OY725341.1, read on the forward strand.
AATGCTAAGAATAACTAGAACAATCTAGTACAATAAAAAAAACTTCGGAAAAAAATAAGGGGGGCTGGATAAAAATGGTTTTTATTGATTTTGGGCTTGAAATAATTTCTTTTAAGGCATAAACTTTTGGAATACTGTTCAGAACAACTAGAACAATCTGGTGCAACAGAAAACAAATCGAAATAAAAATAATGGGGGGCTAGCTCTAAAAATGGTTTTTTGAGTTTTTGGGCCTTTGTAGTTAAGTTCAAGGAATAATTTTCTGGAACAATTTGGTACAAACATAGAACAATTTGGAACAACTTTCAAAATATTAAAATTCTAAAAATGGGGGTCTAACTTCACACACACGATTGTTTCATATGTATAAAATTATTATTCTCATTATTATTCAAAAAACAATAAAACGCGATAATTTTAAACTATAACCTATAAATGTGGAAGAGATTTTTTAAAATTTCACTCATCAAAGAGAAAAACTTGATAGTAATTTTATCCTTAAAAATGATAAACTTTTCGAAAAAAAAAATGTTGATTTTATTTCATATAGTTCTTTTTACTTTCCGAACAACAGAGTTGTATAGGAGGAAAGTATTGCGATCATGATATTTTGGCCATACCCAGATTTTAACGAATCTTTACGTTTTGAGGTCACCTGAATCCATTTATACCATTTTTAGCATGATGTCTGTCTGTCTGTGTGTCTGTGTGTGTGTCTGTGAACACGATAGCGTCTAAACGGCTGAACCGATTTAAATGAAATTGTATATACATATTTAGGGTAGCAAGGAGGCGACCTGTATAGATTTTGGAGTTAATCGGACAACCGGAAGTGACAGTTGCTATAAGTGATGACGTCATTACCTAACAAGATGACAATAAAGTTTTACATATATATTTTTTATACGTTATAGTTTAATTTCGAATGATTAAAATTTTTAAAAACTTTTGCCGTTATTGCCAGATTTATCAAAAAGTATTTTTTTTCATATTTTTCTTAAATAACCAAAATAATGCATTTTTTTGAAAAATTACAGGATATAAAAGTTGTATAAAATAAAATTTTCTACACATTTTGTCATTACCGTTTTTTTGAATTCCTTATAGTTTCGCCGCTAGAGGGCGTGACAAAAATTTATATAGACATTTGCGACTTTTTTAGATTTTGAGACAAAATTATGGATTTTTATGAAAAATTACATATAATCAAAATTATAGAACATAAAATTTTCTACAAATTTTGTCTTTACTTTTTTTTGGAGTTCCGCATAGTTTCGCCTCTAGTTTTTATTTTAATTTTTAAGCAGTTTTTATCTTTATTAAATTATTATTTTTTAGTTCAATTTTAATATAAAAAATTTAAAAAAATATCTTTAAATTTGTAATAAATAATTTTATAATTATAATTTTTTTCAAAATTGTATTATAAAAATTGTGGAATTTTTTAAAAATCGGCTAAGAAACATTTAAAATTATATTACGATTTTAAACTCAATTGAATAACTTCTAAAATATTAAAGTTATTGAAATGGGATTTTCACCATTCGAAAGAAACTATAAAACTCTAAATTAAAAATGCATTTTAGTTTCTTAAAATTTAGAATTGTAATTGTTATAGCCAAAATAAAAAATATTTTATTAATTTTTTGTAATTTTGTTTTATCAATAAGTATAAAATAAATGAAAATAGTAAATAGCATATCCGAAAAAGATCCAAAAGTACTATGTGTGTAAATTATTTCATAATTTTAATACAGTATTTGTAAAAGTTATAGCAAAAAATGAAAAAAGTTAAAACAATTCAATCATGAATTTTTGACAAAAAAATTGAATTTTTTTTTAGTTTTTTAAACTAACTTCATTAATGTATTTTGATCCAGAAAACCTAAAAAAATGTCTGTTTCCCATTTTGAATATAATTGAATGAGTTATTAATTATTTATTGATTTTAAAATCATTCAAAAATAGGTTTTATTTTTTTAAGGTAAATATTAATATTAAAAATTTTAAAAAAATTACCATTAAATTTGTAGTAAAAAACTCTTTAATTGTGATTTTTTTCCAAATTTTATTCAAAAAATGTAGAATTTAAAATTTTTTTTTGAAATTTAATATAAGTTTAAAAAAAATTGAATAACTTTAAAAATATTAAAGATATTAAAATGGGATTTATACCATTCAATAGGTAATATAATACTCTAAATTTAGAAAATGTCTCTTCGAATTTAATATTGTAATTCTTATAAACAAAATTAAAAAAAAATAATTTTTTTTTCCTTTTGTTTTATCGAAAATGGTAAAACAAATGAAAAAAGTAAATAGGACATCCGAAAGGGATCAAAAAATACATTCTGTGTGAAATATTTCATAATTTTAAAATAATACTTGTAGAAATTATACAAAATTATAAAAAGTTAAAAAAATTTTTTAGAAAAAATTTTCTTAATGTATTTTGATGCAGAAAAACTATAATAATCAATTAAACAATTACTTAACTAGGAGCGTTCGGAAAGTTGGGTGGGATTACCCCCTCATTTTTTAATTTTACTCCAAGGGGTTAACCGTTGTAGTGTAAATGTTTTTCTAAAAAAAAATTTTTTTATTTAAAAATCTCTAACTTCTTTTGGATATATTTGTGTACATAAATAAACAGACTTATTTTCATTCATAGAAACTACGGTTAAATTTATGACCTGTATTATTGTTACCCATCTTGCATATCAAAAGTAAAATTCTTTTAAATATACAGGTTGCTAGAAATCCCACTGGATTAGTCCTATTTTTTTTAGTTCAATTTTATGATTTAACTAACCGGGATGACATTATTTTATCTTATTTACCTTTTTAGTAAACCTACTGAATAGTTAAGAAGCAATTTGTCAGAATTACGGTAAACCAATTTATGTCACTAACCCACCGAAAAATTCGGGTACCTAGGTAAATTCCTCACAATGATACTTAATGCCATTAAAATTTTACGTTTCGTCAAACATACTCGAAGGTATTTTTATCCCTGTAATCTGCATGACAGACTGAACATCATGAATGCACCTCCCACAAAATATCTTTGTTACTTTCAAACAATCGATTGGGCGGCATTTTGACATTTTACTGAAAAATTAGGTACATGCATTTTGTTATTGGATTTGCAAAATCCCTGGTGAATATATTCTATCAAAATGTTGGTAAACCGGATTTAAATATTTGTGGTTGTGGATTGTAAAGGTTTTATGAATAATACCTTTGCTCACTTAGAATAGATTATTATATATTTATAATGGCAATGCTAAATGGTAATAGTTATTTTATTTTGTTATTAGTATAAATATTTTAAAAGAAACATATTTGATGATTTCTGGATTATTAACTTCAACAGTTAAATCTGACTTAAAGAAAATTATCTTTGATGAAGTTTTAAACCAATTAAATAACGTGAACTATTTGTGGATTGTATTTTTGTAAATATTAACTGAAATAATCTCCAAAAACTCATTCATAATTGTTTTTATAAAAGACCCGTTGAAGCCATTGATGAATAATAATAATAATAATAATTTTTATTATTTTTTATACATTTATAATATGTATTGAACAAGTCAGTGTTACAGCATAAAACATTACACACATGCATAAATAGATAAATAAATAAAGAAAAATACGTAGAAATAATGGTGTCTAAATTAGGGTGCCGTGAAAATAATCATTAACTCTATAGTAGGCTTTGTTTAGACTAGTAAAGATTTTAGTTTCGTTTTGAAAAGATTGCCTTATAATTTGAGGTAGCTGGATGGCAGATGATTATATAACTTCAAACCTTGATACATAGCGCATTTTTCGAATTTGTGTGTTTTGTGTTTAGGAATAGAATGTCGAGTGAGATACTTGTGAAAGTCAGAATTAGTGCTAAAATTATTAAAGTACACAAGTTGAATCACCCTGTTTACATTTTCTTCTTATGTCACCAAGTAGAACTCAAAAAATTAAGATAGGGACATGTAAGCCGTTTTATCCGATTTTATGTCGTTTGGCCGGAGTAATCAGTTAAACTTTTCAATTGTCTATAACTTCAAAACTAATTATTTTATAATATATGTATAATAGGTTTTTGAAATCACGTTCTCTGAACGGATCTAAAAATGTAAAAAAATATAGGGTGTTCTATTTAAAATAAGCAAGTTGATACCAACTTCCGGTATAACCGGAAGTAGCTGGTTGTTCTAAATATTTTAGATCATTTGGGCATCCCCGAAAACCTCATATCTCAAATTTTCAGATTTTAATTCCGCCTACTTCTCCTGAAACCTCTAATTAGCCCTCTAAAAGAATCACCCTGTATAAGACGGACTATCCAGGCAATAAATATTGCTTTTATAATGTTCAAATGGTATTAAATTAGTTCCTGAATTTATTGAAAAGTGAAAGAAAATTAAGAAAATGGAAAAAACAATGGAATTGTGAAAATTAAAAATCAAAAAAAGGCATCTCAAATTGCTATAATAACTATTTCAAGAACTTGATTATATTCCCATTAGAGACGGTACATAAGAGATATTTCATTTTTTGCTTTCATTTACAAGTCTTATATGTTCAAATATTTATAATTTGAATCATAGAACATCACGAAAAATACAACAGAGACCTGTTATTCTGGCAATTGTCTACGTAACGCAATGTTGCCGTCATATTATTAAGTAGCAGAAAAAAGTAAATTCGATATTTTAATTTTTAATAGAAAATTTATGTCTTTGTTCCAATATTTTTAAAATGCTGCTAAAATTACTATTTTAGTATAATACTTTATGAAAACTATGTTTCTTTTAGAATTAAAATTATGGTGACTACATTTCAAAGTACGAAATTTGAATATTTTTTTTTCCAAAAATTAGAAAAATCGAAAAAATTTGAAAAAATGAAGAAATCACAACCGAAAAAAATGCTAAAAATCTCAAGAAACAAAAAACAAAAAAAAAACAAAAAAAAAAACGAAAAAGTCGCAAATTATCACAAAAAAATGAAAAAAAAATTAGAAAACAAAAAAAGAATAGAAAAATAGAACAATGAGAAGAAAATGAGGAGAGATTGGAAAAAATTGAAAAAAATAAGTTAAAAAAAAAACAGAAAAAAGACAAAAAATCATAAAATGAAAAAAAAAACGATAAAGAATTAAGAGAATCGAAAAAATCTGGAAGAAAATAAAAAAAAAATAGGAAAAAATAAAAAAAAACAAAAAACTTTGAAAAAAGAAAAAAATTGAGAGAGAAATTAGAAAATATTGGGAAAAATGAAAAATAAAATTGTAAAATACGGAATAAAATGAATAAATCACAAAACCGAAAAAAACCGCTAAAAAAACGGTAAAAATCTAAAAAAAAAAGGAAGAAAAATCACAAAAAAAATTGCAAATTATCACAAAAAATCAATGAAATGAAAAAATCAGAAAAATGGGAAAAAATAATAAGAAAACAAAAAACTTTGAAAAAGAGAAAAAAATTGAGAGAGAAATTAGAAAATATTGGGAAAAAATGAAAAATAAAATTGTAAAATACGGAATAAACGCAAAAAAACGAAAACCGTCGCAAACACCAAAGAACAACCAAAAAACCGGAAATAACTGTAACCATAAAAAATGAAAAAACTAAAAAAAATATATATATAAATTGCTAAAACTCGCAAAGAAATCCCAAAAAAGTCGCAAATAATTGCAATAATCAGAAGAATAAGAAATGAGAAAAAATTAAAAAACAAAAGAAAAAAAATTGGAAAAATAAAAACAGAGCAGTGATGAAAAATTAGAAAAAATCGAAAAAATCACAAGAAAAAACAGAAAAAACAATAAAAGTAGAAAAAATCGAAACAAAAACAAAAAAAAAACAGAAAAGAACAAAAAATCTGAAAAATGAGAAAAAACTAGAACAAATAAAGAAAACATCTCTATAAAATGATATATATAAAAAAAATCTAAATTAGAAAAAATTCATATTGTAGAAAAAGACAGAGTAAGAGAAAGAGAGGGTTGGAAAATACAGAGTGTTCCATTTAAAATAATATAACTATGGTACAATCTTTTTATTGAGGCAACCTGTACAGATCAAAATAATTTAAAATTGTACCTGCTGTAAACATTTTTTACACAATCTTACCGTTTTCCGCGATTATAGTGCCCGCCTTGTATATTTCCTTATAGGGCTTTAAATAGAGATTAACAATATATAATTATTTTTTAAACATTTTTCTAATTTTGGTTGGTGTATTTATATTGAAGCTCAAAAGTAATCTCAAAAGTAATCTGTTCTTTCCATATAAATGAGACATCCTGTATAGTAGTACCGGTGTATTTACCTTGTCAAATAAAATTCAGTTCCTCTGAACTACATTTCTTCAGTAAAATCGTTTTTATTAATTTAACACCCTGTATATCTAAAATTAGCTATAGGACGACTTTGGTCCCATGGAGACTCTTCGTCGTAAAATCGATTAGTCATATATCAAAAAATTAGACAATTTGACCTGGGGCCATTTTGCATAAGAATGGTGCGAGGTCCTTTCGCTTCTGGTAGCACAGCAACGTACTCGATGCTTCGCAGCAATAAAGCTCGGCTGAGAAAAATATATTCTCTACCTTGGTGTATAATATCTTATTTCTCAACTCCATAGCCCAACTAAAAACTTCTTCTCGACTGGATTGCCGAGCTAAGACTACGCTGGACGTTCGTCCTTATATTTTTTTTTCATTGTTCTACTTCCATTCATTGCTGACTCGGTATTTCGGACTAATATCGTTCTTTTGAACTTTAATTTTGTTTTGTGACTTTCGAAAGTGATATGTAGTTTATATTGGTCTAGTGCAGGAAGTTATTCTAAAATCGTCCGGAAAGAAGCTACTTTTTACAACGAAAATATTTGAGAGTGAAAGTAATTCCCGGTTGTTGGAAAATGAAAGCAATATAATAAATAAAGAGACAAAATTACTAGAATTCATCAAAAGTATGAAAAAATCTTTTTGTACATAAAAAGTAAAAAATCGATATACAAGTAAGCCATTTCTCTATTTCCAGATTTAATTCTTTTAATATCATTTTTGTACACATACGATAGGTAGGAGAAAGTAAATATATTTAACCTTGTTACTATTAAAATATTGTTTTAATTCCAGGTTTCTTATAGGTGTAACTACCCATTCAGTAGACATTATTAATAAACAAAACAATGAAAATCAAGAACTATGTATTTCTTGAACAATAATTTTACTTTCAACATGACTAGCGGTTTAACTGATGTCTTTAACGTTATTCCGAAGAATAATAATTCTTGTCACATTTATTGTCTAGTCAACTCCAAGAAATAAATTAACATACGTTTGCGTTAGCGACCACGCTGAACCCACTAAAATAGGTGTCTCGACTGTTATTCATATGGTTCTCTTGTCAGTGAATATAAAAAATAGGGTAGCAGAAAGATACGTGAAGAAAATATAAATAAAATATCTTGAAGTACATATTGACTCACATTTAAAATGCAGTATTTATATCAAAAGATTGCAGCTGGGATAGGTAATTATACAAAAATTATATATATCCTAAAAATTATTAAAAATAATTATTCAACGAATAATAAAAACTCTAAGGCATACCACATAAATTTATTGTTAGGTTAAACCAGATTAAATTGGCGGCAACATGTTACGGTCACAACTATTACTATCATCAGGCCTACAATACAATTATAAAATTGGATTACAATATAACATATTATATCCAATTTTTTAATTGTATTGTAGGCCTGATGATGGCCATCGTTGTGGCCGAAACATGTTGCCGTCAAGTTAATCTGGTTTAACCTAAACAATAAATGTATGTGATATGACTTAGAATTTTTATTATTCGTTGAATAATTTACCACATCTGAGCTATGAATAATCTTCTGTTTTTTAAAAAAAAAATTATACCTAAAAACGATTTGTACCTAAATAAAATATACATACCATTCATATCTCTAATACAATTCAGAGTAGTGTGTTCGCGAATGGATAGAAGAGATTATTTCAAACTAATAATTATTTTGAAATAAAAAAATCAAGAACAATTTTTTATCGATTTTATTAAAATCTAGCCCACTTTACAAAGTTGGTAATAGCGCACATCTGAAATAAAGTTTTAATCTTTATGTTCTGCGATATAAACACCAAATAAAAAATGTTACTTATATTTATCACATAAAATAACTAATTTTGTTATAATGCGTTCGTCTACATTCATTACGTGATCGCTGCGAATTTAACTATTTGTTTTCGTCGATAAAACACAATCAGTTTCCAATAATGTTTAGCTAGATATCGTTCACCTTAAAACCTATTTATTATTATCGCGAGTTTCACCACAAACCATGAATATATAATCGTATTCGCGAACTGAAATGTCCATTGTAATAAAAATTTTACCGTAAAATCTTAACTGCACCGTACACAATATATATAAATACTAAGGATGGTGCCGGAAAGAGGGATTATGAATCCAAAATATCAGCTGTTGCCTTTACAAGGAGAAGAAACCTAATTATAAACTCATGTGGGAAAAATAATTAAAATTGATAACAGAGGTTACATATTTGGGAGTTATCCTAGATAACACATTAACGTTCTCCAGCCACATAGGCAGGGCAACGCAAAAAAGGTCTAAGAGCCCTTTGGGTTTACAAGAGGATGGTGGAGTCTAAGTGGGGACTCTACCTGGGAATATGGTGCATTTGCTCCATACCAAGGTTGTGAGACCCACTGTGACCTAAACCTCCGTAATATGGTGGCACAAATCGAACAGCTGTACAAGCTACAGAAAGTAACAAGTCTTCTGATTACATGTGAGAACAGGGAAAGGGAAAAAATCACTAAGTAACAAGTTAAAAGTTATTATTTAATAATTTAATTTTAAAACATGGTACTTTGGGGTTCCGTATCCTGAACCCAAAGAGTATTGGTCTGATGTGAAAACTGGCGAGATACAATAGGCTTAGAGCCTCAGTGCATGTGGGATCTCTCACGTCCGATTAAGTTAGGATAGGATATCATGTGACTTGCGTGGATGCCGTTTAGAGAATTACCCATGGAAAATGGGTCGTATTCTAATAAATTGGCTGAAAATTTTGTTTTTTATTATTTTCCAGTTAATGTTAAGTGATCCTACTCTCTAGCTCATTTTTTCTGCACAGAACAGTATAGAGTGCTGCCTCAAAATAGAATTATTCGTTTTTGGACGAGATCTCGCCTAATATAGCAACTAAAACGTTCTGTTTTTTTCATGGTATTTAAAATATTTTAAACTATTTTAGGCAAGATAACATATGATATTTATAACCTAATTAAAATGTGAAAAAGAGTATCTAACCACTACCATACTTAAACATTTGTCAAATCTATGCCACTTTTGAAATCGTCATGTTGATATTATTTTTTAATTCTTCATTATGGACGCTGCAAATCATTTTTGTCTATCGAGGAATAAAAAAGAAGAATCAACTTATCAATTTTGTCAATTTTTTACAACTTTTGACAGAAGGACCAAAATTAAAAAAGTGATTTCAAAATGATCGAAACTGAAGTAAAATTCTCAACAATGAAATGAAAAAATGAAAACTTTATTTATTAATTAATATATTTTTTTATTCATTTCTTTACCTCTGAAAATGCTAAAACCAAGACACCAAAGTAAAAATATCTTAATTAGTTTTAATTCAATTCAGTACATACAAATATTTTTCATCAGTTTAAATATTTTTTAAATCATCTCAACTTTCAATCTTAAACATGCACATGGTTTTATTAAAATTAATATATTAAGAAAAAAATCATAAAATAATGGTTTATGAAGACAAAGCTAAATAAGAAATATACGTTTTTTAGATAATATAGTGATAATTGGAAATTCATTGGCGTACCAAATTATTTCTCGCAATGTCTTAATGGGGGTTCACTATCCTGAATGCGTTAAAACTGAAGTAAACGGGAACTTTCAGGGAAACCCAAAACCCTTCTGTCAATGGTTAACCCTCAGAGAGGAAGATTGGAAATTTGTGAAGCAAGTCATCATCGACAACAAGGTAATATGGGCTATCAACTTATTTGACCCAGCAGGGCATAGAAATCCTGGTACTGCTTCTACTAAAGGTAGTCTGGCCACAGGTTACATCCCTAAAAATTGGAGATTAAAAGTTGCATTCATTCCGAAAACAGGAAAAATCAATTATGAATTAGTATTTTAGACCCATTAGTATGACATCAGGGACTCTAATATAACACCCGCTCCACCAAAATCAACATGCCTACCAAAATGACAAATCGTACGAATCAGCCTTACATCAGCTGATTGAGAAAATTGAAGCAACCCTTGATAACCAAGGAAATCTTGTGTATACCACCTTCTCAGACGTCTGAATGAAGCTGGCATATATGCTCAAGGCTACGCTGACGATATTGTAGCACTAGTCAAAGGGAAGCATGTGTAGAAATTACACAAAATGCTCTGAGTATGATTCAAAACTGGTGTTTAAGGCAAAACCTTAGGATTAATCTCCCAAAAACTGTTTTGGTCGCTTTAACAAAAAGGGGAAAATTGGAACCTTTAAGGTAACCAAACTCTTTGATAATGAAATCACAATAAGCTGTGAGTTCAAATAGTTAGATATAACACTGGACTCTAAAGCTATGGTTTGTTAGAACAGTAGGAGATGCAGAGCAGACAGTCAGTTGTGCGCCTCGGACTTCCGTTGAAATCTAGAAGGCAAGAAGACGAGTAGCCGGTTTGTTAGAATCTGCTCAGGTAGACTTGCGGTAGGCAGAAAATTACGTCCATCATTGTTTCGGTCGGAATCAAACTCGATTTGATTTCAACGCAGTTGTTCAGTTGAGTTCACAGTTGACAGTGTAAAAAAGTTGTTATTTTTTTAACGGATTTTAAAATGACAAGTTTTCACCAGAGAACGACGAAAAATTGATTGATCTCGCACGGGAACATCCCCCATTGTACTATTTTTCTTCTGGACTAATTTGATTTTGACGGCTGCTGTAAGGGTGTTTGGTAATGTAAGGTTAGTATAGGAACACACTAAGTTGGCAACAAGGGTCCTGTCAATAAGTAACGACAGTTGACAGCCACTCATCAACGAATATGGGGTCATGGTCAACACTTTGTTGACGACATGAAAAAAATCCATACCTTTTGTAGGTTACATTTTCTTTAGGCAAAAAATGTTGTTCAAATTTTTCAATTTATTTGAAAGTAGTGTAAATTCTAAAACACTTTTCACGAATGAAATGCAGCAATTGAGCACACTGAGTTGGCTCACTTTTTCATTTATTTCACTGGCTACCAAATATTTCTCTTTTATTATTTCACTGGCTACCAAATAGTTCTCAAAACGACATCTCCACAATTTCCAATTTTCAGCCACGTTCCCTTAACAATTCATCTCTGAAATTCGTCGTTGATCTGCCATCTTTTTGTTTATTTCTATTGCCCATCCTGTTCGCAGCGTTATGTTATATTTTACTGTGAGTATATTTAATAATGATAGGTAATAGTTAATTATTTTTCCTACGACCACCTATGAAAACTACAAATAGCACAACTGTTTTGATATTTGGAAAGTGTCTCATATCAACATAGACGCATACCAGTCGTGTGTTATAATAGCGCGCTGCGTGTTATTATAACGCACACTTGTATGAATTATTAAAAACAGGACGAAATATGCTACTTATGTACATACATAATAAATTTTACTTACCATTTTAAAACTGATCTAATAGTTGCTTGTTATTTTCCTACGACCACCTAATAACTAAAATGTTTTGAAATATTATTTTAAGGTTATAAGTGTCCATATGAATTATGAAACAACTTCAGTGTAAACGAATGTATGCAACACATAAGACAGACGTTTTTGCATTGTGTGTTGCATACATCTTCTAACTCGATTCTTAAATTTATTAATAGTTTGTAATTCAAAATTAATTTTAGGTTTAAAATTGTTTAAAGTAAAAAATGTATAAAAATTATTTAAAATATTTTTTTTAATTGGCTTGATGCTAAGGTTATTTTTTTATAAAAGTGAAATATAATAAAGTAGGCTTATGTCAAAATTTTAAAGAAATTACTGTTTCTATGTTTTGTGAATTCTGAACAGAATAATTAGGTTTTTTTTTTTTTTTTTTTTTTTTTTTTTTTTTTTTTTTTTTTTTTTTTTTTGTCCGGGACCGTTCTTTGCAACCGGATTCACTGCAGCCTCGTGGGCTTATTGCGTTCTCTCCCGTCTTTTGTCTACTGCACCCAGTCCATCAACCTTGTTCCCTGTACTAGTTTGTACAGGTTCTTTAATGGCTGTTTGTAGTAGTCTTCTGGATCCATTTTTGGTTTTCCATAAATTCTATGCCTTCTGTGATCCAGCGCCTCACAGTTGCATAGTATGTGGAGTGCATTCTCGGTCCCTTTATTGCATTGTCTGCATTTAAGGTCGCCGTTATATAGCCCCATTTTGTTTAGATGCTCTCTGGTGGGAAGGTGTCCCGTGAGGAGCCCTGTGGTAATTCGTAGTTGATTCCTACTCATTGAAAGCAGTTCTTCAGTTACGTTCTTTGTCGGTTCTTTTATAAATTTTTTCCCGTGTAGAAGTCCGGGTACATTGTCCCAGTATAATTTGTGTTTTCGCTTGATCCAGTCTTTAATATGGTTCCTAAACGTACGTTTTGGTACTCCCATCGCTGGTTCTGGACCAATTAATGGGGTGAACGACCCGCTTCTTGCGAGCTCGTCAGCCTTTTCGTTTCCAGCGATACCTTTGTGACCTGGTACCCACGATAAAGTTACTTTATTGTGGGTCGCCAGTTCCCTAAGTTCTTCGCCACATTCCCATACCAGTCTAGATGTCACCTTTGGGCTTCTTATGGCCTTAAGGGCTGCTTGACTGTCTGAAGAGATTATGATTCTTTTACCCTCGTGGGCTCTCATAATACTGTCTCGCACATTCGAGTATTGCATAGAACTTTGCCTGGAATACAGAGGTTGTTTTCCAAGAGAGAAACTCTCTTGGTACTTATTCTGTTCGCAGTATATACCAGCTCCAGTTCCCCCTTCGGTTTTTGACCCGTCTGTGTACCAGGTAATTCCGTTAGGGTTTGTCCTGAAATCTGTGCTTGTATTCAACTCATTCCGATTCTTAATTATTATTCTCAGATCTTTGTTGAAGCTGTATTTAGCAGTCATGTAGTCTGACCTCATGCCAAGCATGTTGCCTCCCACATGATCTAGCTTAGTGTGTCCGAGTCTATGATTTCCTTCATAGAATGGTAAGTCCTCTAGCCGTCGTAGAGCCATTCTAGCCTCCCCCATTATAACGTATTGTAATGGTGGGAGGTCAAGAAGAGTTTCCAAAGCAGCTGTGGGTGTTGTTTTTATGTTCCCCGCTATTCCCAAGCAGGCAAGTCTTTGTATCTTGAATTTAAATAAATAAAACAACGTTTTAAGATTTCCACAAAAAATAACAAAAGTTATTAATTTAATAGTGACTAGTTTCGTTACATAGTAACTTCATCAGTCTGATGAAGTTACTATGTCATCAGTCTGATGAAGTTACTATGTAACGAAACTAGTCACTATTAAATTAATAACTTTTGTTATTTTTTGTGGAAATCTTAAAACGTTGTTTTATTTATTTAAATTTAATAATGGATTTTCATCAAGTAAAAGCCGACACAGTTAAACACTTTGTATCTTGCCCAATTTGGAGACAGCGGTCCGTTGTTTTATCTTTGGCCACCAGACCAGAGATGCATATGTTACCATGGGAAGCACTACCATATTGTACAACCAATGTACCATTTTTGGATTGAGCCCCCATGTTTTTCCATACGTGCGTCTAGCTATCATTAGAGTAGCAACCGCTTTCGTATGTATTTTTTGAATCTGAAGGTTCCAGGTAAGTTTCGGGTCTAGCATTACCCCAAGATATTTTACCCCTCCCTTCAGATTTACTTCTTCACCACGAAGCCATAGTGGGCTAAGGCCCTCTAAATTCCTTCTGTTGGTGAATGCTATTATATTGGACTTGGAGGGGCTGATTTTTAAACCCTCATGCTCTGTCCAGAGTGTAACTGCGTTTAGGGCCATCTGAAGTCGTTCCCTAACCGTAGTATTGAATTTACCCTGGGATAATATGACAAGGTCATCTGCGTATCCCAGTGTTTCGTGTCCTTCTTGTTGGAGGATTCTCAGCAATCCATCCATTACCAGATTCCATAGCAGAGGAGAAAGTACTCCCCCCTGCGGACAACCTCTGGTCATATGGGCTGCCTTTTTCTCCCCCATCAGAGATGTACAGATTAGGCACTTTTATAAAAGATATTTTTAAAGTTTAAATTATTCTACTTTATAGCAAATAAACAAAAAATTTAAATTTCGATTTCTTACATAAAAAATGGAAGTTGATAGTGATAGCGAATGTGAATGTACATCACCAGAAATAATCGTGTCATATGAGATAACCAAATAGACTATTCTTAAAATATTGTTGGTCGTAGGAAAAATAGTGTACAAAACTCGTTGGAAAGTGGATTTCATACACTCGTTACGTTCCGCACTCGCCGCTACGCGGCTCGTGCTGAACTACCACTCGTGCGAAATATGCCACTTTCCTCACTCGTTATGTAATATACTATATGATTCTTTATTTATTTAAGACCTTTACAAAGTGTTGCCAACTTAGGAACTAGGGCTGTGTTCCTATACTAACATAACATCTTTCCTTTTATAAACAAAACAATATAACATCTTACATTCTATAAACAAAACAATGTGTTCCTATACTAACCTAACAAGTGATATCATCTCTTATATACTGCAACACTAATTGAAATAGTTGTCTGGAGAGTCAAAAATATCTTTACTGTATTTTGAGGACGGCAACTAATGAACCTCAAAAGAAGATCTTCTTCATGTTCTTCTTCCTCAATAAGTATTGCCACCAAAAAATGATCCATTCTTATGATATAAATAAACTTGATCAAAATAATAATAAATATTTTTTGTCTTCGCCTATCAGCATACCGATAAAGTTGAATGCTACAGATTCTGATAACCGCGTATGTTGTTTGCGGTGCACAATTCTAACCAACCATTGCTTAAGCTAACATGGAACGCTTATTTAATCAGGGCAATCGAAAAAGCTAAATGCATCCTCATGATGGCGAGACAATCATTCGGCAAAACAAGAGGCTGAAACCCAAAATGACCAACTGGCTATACACCACGACTCCATCATGGAACCACTAACTGCAGAATGTGTGATATGACAGAAGAAACTGCAGGTCACTTAATGAGTCCCTGCAAGAGGGAGCACAATAGGTCAATGACCGAGTTGCAATAGTCCCCCTCTATTTTCCTAAAAAAATTATTTGCCCTTTCAGTTTCTGCCTTGTTATTAAATGTACATATTTCACCATTTAATAAAAGTATGACAAATGTGTGAAAACATTGAGCTATTTGGAAGTTATTAAATATATGTGGAAAAATTGTTTTTCGTTTTTTTGGAACATATAATGTGTAAGGTTGTTCAATTATTAACTGCTGGTTTTTTACTATTTATTATTATACTTTATAAATTTACTTTTAAATGCCACTGTTACTAAGTATGAATTATTATTTATTTTTGAGTGTGCGTTTTTTTGTCCTCGTTTTTCATAATTTAGAGCTATTTTCCTTTTACTTTCCCGACTCCCCACCAAGAGAAAGTATTGTGAGACGATTAAGACCATTTTCAGATGAAATTCTGTCTGTGTGTGTATTCTTCCACGATAGGGGTTACACTATTAAACTGATTGAGCCGAAATTTAGTACATCGGTTTCGATTATCCGTTGGAAGAACCCATTAATTTTGGTACGACATCTGTCAAACGCAAGTGTCACTGTCAAAAAATGACAGAAGCAATATATCACGGAATTTGACTTGCAATATGTCATCTGAAAGCTCTTAAAGAACTCTATTCAGAATAGTCAAGATTATTTCTCCAACTCTCATCTGTCAAAAATAAAAAAATGTCAAAGTTTGAAACATTAAATATATCATTCGTCTCTGGATATCCGTCGGGAAAGTTTTGGGGCGACACAATCGATTTTTTTCTTTATTCGTGACTAAAAATTTTTTCTCATTTTTCTATTTACTTATAAATGGTATATCTGTTAAAAAATAATTTCTTAATTATCTTTTATAAATAGAAAAAAAATCGTAAAATAACGCCACCACTGACATGATGTGATTCGTGAGCAATCAAAATCTCAACAAGCCACCCAAACCAAATGTGTTTGTTTTCTTTCAATGATAAGTCGGTAGATTTAAAACCTCCCAAAATATAATTGACACTGACAGAGCTAAACGAGCTTTGCGTCTATATTTTGTCTTCACTTTGCGCCCTATCATCCCGACCAAAAGCCGTCGTTAATAGGTGGTCCGAAATAATTCTACACAGATTATTTATAGGTATATATACCAACCAACATTGTTGCGGAGGGGCTTTACAAATAAAGCCGTATTTCGTATTAAATACAAAAATAAATAGCTTATACAGGGTGAGGCACATAAACAATCGATAAATGGAATCTCAGAAACTTATATTTTTCATTTTTGTAATGTATGTAGAAAACATTAAGTATTTTCGCGGAGCTAATCCCGAACTAGTTCAGAAAACATTCAGGATTACAAAGGGACAAGGTATTTGCGCATGTCCTGTTCGGAATGAATTTAGGATTTTTATGTACCGCGAACGCAAAAAGTGGAATTTATCTATGACATAACATAAATAACAAACGAATTAATTAATTTTAAATTTAGATTAATTTAATGACCCAGAAGAAATAGTTTTTAAATAAAGGCAAAGAAATTTTAAAGAAGAAGAATAAATTATAACGCCAAGTTTGGTCTTTTTAATTAGTTTGTTTCTAATTTGTATTATTTATTTAATTTATTTGTTTGTTGGGTTAGGTTAGAGGTTTATCCTAAATCTCAAGTGAGTAGGGCTCTTCCTATTCTTGAAAACAGGATAAGTCGCTAAAATACTTATACTCAAACAGTATTTAAGCGTTGATTTACTTAAATCCAAAAGGTTATCCATATCTCAAATGTGGTCCAAGTTTACAAGAAAAAGCACAAAATCAGGTACCACAATATAGTTTAATTTGTATTACAGACCATCCAGGCCATTATTAGTTACTTTGGTGGACAAAAATTTAAACACCAACGGTGGAACCCATTAAGGGTATTGAAGAAGGGGGGTTATAAAAACAAATTTTATTATCAGATCTCGGCCCCATGTTGGCTTTTCCGGTTTATTAGCTCACGCTGTTAACGTTTTAAGTTAAATAACGCTCCTTCTTCAATACCCTTACTGGGTTCCACCGTTGGTGTTTAATTAAAATTTTTCCCACCAAAGTAACTAATAATTGCCTGATGATGGTCTTTGACCGAAATTAGTCGCTTTGCCTTGTAATTCAAATTAAACTATAAGGTAATACTTGACTTTGTGCTTTATTTCTTGAGTGATTTATTTGTTTTCGGATTATATCGTTTTCGAAATATATCTATTTATAGGTTACATTGGACGTGTTCTGAACGTATCCTAAATGTATTCAATCTTCACAGCGAACGCCGTCTATTTTGTTCCGAACTAATAATTTTTGCACCGCGAACGCCAAATTTTTAATTGCGCATGCGTAGTAGGTCTGAACTAGTTCGGGATTAGCTCCGCGAAAATACCTACTAAACCTTATCTATTGATGGGTGAAAAGTACATGGTGGGGCGAACAATATCTATAGTGCTTTCATAAATGATTGTCTTCCACGTAATCTGGTCGCTACTAAAAAATGGCGAAAATCAATCGAAAGCGCCTGATTTAGAGACATCGTCAAACTTCATTAGCGTCACATGCTTATATTGGTGGCTTTTATTTATATAAAGAGTGAAGGTGTGAAGATATTTACATCTGAGCAAGACGCTTTGATTTTAATGGCATATTTTAGAAATGCATTAGACATTTACAGACTTGCTTAGAACAATTTGTAGAATATTTATAGATGTTCTAATTGATTATTTACCTTAATTTATATCAACCAATAAAATTTCATAATTTTTAAAATTCTGACCGACTAATTGGAATCAATTATCAGCGACTATTTCACTAGACCCAGTATCAGCGACTATCTCCCTAGATAAATAGTCACTTTGGTACGATTTTTGTGTTAGCTGTATTCCTGATGTTTGTGTTCTGTTAATAATTTTCTTTTTCTAATTTAGTTATCCGCAATTAATTTAATTTTCACGGGAAATAATCTTCCTAAATATAACACGACGTTGATTAACACTCTCCTATTTTTGTTGCGTCTAAATTTCGAGAATATTTTAGAGCCATTTGCACCGATCGACATCTAAGCTTGGTTTTTTAAAACTCGCTTAAATATTTAAGTGAAGTTTATTTTCCAAACCATTGCACCGCACCTTTTTAAAGCGAGCTTTCTTAAGCGAGTACAAGCGAACTATTGATGGTAATTTTGTTTATTTATAGTTGTGACCACTGTTGTGACTAACTTCATAACAAAAATTCTAACCTGACAAAAATTCAAAAACTAGTGTTGTGGCTGTGAAAATATAATACATTTTATGTCGCCTGCCTTATTTCTGTAATCTGCATGTTTCAAAATGAGTGAAAAACGTCAGCGAAGCACTAATTTTTTAAATAAAGAGAAAATAACTATATTAAATATAATACAAAAATATGGAAAGATAGTTCACTTAGCTCTTGGTAAGGATTATGTCGGATATAAATTTGTCTCGGAAAACAGAAATTAATTATTTCAAGAAGATCCAAATCATACCCACCAAAAATATTATCGAAATTCATTTTGTATTTTTAATACAAAAGATGCAGTATAAAACAACGTCACACAAACATCAAGAAGTAACAACAATATAGAAAATTTGTTATTTGGATCAAATGGCTGAAAATGATAAAAGTTTGGTTATGAAATAAGGCTTTGTCAATTAAAACCCTCAATTCTGACGGTTTAGCTTAAACTTTGCTTAGACCACTTTAAACCACGTTTATCTAGCTGTACAAATGAATTTTTATTTAAAGCGAGGTTTACTCCAAAGCTGGGTTTAAATTTAGTCGGTGCAAATGGCCCTTAATATCAATTTGATGAGACATAATTTTGGCACTAATAATCTAATTAAAGCCCGAGTGCTTTATCGAGAGCTTTAATCAATTGATTATTAATGCCAAAGTTATGTCGAATCAAATTGTAAAATATTCGAGAAAAGTAACAGCAAAAATAGCAAAGTATTAAGGGCATAATATCAAATCAGTTAAAATTTTAAATCGAAAATCCTTTTGTAAAGTATGCTGAAATTTTAAATTTATATATTGGAGGAAGTTATCGAGGGCTTCCGATTTGTTTTTCTTTAACAAAAAGTACTTCTTAGAAAAAAAAATTGGAAGCCCTCGATAACTTCCTCCAATATATACATTTAAAACATCAGCCTATTTTACAAAAGGATTTTCGATTTAAAATTTAACTGAGGTTCTTTTATACCCTTAATCAAGGTTGTGTTATATTCAGGATTTTTAATGAGAAAATTATGTCTCATCAAATTGATATTAAAATATTCTAGTAATTTAGACGCAACAAAAATATCTCACTATTTATCAACGTCTTGGTATATCATTGTTCGACGACATAAACAAAACATTGTTCGCAGCTCCGTGAAGTTAGCACCCAAAGTGCCATTTTTTTTCGGAAATTTCCCATTTGTTAGTGCTTCGTTAGTGCTTCTTAGTGCTTTAACTATTTTTGTTGTTGCTTTTTCCGTTTTCTGCATATTAAAGATTTTTTTATTTCAAGGTCAGCCCTGACAATCTACCAAAATCGACGAAATTTGGTACTTTGATTTAGTGCTTCGTTAGTGCTTCTTAGTGCTTCAAATAGTTTCAAAAATGGGTCTCTTAAAAACTGAAGAAATGTAGCAGGGTTGTCAATTCTAATTAGCCATATTCAGTGTTTTTTTTTTAACTTAAGAGACGCCAATACGATTCTGTAGTTAATTTTTTAGGGCGCGTCTGTGGCACTTTATTTTAATTATTTTTAGTAAAAGTGATACGACTACCAACTTTTTTCTCCAGATACATTTGAAAAAAGTAGCACAGGCGCGCTCTTCTGATAAATATTTTAAATATCATGATGAAAAAAACCGCATATTTTTAGTTGCTATATTAGGCGAATTCTCGTCCAAAAACGAATAATTATGTTTTATGGCATTCTCCCCTGTTCTGCGCTGAAAAAAATGACTAGAGGGTAGGAAAATATCAAAATAACCATTTTTACACTCAATTTATTACAATACAAGCACATTTTCCTTGGGTAATTCTCTAATAGGCAACCATATAAGTCACGTGGTGTGCGGGCCTCTTAAATGTAAACTGCTCACAAATATTATTTACAAAGTCTCAATTATTCAACATGTGTTTGTAGTTAAAAAGTTCATTTTAATCAATATTTCTGGATTTTTTATATTTTGGCAACCCTGTCAGACCCCTATATCTTTTTTGTCAGGCACAATTTTTTCGTAGTATAATTTTTTGTGCGAAAACAAAATCTGAATAAAAATTTTTTTTTGTTCTTTTTATGTTGAATCTAAAAATAGAATTTGAAATTTTACAGAAATAAGAATTATATTTAGGAATTTTAAAACTAAAGCCTCCTATAATTTTTTGTCCTAATAATCACAAACCCCTCATAAAATAATTTTTAGTTTAATTTTTTATGCTGAACCGAACTTTAAAATTAGAATTTAAAATTTTACAGGAATAAGAAATAAATTCTCAAATTTTAAAACTTCAGCTCCTATAACTTTATTGGCCTAATAATTTTTGTGCTAAATTCAACTTTGAAATAAGCATTTTAAATTTTACACAAATAAGAAAAAAATCACAAATTTTTAAGCTTCAACCCCCATATATATTTTTTGTCTTAATAGGCACAAACTTTTCATGATACAATTTCAGCTGCCCCATTGAAAAACACAGTAACTAACATTTTTTTTTTGAAAAAACGTGTTAATAAAACAACTTGTTTTTACCAAATACATATACCATTCTAAGTTTTAGCTTTTTGTCTCTAATACATCCTTTGATATTGCAAATCTAAAACACACTATCTGTATATTTCTGGCTAATACAGTTAAAGTTATTTAATATTTCTCAATAATTAAGTACATGTTGGTTACTGTGTTTTTCATCGGAGCAAGCGATTTTTTTATTGTTTTTATGCTAAATCCAAACCTGCAATTTTAATTTTAAAATTTTGTATTGCAAAATAAACAATTTTGTTGCAAAATAAACAATTTTGTTGCAAAATATATCATAATATTTGATCACTCATTAACTCATAATTATTTAAATTGTTATTTATCAAAACTCACACTTTCCAATCCATACATTTAGACCCCTCATTTAAAAATAACAGTATTATATTTTGCATAAGAAATTAGGTTTTTCTATTTTTTTTTTTGGTATTATATATCAAACTTTTTACTTGTAATTTCCTTAGTTATTGTTATTATTTTACCTTAAAAATGTTTTACCAGTGTAGGCACTAAAAAATCCTTTTAAAACAAGAATATTTCAATTTCGTCTGGCTGGGGCGCCGATTGGGCGATAACAAGTGACAAACGCGCTGCACCCAACGCTCCAATGTTATGAATACAAATATTCGTGTTTCCCATAACACATTGCTGCCGGCAAACCTACACTTCTTTCTCTTCTTTATCTTTTTCTTCTTCATAAAATAGGTATTAGGGCGAAGCCCAAAAAAAACAATAAATCTCAAGAGGTCGACTGCCCTCTAATTAAGTGCAGAGGGAAAGGTGTCCGAAGGGTGCTATTCGACCATCCATAATTGGCCAATATTAATTGCATGCGCCTTTTAGGTCTAATTTTAATTATTAAAAAAAATTAAAAAACTAATGTCAGCTTTATTCATTCGATCATTATTGTTAAGTATTTGGAAATACGATACCTGACAGTAAAAATTATAATAAGATAAAATCATGGGCAAACCTAACAATTTTAGAAAATAAAAAATCTGACAAAATTCCATAAAATAACAACAAAAATTTAATAAAATATGCTACCTTAGAAGTTCCTTTTTCTTCTTGTTAGGGAAGATCTTGCATTATTAGTTTGGCATCATCTATCACACATTTAAATGCATAATAAATTCTAAAAAACTAATATCCAAGGTGTTTATAATATTGTAAAAAGTACGCAAATAAATATTATTTCTTACTTGTAATTTTTTTTTACCATTTTAAAACATTTTTTAAATACCATTTCGTTTTATTTATTACAAATTGACCAAATTGCGCTCTTATGGCATGCCCGAAAAGTTTGGTACATTGATTTTTAGTTTTCGTAAGAGACTCACACACCACGTGACTTTCGTGGTTAAGCGTTAGAGAATTAACCAAGGAAAATGTGCTTGTATTCTAATAAATTGGGTATTAAAATAATTTTTTTACTGTTTTTCGATTAATGTTAAATAATCGTACCCTCTAGTACAATTTTTTCTGGGTAGAGCGTCACAAAACATCATTATTCGTATTTGGCCGAAATTTCGCCAAATATAGCAACTACAAATATGTGTTTTTTTTCATGATATTTAAAATATTTATTATTCGTCCCTATACTGAAAATACCGACTAACTGTAACTTTCGATGTTTTGAATTAAAAGGTTTTTAAAGTTAAAAAATTTCTCATGTATATAATATGGTTGTTGAAATGCTTTTTTTTACATTTTTACAGAATGAATTTAAATAAAATAGCACGTATCCTTTGTAAAAAAATACAATAAATATTAGAAAATGTGTTATATTTAGTTGTGTTTACCTGTACGATAAATATTTTCAATATATAACTCTTACGCTCCTTTCACATTATACGATTTGACTCGTCCGATTAAAAAACTAACGTTAAAATATTTTCAGTCGACTGAAGAAGAGCATGGCCCCATTCACATTACACGATTTCATATTATACGATTTGGCTTCTCCGATTTAAAATCGTACGTTAAAATATTTTCAGTCGACTGAAGATGAGCATGGCCCATTCACATTACACGATTTCATATTATACGATTTGGGCTCGTCCGATTTAAAATCGTACGTTAAAATATTTTCAGTCGACTGAAGAAGAGCATGGCCCCATTCTCATTACACGATTTCATATTATACGATTTGGGCTCGTCCGATTTAAAA
This sequence comes from Neocrepidodera transversa, assembly GCA_963243735.1. Taxonomy (NCBI): domain Eukaryota; kingdom Metazoa; phylum Arthropoda; class Insecta; order Coleoptera; family Chrysomelidae; genus Neocrepidodera; species Neocrepidodera transversa. The sequence goes on from OY725341.1 coordinate 28,863,531, forward strand.
TCGTACGTTAAAATATTTTCAGTCGACTGAAGAAGAGCATGGCCCCATTCTAATATCTAAAGTTTTGTCCCACAATACAGATTTGGCTTCAATAAGCGAAATTAAAACTTCAACGTTAATTTCTTCGATTTAATCAACGGTAATATACTAAGACGTTGATTAATAGTCGGCTATTTTTGTTGCGTCTAAATTTCGAGAATATTTTAATATCAATTTGATGAGACATAATTTTATCATTAATCAATTGATTATTAATGCCAAAATTATGTCGAATCAAATTGTAAACTATTCGAGAAATTTAGCAACAACAAAAATAGCCGTGTATTAATCAAGGTCGTATTATATTTAGGAAGATTATTTCCCGCGAAAATCAATTAATCGCGGATAAGTAAATTAGAAAAAAACTTTATTAACAGAATACCAGGAATACAACTAAAATAGTAATAAGAAATTAAAACGAATACTAATTAAAGTTGAAAACACAATTATTATAGTTCACGTGTTTTTGGTTACTTAAATATCGATTTTTCTGTAGCTGCTCTTCTTTTAATTCTGAAGGTATGGAATTTGCTTGATTAATAACATAATTAGATGATGATGCCGCTACATTTACAGTATTTTCATCAGAACTTCTCATTTTATTTATAATATTTTGGTGGTGCTGCTCATCCATTTGTAAATATGGTTTGATTGACGAAGAACTTCCGTGTCCTGTGATTTTTGTCCATTTTGAAAACTCATTTTTACCGATTGGTTGATTTTTATACCACTGGAAAAACTTATCTTTACTCCAACATTTATTTGTTGTTAAAAATAATCTGTTAGACGTAATTTATGGGCCTCGTTTAGATATTATTTTTTTATATAAACTTACTGGACACCTGCGAGGATTATTGATATTAGTAATAAGCCACTTGCTTTCGGCACATTTTTAGCTACCACCTTGACATGTTTTCGTAAAAACTGGATTCTACTCTATTCTTCCAGATTCAGTTCCATCCGTTTTTAATTCTATTTTAAAATGATCCGTTAAGCACATTACTCCTTCACCTCCTCGTCATGCCAACTCTACAGATGCTATAAAGTAAAACTTTTTTTGTAATCCGTCGGGTGTTTCTTCATCATAATTATCCATTATCGGGTAATACTTTGTTAAAATATAATTCTTGCAAGCTTTTGGCTGTGGAATTCCACATACATTTTAATGTATATTCTTTATATTCTTCTCCGTCAATTTTCTTCATGTTCCACGCCCAGGTCCTTCAAAATATTGTTTAACTCACCTTCTGATGTATGTGCATCTAATGTATAGTTACCCACTGTACAAAATTGTGTAAATTGAGCCCAGATACTATTTTTACTTCGTACCGTATTCGTAGGTACCAAAGATTTTACCGCTTCTTCTATTGAATTATTATCAAAAACTCCGAATCTTTCCATTTTATAATGTTTTAAATTATGACAGACCTGCGTGAGCAAAAACTGATAGAAGTATTTGACATTTTTATGTGACGTTTCAAAGTGACTATTTCTCTAGGGAGATAGTCGCTGATATCTTGAGGCGGTCAATCAAGGACGTCACCCGACACACGACTTCACGACTTCACGACTAGCGTTCCAAGTGATAAAATATTAAACAATAATTTTGACAGATGTTACTTAAATCATTTTCTTTATGAGATACATACTTTAGTTCTGTAATATTAATTATATTATAATATTTTATTATGAAACGTGATTCGCTTAAATACTAAGTTTGAACATATTTAAACAAAGCTGTAGTGGCTGCGTGGCATAGTGCCCACTAGTGGTTCAGTGGGTCCGGGGATCGAATCCCACATCTTCTAATTTTTTTTATTTTTTTTTAAACACAAGTAGGATTTTTAAGACTTCTTTTAATAAAATAAATATTTTTTTAATTCCACAGGTTAGCTTTGGTCAGTTAAAACTTCTAATAAAATAAATATAAAAACTTCTAATAAAATAAATATCAAAACTTCTAATAAAATAAATATAAATTATTATTTTTGTCACTTTTAGCGCTACAGTCGTGAAGTCGTGCTGTGAAGTCGTGTGACGGCCTGGATTGACCGGCTCGTCTGAAATCAGGTCTAGTGAAATAGTCGCTGATATTTGACTCTGATTGGTCTAAATTTAAAAAATTGTGACATTTAATTGGTTAATATAAAGTAAGGGAAATAATCAATAATAAACCAAAAATATCAAAAAGCAATAAAACAAATCGATAAGAAGTACTACATATCTGCATATTCCAAAGAATCTACCGGACGACTAAAAAACGTATAATGTGAAAGCGCTCATTTAGTTATGTGTACCACTGAGACAGACGGACGATAAATAAACGTACGGTTTTTAATCGGACGAGCCAAATCGTATAATGTGAAAGAAGAGTTAGGCTACTAGGTTACTAATATTGTCAGCTTAATTGGCTTGAGATATGTACTATGTAACCTGATAATAAAATGTAGCGCTGCAAAGACTCTGTATCATGTCACAGATGCAAAAATATGATAAATTATAACCATTTAAACGTTTTTACCTATTCGGAACATGTCATTAGTAGATGAATAATAAACAACCAAATCCGTTAAATTTGTTTTTGGTTATTGGTTAGCTGTTATGAAAAAATAATTCTAATATTATGCTTAAGACATGTCATCAAAATATCAATGAAATTGTTTAAAACCATAACCAAACATCAATTAAAGCAAACAAAATCTTTTATTTAAAAAAAAAATTAATAAAATAAAACTAGAACTAGAACGAACAAAAATAATTTTTTCAGAGTTTTTCTTCATCACTGCTACTACAACGTTCTTCTGATAATGCAGGTTCGGGAAGACGATCGATGAAGTCAGCAGTACTTAGAGAATCGTACCAGCCATGATACTCCTCTGGAATGACGCCATTTTTTCACAATTTTTTTAGGTCCTTTTGTTTTGCCACACTTATATTCAATGAGTAAGGGTACAGTTGTTTTAATTCTGATGGAAATAATATTACTGCTAAATTAGGCTTACCAACATCGTTTTTACTTGACTGATTGCTTTTTTCTTGTCTCGTTATGTACCTTTTAGATGTAGACTTTATATCAAGTGGTGGGCCTGACCTCTGATATTAATGTAAGAAAATGCTGTAAACATATCGTAATTCAAAAATATATTTTGTTTTTCGCCTTTTATGTACCTCAATCTCTTTTATCTTCAACCATCTAACTTGCTTTACTTCCTGATCAAATTTTCTATTTAAAATTAGGATTTTTGCTAATTTCTTTAAGTCTTTAAACTCATAGTACATTAATTCTTTTATACAATGGAATATTTTTTGTTTTACCCTTTTCTTGTCCACTTTGTAAGTATCCATCGACCTAGCCCGTCTAAAAATGTTAATCCAATCCGTCATCCAGTAGACAGGCACATTTTTTTTTGCTGTTTCAATGCTGCTATGCATTTAATCTGCTTCCATATACGAGTGTCCTGATTCCAGAAACTTTTGTTCAATAATGTCCAAATGATCTACAGTGTTTACAAGCAAGCCACAGTAAGAAAGCTATAACAAACTGGTTGCGGTTTGGCCGCCGCAGGTATCAGAAAATAAAGAAACTTCTCTTACATGAGCAGGAACACATTTGCTTAAATAGTGATATAAAATGGAGCCAACCTCAGCACTTCCTCTTTTTCCATTAATTTCTGACCAACTAAAGCAGTACGCATTATTAGGTAAAGCACCTTCATATAGACAGAAGCTGTAAATGGTCAACTTCTTTACATAATAAAGTACACCAATATCTGAGCATGGTACTTGCAATATTCCAAAGGTGGCAGAAGTTTTATCTTCCTCCACCCTTATTTTATCTTTTGCTTTTTCAGCATTGCACTGAGCTTTTCTATCAATATGCTGTTGATATGCAGTCTACAGTTTTAATTTATCTTGTCCATCTATACGTTTGTATTTTGTACATACAAGGCACTGGTCTTTATTTGGCATGAAAAAGCTCAAATTAAAATGTGTTGAAAATATTCTTCGATACGTTATTGCTCATACTGGTCCATTGTTCTTATGTTTTTCAGAATAGAGCTCATACATTTTATTTATCGACAGAGTCGAATCAAGATATTGACTTTCCATCGTTGGAAAAGTTAAATTAGTGCAAAATGAGATATAATTTAATATTAACAATAAGTACAATGCATTCGTTGTAATTGTTATATTAAATATTGAATTGTTATCTCATCCCTACGTTATAAGTAATTTAAGCTAAGGATTAAACTCAACCTTACCAAATGACTTTCACACTGTACCTAACAGATCTAAATAACAATCGGGCATTGAATTCTTTCTAGTCATATAGGTAAAATGATTTTTCTCAGTTTAACTATAAAACGATAAAGAATAAAAATATGACCATGTACCGAAATGATTTATGTATTGTATGAATTACCGAAACTTACCAACATAACGTTACATTTAAAACATTGTTAAAATAAAAAGATTTTACTTACCAACATCTTAATATTTTTGTAAAAAAAACTTTGTAGAAATGTAATTAAGCTTTTTTGTCTTTGTCCTACAGTTCATTTGAGTAAGATAATCTTAATATTTTTATTCTTTATTGTAGTATTAAGTGAAGCAATTAATAACTTAATAATAAGTAAAACGCAAGATAAAAGAAAATAATAAATTGTATAATTTCCTTCAACGACTATCAGTCCCGTTACCCTATTTTCTTGAAATAACAAATAATTTATTTAGCATACACATGCAGCGGTCGAGCTTATCTGCCAAATACAATTATCGCTGAAACTATACTTTGGAGTCCAATAAAGACCGAAAGGATTGTGTAATATTTCAGGTGGCTCAAGACAAGGAGAAAATAGTCCTGGTAATACAAATTTAATCACCATTTTTCACTATTGACACTAATCTTTTTCCCCTTGAATTCATTTTCTTTACAGAATTACGGCAATTTTCACAAAAACTTTATACAGTAATCACACGTGCTCTTAAACGGCGGTTAAACGTCTTTAGACGTTTATACTTTTAGTTGTTATTTCCAGACAGATAACTCATTTATTTTAAATATTAAGAAGATGCGAAATACAATTACTTAACGTTAAACTCTATTATCAGAAGAACAAATTTAAAATCGCCAACTTAACTTTACATACTTGGTATTACCTGTTTAATTTATGGAATAACCATATCTTTATTAGTTTTTATCACAAGTTAACTTGCACAGAACCGTCGGATTGATTAGTGCGTGTTTTACCAGTACGTAGAGCATGAAAAGCTGATTATTATAGTACCGGTACTTCAATTTTAGAAAAATTGTCAGTTAGTCGGTATTTGCAGTATAGGGACAGATATTTACTTTTTTTAAATTTATCTAGGTAAAAAAGTTGATAGTCGTATCACTTTTACTAAAAATAATTTAAAAAAAGTACCACAGACGCGCTCTTAATTAAAAACAGAATCGATTGGTATAAACTACAGCTTCCTATCTCTAATATTAACGAAGCGCTCGTTAAAAAAAACGGTTTCAGGCAAGGTAACATATGATATTGGCACCTATTAAGTCACACAGGGATCTATTTTGTTACCTACGCTTTTCCTCGTTTGTATTGGAAATAAACAAGTTATTTCTAACTTGTATGTGTGAGTTCTCTCAGAAGTTTGCGAATACCGTGTCCCATCACATATAGATGGATTTTTGTTGTTTTGCATCTGTTCTTTAGTCAAGGATTGTACAGTAGGACTATACATATTAGGCACATTACCACTGATGAGTCCTTAAGGGACGAAACAGCTATCTGGTAGACGGCCGGATGCATAGTTTTCAAAACTCACACATACAAATTAGAAATAACTTATTTATTTCTACTAGTCGTCAGTGGATTTCATTCACTTTGAGACGATGGGTCATCTTGCGGTTGTCGGTAGTCTGGGTCCTTAATTCAAGAAGTAAAGTTTTCTTCAGAAACTAGATGGCGTTTTGTTATTTTTTGTCTATATATGTTCTTTACTCTCTTATATTGATGACTTGTTGAAGAAAACAAAGAAGCCTATTTATAGCTTTGTCGATGACGGTAGACGCCTTAACTGCCTGAACAACAGCTGCCGATGCACATCTTTGCAGACAACAAGAAGTTTTTCAGCTTAATAAAGACCTGGAAGAAATTTTAGTTTGGGCTAACAGTAACCAACTAGAGTTTAACTAGTGATAAGGCGAGAATTTCAAAAATCTCGTCTCGGTCTCGTTAGTTGAGAAAACAATAAATCTCGTTTCAGTCTCATTCTCGTATCGTAACCGTTTGTCTCATCTTATCTCTCTCATCAAATCTCGCTAGAATTTATTTCTAGGATATTACAAAATGAGGTAATTATTAATTATATTGTAATTAATAAATGCGTGATTATTTATTTATTTTGGTTTTTTATTTGGACGTTACTAAATCATTATCTATACAAATTATAATTTTAAACATCGTTATATATAATAAAATATAACTTTTTTCATTCATACAGTCAACTTTTTTTGAGCTGATGACACTGAGTAGTTAATAAATGTCTTTTCATTCTTGTCGTATTATTGTCTTTTCTGCCAATTATTTTTCTTATTCTAGATTTTTCACACATTAACATATTGCTTTTTTCTCATCTTTAATAATTTCAAATTTACAATTTTTTTCAAATTTTGATGCCACCGAATAGATGGGGAGCTGGCTACATAAAAATACAAGGCATAAGGTACATGCAATATTTATAGCTAGAGAGGTTTCATTAGCTATCCCGAACATTTAGTGGCCAATCTGCCAACGCGCTCAAGAGATTAAAGCAGGGGCGGGCGATCAAATATGATAAATTTAATAACACAAACATGATAAACGTCACGGATAAAAATTATACTAGCGTCTGGATCCCAATTGCAACTCGAGTGCCCACCGCTGTTGCCAGGTTTAAGTGTTTCATTGACCTAAAAAAAATGATTTATTTTATTACACGAAGTCTTGACTATCTAAATCTAACATGTGTATTAAAAAACAATAAATAAAAAAAATTTCCTCGGGATTCGAACTAGGAAGTTTTATGTGTAAAGCATACACTCTAGCACTGGACCACTTCGTATCACAATGATATATAATCAAACTTTCAAGTTAACGTACAAACCGATGGCAACAGCGGTGGGCACTCGAGTTGCAATTGGTATCTAGACGCTTCTAAATTACATAAATATCAAGTATTTGTTATTACAAAAGCCGGAAAATTATTGGCAGACGATTTTATCTAATCTCGGCCTTTTAATAGAATTAACATTACTAGCACCTACACTCAACGGCATTTTTGCTGTAACTGAAGTTAAAAATTATAAAATAAAATATTTCACATATTTATAAAAAAATTAAATGTTTATACTGCTTGCTAGGACATTCAGAAAAAAAAACTGAAGAAATATGAACGAGACCAGAAATGAGACACTCTTGTCTCGCCGTATGTGATCTCGGTATCGACTAAATAATTTTCAAAAAGGTCTCGTCTCGCTCTCGTCTCGGTTTTACGAGACGAGAAAAGTATTGTTCTCATGGGAAGCCCTAACTTTCTAAAAAGGTTAACGTTGTGGAACCCGATATAATTATGTCAGAATGCTCGTTTCCATTGGCTTTCATCTCATTGATGTCAACTTGGGGGAAATATGTCATGACCATCACGTTGTAAGCATGGCAAAAAAGGCTTCCCAGAAACTTTGAACACTGTTTCGCACCAGAAAGCTTTAACCAGCGCAGACTTTACAAGGCTCAAATTCGATCATCACTGAAATACTACTCTCACATCTGGTTCCTAGGCTGGTACGTCCCATCCATACGAAGTCCAACTTTGTTCTCCCCGTACCAGTCTATTTAAGAACTCCTTTATCTGGAGAACGTCATCATTCTGGAATGACCTTCCTGAAACCGTGTTTCGCAGGGAGTACAATCTTCAGTGATTCAAATCCAACGTGAATCGTCATTTCCGCGCTCGCCCCGCTCTTCAAGTGGCTTAAAGGATTTTCTATTGTGCGTGTGCTGTATCCATAAAAAAATCCCCTTTTATTTTTTCGTACATTCATTTTTCATTTATCTAGATTTTTAATTCGTTTCCGAACTAACATCGTGGCAGTGGAGATTTCAACCTCTTGTAACAACACTATTTTTAAGTTATTGGATATGTCTGTTAGAATCTTTAACAAGTCCTTGAATAATTCTTGAATATCCCTAAAAAGTACTTAAATTTGTTGAAAAAACTTTTAACAATTCTTAAAACTTGCTTCGACAATCCGTCGTATTTATCTTGAAAAAGCTTTATAATATTCCTAAAAAAGTATAAAAAAATACCTAAAAATCACTAAAAAATACCTACAAAAATAACCCAAAAAAAATATTTATCGTCCATAAAAAGCATTAGACAAATAATCCTTACAAAATCCTAAAAAACTCCTTAAAAAATTCTTAAAAATTTAAGAAATCCTTGAAAATTTGAACCTATTGAGATTTTTTAAAACATACCGGAAAAATTCGTGTTAAAAATCGTAAAGATGAGTAAAAAGACTGGAAGTTTTTGTACAGGATATTTGTTTTATATATCCATATAAGTAGATAGTCTATGTTGGTCCTACCGCAAGTATAGGGAATTCAATGTATTAGAGAGAGAGAACGTATCTATCTTCGTTACTATTGGTCCAAATTGAAATCTGAAAACAGAGTCGGCTCTGGTCTTTAGGTACTTTAGCTCCGTCTGGTCAAATAGCACACGTAGCTGACAAAGCTGAAGACTAGACCAGACGGAGCTGAAGTACCTGAAGACCAGAGCCGACGCCATTTTCAGATTTCAATTTGGACCAATAGTAATGGTGAAAGATACGTTCTCTCTCTAACACATTGAATTCCCTATACGGTATAACCAACATATACAGTGTGCCTTAAAACTAAGTTTCTACTCTTAAAATTAGCATAGATACTATTATCATTGAACTCAATTTGCGTTGTCAAGGAGTTAAATAGTCTCGAGATTCACGTCAATAAAACGCACTAATTTTCAACTTGATAATTGCAAAATATTGCCTGGTGCCTTGTTCCAATAGTGAGCAGTTAACGCCAAAAAACTATTTTTAACTGTGCCTAAAAATGCGAATAGACGAAAAGATTGGTTTTCTGCTTTTGCGACTGCAACTGGTAGGAAACTTGTATGTGACGATCATTTTTTGGTAATTATATTAATAATTTTATTTCATATGAGTACCTTTTACTTCTCTAGTATAATGGTCCCAACCAACTCAATGCATCCATAAAAAAAATTACACAAAAAATAAACACTATTTAAAAACGAAAAATCTATCAAATGGTATGTTGATATTGTCAAAATGTATTTCTTCTTTTTTTAAATAGTCTAACTGTCAGTAGATAGAACGTCCATTAACTTTAAAGATTCAGTAAGTAAAGGTAATGAAGATTAGAATAAAACTTCACAAATTCATATATTGTATAATTGTCACAATCTAAACGTTATTGTCATTAGTTACAGAACCGTTAAAGTTAACGAACGTTCTATCAACTAAATATAAACCGCTAGGGCTATTTGGTTTAGCAATACTCGACAGATAACTAAAAATTATACCTTGTCATGCCATCTACATGACTTTAAACAAACTAATATAGCTGACGTCACATGGAATTTTTGAAAATTTATTTCTTAGTAATCGTAGTGTGCCAAACTTAACGAAGCCTGTTTTTATGAATAATTTTAAGTAGATTCTCATATACTATAATTAAATTTACTGTAGCTGCCGCATTATACGTTCGCATTGTGCTAAATATTTATAACAGACTCAGTTATATTAAAATATATGACTAAAACTATTTTCTTTATTAATACAAGTTCTACAATATACGAAACGCAAATATATCCTTAATACCATGTTTTGGTGCTTTCTTTTATTTATTTTTACCCCGTGGCGTTAGCGTTAAACGGGATTATCAATTCACTACAAAACAGGGTTCCTTAATAGTATTTCAAATCTGACCATCTAAAGCACTACACAATGGGCTGTGTCACCCCAGAACTTTCCCGGCTCGGCTGTAAAGAATAGGATTATTTTAATTACAAAATACTAATCATTACATCTACAAAATTGATATTTAAATGTCGATAATGACATAAGCGGACGCATGCGTACATTATATATAACACTGCTACAATTAGGATATCCTAAAATCATGGGTGAAAACTATTGGGAATTATGGAAAAAGAGTGATGGAATTTTATGCTCTATAATTTGCACTAGAAAATGTTGCACTAAAGTGCATTGTTTGTCTTCAAAATAAAAAAAAATGAAGAAAAGCCAAAATGTGTATATTTTTTAACCTCTAGCGGTGAAACTATGGGGAATTCGAGAAAAGTTAAACGTAAAAGTTAAAAGAAATTTGGTGCTCTACAACTTTGCACTAGAAAAATACGGAAAAACTACATGTATAGTTTTTGCTTGCCCTCTACTACAAAAATTGTAGGAAATTTTATGCACTAAAAATTTGCACTAGAATATTTTGCACTAAAGTATATTGTTTGTCCTCAAAATTCAAATAAAGCCAAAAAATCTTACATGTTTATTCAATCAATGTCGGTCTTGAGGACCTTCTACTGTACCAATTTGAACCAAAAACTAATGGTCGTATTCGAGGTATACACCAACCCTTCATACCCAATTTCAGCTTGATTGGTCAAACGGTTCGGCAGTTATCGTGGAAGATTACACACAGACAGAACTTACTCTGAAAATGGTTTCAATCACCTTGGAATCTCAAAAATAGATATTTCCATCGATGCAAAGCCGGCGATGGTTAACTCGGCGACGATTAACTCGGCGAAAAGGATTGTGTGATATCCTTCTGAGATATTCGATCAAATTTTGCCTGTTATAATAATAAAATAATATATTATGCAATTATTTATTATAATACAATTATTTATTATACTACAATATAATATACAATCTATTAAAAAAACTAGTTCATATTGTAATTGTGTGATATCCCTCTGAGATATTCGTTCAAATTTTGCCTGTTATAATTGGCCATTTTATTTAAAATCCTCTCGTCGGCTTCCTCATAACATCTCCTTTTTGATGTGCCATTTCGCCCGGCAATTGCACGTTCATAGTCCGCATCGTACGAAGACTGAACCTTTTTTAAATTTTCTATGAATGTCCATAACGAAGTATGAGCAATGCCAAAACCAAAAGCCAGTTGCAACTTGCGTTGACATGCTTCTGCAGAATTATTTGTCCTATCTCGTCCATTCAATGTTCGAAAATAAAAGGACCAATCTGCTGATGGAAACGTTGCTGGCGCTCTGGTTCCATTATTCCTAAGTCGACCGATATAATTTCTGGTAAACCATTCTAAAATTGGTTCTAATATTTCTGGCAACTCATTTTCCAATTCGGCAATGCCATCAATCACATCCTCTTCTGGGACAAATGACAATGATGTTACCATTTTTGCTTGTAGTGAAAAGTCGGGATCAGGATTGTACATTCCTAGGAGATTGCAAGAAGATAAATGCTTTCGAAGATTTTTTACCAAGTGTTTACCAAGTGGAATAAGCATCCTCTAATTTCGGCTTCTGGGAAAACTTATGTTACGGCCTGGTGAATTGTCAATTCAAAGTCGACACTGATGCTTTCCGGATTTAATTGCGGCCAAAGAACTTTTATCATGTTAAACAATTTGAGATATATTTCTACCCTTTTATTGGGCAGCAAGCAGTATAGTACAAGAAAAAATGGACCCTTCTCTTCATGCATCTTTTCTTGCCAGAACAACAAATATTTGAGCAAAAAGTGGAGGACACAATAAGAATGCACCGTCAACAAATAATTCTTTCATGCTTGCACTCCATGTTGCATGGTATTCTCTACCAAATATCAGAATTCGATGTGGATCCACCTGATCTCTTCCGGAATCTGCCAGCAAAAAATTCTCAAATTGAGTAGGGCTGTAGTAATATTGCGAGTACACTGCTGGGATGATAATTTCAATAAGAGTTTCTGGATTGGCGGGTACTTTGGACATGGTTACTCTTACTCTTTGAATGTTTCTCCGCATAACACTGGAACTTGGAAGCATTCCTTTAACCGCAGCTGGGACATTCTCCAAAACTCGTCCTCGACCGGGAAAAGTAAAAGTATAAGATTAAGTAAACATTTCCTCATAGATCCCATAGTAAATGTAACACGCTCACTTTTGTGAATTTACTCCCACCCCAATATCTCGAAAACTACTAATCTGATCGAAGTATTTGATAGCTCAAAGATTTCGACAAATGGAGAAAATTTTGTTCCGTAAAATTTTTTTTTGAAAAATCCTTCTTCATACCGGAAACTGCGTCAGAGGATTTCAGAAACAGAGTTCCTCATTAGTATTTTAAATCTGACCATATGGTTAGTTAAAACACTTAAAAAAGTATGTTTTTAATAATTTCGCTACAGATCCCATAGTGAATTTAGTCCCACCAACAATGTCTCGAGAATGTTTGATAGCTCATTTAAAAAGTTTTTATAAATGAAGAGTATTTTATTCCGTAAAAAAATTTGAAAAATGGCCTTCATACCGGAAATTGCATTAGAAAATTTCAAAACATTATTAAAAATACAGTAACTTTCACATAAGAATAAATAGATATTTGAATTCGCCGGTTTTAATCAGTACTACAAAGTAGCCAAATGTACCGGATTTTTTCACTTTATCCGGTACTGGTAAATTAAATAAAACCCCGAAATTCAAAGTAGAGAAAAGCAAAAAATTTCTAAATTTTTGAGTAAAGCTCTATAAACAAGCACCTAGTTGAAGTTTTCCACATCAAAGGATTCGAAAAGAAATATTTACTAGACAACTGTTTTAAGGTTTATACGTTATTATTGTATCTTGAATCTAATTAATTTATTGAGAGCACAGCTAAAACAAAACAGAAACTAAATTCATAATATATAACTCTAACAAATTGGACTAATGTAATGAAAATTATTGACGTGGAAAAGTTATTTTTAGAAATTACCTGTAATATACAAACTCATCAGTAACATGGAAAGTGATTAACCGCCCATATTTTTTTAATCAAAATTTTACTATTAATTATGAAAATATTGAAACAATAAAGTAATATTTGTAATGGATTTTTAATTATTGAATTGGGTAAGTACGACTTTGTTTGTCAATAATCGTGCAAACGTGCATTGCCCATTTCGGAACAAAATTTTCAGGTTTAAAGGTGAAATCCTTTTAATGAGTTGTTTAAAATTCACATTTCGACACAAAGTAAAATAATTATCACAATTGTTTCAATATAAATAAACCAGTCACTGTTTGTATTTTTTACAGAAAAGAGTGCAACCAGTCACTATTTTTTAGTTACTTGAAAAAAAAAGACTATCTTCGTAAAATTATTAATATTTTATTGTCTCTCAACGTTGTGCCGATTTGGGTTATTTTGAATCCGATTACCTGTTCGATTTAGGAATCGTTCGTGCAAACACAGTTTAGTTGTATTGAACCTGATTAGAACCACCTGCAAAATACCATTTTTTGTAAAGAGACACCCGGTATATAATTTCTTTACTCGCTGACTTCGATGGAAACAAAGAAAGAGATAAAGCGAACAAAAAAATATGCATACTTCCGTCGGAAGCGAAATTACTATGCTATTCACTCAGTGTCTTTCCTACCGTTAAATAAAGGTATTTTAATTCAACAATAGAGCCTTACTTTAAAAATGACGCTGGTGTTTAGAATTCGGTATTGTGTTTGCGTTTAATAAATTAACTTTTGTTCTTGACCACGAATTCGGCAGATGTGTTTGTTATTACCGGATATGGAGGGTGATAAATTATATTAATACGAATATACAGAAAGTTCAACCACAATTAACTTGTTATCCGCACTTTTCGCTAACCATAAAACAAACTATAAATCTTATACCAGATAAACTTTAACAATATTTAAAAAATAGGGGGACTAGTTGTCATTTTCAGACCTAAAAATATGATTTATTTAGGTATGATAAATGTTTTATAAGATTGTCGTATTAAGTTTTATTTAAGTTTTCCAGTTTTCTTTTGTTTAACTTATAATAATTTGAAAAATAACTTTTTATAATCTTTACAAAAATGATTGGATTAGTAGAATAGTTTCATCAAACCCACAATAATTACATAATACTACAGTAACTAAACCTAAGACGTAGAGCTTCCAGGGTACAATGGTAGATCTCAAAGAAGGTGATAAATGTGGATAAAACTCATTCCAATCTTATAAATCACCAGGGTCGGATAGCCTTTATCCTATTATGGTACAGGAAAGAATAGAGGAAGGCCATTCTTGCATATTCCCAAGCAAGGAGAGCAACCACAGTCGTCTTCATCCAAAAACCTAGAAGACTGGACAGGATTGGGCAAAGGCACTAAGGCCACTAAGCCTTGTGTCATTTATGATTAAGACACAAGAAAAACTGTTGCACAGACATATCAGGAATACAGTGTTGACAAAGCAACCTCTACACAAGGACCTATATGCATACACATCAGGAAAATCTACAGAAACAGCATTACACCAACTCGTAGAGAAAGTGGAAACTGCACTTTGGAATAAAGAGTCCTTGCTGGACGCATTCCTGGATATCTAGGGAGTATTTAACAGCATATCTCTAAACTAAATCTCAAGTGCATCGAGAAGAAAAGACATCGATGAGATATGCTGCAAGTGGTTAAACTACATGCTAAGAGAAATAATAATCTACTCTTCACAAGTGGGAGAAACGTTAGCAGCCAAGGTCACACGGTGTTGTTCGCAAGAGGTGTATTATCTCCACTGCTTTGAAACCTGGTGGTGGAGAACCTGCTAATCATTCTAGAAAGGAATGAACAAAAAATAATTGGGAACGCAGATGACAAAGTCATCATAGTCTAGGGAAAATTCAACGACACAGTTAGGGAAAGAATGCAAGCTGCCCTAAATCTGGCCAATAAATGCATAGGTAAAGAGGGCTGAAATATTAGTTACTCCAAATCAACCAAGTACCTTTTACCCAAATAAAGAAGTTAGAAGGGACTAGGCCCACTAATCCACCAAGGGTTTCACATCCAGCTGTCGGGGGAGGTCAAATATCTCGGGGTTATTTTAGAATCAAAACTTACCTGGAACCAACAACTGGCAAAGGCGACCCTAATGGCAAGAAGTAGGGCACATGATAAATATGTGTATACAATATAAAACACTATGATGAAACCCATGATCACCTACCCATCTTTGGTATGGTGGACAAGGATACTCCAAAAAACAGCCGCGGCTGAGTTGAGCAAGATACAAAGACTTGCCTATCTCAGCATAGTGGGGGTTATGAAAACAACACCAACATCAACCATGGAAGCTCTACTCAACCTTATTCCGATTGACATAACAATCATGGGGGAGGCAATAATCACACGTTCAAGGCTACAAAACACGAGCTAGAGATCGGATTATAACAAGATAAAGGAAATAGTGGGAGGTAACATTCTTGAAATGTAACCAACGGATCATACAACTCTTATGTACTTTTTCAACACTAACTTTGAGGGGAACATGCAAGACCGAAAGAAATGGACAGATAACAGTATCAAGGGCAAACCTGGAGAGATGATCTGGTATACAGATGGATCCAAGGAATTGGTGCTGGAATATATAGTGAGGGGAGAAACTCCGAACTGAGCATCTCACTGGAAATAAATATTTACGTATGTCAAACGGAATTGTACGCAATCATGAAATGTGCGAAAGAAAATAATACGAGAGAAGTGCGCAATGCACGGATTAAAATATGTACAGATGGCCAGGCATCACTAAAGGCTCTTATGAACCCAAAAGGGACATCAAGACTGGTATGGGAATGTCGATAAGAACTCAGTGTTCTATTAGAACACCACAAAATAACTTTGACTTTGAACCCGCACTCGGAATCACAAAATCTGCCATCCGAGGATGCATATGGAACTGAGTCACTGGAAAATATTCATTAAAGAACCGTCAAACCACAAAACTGAAGGACTACTCAAAATGAGTAGGATCCAAGTTAGAACTATAACGGGCCTCCTCACCCATCACTGGGCACAGTCCAATGAGAGGAAACCTGCATACAATGCGGAAATGGGACAGAAACGGCCAAACATATATTGTCAGAATACGAGGCTTAAGACCGCAAAAGACAAGCTATATTCGGACAGCCTATGGGTTAACCCCCGAAGAATACAATATCGAACAGGCTCCTGCAGGGGCTTAGAGTTACAGAGTGGGTTCTGTAAAATAAAAAAAGGAATAGTATTCGGAGAAAAAAAACAAGACATAACTATGTAATACATTGTAATGTTACTTACACAATCTCAATTTTGGGATTTTTATTTGATTATTTTCAAATTATTATTAAAAATATAATTTGATAGTGCTGAAATAGTTATTTGTATGCCTAGGCCGCGAAATACCTTTTTGGCGGACCGAAAGAAAGATTATCGCCGAGGCCGCTTGCGGCCGTGGTATAAACACTATTTTTGTGAAATCGTTAAAATTATGAAATTAGATCATTGCCAATAAATATATTATTGCTTTAAAATCGACAGCAGTTCAATTTCATTAACAAAATCACAGCTGCAATGGAAATGACAGTATTTGAATATACAAAATAATTTGACAGTTCGTGACAAAACGCAAATATGTCTGACATTGATAGTTATATTTCAGTATCTTGTTGCTTCAACTTCTAGAGTAAATACAAGTAATAATACAAACTGTACAATTACAATTAATATTTATCTTGAATAATATAAGTATGTATTTATTAATTTAAAAATTAATACTATGTTTAATAAAAAATAATAACATTGTTAGTTTCTTAATGTATAAATGTGAAATTTGCTAAAAATTTTTTTTAATTCTAGGCGCTTGTAGAAAAAATATTGTTCCTAACACTTGCGTAAAGTATCTTTTCCCCACTTAATTGCATGCCCGAACTCCGCTTCGCGTCGTTCAGGCAACTGCAATTGCGTGCGGAAAAGTATAACTTTCCGCACTTGTTAGGAAAATAACTATATCAATCTTCAATATTATTTGACAACCCTCTTGTCAAAAAACCAAACAAAACTCTTCTCCTATATTTTTTTTTGTTTCCCTAGTGATATTATTTCCCTGGAAATCATTACACAGGGTGTTTTTTTATTACAATATATACCGGCATTAAAAAGAATTAGGAATAACAGTAAATAAAAGTTAAAACGTCGAAATAATTAATAACGATAGCAGGGGATTTTGGTGAAAATATAATATAATGTAATAAAAACTTACCCTATATAACGAGGGGAAGAAAGAAAATTTTTAATTTGCAGAACAGACGATATATAAGTCAATTATTTTGACTGAAGAGGCAAAGAGAGAGAATTGTTAACATGGGAAAGACATTTTATAGTAATACTTAAAAGAGAGGGAGATCTAGAGAAGGGATATGAAACAAGCTAAAATCAGATAGACCGAGCAAAGGAATAATAAAAATACAAGGTGGCATAAAAACACGTAACATGGTAGGTACTCATTTAAAATGTAAATAAATTGTAAAATATTTGGATGTGTTTGGTAAAAACATTTATTAAACACCGAATAAAATGATTCGCAGTAGTTTGTAGATGTTTGCGAAGTGGCCGACTTACATGCCTAAATTTTAGGAGGAAAACGGGCTTTATTTTAGGAAATTCCATTAAAAGCTTTAAAGAAATAACCCTTAATCAAATTAAAATTAAACATTGTGACCGACGTAATCATCCCATAGGATTAAATTACTCTTTGACCGTACCGGATTAAAACAGGTACTACTGGTACAATCGTACTCTGCCCAGTCATACAAATAATTCGAAGTGACTTCTGTATTGTTGCCAATTCATAATTTATAATGTCGTTAAAGGCTTTTTAACTGCATCATTTTTCTTTATAAAAATTTTACATTCAAGCGACCAGGCATTTCTCGATCCATGTTTTTTCTTAGCCATTCTCAATACGTTATATCTGTGCGGGGTAAGTTCCTCATTTATAAACATGTCTCAGTAGTTTCCTCCCATTAAGTATTTATTTTATTTTTAAATAGGAAGTAAGATCAACAAGAGTATTACGGGGATTGCCGTTTTTGATACATTCTTCCAAAGCGGTATAGATTATTTATATCCGAAGAGTTACATTTGACTTTTAAGTTAACATTGATCAAGTTTAAGACATCATCTAGCAGTTCTTCAGACTTTTTGTAGTCCAGTAAGTCATGCTTAACTATTGAAATTCATCTAATTGAGAGTTAATCATCACAATATTTTTCTGATTTTGTAGAGCAAAATTTTTGGTTTTTTTAAGGCTATCGGATAGTTTCATTGACAGATTAACTTTTTTTTTACTTTCTGTTAGGATAGGGATAGATCAAGAGTCCAATTAGTTCATATAGCTGAAGACCAACCACTTGAAACACTGTTTCGCACCAAAAATCTTTCCTTACTCAAATTCGACCATCCCTGTACTCACATATGGATCTCTGCTTCTAAGCATTCTAACCAGAAGAGCGCGATTCACCTTATTGAAGACCCAGATCTGACTAGGAATATTGAAGGTTTTGAAACATCGAAGAAAGTTGGACGATCTGACTCTTTTTTACAGATACTTTCATACAAGGTGTTCGCGCGACATTGCTTGCTTGATTCCTCCTAGAACTTCTCATCCATACGAAGTCCAACTTTGTATTCCTCGTACTAGACTATTTAAGAACTCCTTTATCTGGAGAACGTCATTTTCTTGTAAGCTCTGCTCTTCAAGCGGTTTAAAGGATTTCCTATTGTGCGTGTGCTGTACTCATACAAAAAATTAAAATAAAAATGCAGTTATTGGTTACTATCAGGAAATACTGCTATTTCTTTAAGACTAATGTTGCACAGGGCACATCAATAACTTTTGCAGTAATAATCTTCCTTCTCTGCTATATACATTATAGGTCCTATAACGCTACCTTGTGGTACACTCGCATAGATTTCTTTGATATTTGATTATTTATTATATATTCCGGATTCCAGATAAGACTATAATCTTGAGTGGAAAGGTAAACAGAATACATAAATTAAAATTGTTTTCAAATTGAAAAAAAAAATTTTTTGATATAGTAAGATTGAACTTATTATTTATAATAGTAAGAGCTGCTACTAAATTTTTGTTTACATTTTTCGACAGTGAAATGCTTTCTAAATAACGAAGCACTGCATCGTTAGATTTAAAAAACCGGCACATATTATAGGTGATTAACTGCACTGTAAATTTAGTATTACAATATTATTTATGTAATATTTTAAAACCGTAGAAAAATTTATTCTAGTATGTGTGCTAATTATTTAATTTGATAAAGTGTTGCCAATCTTTTTATGAAAGAAACCCGCCATTTAGATTCGATGAATTTATATTTGTTCTTTTCCAAAGGCGAAAAAAAATTAAATTCTGTGACTCATGAATATATCTTTTTACCTAAAACTAATAACACCGTTTTAATGGTTTTACCCAGTCTCGTTCCCCTCAAAAACGAAACGAAATCCGCCACACACGGTGATAGGTCATTTTATTCCGAATAAAATTGGGATTCAAAATCAAAATCTGTTACGTGTCGGCTGACCCACCTACAGATAATGATTCCGAAAAATAAATAAATATCTTTCACAGACTGGACTAGCCGTTGTTGTGACTTCTTTGTCGGTACACCTCAATTTTTCAAAGCGAAGGTATCCCCGACTTAACAACGGTTATTTATTGGTCGCCACACTAAGAAAAATTCGAAAAATGTCATTATTCGGTAGGTGGTTTGTTAACTTCATTTCTATTTTGCTATAAGCTGGGTGACAGCTGAAATGATAAGGATATTTTACAGAATAAAACTTTATAAGGTGTTTAAGTTAAAATATATGGGATAGTTAGCTTAGCTCCTTGTTATTAGGTACACGTGTCGATTTATAAAAATATGGTCTTTTGGATATACTACGGTAAAATCTTTAATTTCATTTAGATAATCTTTTCCTGAAGATGCTAAGTTAGTTGGCTTATGCCGGTTTCCACAGACTTTCACGTAAGGAAAGAATAGGTAGGGCTTACCTAATTTGGGGATACCTTAAAAGTGTAGAATGGTTTCCACCAATCAAAATTATGAATTTCCTAACTAAGTGGAGAAAGACACTGGCAACATCGCAAAAATGTGGGGATTTTTTATTTTTGTCAAGGTAAGTTGCGCACATTGTTTCGTAGTGTTGTGAATCACAACTTGTGTTATTTTGTTGACCGTTTACCTGTTTGCAATTATAGTTATAAACAATAAAATAATAACAATGAAACAAGGAAACCAGCAAGAGGATCTCTCGAAAGATCCGACTGTATCCAAAAAAAGAGCTCCGAATTACACTAATAATGAAAGAGAGCTGTTGCTTAATATTATGGAAAACCAAAAAGATGTTATAGAAAATAAAAAAACCGATGGTGTTTCAGTTAAAGAAAAAAAAGAAACCTGGCAAAAAATATGTCAACAATTTAATACTTCATCTCCCAATCTTTATTATAGGCCTGTAGAGTCCCTAAAAAAATTTTACGAAAAAATGAAAGAAGATTTACGAAAAAAAACAGCGGAAATAAAAACAGAACTATATAAAACTGGTGGAGGCAGAGGCCTTGGGCCACATAATAACCAGCAAGATGACCTCTTACTGTCAATAATTAATAAAAAGTCCGTTTTAGGATTGGGAAGTAAATTCGATTCAAATAACGAGAGAATGATAATTGGAAGTGAATCAAATGATACACAGGTAGTCATTTCTTATTTATTATTAGATTTTTTATTCTTTGCTATAACTGTATGTACATACACTGAGTATTAAAATTTATTAATTATAAATTAAACTTAAAAATATATTATATTTATTTTAGGATAGTGTGAAAACCTTTGCCGCTACAACATCTGATGTTGAGGTACTGAATGAAGATGCCACTGAAGAGGTAATATTATTGAGTAGTAGGTATATTATTGAAAATTGTGTATTGTGCCTGTTTATAGGATCCATTAATCCAACAAGGAGAATCAGAGAGATCATTGGATATACCTACATGCAGTTATAGTAATAACAATATTGAAATTGTTTATGAGAAATCTCAAAAGCCTAGTGAATGTTTACCATCACACATTTGGAAAAAAGGGGTACATTTACAAAGGCCGATTAGCAATGTTTTAAAGGAAAATGTTAATAAGGTATTTTTATGAATTTAATTGTTAGTTTTTATATGAAATACTTGTGTTTTATCATATTAAAGTATTTTTACTTTCTACCAATTCTCAGTATTTGATTGAATTTCTTAATTTTCATTAATAAACCTTTATTATTATAACCTAAAACAATAATACCTAAAAACTCGTTTCTTTTTATTTTTAGACTGTGCAAGTATCAAAGAAAAAATTTGTACCATCACGTAGAAGACCCAATACAGTAGTAACACTAACATCTTCCAAATTGGGAGAAAAATATGAAATGTTGGTGGACAAAAAAATTGAATTGGCTGAATGTCTAAAACAAGAGCACAAGTTAAGAATGCAAGCGTTGGAGTTGGATATTTTACTAAAAAAAAAACAACTTGCCTCTTTAGCTACTAAAGACTCTGATGAGTTATTACTAGAGTCGCCAATGTTGTGCTAAAAATTAATATTAGGGCCACTGGTATTTTGTTGGTTGTGAAGTTTAAGTCACCCTGTGATGTTCCAAGAATTTGTTTGTTTCTAAAAATTTAGTTTAAGAGTTATGCTATATTATATGCAATATGTTTATTTTCTTTTAAGAGTTTCTATATATGTTTGTATGTTCTTCAAAATTGCAGTTGATAAAGTACAAATATGAAAAAAATTGTTTTTATTTATAAATTAGCAAAATAATTAATTACATCATTTCTAAAAATTTGTCCTTCTGGTGCCTGCGGCAGTTGAATATCAGGAATATTTCCCATTTCGATTAAATAATGTAAATTTCTTATATTGCCTTCGGCTGGAGGTTCACCTTCCTTCATTTCTATGGCTACATTATGAAGTACTGCTGTAGCAGGAATTACAGCTAAAGTAGTATCAATTTTGAGTCTACAGCCATACGCCAATATTGGAAATCTCCTTTTCCAAACCCCTATCAATCTTTCAATTGTATTTCTTGTCCTTATTTGAGCTTCATTATATAGTTGTTGTGGTCGAGTTTGTGGATCAGTTACCGGCGTAAGCAAATAGTTCTTTAATGCATATCCACTGTCTCCTAAAAATATTATATTACACATTAATTTAGGCCTTAATTTGAAGAATGAAAATTAAGCAATTTTGACTTACCCAGCAGAGCGAAATTTGGAAATTCATTAGCTTCAAACCTAGCGCGTATTCTACTATTTATAAATATTGTTTGATCATGACTAGATCCTGGCCAATTTGCTACTACGTCTCTAATTTTAAGTTCTGCATCTCCAATAACCTGAGTGTTAATGGAGAAATACCCTTTCCTATTTCTAAACAGTTCTGCGTCATTACCTCCTAATTAGATTAAATAAGCAAATGAGTATTGAATGAAAGAATTTGCAATTTATAATTTTGTTCATGTTATCAATCCCTACCTGGTGATTGGATGCGGATATGAGTCCCATCAATGCATCCTAGAATTCTTGGAAAAGAAGCAATTTGAAAAAACATGTTGCTGGTAACAACTGCAGCCTCTAACCTAGGCATTTCTACATAGAGGGGCCTCAAACTAGCTATTGCTTCAGTTACTTTTTTCACAGTTCGTGAGGCACTACTCACAGATATCCCCATAAAATCAGCACATGAACTTAAATGCCCACCAGTGGCATAACATCTTAGACAAGTCAATAGCTGATTTACAGGTGATATAGAGTTGTTTCTAAAAATGATACAAAAAGGGATTATCTACATTCTACAATTAGATAATAAGGATAAAAACACTCATTGACTCACCTGTCATCTGGATATTCTAACTGATCCTCTATTTGTTCCAAAACACGTACAACCGTTGGCTTAGTTAATCTGAACCGACGAAAAAACGTTAAATTATCCATATCATCAAAGTGATTATTTCTATCATATATTCTTCTAGGAAATCCATTTTGAACTAAATCAAGTATTTCAAAGTCGTCGTCAAACATTTCCATTATTATATTTAAGCGAAAAAACGGTATGGGTACAAAAATTATACACAAAATACACAAAAATGATGAAAATATTGAAAAAATGAGGTTAGAATTCACCATTCCCTTACTAGGTGACTGTTTAGGTGGAGAAATTTGGACCCCTAAATATAGGGCTGCCTTAGACCGGTTTAGGTGAAGATTTTACTTGGTGGAAATGAAATCGACCCCTAACCTAAAGATATTCTCTCCCTAGCGTTAAGTAAGCCCTAAAAATGTTGGTGGAATCGGGCATTAATATCGGACATTATGAACGATGTCAAAGTTTGAAAGTTTAAATTGAAGATTTGACTAAGATCCAAAAATATCCCATTTTAACTAGGTAAATACCTAGCAGTAATTATAGAATATTTAATAACCCGAAATGTAGGAAGTTGTCTGAGTTAATGATTTAATTTATATTTCTTTTTTTTAAGAACTCACTTAATTTAATTTTTAAAATCTTACTTAAAAGAACATTGTAAAATAAACTACAATTCATTTCTGACTCTATTTTTTATTAATAATTTTAATTTTTCACAAACTCCCTAGGAGTTAAGTATTGGAATCTATTATTCTGTATGTGTGTGTATGTGTACATCAAGATATTTAAAATCTCACTTCAGATTCTTGTTTAGGTACGAAAAAGTATATCAATAAAGTGTTTTTAGTTTTGTTGTGGAACGAACCGTTGCCGATAAAATGGGGACCAAAGTTAAAAAAATTGAAAAATCATATCTTTTAAAGGGTAATAGATATTGAGATGGGACCACAACTAATAAGCATTTCTATTCATTATTATAAAAAAAAATACACTAAAAACAGACAGACATACAGGTTCCAAAACAGGAGTTTCTGCGGTACATTTTAGAGCATTCCCAGATCTTTTTTATTACAATTTATTTGTTTTTTAATAGTACATTCAGAAGTGTAGTAGATTGTGTGGTTCAGATTGAAACATAATATTTTTTTCACGAGAACTTTTTTTTTGTCAAAATAAACCTGACATGTATCAATAAGAATTTTGTTGCAAGGCAATTTAAGAAAAAAACTGCCTCTGAAAAAATTACGAGTACGGAGAATGAGTAATTTTTTCTGGCAGTTTTTTGAGTAGAATTACCTAATGGCAACAAAATTCGAATTACAAATGTCAAGTTTACTTAAAAACACAATTATTAAAAATAGGTTGAGTCGGAAAATGAAAACTTTTCTGACAAGTTTGAGAAAAATTGACATAACGTAATCAAAAATTTGTTTACAATGCTGGTTGTCATGCTTTCAAAAGTTAAGTTCCGTTATTGTCGCTGGAAAAGTTAGGGCAAACTTTTTTCGCTGTCATAATGACAAAATAACGCGGCTTATGGGATTTTTTATACATGAATTAAATTGTCTCTGAAATAATTTGGGTTAACAGCAAAAGAGTACCGAAAGAGAATCATGCATTAAGCATGAATTGGAGCCTTAGAAAAAAGAGATCATCTAGCCGAATTGCTGCCCTAGTATTTTGCCGCCCGTGGCTTTTGCCTACATTCACCACATAGTTGGCGCGCTCCTGGTTGCACTGATCGTGTATAGCTTGAGCTAGAGGATGTTTGGTGTATATATTCATAATTGAGTGGGTGGACGAGAGCGAATCAGAGCATATTGCCACTGTCTTATATGCTGGGATTATAGATTTGAGGGTTTGAACATCTCTCCTGTAAAGATATTGGAAAAAAACTGATAACAGTTTAGAGGAAACCGTTGATTCTATAGTAACGACAGCACAACCTACACCATTTTCACTTTTAGAAACATCAGTGCATCTCATATTTGAGGTGTTTATTTAGGGATATGTTAGTTGCAAGTAACTTTTTATTCCAAGGATTGTCAACAAACTAAGGTGTAAGGGCTGTTTCATGGATATTGTATTAGAAGAGGTGGTAAAATCTGAGATAAAATATGTGTTCTACTGGGAGACTAAATATTTTGGACAGAAATAGACTATGTTCTAGAATAACCTGGATTGGAAAAGTTAGCAGACATTCTGAAGAAGTACGATAGTAAAAGCTATTCAAGCCTTAACGAAAATGGATGTTGTTGGATTTGCAGTATAGGCTTTCGAATAGGCTAGATCTCAAGGCGCCTAAGCAAATTCTTAAAGAAGCATTGTGGACGGAGTTGAGCATTTTTAGCGTGGAATTGGAGGCGGACATGTAGATAAAACAGCCATCCTATAGAGCCTATTAAAGATCTGTAAACTTTCAGAAGTGTTTCTTCTTGAGCTCCCTATTGTTTATGTGTTAGCGTGTTTAATTTTTTTTTCTGCTAAGACAGTTTCCTTTCGCATATCTAATCTGCTGTTTCCAAGCAAGATTTGTTGTCAAATATGAGTCTCAAAATTTTATGATGTGACTGCAGATAATATTTCACTATTGAGACTTGAGACAAATATTAAGAGTGATTATATTAGACGTTCTTCTGCTAAATTTAATTATATTACATTTTGCAGCAGATAAGTAAAAGGCAGTGTTAGCGGACCAGTGACAGAGATGACTGACTGCATCACAATAAATGGGATCATCTGCATAGAGAGAAAACTTTACTGGAAGCCTTATGTTAGAACAAATATCATTTATAGCAAGAATAAAAAGGTTGTGATTAGTACAGAGCCTTGAAGAACATCATTATCTTGTGAGAAGGGGAAGACAATTTTCCGTTAGCCGTTACTCTAAAGGTGCGATTAGTTAGAAAGTTTTCAATAGTTTGTCTAAAATGACGGGTTTAAGTACTGTATCAAATGCGCTCTCAATATCAAATATTGCTGCTATGACGTGTTGGTTTTTGTGGAAAGCATTCAGAATATCAGATTGCAAGACTACAAGATTGTCCATGATGCTTCGTCGCGGTCTATATCAGGATTGAGTTGATGATAGAGCATTGTGTTTTTTCAAAAAGCAGACAATTCGTTTATTGATCATTGTATCCACAAGCTTCTACATTGTGATTGTTATGTGGCCGGTAAGAATTAAGATTACTGAGACTTGCTTTTTAATCGGCAATATGGTGGATGTGCGCCATAGCTGTGGAAATCAATTTGATCCAGATTTTGTTGTAAAGATCTAATAGCTTGGAAAAGAGGAATATGTAGATAGATTTTTGAGGAAATGAAAAGGAACCAGGTCCAGCAGCTGAATTTTTGTAAGTAAAAAGGGCAGATGATAATTCTTGCATGGAGAATTGTTAATTTAGGAAATTGAGGTCCTCAAAATTTGAATCATTAAGATTTAAGGGTATATTTCCTCGCATCACGGGTTTGTTTTTGGATTTTTTATGGAAGTTTACAATTTCTTTATCCCTGGCGATCAAATTTCCTTCGTGAGTTACTGCTGGAATCTTTGTATATGTTCTGTTCCCTTGAATTTGTCGAATTTTAGCCCACATTTGATTAGGAAGAGTATCACAAGTTATAGCTGAGACGAATTTATTCCACAAATTCTTTTTTGCTCTGTTTTATTATACGCTTGGATTTGGTTCTAAGTTTTTTTAATTCAATAAAATTGATTTCGTTTTAAACTCGAAGGTATTTAGTCAAAGCGGTTTTGCATTCTCGAACTGCATTTTCACAACCATAATCCACCAGGGGACAGCTTTAAGGGAGTGATTGATATCTATTTTTCCAAAAAATATTTCTATAGCTTGGATTATGGAATAGGGTATTAGACTAAAATTGAAAATTTATCTTATAGTATGTGCACATATGTACGCTTATTTAGCACCTGACTACTCTACAAATGAGAAATGAAACTGTGAAGACGGGTTCCCATTAGGCCAAAAATTTGCAGCTGATTTTTAATCTGTAAGGTTTCCCTTGCTAACGAGATAATCTGCCATTTTCGGGGAATTCTAAGAGGTCAGTAAGTGGTGTTGGGAGTACTTTTAACAAAAAGAAATGGAAAGAAAAAGTTCATTGAATTTTTTTGAACAAAATACCAATTATGCAAGAAGAAGAAGAATATCGTTTATTGACCACTTTATATACATTGGTACATAAAATAAAAGAGAAAAAGAAAAATATATAAAAAGATCATATTAAAATACATTTTTTCAATAGACAGCTAGATAGAATATTTATATAAAGAACAATTTTACAAAATACAGATAGATAACAACTAGATAAAATACAATAAAGTTTTATTTTAATTCTGCAAAGAATTCGTCGATGTTATAAAAACAATATTTTAAAAAAAATTGCTTTGCAAAAAGTTTGAATTGAAGTTTTGTCATTGAATCTATTTGAACATGGACAAAAAAATTTTCGTAGAGAATTGTACAATGAGACATCAAGTGAATTTTTTTTAGTTGTTTTGATCCTAGATTGATTTATAATCAAATCATTACAATTTCTTGTGTTATACTTATGTATATCAAGGTGCTTTTTAATTGTATTTTTGTTATTTTGAGTCTCAAAGAGTGTCTCTAATATATACATGCAAGGAAGTGGCAATATTTCCAATTTCTGAAAAAGTCTCTTATTGTAAGGAGCATTGGCATTTAGTCGCACTGATGCCTTTTATAAAATAAACACCTTGTGAGCATTGGTGGAATTACCCCACAATAATACCCAATAGTTAATATTACTATGAATTAATGCATCGTAAGCAGATCTTAGTAGGTACTCAGGCAGGCATGATTTTAATTGTCGGATGACAAATATTTGAGTCGCTAATTTTGAACATAAAGCATCCACATGGGGAGTCAATTTCAAAGAAGTGTTCAAATATATTCCTAGCAATTTAACCGGTTCTGATTTTGATATCCATGTATCCGAACTGAACAACAAATTGCTTGTTTTGTTTTTATTTAACTTCAATCTGTTTGCTGAAAACCAGTCAGCTACCATAGCGGGTTCCTTTGATGCAGTAGCATCTGATAATATTGTGGTATCGTCCGCAAGCAAGATGCAAAAATTATCAATAGCCCCTGGAAGGTCATTTACAAATAAAATGAATAAAATTGACCCCAAGATCGAACCCTGAGGTACACCATTCGATATGTGACGAAGGCTTGAATGTCCATTTCCATAAACCACTTATTGGAGTCTATTATGTAAATAGGAAGCGAAAAGATTGAGCTCTTTTCCCCTTATGCCATAAAATTCTAATTTATATAGAAGGAGATCTGTGGGTCCACAGTCAAAAGCCTTTGTCAAATCATGCATGGTCGCAGTTGTACTTTGTCCATCATTAAGACGCTTGACTACTTCCTCTAGAAGACAAAGGAGAGCACATATGATAGATTTATTCTTCCGATAGCCGAATTGGAACTCTGTTAGAAGAGACTTTGATTCTAAATATGCAACATTTTTTTCCTTTATAATACATTCAAAAATCTTATTTATGGTCGGTAAAATTGCTATTGGTCTAAAATTATCCGGCGAGTCCAAATTACCTTTTTTGTGCAATGGTAAAATTTTTGTAATTTTAAAGGAGTCAGGCCAACATCCTTCTTCGACACATTTATTAAATAATAATGCTGGTGGTATTACCAAGAAGTCTGCAGACTCTTTTATCATTTCGCTATTTATGTTATAAAAGTCCAGAGAAGAAGACTTACTGAATTTCATTATAGCTTCTCGGACATCACTCTCTAAAATGGACCTTATAAAAAATGAAAATGATGGTTTTTTCAATTTTGTTAAGAAGTAGCATGAGTCGTGTTTTGATTTCCCTGTTGATTCTAAAATTGTATCGGAAATAGATACAAAAAACTCATTAAATTTTTCTGGGGTAATTGATGAACCACTTAATTTTTTATTTTTGGTTTTTCTTTCCGAATTTATTATTTTCTAGTATGATTTGGATTTATTGTCTGAGATACAAATTATGTCGATATATGCATTCTTTTTTTGCTCTCTGATAGCTTTTTTGTAATTTTATATCTTCCAATCTGCTTCAGAATTCGTTTCCGTGAATATACATTTCGAATTATTTACTTCATCTCTTATATTGCGTAACTCATCATTGAACCATTTTATGTCGTGTTTATGGGTTTTTTGATATTTTTCTGGAAAGCATTAATCAGCATTATTTTTTAGAGTATCGAATATAATCTTTGCTATCTCCATCGAGTTATTAACATTTAAAGTTAAATAATCCCAATTTATTTTAGATATATTGTTAACAAATTTTGATAATCCCTTTTTGTTTATTCTACGTTTAAAGGTACCTAGGTTTTTTCCATATTACTTGGCATTTCCAACAAAAATATACTGTCCGTTATGATCTTAAATTGCTGGATCTATCGTTCCTACTCTGATAAAATTAGGATCAAGATTAGTGACAATATTATCCAGACAAGATTTACTGTTTAGAACTATTCTAGTTGGTTCTTTTATAGTATAGAATAATCCAATTGTTGAAAACATATTACAAATTTCTCTTGATTTATGGGCGTTTTCTGAGGATTCAAGATTAAAATCAAGATTAAAGTCACCTAATAATACAATGTTATTATATTTCCTATGTAAATACTCAAGAAGTTTGATCAAAGAATCTTTGAAAATACTGAAATTATCTCTACTAGATGACCGATACAAGGCAACTAAAATGGTATTGCTATTTACCTCTGCTCCACAGAATTCGGCATCATATACAAGAGAAAAATTGGATAAATCGATCTGCTTACATTTAACGGTATGTTTTGCCTTTTTTTCCACACCACCATGCTGGCCTTTAGAGCGGCTAAAGTCTGTTACTAAAGTATAATTAACTAAATTTATTACATCTAGATACGCTTTTTCCAGCCAATGTTCGGAAAAACAAACAAAATCAAATACATTATCATTAAAAAATATAGATAGTTTGCAATTTATTAGCTAAACTCTGAACATTGATGTGAAAGATAGACACAATATGCAGAGTCTGGTAATTTTCCCTATTTTGTGAACTCTTCGGCATGTGTATTGACAAATCTTCTTGACTGAAAAAACTGATTCACTACCACACGGTTTGGCCATAACTCAGGTTTCAGAAGTTTGTCTATTAACGTGCGTTTAATTTATTAACTTGTATGTCTAGAATTATTTCCTGTAGATATTTGGTTAACTCGACATCTGATGTATCTGGATCCCATTCGGTAGTGTGAAGATGTTTCACAGCCACCGAGCCTGATGCTTTCAAGTTATAACTGGTCTCCAGATTCCTGATCCCGATCAATAAGATTCTGGATGGTTTACTGGCTGTTTTAGATGGTTGACTAGCTCGCTGATTACCATTTTTACTGTGTGATGAAGTAGCGTTCTCTAACTGAATAACATCAAGAAGAAGAGGTAATAATTTAGGTTGTCCTATTTAACTGGTTTCGTTGAAATCGTGTATGAATAACTATTAGAAAGCCAAAATTTGCTGTGTAGGACAGATACAGATGATCGATTTTCTCCAATGATTGTATTGAAGATGGTAACTATAATAATTACTGTTATATTTCTCCAGGTCCATTATAAACAGTTATTTCACTTCTGGGATATAACTCGAAATCACATCACTCATTAGAATAGATTTTCCGCCTAGTGGGAACCCATTTTAACAATGAAATTGAAAATGTGTAGCGAATACTTAAATTTCCGTTTATTAAATCAACCACATTAAAAATGTTATTTTTTATATATGCTATAATGTTATTTGTGAATACTGTCTAATATCCTATTATTAAAGCTGGCCAAAGCATCGTCGATGTTGTAAGAAAATTGGAGATGAGACAGTCGGTGGTCAAAATGAGTTCTAAAACCATTCTAGTCAGCTTTAGATGTTCTTACCTTCAAAAAGCGATTCTAAAGTGTTCGAAGGAAGTGAGGTGATTGATTTAGGGTCAGAAAAGCTTATATCAATGGAGGAAAAGGAACCGAAGGATATATTAAAATGCGTAGGGGATTCAGTATTTAATAAACACAAAGAAGAGTTATTTAAAACATTTTCTATAGTTGTACCTCTTCCAAAAGTTTTCTCAGAAACCCACATCATGTTATGGGCCACCACGGCACATATT
Source organism: Neocrepidodera transversa (assembly GCA_963243735.1). Lineage (NCBI taxonomy): Eukaryota > Metazoa > Arthropoda > Insecta > Coleoptera > Chrysomelidae > Neocrepidodera > Neocrepidodera transversa. The sequence continues at coordinate 28,894,880 of OY725341.1, forward strand.
TTTCCTACGAGCAAGTGAGAAATGTGTTTTTGCAACAGTTAATCTGAATTAAAACAAAGAATTTATTTGCTATACATTTTATGTTATCCATCACAAAATTTAAATAGTACCCGTTTTTTCTTTAGGATTAACGTATATAAATTAATATTTAGTATATTTAGGTCTCATTGTGGTAATTCAAACTCAACCAAAAATTTTAAATCATTAAATGAAAATAAATCATCGATATTTAAATTTTGTGAAAAAGTACCACTTTATTTTAGTTTTTGTAACATTCTGTCCAGAGCCGGCACTGTACGAAGAATATACGTATTATTAAAATGTAATCTTTTCTGAAGATAATTACACATCTATTAGAAGTTATAAAGCAGAAAGTCGCAAATTTTAATCCTCGCAATAAATGAAACATCAAAAGTAGACCATCAGAGAAATATTTTTTATTGGCTTGATATAAGGAGTGCCACTCAGGTAGGTTCACCCTCACACGGAGACTACTACGCACATCTTTTGGTCCTGTTTTATCTTAATATATGAGTCTGTCTCTACAGGGTGTCTTTTAAATAATAAATTACATATCGGATTTGTTACGTGTGGTAGGTAGTGTTAAAAATCGCTCTTTTATGTCGTTAATATAGATTTACCTAATGACATTTCATGCCATTGGTGCAACACAGGTTTAGGGGTGCTTTGAATAGGTTCATTAAAACAGAACAAAACTAAATAAACGTTAACTGCTGTATATATTTATTTAATAAATGTACAATATTAATATTCATGCCTCAAACACTTATTTATACAGTGTATCAAAAAAAAATTGGCACTACATGGAAAACTATATTATTGATTTTTAAGAAAAAAATATTCTTGATAAAATTTGCTGCTTAACTTAATGTTAACTTAAAACATTAAAAGTAATTATAACCGAGGAAAGTAAAAAAAGGAATTTGGGTCAAGAGTAAAGTATCCTTATATACAGTGCGTCCATAAAGTAACGCATAAATTCATTATTAGCTAAATGAACGATTAAATTAGAAATTCCCGAAACAGGTCGATTTTTGATTTCAATTTACTATTTTTTCAGATCATAAACTAATATACATGGTGAACCACCTTCGTGTAATGACGTCATCACCATTTTTTTTTAAATGGAACCCCCCCTTTTTTTCAATTTCAGGATTGCCCTTGCTGAGCTGATTCTAAAAATGTATAATATGTTGCTTTAAATTGGTACAGAGTGGGCAAAAATGCAAAAAAAAAATTATGAAAATTGTTTATGGAAAGTTATACGTTACTGAATGTAATAAACAAATTAAATGGAATTACGTAGTTATGCAATTAATGTGATACACTACCAAAAACAAACAAACGAAAATTTACAATAAATGTTCAAATTGTTCTCCATTGACCATTATACAATGACTTTCATCTTTAACATTCTGTAGCATAGCGGGTGTTATGTTCTGTATTTCTTGCCTAATTCGGTCTTGTAGTTGAGGGATATTTCCAGGTCTGTTGAAGTAGACTTTAGATTTTAAATGACCCCATAAAAAGAAGTCTAATGGGCTCAGATCAGGTGATCTAGCAGGCCATTCCACTGGTCCCCTAATTCTCTGTATTTTCGCTCTATTCTGCTTACCGTAGATTGTGAAGTAGGTTCACGATCTGGGTGCATTTCATGGAATAATCGGCATACCTCTTGTTGAGTCCGCTTCAATGTTGTTGACAGTTTTTAACGTCAAATGAAAAAAAATGGTAAAAAATATTGCCAAAAAAAATTGTATAGTCCACGGTCTTGGATCACTAATAAAAGCTGTTAGATACAATTATTAATAATAATGCAGGATGTTTTTGATAGTAAATTTTTGCATTTTTGCCCACCCTGTACCAATTTGAAGCAACATATTATACATTTTTGCAATCAACTCAGCAAGGGCAATGAGGAAATTGAAAAAAAAATGGGGGGTTCCATTTAAAAAAAATGGTGATGACGTCATTACACGAAGGTGGTTCACCCTGTATATTAGATTATGATCTGAAAAAATAGTAAATTGAAATCAAAAATCGGGAATTTCTAATTTAATCGTTCATTTAGCTAATAATGAATTTATGCGTTACTTTATGGACGCACTGTATTAATAAATGAAATAAATATAATTAACAACAATTAGGGAACGGCAACTAGTTTCGGCTTACAAGCCATCTTCAGGCCTAAAAGATATACAATTCGATGAAGTGGGTTAACAATAAAAACAACAAAAGCGCTTACCATAATATGGTTGAAATCTCCAGTATGGAGAACCTACACAATGGTGTTGGATAATTCCAACAAGATGAAGGATAAGGAAATTTGAAGGATCTTGGTAAGATCAAGTTCCTTATGACATCTAAAGGGGCCATATAGCCTGCAGGTTTTGTAAAAACCGGCTTCTTCAAGACATCAGAAAGGAAGCAAAAGTTAGAAAAAGTTCACCTTGGGACTCGTAGGGCAACCATGTGCTAAGACACGAAATCTAAAAACGATTTGGTGTGTTAAGTACAAATTCGACTTAAGCCTCATTAAGAAAGGCTGAAACATCGCTGCTAAATGGAGGAATGACATTTGACAGTTTGAAACAAAAGGTTAATGACTTGGGGGTTAGGAGAGAGGTAGGTAGGTTCAATGTGAGTGGAGCGTTTGCTCGCCCCTCCACTGCGGCTAGCAGAGGCCTATTGTGGCTCACCCCTATGGGCTATAATTCACCATACAATCTTCTTACGAAGTCTATGGTTGATTTAAATGAAGCTTCCATGAAGTCGGTAGGCTCAAGCTGTACGAAACCTATTCATCTTACGGGTAGGACAGGAGAATAAAATATGCTCCGCCGTTTCGTCTTCCACACTGCAGAAGCGACAGCCCTATGATTGACTCAGACCTAGCTTCTTCAAATGGTAACGCAGACGACACTGCCCTGTAAGAAGTCCAATTAGGATGCGTAGGTCACTTCTACTCCATTCTAGGATCTGCGTGGGGTGCTACCCGAAGGTTTGACTATGAACGCCTTAGAGTGAGCTAACCCAGGAATATCTTTCCAGTGCTGGAGGGTTGTTCTCTCGGCCCATTTCTAGATAGTGTCTTTGGCACTGCTTTTGGACTGGCGTCTAGAGGAACGAATCCTACTACGAATCCTACTCTGAATCGTGCATTACTCGTTTCGCACTAATCAGCTTTTATTGTAAGTTAACTTGAAAGTTTGACAATTCATCACTGTGAACTGTGTGGTACAATGGTCACGCGTAGACGTTACATATGAAAGTTCCAAGTTCGAATCCTGATATATCTTTTATTTTTTTTTACGAAATAATTTAAAGTTATATTATTTTTTTTTTCTAATACACAGACTAGATTTAGATAGTCAAGACTTCTTTTAATGAAAGAAAAATTAAAAAAAAAACAAAAAAATAACAAAGTTGAATGCAAAACGAATAATGAGCAAGCGTGCGTGCACGAAGGATTCAGAATAGGATTCGTTTCTCTAGGCACCAGTCTGCTTTTAGCTATGCCGAAAAATGGTTCCGGTCCAAGGAAAGAAGAGTAGGGTTCATTTATTTGACACTCTACCACATTTGAGATATGGATAACCTTATGGATTTAAAAAAATATTATTTAGAAAACTGGATTAAAAATAATATTTATGCCGAAATATATGCAATCACAACTTACTGTCAGTCGCTTGAACGTTCATTATATAATTTTAAAGATTCAGTAATTAAAGGCAATGGTGTTTAGAATAAAACTTTTTAGATTAATTTCCACTAGACGGAAAATCTGCAGCTGTTTTTTAAATCTGCCAAAATCTGCCAAGGTTTCCATCATTGACATATACTAATGGACGTGACCAACCCGTATATCGTTGTAATATATTTTTGCTAGAAAAGAATGAGGCAGATGGTATATAATAATAATAATAATAGTACTCGTCCTACATTTCACCCCCTTACGAGTGAACCCCAGAAAGCCAATGGCTTGTGCGGGGAAGAGACTATTATTATTATTTGCCGTGGCGCTCCGGGCGACTTACTGAGGATTGATGGGGCGCCATTTGGCTATAGGTGTAGCAAAACACGGAACACCTCACCACCATCATCGGCACAGTGAGACAGGGGGATTGAAAATCTAGGCTCCGCATTAGGCAATAATTAAAATTAATATTCAATGCGGTTTACCTATTCGAGCCAAGCATCTAACATTGAAATTTTTAAATTAAAATTTCACTGCCAGGTACGAGGCACGAACCCACGTTGGCCCTAGCATATAAACAGCCATAAATGAATATGACCGATAGCCAACGATCTGTGCCACTGAGACCGATAACATTCTAACATTCTAACAACGATACTACTTTGATAGAGATAGAGATGGTCTGAAACATCGTTTTATCTCCTTCTCTCGAAGTTGCACAATTCTCTCAGATGGGCATATCCATGAGTATATGGCAACGGTTTTCACTACTAACAAGATAATCTGCCATTTCTGGGGAATTCTAAAAGTTCGGTAAGTGATGTTGGTAGAGTAGTTTTATAACTTCAAATGTAATAAAATAATAAAAAGAAATGAGCACAAAAATTGAAATTTTTTTTTAATCAAAATACCAATTATGAAAGAGAAAGAGGTAAGATATATAATAATACCGGACACGGTGGCTGGGTTAGTTAGGGCATCGGCCTTTATACTTGGTCATTTTTTTTCATGATTTTAATACTTCCGGTGCAGACCGAAGCAAAATCTTTCATTTCAGAAGGGTGAATCAGAGAACATAGATAAACCAGGAGCATCCACCAAGAAAATTAAAGAGAAAAAACGAAAAAGGAAAATCATTGAGGCCATAAAAAGTATACCTGCCTTAGTTCCTTCTGTCCCTTTGCAAATCAATTCCATCAGTCTTCAGATTTCAGACATTTTGGAGAAATTGCCATTGAGGTCCAAGGTGGAGATGGAAATTAAGTTGTTGCAATTAGCATATAATGAATTATTTGAAAATAATCTATTTCAGTACCTTTTACTATTTTTGTTTTAAGTATTTTAAGTATTTTGTTTGTAAATAGCATTCATTGTTTAATTTATTGAGAATATGTATTCATTTACAAGACATTTATAACCCTCATCGACGTTTTTTTGCAGATTTGTCTCATTGAAAGGGAATGGGAATGTCACCTGTATTTAAGAAAATGGGCAAAGGCTTTTTGTAACATCTTTTGTTCCCCTCGGCTTGTGTTGGAGCCATGCTTTCAACACAATTCACTTCAATTCTCCATTTGCCTTCAATAACATTCCGAAATTCATCAAATCTGTCGGCAATCTTATAGACAGATAATATAGTCTTCATCAACCAGTTATGGAGACATATTGTTGCATTTGTGATAACCTCAACCTCAATAGATCCAATAATAAGTTTTCGGAATATATTATAAATCTTGAAATGAAACAAAAAATAATGAAAAATAAAACCAATACATATCTGTTCACTTACTTGTAATTGAAAATTATTTTGTATGTAAGCACAAACGACCTGAAAATGGACGCATCATGTAAGTAATCATGGTAAAAGCTTCATGTCCATCAAGTATGGCAAATCTGATCCATTTATTTTTAGAGGACATAGTGATGGTATTTGCAATGATATATTGCAGCAAATATACCAATTAAGATGAACTGAAATAGGCATTGCAGACTGGCAACAGCACCAAACTATGAGATATTTTGTAGTTGAAATAATGACCCATAATTGGGTGGGGCATGTAAATATTTCCGTTATTCATTGTGCTAATAAACTAATTCAATATATCTACCTGTACACAAATATGCTGTGAAGCATGTCCCATTTTTTTTAAAAATCCATTAGAAATCTCCAACTATTTCTCATTAGTAGGTTCACATAATAATACTTCTTTGTGCAAGGCATCCCATATTGCTTGGTAGTTAGATTTAAGTATATTCGAAACTCACCGTATTGGATATGCCAATCTGTCTGCAGCATATAATGGCTTTCTCATAGAAGTAGTTTGTTTCTGAATCAAAGGTTCAAATAAATTAGAAAAAAATTGTAAATAAACTGTTAGAGCTCACAAAACTTCTATCCAATGAATACCCATTACTGGACCGTTTACCAATGAAAAAAATGTAAAAATATGTAGATGCAAAAGCTTCATCAAATTTTGAATGTCAGTGATTTTTGAAATTTGGCTGGTTTTTCTTGTGCTCTTGGATTGTGAGGAAACGTGTTATGTTCATTTCTCATGGTCATAACTCAGATTGAACAGAATTATTTTCAAAATTTTATATTTTAAATACAATAGGGATGTTGAAACGAAACTTTATTTTGTTGATAATAATAATTAATGTAATTTAATCTTAAATCTTTTTATTACGGATCGTTCCACGAATAGAATTTGAAATATATCAGAAAGTAAAATATTAATTAAAAAAAATTTTGGATGCCGTCTAATTGATTTTTTGATGTAATTAGAAATAATTGACAAAAAAATTATGATATATTTGAAAATTCGTCCTTTCTTTTTGTTGGTTTAAGGAAATTAGAGTCAAATTAAACGTTATATTTGTTTATTTTACGATAAACGAAAGTTCCAGAGATTTTTTTCTTTTTCTTTAAAAAAAAAACTTTTCTTTTCTTGAGGTTTTGAAAACGTAATCCAGGAAAAAATGTCGTCCAAGAAACAACAGCTTGGTCCAAAAAGAACGTAGTCCCAAAGGAAAAAAATGTAATCCAAGGGAAAAACCCTGGAAGACAATCTGTAAAAATAAATTAAAAAATACATAGATTCTCTTTTTGTATGCGAGACACAGACATCAGATAATTTATAATATTATAAAAGATAAAATATGAAGTTTTAAGTAAATATAAAAAAATATACCGACATAAAAAACAATTAACAATAACAGTAAAAAGTTAAAGCGTCGATAATAATTAATAATAATATTAAACAATTTTAGTGAAAATGTAATGTAATATAATAAAAACTTAACCTATAAAATGAGGGGGAGAAAAAAGAAATCTTCAGTAAGCAACACGTATAAAAGTCAATTATTTTGACTGAATAGGTAAAGAGAAGAACATTATTAACATGGGAAAGACATTTTATAGGAATACCAAGAGAAGAGAGGGACATGACGCGAGGAAATAAAAAGGGGACATCAAGCGAGCATGAAATTAAAATATATTGAGTAGAGAAATAATGAAAATGCAGGGCGGCACAAAAAAAACGTAACAATGTTAATAATCTTAAAATGGTGTAAGTAGTTCGTTTATCTTTTTGTATACAGATGAGTGTCTGATAAATCTTATAATAATAAAATAAAATAAATTAATATTTCAAAATAATGTTGTTTATAAAATTGTTGGGAAAATAAATATATCGGGGATGTGTAGGTCACACAAGTTATTTCTTAGGATTACACGAACCTTGTTATTGCGTTTTTGTTGTCTATAAAAATATTCAATTACATTAAAAAATCGATGTTACATTAAGAATTTCAATCCCATTGGGAATTGCATCAGTTCTAAACTGGGTAAATAGATATTTACGTCGAATTAAGAAATAACGTTCTTCATCGATCAGTTCGATTATTTACCCAAAGTAAACATGAAATAATTTTTGTAAATCCATCCTAAATTAGGTTACAAAAATATTATTTCGGATAAAAATTTAAATTAATGCTGCTGCGTTCGAGTTATAACGGAGTTAATCGAGTAGAGTATATAGTTCGAGTTTTAGTAACAAGAATACGAACTAAAAATTGCATGAACGTATAGTTGAATTGCTAATCTAAACTTCAGAAACCTTTCAAATGAGTTATATGGTCAGATTTGAAATACCAACATAGAAGGTGACTATAGGTACCTGTGCTCTCGTTTTTTGATGTCTAGTGTGGGACTAGGTAGTAATTTGTCTTTTCTATACCCCTTTCACGTTTCAAAACAATCTACTTCTTTTCTTATCTATTCTTCCAATTTACCTTTCATCCTTCGACTAGTAGTTGCCATGTTTGTTCATGGTCTAGTCATGTCTATTTGATTCTTCTAGCTTCTGGCCTAGTTTTTTCTAATGCCAGAGCACTTCACTCTACTCAAACAAAAATCGATTTACAGTTAAATTTCCCAACCAACTATGCTTGGTTTCTATGAAGACTGCTGTATGGATCATATCCCTAGTTACTAAGTATAGCCCTTTTCCCCTTTAAATACACTTAATAAATGATGCTCAGTTTGGTGCAGTTCGGAACTTTGATGAACGCCCTTTCGTTCCCTGTCATCTGTCAACGTCAGCTAAATTTCATTTGTCATTAATATTCTATTGTCACCTGCCATGCCGTTTGTACAACAATGTTAGATCTTTAATCAATTAGACATCAATTATTGATTTTATTGTTATCATGGATCAAATTTAGATCTGTTGTACTTGCAACAGCTATTTGCTATTTTGCAATTTATTTTTAATTTTTAATCTGTTTTTAAATATTTTGGTGGGGTATCGCTTTGACGTGAGTTTTACTCTTTTCGTTTGTATTTGTACTGTAAATTAACACCTTTTAGGAAGGCTCTGATGATGGCTGTATTTGCCGAAAGCGCTTAGCCGATTTTTTTAATAAATTATATATTTTACACACTGCTGTACTCGTTTTCACTCTTCACCTGATATTTAGTGTGTACACCATCCTGAGTCACTTAAATAAAATTGTTACAAATAGGGAAAAATAGTGGAAAAAAGGAAAAAATAGAAAAAAATTGAAAAAATAGAGAAAACAGGCAAAAATAGTCAAGATAGAGAAAAATGGGGGAATATAGGGAAAAATAGAAAATTAGAGAAAATTATGAAAATTAGAAAGAAATAGGGTAAAATTGTGAAAAATAGAAAGAAATAGGGAAAATTATGAAAAACAGGAAAAATAGAAATAGAGAAATATGAAAAGAAAGGAAAGGAAAGAAAAGGAAAAAAGAAAGAGAGAGAGATAAATATCTGAATCAACTACCCAATACAGTCCACTCTAAACTCAGGGATCTACAAAACTACAAAATCTTTTAAAAACCATTTGAGAATATAATTCGGTTTTTACATAATACAGTTGTATTAAATAAATAAAAAAGATTGTGTCAGTTAGTCTAAAATTTCACAAAACAGTTTATATTCTATAAACATAATAAAACAGCCCAATCATTAGGCCTCAATTTTCGAAGCATTTAGTTTTTCGAAATTATCAAATCTATTTCTTCAAAAACATCTATTTTCCAATTTCAATTTTTTTCTGCTTTATTCAATTTACCATTAAAACCGTTCCATAATACAAATTGGAAAGAAGTTTTTTCCCAAAACATTTTGATAGAACACAACTCGCTTGTCCTTTACATATATTTTATAATAGTATATTGGGTAAACTGTACCGAGAACTGCATAATTTTTAAAATAAAAATTCCAAGATTGTGGAATGCAGCGTAAAAAAAGCTTAATCCTGGTGAATTATTTAATCATACATGAAACCCACGTGCGTGTAGGTAGACAAAATGAATGATAACAAAGACAAAAGCTGATGACTGGAATACCGGATGTTGGTCAATAATAGTCAATGAACAGCTTCCGTTTATTCAATGAGTTTACTCGCGAGTATACGTTTCAAGTACTCTTAACTATTTTATAGCACATGATTCATTGTAATTTTGAATGAAAGGCGCCAAACAATGAAATTACTACATTGTAGTTTTTTTTTAATAAATGATAAATTATGGTATAATAACAAACACCGAAAAACATCATTGTAGTAAATTAAATTATATTTAATTTTTAGGTTTCTATTTACTTATTACAAATATCGTAAATTGTTATATTCTTTTAACACCAATAAAAAATATAATGAATTTAGTCATAAAATAATTAATTAAATTTAAAATTTTGAAAAGAAAACTCTAATCTCATGGTAAGTTCAATTTAAATCATTCTATTAAAAAAAAAATAATTAATATTAATTCTTTAATATAGAAAAAAAATCATAACCAAATTCAATTTGGTAAAAGTCTAGTTTAGGGCGACACTTCAGATTTGAATAATTTTTTTTGTAGACTAATTTGGGGTCAGGAAATACAAAAGTGTAAAAAAAACTTGGTGATCTCTTACCAAAAAAAGGATGAATTTTTGAAACCATCATCAGACCATTCTGTAACAACATTTTTTTGTAACATGATTGTGGTATTAATAAAAATCAGTAGATACTTAATACTTAGGGTTTCATAAGTTAATACTAAAAAGCATATTAATAATGTTTAAGTACAAACTGATATTTAAAGTATGTACTGATAGAGTATAAGTTTGTACTAATGCTGACCACTTGTTACTTAAATCTATATTAATAAGCCCTAGGTTATACTTATTAAATTAATTATGTTCTTATATATTTTTAAGTCTGCTTCTTAGTATGCTGATAGTGCTTGCTGAAGGTGTATATTCCTATTTGTTTAGAAAATGTTTGTCGTGCAACGAGCTCCAAAAAATTATAAAAACAGACGAGAAGATCCTGGTGATCAAAATTATGTGAAATTGTTTCGTTTTAACCACGAAAGTGTGGCGTGGTTGACGACACATTTTTTTGGCACTGATAGCGGGGAAACTAGAGGCCGTGCCATAGACAATATCACCAAAATGAAAATTTTTTGAAGTATATTGCTGATCCAGGTGGGTCTTTTGCTTTCGTTAGTACACTGGCAAATATTAAAATAAATATGTTATTTGTTTAACTTTTTGTTACATTTGGCTTTAGGCTTCCAGATTGGTGTAGCAGAAGACATTGGTGTAAGTCAACAAACGGTATGAAATGTAGTACATCTTGTGAGCCAAAAAATTATTGAAAAATCTCATATTTGGATAAAGTTTCCTCATGTACTTTTTTTGTTATTTATTTAATTAATTACCTTTGAAACCGTAGGACTACGAATCGATACAACAGGAAAAACAAAAATGACGAACAAAATTTCGCTTTCCAACTATTATTGGTGCAATTGATTGTACGTTGATACGAATTAAAAAAGTTGGAGAAAATCATCATGGTAACGAATATTTGTTGCAAACAATTTCCCGCAATAAATGTACAAGCAACATGTAACGCTAATGAGTTATTTACAAGTGTCAGTACAGAATGGCCAGGTTCTGTACATGATAGCAGGATTTGGAGGAACAGTCACATATGTGGTGTATTCAGAACATTTGACAATGCAGTATTGTTAGGAGATCAGGCATATGGTATTGAAAAATGTTTAATGGTCCCATTTAGAGAACCAAGAACTGCAGAAGAAGTTGCATATAACAACCTTTTGAACAACGAACGTGTAATTATCGAAAGATGCTTCGGACAGTTAAAGCCACGATTCCCTTTATTGCAAAACACAATTAGACTGCCATTAAGAAAAGTGCCATTCATTGTGATAGCTTGTTGTGTTCTTCATAATATTCGAAAATAATGAAGAAGTGTTTGAAATTGAAGAAGGCTTACATTTAGTCGATGACAACATCGAAGGCGAAGAACCTGTTGGACTACTTGAACTTCGAAGGAAGGTCAAGTCATACGCAACCATTTACCCACAATTATTTATGAAAATCAAAATAACTAACATATTTTTTATTAAATTGAAAATACATACTTATATCTAATTACAACATAGTATAATTTTTCTCTCCTTCTCTTAGAACATGATCTTTATTTAGTTCTTTCGCCAGCTTTGCCTTTTTAAGATATAGAACATGCGGTTGCTTCAAAAGCACCAATCTTTGCAGTTCCGTGGTGCTTAATATGTTTCCTCCGTTTCGTACTGTTCTATAATTTTTTGTCCCTTTGGACGTGCAGGTAACGGTGGTTGCATTGTTGAAGGGGACACTGAAGCGACTTCATTGGATTGTTTTTCTTTTTTTTCGTCAGAAAGAATTACACTAGCTTATATATATAATAAAAATTAATTATTTTACCAGGTACTTTGTAAAGAACAGGATTGCACTCCTCTTGATCCCCCTGTAGTGCCGTATACATCAATTGTTCTGCTGTACTTAGCTTTTTCTTTTTATTCCCAGTAATGTTGGCATCTGTCTTTTTTTTACTACCGCCTTCTGGTTATTAATTTTTTTTAATAATTTTTTGGTATCGGTAGGTTTTCCAAAATTATCTACAACGTTTTCATACTTAACTTACAATATTTTATAATAAGGCATGATAACTTACTTTCATAGGTAATGTTGTTTAAGCGTGGCTAAGACGTCTTGTTTTTCTTTTATTTATTGCGGGAGTTTTTCCTTTATTTAAAATAATAGGGTTATCAAGTACAAATTTGGCCACAAATGTTAAATCAGACTCTTTGGTTTTTTAAACACTCTCATTGCCACTTTCTTCACTTTCGGACGAAACGAACGACATGATGGTCGATAAATAAATGTAGAATAGTAATTTTTTTTAGGTTTGAAAAAGTATTAACGTGAGTTTTTTGTATTTTTTTCTTGTAATCAAATTTCTACTAAATAAGAAAATACTTAAGAATAATCAGAAGATACTTCTAAGTATCAGAATTAATTTTTTAATATACATTTCAGTATTTACTTAATGCTGATGCTGATACTTATAAGTAAGTATTTATAAGTAAATACTTATTTTTATTTTTTTTTCCTAGTTCATTGGCTTTGGCAGAGACCAATTAGCCAGACCATTTATTTTTATTAATACCACCGATTATCTCTTCTTCATACCTGTGTTTTACGACTTTCTTTTCACACAAATCTTGACCTAATAAGTTACACAGAAATCGACAAAATCTTCTTGAACTAATACCAAAATAAAGTAAAATGTATTAAAAATCTTTGTCCACGACTGTTTTATAATGAAGCCATTTTTGAAGAATTTTCTAACTTAAAATGGTATATATTATACACTAATAGCAGTGAATAATCATTATTCACTACTTTTTATCACCGCTCTTCCTATGCTTAGCCAATGAGATATAACGATTATAAATTTTATCCATTTTATTAGTAAGCCGCGACTGTCATCCAAATGTCAAATTAATAATTTAAATTGAAATGTCAAACTTTTGACTGCAGAATATTTTATTAAATTTTTACTAAATTGTAATAAAATAATGGATTTAGATAGTGAAAATGAAATGTGCTTAACACCTGCACCGCCAGAAGTAAATATCAAGCTCCATACAAGTAAATAATTCTAATTTTTATGCCAACAATCAAAAATTTCAACAAATAATCAGAATATTAATGTTAACGTTAATCCTATTCCTGCAATTAACAACAAATTTTTCAAATGTAACTATTAACATAAATAATTGATGTTAAATTCTAATTATATAATATTAATATACTATCTAATTATGTTATAAATATTAAAAATAATGTTCCATCAATGTTTGCCAATAAAAGTTTATTAATAAATACCTACAGTCGTGGACAAAGTACAGTATTCTACTCGCATATAATGGCTATTATTCACACGGGTGATTTACGAAACTCGCCTGCGGCTCGTGTCGTAACCTTCACCCTTGTGAATAATAGCCATCATTATATGCTTGTTGAATAATATACTATTGTCCACGACTGTTTTATAATGAAGCCATTTTTGAAGAATTTTCTAACTTAAAATGTTATATATTATGCACTAATAGCAGTGAATAATCATTATTCACTACTTTTTATCACCGCTCTTCCTATGCTTAGCCATTGTGATATAACGATTATAAATTTTATCCATTTTATTAGTAAGCCGCGACTGTCATCCAAATGTCAAATTAATAATTTAAATTGAAATGTCAAACTTTTGACTGCAGAATATTTTATTAAAATTTTTACTAAATTGTAATAACATAATGGATTGAGAAAGTGAAAATGAAATGTGCTTCGGCACCGCCAGAAGTAAATATCAAGCTCCATATACAAGTAAATGATTCTAATTCTTATGCCAGCAATCACAAATTTCAACAAATAATCAGAATATTAATGTTCACGTTAATCCTATTCCTGCAATTAACTTAACAAATTTTTCAAATGTAACATTAACATAAATAATTGATGTTAAATAAATACCTAACAGTCGTGGACAAAGTACAGTATTCTACTCGCATATAATGGCTATTATTCACACGGGTGATTTACGAAACTCGCCTGCGGCTCGTGTCGTAAACTTCACCCTTGTGAATAATAGCCATCATTATATGCTTGTTGAATAATATACTATTGTCCACGACTCTTTTATAATGAAGCCATTTTTGAAGAATTTTCTAACTTAAAATGTTATATATTATGCACTAATAGCAGTGAATAATCATTATTCACTACTTTTTATCACCGCTCTTCCTATGCTTAGCCATTGTGATATAACGATTATAAATTTTATCCATTTTATTAGTAAGCCGCGACTGTCATCCAAATGTCAAATTAATAATTTAAATTGAAATGTCAAACTTTTGACTGCAGAATATTTTATTAAAATTTTTACTAAATTGTAATAACATAATGGATTGAGAAAGTGAAAATGAAATGTGCTTCGGCACCGCCAGAAGTAAATATCAAGCTCCATATACAAGTAAATGATTCTAATTCTTATGCCAGCAATCACAAATTTCAACAAATAATCAGAATATTAATGTTCACGTTAATCCTATTCCTGCAATTAACTTAACAAATTTTTCAAATGTAACATTAACATAAATAATTGATGTTAAATAAATACCTAACAGTCGTGGACAAAGTACAGTATTCTACTCGCATATAATGGCTATTATTCACACGGGTGATTTACGAAACTCGCCTGCGGCTCGTGTCGTAAACTACACCCTTGTGAATAATAGCCATCATTATATGCTTGTTGAATAATATACTATTGTAGAACATATTTCTACGACGCCATTTTATTTCTTACTATTTTTCCCATATTTCCCTACTTTTCCTTATTTGTCTATATTTCCTTATTTTTCCCTATTTTACTCCATTTTTTCACTATTTTTTCCAAAAAAATTGCCCTTTTTTTTCCTAGGTTTCCCTATTTTTCTCCGTTTTTTTCATATGTTGGCCTATTTTTCACTATTGTTCCTATTTTTCCTATAACTTTCTATTTTTTCTCGAACACAGCATATATAATGACATCTTCTAATACTAGTAGTTGAAAATAGTATATTGTTTTACTAGTGACGAAAGTAACATTTTTGAAGCGAGAGAACAATTTGGCTGGTAATGTTCACGAGCTTCAAAAAATGCTTTCGACGAGTGAAACACTATACTTTTTCTACAACCCTGTTTATGTCATAATAATATATTACTATCACTTTCTGAATCACAAATGATAAATAAAAAACTAACAATGTTGTCAGTCGAACCTGACAAGTCTAAACATTTAACGAGGAACGTCAAACTATAATCGAACCAGGCAACTAAATATCAACTGTTTTTAAATTTCACGGTATTTTTACGGTTCTATTTTACTTTTTAATTAAACAAAAGTAAAAAAGATGCACTATAATTATAGAAATGATTCCTGTCTTTGTTTACTAATAAATTAAATTCATCAAAACAGTAGATACGAGGGCGGGTAATTATTTAAAATATAAATTTAACTTTCGTCACTAGAGACGAAAGTTAACGCTATGAGACTTTCTCTCACTTGTGACGGAAATCAAGTTTTCGCTGAATGTATTCTATTACAAAATGACGTCTTTTTGTAAAGGGTTGTAGAAAAAATATATACTCAAACGATCATGCACCTAAAATTTAATTTTATAACCTTATTTTCATTCCTGTCAATATGACAATTACTTATCACCTTTTATTTTCATTCAACCGTACCATATAAAAAAAACAGCACCAAAATTATGCATAAGAACAAACCATTTAAGTAGATTATTTAGAATTAAAAATAATTCTTTGAATTTATCTCTCCTTGCAACAAATCCCAAAAATAAAGATGGAATATTTATGTGACACTTTCAACTTTTAATCGGATTTCTTCTAAAAAATTTAGTTATGGCTCATATTTTTAAAATTACTTTAGATCATGTTTTCACCAGTCAACTTCAATATTTCTTTAAATTTTTTCCTTATTTATTTTTATTTTTCATCTTTCAAAGACATACTAAAAGTATTTTTTGTTTTTCTATAAATTGACTTAAAAATTACCATACCAACTGTTACTGTCAGCTTTTAGTTTTTTAATACTCATTCTAAAATTATACCGTTTTGTTTGTGTGTTTAGAAATAAACAGTTATAAATTTTGATTGGTTTTAAACATTTTCAGTCAATTATGTACAAAATAGAATGATATGACCCAGAATGTGTAGAATGAGACAAAAGGTGCAGACAGTTCCTCCAGGTGGTTGAATAATCAAAAGTTACTTGATACTGCCCGGTGCTTTTGTCAGACACCATCTGCTCTGAAGACGCGTGTTCTGTTTTATTATACACCCCCAAACAGCCCAGCGGATATTATCAATAGGTACGAGGTGTGCTCGCGATAACAGTTGGCACATACACAAACAGCGTGGCAGGGGAGATCAGGGGGATGAACTCATTTCGCACGTGCAACATATTACAAAATTTAGTATATTTACAAAACTAATATTGATAAATCGAAGTAGCATATTTAACAATCTGAAAACAACAATTAAGAAGCGTAGTGACTTTTAAAATTTTTGAAAATCATTTTTAAATTTGAAAATAAAATTGTGAAATAAACATAATAATAAAAGGCTTCTATTAAATTTACCTTTTATTTTATCATTTTTACTTTCCGAACCGGACAAAGTTGTATAGAAGGAAATTGAGGTCACCTGAATCCATTAATACCATTTTTAGCACGATGTCTGTCTGTGTGTCTGTGTCTGTGTGTGTGTATGTGAACACTATAGCGTCTAAATGGCTGAACCAATTCAGATGAAATTTTATATACATATTTAGCAAGGAGACGACCTGTACAGGTTTTGGTGTTAATCGAACAACCGGAAGGGACAGTTGCTATAAGTGATGACGTTATTACTAAACAAGATGGCAATAAAGTTTTACACGTATATTTTGTATACATTGTAGTTTAATTTCGGATTATTAAAATTTTCAAAACTTTTGCCATTGTTGCCAGATTTATCAAAAAGTAAATTTTTTCATATTTTATTAAATTGCCCAAATTATGAATTTTTATAAAAAATTACTTTATATCAAAGTTGTGGAACATAAAATTTTCTACACTTCGTCGTTACTGTTTTTTAGAATTCCGCATAGTTTCGCCGCTAGAGGGCGTGAAAGAAATATATATAGACTTTTGAGCCTATTTTTTAGATTTTGGGCCAGAAATTCTGCATAGTTTCGCCGCTGGTTTTTATTTTAATTTTTAAATAATTTTTATCTTATTAAATTATTTTTTTCCGTTAAATTTTAACATATTTTTTTTAAATACCATTACATTTGTAATAATAAACTTTATGATTGTGATCTTATTCAAAATTTTACTACAAAAATTGTGGACTTTTTAAAAAAAATGCCTCAAAAAAATTAAATTTTATCACGCTTTTAAACTAAATTGAATAACATTTAAAATAATACAGATATTAAAATGAAATTTGCACCATTCGAAATATAATACAAAACTCTAAATTTACAATGTATTATAGTTTCTTTGAATTTAGAATTGGAATTATTATACCCACAATAAAGTTTTTTTTTAATTTTTTTTTAATTTTCGGTTTGTTAAAAAGTATACGAATAAAAAAAGTAATAGACTATCCGAAAGGGGTCAAAAAGTATTATATGTCATAACTTTAAAATAATATTTGTAGAAGTTATAGCCAAAAATGTAAAAATTTCAAAATATTCAAAGGGAAATTTTTGTCAAAAAATTTGATTTTTTAAATTAATATAAACTAACTTTATTAATATATTTTGAAGCAGAAAAACTACAAACTTTTCTTTTTGAATAAAATTGAATGAAATATTAATAATTTATTGATTTTAAAATTATTTAAAAAAATGTTTTAATTTTTTTTATGGTAAATATTAACATTAAAAATTTAAAAAAAATACCAATAAATTTTTATAATTGTTTTTTTTTCAAAATTTTATTCTAAAAATTGTGAAATTTGTAAAAAAATGGTCCGAAAAATTTTTAAATTTTGTTACTGAATTGAATTACTTTTAAAATTTTAAAGATATTAAATTGTAGGATATTGTGGGAGATTTCTACCATTCGAAAGAAAATATAAAACACCCAGTATATTTCTACATATTTGGATTCTACTAGTCAAATTACGTATAATTCATTTGCCAAAGGCCCACCATGCTTTCCATTTGAAAAAATTAACTTTTTCATAAAAAAACGGCTGTGGAGTAATTTAAACACTAATAAAATGAAAAATATTTATATTTATGCAAAAATAATATTTTTTAGTAACATTTGGTCACATTTTGAAAGGTTTTGGCACTAGTGAAAATAAGTAAAGTAAAAAATGTTTTATAGGTAGATGATAGTAAACAAGGATTTGTCAATTTTTGAAATTTTTATAGAATGTCAGTTTATAAGATTTTATTAGAAAAATGGTTTATGTACGAAAATAATTTGTACGGATTAAGAAGGAAATTATAATAAACCAGCAAGCTAAACAGTATCCAAATAGCTCAGTTTCGGATAGACGCACAGACAGGCGGTTGTACTTGACTAAAAATAGTAGATGGGCGAGCTATCTATTGCTGAAAACAGTTTCAAAATTTGAACGTTCTCGAGTTATCGCTGGGACAGACGGACATTGAAAATTCAATAAGTACCTTCGCTTTGCTTCGCTACTTAATAATAATAAAAACAATAATACTCTCCTTATATTTCATCCCTTACGAGTAAACCGCAGAAGCCAAAGGCTTGTGGGAGGAAGAGACGACTGTATTATTAAATTAGCGAAGCGAAGGGACTTTATGTCCGTCTGTCCTAGCGATAACTCGCGAATGGTTTCGAATTTTTGAACTCTGTTTTCAGCAGTCGATAGTTGTTAACCTTATTGATGATTGATGGTGCCATTTAGCTTCAGTTGTATGAAAACCCGGAAAACCTCACTACCATCCTCGTTGCGGTGACACACTGTGATCGATTTACATAAATATAAGAAATATTTGAAGTTTTATTATATAAAATAAAAATTATAAAATTAAAATAAAAAATATCAGAAGATAATTTAAAAGAAAGAAGCAAATAGATTTGCGGAAAGTCGGGTATCAGTGACAAGTGGAACAGGCTGGGAGTAGACTTGGGGAAGAAGTAAGAAATCAAGATAGAGAAGTCAAAGTTGTATGGGAGTTATAAGATACAATAACAGGACGTGAAGAAAATTTGTAATATTTATTATTCTTTTTATATCGTAGAACCCAACTCGAATGAGTTTTGGACCTTATAATACAAAGCATATAGTGTTTTTTATTATAATACATACAGGATAAGCTTTGAATTTTTACCAAAAGTTAAGGCTTCTATTTTTATTCAACCCTTTTACCAATTTGGTTAAAAATTGGTTAAAAATTGGTAAGTTGATTTTAGGATTTAGGATTTATAATTTTTTTGTTAAAAATAACTGTGAAATCTACAGGAAAAAATAAATATGAAAGCATCATATTATTGTTTTGTAACAATATACTTAACGTGTTATTTGATTAACTGTGTATTAAATAAATTGGAATTAATTACAAAAAAAAGTTACAAGTGAGAAAGCTCATAGAAAATAAAACAATCAAAAGAAAATACCTGAAAGAAATGAGAAGGAGCCTAGTAGAAAAACAGAACCAGAATATAAATGAGGAATGGAAACTAATAGAGGTAGAGTTTGTTTAACCATCCTTTGCCGTTACGTCATAATCGGTGACGTATTCTGTTGTTTAACGTTTGTCGTATATTATTTGAATGACATTTTAGACATAACCTCAAAATTAAAATATAACTAATGACATATGTTAAGGATTGTTTTCAATGACCCATGTTAAGGTGTGTATGTATTAATAAATTGGTAATGCCGAAAATTGTATTTTGCTTTATGGGTTGCCTACATTTTTACATAATTTAGTAATTTTTTTAACTTGATACCTCCTTTTTTTTAACTGATTTGTTTCAAATTTCTAGTTTGGGGATATAACTATTCATGTTTTTAAAAATTGTATAGTAATTATTGTCTGTGAAATTGTGAGAAATACTTTCGTAAGTATTCCTAAAAAATGAAAATAAAAACATGTATTGGAGAAAACAGGCAATAAATAAATTTATTTCTGAAAAAACTCCCAATATAAATAGGAAAAAGAAACGAAAAAACGGATAAGAAACATAAACTAAAATAGCATGTAATGAAATAAAATGCAAAATCTAAGCTTCATCACTGACAAAATCATCTTCATCATCACTCTGGGAGTCCCATTCATTCAGATCTATGATAACAGGAAGAAAATGAGATGCATCAATGTATTTTTCTTTTTCCCAGTCATTATTGATTAACTGATTTGTGTGCCTGAAATAGTGCTTCCATGAAACATGTCCAGCATGAACTTTGATTTTGTAGTGTTTATCTGTTTCTATTCCACTAGTAACTGTTTTTTGAACGGTTCTAATAGATATGTCTAGAGCATCAGCAACATGCTATAAAATTTAATAAAATCAAATCAATAAATGCTTACATTTTGCATAATACAGCTCGATATTTACGTTGTAGACTGCATTTAACGGTAAAAGCGGTTTTCCAGCATATCTTTCTCTTGAAAAGTAATTAATCAACTTCAAAATTAAAGTTTGCTCTTTCTTTTTATACCGGGAAGGCATTTTGACAATGAACAATTAATTGAAAAAGGCGAAAATAATCAAAAATACTCAATACAAATCAAAATATGACAACTTGGCTGTCAAAAGTAATAAATAATCTGAATTAGTTAAGAAATACGTCAATGACGTCATAATTCCGTCCCATCCATTTCATGATGGAGAGATCGAGATGGATAATGTATGACGCAACGGCAAAGGATGGTTAAACAAACTTTAACTGTAAAGACAGGGCCAAAAAGAATTATTCTACAGAAAACAAAAAAGATCACAAGAGACATGCATAATGTGTAGAAGAAATATAAAAAAGGAAACTAGCCAATCAGATGATAACAGACGAAAACAGACGAAAACAAATGACAGTACGAATAGCAAAGAAGAATAAGAATAATAAAAAAGATATGCAGTGCAAAAAAAGATAGTATTTAGAAGCCAGTATAAAACGAATCGAAGAAAGATTTGTGAATAAAGTAATGAAGAAACAATTTCAAGAAGTCAAACAAAATAAGGCGAAAAATTAACAGAGAACCATATGTATAATAACAGATTAAAACGAAATGGTACAAAGATGGTAAGGATATTATAAAGAAATATTACACCAACGAGGGAAGAGATATCAGACATAGATAATATAGCAACAAAAAAACGGCAAGTCCCGTGGAGAAGACGGAATGGAGTCAGAACTGATCAAATATGGCGGAAACGCATTGATAAATAAAATAAAATAATGGCAAAAAGTATGGTGGAAATTACCAATGCGGGTTTAGAGCAGGCAGATCAGTAATTGACTCTGAGACAAACGCATATACCAATATACACCACTCTTATTGACTTTCAAATGCTTATGACACTGTTAAAAGAAAACACCTGTATAATATTCTTAATGACTTCAACATATTGAAAAGACTGATAAACATTACCAAAAAGTGAACTTGAAAACATCAGACAACTTGAGACAAACACTGGACTAAAACAAGGAGATCCACTGTCCTCTACACTGTTTAATATTATATTAGAATTATATTGGCATACGCGGATGATGTAGTAATGTTATCAACATCAGAAAAGAGCTAAAAAGTTCCTGCAAAGCTTCCATACAGACAGCAGAGGCAGCAAACCTATGTGATCAAGAGAAATCAAAATTTATGAAAATGGCAACACCATAAAGAAAAGAAACAAAAAGAATTCCAGTAGAACTAAACGCACAAAAGGGTAATGGAATTTAAACAAGTCCAAAGCTATGCCTACCTAGGTGTATTTATCAAAGAATATGATGATGAGGAGAAGAACATAGAAGAAAGGTTAGTGAAAATAGGCAGGCAGAAAATCTTAATAAAATAGTTACATCTATACAAAACAGTTATAAACTAACGGCACTCTATGGAAGTGAAACATGAATATTAAATAAGGAGGAAGAAAGTAAAATAAATATTTGGGAAAGGAAAATACTTAAGAGGAAATAATCTGGTTAAGAAGAATAAACCAAGAAATAAAGAACGGGAAATAAGCAAAATAATAAGATCACATAGACTAAGATGGCTGAGCCATATACAGAGAATGCCAGATACCAGAATAACAAAAAATTAATGTTATAGGTCATATAGAAACAAAGAAAACAGGAAAACCAAAAGGTGGTACATTGAAGCGACAGAAGACCTAAGAGAAGGAAGTGTTCAGGATTGAAGGCGAAGGCAAGAGACAAGAAAGAGTGGAAGAAAACCATCGTCAAGCTATGGGCCTAAAAGGCCTGCATGCGGCATCACATATAGATAATTAAAAATTTCAATAAAAATGCAACTATGAACAGAAATTAAGACCGACTTAAACTATTTAAAACATTTTATTTATTTGATAAAAACAAAATCGTATTATAAATTTTGAAAAAGAGTCGAATTGGCCGTAAAACTACATATAAAAGCATCATATTATCGTTTGGCACGATGATAAAAAGTAACATACTTTACGCACTCTACGTTGTGTCTAAAGTAATAATATTTTATGTTACAAGTCCGGTAGGTGACTTATTACAGTTTTAGGTACGAGGCGACGCAGGATCCGAGTTAGGAATATAAACGCGTACTATAATAACACCTAATGGACGGGTTTCAAATGATATTTAATTTCATCATGTCTTAATTAAAATTAAAAAAAATATTTTTGACATTACAAATTGACATTGCTATTGAGCCATCGGTTTTCATAGTTTCGTATGATTGCTATTTGCTTCTCACTGTCAGTTAAAAAATATTTGCGTTTAAAATTATGGAGATTTTTAAAATCAAAATAATATTGCTATGCAACAACATTACGGTACCTGGTACTGTAATGTACAGTTTACCAGCCGCAAATGAGTACAGGGTTTGTAGATTTACTGGACAGGATGAAATAATATAATTTACAGCAAAACTAGTGACAATATTTTAATTTTATTTTAATACTAGCTCGAACCACTATTTTTTGCAAAATCAAATTAGAATTATTGACGTTTTACTAAATTTCCTAACTGCCTAAAATTTTTTAAGTGTTTCTGATGTTAAATTTATTTCGCATATCACCTAATTTTTAAAATATCATTTAACTAGCTAGAACGCCTAATCACAACGAAAACCCTACAAATTGCAACAAAAACAAGATGGAAAACATAAAAAATTCAAAATTGCACATTTAGACACCATAACGAACAAACTTTTCAAGTTTTCAAATTTTTTCAACAACAATACAAATCGGTACAATCGTAACAAACAAACAAACAATTGATAAACGGCAAAATTTTTGCCGTAATTTTACTAGTTTTCTAAAATTTAAAATGACCTTGGAGACATGGGTCAAAAATTAATCATTTTAGAGCTGAATCTTATCACAGACAGACAGACCATTTAGTGCGGCATTCCTCTCTTACAGCGTTGTTTAAAATCTGATGCAAAAATTACTTCGGAAATAAATATGGTAGCAATTAAGCTACATTTTAAAATTATATTGGCTTCTACAAGGTGTTCCAAGAAAAGGTGCAACAAAAAATTTTTATGTTTTAAATGGAACGGTGGGGATATTTTTACACTTTATAAATCAACCCTTAGGTCTACATTAATAGTTAATTTTGATTTAATATCCCATACACCGTTGCCAAGTTATTACGAAATTTGTCAATTTTTCGAATTTTACACAAATTCTTATAAACCGCCATACAAAAGACATCTGTTAAGTAATTTAGTCACAAATTTGTACATGATATTTCGTAAGAACCAGAAAGCCCTCGGTAAAAGTATATTTAATTTCAGTGTTACAGGGTATTTAAAATCGAATATAGCTTTTGTATATATCAAGTAGTGTTTGAAGTTTATATCTCCCAAATCGTCCACCTAGAGTTCCAATGAGTCGTCACCTAACTCTGTCAAGAGTTTTTTGGACTTCAGTCGCTCAATTTAGAGTACGCGTAAAGCACTCTCCAAAATAGGTAACTTCGTCCAAGGAAACGAGTCTCTCACCGCAGAGCCAAAGGTTGATTTCATTGGGAGTTTGACTGGGATTTTTCGAGTGGTTTGGGTATTTGAGGATGTTTTTTTTCGGTTCAGAGTAATCCTCTATAATATTCAGAGCTCTAGTGGATCTCGCTGTAGAGCAGATAACCGTGTCGTCAGCTTTTAGCTGAATATCTTGGTTAAGCATAGAAGGGCGGGGGATGTCGTGCGTGTATACCAAGGAGATCACCAACAATTATGTTTTATATTTTTTAAAAGTCACGTTCACCGGAGGGCGTTTTCACTTACTACTTAGGCTTAGTTTTTGGTTTGAGGATATAGTCTATGGAAGATATATTTGAAACCCATTATAAAGGTCGATTGTAATAAACTATCTACCCTTACAGCGTTTAACAATATTTTATTATATTTATATGTATTATACTGTTTTTACTCAGGTTCATTGGTTGTCTTTTACACCTTCTCAACATGGTTGCTCGTTGTGGTTCTATTCTACTTTATCAGCGTTTTTGGATTTTTTCGCTGACTTCTTGGTTGTGGTTTTTGTGGACCTGCAGTTTGATTTTTTTACATTTTTTTCCTGTAGGTGAGATTTTTAAGTTTCGACATGGCCTGGCTCGGTTTTTGTTGTTTCAAATGTGAACTACTATTTCGGTGGTCAAATTTATTATTCTTTGTCTTTTCGGTGGATTTAGTTAGTTTAAATTTTGTTTTTTTTTTACATTTTTTCTACTCGTGAACTCGTCATGTTTTATATTAATCTATAAAAATCTTTCAATTCAATACCAGTAGTTCTGTATCAATATTATATAGATATCGAAACGAAAATATCGATAATAAAATTACTTAGTATCCAATGAAAAGATATACTGTCTATTTATTTTATTAGTAGCGAATCATAAATACAGTAACCGTATTTATACCAAAAAACTGTTGACAGTTGAAAAATATCAATTTTTCCTTGACATTACCCAACGCAAAAGCCTGCTTTAAATTACGATTCAAAAAAATATATTTGATTGTAATATGAACAAAAAAATCAGTCCTTGTATTCTTTTTATTCATTGTTATATGATTTCACCAGTAGCAGGAATTGAAGTTAAATTGCTTTGTAAAAAAATGTGAAAAAATTCGTCTTGGACTTCCGAATCCCTCTATCATGCAGACATAAAAAATAATAGTAGTGGTGATTATTATAGTTAGATTGCTCTGAGTACATCCACCTGTCCTGAACCAAAGAAAACAACACAGCCGGTGCCGGTAAGTTGGGCAAAGCCGACGAAGCGGAAACTAATGAAAGCATTTCCGCCACGAGCCAATGTTGGATCTTCTACGCAAACATGCTACATGGGTTCCATTAACAAGCACCTGCCTGTAAAATAACTTTTACAGTTAAATAATTCAGGTGAAGGAATACAACAAGGCCAAGTACAAGGAAAACCACCAAGATTAATTTTAAAGAAATTGATACAAAGGATTTTATATTGCGGTATAGACTTCATTCGGTTTTAATGGTTTTCCGGAGTATGTTTATATGGAGAAAGGGGCAAGTACGTCATCATGTCTGAGCAAGGTACAAAATCCAGTGACGTGCTTAATAAATAATACAAATTTTAGGTTTATATGCAGATGGCGCTACAATAATCAATTTTGGCCAAGATATCGAAACTTAAAGTCTAAACGCGATGAATATGTGAGGGAACCTAATACATGGTTTCAAGCAAATATATTAAAATTAAATGAACATAAGACAAAAATATACTTCTTCAAATCAATATGCTAAACTATTAGAAATTTTTATAGATCAAAATTTAAGATGGCATTTTCAAACAGATCATTTAGCAAATAGTGAGGCACATCTCTATCATTTTACTACAGTAATTTGTATAGCCTGCTAAATTATGCTTTGCACGGAGTCTACACGGATTCTTAAAATTAAAAAAAAAGTTTTAAGGGGCTTTCTATGAATATTGGTAATTTTTTAATTATAAATTTTAGTATTTATGCTTTAGTGATGTAATTTTATTCTTTCATTTTTTTATATAATTTTTTTGTATTTGAAAACCTCGAATCTATATAACTTCATAGTTTGGGCAATAAATTTATTTGTTTATTTATTTACTTCAAAAAAAGATAATTTTCTTTAACATATCTTGAAAGATACCTACTTATTTGATGAAAAAATCTACAGTTTTACTTATATCATTGACGAAATTGTGTGATATAATCTCAGTATTCTTCTTTTTCCTCAATATATGCTCTAAGCTGTACATTTTTTACATACATATTTCTATGAGGACATGAATTCTAAAACTTAGATAAAAATGATAAAGCTTTTACTTATTCGCTGGGTGCAGAGTGCATGGTAGGGACAACTGAAACGATCCTAGCACTGTTAGTGGTCAAAACTTCGTAAAATCATGTTCTTGTCATAAATTAACTCGTCAAAATTAAATATAAAAATGGTTCATAATGGTTGTTGTGTTGTTAATTGCAAAAATAAATTGAGAAATAGCAAGTGCAAATTTTACACATTTTCAAGAGCTAGTTGGAAATTGGAGAAAAGAAAGAATTTAATAAATGCAGTTAGGAGAAAAACGTAAGTAATGTATAACCTACTTCTATAGAAAGCTTACTTAGACGAATGTGTGTTTTATTCTACAATTATTTGATGTAATTAAATAACTTTTGCCACTATGTCTCAATTCTTTCACATCTCTAATGTGACCAGCCGCGACAAGTTGCTTCCCTTTGTCCATCGTTTGTGGTTGAAATGATATTTGATGAGTAATTGACTGAAATTCGGTTTGATTGAATAGACTCAAATCCGGTTTGATTGAATAATTACATTCATCATCGCCTAACAATTATTTAAAAAAAAAGTATGATAAATTATTGTGACTGAAAATCTAGCAGATATTCTTATTTTTTTATTATTCTTACTGATTTTGTTTTTCAAAAATATAATCACATTTTTTATTTAAATGCTTATAAATTTTAATGAGATTTTTTTATAACGAATTTTTATTTTTATACACAACTTACATACTTCTCACAATGGTCGAGCATGATACTATGCAACCATCAGATGGCGTTTTCGTCGCGCTCCCTGCCAATACATATCTAACTATTCTAAAGTGAACTTACTTTTAGAGCCATTACACATGCGACTGACTGTCAGTACTGACGATCAGTCTATCCCATTGTTCTTTTGGGGTTTTCAAAAGTAGAGCGTATCGTCCGTCGACTGATTGGTCCGTTGGAGCAGCAGTCGAGCCCTTCCGGATCCGTATACGCTAAACGTCAGTTCGGGCCATCGCTATGAATCTTTTCACATGTATACTGACTGATGATAAACAGTGTTGTGCATTTTACTTACTGTTTTAAGTTTCTGTATAGTTGCATGTGTTTGAAATATGTCCTCCAGCGGTTTTAGAATCGACACCCATATATTAATTAGTTTACTGGAACAAGAGATGTGTAAACGAGATTCACATAGCTCTGTTTATTGTTTGTCTTCGAAATATTAATCTTTTTACGCACAAAGCGATAACAATGTGAGTGCTATCATCAGTACTGACCATCAGTCGCATGTGTAACGGCTTTTAAGCCTTATAAGTCAATTTCAGGTAAACTCATGCAAAAATGTAATATATTAAAATACTCAGTTATTTTTTCATAAGATGTTTAACTTGCTTTAACTATAACAATAATATTTTATTTATACTTACATAGAAGTTGTAGCATTTCTCAACAAAACAAAAATTAGAATTGAATGTGAAGCCGCTTCCCACCATTATAGAATCTAGTCTGGGCAAATTTGCACTGTCTGCTTTTATATAACAGTAATGTTATTCATTTAATAAATGATTCTAAAATTTTATTATTGATTTGACAGGAATACCTTATTGCAACGTCAAAAAAAATATTACTAATAAATATGAAAATTACAGTTAGTATTCTTTCCAATATTAATAGTAGATTACATACCGTGGCGGGAAATGCATCATTAGTGTCGAGGGCAAATATAGATCACCGAGGCGCTCGCGCCGAGGTGGTCTATTGTCCGAGACAGGAATGATAATTTCCGCCAAGGTTTGTATACTATTTTATTCATAATCATTTTATTTTAATCCACAATTTAAAAAGAATATATAGTTACTGATTTTAAAAGTGGTGTCTATGTGACATGTGTATTAAAATACTCTGATTAAGTTTTCTTATTTCTTATTAACATTAACAAATAAAATAGGTATAGTGATATCAATCCGGCTCACGGGTGGAAAGTGACAGATGTCACTTTCCACCCGTGGACAAGAAGTAAAGTTTGTAATAGCTTATTTCCCGACCTTTAAAATGTGTGTAATTGAGCTATTACATATACGATTGTAAATAAAACTCTTTCGATTCAAAATATTATATCCAAAATTATTCAACTAACGAATTTAACCCAACACATCACTCTTACTTAAGTAGTGGTACTTCATAGAGACGATCGGCCGCACTCATCAGTTGATCATAATTTTTTGATAAAAGATATTCTCCGTGTAGAGAAAAATATTCTCCATGCAAGCGCGCTGAATGCTCCAACTAATAATGTAAATTTTCTAAGGTTTGAAAAAGGTATGATTTAAAATGTTTAGTGTTTTAAACACATCTAGTTCCATGTTTACTGCAATTAAATCAAAGTGAAATCGGTATAGTTGTTGGGTCAAATAAATTTGATCAAAATATGTAAATGTTTAAATGTAATAATAAAAGTTTATTCATTTATTCATTCGGTCTCAGTTCTACAAACAGCTGAGTGGTTCTTCGACATAAATTATCTTTCAAGTAAACTTTGATACTAACAAGCTGTAATTCTTGGTATTTTAAATCAGAGGAAATGCTGTTCAAAGTAATACCTTTTGCTCTTCCATCCATTTGATGAACTTGTCGTATTCTTTTTTATAAGCGTCTTCAGATTTTTGCGGTATTAACCACGATTCTGCATTACTATGTAAGTAATCAATGTTAGAACTCATTTTTAACAATATACAATCAATAACAGTGGTGACAACAATTAATTTTATGTGACATTATTTCCATTTTTGTAGTAATAATAATGATTTCAAAGTGTATCAATAAAAAAAAATTGCGTAAAGTATTCGTGGATAACTGCCTCTAGTTCGAGCATTCCGGCTACGCCGTCGCGTGTTTTAAAGACCTTTTTATCCACTTATATTTTAATATACTATATTCTACACACATACAAATATAACACACTGTATTGTTTACTGATACGTGACGTCACACATAGTGATTGGTATTTACACTGACGGCTTATAATTGATTTTTTTAATAGGGTATTTTGCACCATGTAAGAAAAAATCTAAAAATACGAATTTTTGATAAATTTTGTAAAAAACCAACGAGAAATTTTGAACGAGAAATGTTGATTTCTATTCATAAAAATGTCATGTACATTTTATAATTCAATTTTAATAATCAAACTGTTCTTCAAATGTTTAAAATGTTAAGCCTCATGTCCACTTGCAAGTAACTTGCGATAGTTTTTTCACCAAGTACTGCCGGCGTATTCTAATTGTTTTAAAATTTATTGCGGCAAATTTGGATACAGCGGAGATCTGCTTTAAGTATAGATGAGAAGCTCCTTTCTGAATTCAGAATGGAAGATCTACAGCGGTTAAAAAAATTTTGAAATGGGTCTTGCTTTTTCACTCTATTTTTAAAATCTTTGCAATGTATATTCCATATTTCTGGGTACAGTTTAAAAATTTCAATTAAAAGAAGAGTTTCTTTCCTATTTCAAATACGGCATTCCTCCATTTTTCAAATTCAAAAAAATAAAATTAAAATTTAAAATTGTTTCAAAAAATTTTACTACTTGTTACAAATATTTCGAAACAATATCGAAATAAAAAAGTGCAAACTAATTTGCTTAAATTAGCTCTAAAAAGTCGGTAAGTACTTGGCTCGAGAGCAAACTTTCAGCAAAATTTCTCTAGCGCTGTTGTTGTGACGTCACTTCGTTAGTAAAGAAGATATATTTTGTTGTGTTTTCTTTTCTTCATACGATAGTTATTAAGCTTGTTTAAACGCGTACTTACATCAAAGTGATCTTCACAGAAATAAAGCCTATAGTATTTGCGGACAATAACTTCGAATCTCTTTTTGCCAGTTTTAACCAAGTGTTTCTCATGTTTATATCAGTTGGCATTTGAATCCATAACTATCACGCCGTTTTTACGCTCGTATTTTTATATGATTTTACTCATTATTAACGGGACGGCACAATTTGGCACAATTTAAAAGAACAAACAGATAATTTTACAAAAGTGTGTTATATCAAATTAGTAAAAAAGAAAACATTTATTAAGTAAAATGATATTTTATCAAAACCATAAAAAATCGAATTGTATTATAACAAATATTAAAGAACCAGATAGATATTTTCTCAAATTACTAAAATATCAAAAACTAAAACGCCAGAACATTAAACTTCAAATATTAATACAAATTAATACAACAAAAACATAAAATATAATAACACTAATGTAGCAAAATACCAATAGATAGAACTCTTATAAATTCAATATGCTATTAAAACAGAGCAAACCCGCACAACGTCAGATATTAATGAAACAGAATTTAAAGAGTCAGAGGTAGAATGAGATGCTAAAGAAAATGTAAAATGATAAATTTAAAATCATGTTTAGGGAACTATTTTCTTCTAAAAAATTGATATAAAAATTATAGTGGTTCATTATCACTATATGATTCATTTAACGCATTTTTTAAAAAAGAGTGTAATACCCTAATATTATTTCTATAAATGTTATCCATTTCATGCAGAAATAAATATTTCTGAACTATTCAGCACTTATTTCCAAACATTTTTGACGAAATATTAAGTTCGGTTGGAGTTTTAAAATTCTAATCCCTATAAAAATAAAACTTAATAAAGTTATGGAAATGAGACTTTCGTCATTTGGAAGAGCACAAAAAGTAGTATAAGTACCGGGAATCTTTTTAGAATTACTAAATTAAAATTTAAGATATTTAAAGCTCTTCATTTCATAAAATATCCTTTTGGCGTGGGAGGTCCCACCTGCACTGAGGTTCTAGGCCTAATGTGCTCCCGCCAGTTTTCACGCCAGACCAGTATACTCTGGACAAAGTCAAGAATAGTTCTTTCGCTTTCTCTTCGGGTTCAGGATACTGTACCCCAAAGCGCCATTTCCTTGCCCTGTTCAGGTCCCGGCAATAGCATGAAGAGGAGTTTCGTCCGCTTCCTCACATTTCCCTACATAGGGAATCTTCCGATACTCCTATGATGTTCAGGTATCTTCTGAGCCTGCAGTGTCCTGTCAGGACATCTAGTGCAGTTTTGAGTTCCGTTTTTTAGGCGTAACAGCAGATTGTCTCTGCTTTTGGGTTGACCTCCTATAAGTGCTTTTGGACTATCTTAGTGTGGGTTGCGGTTCAATTAAAGGTTTTTCGGCTCCTTTGCCAGCCAGGCGGTCTGCCTCTTCATTTCCCCTCTATGCCCTCATGTTCAGGCACCCATTCAAGATTTATCTTGTTGTGTTCTGCCAGGGCATTTAGGTTTTTATGGCAGTTTAATACTATAGTTTGGACTATATTTCCACTTTTTGTATGCTTGGCTATCTGTGGGTATATGGATTCTCTTATTTCTAAATATCCTTACATGTAACATTCGCTTTGTTCGTATACACAGTTGTACGTGTAATAGTTTTCTTTCGTTTCTCGTTTTTCCTCGTAGTTAAATGGGACGTCTATCTTTCTCGGTATTTACCTAAGTGTATATCGCCACCAGATGAGGTCAGTCGACAACGGACTACCGGTACTTGTTATTAGTTGAAA
Organism: Neocrepidodera transversa; assembly: GCA_963243735.1. Taxonomy (NCBI): domain Eukaryota; kingdom Metazoa; phylum Arthropoda; class Insecta; order Coleoptera; family Chrysomelidae; genus Neocrepidodera; species Neocrepidodera transversa. The sequence continues at coordinate 28,927,095 of OY725341.1, forward strand.
CAATTATTAATTTTTCGTATTTATTCATAAAGATAAAAAAAAATTGAAAAATCTAAAAAGTAGGAAATAAATCATGCAACAAGTTGACCATGCGAAATATTTATCTGATTAGATTTTTGAATTTTAATTTTGTACTCAAAAAACAGATGGAAATTTAAAAATCTAGCACGATCAACCTTTAGTCATTTTCATTCAGAATTTGTTTGTGAAAATAGTTCTTTAGTAAAATCAAATGTAAAGGCTAACAAGAATTTACGTTGCGGTAGAGCCGCCTTGGAAACGGAAACCGCGATTATTGAAATTTCTTTCACCACTTTTTTAAAAATTTCTCGATGAAAACGTATATTATGCGTTACGTCCGTTCTAAAAAATAATAGAAAATATTAGTTTGTTATTCTTGAAATCCAAAATCACTAAACAATAATGAAAATTTTCCCCTAAACCAATGCAATTCTGCAGTTTCTTTTACTCAACCTACAGGTAAGCAGTAGGCGTAATTAAAAAATAACAAAATCTTGACATGCTTACAAAGAAACATCCAGTTCATTGAAATATGAAGTGCGTTTGTAAATTGTTTGTTACACCCGTCTCTTCGTTACCGATTACTATTTTTGTGTCTGAGGGTTCTGGGGTCGATATATCTAGTTTGAAATCAAGGTAAATAAAAATAAACTAAATAGGAAATGAATCAGTGGCGGATCCAAAAGAGACATCGTATTTTTACTGTGGAAAAAACTGTAAAAGTATACACAAAAATTGTTCACTTTAACTAAAAAATAGAGCTTTGGGGTAAAATATTTTATATATACCAAAGAATTTGTTTAAGCAAATGTATATCGATATGATGACGTCATGACAACGGCGCTATGACGTCATCCAATTTTTTTTTAAATAGAAACACATTTTTTTGTCAAATTTTAATAGTTTAATAGATCTAAAAATATCAATGCGTATCACAGTTACCCTAAAGTTAACATTTTTTGAGATGCAGGTCCCTAAAGTTAAAACTGTCTAAGTCATTTTTAAAACTCGACCAGAAATCGTAATCACACCCTCGTGAACAAACGAAAGATTGAAATCTTATAAGCTGTTTTCATCGATACTAAGATGTCTAAAAATCATGGTGTTTCCACTTACACCTGTAAAAGTTTGGGTCAAAACTGGGAGATCTCTACCACAGTACATATATTCTATCAGTATGGCGACTCTCAGGCGGTCCGTTTGATCTTTTTAGGCACAGAAATTTAACCTTGACGCCATTTTAGCCGTACTAATTTTCAGGGTTGTCAAATGTAGTACAGTGGTGCCAAAAGTGGCACCAGCGCACTCACCACTGAAAAATAGACAAAACTAGCACTATTTAGTTCTATAAATTGTAAATAAATAATTATTGGATACAGCAATGGCGAAAAAAAATAACTATAAACTATAACTTATATCTTATATATGAAAATAACACAAATACACAACAGCTGACTGTCAAGTGTCAACTAAAATCATGTGACTGTGATCGGTCACACCATTGGAGATTCAATGACAAGTACAGAGAAGATGGCGACGATGCCTGCGCGAAGAAAAAACGCAAACTTTGGAGCCAACCGAGAGTCGCTTTACTAGGTTGTACGATGTCTCTACCTACTTGATTTTGACTGATTTTTGAGAGATTACCAAAGTTTCAGATAAAAAATTTTAGATGGCGCATATTTCGCTCATAATAAACTGTAATCACAGATCACACAGGGTGTATTTATAATCTGGTACTGAATACAGACGAATGCTCGAATCTGTAGCTTTACACTGTCCACACAAAATGTGACAAACTCATCGAGGACTCGAACAATTCGAAACAGCGCCATCTTACAGAATTCTGGTAAGTTCTATTGAACGCAACAGTTGGTACTCCCAAAAAGTTCGAAACAAAATCTAATCAGTGGATACACCAGGGTTTTTAGACATCTTAATCGATACCCATTTAACACCTTGTCCACCAGCTATAGATTGTAGATTATAGAAGAGTCGTTTTTGCACTATAAGATCTTTTGTGTATACCCAACATCTAGTTTTCGTCCAATAAACTGTTTTTTTTCTGTGCCACCCTGTATTTTTATTATTCCTCTGCTCGGTATATTTAATTTCAGCTCGCTTGATATCCCTTCTCAAGATCTCCCTCTCTTCTAGGTATTACTACAAAATGTATTTCCCATGTTAACAATTCTCTCTCTTTGCCTCTTCATTCAAAACAATTGGCTAATATAGTGTATGTGTTGCAAATTGAAAATTTTCTTTCTTCCCCTCATTAAATAGGATAAGTTTTTATTATATTATATTATATTTTCACTAAGATCCCCTGCTATCATTATTAATTATTTCGACGCTTTAAGTTTTATTTACTGTTATTTTTAATTCTTTTTAATGTCGGTATATTTTTTTTTATTTACTTAAAAGTTCTTATTTTAACTTTTATAACAATATGAATTATCTGATGTTTGTCGTGCTATTTCAGTCTCGATTACAAAAAGAGAATCTATTTTTAATTTGTTTTTACAAATTGTCTTAAAATTTAATTCACTTTGATTGTTTTTATATTTCATATTTTGATCTAAAAATTCATGTATTTCATATTAATATTATCATTGTTTTATATTCTTTTTTAAAAACAGAGACAATGAAATCTGGTAATTTATAAGTTGGATTTTCAAAAAAGAAAAAAGTCTCTGAAAGTTTTTTTTTGGTTCTCGTGTTAATTAAAACAAATATAACGTTTAATTTCCTTAAACTCACAAAAAGAACAGAAGGATAGATTTTTAAATATGTCATAGTTTTTTTTTCTCAATTGTTTTTAAATTAAAAAATCAATTAGACTGGCGTCCAAATTTTTTTTATTTAATATTTTACTTTTTGATATATTTCAAATTCTATTCGTGGAACGAACCCGTAATAAAAAGAATTGAGCTTAAACCACGTTTATTACTAATTATCAACAACCTCTCTAAACAATATGAACACCTTTTCTAGTTACTTAGCCTTTGTTGGACTATAAATTTGTAATCACAAAGAACATGTTCCCCTGTTTCGTCTGTCGCTTTGCAGAGTCTATATTTCCTGCTGTCCACTTTTCCCGTTTTGTATAATTAATACATTAACGGACAGTGGCCAGCCAGAATCTCGGTGATTATTGGTTCAGATTGGTGAAGATTTAGGAGTAATTTGGCGTATTTAGGTGGTTGTATTAACCTCCTCGCCTGTCTATGTTCTGGAACATTTTTATAGTAAGACACACTTCTAGCGACGGACAAAGTTTTGAAATTTTTCGCCGCCCTTTTTTGCCCTCCCCCTTAGCCTGTCCACCATTACGATTCAGCAGATGGCATTTTTGGCCACTATGTGCATGTGCATGTTGTGGTGCAAATTTTCAATTTATTTTTCTTTTTAAGCGATACAGCAAGTGACATTCTTGTGATCCTGTGGCCCAGAGAACCAATTTCTATTACGTGCTGCGTCTTCTTCTCAACCACCATCCTGGGGCTTGCAGCATTGCATTTTTCCATGGAAGGACCGAAAAAATATCAAATGACATTTCCACTCACTTCAGTTCCACTTGGGTATTGGCATCTTGATGCCAGATTCTATAATATGCTCCCCTCTGCCTTTCTATCTGGGTTGATGCATCTTAATTTGTTTACGGGTTTTTTGCAGTGGGCTCTCGGTCTATTATTAAAAATTAATAATATTGGATTTTATTTAAAAATGTTATTCACTTAAAAAATATGACTTCATAATTTTTGCCATTCTAGAGTACACTACATGGGTCATTATTTTCCAATAAAGGAGTAATTCTTATATAGACACATCGGAGTTAGGTTAGTGCTTAGTTTACTCTAAGTACTTTTGTGCTCGAGAGTACAGTGCTTACGAGAACTTTTTAAAATCGGTGCTTAGTACTTATAACGCTTTACCAAAGGGCTTAGTGCTCGCGAGCACTCCAAAAGTCTCGCGAGTACTCGAAAAGACTCACGAGCCGTCGAAATATTAAATATTAATATAATTTGAAAAAAAATATACTATTTTGACGGTTTTAAAAAAATTGGTATTATGACAAAAAAAGTATTATGACAAAATACATCTCGTGTAAAAATTCTTAAAAAAACGTTTTATTAGTATATTAAAATACAAGTTTCGTGAAACAATAATTTAAATGTTTAAAAAACGAGTCGGTTACGTCCTTAGACCCCGTGAACGGTGTTTTTGTTTTTTTTTGTTCTTATATATTCAAAAATAATAAAAATTGTTTTGGTCTTCTATTTACAAAGTTCAGAAATAAATTAAAATTTTTGAAATTTTTAATATTGGTTCCTATATTCCAATTGTAGGTAGTTTTGTTAGACTTCTCCATTTCTACAAACAGACTCTTCCATTTCCCTTTAACTTTTATTTTTCTGAACATTTCTATCTAAAATTTGCTATTCTTTCTAATACAATTGCTGAGCTTGAGCTTTAAGCATACAGACACATCTTCCTATAAGTTTTTAGCATTAGATCTTTATTAAAAAAGTAGAACAGACGTCAATGTTTTTTAATAATTTTATTCCACAAGTAGTTTCCACATTGTAAATGATAGCATCGTTTCCGAAACTACAATTTTTCAAAGATTATATACAGAATGCATATCATATATGTATGTATATGGGGAGAGTCATTTAAAGTGAAGTTGTGATGGTTTTTTGTTGGGCTTGGTCAGAGGAACACACACACGATCGCCCACTCACGATTTTATATATTCATTGTCTGTCTGATTGTATTTGTGAGTCATAGAAGTGCGGCCTCGGCCCAGACCCTGATTCGTGAGAAAAACATCTTCAAGTCAACGTTCGGCAATGCTATTTTTGAACCAAATCATCGGAAGTCATTTACATCGGTTACTAAAACTATTTTCTAAAAAAATCTGTTCGCTGACAGAGGCGGCGTTTTTGTCAAAAATAAACACAGAAAAAAAATTTATAATAAAATCACAAAAAAAAATTAGGTATGTAATCTTGCCGCAAGGTGGATTAAACTGTTGTTAAGATTAAATAATTCTAGTTTCTCAAGTATATTTCATATGGTAACAAGCATTTACTTCCTATAATTTCGGTATTACTTAATTGATTTCATTTGAAAGTTGGCAACACTCATAAAGATTTTAAAATGTTATATGACATAATCTCCATTATATTTTAAACAACAAATTGTATATTTGTTGATATACCATAAACAAATTAATGAAAATTGTTATTACTTTAAATTTATTTTTAATAACAGAACACGAGAACTTGTTACACGAATGCATCTTAGAAGTTACAACCTCTCTTATTTGATAACATTTTTTAACCATACAGACACATTTTTTTATAGAAACATCCATTTCATAAAATCTTTTATGTACCCAGCGAGTATAGTTCTTTTAACAAATATAAGACCAGGGAAAAGCGACGTGAAGGGGAATGAATTTAGTCCCAGAGCTTAAGAATTAATTTAGATAAGTAATAAATTATTTATTATGCTAAAAATTTATTTGGGTCGCAGACAAGTATCAGTCTCAAGTTTTTATTGCCTAATTTCATGAAACAAACAACTTGAGAAGCACCACAGTGTTTTTTTTCAGTCTATTTCTGAGCCGGAAGTCACATTACCACCGAAAATAAGTCATGTAATTAGATTTTTGATAAGCTTTCTAAAAATAAATCTTTTTTTCTGTAGAGCATATAGATTTTAAAAAAGCAAACTGACGTGATCTCCTGATTGTCAAAGGTCAATTTTTTCCACTGTATAGGTTTCAGAGCATGCTGGATCTCATGCCGTTGTCCGCTTAGCTCTAGCTCTTACGGTTTGTCCGCTGAAGCTTGCAATACCCCAACGGACGGATAAAGCCAGAACATAGGACTTGTTTAGAAGTCTAAAATAGAGTAGTGTCTAGAGAACTCAAGGATCTACTCTTGGTTTTAGCTATTACCAAAACCTTAAACCCTTGTTATTAGACTAATTTAACCACGCTTAGTCGATTGCCGTTGTCCGCTTGTCTCTATCTTGTATCATATCGTTCTTAAGATGTGGGTTTTACGTCACAGGTCACATGACCATATTCGCTCTGTGCGATAAGGTGGAGCATTTTGACAGCCGATGCTAGCGCTTGCCGTGAACAGCACCTGAACTTTTGTCCCGTACATTTTTCGACGAACTAAAATGTCAACAACAATACGGAAAGCTCGCTGAAGTTTAGCAGAAATATGTTGTGTCGTGGGCTATCAGAATAATAGTTTAAATAGTCCAAATACAAGAATTTATCGGCTTCCTTAAAGTCCATACAAATGTGAACAAAGAAAAAGCGAACCGTAGATATGTGAGCTTTGTCGTTACTTGGATTAAAAACTTTGTCCGTGAAATTAAACTCCTTAGAGTGATTCTATGGACAATGAAAATTTTACTGCAGTTATCTGACCACATAAATCGGATTGTCACGAAGCCAAATTTTAAAATTTGACTTGGTTTAACCGCTAAAAATTAAAATTATTATTAATATATGTTATATTAAATTAAAGACTACATTTTTCGTTGGTTCGGTTATTATGCGGTTTAAGATACGGATTTGAAAGCAGAGGGTCGTCTCTTCGAATCCCCAAAAGTTTGTTAGTTTTTTTTTAACAAATAACTTTTTTATTTTTTTATTATAATTTTGAATAATTTTTATTCAGAAACCCTAAAAAAATGTAATATGTATTTCAAAGCGCAATATATTTACCTTTAATGAAACTTTAAAAACCTCTTCTGCGACGTTGTTCGCACGCATTTTGCAGTTATTATTTTTATTTTCTGTTGAGTTTTCTCCTTCAGCGAGCATATGTGACGAAATGATAGTTTTGCACCGTTCTTTAGCGCATTTGGTTTGAATTTTATATCATGCATTATTTCCTCTAAACCAGTTCTTAATATTATATTCATCTTTTAAATATCAAAATGTCTGCATCTGATTTTGATTTCAGCCTATAGGTGTCGCCACATGTCAAGTTGCACACAGCTAATAAGGTCGAAGGTCAAAATTTTGTCCATTTAGACCACGCTGAGTTGATTGTCGTTGTCCGTCTGTCTATATCTCTCACCATTCTCGAGTTGAACAGACGGACGGACGGACGGACGGACAAACCCATTTTTTGTTTATAACTCTAAAACCAGAAATACTTTAACTCGGCCCCATAGTATTTTACTAACTTGTGCACTTACTTCACAGTACAAGTAAGTGGGAGTGGCCCTGAAAGTTGTATAGTTATCGTAAACAATAAGCCCTCAGGGCGTACGGGGTAAAGAGAATGGAATTTAGTACGGGCGCTTATGAATTATTTAATTTAAGTTAAGTAATTATATAGATATATAATACATTATTAATTATGCAACTACTAAAAATTTATTGAATCATATTCATCAATCTCTGAAAGCAACAAGTTTTTATTATCTAATTTTACGTAAAAAAAACCAAAAATGTTTTAATTCATTTATCAGCGCGACCTATGTATTAAATAAAGGCGGCGTGGTTGGTCTACGACTGAGAAATGTGCAAAAGGTAATGTCTCTAGTGCGTTGCCAGTTCTTCTAAGATAACAGGAAATTTTGGATTTTATGTAATAGGTATGTTTATATATAATGCACAAGACGGATTAAATCTGTTTATACAAATATTGCGTTATACTTTATATATAAGTGATTACTTTACTTAGAAATTGGAAGTATGAAGTTACATTATTGTTAAGTTTTTATTTCATATGGTTGATTTGCTTTTGTTTCTTAATACAGTTTGGCAACGTCTCATGAAAATCGCTGTATATTTGTTGCCAGACTGATATTTATTTTTTCTACAAGCGTGCGGAAAGTTGTACTTTTCCGGACTAGTGCGGAAAGTTGTAACTTTCCGCACGCTTTTAGAAAAAATACTTTTTGCTAAAAATTTTTTTTAATTCTAGGCGCTTGTAGAAAAAATACTTTTTGCTAAATTTTTTTTTTAATTCTAGGCTCTTGTAGAAAAAATATTGTTCCTAACACTTGCGTAAAGTATCTTTTCCCCACTTAATTGCATGCCCGAACTCCGCTTCGCGTCGTTCGGGCAACTGCAATTGCGTGCGGAAAAGTATAACTTTCCGCACTTGTTAGGAAAATAACTATTAATTTTAATATTATGTTTGAGGTATTGTGTCGTATACATATACCTATATTGTTTTAATTACATATAAATTACTAATTTAGTAGATGTGTATAAGAAATAAATATATTATAATGATACGCCCATTATCATTATAAAATTTTGATACTCATCTCCATTGGGAGTGGGTTCTATATTAAAAGAAAAATCATAAATTTTTACAAATAAACTGATAAGTAATAAAAAATGAAATTTGAGTTGCCTGCTAAGTTCCATTGAATATTTCATTTCCATTTTCCCAATAGCTATATTCTACCAATTTTTTTTTATAAATTGTAAATTTTTTTTTGTTTTAAATAAAATTTTACTTGTTTTCTATAAATTGTATCCTTTTTTTTATTAATTGGAAATATATAAATTTTACATTTTAGTTTTTTTTTATCAATATACAAATTTTAAAACATCGGACAAAAAAATTTTTACTTGATTATTCAATCTTCTCCAAATTCTTTTATCTGAATGATTTTAATTTTCATATTTAAATTTTAAATGATTACTTTTTCAAATATAATGAAAATTTTATATCTATTAAATTTTAAGATTTTCCCTAGATATCCAGAATTTTTGATTATACCAAAATTACTACGGCCCGTCCATACTTCACCATTGGTGAAGTATGGCAAACCCTAGTATTGAAATCGTGCAAAAATCTCAAAAATTTTTTGCTCCAAATGACTTAAAACGTCATCAAACGTGGAAAAAAATGATTTTCGGCGAAAAAAATGTCTGTGTGGATGTGTGAACTCGAGAACGGTACGGCCGATCCGGAAAATTCTTTCGGCCATCGGTTTTTATTCAAAAAAGAAAGGCTCTATCAGAAGATGAGCAATTTCGCCGGGTCGGAGGATCCTGGTCCCGCCTACCAAGTGAAACTTCTATTCGAGATTTCTCGATAAGGAAAGCAAATTTGTCGATACTGATTTCTTTTAAGGTGTTGTTCAAGTCAAGACGCATCGATTGATATCTATATCGCATCCGGCTCGTTGAAAAAAAATTACAAAATTTTAAAAAAAAATTATTGGAAAAATTCCGATTTTTTCGAATCGGACTTTCTTCCGCTGAAGGAAACGGGCCGTAGTCTTAAAAAATCGCGCAGAGATTATTCCTTTTACTAGTTTTATTTAGAGATGAAACCGACAAAACTTAGGGGATTATAGAGACTGCCAATATGATTGCAAAAAGCCATATACAAATGTCCAAAACCGCATCGTTACTGATATACAGTGTGATTTGTGAATTTAGACAAAAAATTCAATCCACCATATTAAATACAGTGATAACCCGATTTGATTTAAATTTGGTAAATGAATTAAACTAAATGGCCTTAATAAGGAGCCCTTTGAACGAAACCAATATCAGGACCGGAATATTCTTTTTGTTCCATCTTAAAGTCTTGTAAGAATAACTCACCCTGTATAATGATTATCAAAAATCTGAGCTCAGATTCGAAATCTAAGGAAAAAACCCTACAGGAACTTGTTAAAAAACTTTCTGGCACCATTTCAGTTATTCCGTAATAAATTATGATGTTAAATGTTTTCACTCGAGAAATTAATTTTCGGATAAAGTACCATCAAAAATGGTTTAATATAATAAAAAATTACGAAACTAAGACATAAATATTGTTATTTTCTTTAATTAGTTCGTAGTAAAATTTTATAAAATACTCTCATAACCCAAAAAAAGTGAAGAATAAATCCGTATCAGTAGTTTACAATTTTTATCTAAATACAGTAGGCTTGTGTCAAAAAATTATTGTGCGTTGTGTTGTACTTTCATAAATTCAAAATTAGTAAGCAAATATAATTTATAGAAAATTCAGTACAGTCCTTTTTGAACAAATTCCTCTTCGCTTTTTACCTCTCGCCCTTCAGATAAGAGAGGTATAGGAATCATGCTAAAAATTGGGTAGTGAGTTTTCAATGGATAAATACGTTTTAGGGTCCCTAGAATACGATTTTAATATTTTCGCGATGATGTCTGTGTGTGTGTGTTAGTGTGTGTGTGTGTGTGTGTTAGTGTGTGTGTGTTTGGATGGATGTTGTAGTAACGATAACTCAAAAACTACTGAATAAAAAAAATTGAAATTTTGCATACAGGATTCTGATACCATAGATTAGATCTGATTAGATTTTGGTGCCGATCGCACAACCGGAAGTGGCAGTTGTTATGGGTGATGACGCCATTATTATACAAAACGGCAATAAAGTTTTACACATATATTTTGTATACCCTATTGTTTATTTTCATCTCATTAAAATTTTCGAAACTTTTGCCATTGTTGCCAGATTTACAAAAAAATAATTTTTTTTCATATTTTTTTGTGTCAACCTGTAAATTTTTGATTCTAAAATGGCGAGAGGTCATGTGCTGGCCACATCAGATTTTTTTAGCAGATTTTAAATCTGCGATCAGAATATTGATAATTATTATACTGGAACAGTTATTCTTACAAGAAATTACTCATTCCGGTCCTGATACGAATTTATTTTTTCGTCTTTTCTTGGGTTATGAAAGTATTTTATAAAATTTTACTACGAACTAATTAACGAAAATAACAATATTTATGTCTTGGTTTTGTAATTTTTTATTATAATAACCCATTTTTGATGGTATTTTATCCAAAAATTAATTTCTCGAAAGAAAAAACTGAAAATAATAATTTATTACGGAATAACTGAAATGGTGCCAGAAACTTTTTTAACAAGTTCCTGTACGATTTTTTTCGTAGATTTCGAGTCTGAGCTCAGATTTTTGATAATCATTATACAGGGTGAGTTATTCTTACAAGAACTTAAGATGGAATAAAAAGAATATTCCGGTCCTGATATTGGATTCGTTTAAAGGGCTACTTATTAAGGCAATTTAGTTTAATGCATGTACCAAATTTAAACCAAATCGGGTTATCCCTGTATTTAATATGGCGGATTGAATTTTTTGTCTAAATTCAAAAATCACACTGTATATCAGTAACGAAGCGGTTTTGGACATTTGTATATGACTTTTTGCAATCATATTGGCAGTCTCTATAATCCCATAAGTTTTGTCGGTTTCATCTCTGGACACCCTGTATATCCAATTACTTTAAATTAACTCATTATATTCAACTATAAAAACTTTTGAATATAATTTTTATAATACAACACTTATTTAAAATAATAACAATAATAAATTAACTTCTATAAATCATATAAAATGATTTCATTATAATATATTATAAGAATGCTGGGTACAAACCGGCAACGTGGCATATTAGGTAATTTAATACAGCCAATCTATGGAAGCAACTAAAAATGGTCACAGGTAAATTGCACACCAATAATCCTTTAATGAATGTGTTAAATTAAAGGGAATTTAATCCCATAGGTAAATTTCACACCCAGCACTAAGAGATAGAGAGTTGGTTTTACCAAATTAAAATCTACAGGTATCCATAGTCCATATAATAAATAAAGTATAGGCACCTATTTTAAACAATTTCATGTTGAAATAACTCGTATTCTTGTGAATCTTTTCATGCACGTTTTAATAATTCATTTTATACATTCATAGACAAACTAAAGGAATTATCAATGATACACAGGATTTAAAACATTTGGAAAATTTATATAATCAAAAACAGTTTGGAAATATTGACCATTTTCTTTTTTTAAAATGTGTCTCGAATTTTTGCCAACCTTTTTGTAAATATGTTCATTTAAAAATGTATAGGTAAAGTGTATTTTTTGTACGTTAATTCATATGTCGTATGTTCCTGTATTTAAATTTACATTTGTCAATAATATTTTGTTGTAATAAAGCTAGTTTCATTTCAAATATTTTCCTTTTGGCTGGTGTGGAAATTACCTGTAAGATTAAGGCATCAAATTTTGATAGTGTGCAATTTACCTTTCAGATTAAGGGAGCAGGTAGTCTTGGTGTAAAATTTACTATCGCCGCTAAAAATAGTATAGTGGCCGCCCTGAGTATTTATACAATGAATTTTTTGTCGTTTTTACATTTACAGAAATGAATGAATGTGACTCAATAAATTTTTAATAGTTGCATACTAAATATTGTATTGCATATCTAGATAATTACTTAAATTAAATTAAATAATTCATAAGCGCTCGTACTAAATTCCAATCTCTTCACCCCGTACGTCCTGGGCGATTATTATTTACGAGACCTATATGATTAATTAAAATATATTTGCCTTTTTTACATAAAACTAGACAATAAAAACTTGCCCAATAAATTTTTAGTAGTTGCATAAATAGACAATTTAATGCTTATCTAGTAAGTAAATAATTGCATTTATTTTATTTTAAATTAATTAATTCTTAAATTTATATCGCTTCGCGTCGCTTCTCCCTGGTCTTATAATGTTAACAAGGACTTATACTATGGGTTAAAATTTTTTATTGTCTTAAAGAAAAATGTTTTTCGTCGAAAAAAAAAACCGATTTCAGGTTAAATGTTTTAGCTAATATAAATATTATTTAAATTCGTTTATTAAATCTAAAATCTTGCCTTGCAAATTGTTTCCATGCCAACAACACGAAAATACAAACATACAATAAAAAATATTAACCTGTTTATATTTACGCCGTTGTTTTCTAAAATTATTAATTATTTATGAACATTCTCATCTAAAATAATAAACGCAAAACTCAATACGTTTTTGACATGTTTACGTAAAAACTAAAAAAACATGTTTTCCAAATATTTGGAAATATAATAAAACTGTTTAATAAACAGAAATTTTTTGTTATAAAAAAAACAAATAAATCAACGACTCCTTTGAGATCGATAATTCAGCACTCAGTACAAAACTCTCCCGGCTCGGCTGTAGAGAAAACGATTATTTCAATTACAAAATAAGCATTACATTAATGTATGGAACAAATTTTAAACAGCAAATATATGGTGAATACGTCTACTGAATTGATATTTTAATGTTGATAATGACATAAGCGGGCGCATGCGTACATTATATAGCACACTGCTACAATTAGGATCTCCTAAAATCATATGTGAAAACCATTGGGAATTCAGGAAAAATTTTGATACAAAAGTTGTAGGGAATTTTATGCTACAACTTTGCACTAGAACAATTTGCACTGAAGCCCATTATTTGTCTTTAAAATACAAAAAAGGCAAAAAGCCTAAATGTATATATTTTTCGCCCCTAGCGGCAATTCTCTAACCGGCAACCACAAAAGTCAAGTGGTGTGCGGGCCTCTTGATGGAAATAATAGTAAAAATTATTATACAGGGTGCCAAGACAGTTTTAGTATGTAGTACTAATAAAACTATAAAATTCAAATTATATTAATATTAAATAAGTGACTCAAAAATTGAGGACACACTTCACTTCATGTATTAAATTTGTAATCGATTTATTAGTTGGTTCGTTGGTTGGTTGGTTGGTTGGTTGGTTGGTTGAGATACTAATGAACAGGCCGGTTTGAGTGCCCAAATACTGCAATTATCGGCTTATTGTATTATGCTGTTCATCTGTTAGTCTGTGAAGAGATTAGTAACCTTGTTGAAGTTTAAGAGCCCCTTTACCATGTCACATCTGATGAGATAACATTTTGGGTTTTCTAGCTCTATACAGCTATGTATCCATCAGCGCAGAGCCTCACATTCGAATATCAGCTGAGTGGCTGTTTCGTCCTCCTCGTCAGACAAGCCACATATATAGGATCCTCTTGGAAGATCCCCATTATTAGTCTGATTTGTTTCCTGTTTAATTTTAGAATTTCTTCAGTTAGTTTTGGTAAAGGTTGTTTTACTATTAGCTTACTGTATATTAGTTATAGTTTTTAATTACACCAATTACTGGTATCCTTTTCGCGCAAGTGCTTCTGCTTTTTTGTTACCCTCAGTGCCTTTGTGTCCTGGTACCCTCCTTAATAGTGATACTTAGGTTATTTAGGTTTTCTAAGCATTCTCAGACAAGTTTGGATTTTACTTATCGACTGTTAAGCGCTTTTATCGAAGCTTGACTGTCAGAGTAGATAAGGATATTTATACCTGTGTATCCCCTCCTTAGGTTTTCTCTTAGACAGTGGTCGAAGTCACATCTGGGAGATAGGCCATATATTCCAGCGCCGGTTCCTGTTTCTGTTTTGAAACTATCTGTGTACCAAACTATTTCTTATTCGGGCATTTTCCCAGATTTCCCTTTCTAATATCGAAATTGAAGGATTTATCAAGGGATCTGATCGGCATCATGAAATCGCTTCCCATAGTTAGTATAGGGTTTGTGATTATTCTTATGATAGCCGCACGTCTATTTGGAAGTGGGTTTTATCTTTTGTTTAGCTAGAGGCGATATGCTCCAATTCTGACCTCCGCTTTGACGATATCTCATTAGGTGGGAGGTTAAGAATTGTTTCCATGTTTTCCAGATTGCTCCCTTTAGTGACATCAGTGTCATCTTGCTTTTTTGGAAATTATCTTTTGTATATGTCGGTTACAGGTTACCCTCATATCCAGGATAGTTTCAAATCAAAAAGTTTGTTGGAAAAGTCTAGGATTTAAGATTCTCCAGATTTCTTTTCCTCGTAAAAGGAATGAGTGTTGTTTTAGAGAGGTTTACATGAAATTTCTCCTATTTTTAGAGAGGTTTATATGAAATGTCTCCTATTCACACCATTTTTCAATTGTCTTCTAAGACGTTACATACCATCCTAAGGAATCCGCCCCTGATTACTATGCTTATGTTATAATAGCCCTGGGCGAAGTAGCCTACTTCGTTGAGTTTCCTTAAAATTTCGTCTACAAGGTTCCACAGGAAAGGTAAGAGGACCCCTCCCTGTTTATGTTCCTAACGTTTAGCATGGATATGCTATCGTTTATCGCATATTACCTGGCTCCTCTGACTATAGAACTGAAGGAGGTATGGTCAAAGGCTCCTTCTATATTTTTTTGTATATGTCGGTTCCAGGTTAGCCTCATATCCAGGATTATGCCAAATCAAAAAGTTTGTTGAAAAAATCTAGGATTTAAGATTCTCCAGATTTATTTTCCTCGTAAATGGAATGAGTGTTGTTTTAAAGAAATTTACATGAAATTTCTCCTATCTATAGAGAGGTTTATATGAAATTTCTCCTATTTACACCATTCTTCAATTGTCTTCTATGAGGTTAGATAATACCGTCCTAAGGAATCCGCCCCTGATTACTACGCTTATGTCATCATAGCCCTGGGCGAAGTAGCCTACCTCGTTGAGTTTCCTTAAAAGTTCGTCTACAAGGTTCCACAGGAGAGGTGAGAGGACCCCTCCCTGTGAGACTCCTTCTTTGCATTCATTTTTAGGGTAGTTTCTCCAATAGTCGATTTTATGTTCCTAACGTGGAGATGGCATCGTTTATCGCATGTTACCGGCTCCTCTGACTATAGAACTGAAGGAGATATGGTCAAAGGCTCCTTCTATAACAGTTGGTGTACAGCTGATTCACATGATTTTCTAGGTTCATTAACTAGCTGGTTTTGGTAGAGTGGCCTCGCTATTAATCATGTTTCACTGGTGTGCTGTTCGACCAGTTTTTATCTCACTTTTATCATAAATGATGAAAGACTATAATCAGTCTGTATGACCTGGCCTGAGATGAAACTCTGCAAGGATTAGGTATAAAGACTTCTTTCACTTCCCTCCGGGACATAGCCCGTTGCCGAACTGATTGTGCACAAGTTGTGCACAGGTTGCACAGGGTTGTTGCAATTCCCTATTGCAGAGTGCCAGTATTATGCCAACTGGTATTGGTGAATAATACCTGTCAATCGAGTTAACAGCCCATTTTATTCCACTTTGAGTTACCTCTTTCTTAAACAGTTCCGTTCCCAGTCTTCCTTTTTTTTGCTCCGTTATAGAACTCAATCAGGTTAGATGGGTTTGTGCTTTCAGGGCTAACTACGGTGGAGTCCGGAAAATGGGTGTAAAGAAGTAAATCCAAGCTTTCTTCCCCATTTTCTGTAAAGTTTATTTTCCGAAGTTCTTTGTTGTATTCGGTCAGGGTTTGCTGGTATGTTTGCCAATTCCCGGTTTTCTTCGGTTTATTGAAAAGTTTGCGAGTGTTTTTCCTAAGCTTTCAAGGTTTGAGTTCCAAAACTTTTGTTTTCAGGTGATTTGCCTCGATTCTGCACAGTTTTTATGATATGAGGTTTGAATGGCTTCCTGGAGTTGCAGACATTCCTCCTCTATATCTGCTTTTGTTTTGATTTTTTAGTGTTAGTTCGTTTAGGGTTGGTGTTATGGGGGTTGCGATATATTCGTTCTTATTTGTCAATATGTTTGACTTCAATTTGAATGTATCTATGATCCGAGAGACCTGGCTCGTCAGATACCCTCCAGTTACAAATTTGGGAGCTTATTTCTAACGAAGCCGAAGAAAAGTAGGTTTGATTCCTCGATTTTAAATTACTGTTAAAAATAATAAAATCAAGTAAATACTCACCACATTGGTTAGTATTGCTACTGCTTCAGGCAGTATGATGTAAATGGCATCTGTACCAATGAAAATCTGTAGGTTGTTTTGCTCACAGTATTGCACTAGCCTCTGCAGTTCTTACGATGGAGGTTTGTTTGGAAAATCGTAGGGCAGGTACACAGACCTTATGATGATCTCCTTTGTGTTACCTGCGTCTTGATATTCAAGCTTTTTTTCTGTTATGTCCTTGAAATAAAAATTGTCATTTGTATTGCATTAAAGTTATCTTTAACAATAATACAACTTCTTACACTATTTGAGTAGAGTTATAAATTAACTTACCTCTTATATGACCTAGTCTCATGACTCTATTCTCAGATTTCCAGGGTTATTGTATTAGAGCCACATCTATTCCTTCTGCTTCTAAGGTTTTAGAGGGCAGCAGTTGCAGCCTTCTTATTTTGCAGGTTTATCTGGATTAACCGCTACATCTTGGTTTTTGGGATCGAGGATCCTGAAGATTAGTGTGGTGAAGCCAAGATGGAGTTTAAACTTCTTCATGGTTAGCTCCTTCTGAGAGTTCTTGTCCATTCCCACTACCAGAATAGATCCCTTTGGTTCGCTCTTCATGTTGAACACCCGCAGCTTCATTATCTGCACAATGGAAGTGTACCACGTCGTGCTCTATTGGGCTGTGGTTGAACTTGTGTCCCTTTCCAAGTTGGCATATCCTGAAGAATAGTTGCCAGTATTTGGTTTCCTTGTTCTGGCGTTATCTTACTGTGAGTGTAGTCTCCTGGGATGACGGACATTTTTATTGCCGACACGACTGTGTTGTAACTGACCCTACTTGGTTTTTTGATTTTTGCTACAGTTTGTTACTAACATCATTGCATTTTTCAAATAATGAAAAATTTTAAATTAATTTTTTTATATTTGTAAAGCACATGCAAGGTTTCACAGCTCCCAGGAGAGGTTCATAGTCTTAAAGAAACTACAGCGAAACAGTTCAACAAATCATTGTTAAATAGAGCACTTTCTTAGGACAACTATTGGATCATCCATCTGTCAAAATATGTCTGCTAAGAAAAGAGATTTCAGTAAAAACTTGTTGATAAAAGTATAAAATAAGAAAAATTTCATCCTCATAAAATTGAAGTTACCGAAGAGACCATGGGTTAAAATTTTGTGCAGAATCAAAGTTTTTTCTTTAATGTTTAGTTAATAGACGTAATTGTCGTTACTCTCAAAATTTAAATGTATGGACTGGAAATATGAGAAACAAAATTATTATACCATTTTTTATTGAAATAATTTTATTTAGAACTTGTGCAACAATCTGTTTTTCCAGTAATTAAAGAGATACAAGAAAATAGGTGAAGACGTTTATTCAAATTTTGGACAGGTCACAATTTCTTTTTACTTGTTAAAGAATACATTAGCAAATGTGTTTATTGACCTCTAGAACGAACGACTAGGATGGATGGAATGGTCATCGCGTTCTCCAGATCTTACACTCATATTTCAAAAAAAACCAAATAACTTTGAAAAATTTTTAAACACTAAAATACTACCCAGCTCTGCAATATTCTCGGAACCCTAACCCTACGCGTAGTTAATATTGAAGCGAACAAAATGTGAAACGCTACAAATGAAATAACATTGTATAAAAATAAAGCTAATTAAATGCTGTATTGAATATTGTAATTACCTGATTTCTCTCCAATTTGGATGTACCAGAAAATGAGCACTACAATACTGCAAACGTCGTAAGCGAAAATATTTTAAAGTATAAAAATTAACTACCGTGAACCAACTGTTAGTATTGAATTGATGTAATGGCGACTGCGTCCTCTTTATTAGTAGGTTATAGTTGCGCTATTGCCAGCTTTCTATTAACGTTGTTAATATCTGAGAAAAGTGGATATCTGGTTTGAATGGACCACCCGGTTTTACTTTACCCTCTTCAACTTGTAATCATCTAACCAAAGCCACCGTATATTGACGACCGTTAGAAGACGGTACCGCTTCTTAGGGAACCGAAGTTTAAGTAACCCTAAAATAATTACGGTGCCGAGACTACGTTATCCTTGGTGCTCAGTTGGCTGGTTGTAGTTGAACGCCTATGTTGAGTTGGAATTTATACTTATGTTGAAGAATATCGCCACCACTAACCAAAACTATACATTTTTAAAATTCTACGTACATTTCTAGTTTATCATCAACTTCTGATTATGCTAATATAGTTAGCAAAACGTACGTAGATTGTTAAAAAAAGTGTAGTTTTGGTTAGGACTATATTCTTCAACATTGTTGAAAACCAAAGGATCCAAATTCCCAATTTAAGATGTTATACAATCACGTATTTTACCTAAGGATAAAAGTGCCAAGTTGGCATTTATCCTAATACTTACTTTAGTTACCACTACGAAAATTTTATAAAAATATGAATACACTAATTTAAATATCTAAATCAACCAAAACAAAAGCATCTAGAATGAATTTAAAATTTAATTTATTTTTATTTTTCACCTTCTTTAAAATAAAGTTTTTAATATGCCATATTTTTTGATAAATGAATAAAGGCCCTCTTGGAAAGGATAGATTTTTTTTGATTATCTACAGGTCCAGGTACCTACTACTGTCGCGATAATAATGATGCTTAGGAGTGTTATCGTAAAACTGGTCAATTATCTTTTAAATTGTGACAACTTTAATCTAATTAGGAACAGATAGGCCACCAACCGTAACTGATAGAACCATCGCGATAACTTGTATAGTTAATGGTCCCCAAATTTTTCTATTAGGTGTTCTATATTTGATTAAAAACTTTTTTATTTTCCTACACTGATTTTGTAAAAAAAAATAAGCGCCTTAACACGCTAAGAAAGAGATAATTTCTAACCGCGTATATAATATAGTAGTTATGTGTGGGGGAACTAGAGCAGTGTGTGGGGGAGGTCGGGTACAATTGTAACAATTTTTACTTAAGATTTTTTTTGTTACTTTCTGTAAAATTAAAAAGGAAAATAAATGCCTCTATGTGGGCCAAAGTTATAGCTATAGAAATAATTAATATTGATGATGTTGGTCACTTTGTTAACAAAAAAAAATATATAACGTGGTGGGGCAGAATGTTACAAACGTACCTGCAAGTGTGACAATTGTAACATTGTTTGTTCCAGCACGATGTTTCAAACTCTATGAGTATGCGCATTTTAACCTCGATTAATTTTAATTTATTTTTAATTATCCTTTGGAAACAGGGCAACATGTTTGGTTTAAGTTTGAATCACAGATCATTAATGTGTATTGAAAATAATCATCAATTTAAAATAAAATAACGTTTTAAGATTTCCACAAAAATAATAACAAAAGTTATTAATTTAATAGTGACTAGTGACTAGTTTCGTTACATAGTAACTTCATCAGACTACTATCAAGGAAATCGTAAAAATTTTATTAACTTCTTAACACTAAAAACATCTTTAACACTAATACATTTGAGATAATAAACCTCGTAGTCAAGTACCACAATTTATTTGCGTTAATGAATTAAAATGGGGTTGGCAACTAGTTTCGGCGAATGTTCAAAGGCGATCTTGACGATGTTGAACAATTTTGGTATAAGCGTGAGTTTCTGAATGGTAACGTTGTCGACTATAACCGTCCAACTGGCGGATGCGTTTTTGCACCAAGTAACAAAATGGTATTCGATTGGATCCGGCTTAATACTACCTACAATCTTCCATTTGTTCAAGCCAGTGATTCCTTTATTAGATTTATGAGCAACGGAAGGTTGAAACAGCTCGATCAACAAGTAC
The DNA here is from genome assembly GCA_963243735.1 of Neocrepidodera transversa. Taxonomy (NCBI): domain Eukaryota; kingdom Metazoa; phylum Arthropoda; class Insecta; order Coleoptera; family Chrysomelidae; genus Neocrepidodera; species Neocrepidodera transversa. The sequence goes on from OY725341.1 coordinate 28,947,563, forward strand.
TTAAGGTCTTTCTCAAAAGTCACGGTGTGCTGTACGTTCTCGGGTTCGCGGCATGACATGCAGTATGTGGTTCTAGTACTTGACATAACCACTAACTCATCGTACTTAATCGCAGTTCTGCAAACTCGACCATGAGACATCATAAAGAAATATGGCGTGTTTATCCGCGACAACAGACACAAGTGACACTTGGCCTCGTCAGAAATTCTTTTCAGTATTTCCTCCAGATAATTGACGGTGGAATGATTGCCTAGCGCGAATCGTTGAGGCAACAAAATAGGCAAGCGAAAATCTAGCCAATTTTGGGATTTTCCTCGATTTTCACCTTGTTTTGGATCGTACGTCATTTAACAACCCTTAATTTTTTTCTTTTAAGGGTGGATTTTTACTCTATTCGTGAAGCCGAATCAAATGGTGTGTTCATGTGTTCAAGAGACTTCACATATTTTCGAGTAATCGGCAAAAATCCAGTCAAATTTAGGATTTTCCTCGACTTTGGCGATATTATGGCCCTTGAGTCCTTTGACAACCAACTATTTTCTTTATTTGAAAGCATACTTTTATTTTAATAGTGAAGCCAAATCAAATGGTGTATTTATCTGCTTGATGGACCATATAGATTTTCGAGAAAACAGCAAAATAGGCGAGAATCCAGCAAAATTTGGGATTTTCTCTATTTTGAACATATTTTGGTTGGTAAATCCTTTGACAACCCTCTATTTTCTTTATTTCAAAGCGGATTCTTACTCCTACTCGTCAGAGAAAATCTAATGATGTATTCATCTGCTCGAGAGACCTCATAGATTTTCGAGAAATCATAATTTTGGAAAATTAGGCCTAATTTTGAGGTCATATTTTAACCTACTTTTGGTTTTATTCATTCCTTCTTTTTACAGGTTTTAGAACACTTCACTATTTTAGATTTTTCTAAAAATGCCCACCCGGGGACGAAAATGCCAAAAGTTGAATTTTTTCGGGAATTTTTTTTGGCGGATAGAACCCACCGATTTCTGTAAATAAGGATATTTGCAGACTCCTAGAATCTGTGTAATCCGATGGTATTTTTGTCTGCCTAAGAGACCACGTAGATTTTCGAAAAATGCAGGTTTTGATCGAAAAATTCGAGACTTTGCAAAATTTCGACTTTTTCGACCACACTTTATCACTTCTAATGCGTTCTAAAAATCCAAACTAATTTTCTAGGTTTTGAACCAAGCCAAAGGTCAACACGTTTTAAAATTTCGAGAACCGGAGTATAGTATTCAAGATCCTGTCAAAATGTTGGCATTTTTGTATCAGAACACGTTTGTGGCACTTTAAGGGGTCAGGTAGCCAGACCCTGTGGCCATAACGCCTCCAAAAACGTGCGATAGCTCAATCTACTCATCTCGGCATGGCAAGAAAAATGAGCTACCGCACACCTTGGGAGGTGGTGTCTACCTCAGGTGGCGGCATTACAGGTAGTCCAAAGACCAGTCCAAATCCACTCAAATATTAACAAAAAAATATGAATTTATTTACATTAAAAAATAACCAAACACATATTATACCAAATATATTGTTAACACAGACAAGTTAAAAAGTGGCCCTACAATATACCTGCATTTTGGGTAAGTAAATAATTTCCTAGCAGTAGAAATTAAAAATATTTCTGTTCCAAGACGGTCCTGTCTAAAATATATACATATTTTTAATAATAATTTAGTAGTGCATACTTAATAACAATCCGGTTATTAAATAATTTTTATAAAAAAAATGGCATTAAATAGTAAATATGAAATCTGTCTCAATTTAATTTATCTCCGAAATGCACCCATATCGCGAGACTGAATACAAACAATAAAAAAAACATCGAATCAAGCGAATCGAATTTTAATTTACACACAGACCACCTACACTATTGCCACCTTAAAGAAATATAAATTAACAGTCCCTAGAAGTTTTAAATTAATGTCTTAACGCATTTTGTTGACTGACATTCTCACATCTTTTACGTGTAATTAGGTACCGTAGCGTTTTGTGTGACTATATCTTGAAAGATCCCAAACCTTTTGTCCCGATATACATGGGAAAATATTTCTATAAAATGGTTTTTTATAGTCCAATAAAGGATTGATACACGTATTAATAATGGCCCACACACAACACTAAATAAACATGATTGTAGGAAACATCGTAAAATTCAACGTATTGATACTTAAAGTTTAAAAACTTTTAATCACAGACCAGATTAATGATGATACAACTTATTTTTTTTTATCAAAATTTTCTTAAAACTTAAATTGGTCAAGTCCCAAGCATGGTTATTACTGAGGCTCAAAAGTAAGATGAGCAGATTTTGAAGTTGGAAATTCAGGATGCTATATGTAGATAACAGGTGTCAGCTAATTCTTTAGACAAGTCGTGGTTTCTAGAGTTCCAAAAGTATGAGATTCAAACTTGGTAGGGATATGTTCGATTCAAGAATTGGTAAAATTTTCAATATTTCATACTCTACCATCACTCATTTTACCAGAAACGACCCCAACATTTAATTTTTCCAAAGCATTTTTATGTTTGCATCTAGAGTGCAACCAATCAGTTTTTTTTTATAACAATCCTAATATAAAAGACTCAGAATTTTCAACAGAATATAAAAAAAATCGGTTGTGTAGTCTCAAAACTTTTCCGTCGAGTATCCACGAATACTTTTTCAGATATTTAATGATAAAGTTTCAAATTTTGACATTTTTTTATTTTTGACAGGTGTTAGTTGGAGAAATAATTTTGATTGTTCTGAATAGAGATTTCCAAGGGCTTTCAAATGACATATTGCAAGTCAAATTCCGTGACATATTGCATCTGTCATATTTTGATAGTGACACTTCCGTTTAACATATTTCGTACAAAAACTAAGGTTCTTCCGACTGGTAACCCAAACCCATAAACCAAATTTCAGCTCAATCGGATTTAACGTGTGGTATCTATCGTGGAAGAATACACACAGACAGACAGACTTATCATCTCAGGTGACGTCAAAATGGATATTTTCATCTTTATCTCGAAAAAATTTTTTTAACACGTTCACAATACTTTATCTTCTCGGAGGTGGGTCGGGAAAGTAATTTAGGGTAATTCGAGAAGACGTGCTTCAGGTTTTGAAATTTTATGGTAACATTTGTATTGGCAGAGAGCGCGACGAAAACGCCATCTGATGGTTGTATAAAACCATACTCGACAATTGTGAGAAGTATATAAATTGTGTATAAAAAATAAAAATTCGTTATAAAAAAATCTCATTAGAATTTATAAGCATATAAATAAAAAATGTGATTATATTTTTGAAAGAAAAAATTCAGTAAAACGTGTTGTGATGAACAAAATAAGTATAAAATATGTAAATAAATATCAATGACAGCTAGAATAATAAAAATTTATGAATCTGCTAGATTTTGAGTCACAATAATTTATCTTACTTTTTTTTAAACAATTTTTAGGCGATGATGAATGTAATTATTCAATCAAACCGGATTTGAGTCAATTACTCATCAAATATCATTTCAACCACAAACGATGGACAAAGGGAAGCAACTTGTCGCGGCTGGTCACGTTAGAGATGTGAAAGAATTGAGACATAGTGGCAAAAGTTATTTAATCACATCGATTAATTGTAGAATAAAACACACATTAGTCTAAGTAAGCTCGCTACAGAAGTAGGTTATACATTACTTACTTTTTTCTCCTAACTGCATTTATCCAGTTCTTTCTTTTCTCTAATTTCCAACTAGCCCTTGAAAATGTGTAAAATTTGCACTTGCTATTTCTCCCTGTATTTTTGGAATTAACAACAGAACAACTATTATGAACTTATAATTCGTAAAAAAAATTAAAATAGTTAAACAAAAACCATCTCCCCCACAGTGCTGAGGTGAGATGGCGCAACTAAAAATAAATGGCCAAAATGTTACTTTGTTTTGCATACAACAACACCACAGTCAAAAGTTAACAAACTTGGAGCAAGAATCATGGAACCATTTGGAGCAACGTAAGTAGTTAGCCAAGTCGTAATATTTTGTGGTTTGGGAATACGTTTCGCCACATTCTGTGCAAGACTCGTCAGCATCATCCATATAATCTGAACGAGCATCTGAAGTCAATGTCGGTGCTTCTAGGGTTTCGTCTGAAGATGAGTCTCATTTGGAAGCTTTCTTAGTTTTTTTTTGGTCACTTTTGATTTCTTAAAAACTGGTTCTGATTTATTACTCTTTTTTTCTTTCTATGTTTTCTTAGTCGCTTTCTTCTTTTTTCGCCAATTGTTGCCTCTGTGGGTAAAATTTCTGCTAGCTGCTGCTTCCAGCTCGAACCGAATTAATAGCAGCAGAAACAACCGGAACAGGTGAGATTATATCCAGTATTTTCCAGATAGGCGCCTGTCTGCAGGTTCCCACTCCGCTGTTGCCATTTCGTTCACTTCAGTGAAACGTGATTCGCTTAAAATATTAATTTTATTAAAAGAATTCTTGACTATCTAAATATAGCCTGTGTATTTAAAAAAAATATTTATTTTATTAAAAGAAGTCTTGAGTATCTAAATCTAGCCTGTGTTTAAAAAAAAATAAAAGGCTATATGGGATTCGATCCCTGGGCCCACTGCATTATGACACGCTGCTACTAAAGCTCATGCTTAAATATGTTCAAACTCATTATTTAAGCAATCACGTTTCACTCAAGTGAACGATATGGTAACAGCGGAGTGTGAACCTGCAGGCAGGCGCCTCTTTTTCCGGGGGTACATTTCACAGGAGTATTTGCATTTGTTTCTGCAGGTGGTTCATTTTGTTTTTCTGGTACAGTTTCACCTACAGTCTGCCAACTGCAGCCAGGTTGTTGATTGTCATCAGCTAAAGCTTTGTTGAAACTTTGAAAACTACTACCAGGATTTTGTTTATTTTTAACTGCATCAGAGACCTCAAGTATGAATGAACTATTTTCAGACAAATAATCGTCATCTGCGGGATAGCAGAAGGGTTAAATGGCACAATTCTGTGAGCCTTAAATGCCGAAGTTTCATTATTTACACTTGCAGACTTTTCCATCCTTCAGCAAGTAATTTTCCAAGTTGTAAGCTGGTGATCTTTGGTCCTGAGTTATTTTTAATCTATAAATTGCAAGCTGACTACTAGTTTAATTTAAACGATCTGAAAAAACTTTATTTTCCAAGTTTTTAGTTATTTTAGAGAAAATTTATTTCTGATGTTTATAGAATTATGACTTTAAATTTTAAATATACTTATTTTGAATTAATTTTATTCAAAAAAAATTCTAAACGTTTCCAGTGAAAATTAAACAGGACCGTACTTCCTAAATTCCTAAAGTACAGTTCGTTGTCAAAACATATTAAAATAATTAAGCGTCTGGATAGAAAAAAAAATGGTTTCAAAAATGAAATAAAAATTACAGGTCTATATTAAAAAAAATGTTGAGGGTGGTCTTTCAAAGACGAAACTTTATTGTATAAAATTGAAATAGATATATGTTAAAAGTATTATAAAGTTTTTTCTACTTTTAAAAATTTATTATAAATTATAACAAAAATCGTTAATTTTGTTTTTTTTAAACTAGCTTAGAAACCGAAACCTATATTTTAATCTTGAAAAAAACAATAAATTCGCCTTTTTACCCTAAAATCAACTTTGCATCTATAACGGTTTATGAAAATTCAATACCGTACAATTAAATTGTCGCCACCTTGTATGCAAATTATTTATTCCTTTTTTGCATAAATTATGTATGATCTATAATAAAATCAAAATTTCATTGAATTATAAAACACTCTGTAGAGAATATCTATGCACTAGTCGAAAAATACAAATACCACTGTTTTGTCAGAAACGTGTCAAATAGGAATGTGCGAGATTAACAAATTGAAAGTATAACCGAAATTCCCATAAATAATAGAAAAAAAGAAATGCCGTCATTCTACCTGTCACGATTTAGGTATAGATTATAAATAAAGGGTGTTAGCTTTTTAGAGGGTAGTGAGAATTTCTCACGGATCCAAGTAATTCCGAAGCTCGTGCTCTTCTGTCATTTTAAGGGATTAACGAGCTAGTTTCGGAATCAATTAAAAACTTACCTGGTTTGAAATTTAAAAAAAAAACTTACCTACTGCTTGAATCAGGTGTTAAGTCGAGAGAAATCATTAGTTTTATTTATAAATTTTTTTGTTCGTAGAAACTATGATTTTTATTTTTGCTGTACATATTTTTTCTTCATTTATATTTCAATACATTTTTTGCAATTTCTAATTATGACTTTTTTTCTCTACTTTTTCCTTGCTTTTTTGTCCAAACTTTTTTCACACTTTATCCTCACTTTTCCCCCACTTGTTCCCCACTTGTTCACCTCTTTTTCCCCACTTTGTTCCCCGCTATTTTCCCACTTTCCATTTTTTACCCATTTTCCATTTTTTCCTTCTTTTTCACCCTATTATTTGCGCATTTTTTTCCCACTTTTTTCCCATTTTTTTCCACTATTTTGCCCAGTGTTTCTACTTTTTCCACTTTTTTCCAACTTTTTTCCAGTTTTGTTTTCCCAAACAAATGTTTCTAAATTTTTTGACCTAAATACTTGAACCACTTCAGCAAAAATAGTATATTATGTACCAAGGGACTAAAGTGCTCTACATATTTCTTATTCATTTATATTTCAATACATTATTCAACAAAATACACTAAAATAATGAAAATAATAATAAGGTTGTGTCTCTTCTACGAGAAAGTTTGTTGTAAAGAAAAAAAATTAATTTCTTTCAAGTATTTTTCTTGGCCTTTTTCAACTTTTTTCCCACTTTTTCCACTTTTTTTAGTTGACTTTTTCAACTCTTATCGCCACTCATTTTGCCCTACTTTTTTTCTCACTTTTTTCCTTTTTTTGTTACCTCACTTTTTTCCACTTCTTTCCATTCTTTTCCTACTTTTTTCCCCACAATTTCTCCACTTTTTTCTCACTTCTTTCCATTTTTTCCCACTTTTTTCACCACTTTTTTCTCATTTTTTTCTACTTTTTAATTACCAAAATGTTTTTTCACTTTTTTTCTCCACTTTTTCCCCACATTTTTGTCCCCACTTTTTTCCCACTTTCCATTTTTTCCCATTTTCCATTTTTTCCTTCTTTTTTCACCACTTATTTTCGCATTTTTTCCCACTTTGTTCCCATTTTTTTACCAATATTTTGCCCAGTGTTTTCTACTTTTTCCACTTTTTTCCACTTTTTTTTTCCAAACAAATGTTTCTAAATTTTTTGACCTAAATACTTGAACCACTTCAACAAAAATAGTATATCATGTACAAAGGAACTAAAGTGCTACTTTTAATCCAGAGAGTGAAGAATCTCGGGATTCAAAGTAGCACTTTGGTCACGTGCTATATACGCCATTTTACCAATCTTTTTTCTCCGTGTAACTATCGTATCTCTTATGGTTTAGAAGATGGCAATGTTAGCACATGATAAAAGAAACGGCCTGTAAATACAGGGTGTTTCGCGAGTGACTGGCCAAACTTTACCAGATGGTATATATAGAGGACCATGTAGTTGTTTCATGTCGGCTATTATTATGTTCCAAATATCTTTTGTTTAATATATACAGGGTCTTTGCGTTTATTTTCAAAATTTTCAATTGTCAATATTTTGGCGATGGTTGTTATAATTTGAACAAAATTTGGTACGTATATTCTAATGTGGGTAATTTAGCAAATTCTGTATCGTAAGCAACAAAAATTTATTTTAACGCCGTCAAAAAAAATAATTTTTTTACAAAGTATATAACTTCACCCTGTATATAAATTTTGCCATCTTTCGATATCTATTAATAAACTACAATAATAACGTAACCAAATCAAACTCTCAGAGTTTTTGGCACATTTTTAGTAATTCTAGTTTAAATTCCTAAATTTACGATTAACCGTTTTTAAATAATATTTACGTAAGCACCTGTTTTAAAACCCCAGAAATATTCATAAAAGTTTTTAATTTTGTGAAATAAAACTCATTTTTAATTTTATTACTACTATTTGGCCAACATACGTCAAAAATAATGACCGAGAAAAAACAAGTACTTAAAATTATGTTAAATAATAAATAAAAGAAAGTAACTAAAACTAATACATAAAAACAAACTTAATACAAAGTAACAAGATTATAACAATTTTTCGAAATGTCCACCTCCAATTTCAATGCAATTTTCTTGATCGTAACATTAAATTATTTACACCAGCTCTGATCATTTCGGGATTATCCCTTGATTCTTTACATACTTGAATTATACGTTGTCTCAGTTCATCTCGCGTCGTAACTTCAGTAGCCGTATACTCTTTGTTTTAGATGATTCCACAAAAAATAATCTAAAAGGGTAAGGTCGGGTGAGTGAGCGGGCCACGGAACTGGACCATTATGACAAATTAATCTGTTCTGGTAAGAGTGATTTAAATGTCCCCTTACATATGGTGAACTTTTATGAATAGTTCTATGGTTTTTAAGCAGGTACGTACGTAAATATTATTTAAAAACGGTTAATCGTATAACATTTTGGAAGTAAAACTAGAATTACTATAAATGTGCCAAAAATTCATGGAGTTTGATTTGTTTAGGTTATTATTGAAGTTTATTAATCGATATAAAAATTGTCAAAATTCATATACAGGGTAAATTTTTATACTTTGTAAAAAATTTTTTTTTGACGGCGTTAAAATAAATTTGTTGTTAACGGTACCGAATTTGGTAGATTACCCACTTTGGAATATACATACCAAATTTAGTTCAAATTAGAGCAACTTTCGCCAAAATATTGACAATTGAAATTTTTAAAAATAAACGAAAACACCCTGTATACATATATTAAACAAAAGATATTTGGGACACAATAATAGCCGATATGAAAAAACTTCATGGTCCTTTACCATCTGGTAAAGTTTGGCCTGTCACTCGCGAAACACCCGTAAATGTCCAAAAAATGGGCGAAACTCAAAAGCCATGTTATACGTATCTAAACCATGTGGAACTTTCTAAAATAACCATTAATTTAAGACCAAGCAGAGTACTCTACGACTCGTTGGTTATAATGGGGGTCCACTTCAAAATTAGGAAGTAAATCGGCGAAATTTAGATTTTAACCAATAATATTGCATATTTTGACTTCATCTTTGGACCACTCATTGTGGTCATTCATGACTCACTTTTTCACCAAATTTTATCCGATTCAGCAGAGATTTGACCAAAATAGCCATATTTCAATTTTTGGCCCAAAAAACGTATATATGTATCTATTCCAGGGGGAGAAATAATCGCAGCCACTCCAAATTTGGACTGAAGGTTCCTCAATCATTGACAATAAAAGGGTTCAACTCCCAAATCTTAGCTAGAAGTCTAAAGAGTTCAAAAAAAAATAAAATTAGTAAATTAATCCAAAAAATACCTCAAAAACCTGTTTTGCGGTTTTTAGGGGTGGTTACTGGTTCCCCCAAATGAATCCTGGCAAAAATCACGACATCTTATTTTTAGTATAATTGCGAAACTTTTTTTCCTTCTGGCTTAGCTGTATCAAATTTTTACGAACCTTGTCTTATTTTTCCGTAGAATGACTCCACTCTTTTTATAGTAAATGGATATTAACATTGTTTTATGCAGCTTTTATGTCGAGTAATACTACTACAGAGGATTGATTTGCTGAAAAGGCCCATTGGAACATTAGGCAAAGTGAAGAGTAAGGTTAACGTTGTTGACAGATCACCAAACAAATCAACAATGTTGCCATAGTACAAAACCACAGAAATGAAAATAAAATGAAATTTTGTTGAGATTTATGTATATTTTGTATCATTATTGGAGATTTGGATTCAGGGTATTAAATGCATTAACAATTTTTGCTTGCGTAATGGTCACGTCCCAGAAATTCCTGAAATATTTTTTCATTTTCTTTTTAAGAAAACCAAGATTTTCAAATAAAAACATCAACTTCAAATCTTCAATTAATATTAGTATCAATGCAACACTGGTGCGCAGTGTTGTTATGTAGGAACTTTTGACTGTGCTGAAGTTGGTCACAAAATATTGCCCAATGCTTCTGGACTCGTTTGATGGTTCATCTTCATCCCTACGTGGTTTAATGACGTCATAAAATAGCAGATTCCATTTGACTGAAGTAGTGATGTGCACTTTAAGTTCGACCCAATTCAATTGCGCTTAAATTAAAATATTTCAGAGATTTTTCGAAGAATAAATTAATTTCTGGTCATTTTTGGACCAAGAAAATGATTCCGTTTGGTCATGGACTAAACAGTGGGCAAAAAGTTTTGAGCAAGCAAAAAGTATGTTATAGCGTTTTTCACTGACAATAATTTAGGTGCCCTCAGTGCTAGCTCATTACCGTAAAAATTTTGCACTAAGATCGTTTCCGAATAATATAGTTGAAACTCTGGAGCGTCCCAGTTTCCCAGTGAAACTTGTGCGGGTATTTGTCATTGAAATAAAGTAAGGTTAGAGTTAGTAAATTTTTTTTGATATTGAGACAGTTCTTCAGAGTCAGAAGACGACGAACTCAATTCGACCATTTCGTCCAGAAAATACACAAAATCTACTTTTTCTTTAACCGTTCGCAACATATTGACAATTATCGTAACCTAAAACGTCATTTATTATTTGCACTTGCCCAAACCCTTCTGTCCATTTACACAGTCCAGTGCACAAAAGTGCGACCAGTGAAAAACGCTATTAGTTTTTCCCCCAATTTTAGCACATTTTAACCGAGGAAAAAAATAACAGTAGACGAGTCTTAATTTGCTATTGTGCTACAATTTCACATGTATATGATGATAAATCTGAAAAACCAATCCCCTTTGCATTACGATTATTAGTTTCAAGCGTAATAAAAAATTCACAAATCGAGAAAGAGGCTTTACCGATAGTTTTTGGTAAAAATAAATTCAAACAAATAACAAAGTGTTATAGAACGAAATAGTGCCACTTTTTGTCTATTTTTCAATAGTGCGTGCTCTAGTGCCACTCCAGAACTAAAAGTGTTACTTTTGGCATAATTGTATTACATTTGACAACACTGCTGGTGCAAAACCAGTGCAAAACTAGTTTTACCCTTAGACCATTTACTATAAGACATGCCTTGTTTACATTTTTATATACAATATTTTGAAGTCGATACATCTTGTCTCTTTCTATGACATTTTTTATGGTGAGGGGGATTCGGTGTGTGCGGGGAAGTGTTTACAAACATCAATAGAAGTGGCGTACGCCCATGGAACATACCACAAGTATCATTTACAATTTAAATAACTCAATAAAACTCTACAAAATGGCTTTAAACCCTCGATGAGTTACTTGCGATACTGTTTGTTTACGTGTTTTGTATACAGACAAACTGTCATATCACAACCTGCTATGCTTAGATATCGACTTCAAGAGAAGGATGGAAAATTGATGGTCTAAGGTTTTACCAATAGAATTCGCTATAACAGTATTGACGGATTATACAGAATATTGACAGAATTTGTGGAGATTTAGTGATTTTTTTCTTTTCGCCAACTCAGTTGAGGATTGTCAAAAAGTTATAAATGAAATGTTGGATGGACTATCTAGTTTATAATTATTTTTTTTTCGCATTTCATATAAAATCTTCCTATAGTCTTTTTGACAATCTCCAGCTGAGTTGGCGAAAAAAAAATCACTAAATCTGCACAAATTCTGTCAATAATCCGCCAAAAAGGGTAGTGTCTATAGGTAAATCGTCCTAAGCGATACGCCCTCTTGCGGATAAAGTAAGAACCGAGCTAAAAGCCATTGTCTTTGTTGTTGTTTGTGACAAAGTATAGGGCGTCAGTGGTTTTTCTTAATATTTTTAGAGTTTATTCACAGTTTTTAACATGAATCAGTATTGTTGCGTTCCCCAGTGTTCATCTTGGGTGAAACGAAACCCGGAATTAAGTTTTCATCTTTTTCCGAAAGCAGGAAATTCTAAAGTTTTTGTGGAAACAAAGTTTGGTTCCAAGGGACTAATTGATAGGAGGTTGATGTGGATTAAAACATTAAAAATTGGCAAAAAGGTGTCAAACACGATGAAAGTATGCTCTTTACATTTCATCGAGAACGATTTTTTACAGAAAGGTAAGTGTATCTACTGTGATTTAAATCTTTTTTTAATTTTATTATTTCTTTTATTTTTAGTTAGAGTAAAAGGCAGAATTTTGAAGTCTATTGCTGTACCATCCCAGAATCTGCCATTAGCTTCTTCTTCTAGTGCAAACCCTGGACCATCATCTAGATCTAGAGCTTTCAGATAGAAAACAAGAAGAAGAGTGCTTAACAAGTAGTCCCACACCTCTGCCGACAGGTGAATCTTTGCCTTGTGAAAATGCTGATTTTGAAGATAAAAAATCTCACCATAGTAAAAAAATTGAAGAGCCTTAAGCAGGCCCAAGTTCAAGAGACGTAGGAGTGCAGGTGAATACGCCCAAAGTGCTAAATGTGAACTAATTGACAGTGACGAAAAACTTAAAAATTTTACAGGTGTAAATAACTTTAAAATATTTGAATCCAAAGTAGATTTTTAAAAAAAAATATTACAAGGACAAGAGAAGTCTTTAAATATTAAGGAAAGGTTAATGTTAGTACTAACAAAGTTTAAAACTAATTTAACCTTGGTAACGTTAAGTACATTATTTGGCATTTCTCCAGATTTAACGAAAACATATATATATGAAATAGTTCCCCTGTTGGCAAAAGTTTTAAAACCTTTAATTTATTTCCCACCTCAAAGTGAAATAGTAAAAAATATGCCCATTTGTTTTAATGCATTTCAAGATGTGAGAATTGTATTGGATTGCTTAGAAATCTTTGTTCAAACCCCAAAATGTTTATGCTGCAAAATAAGATTTTATTCCCAATACAAATCTCACATTACTGTCAAATTTATGACTGCTGTTTCTCCAGGTGGTTTAATTACTTATGTCAGTAAACCATATGGAGGAAGAGCATCTGATAAAATAAATTTTGAAGAGAACAATGTCATTTCATTATTAGATCCTAACAGAGATGCAGTTATGGTTGACATGGGGTTTAGGATTGAGGATATTTGCACCACCCACAAAATAAAATTAGTAAGACATCCATTTTTAGGAAAAAAATGCCAACTTTCTGCTAAAGAAGCCAATTTGAATGCAAAAATTGCTTCAGCGAGAGTTCAGATTGAACGTTCTAACCAAAGAATTAAAATTTTTAAAATATTAAGTGGTAACCCTTCTTCCATTAGTTGAAGATATATTTGTTATCATTTGCGCAATAACAAATCTATCCTCTCCGATTTTGGCAGACAAAAGGTTCCTCTGAGAATAGCATTTTTTTTTTTTTTAATTCAGCTGAAAGTATTTTTAATAGGTATTGTTTTAGATTAATGATGCTTCAGACCAATAAGTAGAGGTTAGGGTAGGATAATAAAAATAATTTAATTGTAAATGGTTTATTGTTCATGAGTAATTTCATTAATGTAAAATTTGGTGGAGTAAATTACTTTTTCAATTTGCGACATTTTGCATAATACATTTAATCCATGAAATAAGTTTGCTAAGAACTATTATAAACTTAAAGACAAAACAAACAATACAAATTAGAATACTATTAATTTTATATTATAATTACTTGTATAAATTGTTTTTTTTATGCCAGACTTAAAGCCTGCTACTAAATTCTATTTTAAAGAAATAAAAAAATTGTTTAGTTATTGTTCACAACAAATGTGCAACATTTTTTGGAAATAGTTCTTTTTTATAGTTGTTAACATATTTAACGTAAAATAATAATCAAACTCGATTTCCATAATTAAAACGCTGTCATCATAAGACGCATATATAACAAAATATGTTTTAGTTAAATTCAAAACAGCCATGCCCATTTGTATTTGTGCATAATATTTGTGGTTCTTTTTCAATTTGTATTCTCCATTTTCGAGAATAATATATTTTATATTTTGAATGGTATCAAAAATAGTTTTTGTCTTTCCTAAAAAACAAAATATAGGTACTTATACACTTGTATCTCATGAATGAAAGATCATACCTTCAAAAACGCATTTTATTTCCAAGAGGTACAAGGGCTTATCTTCAAAGAAAATAATTCCATCTGGAGAGTAGCCAGCCATTTATTTGCTGCTGAAATTACAAATCCACACTCCACAACATTCATTTGGGAAATCTTAATAAAAATTTCTCTGGCAGTACTTTCAAATTGTAGTCCATGTTTCATATATTTATTTGTGAATTTGAGTGGACAAAAGTACTTTAGCGCTTTACTTTTCCAATCAGGTTTCGAGTAAGTATATATTTCATAACAGCGACTTATTGTTATTCTGTACTTCCTCATTTTCTTCCATTCAACTGAATGCTGTGGAATATTCATACATGTTTCTATATCATCAGTGCATAAATTAGATAAAACTTGTACACAACAATCTTGTTGATCAGGGATATCAACTGATGCCAAGTCCATCATTATAATAGATTGATAGGTGTTTGTTAAAATCTCTGCCAAAGAGTAGCTATAAGAAGTTTTATCACTCATTTCGGCAATTCCACATAAATCTATTTTCTCAACATATCGACGTCCTTGTCTAGAATACAAAATAGTGATTAAATTTTAATTAAGGCTTAAATATTTACAAACCTGTGCTTGGCAATAGCCGAGTCTGGCAGTACATTACAAAAAAAGTTCAAGACCTCATCATTATCTACAACAATATTAATATTTTTTATTTTATCCTTAAAACATGACATTTCCTCAATGGGTACTGGTTTGTATTTTTCTTTTGTAACAAATTTTTGTGTTGACCAGATACACTTTTTGTCAGTTGAAGAAACATACTCTAGTGCCTCAAAATCCTCTCTAAAACAAAGAAAAACGATACCAGAAAAAAGAAAAACTAAATTATTAAATTATTCATATAATGTTCAAAATCATTCTTGCACGATTGCGCTTTTATTTAGACTAAAGTACACCTTATACATTTGATGAGAAAAGCAGATACATGTTTACATTTGCCACTATTTCCAGCTTTGCAAGAACATAACATGTTAACAATTTTAATACAACTTCCAAGGAACTAGATTGTAGGCACAGACCATACAAATCAACAATATCACCATTGTCTTGCGTTTTTCCTGCTAAAATTAAATGTCCAGCATTAATTACGTTTTCACCTTTAACCACGCATTTAGAAGTTGTAGAGCCTTCCAAATAATTCATGTATTCCAAAATGCTTAGCTTCATTTCTAAAAATGAAAAGTTTTTTAACACTGGGTTCGTTTTCAGTTCTCATTTATTCTCACTATTACCTGACACTTTACGAACAACCTACAAACAATTAAAAATATTAAAAAGTCTCTTAAATGAACTAAATCTGCTAAAAATGGAAAAATAATAGAAAATGTTGCCTAAAATATATCTAAAATGCACTGATCTTATAGTAACATCACAATGTAAACAAAGATCCAATGTTATTTAGCTAGCTTTCAGCTGTCACCGACGTGGCGCTGCAGTCTTAACCCGAGTTGCCTATTGACAATAGGTATATTAAGTTAGATTAAAGGATATAGATATTTTAAAATTTCAACAGTTTTCCTGCCTTTTTTCAGAATAATAAATATTTAGTACCTAATAGATTAGAATTATATTTGTTATGCATATTATGTTCTAATAATTCATTACTTTTTAAACTTCGTAATGGCCGAGTAGACACATCCAAACAGATTAGCCACACTATATATTTTAACACAAAATTACTAGTCGATCTGAAGTCTGTCATTTTAGGAAAAAAGAAATATTACAAGTATAATGACCGAGTCATAAACATTCTTTAAATCTATCTATATCAATCTTCTTTTCATCGTGTCTTTTATGTGTGTTTACAATTTGGCTTTCACTACTTTCTTATTGAAGCGAACACTAATAGGTAGATACCTACCCTATAATTTTCGCATTTAAATTAGCATCTCCTATATTATTTCCAATTGACTAGATATTAGAGAAAGGACATGAATAAAACCTCAATAGCCCTTGCCATTTGTCAATTTAAATTATGATATTAAAATAAAATAAAATATTTGTCTAAATAAAAACAAATCAAACGTTTGGCCCGCCTTATTTCCCACTTTACTGGTATACTTTTACTATTGGTCAAATATGAAATTATCTATTTTAAAATAGCGGCACATTTGACTTCAACCCTATATAAAACCAATGTTATTGATGCCTCTAACTGGAAGCCGCTTCATTGAATTGAATATATTCGTTCCGAACTAGGATCCTGGTGGGGACAGAAATGCATGTTCTGTGACGTGCCATGCGGAATTCATTCTATCACCCTACTTACTTGGTTTACGTCGTTCTGTCGTTCTGCCGGTAGTTGTTTTCTACAAGTTGGTTATGTTGGTTGTTGGAAGTGTGTGCTGTGTTTTCGACTTTTGTTAGTTAGATATTTTTGACGTTTGTGTTTATATTTCGGTTAGGTGTTTTTATTGTGATAAGGACTATTATTTTGTTGAATTATGGGTAAGCTTTTATTTAAAACATTAATTGTAGTTTTTTTTTTATCAATGTAATCTGGTGTAATGTTTTGACAAGTTAGTACGATACCTATTTCGCGATGGTACTAATGAAATTAACAAGTTTCACTAGGCACATTTTTGGTTGATTTATCTTTTATCAAATAATTTTGCTAATATTAAATTTATTATAATATTTATAGTACTTAAATATTAAATATTTTGTTACCAAATGTACTAAATTGGTTATGTTTGCATTAACTTTACAAGTAAAACTTGATGACATTTATACTTTATTTTCAATTGCTTAGTAATGTTAAGACACAATTTGATTTTTTATTAAATTAATATTTTTAAACCTTTAAAATCCAAGACTTTGTAAAAAGGTGTAGAGCGGATGACATTCGTAGTATTAGTTGGTAATATTTATTTACTAACTAATAAAAATATAACAACTTTGGCAAGACACTGATGAACATTCATACACTATTTTAAAGACATAAACAATAAACATAATATTTATATAGCAAATGTACAACAAGTAGAGCTTTACATATACTTTTGGAAATGTTTCCAACGAGTACAAGAACTTAGAAAGTATATATCGATTGCCTCAACATAGTCTGATTTTACCACCTGAGATGGCTTAAATTACCAATATAAAGTTTAATCAAATTTCTTTTTATAGAAACTGTTTGTTTATGACTGAATACATGTCAAAGTTTATTTTGATGTGTTACTTAGGTCTGCTTTTATTTTGAATCGTTAAGATTTGCTAATATGTTCTTCCCAAGCTACTAAATGGATCTTAAATTATTAGTTAGGTACTAATGTATTTTTACAAATTTAATGAAAAAAATCTTGTATATGTATAATACTACACAGACACACATTGAGAAATACCTGCTGTCTACAGACATTAATTGTAAATTAGAAACCAACATTTACTCTGTAAAAATGTCAACGTACAAGGTGTGTCTGTGTGCTCTATCATTAGTAATTGGAAAAGGCGTGTGAAAAAGTGTCGATAATAGAGACTAAAGTAGGTAAATATGGTAATGTAAACTAAAGGAATTTGTTTGAAGTGATAGGTATCTATTATTAAATAGGTACATACCCTAATAAATGTTTTATTGTTATTAAACAACCAATATTTGTGGTGTTTTAAAACCCTTCAAGAAAAAAATGCACTGTAAAAGCTCAATTAATTATAAAAACACAAATAATAATACCATAAGTTTATTAATTTCAACATCACAAAATATTCCAAGTAAAACCATTATCGAAAATTATAAATTGCATAAAAAACATATTATTCTTAAAGAAATATCTATACAGATAGTATAACATTAAAAAAATTAAATAAACCTACACTCTCACTTTCGTTGGAGGAATGGAATTTATAGATTTGTTCTTATATAAAACCGGCGCCGTCTAAAGAGATTTTTGTTTTTCCCCAAGGTGAATTGATTTGTCTGGTAATGCCCGATCCCTATATTGAGCTCGTTGCTGGTTGTCTGTAAACGGATCTCGATTGCGATTGTCGACTTTTAGAACCCAAGGCGTTTTCAGAAAGTGAAATGGTATGTCCGGTTCTAAGTCATTCCAATCAGTATAGGTATAATATATGAATATGCAGAACCGGCATCTCGATATGATTTACCTTTTTACATATTCACAGTTGGTTATTTATTTTTCCACTATTCTATGGCTGGTAGTTATAAAGACCATAAAAGATATTGGATAAAGATCAATTATTTTATAGAATTTATAAAAGATAAATATTAATCATTATTTCGTACTAAAGATTTATTCAATAACCAATAAGTCTTATAAAATGTGTCTAAAAAATGTGTCTAATTTATTATTTTCTATTTGGCAACAATTTTGTGTGCTAAAATGTTTAAAAAAATGTCAGTGTAAACCTATAAACATTTAAAATAATCTATACCAGCAAAAAATAAATATAACTCATTAGTGTCTCTTTTGTAAGCCGTCCTTAAATTTTATCGGTTCGTTAAAATATTTCATTTTAACCGATATTCGTATTATGTAATTAACATATTAAACGACTCCGACCAAATATTAATTTTTAACAGACCCCTGTATAAACCATTCACAGTAGAATAAATAACCCACATTTTTAAAAAAGATGAAATACCTAAGTACTTAACTTAATTTGAACTTTTTCAAACTGAAACAAATAAAAAAGAATTCGAATGACAAAAATAACAAAAACGTTATAGTCATGATTTAGTTCACAAGGGCGTAGATTTGGGGAGGTATATAAATTTATCAAAAAATATGACGAAAAAAAGAAATAAAATATATGAAATGCAGAAACGGACTAACATATTTAAGAGTTTGATTCCCCCCTCCCCAGGAAAAAGGTTATCTGCAACCTTGTGAGTTCATTGAAAAAAAACAAAATTCTTCTCTATTATACCAAGCCCGTCTTTAAATTTCTGAAACCTCTTTTTATAAGTATAGGTATTTTTTGTTTATTTAAAGTCGGAAATACAACCCACTCATTCAATAATTGTTCAACAATGACATTTGTTACAGCTTTGATGCATTGTAACCATGTCCGATTCCTCATTGGTAACTCCCTTGTCCAAAAAAATTAAGATCAATTACCACCCTTAAATGGACTGGCACTAATGGCACAAAAGGTCCAATTGACGGTTTTTTTATGGTTCATTTTGCGTCAGAACGTTCAAGGACTAAAGTAAAAAGTTTTATAAACGTTTGTGCAATAACATTTTTAAAATGAACTTAAAAACGTCCACAATATGCCGTGAAAACGTCCAAACTCGTTAAAAAATAGTATATTGTTTAACGAGCAAGGAATGATAGTTATTTCCCACGAGTATGAAGTTTGCAGCATGAGCCGCAGGCGAATGCTGCAAATAATACGAGTGGGAAATTAGCATTCCATGCGAGTTAATCACTATACTTTTTCTACGGCTGTAATAGATAATAGCGAAATGATTTAACAAATAACATGAATTTCAAATTTAACGTAATTCAAAATTTCTATTTAGGTACAATTAAAATATCAATTACACTTAGTACAAATGAAGTTTTGAAAAATGATTTGTAGGACTTTTCATATTTTTCTTTAGATAATTCTGGAATTAAACTTAAACATGCCTGATTTTAAACGTTTAGCTATATAAATATACGAAAATAGAACTGTCATTACTTGAAATTGACATTCCATGAAAGACCTGATTTATTGAAATAATTACACAATGAATTATTGTGTTATCAAATACGGAAATGAAATTGGAGACATACAATGTACCTCATTTATTTATCAAGAACAGTTAAGAAAGAGCAGTTTTGTATTATAGCCGTAGAAAAAAACTTTTTACACGCTACAGTACTCAGACGTTTTTAAAACCTACGATAAAAAACGTCTAGTAAACGTTTTTTGTAACGTCCATGTCAGTTAAACGTTTTATTTGAGTCGTTTTTAAAACAACCGCTAAAAACTTTTTAGAACATACAGTGGACGTTCTAAAAAACGTCTTTTATCGAACCATTTATTTAGTCAGTTCTAAAAGGTTTTTAAAATGTCTTTTTTCGACGTCCATATGACGTTGGAAGTTGTGACATTTACACTAGATAAAAAGTCTTATAAATGTTCTCAGGTAACGTTTGTAAAACGTCCCGACGATCGGTCGTGTACGTTTTTAAGACGGTTTTTAAACGATTCTGTGCTATTGGGATAGTAAATTATGTATTTATTATTTTTATCATTACCACAATTTCTTTGATGGATTTTATTTTAAAACTGTGACTGTGCAATGTTGCCAACCATCAAAGTTTGGTGCTGTGTTGTCATAGGAAAAAATAAAAATTTCCCAAGTCCAAAACGTTCAAAATCAAAACAGGTGTATCGTTTTCTCTGCGCCTACGCCATCCTACTAAAGAATAGGGATTACAAGTTACAAAATATTAGATACAAAACCATGGGGATCTTTCCAACCAGTTTTAATGACTAACAGAGCGCGTAAAATTAGGTATAAAGTAAGATTTTTAAAAACTAAAAGGTTTTAATAATTTATGAGAAGACTTAGATCACAATTTTTCCTAATTACCATTACCAAAAATATACGCTGACCTTCCGATTACTCACAATTGTCCTTTACTCACAAAACTGTGAATTTACTCACAAATGTGGGAATTATTCACAAATTGTCAATAATCAAAAAAAAATAATTTAACTTTCATCTGATAGTTCAAATGGGTGCCTTGGTCTAGTTGCCTTTCTTCAATTCTATTTTCATTCAAAAAATGTTTGCTAACCTAACCTGAAAAGACATTCTACTATTTCACTTACCTTTGTGTTCTATTTTCAACATTATTTATCAGTATCAGATGAATAAATCAAAAGCCATCACTTTACTCTTTAATATACAAGCAAATATTAGAAGTCTACCAATTACCAAAATCATTTCAGAATAATTGGATACCTATAAATTTTAACGCCAATATTTGGGTACAGAATACCGATTCCTCTTTAAATTTGACAGGACGTTTAAAAATAACGATTTGGTTATTACTGAATACCAATTTTGATTTGTCGGATGTTAAATTTTAATGGATGGCTTACAGAACCGACACTATTTTAACAAACTTGTCCTGCGTGTAAGCATTTTTTTAGTCGATCGCCATCCTTTGTTATATTAGTTGTGATTCGAAACCGCGTTCAAAATAAAGATTTTAATATTGCAAACATAAAAAAATTAAAAGTTGCGCATTAAAATGGATGTTAAGGTTTTACAAAGAACATTTCTTTGGTTATAACAAATAAACGTGTTTTATAGCACTGATAACTCTCCTTTTTCACTAACTCGAAAAAATTTTCCTTTAAATCTTCTTAACTCCTTGGTTATCTGGGAGCTGAATAACCTCACATGCTAATGAAGTATTTCTTCGTGACTGTTGGCAACTATATTGTCATACCTAAGTCCCAATGGAGGTCACTATTTCTTGGGTATCGTGGTGTATTTACAATGTTCTTCAGTATTTTTGTAAGGAATTTTGATGACGAGACATTAATGGACCTGTGCGATGGGCCAGACTACTTGAGATCGTAATTTAGTTTTAGCTGTTTGAGACCAGTATTGGAAGACAAAAAAAGATAATATTCACTTTGAATTAGTATCAGTTGAATATGCTTCAAATAAAATTTAAGTAATTAATTCACTAGTTTAGTAAGCGACTCGTACGCTTTGTTCTAGAATCATTGTGGAATCTCCAGAATACTTATAGCCTCAAAGTTAGTTACTATAAGTCCGTACTAGTTTGAATATCTGCACATATATAATATATAAGCTGCAGAATAAATTTCTTAGATATCTCTATTTCAAGAAGCACCATCGTTGCTCTGTATTACAAAGTAATCAGATCAACAATGTTAAGGAAATAATTTGTGCTGCCTTCTTTAAAGACCAGACGTGGCCAGGCTATGATGATCTTCCTCTATAAGATACTAATTAATACAGTTACCTCCAACGATCTGCGATCACTGATACCCTTTAATGCTCCAACGAAGCGTACAAGAGTACCCCTTATGTTTTCCCCTATGAGATACAACCTAAATTCGCCTTTAAGCGCCATACTACGATTAGGGAATAACTTTAATGCCACACACAGTGTAGATTGGAGTTATTCATTTGGAAAATTCAGAAAAATGCTTACTAATTTCACTATGAACCTAAATAACAATCTGCTGTCTTTGATTGAATTCATCTTGCATTTCTTATATGTATGTTATCATGAGACAAAACCATATTAGAATTAAGGATTTGATTTGTAAAATTGCTATCCATGTAATTAGGTTCAGTAGAACCTGTATGGATATTTATTAAATATTAAATAAATATATATTAAAAACTTATGGACAAAGTTTAAAATCGTCCAATCTGCTAGTACAATTATTTGCAAGTGATCTCAAGTTCTTCACTTTTCTGATAGGCTTTAGCTTTCCAACGTAGCTTTGCAACAAGCGTGATATGAAGGTATCAACACAACAATAAAATATATTTTGACTAAATCTGGCAACAATAAAACAATGGTTGAATTTTTATTCATCATTCAAAACATAGAAATAAGGCAATCAAAAAACAATCAAATTAACTTCTATGTTTAGGTCTCTAATGAGCTGGGAATCAACTGAAAGTACTGCCGAATCTTTAGTTGATTTTATTTATTGAAGAAATAAAACCAAAATATAGTACCACAGAATATTTAATAATAGATTTAGGAAACTGGCAACTAGTTTCGGCAGAAATGTGGCATCTTCAGGCCAACTACGTTACATAAGAAGTGAGAATTTTAATTATACCCAGTGTTCAAATATGCGCACTTAAAACTAAGGAAAAATATATTTGGGAGTTTATTTAAAAAGTGGTACTGGAAACGTTTTAAAAGGAATTATTGACACCAACTCGCCATGCCACAACTTGTCTTCTGGGTTCACTGGATCTAATTTATCCAGTTCCACTTTTTCCATATGTGAACACTTTGTATAATTAAAATTCTCACTTATGTAACTTAGTTGGCCTGAAGATGGCAGATTTCTACCGAAACTAGTTGCCAGTTTCCTAAATCTAATAAATATTCTATGGTACTAGACTTTGGTTTTATTTCTTCATTGGTGGACCACATTTGAGATTAGGGATTTATTTATTTATTGAGCAGAAGACACATTTTTCTACTCCTAACCATCCTCAACATTGCGTCTCATTTTTTCTCTTCTGATTTATTTATTCAATTTTATTTTTCCAGTTCTGCTAGGTCTTTCCCTTGTTTATTTATATTTAGTTTTGTGCCATGTATTAAAAATAGAGCAAAAGGAGATGATGACTAAATAGGTTTAAAAATAATATCTTACATTGTTACTTAGAATCTCTTTTTAATTGGTTTTTAGTTTATTGTCGGTCTGGTTTAGCCATTTCTTGTATTTTTTTGTGGATTCTTAACTTTCTCTAATAGTATAGCTGAAAGTAGTTATTGTATCATTCTCCAACACTTCTCCTTATTTGATTTTCTTAATTTCTAAATAGGCTTCTTCTTGTTTTGCCAGTAATAATTTCTGTTTTTGAGAAGATCACATTAGCAAGTCAATTTGTGTTTTTTGTATGGGAGGTATCCCCTCCTTTTGACGAAGGCTCTGATGATGAGATGATTAAAAGCAATTTTTCGGAACTGTCTTTATTTATACACATTGATGTACTCTCCTATCCACGTTTAACAAGTTTTAGTAATGTTTTTTCAGAATTGGTTTTATACTTTTTAAGTGTATTTAAAGAATTTTTTACAGGTATATGAACACATAATGAAACTTTATGAGGTGGTTTACCAGTTTGGGATCATGGTGACTTCAAGCAAAATTTATCTCAAATAGAATTTATCAGATTGGTTAGTTAAATTTTAGCATTTTTAGAGGTTGTAATAATTTTTCAGTTATTAAATATAATTGAGTTATCGTTTGATTGTTATTGTTGTCTTTGATGTTGTTTAGGTTCTTCTCAAGTAAAGTTCTTTTTATATTACTACTGAAAATATTATATTACTACTGAAAATATATTTTATCAGATAAGATAATTTTTTTATGGCAATTTTATATCTATAGTTACGACGTTTTTTATTTTCAATTATTTTTAAAGTTAGATTTGGGTGATGGGTAGATATTTTATCAGTTACTAATTTATTAATTACTGAGACCCAATCCTCGGTATTATTTTCGTGATGGCAAAAAAAATTTCTTAACCGAATCACTTTTCCGAGCGCCCGGAGCCCGAAATGCAAAAAAAATCCTACCCGGACGTCTGTCTAGATGTAAACACTAACTCCAAGGAAAGCTCCGATCAAGTTCCGGTTTCCACTTTACTGAGTTAGTTTTCTATAGGGAAAACCCTATTGAATTTGAGCAGAATCGGACCAAAGTATTTTGCATAGAAAAGCTTTTTGCAGCGAAAATATATACTAATTTTAGCAAAAATATCTATTTTCTTTGTGTTTAAAAAAAAACGTAGTCATAGATTTGAAAGTGTGCCAAATAACTTTCTGTTTACAAAAAAAACCGTTAATTAATTTATATAAAATAAAATAATAAGATATTGCGTATATATCGCAACGAATCAAATCCATGTTCGTTCAAATATAAACATAATTGTAAAAATTATAGGATGATCCTTTCTAATATTACATACGAGTAAGATCTTACTGATAATAATAAATCAGCGTCTACATCAATTTATAAAACCACAAATACAACCGGTATAAGCAGGTTTTTTTAAGAGCAGAGGCACAAGAGACCAAATTTTTAACATCATAATACAACTAATAGAGAAATCACGAGAATTTAACTCCTGTTCTTCATTGAGTATAAAAAAGCATATGACTATGTATAGTAGATTTGTTATGGTAGGTACGTACTGAAAGAAATAGGAATACCTACCTAACCACATCACAACAAAATTATACGAGGATCATGAACCAATAATTAATGTATAACACATCATAGTTATTTTCTGGTTATGTTACGAAAAATGGAGTTTTTATAATTTAAAATATCATTTGGCGTCCCAAATGAGACTACTTAATTAAAAAAAAGAACCAAGTTTTAAAGATATTCAAAAAAATTGGTGTAAAATCGCACTAAGTCAGTAATGTGACTTGGGCTGAATCAAAATAAAAGCATATCTAATTGCTGTTGTTTGTCGATAAATTTTCTGGACACCCTCCTGTATAATAATACAAGTATTATATAACTTTGGATTGTATGGAGAAGACATACTAATTGATGTGTATACAAACAATATATTTGATATTTTGGACAGTGTTATATACATGTGAAGATGGCCAGTTTTTCTGTATTTTTGGTAAATACAGGATAGGCCCAAGGGAGTATCTTGCGATGCTCCTTAATGTATTTCATATAAGTGTCTGTTCTTTAGGCAGGATTCTTATACTTCTGATTTGGCACTAATAAGCGGATATGTGACATCAATGTCAATCATTAAGTTATTGGAATTAGTATAATAAGCGATAAAAGTAATTTTGTCTTATTTGTAAAAAAAATGTTTCAAAACAATACACATATATCATAAACAATATTGTCTCTTTTAAATGAGGTGTCACTCGTCTACTTAGCTGTCAAAACAAATATTTTCTATTAAATCTTTACGCAAACAATCAACTAAATAAAAAGATATAGCTAAGCGCGACGCGCTTATTAAAACGTGTTTAGAAAAATGAGACATCGTAACGATTTCGCGTCGCCGCTGCTGGTTAAACGCGTGTAACGACATTAACCTCAAGTTGTGGTGCAAATAAAAGCAGAGACAAGACTCGCAGTCGTGGGAACCTAACTGAGAGTAGCGACCAGGTCGGGCCGGCCCCGGCGTGGGCCTAGTTGGCCCCAGCCCACGCGAACGACCCACGGCATCGCTTTCCAGATATCTTGGGCACTGTAAAACGCGTAGCTCTAAATTTTATTTTAGACAAAAAAATTTAAACCCTTTGAATCATTCACGTTTTATGATGAAATAATAAATAGTAACCCCTTTTTAAAAATTTCCGATAACTGAATTTTTGTGAATTTTTATTTTTTTCTTATGCTCCTTAATTAGGCTCTACATATTTGAGTATCCCTTCTTCTTATTACTTTCTCCTACCCACCCATGCGTCCTCGCAAAATTTGGCGAAAGCTTTTTTTACCATAACTAAAAGAAGAGTCCTGCGGATACTTGGACGAATTTTATATAAATTTATCCAGAAATAATTCAATTTAATATCACATTTACAAATTTCATATTTACATAAAAAGAAAACATATTTCCCCTAAAATTTCTAAAAGTCAATCGAACATTCTGTCTCTGATTGTAGATTTTTCATGTCTCGACACGTTTAAGAAAACAATTGTCCCAATCTCATTCCAATACTAACGTCTTCCTGGCCGCTCCCGTTAAAAGCGAGAAACAATTTTTTTCACTCCAAGTTTTAACTAACAAAAGAAATTATAACAATGTTTGCTGTGAATGTGAAGTGATTCTGGTGAAAATTAAGTGCATAATAGTGGTGAAATTCATTCTTTTGTAATTAAATTTATTCGAATAAGTCGTTTATTTCCCTATAAACCTGCAATGTACTTAGGAGCAATAATAGACAGTAAAGAAAGATTAATGACAATGAATAAAGTCCAGAAAGGGCATAAATAATCTTTAACGCATTAAGAAACATTTTTTAGCAACAGAAAAATATATGATACATAAAAACATAAAATAGTAAGAAAAATAGGAGAAAACATCTATGAATAATATTCTTAGCATGTACCGCACAAACTCCTTTTTTTGGAATCTGTATGTGTCTGTTAGTAAGTATTTTTTAAGGTAATAATGAATAGATGCTTATTAGTTATGGTCCCATTTCAATATCTATTACCATTTAAAAGATATGATGATTTTTCAATATTTTGAACGCCATTTTATCTGTAACGATTCGGTCGACATCAAAATTGAAAACACTTTATGAACATACTTTTTCGTCCTAAAACAAGAATCTGAAGTTAGATTTGAAATACACACGGAAATATAGATTCCATGATATGTTGATGGTTTATGGTGAGACTCGCAATAATAGTAAAGGGGCTATAAGACTTTATGGCGAACGATATCCAGAATGGCGATGGCCAAATGGCCGAAATTTCGCCAATTTGTCCCAAAAATTATTGGAAACCGGTTATATTATAAAGGAAAACAGGTGTTAGAATTTGTATGTGTAATGAACACAGACAAACGTATATATTAGATATAAAAAAGTTTAGTTATTTTATATAATAAATGTGATTTATATCGCTGAACGTAGATATTAAATCTTTATTTCAAATGTGCGGTGTTGCCAATTTTGTAAAGTGGTCTAGATTTAAAATTCGATGAATATTATTTATGATTTTTTTGAAAAATTACATGTTTGAAATAATGTCTTTTACCTGTTTCTTTAATAAGTGCGCTATTTTCGACGATAATTAAAACATGATTGAATTCCTTGTGGCCTTAAATTTCGCATATTTCAGAAAAAATCCGGAGTTTGTGAAAATTCGGTACAGTTGTCTACTTTGTAATTACACTGATAAAAAACCCCGTGGCGAATTCAAATATATATTTATTCTTAATGGATAAATTTCACTGAAAAATCATCCAGAATTTACAATCTTAGTCATGTGTTCTTAAAATCCCATTAATATAATAAATATTTAATACCATACCCAAACTCTTTATTATTTTGCAACAATGTTTTATAAACGGCTAATATAGTAAGAAAACAAGATCTAAAAATAGATTTCTATTTTTTGGTGTTTGAGGCACATTGTGTTTGTCTCATAATATTTTCTGTCCTCGTCTCGCTTCCCAAGAAGCGAAAACAAATTTGTCATACATTTTTGTTGCCATGTGTATTGTCTCGCTTCAACCAGCTTTCTCAAAGTAAGAGTAAATAGATCAGCTATATTGCGTCTCGTTCAGCCTTGACCAAGTTCCCATGTCAAAAAAGTCAATTGGAACCCCACTCCGTCGTGCTCAGTGTAAAATCCTTTTTTGCGCTAAAATTTGTTCACGCAATCTATAGCCTTTCAGATCTCGCAGAGATCAGTCGATTATATGTAAATGTTTTTCACAAAAATTTGTACCCAGGCGTTTTCAAGGTCGTTGTACACGAATTTAATATCTATTTTTTTTAAAAACAAAGTGGGGTATTCAAAATGTGTAGAAATTTTTTGCAAGTAAAACTATATTTTTTTTATATCTATGGTTCATTTTGCTAAACTTTTAATTCATAGTCAAATTTGATGTTTTTATTAGAAATTGAGTAATCGTGTGGGGAAAAAAATAACTACGCACTTTTTGTTGTCTATTTGTGTACTTTGTAAAATCCTTATTACAGTTTTCAAAAACCATATACAGGGTGAAATTTTTATATATGAACAAAACGAACTGAATTTTTTAAGACCTGACCTGATTTTTTTCTATCATAGTGTAACGTTTTACCAAAATATGAGACAAATCGAACTTACTGTTCAAAAGTTATGACCAAAAGAAATGTCAGTCAAAATTCACAACTCTCCCTGTATATTATTAAACAATCGTAGCAGACACTTTTTAATGGCCATTTGATACGAGGTAGGAGTATGTACAGTTCCTCATGACTCACCCTGTATATCACACGTATCAATATCGACGTACCAATCGATCTCGTTTTGTGAACAAGTGCAGGACGAGTCGGATCGCTTGCTATTCCAAGTCTGTATTATGCTATTCTGCAAACTGTAGGTTTTTTTCAATCTTGCGTAACTAACATCGATGTTGCCACCTCTAATTTAACAAAATTCTCACTAATGCTGAATATCGATTAATTTATAATTTATGCAATTAACTATATCGGGAGAGATTTTTTTAATAAACATTATTTCTTTATAATCAAATAGTGCTACCCATTAAAGAGTGTAGTTTTATTCAATCGTAACTGTAACTATTTATTACAATAATATTTATTGCTTCGGCAACTGGTCCTTCGAACTTTACTCTTTAACCTGAAAACTATGGAGTGAAGAAAACCATAAAATTACAAACTATAAAAACATACGAACTTAAAAAAGTTTACTTCTTCCTTCAAAATGGCCGACGAATTTGAAAGTAACGACTCTCTTCCACAAAAATTCGTACCCGTCAATTTTTGGGGTCGCTGATCACGAATTAGATCTATTTTTGGAAAAACAAATAGGCGACCCAAAGTGGTCGACGAATTTGAAAGAAACGACACCGTTTTTCACAAAAATTTATAGCCAGGCCGGGAGTTTTCAAAGGCGCTGATCACGAATTCAAAATCCATTTCCAAACAAACAAAATTGTCGGTTTGCACCTGAAAATTGTTTAATTTTTTTTCAAAGGGTTATTAATTATAAATATATATTGTTTTTACCTCTCGCCCTTCAGATAAGAGAGGTATAGGAATCATGCTAAAAATTGGGTAGTGAGTTTTCAATTGAAAAACACGTTTTGGGGTCCCTAGAATACGATTTTAATATTTTCGCGATGATGTCTGTGTGTGTGTGTGTTAGTGTGTGTGTGTGTTAGTGTGTGTGTGTGTTAGTGTGTGTGTGTGTTAGTGTGTGTGTGTGTGTGTTTGGATGGATGTTGTAGTAACGATAACTCAAAAACTACTGAATAAAAAAATTTGAAATTTTGCATACAGGATTCTGATACCCTAGATTAGATCTGATTAGATTTTGGTGCCAATCGCACAACCGGAAGTGGCAGTTGCTATGGGTGATGACGCCATTATTATACAAAACGGCAATAAAGTTTTACACATATATTTTGTATACCCTATAGTTTATTTTCATCGCATTAAAATTTTCGAAACTTTTGCCATTGTTGCCAGATTTACAAAAAAGTAAATTTTTTTCATACTTTTTTGTGCCACCGTGTAAATTTTTGATTCAAACATGGCGAGAGGTCATGTGGTGGCCACATCAGATTTTTTTACCTCTCGCCCTTCAGATAAGAGAGGTATAGGAATCATGCTAAAAATTGGGTAGTGAGTTTTCAATTGATAAACACGTTTTGGGGTCCCTAGAATACGATTTTAATATTTTCGCGATGATGTCTGTGTGTGTGTGTGTTAGTGTGTGTGTGTGTGTGTGTTAGTGTGTGTGTGTGTGTGTGTGTTAGTGTGTGTGTTTGGATGGATGTTGTAGTAACGATAACTCAAAAACTACTGAATAAAAAAATTTTAAATTTTGCATACAGGATTCTGATACCCTAGATTAGATCTGATTAGATTTTGGTGCCAATCGCACAACTGGAAGTGGCAGTTGCTATGGGTGATGACGCCATTATTATACAAAACGGCAATAAAGTTTTACACATATATTTTGTATACCCTATAGTTTATTTTCATCTCATTAAAATTTTCGAAACTTTTGCCATTGTTGCCAGATTTACAAAAATATAATTTTTTTTCATACTTTTTTGTGTCAACCTGTAAATTTTTGATTCAAAAATGGCGAGAGGTCATGTGCTGGCCACATCAGATTTTTTATAGGATGCTAGAAATTATGGATGTGATTTTATTATCTTTATGTACAAAAACGCAGTCATTCTCGGATTCAGTTGGTAAATTAACATCATCATCGTCGTCATTATCAAAATCCGTCGAATCTTACAAACGACAAAAGTGCGAGCGCTTCAGGGAATAAATTTTTACCTTTCTTCTGTTGAGATTTTCACAGATTTGAACTAAATAAGGTTTTGGAAGCAGCAAGAAGCGGTAAAAACTGTCTTCAATTGTTTTTACTCGGGAAAATTTACGCGCAAAATTTTTTCTGTATTTTCTGATTCTTGTGCGGGCCTCTTCCGACAATTGACCTACCGACAGAATAAATTTCACTGGAATATTATCCAGAATTCACAAAACAAACTAATATTTCCATTAAATTTAATAAGATTCATTTTTAACTTATACTTTTGGCGAGTACTGTATATTTTACCATTCCACAATCTAAAAATAGATTTAATTAATTATTTCATGCGTCATTAAGTTTGAGCCGTGCGCAAAAATATAGTTTGTAAAAAATAATTCTCCCCATCCCCATCTACCTATATAAGCGCTATAATATTAATAAGAGCGACAAGTGCAGATATACCTCTGATCACCTGATCAGTCGATTTTCACACTAGAAAGAAGAAAACCGTTACAACTCCCCACTTATAAATCTTTTGTCATTATAAATAGGGAAATAGCTTTAGAACAAAATTGTTTCAAGAGTTCGATTGACATAACATGTCTCGGCTTTATAAAAAGTGGTTGACCACACCCTAATAATTATAACTATAAATTTTCTGAGATTCTAAAAATGTACATAATTTATAAATATGCTTTGTATAAGAGTTGCTCGAATAATAATAAAAAATGTAAGGTTAATAATTTTGGTTTACTAATAAATGGGTGAGTAAATAGCCCTTACAGTTTACTTAAATGATTTGATTTATTTGTGGTAATATACTAAATCCTTATACTCTGTATTAAGGTTGGTCCTTCGAAAATTAGGCAGCGTTAACACGTCTGCCGTAGCAAATTATTCCAAACTTACATCGATTCTTAATCATATTTGTTCAGTATGCATAAATTAATCTAATATAACTAATTTAAAGGTTGTGAAATTTTTATATTTCAGTTTGTAATTATTCCATAAAATGTATCAATTCAATCAAAGTTCAATTTTTTTTATTTGTATACTTCTTAATCCGTTTTCTGTAATTAATGAATTATAATACTATTATTACATTACGGCCGCTTTGAGTATCGATTTATTTCAACCCAGGGTTGATAACTGGCGCCAGCAAAATAAAAATAGTATTCTTAAATCCTAGCATTGGATTGAAGAAAGTAGGGAGGTCAGAAACCTTTTGGACGAATACATTCCACCAACGTATTTTTTATGTGATTCTAAATAAGGAATAAAACTATCCACTTTCATATTTTTCTATTACTGATGGTAATTACTGCTGAAAAATAATAATAGTATGATTCTTTATTATTGGTAGAATATTTTAGCAATCTTTAATTAGAAATAGTCATAAATCTTTTTTAATTTTTTTTTATAAATTGATACTTCTACATCTATAGTGACACTAATTACTATATAATTACATTAATTTAAAATGCTAATTGATAAGTATGATGCTAATTATTAGAAAATTATAGTTTAGTCTAGACAAACTGATTTTATGAGTCATTAACGACATGAATGCCGTTTTTATTTTAAAGGGGTCAAATTAAAAGTAATTTAATTAAGAAATCGTACTAATCTCATTGTAAAAAATGCACTAAATGTGTTATTAATTTAGAAATTACACATTTATCGTGTTTTATCTTCTATTAAATTTTCTTTAATTCCAAAATGTTACAAGTTAATATGAATGGATATAACTGACTTCAATATCGATTTATACAATAATTATTTTTCAATGTTTTATTTATGGATACAGCACACTCGCAATAAGAAATCCATTAAGCCGCTTCAAGACCGGGGCGTGGACACAGTAGCGACTGATTTACTAATATTATAAAAATTGTTTATTTAGGATTATTTATGTATATATTTGTATCATTAAGTTTGGATAAAAAAACTCCCTTTCAGATTTTACAAAAAAAGTCAAAACATTAGTGTTAAAAAATGAACACTAAATTAAAAAATTACCTAGCTGAACCTCCCGCGATACACTACGTTAATCCCATTACAATTGATTGTCCATATGGAGTAAATTGTTGTAGAAAATCAATTTTTATTACAGTGTAACATAAAAGAGTTTAGCATTATCATACATTTTTTTACGAACGGTTCATCGGCAACACAAACCCTGGGAACCAAAGAGCGCCAACAAAGTATAAAACGGAATGAAAATATTGATTCAAAAAATACTTTACGGTTAATCAAAGTGGTGCTATAACAAATCGGATTAGTCGTTTCTCTTTTTATAGAAATTTATAACTATGTGTTTATTTCTTTGTATTACGATTTAATACTTATTTAATGTGGTTATAAAAATGTCGGGATTTCTATAGAAATTCGATTTGGTTTGATTCATTTGGTGAATTTTGTTCTTCGCCCACATATACACATTTTTTAAGTTCATTTATTTTATTAGGTTTGAACGTTTAGACAAATTGAAATATATAAATATATCAAAAAGGTCGGTCATAAATTGAACCATATAGTCTGGTGTCAAAAATAACTCGATTGAACATAATAACATGGCTTAATACAAATGTGCACACAAAAAAGATACGGCCTTTGGAAAGTACAAAAAGAAAATCGATTTTTTCCAATAATTTATGAACTGTTACATTTTATAATGAAAATCAATACATGGCTTTCTTATCGTAAGAGCATCTTTTCCATATAAACCACGAATTCTGTACAGCCCATAAAAATTTTAGGGGATTTTGAACCCCTAAAACGCCCCACCATGACACCATTAGTTTAATACATCATTTTTTGATTTTTTTTTGCCTCTAACCACTTTTTCGAAAAACCAGTTTATATCGAGATGTGGCTTTTTTTCATTATCACTCAAAAATTCTGTTGACTGTTCAACACTTGTAGTTTCTATGGATAAGATGTTAAAAAGTTTAGGTTAGGTTATGTTAGGTTAGGAAATATTGGAAAAAATCGATTTTCATTTTGTACTTTCCAAAGGCCGTAACTTTTTTTTGTGCACATTTGCATTAAGGCAAGTTATGTTCAATCGAGTTATTTTTGACACCAGAATAAGTGGTTCAATTTATGACCTACCTTTTTGATACACATTTAAAAAATTATACATTAAATAATAAAACACAAAACAATTTCATAAAATTAAATGATAATATGACGTTAAAAATGTCAGAATCAAGTTATAAAAAAAAATTCCTTGAATTTTGTTATGTTAGCTATATCTAAATTGTTATTTTTACTTGTGGAATGGTTAAAAATAGGATGGAGGTTTAATAATTTTTTAATAAAAATCATTATTAGACAAAATAATCACTAACAGACCGAACGCCATTTTAACATGTATCATACGCGATTTTTTCTAATTTTCACTAAACTTTTGGAAACAATTACGAAAAATAAAACTTGTCAAAATAAAGTCAAAGTATTTGAGAAATTTTGATATAAATTAAAAGACGACAGTAATCTAGAGTTAGCTAATTGGATAATCAACAGTAACTAAAATATTTTTAATAATTAAGAGATTTCTGAACATACATAATTATTGAGCTGAAATTCAAGATATTTAGCCATTGTTACAAAATTAATTTTGTTCTTATAATTAAAATTAATTTTCATTGGATCAATAAAATTCTCTTAAAACCTTTTCATTCATGAAAATTAATTTTCCTGTGATCAAGAAAATTCTAGGGAAGCTTAAAACCCTTTTAGTCATGAATTATGTAAACTTTAAGAAACTTTTTTATGAGTTTTCTCAATATGGGATATTTTTAACATTAATTTCAACCTAAGTGCATGTCTGTGCATGTGTCCTCGGGTATTCAAGGTCAGACATGTACATCATGACCAATCAAGCAAGATGAGTAAGTCATAATAAAAAATACTCAATAGGTTTGCATACAGTTATTTATTTAGTATGAAAATTATGAAAACAGTTTTTGTCTCTTGGAATACAAAAAGATACTTTACATTTTATGCATTTGTATGTATTTTCGAATTTTACAGTGCGCTTCTTTGCACCATTCTATTTTCTCACAAAATATGGGAAAATGGCCTAAATTATCAAATCGGGCAGCTGTTACAGATCTTAGTTGTTTATTTGTTCCGTGAGAAATCAGAGGACCATTGAGAGAAGGCCTGGCTGAACTCGAAGATCTCTTCGTTTCTTTGCAGGCAATTTGCCACATAATACAAGAACTTCAACCAAGTTTTGTCGAAAGTGTATTAAATCTAGGATGTGTTTTCAGTCATTTTTCTGTATTCTAACCATGAGTTTACTACTGCCATATCTAAGGCATGTGTGAAATAAGCCGAACTGTCCATTTTTTTTTTGATTTGTTAAACGATCTGTAAAGGGCGATAGAATCATACTTATCGACTCTTGCCATTCCATTATTATAGAGTGATACCACCTTTGGGTGTGATACATCTGTATATTATTTATTCTTCTTGTCCAATCTCTGATACATATCATGTGGAGCCACTTCAACGAAATTTGAACCAAGGGTTTCTACACTATTGGGTCCCATTTGGTCAAAACAACAGCAGAATTTTGACTAACGACATTTTCCATAAAGCCCCCTTTATAACTTTTATTATTGTCCTGGTATTCCGTAATTTGTGGTTTGGAAAAGCGATCTTTTCGAATTATACCAGCTGCATATATATCTGGTTTTTGGATAGCCAGTAAGAACTGAAGTAATTCAAAGAAGAAAAATTTAGGATGCAACGGCATCTTTTCTGTCATCTACATAGCAGGACCTTGGCTAAAAGACATGTATTTAGTTTTCAATTCTGTGGAAGCTCCCTGGTAAATTATAGTCATAAATTGTTCCAGACACTCCACACAATAGGCTTGTTCCCGAAACGAGTTCCTAACTTGTTATGAACACACTGAGTTGCGTAGTATAAAATAATGGATCAGGAACTGCGTGGTACAAACTGGTGGAAGAGTTCATAACAAGTTACGAACTCGCTTCGGGAACAAACCTAATAAAAACAATTTTACGTCCCATTTTGTTGGTTTGTTCTCTATGTATTTAGCACATAAATAGGAGATAACAAAAATGTTTTTCAATTTTTATTTTCTAATATATTTGACCTGGGGTATTACAGCTTGGTCTGAAGCCAGCAGAACCACTTGTATTTTTTAAAAAAGAAGAGCACACATTTTTTTATTGGCGTTCGAAATTAGCACTTAAATAGGAGATAACAAAAATGTTTTTCAATTTTTTTTTTCCAATATGTTTGACCTGGAGTATTCCAGCTTGGCCTGAAGCCAGCAGATCCACTTGTAATTTTTAAAAGAAAAGAGCACAAAATTTTTTATTGGCGTCCGAAATGAGCACATAAATAGCACATGCCCCATTAAATTCTGCCGTAGGGGGTATTCCAGGACATAGACGTTCTCCATTGAGAATTTCAAACAGCTGGCTTTCTGTCAATGTTTACTCAAATATCTGTCAGTCATGATGCACACTGCAATGTACATATTATTTTTGGTAACTTCATATATTCTATTAGGGTTATTTTTTTCAGATGCTATTTTTTAGTACTTAAATTGTATATAAAAGATAGGGTGAGCCAATTATCTTCCCGCGGTTTGTAGTGTCGAAACTAATAAAGATATCAAAATGAAAAAAAGACATTTTATTTGATCCCTACAACTAGAAAATAGTTTCATTTATACAGAGTGATCCATATTCGAGTGGCTAAAAAGTATGTCATTTTTTAAATGAGATATCCTATATATTTTTACATTTTTGAATTACTACTTCAGTGGCCTTAATGACAATAATTTATTTTGAAAAATCGGTTACTGCATTGCCAATATATTCAAAAGTTATTGTATTTTACTAGTTTGAAAAAGAAACATTGGAAAATTAGTTTAGACATGAGTTTACTTCGTCCATAATTCATAATTTTTTTAATATGTACAGGATGTTTATAACATAAGATTAAATTTTAAAAATTGTAATTATAAAAAACTTTGTTTTTTTAAATGAAACATACTGTATAATTTTTCATATTTAGAAATCCTATTCCATAGGTTTTCTATACATACCTCATACTATGAGTTTAAATTATAATGTGTTAAAGTTATTGAACGAAAAGTCAAATTATCGAAAAAAAATCACATACTTTTTAGTCACTCGAATATGGATCACTCTGTATAAATGAAACTATTTTCTAGTTGTAGGGATTTTCGAACCAAATAAAACAGTTTTTTTTCATTTTGATATTTTTATTATAGTTTCGACGCTACAAACCGCGGGAAGATAATTGCAATAAAATTTCAGTCCCACGTGATCAACTTATGAAAGTAGCTATTGCCATTTTGTTATCAATTTCCAAAGCGTAAGGTTTATATTGTTGGTTAATATGGAAACAACTATTAGTGGCTTCTCATTGGACAAAAAATATTGCATATGAAATTGTCCAGATTAATAATTACTAAGTAAAGATTTTTTGATAATTGTCACATGGGATTGAAATTTTATTGCAACTACTATACATATTATACATGATATGACGTGGAAAAATTTGAAATGAAAAAAAGTTTTCCGTTGCCAAACACTTTAGTATATACGATAGGTATCAGAAGATCCGGCCCGGTTCTGCTCAAATTCAATATGGTTCTTCCCTGGAGAAAACCGGAACTTGATCGGCGTTTTTATCATGTTATACATACATAGTTATAGTGTTTACATCCAGACAGACGTCCGGACAGTATTTTTTGCATTTTCGGACTTTGGGAGCTCGGAAACGCTGAGAAAAGTAATAAAAAGTGGGGACAAAAAATTTTTTCACCGTCACGAAATTAATACTGAGGCTTTTGGGTCTCAGTAATTTAGTGGTTATTATTGTACCTTTAATTTATTTAAATTTTTCTTTATGTATTTGTTAACGCTAAAGTAACATTACGAACTTTTAATTTTTCCTTCCTTTTCAATAAATAGTCCATTATTTTCATATTCCGATGAACTGTTCAAAAGCATTATTTAGGCCAAGAAAGTTTTATTATCAACAATGAGATTACCTATTTATTATTAAAAAAATTAGCACTCGATTAATAATACTTTTAGAATTGATGTATAATAGTCATTTAATACAAAGTGTTAGTTTTTATTACCATTTATTACATTATAAAAGAGGTACACAACCTTACAATAAGAGAAAAATCAGCCAATTAATATACGTACCTTGGAATGTTTCTCACAATTTCCCATGGTATAAATGAATTTTTAATTAATTATATTATTACTAAATATAACAAACAAGTTTAACCAAATCACCTTATTTATATTAATTAAAATATTAAGGAATTAACACTTTATTTACATTTTCCATTTTTTTTATAACAATGAAATTCATGAAATTTTCAACACTATATATTCATTTTATTTTAATTAAACTAGAGTATTTGAATTTTTTATAATATTGTTTAATATCAAAATTTTTAATTTTTATAAATGATTTTTATTTAGTAAAAAATTAAATAAATAAAATGTACAATTTAAATCATCATCAATTTAATTTAAATTTATAATTGTAATCCATTCTCTTACATTTGTCTACCTTCTAAGCCAATATATAAAATTTATTTTATTTTTAGTAATACTAATCATTAATCGTCAACGTACTTTTACTTAGATAAGGGCGCCATCCATTTCATATTATTTTATGGGAGCTGAATACAAACTGAAAAGGGAAATAAAAAAACCATTTAATCTTCTCAGTAATACTCAAATCCATTTGTACTAATTGCTGAAAAATAAACGAGAAAGATTCATTATTTAAATTTAACAATATTTAAAATAATAAAATAAATGAATTTAG
Organism: Neocrepidodera transversa; assembly: GCA_963243735.1. Taxonomy (NCBI): domain Eukaryota; kingdom Metazoa; phylum Arthropoda; class Insecta; order Coleoptera; family Chrysomelidae; genus Neocrepidodera; species Neocrepidodera transversa. Next base: position 28,986,269 of record OY725341.1, read on the forward strand.
ATTTTAAAGCAGAAATGTTCCCTTCTGATTTGTTAATATGACTTGTCTTCAAATGTGTAGGAATTATAACCCATAACGAAACTGCTGAGGGTGCAGCTTTACTTGACTCGCTTCTGAGCTTGACTCTAACCCTGACTTAAGTCTGGCTAATTCTAAAGGCCGCTGCAGATGGGGACAATACTGGCGGCCAGTACACATAGTCATTAATGGCTGCCAGTAGTTGTGTCTCTACTATCCAGGTGTGATGAGTTATTTGCCGCTTCAACGTTCAGTATCTATTGACGATTGTACTAGGGAACTTAAACGCAGCGGATATTCCTTTTACATGGGCGTAGAACTTAACATTGATAATTTCAGATACTGGAGTGAAGTCTCCAGAGAAATGGAAAGACTTATTATAAACTCCTGGCAGGTGGAATGGGATTTAGGGGACAAGGGTGTCATAATACCCGAAATTGCGCCCTAGCTGGGTCGGGACGTGCCTCAGCTTAGTAGAAAAGCGGTGCTCATTGCGACGTTGACTCTCCAATACATCGCATTTTTCACTGTCCAATTTTCAACGATGTTCGGAATGATTTACATTTTCCAAATTTTGAAGAACCCATGTTTCCCCCTTTAGCCTTCGAGCTAATTACCCCCCTACTAAACAATCTGCACCGTTTTGAACCTGATGACTTCCCTTAGGGAAACCAGAGTTATAGACTTAACCCTGTCCATTAACCCATTCTGGACATAGATCTTATAGACCGAAAAGAATTAGCTCCTTCAGTTACTCAACCTTTCTACTAAATAGTTTTGAGTATATTTTATTTTCATTTGGAAATATATTTATTTTACTTTTCTGATGTACTTATTCCAGAATCAATTCTTTAAATTTAGTTTTTTCTTATTAGGACTTGATTGTCTCCGATTTTCTATTTCTAGCTGTAGTTCAATAGTTGTAGTATTTTCTGTTGACCAGAATCATTTATGGCCCAATCTATATTGAGCCCAATAAAGTTTTTGCATAGAGGTTAAATTAAAAGGTACCTCGATAGCTGCATATCTGCACCCACGGGTATGTTCAGTAAGAAGATCAAAAGAAGAATGTATATTAATTTCATTTTTCCTCGCCCTTGTTACCGGTTGTCCAAAACTGTTCACCTGTTTCTTTTTTTTATTGCTGTGTCTGTTCGTGGAGAGCAGGGGTACGAGGTGGGTCCTCCTAACCCCCCTCCTTTAAAAAAAAACTATTGGCGGCCACAAAACTAGTTTGAGATCAAGGGCTAGTAGCGGGTTGCGTGACCTAGTGGCAGCCATTATTGCTCGTGTCCTAAAAGGTTCTGGCCAGTGTTGTCAAATGTAGCACAATTGTGCCAGAAGTAGTACTTTCAGCTCTGGAGTGGTACTAGAGCACACACTATTAAAAAGTAGACAAAATCTAGCACTATTTCGTTCTATGACATTTTTCGCCTGCAATGAGTTTGATATTGAATATATTTCTTGGTTCAAAGATGACCAGAAATGAATTTATTCTGCAGCAAATCTCATAAATGTTTGAAATTAAGTACAATTGAAGTGAGCTGAACAAAAAATGCACGTCACTACTTCAGTCAAATGGAGCCTGCCATCCATCTTATGACGTCATAAACCACGCAACGATGAAGATGAAACCATCAAACGAGTCGAAATGCACCATTCGGAACTATTTTGTGAAAAACTTCAGCACAATCAAAAGCTCCTACATAACAACACTGGTTCTGGCTACCAGTAGAGCACTGGACTCTGTCGAGAGAACTTCTGTTGTGTTTGTTTAAAATTCCCTGAATAATGTTGATAAAGCTCCTAATTCATTTCTACGTCCCACCCAGTCCTTGACCCAGCTCGACCGATTTTTATTTCATATTTATTTCAATTCCTCAACGAGTTCTCCTCTGAACAGCTTTATTGACTACTTTCACGCACTCTTCATCGAACACATCCATCTCTAATGTTATAGTTATCAACTAATTACCACGTCTCGAAAAGAACTAGGCTGCTGGCCGCAAATAAAAGAGTTTTATTGGAACCTAGTACTGTCACTGTGTGTAGGCTCACTGTCCGGATACTACAGTAGCCCACCACTTCTGGCCGCCACTATTGTCCCCGTCTGCAGTGGTCTTAACGTAATTACTGGCGTAACGTTCTAGCGCAACATTCAACCAAGCGCAACTCCTATATTAAAAAAAACCAGAAGGTATAAGTTACGAAACATAGAAAATAATCCACGGACCACATGCTCTTAAAACACTTTACAATAATAATTACATCAATTTAAAAATAATGAAAAATAAAATAAATCAAATATATCATAATTAATCAATTAGGGTAACAAATTCAATAAAAGGTTGATAACAGCAATATGGTTCCTTTTTAGTATTAATTTTACAAAGCACGACAAGCCGGTATTAAAAGAAATTGACAATGAAATTATAAGTAAAAAATCATAGTATAACTTTAACGTATAAAATAATTCATTATTTAAAAATGATTAAAGAGAATTGTTTTAAAATTTTTTCAACAAAACTGTATCTAACACCAGATAAATATTTAATTTTATCCAAAGTATTTTTAGCAAAGGTGACCGGCCATCCATCCTTTCATTGAGTCCGGGAGAGAAGGATAGTTCATCAGTGAAATTGATGTAGAATACTTTTCGTCCCTGCCACCAACCCACGGGTATCGCGAAATGCGCCTGCAATAGTGGGCGCTGTCGGGGCGATTGAACACCGGTCAACAGACTGGTGTTCCCCGCTCCTCAATGTCTCCTCTTTCCTTTATTTGGTCGTATTCCACCCCACTGGGTATGGGAGGATTCCTGGCGTGTCATTTTTAAAGGCATTTATCCTTTTGTGTCGTATCTGTTTTGTCCTTCCGCACGGATGGATTTGCATGTTGGTCGTGTGTTGTCTGTTACTGTAGAGTTCACCTGAAAAACTTAAAGCAATAAATCGAAAATCCTTTTGTAAAATAGGCTGAAATTTTAAATGTATATATTGGAGGAAGTTATCGAGGGCTTCCGTTTTTTTTCTTAGAAGTACTTTTTGCTAAAGAGAAAAAAATTCGGCGACCTCATAAAATTGGAATTTTGACAAATAAATATGACCTGACCTAGATATTGTTTCTTTAATATCAAACCGTTGTCGAAAAATATATTTTTCAAAATTTCTTATTTATATGGATCCAGCTGCTCATGCTCATGCTTTCTATTATTAGGTGTTCGGAATGTACCTCTCACTCACCTGATGTTAACTGCACACAGTCATATTTTTCCACCCGGATATATCTATGTGTACTTAGCGAAGAGTCTCGATCTGTCTCTCTCCGAACTTTTGCAAGAGAGCTAATGTAAAAGGTACGGAGGTGCTATTGTCCCCTTGAGTCTTGGGCAAACCCCACTTGGTTGTCAATTTCTGAAAAAGGAAAATATTTTTTGGTCGAACTTTTTTTGGACTAGGCTAGTTTTATTTGTTTGTTTTTTTATTTTTTTGGTAGGTAGATATCTATTCCTTCTGTTGCCTGGAGCGTTCCTCACGGGCTTTTTTCCATACACACAGGCTATAGGTTCAGAAATCGAAGAAAGGAAAGAGTTTGGCGCATTGCATTATGGCGGAGTTAGGTGTCGTAGACTTTTGTCAATAAAACCACAATATTGAAATCGCGTGAATTGCCTCTTCGGCTTCACGTCTTTTCCGTGGTTTTTGTCTTCCTGAGTCCTCAGGTCGCCGAATATTCGTCCTACCCGGCTATTCAATCCTAGTGGATTTTAGACATGAATATCGCAGGATTGGCTACATACCAAGGTATGTTTGTAGCTGTTCATAAACAGATATTTTGCTGACTTTGAAGTTTTTCTCTGTTATTTCTGCACGTTTGACCCCACGTGAGGGAGACTTAGAGGTTGGTTGTTCAAGGAATAATAATCGCATTTATCAATCGCAGTTTAGTGCTGATATCTAGTTTGCATCTCCTTCCCCAGCGGACTCTGGCTTGTTTGCTTTTATTGACAATCGTCCTCACGCGTTCGGTGAAGGTCAGTTAATGTCAGTGCTGAATAGATTTTGTAGGTAGTTAATTACTAGGTGGTTAATTAAAATGTTATACAGTTGTGAAGATAGTTACTGCGCCAATGGTTTCGTATACCCGATCACCATCATTTTGCATATGAGTCCCTCGTGAAGGAATCTGTCGAATGCCTTACTGACATCTTTATATACAGCTACTGTTTGACTGTTTCTGGTTGAACCGTTGTGTTACAAACTCAACCAATCTAAGGATCTGCGTTTCAGTCGAGTGTTCGCACGAAATTCGAACTGCTCAGCTAGGATGGTATTTAGTGTCTGTTTCATCCTTTAAGCGGTTTAAAATGACTCTTTCTGATATTTTACTTATAGCTAGTAGTAGACTCATTCTTCTATAATTTTATGGAAAAATGCGATCTTTAACCTGGTTTTGGAACCATTATTACATTCTCCCTTTTCCAGCGTTTTGGACAGCGTATAGTATCGCGTTTATGATCGTAGCTATAGCTTTATCAGTAAAGTGCTTTAACGTTCGGTTTGACGGAGACTCATTCCAACCACGGTACTCAATTTATAGTGTTTCAAATCACCATACGAGGTTATTTGAAGTATAGAGATGGGAGACAACAAAATAAAATAACGGTTGAGACGAACCCGGAAAAATATACCGTTATATTTCTGTAGTTGCAGTTTTAGGGTCTTTTTTCACATTTCCCCAACTGATTCGGCACTTCCAATTAATAATGAAAGGGTGGTACACTACATGTCCACAACTTAGTATATTTTATTATATGAATAAAAGTATATACAACTAGGGTCGATATGATGGACGAAGTGCGTCCGAGTGCGATATGGATAATCCACACGAGTTGAACAGTACATTTTGTCTACAACCCACAAAAGGAAAAACTAAAAACTATTATAAAAAAAATTATAGAAAAAAGATTACAGTCACATGGTTTGAACCGAGGACCTTCGTATCTCAAAGCGAGAGTGTTAGCATTGCGCTATCACGGACTTATTATAAAATCATATAAAACTATAATAGGCACCTTCTATTTTTAAGTAAATTTTGTCTTTTCAGTAGACTGGTATTGCCAACATAAACATTCTGTAAAGTGTGTGTAGAGTCGACAATATCCATGTGAGTGTAGAAAAAATAAATCACTGTTAACAAATTAATAGGTCTGTAGTAAAAACTAATAATACTCAGGGCGAGTTGATAATAAATACTATAATAATTATTATAATTGTGCTAATCTTTTGAGTTTTTTGGTACTAGAAGAAGACCATAAGAGACTTTTAACAATTTTATATGGAGACATTCATCTCCAGTACCATTTTCTATAACGAATTAAAATAAATATCTTGAATTTATTTCTGTAGGAACTTGAATTGTCTGATTATAATCGTTGCACTATTTGTCTTCTATACCGTCCGCTATTTATCTAACACTGTATAAATATTTTCCTCTGTATTTATTTTCATTATGTCCTTTAAAAATAATTTTTTAGGTTCCCAATTTTTTTTCTAGCATATGTTTTATTGTTCACTACATTTTTTTGAATTGTCGTATTATTTTTTTTCTTGTCTCACCCTATTTGTTATCTGATCTCTCCTATTTTTTATATTCTGTCCAGTCTCTTCTAACTGCGTGTATATGTAAATTTTCTTTAAGCCATTTCTCTCACTTTTTGAGTTTGTTTAACACTCTTTTAACCAAAGTTTAATTTTATTTCAGAATTTTCCAAATAGTTCTAGTCTTAACTTATCTTAATTATTATTTATTACCCTGTATTATTTCTGAATGTTTTTATTTATTCACGAATATAATAATTTTCTCATTGTGTCTAAGTTTTCAAGGATAAGATACTTTTTTAGATTCAATGTGTCTTTGTGAGTATAATGAACTGATGGATATTTCCGCCGTAAATAATTCATAACTTTACCGTAGTTCTGTTTCTCAAGCCCAATATACCCGCATTTTTACCATGCTTTCACAGTACTGTTAATTATTTTAAGGCATTGTTCCAGAACACAGTTTTTGTTAAGTAATTAATAAGTACGAGTTTCTTTCTCTTTTCCATTGTTTTCGTCGTTTCCGCAAAATTCAGGATGCCTCATAAAAGTTATGATACAGGGAGAAACTAAAATTTTTGTTACTGTTACTTATTGAGTTAAATTCAGAAATGTAATAAGTTACCGAATGATTTAAACTAATAAAAATAGAACCATATTCCGATATGTCCACTTCTAATTGCAACATAGTTGTTCGAATTTCGAATATCCCCGCGGTACTTGCTGATTCTCGCGACAGCGATCGCCGCTCTCCCTCCCCACCTTTTCTAAACCCAGATGAATATTTGCGTTTGACTAATGCAGACGTTTCCGAATGTCAAAAGCACCCCATTCTTCTACCCTCCAGAGACCATGTAGAATTCATGATTCTCGAACACGAGCAGAATCGCCTTGGTCATGCTGGCTCACAAGCAGTTCTAGCCAATGTTAGATTGCAATATTGACCCCTCAACGCTCTTCGTGAGATAATTCATAATTGCAATAATTGTTTTGGTTTTTTAAACTACCATCCTATCAACAAATCTTGACCGATATGCCGAAAGACCGTGTTTCCATTTCTAGGGGTCGATTTCGGGGTCCTCTTATGTTCAAGACTTCCAAAGGTAAATAAAGCCCCTCTGTCGAAATGTTATATAGCTTTAAATGTTTGCGTGGCTACTCAAGATACACCTAGAATTAGTTTACCTGCTCTCAACGCAAGCCTTTTTTGACAAAGTTGAAACGCTTTATAGCACGAAGTGAAATTCCTCTGTTATTTTCAGCGACAACGCTACAAATGTTCCCAGTTTACGAAATGAACTTCGATAATTATACACCTATTTTAAAGGGTCCTATGTATTAGGTGTGATAAAAACATTCGTGTCAAAAAATTGCATTGATTGGACATTTATACCCCCTGTTAGCCCTCATTGGGGAGGTGTTTGGAATCACAGATCCGGCTCAAATTGAAGAAGTTTTAAACTCGCGTCCATTGTGTCCTCTTTCAAATGATCCCTCCGATCTAGAATGTTTGAGCCGATGTTGTTCATCTCCCTGAAAATCGGTTAAGCCTATATCAAAATGGCTCTCGTAATCAACATGTTGTTTGGAAAAGATGGTCTGCTAAATATCTCAACAATTTACAAAATCGACCAAAATGGCTGCGCCCTACTAAAAATTTGGAAATAAACGACTTGTTTTGCTGAAAGAGGATGGCGTTCCCCTTCCAATGGCTTTGCGGATGGTAATGTCCGAGCGGTTACAGTTAAAACCCTTAATGCTACATTTACATGTCCTATTTCCAAGCTGGGTCTTTGCCCCAAGGTTTCAAGGCCGGGGAATATGTTCGAATTTCGAACCTTCTCGCGATACTCGCTGATTTCCGCGACAGCTATCGCCGCGCTCCCTCCCGAAAAATACTGCGGAAACTTAACGTATTGACGAGCTAGGATTGATGACCGCTACGTACGTGCCAAGTTTTATTAATGGGCTATAAAACTTTCTCTTAAATTGCAAATGTTTGTTCCTAAAAAATGTGTTAATGTTTATGTTTTTTCTGTAAAATAACAAACGTAATTGTGTAACATTTAACCAGTTTTATTAATGGTAGTGTCAGAAAAGGCAAGCTTGCTTTCTACAATCCCAACAAATAAAGAATTCGCGTCTGGTGCGGTACCTAAAAACCCAAACGGTCGGCTACTATAGTTATATATCTATATGCTCCTTCTTTCTGGTATACGTTTGTCGCTAGGATTATTTTGCTACTTGGTGTTTTTTCGTGCTTTACAATTTATTCCGTCACGCTTTTTGGTTTTTCCTGCTTTACGCGAAATATCTTTTTAAAAATAAGTGAAAACTGTCTAACAATCATTCTTATCGTCAATCATATTCAAGTTTTATTGTACATTTTAAAGTACACACACAGGAACTGAACCCATGTCGTCCAGCTTCAAATTTCAAAGTCAAAAGCCGGCAAGCATATACTACCTCCCCCTGTTACTTCCAGCAGGTCCTCAGTTCGTCATTACCTACTTACTTATCCTACCTGATGGGTTATTTGATTGGATAAGTAGTCATCCGTTGCAACAGAGAGATGTGTTAAGCACTTTGCTCTTTCGTCATTGTAGATTTGTGTGTGCTTTTTGTGATCCTCCAAATTAGCTCTTACTACGAATCAATTCGGAGAATACAGAAGGCAATAGTATGCCTGTTGTGGTCATCGTTTGTACCATGCTGTGGCCTGTTGTGCTGTCATCTTTTGGTCTCCTGGCATCTTTAAGAGGTTGTGAGTTTTTTTGTGGGTGGGTGTGGGAAGGATGGATGTTAGGGTAGAGGGTGTCTTCAAGTTTACCTTCCTTTTCTTGGAGCCATGTCTTCTTCCGTGTTGTCCTCTGGTATCACTATATCTTTCACTTATTACTTTCACTTTACTTCGTTTCAATTTTTTCACTTGCAAGCCTAAAGGCGGGTCCCCACCAAAGCAACACATGTTGGCGACATTGTCCTCAACTTTGTTGCTATTTTCATAAACATTGTCAAAAAATATCACTTCGTCCACCTACGAAATATTGTTGACCGACTTTGTTACTAGCAAAATTCATCTAGTGTTTACCAACATGTGGATCGAGGAGGATCTCGCTATAGTTTGAGCGGCATTCCTTATTATTTCGCGAAATGAGCATCATCGTGACCACCACCGTTGTTTTTGGATACGTCCTAGTCTCCAAAAGAGAAATGTGTAGAGTGGTATAGTGACCTGCAAACTGACGTTAATTCAGATGATTTTACTCCCCTTCCCAATGAAATGAGAAGTTTGAAACATTGCTCCAAATGGTTGTAAAATGGACACAAATTACCGAGGTGCAATTCCTGTTTAAGAGCGACTTGCAATTACTCTTAGGTCTTTAGCTTCCAGAGATTCATTTACTTGCCTTGGTTATCTTTTCAAATGTGGAAAGCAGACGTATTCGAAAATAATACCAGAAGTATATGACATGCCCTGATTGTTGAAATTAAGGCAAATCATTTGGGAATGTACACAGTTTCTGTATCCATGCTCGAACGTACAGATTCTCTAGCTTTTTTATATTTTCTAAAAAATTGTCCGGTGATGTTGTTTATTTTCCTTTCAACCTCCGCTTTGTCTATTTCCAAACTAGTTTCAATATCATTTCAGGCATCGTACTTTGTTTCTATTTTTATACCATAAATGCTTCGAATCCTGATATTTTTCGATGAGCTGTCTTATTATTGCACTATTTCACTCCATACTAAATTTAAAAGTAATTAACAAAAAGAAAGCACTGCAAACTCTACGATTGGCTAAGTGTAAATGTATGACAAAATACTAAAATACCCGAAAAAAAATGGCTAATCAAGTTGATTCGGTGGAGACGCATTTAGACATGTTTGTAAACATTGTCGCGGAGGCTATTTTTCTTTGATGTACCGCTCCTTGAGCGAAAACGGCAACAAAGTCGGCAACTTAATTTTGCGACATAAAAGTCGACGACTTTCCCGAATTTTCAGAAACTTTGTTACCAACAGTATTCGAACTGTTCCCTAGGTCTTGCCATCGTCTCGAGTATTGGTGTTTGTTCTAATTCTTTGTACAATTGCCTATTTGATACGTAGTAAGACGCATTAATTGCTTTCCTTATGTAGACATTTTGTTTTGCTTGTATCCTTCTCATGTTGGTCTTGCAGGTCTCATATTAGTCTTGCAGGTATATCTCTAGGCCGGTGATGCATATGTCATTGTTGGCATAATGATTGAGTCTATTACTCTTAATTTTGTCTTTACTCGTAGTTTGCTTCTCCGACCTATAAGTGTCGGTGATTGTTAGTCCTTTATCTAATATGACTCCTAAGTATTTGGTTTTGTTTGTCTATCTTGCGTTAATTCCTCCTATTTGGATTTCTCAGTCTGGTACATGTCTTTTCTTTTTGAATAGGATTGCTTGTGATTTCTGGGCATTTATTTTAATTTTCCATTTTAAGCACCATTATTCGATGTTCGTATCGGTTTCTTGTAGTCTACTTAAGTGTGTTTGGTAACTATTGCTTTATGATTGTTGTAGAGGGTTATCATGGTGTTGTCAGTCTTTGGGCAGTCAGATTTTGCTGATTTCGATATGCCACTTGTAAAGGACCTACTTAAACCAACACTCAACTGTGTGGCAACAACAAGCAGAGGGTCTTAATAGTGACATATTCAGATGAAAAGTGTAAAATGGTTTGTTATATATAATGACTGTGAAATGCTCTTGTTCTATCTGAAGAGAAATAATGTTCAGCCCAAATCTGGATACATTTAAAAAATAAATTTAACTCCTTCAAAGTTTTCCAAGTCCAATACTAAAAAATGAAAGAGATGTAAATCTCTGAAGGGAAACATACTTTAGAGTACTGTACAGTAATGATGAGTGTTGTATTTTGTCATGACATGCTTCTTATTGATGCTGAGTATGAACCATCAAAAAATTTTGCTATTTGAAATGCATGTGACCTCGTGACATATCTCCGGTCCACTTTGACCTACAGGGCTCAAATAATTTAATCTCGACTTTGGTATATCCCTAAGGTATCTACATACCAACTTTGAAGCAAATCTGTGCAGTGGAACGGCCGTGAGAACTCTCACAGACTGACACACTAACAGGATAATCTCAATAACTTACTAAGCTCTGAAGTAAGTTAATAAAGTGATTTGTCATTTTAAAAACTTTGTGTCAACTTCTACCGATTTGTATCATTAGTCATGAACGATGTGCAAAATAATTTAATTAAATTATGTGTATTTGACATTGAGTAATGGTTGTTAAGCAGAAAGGATATTACTTTTTATAAATAAAAGAAATTACAAACTGATAGTTTGGTTTTTTGTATACTACGATTGGTTCAGATTCAGGGAAAGAAGCTTTAATTTCTTTATACTATCTAGTGTCCAAGAATTGACCATTAAAATTAATACGATTGAAAATTTCTGAGTTATCATCAACACAACTTTATGTGTTTCAAAATACTATCTATATTCTTATTCTTGGGGAGTTTATTCAGTTTGGGTTTCAGATTATTTAGATGATTTTCATTTTATCGTAAAATACCTATCTACAAATGTTGTATTAAAAAATTGTGCAGGATTGTGGCTAAAAGAAAATGATGGTTAAAATAAATTACGATTTTTAAGTGGTAAGAGATCTGCAGAGGGAATATCTTGAGCGCGGACCGCGCTCGATATTTAATTAGTCGTCTGTCGGCCGTTCATTTACGTGGGGATTTAATTTAGTTAGGTTAGGGAGAAAAGGCGTGCATCTTAATCATGCCGCATTCCGATCTAATCGAAATAAATTATGAGCCAAGTGGTGGGCCTTTCAATGGACTTCGGCCGCCGAGCAGTTGCTTGCTTCTTCTTCTTCTTCTTGGCCCTCCAGACCGCTCGCCGGGTACTGCTTACTCTAAGGTGGTAATCGACTTCGGAACCAGTGTCGGGGACAAGGTTTCAACGACGATAATCAATGCATTCTTTGCATTGTTTTGATATGCTTTACAAAATAAAAAAGTAATTATTCTTAAATATAAGGGAATCATGCAAAACTTTCTTTATAAACTTATAAACTATGAAAATAACTACTTTTATCTCTATTAAACCCCTCCTTCACATTAGAAATTACTAATGAACGATATATTAAAAATTTAAAAAAAAACAATAGGATCGTCATTGTTTTCATTTTATAATAGATTTTTAATGATCCAAATCATTAATAAAGAAATTAAACAACAGAAGCCTCATATGTGATCCCTGAGGCGTAACTTCAATCAAATTTGATAAAATACTGAATAAATTCATTTTGAAATGTTAATTTATTTGTTTTATTAAATTTTAAATTAAATAAAAGTATGTCGATGAAAATTTTCAAAAAATCGAAATTTGGATACAAAAAATCAAATTTTTTTAAATTGAAAATGAAAGTTTTTTTTGAAAAATTCAAATTGGATTAGAGTATCATTATTTCAGTTACACGTATGTCTGTCTGTACGTTTCAGCTATCTCGGAAACAGCTCGAGGAATTTTCTTCAAACTGAGCCCCTGAAAAAAATTAACTATTGCACATGTCAGGGAAAATTTTTTTATGAAACATGAATATTTTTTACAAGAAATATAGTATTTGTATAAATTGTTAGTTTTTAGGTAACATGAAATTTTTTCGGCCAGAATTTTTTTTTGGAAAAAAGTCTTTAAGCCCCCCTAGCAGAAAAACTGTGCATATTTGGGGGTTGGCGCAATGCTAACATATGTTCAGAATTGCTTGGACTACATCATATCAAAAATTAAAACAAATCCACCGAGAACCAATTTCCATAAGGATTTTGCGGGGTCCTTTGAAGTTAAATGGCAAAGTTTTGGTTTTCAACTTCAAAAATGGAGGAAAAGTCAACTTCAACAGATACATATCGATTATTCCCTTGTTTTTTACCGAAATTCTAATCCGGTCAGTACTTTTTCAAATATTTAATGTTAAAGTTTCAAACTTGTTTATATTTGACAGGTGACATTTTGAGAAATAATCTTGACTGTTCTGAATATAGTTTTTCCAAGCTCTTTCAAATGGCTTATGGCAAGTCAAATTCCGTGTCATATAGCTTCTGTCATTTTTTTGACAGTGACATTTCCGGTTGACAGATGTCGGACAAACACTAACGGTTTTTTCCAACAATTACCCGAAACCCGAAACCATTTTCCCAAAATTGGTTCAAATCAGGTATTTAATGTTAAACTTTCATTTTTTATTTTTGACAGGTGACAGTTGGAGAAATAATTTAAACTTTTCTGAATAGAGGTTTTCAAGGGCTTTCAAATGACATATTGCAAGTCAAATTACGTGACATATAGCTTGTCATTTTTTGACAGTGACACTTCCGTTTGATAGATGTCATAACAAAACTAATGGATTCTTCCTACGGAAAAATGAAACTCATTTACCTAATTTCAGCTCAATTGGATTAAACGTGTGGCCTTTATCGTGGAAGAAAACACACACAGACAGAAATACACACTAACAGAAAGACTCATTGACAGAGAGACACACTGACAGAGAGACACACTGACAGACAGACAGACTTCCATCTGGAAATGGTCTTAATCGTCTCAGGAGATCTCGAAATGTATATGTCCGCCTTCTTCTCTCGAAAAAAAATTGTTTAGCGCGTTCACGATACTTTCCCTCCTTGTTGGAAGGTGGGTTGGGAAAGTAAAAAACTAAAAATTGGGAAAAATAAAAATTTTGAAGTTTTATTAGGTTAACACAAAAAAGAAACAACTTTAAAATCATTTTTAAGTAAAAAAAAAACAACTAATAATAACAATACAATTTTAGATAAATTATGCAATTACACAGAAACCCAAATTTAAAAAAAAATTGAATTTTTGACAAGGAAAAAACAAAAATCCAATTAAAAAAAAACTAAAAATGCAATTTTAGAAAAAATATGCAGTTTCAAAAAGCAAAATTTTATAAATTTTAATTCTAAAAGTCTAATTTTAGTTCGAATTTTAGAAATTACCATTTATAAAAAATTAAGATTTTTAAATTTTCTCCAAAAAATAAAATAATTTAAAATAAGTTAACTTGGAATACATTGATTACTAATACAATTTTACAAAGGTATTTAAAAAACAAACCAAAACGGAAAAAAAACCGTAGGCAAATTATTTGAAACCCCCATGTTTTCAAAAAATCAAAAATTCAAAATTGCAAAAAACAATATTAAAAATTAAAAACAGAAGATTATCCATACACAAATGTGGTAAATTATTCAGGTAAATTAATCGAAAAAAAAAACTGATGATGGCCATCGAATGGCCGAAACATGTCGCCTCCTGCTGTTAATTTTCCAAAATTATATTATTGTGGTATGACTACGAGTTTTTTATTATTCTTTGAATATTAAAAATGACAAAACTAGGCAATTGAAGTTTTTTTAAAAAATTTGATTTTTCAAGGAAAAATATTTGTTATGTCCTGGAAAAACTTGAAATTATTTTACTTTTTAGAACTCTGCACTAAATGGCAGCTTTATTAAACCGTTTTATAAACTGTTCTATTAGTTAATGCTCAAAATATTAATAGAGTCAAAATATTTGTTATATGATGACAAAATAAGAACTTTCATTGATAATCCAATAAAAAAATACAATAAATTAAAAAAAAGTATTTAAAATAATTTTATTGTATAAAAATGTACCAACACGCGAGTACAGGAGAGGTTTTAAATATTTTGTAAAAAAAAATCAAATTAAGCACTTACGTCGGGAGTAACAGAATATCAGACATTAATTTTGATGATACTTACTGAACATGTTTTTATGCATGGTTTTTTTATCCCTTTAGTTTTAAGTTTAAAATTAACAAAATAGTGTACCATTACGATGTTATGAAGATACAAAATTTCCTAAATGCAAATTATATAAAAAAAATAATTGTAGTACAAAATCTCTCTCGTTATTTTGGGCAAGGTATGCGGCCTTTTAAAAATAAAAAGAACGCATAATCGTAGGTTTAGTGCCTTTGGGATGTTGTGTCGGCAGCACGCGTTCATCCATCGTAGAACGAGATGAGAAGAAGCACAGATGCCACACTGGCGTTTAGTTTTAATCATCAAAGTGGCAGGTGCTGGGGCTCGAACTTGGAACACGTATATTTAAGCAGAATTCATCGCATGTCCAATTATTATCCTTATTAAGTGCGCGCAACGAAAAAATTCTTCGAAAACTCGTTTACCAGGCCACACCGCAGTAATTGATTTTGCGACTTGTAAGGTTAAGTTTTACTTCTGCTCAATATATTAGATTTCACCAATAATCGATGTATACTAGCTTACTATCGATGTTTCCAGAAATGCAGCAGAAGTTAAATTCAACCACTCAATCTTATTAATACATTTATGTTGAAATTTTTTTTCACAGTCAACTTTTTATTTATTCTTTACTCAAATTTAACCATTTTCAAATTTCAGAAACATAAATAAATCCAAAAAGTTATCCATATCTAAAATGTGATCAAATTATTCAGTAAAGTCATGTACCAAATGTATTAAGTAAAACAAGGCTAGTCTTGGTGACAAGTTACCTTTTTCAGTAATTTAAAATTTAATCTAATTTTTTCATATACCCCAATCCCCCCTCGCCCATCCCAGGGTCCTCTATTAAGCGTTATGCTTCAATTTTTTTGTTAAAAATTGTTTATTTGTCTCAAGTATTTTAGATGTTATTTCTAGGTTAATTCTAGACCTGAAGATGGCTCTTAAGCAGAAACTAGTCGTCTCATAATTCGTTATTTTAATTTATATAGTACATGACTGGAAGTTTTATTTTATTGAATATATATAAATTGTTATTCTGGAATGTCTGTAAAATTTTCTAAATACCAGAAGAAATCAGGGATTTTTTTTTACGAAAAAAAATAATTAAATTTGAATTTAATTTAATCATAATTTATCGCTTTATTTGAATTTAGTAATTCTTGAGTTAATTAAGATTTTTGACAAAAACTATCTGAACATTATTTTATTTGAGAGGCACGCACACCATGTGAAAAGGAAAATATGAGTGTATTCTATGAAAATTGGGTGTAAATTTTTTTTCCCCAATATTTTCCAGTTAATGCTAAGTAATCCTACCTTCTAGTCCAATTTTTCTCGGTAGAACAGGGTAGAGCACCATAAAACAAAGTTATTCATTTTTGGACGAGATCTCCCCTAATATAGCAACTAAAAATATGTGGTTTTTTTTCATATTTAAAATATTTAATAAAATAGCGCATCTGTACTACTTTTCATTGAAATTTATCTAGAGAAAAAAATTGATAGTCGTATAATTCTTACTAAAAATAATTTAAAAAAATGCCACTGACCGTACTGACGCACTCTCAATAAGTAAATACAGAATTGATAGGTGAAAACCACAGTTTCCTATCTTTAATATTAAGGGAGCGCCCATTTAAAAAAGATTTCAATCAAGGTAACATGTTATTAGCGCCTCTTAATATTATTCAGCGTATTTAGTTTTTTAGCGACCTCAAAAAGTTACAAAACCAAGTTTAATGCAAATTATATAAAAATTCCGTATTTTAATGTGATTATTACATTACAATCGCCATTTTAAATCCGTCAATTTGTTTTTAATTTTACAATTTCAAATTCAATCGGCGAACTCAAAAACTTAAATACTCATCTCAAACAGAATGAACGGTTGGTTCTAAATTCATCCCCCAAAGGGATGGAAACTAAGGGTTAAGACTTTTATATAATTCATGTCTTCCGTAATATTGCATCCCAACCTTTACTGATACTTTTTAGAATGTTTTATCTAAAAAAAAAATTGATTTTGGGGTGGGGGTGGGAATTTTTATGTTTTATGAAGTGCGTCATGTGGAGTATAGTTGAAAAGCTGTCTTTGAGTGTACCACTGATGATTAGTTTTTGATACCATTCACGTAAGTCGATTCAAGAATTTTGGGGGGTGGGGGTGGATGTTTTTAAATTTTTAGAACTGGCTCATATGGGGTACCGTTATAAAGCTCTCGTTAAGTGTAGTAATCACCGTTGACTTGTTTTTTGATACCATATGACATAAGTCGACTTAAGAATTTTCGAAAATTGAGAATGGTACCTGCGCGCAGTACAGACATCTACTTTTACCCTGTAGGCCCTGCCAAAAGGATTTTTTTTAATTTAATTTTGCTTATTTTTGTCGACCTATACTAATCGGAGACCAATTTATATATAATATCCAGGTAATAAATTGACCAAGAGATTAAATTTTAATTTGGCAGACGAATTTAGGTACCTTCCAATTAATAGACTAGTACAACTAAGCACCGCAAGATCGCACTTCAGACTCGAAGTGAATTAAACAGCAATAAATAAAGGTCTAATTATAACTTCTTATTCGCACTATGTTGTAAATTCTTAACTTTTAACTCCTTAATTCCAGTACCACTCCCTTTCTCCTATTTTTATTTAAGTGCGCACATTCTACATTCCATTATTATATATGGTTTAAATTAATTTTATATCAATTTAAAGTTTAATCTATGGCCTGATGATGGAATTTATATGTCGAAACTAGTTGCCAGTTTCCATTCTGACTAATTTATTTAAATATATTGTGGTACTAGACTTTGATTTTTATTTTTTCATTGGTGGACATTTGAGATTATGGATTTAATAAATAAAGCATATATTAAAAATTATTAATGAAACATGGAAAATGAAAATTTCAGCAAAAATTTTAATTGGTGTTAATATCAAAATTAAAGATTTAATATTAAAAGTTAAAAAAATATGTTACAATAAATTATAATTAGAACAAAAATTTTAATTAAAAAAAAACCCCATTTTAGTGTTAAAAATCAAAATTTTGAAAATAACAATATTTTAAGAATACGTCTTAAAAAATTCTAGTTTGAAAGAATTATTATTTTTAAATAATGTGGAATTCAAAAAAACCACACGTTAAAAATATTTAAATTTTAATGAAGTAAATGTAAAAAATTTAGTTTTGGGTTGAATTTTTGAAACAATAATTTTTCCAGTTAATAATATCCAAATTTTGAAAACACTGCAATATTATTCAAAAAAAAAACCTTAAAAACTAAAAACTGAAAAAATATATTTTTAAATTTATACGAAAAATTTTAAATTCATAAACCCAAAATTGCAATGAATTCCCATTTTTAAAAAAAATCGAAATCTAGAAAAGTTTAAAAAAATAAATATTAGATAAAAAAGTTTCTTCGTCGAGGGACCCTTGTCAGGAACGAAATTCCTTACGTTATTTGACTGTCCCGACCCACTATCCAACGAGAAGGGAAAGTATTGTGAGCGAGATAAAAACGAAAATATTCATTTTGAGGTCCTCTGAGACGATTGATGGAAGTCTGTCTGTCTGTCTGTATGTGTGCCTGTGTGTGTATTCTTCCACGATAGAAACCATACGCTTAATCCGATTAAGCTGAAATTTGGTATATGAGTTTCGGTTATCCATCGGAAGAACCCATTAGTTTTTGTACGACATCTGTCAAACGAAATTGTCACTGGCAAAAAATGACAGAAGCAATATGTCACAGAATTTAACTTCGAATATGTCATTTAAAAGCCCCTGAAAAACTCTATTAAGAACAGTCAAAATTATTTCACCAACTGTCACCTGTCAAATATAAAAAAAATGTCAAAGTTTGAAAATAACATTTAATATCTGAAAAAGTTCTTCATGGATTTGAACCAATTTCCGTAAAATGGGTTTCGGTTAATTGTCAGAAGAACCAGTTAGTTTTGTCCGACATCTGTCAAACGGAAGTGTCACTGTCAAAAAATGACAGAACCAATATGTCCCGGAATTTTATTTGCAATATGTCATTTGAAGGCCCTTGGAAAAACTATTCAGGACAGTCAAAATTATTTCTTTAACTGCCTATCACCTGCCAAAAATAAAAAAATGTCAAAGTTTGAGACTTGTACTCGTCTCTGGATACTCGTCGGGAACGTTTTGGAGCGACATAACAGATTTTTTTCAACTCTAAACGTGTTTTAATATCTAACTCCTTCTCTTTTTCTATTTTAACTATTTCCTTCTATTCTGTTTTTCATTTTCCCCTATTTTTCCCCAATATTCCCTATTTGTCCTTATTTTTCTATATTTCCCCATTTTTCTGTATTTTTGTCTCTTATCTATTTATCTCTGTTTTTCATTATTTTTCCTTTTGTTCCCTACTTTTTTCTATTATTCCCTAGTTTTCCCTGTTGTCCCTATTTTTCATTTATGTTCCCATTTTTTTCTATATTTCCCAATTTTTGTCTATTTTCTCTGTTTTTTTCCTATTTGTATGTATTTTTCCCTATTTTCTGTACTTCTCCCAATTTTTTCAGATTGTTTTCTATTTTTCATTATTCTTTCTTAGTTTTTCTAATTTTTCAATATATTTCTTTATTTTTTCATATTTTTTTTCCTATTTTTCCTATTTTGTTCCTTTCAATATTTTTTTCCATTTTACTTTACCATTCCCCGATTTTTTCCTATTTTTGTCTCTATTTTTCTCTATCTTTCCCTATTTGTCCCTATTTTGCTTTTTCTTCCCTATTTCACTTTATTTTTCCCCACTTTACTTTATTTTTCCCTATTTTTCACCCTTTTTCCCTACTTTCTATCCAATCTAAGATTCTACCGACCAAGTAACTTTCACATTTTAAATTAATATAATCGTTACTCAAGATCGAGTAGTTACTTTTTCAATATCTCTATTTGTCGTTACGTTACAATTTCTGATTGTTAAGAGGAGGATTTACCTTGCGACAAAATAGTATGTGCAAGGGTTTCGCTTTACTCGTCCTACGCGTTTGTTTTTTATTTTTAGTGAAAGAAAAAAATATATTTGTATTGGAGAAGATCTAATCTGTGCTCCTCTGCAGCTACATTTTGAAAATTTGGCTTCATTTTTTTTCAAAAAAAATCCAAAAATTGTTCATTTTAGACATTTTTCTAAATTTTTTTTACAAAAAACGAAGTAAAATATTCAAAAAGTAGCTGCAGAGGAGCACAGATTAGATCTTCTCCAATACACCTATATTTTTTTCATTCATTAAAAATAAAAAACAAACGTATAGGACGAGTAAAGCGAAACCCTTGCAACTGAAGATTTTGCTCCAAGGAAGTGGCGCCACCGTTAGAATTTAGGGAACACAGCTTGTAAATTGAAATAAAATAAATTCTCTTGTTAGCAGAGTTTTACGAGGGTAAACAGTATGAAATAAATTTAAACTTAATTATAGAGTTTATAATTTTTCGGACAATATTTTTCTTTTAATTAATCAAAATAATTTTATTATTTGGATGACAATTTTTGTTTTTATGAACTACAATTTTCAACATGAAAATTACAATAAAACTAATTTTACTCATCATTTTTAAAATTTTACAGGAGTTTAACAACATATAATAAGTATTTAATTAATTTATTTAGTAAGTTAAAATTGAGATTTAATTTACAAATGTATTGGTACTTTTACACATCGCACGGTTAATAAGTAGTAAAAAATAATAAGATATATTCTAGCTACCCAACATTGGCATATCGGCATCATTTGACGGTTTAATTACCAACAATCGGTATGTTTTGAATGCAAAGAACTTTGTCAGCAAAAATCAGTGGTGGTGGGGGTGTTATATTTTGTCGGTACTTACTTTGGGGATAAAAGTTTAAGTTAGACTATTTTTGACACATTTTGTTATTAGTTTGATCTTTCTTAGAGATAAGTGTGGTGATTTTAGTGTTCTGATTATTTCGATTCTTCAACTATTAATTATTGTTCTCGTGAAGTGAAGGGACTATTATTAATATCAATTAGGATATTTAAAAATGCCCCGTAAAAGACTAAAAACTCGTTTATTCACATCGGCAAAGCGATTATCAAAACGAAATAGGATTTGCTGGATAAAAAAAGTAAGTGTAAAAATATTTATTAAATCAACGGATTTAATTTCAAAAAAAATTAGTGGTCGTGTGAGATGAGGCCATTCCGAGATGCGGTCAGTGGGAGATGCGGTAACTTTTTTTCATACCTGCACGGACTAGAAGATGCGTTCACATCAACCGCAGACAATAAAAATCAGATTAAAAATAATAAAGAGGGGGTGATCCCACCCAACTTTCCGAACACTCCTAGTAGAGTAATTATTTAATCAATTATTTTAGTTTTTAGGTACATTAATAAAGTTAGTTTAAAAAAAATTAAAAAAATCAAATTTTTTATCAATAATTACCCTTATCTTTGAGTTTTTTAACTATTTACATTTTTGGATATATAACTTCTAAAAATATTTTTTTAATTTAAAATTTAACTAAAAAATTAATTTAATAACATAAAAGTTATTTAAAAATTAAAATAAAAACTAGCGGCGAAATTCGAAAAAGTAAAAACAAAATTTGTAGGAAATTTTATGTTCTACAACTTTGATAACAAGTAATTTTTCATAAAAATGCATTTTAAAATAAATTCAAACTACCCCCTAATTCGCTTCGTGCATTTTAAACAGACCCCAATTTCTATTCGAAGCTTATGTTTCATTTTTAAATTCCTTTCACATTTTAATTGTTTATAAACAAAAACGGAAATACCTATAATACCATTATATGTATAACTGAAGATTTTATGATCCCATTATTTGTTACTATGCAGAAATATGAATTTTCACAAGAAAATTTTACTTTCACGTTATGTAACACTTTTACTAAAATGTGACGGACATTAATTGTACAAATGAGGAGAAATTGATAATACGTTTTTTGTGTCTTCTTTTAGCCCCGGTGTTCGATATGTAAAGCAAATTGGTTCGTATCAATAAAAATTATAAGTTAGCAACAAAATGTTTATTCTGAGTGACTTTTGCAAATAAATATAAGGCGCTTCATTTTTCACAGAAAAATTATCACTTATTAATTCCATTAAGTTAATAGGAACTAACAAAATTATCACGATAGTCTCCCGTTGCTATAAGAAACGTAAACAAAAAGGAGCCTTCTAATTGGTTGAAAATAAATTTATGAAATTCTCAGTGTAATGTTGACATGATTCGGTGAAATTGTTTCATATGACACAAAATGACAAAATTTGATTAGTTGTTAGAACTGCCAAAAAATTTTCATAAAAATTAACTGATTAATTTTTGTTTTTTGTAATTATGGACAATAATAGTGAAAATATTATAAGACTTAATACCTGCTTGATGAACTGGAGATAACCAAAGAAAAAGAATTAACAATTATTAAACGGAATTTTTTAAAATTTCATCAATATTAAAGAAAATACTAATTCACTAAATATTTTTAATAACTTTAAAAATATTTTAAATGAGACACAAATACAAAATTAGATAACATTATTATAAGTAACTACATAAAACTATTATATTCGGAACTCAATTTTACATAGTGCAATAAATGTATTTCATTATTATCTAATTGCCTAATTTTTTATTAAATAATTTGCCCGTTTTGGGTTTTAGAATTCGAGATTTTTTGTTTACAAATATTCTGAATTTGTATATATGTCTCGCATTGATAATTTTCAAAACAGAAAGTACGTACGTAATACAATTTTAAATAAAATAATCCTATTTTCTGAAAAACACATTTTGACCCAAAGATAAATGTAATATCGAGCCCTCCGGACGACCCAATTATTCATTAGGTAAACAATCATTACTACCTTTATTTTATTAGGGGTTTACCGGACCAAACGATGTGTACCCTAATAGAGGATCCGAAAGAGTAAAAAGTACTATGTGTTTGAATTATTTCCTAATTTTAAAATAATATTTGTAGAAGTTATAGCCAAACAAGTAATTAATTATGGCTCAAAATCTTGTAAAAATTATCATTCATAATTAATTTATTGTATAAATTTATTTTTATAAATAAATATTTTATTTATTTAATTTACTTATTTATATTAAAGCCAAAACTATCGTAAAAATGTAACTATTGTGATAAATCCAGTGGATACAATTCCACCAACTTTTATAGCTACCCTGGTAGAGACCGAGAAACGTGGTCAAAAGGGATAAGACACGCCCCCTATCATAAAATATGCTTCTTCCCACCACACCGTTGCCCCTCAGGTGTATCTGTTCGTCAAGTAAATCATGCTCTTAAGTCTACCGCAAGTCGCGTTAAGGAACTTACTTCCAAAAATCCAAATCTGAGAAATTTGTATTTTTTTTAAAATTAGAAATTGTTAAAAAAAATCTATATGTAGTTCTATTTTTTTTTAATTTGTTTTTTTTTATAGCAATGAAAGTCAAATTTAATATGCTGTTTATATTAACGAAATATACTATCAATTATTTTAATTTTTTGAAAACAATAATTTAGCTATTAATTCTGGCTTTTATTTCCCGGAAGAAAAAAAATATTATTTCATGGAAAACGTGAAAAAGTCCTGGGAATAAATAAATATAATTGGTCAGACCAATTCTAAAATTTATTTAATATCACTAGTGATTTTACTGTTTATTACAAGAACGTCACAATGTCCGGATTTTAATGAAGTTTGCAATTATTTCAATCGACAAAGGATGACCATAACTACATTTTTCGCAACTATCTTACATTGTTTTTGATTAAGAAACATACATAAATATTATTAATTGTTCCATTACACAATACCTACTTGGGTAACACGGTTATTACAGATATGTATTGTGCTCCTAATATGTCCTTAGTCCTTCGCTATTATTAATTTCGTAGCCTGTTTATTAAATAAAAAAATGCACGGCCATGTAGACAATATTGCAGTCACTTATCTGATACTTAATAGTAGTTAAAGGTAGAACTAAATTTAAAAAAATATATAAAGCTAACGGCAGAATCCTGATTTTCAATTTTCATCTATTAGTAAACTATCAATTTTTAATTTGATCTTATTAATTAATGATAGCCTATTGTATTAACATTAATTATATCATAGAACTCCTCACATATATGTTAAACTAGCATTAGTTATAAAGCAAACAAAATTCAATATTCAATATAATTTTGTGAATTTTTTTAGTAAACTTTTAAGGTATGTGGTATAATTTAGCTTAAGAATTAACACCTAAATTTAAAGATTTTTTGCATTTACAACCGATGAAAAATAGTTTATATTTTGTCACATGAAAGAGGATTTGCGTCTTATTTATTAACCGGTGTTATAAACATAGGAAAGTTGTTAATATGTACAATCTTTCATCAACTGGTGAATGCACATTATGTAATGTAACAAATTAGGCCACTTTATGAACAAATGATTGGTACATTTTGATTATTTAATTCAACCTCAAATTAATTCATCACTTAAAATTCTAGTCATTTCACTTCGTATTGTGTCTTTAATTATTACCAATTGAACTCATATACGTAAACAGAATTCGTTCTGGAAAATCCAGAAAAGTTAGAAAATTTAAATTAGTTAATCGAGTCAAGGAATTTTCTAAATAATTTAGTTACATAATCTGTAAAATTAATAAATCTGAATTTATTTATTATTATTGAAAATGTAAAAAATCTTATTTAATAACATAAAAATAAAAAAATACGAACTTTTAGTAGAATCCAAATTTAAGAAAAAAACTTTTTTCTCCCAATCTTTAACCAAAAATTTCGTATCTTGAATTTGTAGCATATAAGTTTTTTTTAATAGCATGAAAAAAAAATTACGTTTTTTTGTTAGAATCAAAATTTTTCAAAAAAGCGTTTTAGAAATCTCACATTTTTCTACAAAATTTTAACCAAAAATTTAGTATCGTGAATTTGTAGCAATACGAATTTTTGATAGAATCCAAATTATCCAAAAAAACAACTTGTTTTAGAAATCTCGCATTTTTCTAGAGAATTGTAACCAAAAATTAATTATTAATCAGGGATTTGTAGCATGGAAGTTTTTAATAACATGAAAATAAAAAAAAAGACGATTTTTTGATAGAATCAAAATTTTCCAAAAAACTATCTAGAAATGTCACATTTTTCTACAAAGTTTTAACCACAATTTTTTTAGCAGGATTTTTTACTCCCATTAAAATAAAAAAAATGAAATTTTTGAAAGAATCCAAATTTTCAAAAAAGAAACAAAACTTTTTTTTAGAAATCTCGCATTTTTCTAGAGAATTGTAACCAAAAATGTATTATCAGGAATTTGTAACATGGAAGTTTTTTTTAATAATCTGAAAATAAAAAAGATGATTTTTTGATAGAATCAAAATTTTTCAAAAAACTTTTTAGAAATCTCACATTTTTCTACTAAGTTTTAACCAAAAATTTTTCACCAGGATTTTTTTAATCACATGAAGATATAAAAACTGGAATTTTTGAAAGAATCCAATTTTTTTTTAGAAATCTCGCATTTTTCAAGAGAATTGTAACCAAAAATTTATAATCAGGAATTTGTAGCATGAAAATTTTTAAAATAACATGAAAATAAAAAATACAAATTTTTGATAGAATCCACATTTTCCAAAAAAAAAACAAAAAAACTTTTTTTTAGAAATCTCGCATTTTTCTAGAGAATTTTAATCAAAAATTTATTATCGGGAATTTGTAGTGGAAGTTTTTAATAACATGAAAATAAAAAAATACGTTATTTTGATAGAATCAAAATTTTTCAAAAAAGCTTTCTAGAAATCTCACATTTTTCTACAAAGTTTTAACCAACAATTTAGTATCGTGAATTTGTATCATTTTTTTAATAGCATGAAAAATAATACGAATTTTTGATAGAATCCAAATTTTTGAAAAAAAAACAACTTTTTTTTAGATATCTCGCATTTTTCTAGAGAATTGTAACCAAGAATTTATTATCAGGAATTTGTAGCATGGAAGTTTTTTAATAATGAAAATAAAAAAATACGAATTTTTGATAGAATCATAATTTTTCGAATATCTTTTTAGAAATCTCACATTTTCTACAAAGTTTTAACTAAAATTTTTTAGCAGGATTTTTTTACTCCCATAAAAATAAAAAACTGATTTTTTTTAATAACATGAAAATAAAAAATACGAATTTTTGATAGAATCAAAATTTTTCAAAAAACTTTTAAGAAATCTCACATTTTTCTACAAAGTTTTAACCAAAACATTTTTAGCAGGATTTAAATCATATGAGAATAAAAAAACTGAAATTTTTAATAAAATCAAAATTTTCCTAACATCTTTTAAAAATTTCACAATTTTTTTACCAAGTTTTAAACAAAAATTTATTATCAGGATTTTTTCACATGAAAATAAAAAATTTGAAATTTTTGATAGAATCTAAATTTTCCAAAAAAAAAACTTAATTTAGAAATCTCGCATTTTTCTACAGAATTTTAACCAAAATTTTATTATTAGAAATTTGTAGCATGGAAGTTTTTTTATGACATAAAAATAAAAAAAAACAAGTTTTTATAATAAAATCTTAATTTTCCAAACAACTTTTTAGAAATTTCACAATTTTTTATTTACCAAGTTTTAAACAAAAAGTTTTTATCAGTTTTTTTTTAATCGCATGAAAATAACAAAAAAACTTTAATTTTTGATAGAATCTAAATTTTCCAAAAAAAAACTTAATTTAGAAATCTCTGATTTAAATTTCGTATTACAATGTCGAAGTTTGTAGAATATTAGTCGTTATAATTAAGATAAAAATAAGTTGTAAAATATGAATAAATTCATATTCTAAGAAAAAAATGTAGATATTCATGAAAAAAGTAAAATTTTGCTCATAAATTTTCGATTTTTAACAATTTTGGATCTAAAGCCCCATCTACAATTGGTCAAATTACAAAATAATACAAAATTCGGATTCCTCGTTCAAAAATACATAAATTTAATCATATTTTAAGCAAAAGGTATGGATTTAATAATTTTAAAAAGTCAATTTTAAATCATTTTAAACCATTTTAAACAAATTGAACAAACATTCTGAAAAAAATCGTAATTGAAAAAGTTGGGCACCGAATCGATTTTCAAGCTATGGTGTTTCCAGGTCGATATTTTTTTTCATACAAATCACTCTGGTCTAATGTATGTTCCTCTTGCTGAAATGAAATCCAATTTGGTAATTATTTAATTAACATCTTAATTTTTATTAAAGCTAGAAAAACAGTTTATAAAACTTTTTTAATGATGGCCAAATGTCGCTAACGTAGCGTATCCATGTTTTTAAACCAACTTTTCGTCTTTGAAGTGCCACTTTCAACTATTTTTTTAAAATACAAATCTGTACGTTTTGTTTTTTAAATCCATTTTTTTCTGTATCCAACCATGTAGAACACAATATTTTCGATTAGGTTTTGACAATCAACTGTACTTTAGGTATTTTGCTAAGTACGATCCTGTTCCATTTTCACTGAAATAATAATATCTTTTTGAATTAATAAAAAAAATTGAGTACACTTGGAGTTTATCGCCCTACGTATATTTAAGTTTTCTTAATTAACTATAATTATAAAAAAGGGCTATGTTCAACTATTTATACTGATTGTAGTTATTTAAGAAAATTTTATTTATTTTTATACTTAAGTATACTTAAGCGATAAGCTCAAAATATACTCAATTTTTAACGAATTTTATTCAAAAAAATATTAATATTTCAGTGAAAATGGAACTGGACCGTACTTAACAAAATAAACTGTGTACATTGTCAAAACTTAATAAAAATATTAAGTGTTCTACATGGTTGGATACAAAAAAATGAATATTTCAAAAATAAAATAAAACGTACAGGTCCGTACTTAAAAAATATAGTTGATGGTGGCCCTTCAAAGAATTGTTTTAAAAAATGGATACTTTACGTTTAGCGATATTTGGCCTTCAATATAAAAGTTTTATAAACATTTTTTATAGCTTTAAAAATTAAGATATTACTGAAATAAAACGAAAATATCTCAGAAACCGGACCTAATATTTTAGTTTTGAAAAAACCAATAAAATCGTCTTGAAAATACTCATATTTTTCCACATTCAATCAACTTTGTATCTATAACGGTTTACGAAATCCCAGTGTTCAATTAAATTTGCGCCACCCTGTATGATAATTTATCTGTTCCCAATAGTATTATAATTTTATGTATTGATATATTTTGTTTTCCAACACTTTTTTCCGGAATAAATAAACTTAAAATTATATTTTATCATAAGTTTGTTAAAATTACAATAATTTTCACAGATGTGTGCGTGAAACTAAATAGAATTTTCATTTATTTCTCCGTGTTTAATTAAAACTAATTAAACAATAAATTGATGTAATTATTAACTCATTAACTTAAAATATTAAATTAAAACTTTTGTAATTATTCTTGTTGATATTTGTATTGAGTTTTACACTACAATATTTTTTCCAGATGACCGGCAAACGATCCAGAAGTTTTAAATGTGCCGTCCATCACCGAGATCGCGAAGTTTCGTCAGAAAACGACTTCCATCTGCTGTTTGTGGAACCGCCATTATTTCGCAGGTAAAAATATTTATCGGTTATTTCAGGATACTTTATAATTACTTCTTGTGGATTTCATAAAAAACATTTATATATAAATAATACAAGAGCGTAGATACGAGGGTTAAGAGAGTAATTACCTCCCAAAAAAAGCTGAAATCTCTTATTTACGTCCAGCAGAAAAAAAGTCATCTACGTTTAGCAAGTTAATTATACCTTCCCAGTGCCTTTTTTAATGTTTTCAGTAGAACAAGAACTTATTTCAGAATTTAGTGACATTTTCTAAATTAGATTGTTAACGAGATAATTCTTCTGATCAGTATGTAGTCGCCGTCATTCAGTCTTCGTTCTATTTTTGAAAGACTTTCGCGTCGTTATGTCTGTCGCTCATTTTCTTTTTCTTCTTGCAACTTCCTCAAATCGTTATTTTTTCACAGCTCAGTATTTAACCTTAGTCAAATATAGGAATACCGATTTTTATATATTTAATGAATATCGATTTAGAAACAATCTTTTATTGTACAGCAGTAAACTGTGATCAGAAAAAATTAAATTTCTACTTAGATAACCGAACCTGTTTTTATTTAAAATCTGCTCTTTAGACATTGTTTCCAAATTTGTAACATGAAAACTATTTTGGTTATAGTGCCACAGGACTATCGTTATGGTTATTTTAATAAGAAATTATCTAAACTTGGATTACACTAAAAATTTTGCCGTTTTGTTAAACCATTTGATAAACTCGGTTTATTACCTAAAGGACATCAAATAAAATTTTTGATAATTTTTTAGTCTAATTTTAAAAATAAAGATGTATTGGTAGAAAAGGCAAAATTGTTTTATTTTTATTTTGTACTGGGCTTGTACTAGATCATTTTTAACTGTCCTTGATTATTTATTAACTCATTTTATAATATTTATAAAAAAAGTCAAGTATCATTGATTGTTTTAATTTTAATGGTTATAAATTTTTATGCTTTTTTATAATAAAAGTGTCCTGAAGTTTAAAAGTTTAATTGGTTTCTTAATCGTTTACTGTCTGATTGTTTCTTGTAATTGTAATTCGTTACAAGTATTTTATATTCTTAAACAGCAAAACTATTCTTTGCTCCTTCTTCGAGTCGCTCATCCCGAGCGTATTATTTTCGCACATCCATCCCCAATTCGTTGGATCCAAGTCATGCTCCTCTCCATTCATCCAATTTTACACTTGCAAATATATCCTTTTGAGATGTTCTGTTAATGGATCTACTGTAGGTATTATTTTCCTTAAAAAAACATTCTATACACTAATTACGTATTACTGGATTTTAACTGTTCGGCCATATTTGGCTTCCTGCACATAAGCGGTGCATTGTACATCGAAAGAATTAAAAATATCAGGTACTCGGTTGGAGTTTGCTGATGTCAGATTCGATACGAGCGACTCTAAAAACCCCTCTCACTAAAACTTCCGAAGATGACATCATTAGTCAGGTCGTTACTCGGGGAGATGTTGCTGCCGATATCAGATTCTTGACGAGCGACTCGAAAAACCCCTGGGTAATGATTTTGGGCCGATTTGGTAAGGAATTTCAGTAAAACTCCTGGAGATGACATCATTAGACACGTCGTTCGGAGATTCAGGTACTCTGGGGGAGGGTGCTGCCAATGTCAGATTCTCGCCGAGCGACTCGAAAAATTAGACCATTTGGTAAACAATTTCAGTAAAACTCCCGGAAATGACGTCATTAGTCAGGTAGTCCGGATAAGTTTCAGTTCCTGGTGCTGTCCTCACGTCCAGGTGCACGGGAGGATATTCAGGTTCAATGACTCATTCGCGTGATTTTTGTCAAAGATATGAATTTAACCTTGATCACCTGAAAAGATGCACTTTTAAGAATGCACTTTTCGATGCAGCAATGCAATTTCAAAAAACTATATCTCAATCCATCTTCCTACAATTCGAAATAAAGTAATTAAATTCTAATATCCTTCGGACTGTCTTTGATTGTTTTTTTTTTACAAAAATTATTTAAAATTAATGATTAAAAAAGTACTTAAATTTATATTTTTTGCTCCTTTATGCTTGTAAAAGTGTCCTAAAGTTTTAAAAGCATATTTTCTGTCTTTGATTGTTTCTTACAATGAGCCTTCAATTATAATAAGTTATTTTATCAGCGAAATTATTATTTGTTCCATGGTTCAAAAACTGGTGTTCCTTTATAAATTGCATTTAATTTAAAAATTGTTAACAAGTTAGTATCTGAAGATGGCACGTAGCCGAAACTAGTTGCCACCCTCCTTTTTGTTCAAATTTAAAGATATATTTGTGGTACATGATTTAGAGTTTTATTTGCTATTAAAGCTTTGGCCACATTTGAGTTATGGATAACCTATTGGTTTTAATTTTAACTGTAGTTTGCATTGATCATCCGATTTTAATGATTATAAAAGATTATTAACAAATCTATTCTTTGTACCGTTGTATAATCCCTTGTTAAAATGTCATAAAAGTTTTATAGTTTCTTTATTTTTTACTATCCTTGAATCTTACTTGATCTTTTAATCAATATAAAATAATGTTATTGAAGTTTCTTAATTTGTTATTTCCTTGATTGTTTCTTGCAATAATCTTTCAATTTTAATGATTATAAAGTTATTCTAACAGCAAAATTATTATTTATTATTTATAATAGTCCAGTTTTGATCCCTACATCATTTTTGATTCTCCTTAATTATTTTTGTCATTATTCTTTAATTTTAATTACTATAAGGGTAACGTTCCATCCGATCAGCAGATACAATTGTTATTTTTGTAAATACCATAACCTGTTAATGAATAAAGAATATTTTGACTGATAAAAATAATGAATAATATTTAAACATATCTTTGATATTACTTAATTTTCTTATAAGTATTGATGCCTTAATGGAGTTCCAGAAAATAGACATTAGTACAATAATTTTAGCTGGTACTACTCTTTTTGAACCTGAGAAAGTTGTCAAGAGTTCGTGACACATTTAATGTTGTATGCAGTAAGAGTGTACTAACATACATTTTGTTTAAAATGCATTGATAATTTAATAATTTGATAAATGGCGAAATTGGAAGCAGACACAAATACTACCACATAAAGTGAAAGTCCAGTATAAAAAATCGTCACAGATAAGTTAAAGTTACGTGTTACGAGTTTTAAATATTAGAGTATGTAAAGTTTTTGGTCATCCAGTTTATAAAAATGATATTAACGAACAACATCAATTTAGTAAAATGGTTAAATATTTTAAAATTTTACACAAAACCCGCCAAACACAAGACACGCGATCTCTATGTTTCCTTAGGCAGATTTTTAATTCATAGGCGGGCAATCTCCAAACGCGTGCGATCTAACGGTAGTAATCTATGGGCAAAAGGGTTGCCAATTATGACTTCGTGAAATACCTATAATTATTGGTTCAATTCTAAAAATCAAGCCTCAGAATATAATTTTATACAAATCAAAACTGTATTTTATATAAAAAAAATTAATATATCTAACATAAAAAGCTAAAAAAGATTTTTTAACTGTCTTTTGGGGATTAAATAATAAACCTAG
This sequence comes from Neocrepidodera transversa, assembly GCA_963243735.1. Classification (NCBI taxonomy): domain Eukaryota; kingdom Metazoa; phylum Arthropoda; class Insecta; order Coleoptera; family Chrysomelidae; genus Neocrepidodera; species Neocrepidodera transversa. The sequence goes on from OY725341.1 coordinate 29,017,950, forward strand.
GTATATCTTGCTTACTTGGTTCTCATTAGCGCTGCTACAGTATTTTAATTAATTTTCTTCCAATTTTTAAAATAATCAAAAATATTTTAATTGTTTGTCAGCACAGCCACTATCACTATTTACAAACACTAACATTATACCCCATTACCGGTGCTGACACAGCAACATGTAATTTTCCTTTAATATAATTTTGTTTGGTTTGATTCCTTCAATATAGTTTGGCAACACCTGATGGAAATATCTGTATGCATTGTTGTCAATTCGAAATTGATTTTATCTTAATAGTATTGTAAATATTCATCATTGTGTTGTCTTAATTACCTATTAATTAGACATTTTGTGGAGTTATTAGGAATGTACAAGAAATATTATATAAATGTGAAAACTGAACATATACATACCTGGTATCACATAAAATCCATAATTCTTTGTTATGTCGTGTAAGTAATATAATGCCGATGTTTGAGATAATTTATCAAAAAAATCTATGGCAAATAGGTAGGTGAAAATAGTATGAGGGCCGCGCTGAAAATGTTGCCTGTTACCCAATAAAATTTTAGCAGTTCCATAATAAATAATTTATCTTTCTTTTATCTTAAATGAAATTAAATAATTCTTAAGCGCTCAGTCTAAATTCTGGTACTATAAAAATATATTAACGTGTACCCTTCGAATCCTTTTCTAACTTTTAAAGAATCTCGCTTAACATCTAGTTTCGTTCAGTCATCGCTTAGCAAAAGTAAATTAATATTTAATAATATTAAATTTATTTATTTTGCAGGATGGTTACCATAGTTGCTGACGAATTTCTGACCGATGATCGCGATAGAAAATATTACGCCGACCACTACACATGCTGCCCTCCTCCATTTTTTATTCTGGTCATTACCTTAGCAGAGGTAAGTGTTTTAAATTTAAATAATTCGTTAAATAATTTTGCATACATTAAGGGTTAAACACATCGAATATCAAAAACATTTTTGAGGACAAACAATAGTTAAATTTTAATTTATGCACCATGTATATTTTTTTTTTAAACCATTTAAAATTTATGGCTTTCTAAGCTCGTTATTAAAACATAATTATTACGTCTGTGTAAGGATATTTGAAGTGGCAGTTACTTTATTTGCCCTTCTATAGAAAGAGCGACAAAGTTGTTCATTGCTTAACAGCGATTCGGTTCTCAGGCCATAAATACGATAATAAATCATTTTTTATGACAATAAAGGGTTTTTTGCATGCATGATCGGGTTTATCTTGAAAAATGATATTATTCAGGTGCTAGACGGTGGAAATATTCTTTATATTAATTGAATAATGATTGATTATTCACAATTAATATTTATTTTTTAAATAAAAAATGTACGATCATATTTGTAAGTAACTGAACATTAAGTGTACATATATTTTTATGTGTTATGAATTATTAAGTTAAAACGGTCAAATATACAAAACTCAAAAAATTCTACAAAATCATAAATACCTAAGACAATCTATTAAACCTGATTTTTGTCAACTCTGCGAAAAATTTAAAATAAATTGTATTACAAAAAGTTATAGAGGTCTGAAATGTTAAAATTTGTATGTAATTTATATGTAATATTTTTTATAGTTTATGCAATATTAATTATAAAATAAGTTCAAATATTATTATTATTTATTTATTAAAAGTTCGTCTTGGAAATGCTAAACTAACTTAATATAAATAAATTTAATGAATTGAGGCCAATTAATACTTTACCCTGTTTTAGATTTAAACATTCTTGTGAATCATCAATTCAGTTAAGAGTTAGAGAATGGAAAAATGATATATGAGCAAGATTTTGTGGCTTAATTAATTGTTTATATTTACAAAATGATATTTTCAATGAAGTTACTTCAGTAAATTTATAATATTCAATAAATGATAAGACATTTAATTTATATAACTGTTATATGTGAACCCTGAGAGAATCAAGGATTTTATCCAAAATGTATTTTGCAGAACTTTTCTTATCCAAATGTTGTCTTTCGAAAGACATAAAACACAAATGCTATACATTTTGTCATCTCCTATTCATGAGTCTTTTGTATACTGAACTAAATAGCTACCACCATTGTTAACGACTTCAATATTTGCAGGACAGAAACCATCAATGTTTTTAGAGTTTTGAATTTTCAATCCTTTGATTTTGCTAATATATGTACCAGATCTGGAAAAATACCACAACCTTCAGAACGATGAGAAAAGTGGTTAGATTTTTTAAAAAAAAATTTTTTTCGAAGTAGTTTTTCCAAAATAAATTCCAAACAAACATTTCTCTTTGAAAACTGCGGAAATCGCGCCAAGATGTGACGTAAAAAGTACTGACCTATCTCCGGAGCACTAGAGAATTGGTTTGTTAGTAAGCAAGTGCCCCCAAGATTGTCGTCAGAATAATTCTTTACAGTATTTCCAAGCGTTATTCATAATATTTATTTACAATATGAGCAGGTCGAAAAAATAATGACATTGCACTCGGTATACATAGATATTACTTAAGAATTAACTAAATCGTAACAGCCATTGAATGAAACTGAATATCATTTCTTCAGAAGTTCCGAAGAATAATAAAACTGGCACTTCACAAATTGCCATTTAAAGTACTTATGACGTCAGAAGGAGCGGCAATAACGCTTTTGTTTGAATGTCTCACTAAATTAGAGGATTTTCAAGCGGCGTTTTTTCAAATGTTACATAATATCTTGGAAAAACTATGCATCTATAATATTTTTTCACTATTTCAACTACAGGCACATTTGAACCAAATTGACGCGTTAGGAATCTCGCCTATTTTATGCACAGACCTAATAGAATTACTTTTTAAATTTGGAAGTACACGATTTGACAAAAACTATTTGTTTTTTCAATCAAAAACTTCCGTGATATAAATTCTTCATCTGAGGAAAAATCACCTAAAAAAGTCGTTAATATTAATGCTATGCATATATTTATATATTATGAAATATTAACAGCATTGCTTATCAGAATTAAATTGTTTTACATGTTTTTTTAGGTTAAAAGGCTTTGAGATACATTTTCTATCACCAATTGCACTTTATTTCATTGAAATATATGATAAGGTATATCAATGTGATAAACACAATGCGCGATATTTCTAAGTCTTCGGAACGTCGAATATACACGGAAAAATTGAGAGTATTTTTGCAATCCTCTACATAGACGCTTGTCACTAAGTCTTTCATATACAGTGTGTCTTAAAAATTTTGCACCATATTTAAAACTTGTTGCGGTTTACTTAAAACATGTTATTCACTTAAAGCATTTAAAAAAATACCATGTACGAGCAGTGCAGGGTTTACACATATCCTTTACAAGCCATGGTAGGGCTCTCACTTTCCTGAGGGGGCCCCCCGAGTGAGCAAGTGTCATATACACTTATAAATGGCCCCATATTTCAAAGAGGTTAGGGCCTTATTCAGTTCAAGAGTAAGCAAAGTACACATGTTTTAAAAAATATAGAAACATGTTATTTACAAAACTGTAGAAACAATATATACGCTCAAATATCAAAAATATTTTTTCTCTAAAATCAATAATAAAAAAGTTTTTGGGACACACTGTATAATCTCAAATAAAAAATATCCCAATCACTATCATGTACTTACAAGCAATCAGATATTCCCGTCTTTTCTGATACTATAAGACCTTATCTGGAATACTGTTCACATATTTGGGAGCCGCTTTACCATCAACACTTTTCATCTTTGATGCCATTCAAAAGAGGGAAACCGGATTGATTGATGATCTAAATCGTTCTAAACATCTCGATCCCCTCAGGCACCGACATGTCTTGTTTTATAGATTCTTCTTTTTCGAACTTTCTTCCATTATTCCGCCACTAGCCAATCCGAACAACTCATTAATGGCATTCTTCAGATTGTGATCAGAGGGACATTATTTTCGTTAAAAGTTTTAGTTTGCATTTTTAAAGCAATTGCTTTCCAAAGTATATCTTATAAATACGAATACTAATATAATTAATTTTCTATTATCAATTTACGAAAAAAGTAACTAAAAATTTATCATATGTTTTCACCGACCTAGTTACCGTATAAATGAGACTTTATTTCTTAAAGAAAATCGAGTAAGTTCGTCTCTTATAAATTGTTATCTGGTAATTTATAAAAATAAGAATTTCTCAAGAATTTTAAATTTGTTTCAATCAGTAAACATTACGGTTCGGTTTCATCGTTCACCGTTGGAATTGATCGATTTTCTACAGATTAAGAACAGTTAGAAAACTCCTATTGATTTATGTGCGAAACGAATGCAAATAGGTAACCAGAAGCTTATTATTAAAACCACATCGGAATTGTTTATAAAGAAATAATCCCGAACCATAAACAGGAATTACTCGATATTCGATTTCTATTTAATTCACTGATCATTACATAAAAGATACAATAAACAAGTTAATTTATAGGATAATAAGAAGTTTTGTTTCATTGTAGTATTCATTATTTTCGAGTATTATTATAAGTGTCATTAAGTAGGTTTTACCAAATGACAGTAACTTGTATTATGAACCAAAAAAACACCAAGTGATAATGATAGAGCCCTCGACAATATTACCGTGTTTTGTTAACCACATGAAAATATTCTTAAAACAATCTACCTTTATGTATTACTGAAAACCACCCGGTTGGCAATCAAAATTTGCACGGGTCTGTGAAAAAAAAATCATTACATTAACATTGACAACCACGAATTCTGGGGTACCTAAACGATTTACTACATTTCATATCTAAAACAGTTCTGCAGTTGCTCCAATTTGTCGTACCCAGTGGATGAATTTACAGTTGTCAATGTAGTTTTCTATTGAATTTTTTTTCTCACATACTGACATATTTTGATTACCAACCGCGCGGTTTTTGAGTAATACATAAACAGCAGATTGTATTCAAGACATGGTATATACGGCGTTGAGGAGTGTTGTACTATGATAAATGATAATTATGTCCCCAACTGGGTAGATCTGAATTGGTCCTAGGCTACAACTCCCGTGCTGTGTGATAGCTTATTTTTCCTATTATACCGAGACGAGTCGAATGAGCTAGTACGTGTATCTGGATTCATTATGGGAGCAGACCACTTAAAGTACCACAAATGTGTTCTGACACAAAAATGTAAACATTTTGATACGATCTCGAAAACTAAGCCGTTTCTCGAAATTCTAAAACCGTGCTGACCTTTGACTTGGTCCAAAACTTAGAAAAAATTGTTTTGATTTTAAGACGCATTAAAAGTGCAAAAATGGGGACGAAATCCTGAATTTTTTTAGTAAAAACTGCATTTCTTGAAAAGTATACAGTTTCTAAGGAGTTTGCAAGAATTGGTGGGTTCTACCTGTCAAAAAAAAATCCTGAAAAAGTTCCAACTTTTGGCATTTTCGTCCCTGGGTAGTCGGAATCTCGATATATGGCCATTTTTAGAAAAATCTGAAACCGTGGTGCCCTCGGGAATGTTTGTTTCGAATTTTCGAACAATTAAAAAAAAAGTATCTTGAGCAAATAATCACGCCATTCGATTCGGCTGAACGAGTACAGTAAGAATCCGCTTTCAAATAAAGAAAATAGTGGTTTGTCAAAATATGGTAAAAATCGAGAAAAATCGCAAATTCATGACTATTTTGCGAATTTCTAGAAAATCTGAAGTCTCCTGAGCAGAGTAAGAATCTGCTCTCAAATAAAAAAATAGTAGGTTGTCAAAGGACGGTCAAAAACAAAGTCAAAATCGAGGAAAAACCAGATTTGTCTGTATGTTCGTCCATTTTGTGAATTTCTCGCAAATCTATGAGGTCTTTCGAGCAAATTAAGACTCAATTTGATTATTTTTGATGGTAAAAGTATATTTTTTATTTAAAACTGAAATGTCTTTTTATTTTATTTCGCAATAAATATAATCATTGTCAAGTTTTTTTTAATTATTAGTCGTTTTTTTGTTTGTTCTTTGAGACTAAAAACTGTTACAATGATAATTCAAAAAATTTTCTCTACTGTCTATTTTTTTAACAAACATCTTACTTCATTGATTTCAAATATTTTTTTTTGATTCACAAAATTGTATAACTAAATAATTATGAGAAGATTTCTTACTATTCCACAATTGTTGATTTTACATTCTTTCATATTTTATATATCAATAAATATCAAATCTTTAAAATACCAAACTTTTTAACCATTAACTCATACAAAAAAAATTCATTAAAATATTAAAAGCTTCCTCACACCTCACAGTTTGTTTATAGAAGCATTTAATTTATCAAATAATAATTAAACAGTGTTTTTAAAGTTGTATAAATAAATACATTCGAAATATTTCAATTTTTTTTTATTCCATATTTTAAGTTTACGTAAAAACGACACTTTAAATTAAAAATATACCTAGTTACCAGAAAAAAAATTATGAAATTTGGACGATACGCCAATGATTGGCACGTGTGTTTGTGTTTTGTCTGGCAGCCGATTCACATGGAGAAAGAAGTTTCCGTATTCCAGAAATAAATGAGCCACGTTTTTCGACACATTTACCCTAATTTAATAGGAAACGGGGGAGGCAGGATCATATATCGCGAGGGTGTCGATGACGTGTATTACTCATCACTATTGACAGGGTAAATTTAAATTGGCTATACAGCATTCAGGAGGCTATTTTTGCATTGAAAGTATTTCGGTGATTAATCTAAATATTTCAAAAAAATAAAATGTATTTACATTTAGTCTTCAGAACTAAAAAACTTTCATAAATTTATATACCTTACCTAAAAATATTTGTTTACTTATCAATTTAATTTCTAATATAATTTTTTTCTTTGTAAAAATAACCAAGTATTTTTCTATAAAAAATGATTTAATTCCTGAATGTTATCATTTTTCTTTTAAATAATTCAAACTCTGAATTGTAAATGTAAAAGTTGATTTTGTTCTCAGTCCTTGAACATTTTAATTTAAATATTTATCAATTGATGTTGATAAAAAAACTCTGAATAAGTCAAAATAATATTAAAAGGTTTGTTCGACGTGTGATCAGAACTGGTACAAACTAGTCCGGAGTTTGCTTAGTTCATAATATGGCGTTCGCGTTGTGTTGTGAACTTTTTTCAACTAGTTCAGATCATTGAATCGCGTTTGTTGACTGAAAAATATAATCATTCTAATCTAATTGGTATGCAAAATATTTAGTCAGGACAGAAACATGTTAGACGTTCGCGTTTTTCTCATAATTTGAAATAATAATAAAGACAATCCCAAAATCTAACGAGTGCACAAAGAGTTCTGCGCAGTTTACAAATATTTTGTAATAGTTCTGAACTTCGCAAGTCGAACAATCCCTAAGACTACATAAATAATACAGTTTAATTTTTTTATGAATACATCCGAACTTTAACTGTACTAAATATTTCCTAATTAATATGTAAAGTGAAATGCTAATAAATACTATCACACCGACTCTATAATACGCTTTTGGAGTATTTCTTGAAAATAATAAATACGTAAATGTGGTTGACAAGTCGGATCACGTCCAGACAATATTTCTTTCTGTATTGTGAATGTGATATTCTTCGACATCAGCGGCATTCATTCGCTGGCGCTCTCTTTTATAAATACTTAAAAATAGGTATGCGTAAAGGCTTAACAAGTTCGAGCATGTTTGTCTAAACAGCATTTATTTTTGTGTCTTGATATTTTAATTCGACTTCGGTGAGATGCGTCAGAGTCCAGAGGAAGCCGCTATATGCTATATTCTATATTGAAAGCGATCAAAGAAAATTTATGTTAGAAGATAAATTATTTTGAATGAATGAATAAATAAATAGATACTAATCGGTAGGTATTTGTAGATCATTAGAAATTAAAAATGCTGACATAGCAATAGCAAGAAAATAAAATTGAAAGTACTTTTAATTTTATTAGTTTTTAGAATAAAAGGGATTGTTTTATAACCTACTCTCACTTATTTGTACGTACGAAAAAATATTACAGTTAGTCGTGATTTGCACCCGCAAGATGTTGTTCATTATCCGGCACTAAATTTTGGTATCGAATTTACTAATATTAAGGTGAATGATAGGAAAGTTACATCAAAGGATCTTGCTAGGAAAAATTACAAATAATTCAATACTTCCATTATATTTATTATAATCGTTTCGGTCTTTTAAGAAGTACCATCAAACAACTGTAAAGAGTGGCTTAAATAGTAATTGATAAAGACAATTAAGAAATTGAAATTATAAACATTTTATTTCAACAACTTAATAACTGTGAATACACATATATGTTTTTAAAATCTTTATTTATTTTTCTTTTTGATAAATATGAGGTCCTGAAAATAATAAAAAGACGTATATAAGCAGTTATTATCATATTCATTCAGATCGTAATCAAATATAATTTAAACGTGCGTAGATATCATTTTCTCTTTTTAATTTTACTTTATTAAATCAATAAGAACATGATAATTATTAATTATTTAAATACCAATTCAACTAATCAATATACACTGAGGGGCAGAATCACGCAACAGTGTTTTCATTATTTCAATAACAAGGATATTAGGGGCAGAATCACGCAAAATCTCCTTCTACCAGCACTACGGGCAGAATCACGCAAAGTGCTTAACAAATGGAACATCTACTGAATACCAAGGGCAGAATCAGGCAGAGTACTCCGTTCCAACAATATTTAAACAATAAATATTAATCTATCCACACTGAGGGGCAGAATCACGCAACAGTGCTTCAGTAAACAATTAAATATTAACATTGCCCAGTGAAAACTCACCAAAATTCAATCCGTTAACACACACAAAACGATACACCCTTGTTTATTAAACTCAATCGATATACTGAGAAACTGATTTTTAACTATTCAGGCGAGACTCAAGAGTCTGCTTTCGACTTCAAACTTATAACTGCCATGATTGAGTACTTAAGAATTATTGTGTGTTTGTTTTGACTACGATATTCAAGATAAAATAAACATTTATACTAATAAGAAAAATGCATTCTTACACAACAAATTCGGGCTCTTATGCTGCATACGTTCAAAGCACTCTGAGGATACGATTCATAAAGACCCATCAAAATTTTTGATCTTCCGTAAATATAAAACGTGGTAAAGCCAAGAATTTCGGAAAGCTTGACCAATGCATGAATGTTGGTATGGGGGTAATTACACCGCGATCTATTCTATTATGTTCCTTTCTAGTTCTTAGTCGTTACGGATATCCCAGTGATTAGAACACCCCGTCTAGTCCTATTCTCCTCAAGAGATTTAAGATATGTGACGGTTTCACATTCGGTAGATATCTCTCTTCTATCTGATGTGCTCTCAGGTAATGGGTCATTAGGTTTTGCAAAGCAGTACACTCTTAGAGTATGTGGATTGAGTTTTCAACCTCTAAGTCACAAAATCTGCATTCTTCTTGTTCCGCTAATCCAAGCTTCTTAAAATGTCCTCTCAACCGGTAATGCTTTGTTAGGACTCCTGTTAATATACGGAAACATGTTTTTACTCAGGTTGATACATTCTGTAGACTTCTTGTGGTTATAGTTTCCCACTTATCTTATTCCTTGTAGATTACTACAGTGATTTGATCTTTTTATTTCCACTTCGCTTCCAGTATCTTGCTGCTACTGATCCCACAAAATGGCTCAGGCCCCAGAAATGGTGTTCCAGCCCCGTTTTTGGCGAGTTTATCTGCTACTTCGTTTCCCTCCGCCCTGGTATGTCCAAAACCCACAGGAGGGTAACTGTACTATTCTTGCTTAGCTCATTTAGTTTTCCTAAGTATTTCTTGACCATCTTCGAGCTAATTACGTGGATGGAAGCTCAGCGCTTTAATGGCTGCTTGACTATCCGAAATAATTACGGAATTTCTTTTCGACGTTGAACTGGACACATTTTTCAATAGCGTATGTTAACGTTTGAAAGATCCTTGGTGATTTGGCAAAACTTTCGAAGCATCTAGTGTCCTCATCACATTCACTTTTGCGGTCCAGGTTTGTGCTGAAATCTTTCACAAAGTCATTCTTTTTTGGTATCTCGTCCTGAGGCATGTCCCAGATGTGTGATTCCCTCTCTGACCATCCTGCATGTTGCCCTTTTTGCAACATTCTGCACTTATATGTGCAAAAGTGTGAGATTTAGGATTACCTCCATTGTAGCCGTCGGACACGTTCTCATTGCTTTTGTTATGCACAGACTAGCCTGTGGACCTTCGAGAGATTGCTCCTCGAGACTGCAAGATTAGTTCTATTTTAAGCAACAGCTCCGTAAGTGAAGATGGTCTCACAATAGCTGTGTACACCCACTGCAGAATTTTTGGGTTGCATTACATCCTCTGTTTTTGCCCGCAAAGTTTCTGCATAGCATTAAGGCTTTCGTGGCCTTAGTCGTTACTTCTTTTTCGTGCTTATTCCAGAGCAATTTCTTGTCTAGGGTGAGTCGAAGATATTTTGCTTCTGGTTTCCACTCATTAACGTACCCATCTAATTTGATGGTTTTGAGATTGAGGTTTCTTTTCCTCGTGAATGCTACGAGAGTAGTTTTGGTGGAGTTGATGTTTAGTCCCATCGATTTTCACCACTCTTATCAGGTTAATTCCTCTTTGAAAGAGTGTTTGCTAACTTGCCTCTGGCCATTATGACTATGTCATCAGCATATACCAAGATCATTCAGAATGCGGAGGAGTTTATCTACTATTAGGCTCTACATAAGCGGGGATGTCCTTTGGTAGTGCAGATGGAAATGGTGTCTTGCCCTATCCTTACCTCTGCTATTCTACTTGAAAACAATTGCGACATGCATTTGGAAGTCGTGTTATATATCTCTCTGCCATCGAGTGCTCTTCTGACAGCTTCATGTGGAGTGTTGTCGAAAGCGACTTCTATGTCTAGAAAGACTCCTACATTTTCCTTGTTAGTCAGTGCTTCATTAAATATAACACGTGGTAAGTCTAGAAATCCCGGATACTTGACCAATGAGTCTAACTCTTTTAATAGCATGTATCTGAACTTGATATATATTCCTAGCTTTCTCGTCAAGGATTAAATAAACGTTCTAGCTAAACCACTGGCAGTTTTATAATATAATTTTAAAAGCTAATTCATATCCACTAAGTTGGAAAACCACAAAAATTTGCCCGGTTTTAAAAAATGGAGACTCAACTTTAGGCCTATAGCTATCCTCTGCAATTTTAGTAAGCTTTTTGAAATAATTTGGTCAAAAACAGAATAAGTTAACAGAATTATGGTTTTATGGCATAAAAATCTACAGTTACTAGCTTGTTTTACTCAATTTACCGCAGAAGTTCTTGAACTTAATATGGCAAGTAGATGTAATTTACACAGATTTTCGAAAGGTATTCGATCAAATTGTTCATTTTTAATTAACTAAAATAGGGTTTATGGGACTGTCGCCGCCTCTACTTTCTCTGTAACTGAATTCTTTAGTTAGACGTACTCAATTTGTTAAATGTATTGGGTTCAAGTCTCAAGCATACATGGCCACCTCCGGAGTACCGCAAAGATTCAACTTGGACCACTATTATTCCTGATGTTTATTAACGAACTTTCTTTTATTTTGGAATGTCTACTTTTGTTCATTGCTGACGACTTACAGCTGTAAAGTAAAATTTTGAAACCTGAAGATTATAACTCGCTGGTGTCTATACAATTCGTTACAATTAAATATTTCCATATGTAAAGTTATTTCCTTCTCTCGTCAAAATTATCCTTATTTATTCTATTACTCCATCAATAATGAAATTCTTGAAAGGTTGTGACTCATTTAAAGATCTTGGCGTTAAATTTGACTCTACATTTACTTTTAAGCAGCAAATTGTAATATAATTGCCGCTGCTAGGATATTACTTACGTAATTGGTCTAGTTTCTGAATATTGTAGCGTAATTTGGTCACCGATCTATCAGGACTCTTAAATACATTTATTTCAAATCGTATATGGGCATTATCTAACCAGAAGATTCAATAATGCAGTGTTAATATGTTTGATATAGAACTACTGATAGACAGGCGCAACTATTCACTATTCATCCATCTTTTTTATATAAATTAGTCAACAACAATATTGACTGTTCTTATATTCTAAGCAAACTTAATGTATCTGTATCTAGGATTGAATCACGTGGTGAACTGTTTTTTATAATCCATATTGTCGTATGTATTAGTTAGATATCTTAACAACATATGTCAAAACTGCGACATCAATAACGATCATATTAATACCGTCTTAAATGTCTATAAGAAATTAAGATATCAATAATTTCCATGAATTAAGAGACCCGCACACCACGTGACTTGATGTTTCCGTTTAGAGAATTTCCCAACGAAAATGTGCTAGTATAGAGGTGGAGAAATATCCATAGTCACCACTATTGATATTCAAAATCACGACTATCGATAACTATCGATAATTTCTTCATAAATGAATAAAATCTACTATTAGCTTTATACTAAATTTAAAACAAACAATATTAAATAAAAAAATAAAAATCCACTGATTCTTATTTCAAAATATCAGCATATTGACCTTTTTGCCTTAATTCTTAAACGCCTATCTCTCTTTAAAAAATGATAGATGGTCACGACACAGCCACTTACTCTTTCTGTTTTTGGCCTATCTCTCCCTTTTTTGTTAAAAAGTTTTCGATTTCACAAAAAAATTACTCCATAAACTCTCTTTCTACTTAAATTCATACACACAGCAATTATAGATTTATATTTTCATTTTCTGTAGTTCCCCGTGATACTTGATAAGTGTAGGTGATTCCCTCACTAAATCCTAGTCGCTAGTGCAATCTTTTTATAACATTTCTAAACTGAACGTGGTGAACAGAATCCTATAATTAAATCTTGTAAACTATGTTGGCTCTCGCTAGATGTCACTTGAGAGTATTCGATTGAAAATGGATATTATACCATTGTGTATAGACTATATACAATGATACTATCGAAGAAATGAAATGAATATTTGTCTATTTCTCGTTTTGAAAATTAAAATCTAGAAGAATCGATATTAATCGATAGCACTATTAACTGTCGAAAATTTTCGATAGTCCAGACTATCGATCGCGATAGTACTATCTAGATTTCTCCACTTCTATGTGCTAGTATTCTAATAAATTGGATGTACAAGGTAGAGCGCAATAAAACATAATTATTAGAGATCTCGCCTAATAAAGCATCCAAAAATAAGTGATTTTTTCATGATATTTAAAATATTTATTAAAAGAGCGCGTCTGTACTAGTTTTTTCAAGTGTATCTAGAGAAAAAAGTTGATAGTCGTATCACTTTTACTAAAAATAATTTAAAAAAAGTGCCTATCATTAATATTATCGGAGCGCCCGTCCAAAAAACGATTTCAGGCAAGATAACATATCGTCATTGGCACCTCATAATTAATTAATTTTCTTTTTTTATTCTGTTATGCATCTTATTATTTATAATTGTATTTTGTTCTTATATTTGTAAATAATTTATGTTATTTGTTGAAATCAACGCATTATTAATATTATTATTAGCTAAGGATAATTAGCTAAGGATCAATTATATAGATACATTTAGAAATGTAAATAAAGAATTTACCGAAAAAATACCCAGTGCGACTCTGAATACTTATTTACCTATTTAACATATTTTTGGCTTTCCAGCAGCTTTATTAGATACCCAAATATATAATGGGCGCGTGCCCCTTTCTAACACATGTTTTCTAAATTCTAGAAACTCTAAGGAAAATTAATAACTTCCTATGCAGATGCAGAAAAAAATAACCCTCACTAACTTATTTGAAACGCTTGTTTTTGTTTTCAGATTCGCTTATTTTAATCCTATACAGTAAGATACATTTTTATTGAAGAAGACATAAAAAACAATTAATTATTCTATTATCTTTACTAATGGTTACAAGAAACTGTAGTTGTGACATTATTTTTATAAGTAAATAAATGAAGATTTCATATATTCCATAGCATTAACGGTCTTTAAACCCTATTAAGTTTGAAAAGTTGCTGCCATAAACTAGTACCGTGAGAACCACGTAATTAGACTCTTTTATTCGAGTAAAATATTTAATATTAAGAATCCGGAATCAAGAGTATATACCTTTAAGTTCATTTAAAATTCTAGATATATCAGTAGGTATAAAAAGAAAAGAAATTATTGGCACAAATTTCAAGTTCAGTATTTATTTGTTTACAATAATGTTTTAAGCACCAATGACCAAGAACGATAAAAAATATGATCTATAAACTAATTCGTTAAATTGTATCGTCAGTCTTGACACTAGGCTTGGATAGAATGATCATACAATGCTTTTTCAGGTTCTTTCTAAATGATGTCTTCTTAGTTAATAAGCTGCTGAACAAAAGACTCGAACAAAAGATTCGAGCAAAAGACTCGAACAAAAGACTCGAACAAAAGAGTCAAACAAAAGAGTTGAACAAAAGATTCGAACAAAGGATTCGAACAAAAGATTCGAACAAAAGATTCGAACAAAACATTCGAACAAAAGATTCGAACGACCTTTGTATATATATTTGTTCGAATCTTTTGTTCGAATCTTTTGTTCGAATCTTTTGTTCGAGTCTTTTGTTCGAATCTTTTGTTCTAGCCTTTTGCTCGAGTCTTTTGTTCGAATGTTTTGTTCGAATCTTTTGTTCGAGTCTTTTGTTCGAATCTTTTGATCGAGTCTTTTGTTCGAGTTTTTTGTTCGAGGCTTTTGTTCGAGTCTTTTGTTCGGATGTTTTGTTCGAATCTTTTGTTCGAGTCAAGACAAAGGTCAAGGTCACCTCCCCTCTCTGACTGATCTGGTAACCCCATTACTTAGCTACTCCCGTGTCCTAATTTTACCCTTTAAATTATTTTTGATAAAATATCTTAACTCCCCAATAAACTTAGTGTAGGTCCTGATGATATTCCCAATGTATTCCTTAAAAATAGTATATTTTCCCTTTCACCAGTTATTCAGTCCTCTTTACCCAAAATTTTTGATAGTTTGATTTAAGATGAACTTAGTTTTTACTGTAAAGAATTATTGATTAATAACCAACGTGGTTTTTGTCACAAAAAATCAACAACCACCAATTTGTTATTTTTTGAGCAAAAAATATTAAAAGTTTTGGAAGCCAAAAAAGGCAACTGGATTCTTCCTATATAGACTTCTCCAAGGCATTTAATAGAGTAGACCATGTAATTTTAGTGAGAAAACTTGGAAACATTTGGGTTTATGGTAAAACTGGTTACTTGGTTTAAGAGCTTTTTGGAAGGTAGCTCAGAGCAAGTTAGAATAGGAGGATATAAGAATGTCAATTAATGTCACTTCTGGAGTACCTCAAAATTGCTCCGTATTATTTAATAAATTCATTAATGACATAATGATTTGCTTTGAAAATTGCGAATTCTCAATATTTGCCAATGACTTAAAGTTGTTTAGACCAATTTCTTCAATTAAAGACCAGGATCACATCCAAATTGCTCTTGATAAATTGGTGAAATGGTGTGACAAGAATAATTTACAGTTAAACATCAATAAACGCATTCTTCAAAGGAAGTAAAAAATTCGACTCAGATATTATATTCGCCAATTCGGAAGAGATTATGTCGCGCAGTAATGGGCGGAGTAAGACGAATTTCTGGATCTGCGCAGAATTCTCTAAACCCACATTAAAACGACTTTATATTCTAGTAGTATCAAAATTAGAATATGATTATATTATATGGTGACCACAATACCAAATTCATTCCGGGGTGTTATAGAGAGTGCAAAATAAGTTGCTTTGATATTGTGCATACAAGCCGATTATGCCAAAGCAGACCACAACTATGATCTGATTCCAACTGAATTAGTTAGATCTTTGTTTACTGCAAACTAGGAGACTTAGAGATGATTTATATTTTGTATTCAAATTGTTACATTGGAATATCGTTTGCTCAAATCTTCTCGAAAGTATTTTGTTTCATATACCAACTAGAAATTTAAGAAATTCGAATTTATTTGAAATATTACACAGTACTAATTATGGCATACTTTCCCCAATTGAACGCACATTAAAAATAATTTAGAGATTGTGGGCATACATTAAATTTAGAAATATTGTATAAAAGATTACTCAAATATTTTATTATTGTTAGTTGAACCTATATCGTTGTATTGTAGTTGTATTTTGACCGTATTGTAGCATTTTAACCTTTATTGTAGTGTTTCAACTTGTATTATATTTATTAGCTTTACTATGTAATCAAAATTATTGTTATATTAAATTTTTGTAATGGAGTTGATCCGGTAAATAAATAAATCAATTACCGTTAATAAACGATCTGCTGCAACCCTAATAATTAACTAGATTATCTCCCAGATTTACAATAAATATTCAATTATTGGTAATAAAAATAATGGTAAAACCATTACGATAGTTCCAACTAAAAAAAGTTCGAGGATAAAATTATTATTGACACCGGACTTCTTTTCATAATTATCGTTTTCAAGTTGTAGCGGCTATTATATTCCTAATCTTTAATCATTGCCTCTTTGACATGTTTGAACAGAGGCACTCTTCTATTCACTAAGGCTATATAGTTGTATGCCAAATTAACATTCATTTTTTTTTCAGTTAGGATTTTACTTGTACTACTACATCACGACTGGAGAACTCAATCCATCAGGACCTGTATTAGTCGAGTCAATATTTATATATAGGCCAGATAAAAGAAGCGAAGTATGGAGATTTCTACTCTATATGCTGTTACATGCAGGGTAAGAACACAAAATATACGATTCATTTCTTTAAATGATTTAGCAAATGTATTTACCTTTCTAAATATATCAATCACTACTTAATTATATTGTTGTGATAAAAAATTCTAAAACATCTAACAAAATACATATTTTCAAATAATATTTGCTTTAAACACACACGATGAGTAATAGTGTAACTAATTCATGGGGATATTAAACTCAATTTTAAAATTTACTAATAAAGAATAATTTAAAATGTCGTAGATGGTTATCATCCTATTATTTAAAATTACTTCCCGTTTTTACGTTGAAAATGACCTTTGTTAGACCTTGAGGAAAACAATTAAAATGGAAAAAACTGAGATGCTACAAAAAAAGTTTTGCGAACAGGTGATTTTTACCGACAAATTTCAGAAACTATTACATATTTGTTTACATGGTGAAAGTTATGACCAGTGGCGGACTGGACGAACAACTAATTTTTATAAGAAATGAATAAAATTTTCAAAAAATAAATAGTGGAAAAAGTGCATCTACCAAATAAATGTATATATTTTTTAGCGAACCTAAATACCTATCAAATAAATGTCATGTATATTCTTCATGATTCATTATCAATTTTTATTATTTTAAGTAAATCATATTTTATGTAGTGCAGTATATTGAGAGCAATTACTATATTATATTGAATATATCAGTAATTGCTTCTACGTTCAATTCATCTATCAATTCCTTTCATTTGGTAGCAACTTATATGACTCCAAAATCCCTTACTTTGCCCTCTCCGTTTTGACTCTCGTCTTTGTGAGCTTTAAACTGTCCTTTTAAATTAGATTTGAATAAATGCTCAGATGACTTTACAGGAATCTTTATCTTAATATTTTAATTACAACTTATGCGCATAATCCAGAAATATTGACTGTTGAAGTTTAACTATTAACCTCAGGCCACAATTGACTGTTGTGTTTGGATTTATTTTTGATTGTGATTCTGAGAAGGCCAAATAAGTTTTTGTTACAATATAATAATTTTGTACGTGAAATTATTTATTCCAACAAAAATATAACCTTTACATGTCAAAACATAGGAAAATATCCGAATATATGTGAACTTAATTATCTTAAGGAATTGGTCCTAGAAAGTTAAAAGTTGGGGACTTTCAAAGTTAGGTCTTAAGGGCAGTTTATGACTAAGTTAATTCTAAGATCTTATAAACGCTATTATTGGAATATTATTTTTGAACTTTCTTAAGACTAATACTAATAAAGGCTAAGTTAAGGAAAGCTATATAAATTCAACTTACTACTTACAACTATCAAAGTTCGAAGCAAGAGAAAACAATTCCGGTATTCTAGATTCTATATCTAAGCAGGATATGCAACTTTTTGTATTGTACAAAACGTGAATCTAGTAACTGAACAATGTGGTCCATTTTATACATTTGTTCTAGAATCGGAAAAATTTCCTTCATTAAGTATCTGCCAATCTTTTCTTTTTCTCTGCTTTTTAACTTGCAGTTTTATTTACAGTCAATTTCTAATGTTTATGTTTCATATAGTCAACTAATGAAATCTTGTCTTTGCATTTTGTTACAAATTCCAATGCCTTGTTATTAAACATTCTTGTCCATTCCTTTAAATCCTACTAAACTCTATGAATTATTCGAATCTATAACCGTCTGTGCTAATACCAAGTGTTGTGTCGTTGGATTTACAATAAAAATTGGCGGTGTCACCCCAGAACTTTCCCGGCTCGACTTTGGAGAATGTCAATACTTATTGAGTTATGAATGACGTTGGAATGGCAACTGATTTCCAAGGTTGTTCGATAATAAAGATAAACATAGATGAGAAAGATGATTATTAAATCTATTCATCAATCATTACTCAATTTCTTCGTTTTTACTAAGAATATCGTACCCAAAATTTCTGAATGGTTTTTAAGGCGGAAGGGGCATCCGCATACCAAAATTCAGTTCCACATCTTTTAAAGAGTTATGCGTAAAAACGAAGAATCAATATCATACCTTCTACTGCACAAATTTAAACCAAAATGGTCGCATTCTAGGTACACACCAACCCTTCGTACCAAATTTCAGCTTGATTGGATAAACGGTTCGGCAGATATCGAGGAAGATCACAGACAGACAAACATTACTCTGGAAATGGTCACAATCTTTTTAGGGGCACCCAAAATGGATATTTCCATGGATATCTTGAATTTTTTCTTTCTCGTTCACTATACTTTCCTTTCGAAGGGACCGTAAAAGTAACATGAACAAAATACAAAATGATTAATAAAAGTATAAAACTTAGGTTAACGATTCTGAAAGTTCGAAAAAAGTCTCCAGTAGCACATTTTTAATCTCTCTTTCTTTGTTCTTCCCCAAGCCACGTTGTACACGACACTCGAGTTTAGAGGGAACAAATCTTTTTTTTGGAACGGTATCGAACACCGAGTCTAAGTACATATTTTAATGCTGTCAATATCATTTCAAACTTCAGAAATAATTTTAAATAAAATATGACTGATTTATGTTTGTATTCAAGGCCTTTGGAAAAAAAAGTTTCCAAGCTTCTAACTGAGAATTAATCTTGTCTTGTTCGGGAATTATGAATGTTCGCCGTATTTTTCTTCTATTTTTTTAATATGCCTTTAAAATAAATTCCATTAGTTCCAAGAATGGAATTGTCAAAGGCAATATCACAAAAACTGAATAAATAGCCGGCTATTTATTGTTGTCAATTTTTCGAGACCAAATTTGTAATTAATAATCTAAAAGAATCTCGAGTAGCACTCGGGATTCTATCTCTGATTATTAATTGCAAATTTGGTCGAATCAAATTGTTAAGCAGACGAGGAAAATTTAAACAATAAATAGCCGCTAATTTATTCAGCTCGAGTGGTATTTGGAAGATTATTTTATGAACCGATTCATTTTTAATTTATATGTCAAACTTGATGTTTAATATTTTGACAGTAGAGACTGCCCTGAAGTTACGCATAGTGGCTATTTTAGGTGAATATTTCCCAGCAGGGCGATAGTCGATTTTATTCAATCTGAATGGACCTGCTGGACCAATCCTGTAGGCTTGGCAACCAGTAAGATCCTACTCTAATTTAAAACCGACTTTGTTTTTTCAATGCTTGAAAATGGTTATTTCATTTTCATCATTAGAACCTCTTTTTGGTTCCTCTTTTTCTTTTATTTTCACTATTATTCATCCTTACACTTAAATAAAGAGACATAAGACATTTAATAAACACAAGCTACATGTGACTAATGACTACTGATTTTTACACATAAATTTTAAAATTTCAGAAAAAGGAATTGTTTAAGAAATATACCTTTTTCCAAAAAATAAGCGATGTTTTCTTTTTTAATCATAATCATGTCGATATATTTACAAAAGTAGTAACAGAAGCTACATCAAAACTTCTAAATATATTGTTGGACAACTTGGCTTATAATCATTAGTCGGATGTTTTATCTACTCAGCCAAATTTTTGTTAATATAGATTTACAAAAAATGACTGTTAGTAGCGAAGGTACTTATTGACTTTAAAATGTACGTTTCTAGTAATTTTACTTTCCCGACCCACAACGAGAATATGAAGTCACATTTGAAATATCTTTATGTTACACACACACAGAATTATAGATTCCAATACTTAAGTCCTTGGAGTTTGTGAATATATGTAAAATATGTATAATTTTTCAGAGTATATTTTTAAAAAATCATGTGGTATTCGACCGATTTTTACGAAATCTCTTGACTTTTGCACGACATTCTTCAACTACTTTGTTTAAAGACAAATACAGGTTTTCCAGGCGAGATCAAACCCTGTGCATAGTTTTTAAATCTCACTTTTTTAGTACCAAATTATATTTTTTTCATACATGTATATGTTTATGGGACCTACATGTAATCGACAAATAGACACCCTAATTTAGAAATTAGGTGGAATAAAAAACAAAGTCAACGTATATTTGTTAATACAATAATTGAAACTAGCAAATCGCTGAACTGTGATTCAAATTATTTATTTTCCAGGTGGTTGCATCTAGGCTTCAATCTGGTGGTTCAGTTACTAGTGGGGCTCCCGTTGGAAATGGTGCACGGTTCAGGAAGAGTAGCTCTTATTTACATGGCGGGTGTTGCAGCTGGCTCTTTGGGTACGTCTGTTTTTGACAATGACGTTTATCTGGTTGGAGCTTCGGGAGGCGTTTACGCTTTACTAGCTGCGCATTTAGCCAATGTATTGCTCAACTATAATAATATGCAGTGTGGAATCTTGAGGCTGTTTGGAATTTTCGCCATTGGTAAGTTTACAAAGTTTAATCGATTTGTTGTTACTAGTCTAATAACAAAATTATTACACGTATATTTTTTATGAATACTTTTAATGGCGTTTTCTTTTTAGCATCATGTGACGTCGGTTATGCCATATATTCGAGATACGACGCTATGGGCCTTCCGGTTTCGTACGTCGCTCATCTTACAGGTGCGCTTGCCGGTCTAACAATTGGTCTCCTAGTCCTGAAAAATTTCGAACAAAAGCTTCACGAACAGCTACTTTGGTGGGTAGCGTTGGGGGTATATGCTGCTTGCACCATTTTTGCTATACTCTTTAATGTCATGAACACGACCGAGGAACCGATTGAGAATCTCGGAGATGGCGTAAATAGTCAATATGTGATGTACAATAAGTGGGGAGTGTAACTGTTGCTGTGTTTTGTTTTATTATCTTTTAAGATCTGTTTTTGATAATTAAGGAAAGAAGTAAATAATACCACTATAATTTTATCTTTAGAAATGCAATTCTACTTGTAAAATAAGAAAAAGTTACTTTAGATTATATGTTTTCTCCTAAAGTAATTAGTCGGCGCGCAATTAATATCCATGATTGGGACCATAATTGTACTTTAACTTTTAAATATCTTATTCTTTGTTTTAGTGACAACTAGGAAAATGATGTAAATTAGTTCTAATTTTTTGTTCTTCTACTAAGTAGAAGATTTAAAAAGAGGTTTCTCTAAAATGAATCAATTATAATTATGCTACTTTAAAAAATAAGAATCACCAATTGTATAAATATAAAACTTTGTGGCATAAAATAGACAGGTCGATATATTAATTTTCTTCCAAATTGAGATGCTTTACATTATAGTTTAGTAGAAATTATGGTGGTATTGATACAAAAATTATAAATGAAACTTTTTGTATAATAAGTTATTCTGGCCAAATTAATGTCGATTTGGCTATATATATACAAAAATACTGAAATTACCATTGATCGAGAAATTGATAAACAGATCTTTATTTCAATATTGTATTGATTCCTTCACATCACAATCATGATATTTGTTTATTGTATTGTGCTTTTTGTATCAGAATTTGAAAAAGAATTGTGATTAGATGATTTGTATATACTATTTATGTAAATAGTTTAATTTATTCTAAAAAAATCAAGCCAAAGACTGAGTTTGAAAAAGTTTTATATGAAATAGATATAGATATTAGAAGTTATTGTCTCTTTTTCTTAAGTTGAATGAAATAAGAAACGCTAGTCTTATCTTTATTATGTTTATTTATTTAAAAGTTGTAATTTCTAAAATAATTAACACATCTCTGAGTAATCAATAGAACACCACTCAAA
Source organism: Neocrepidodera transversa (assembly GCA_963243735.1). Taxonomy (NCBI): domain Eukaryota; kingdom Metazoa; phylum Arthropoda; class Insecta; order Coleoptera; family Chrysomelidae; genus Neocrepidodera; species Neocrepidodera transversa. The sequence goes on from OY725341.1 coordinate 29,040,408, forward strand.
GTATGATTGATTCACTTATACATAAATTTTTGCAGCTTTAGAAATGGTTTGCCCTTAGCATTTTTGTTTGTGATCCAACTGCTCTTTCTTTTTAGGATCATTTTGTCATTTTAACCTTTTTTGTAACCGTTACCATTAAATACTTAGATTGGTTCACTTTTTTAAAGTTATCTCCTTTGTTGTGTATTTCGTTCACATTTTGTCATTCCTTCAATTCTTTTAAATGTCTTCTCTATTTAGTTTTTTCCATTATGTGCATAACTACAAATAATCTAACTTTGTTTCTAAAGTAGTTTATTTATATGTATAAATAATAATAGACGATTTATTATTATAATTATTTCACGCAAAGAGCAGTGAATATTATGTTAGAAAACCAATTAAAAAAAATACCCATGTTCATTTGGTATTTCTTTTATATTATTTTTATGTTATTTTGTATTTTGTTAAAAACCTTTATATGTATAAATACTTATGTAACAAATTTTGTAATTTGGAAAATAGTGATGTTCTTAAATTAAATTGCAATAAGTTGGCAATAACTTCTATTAAAATTATAATGTAAGTTCACTGTAATTTGTCCAAGCTTGAGGTGATACTTATATGTAAAACTAAAGACTGGTACTTGAGAAAAGACAAGTAACTACTCTAGTTTGGATTAAATAATTTACTTGCACCAGGTTGTGTGAGTGAAACCACTGTTTTCAGTGATACAATAACTAGTCATAATTTAAAATAATAAGCAAAGCTTACCAAAGAAAGTGCTAGTTAATTATTATTTACACACTTGAAACTACAAAAATTGCCTTATTAAGGTAGACACCACTATTACAAAGAAAAATGTATTTTTTACACTCAGGTAGAAAAAGTGTTGTTTAGAAATAGTTTTTAAGTACTCAAATCTCCAAATAATTTTTGTTACTTAAACATGTTGCAATTATGCTTTAGCAACTGTTTTGTAAAAAGAAAAAATAAAGTGATTTAAAACTGCACAATTTGTTTTTATATTAAAACCTTTCACCTTAGGAAAACAATGGGAGCAATCGGAAGTAAAACTAAAAAAAAAGTTGACTGACCAAATAATACATGATAGCAAATAATAATTTCGTCTATTAGACATAATTTCATTACAACAATCAAAAAAGTCTTGAAATAAGTATCAAAAGCAATTCCGAGTCCTTTCAGGTCAGTTTTTCGATTGTACCAGTTATAAATATTCTCATCGCATCCCCTTATCTACTTATCAGATATTTCCATCATCGCATAAAATTATATAGAACAAAGGACCCCGCACAAACCTTTTATTTACGTTTTCAATTACAATTTTTTTTCATGTCCTATTAATTTCAACTTGCAATTAGTTCTCAATTTTTTTCTCTGTATATGATATTTATTTGCATCTGTAAGTTCAACAAAAACTATTAATTTCTTTGAAAAATCCGAGTTACTTAAACTGTTTTAAACCAAATAAAACGACAAGCAAGGCCACAGATTAGAAGATTACGGGCCAATTTCGTGACTCAAGATTTGGCTATAGACGAAAATATTGAGAAATTAATGGAGAGTATACGAAAAATTCGTAACTAAATTAGAAAATCGTATTGACAAGAAACTTGAAATAACACAGAGAACAGCGGATTTGGAAAGAAAAGTCATGGTATTTGAGGAAAATTTTGAATTGAATAAACAAGATCTCAAGACGGCTCAAGGATCAATAATCATTTGAAAAGGCAAAAAACTATAAGAATTCATGGAATTGAACAAAAGGAAAATGAAAATATTCTCCTGGTTGCTTTGGATTTTTTTCAGAACACCTTAAACATAGCCTGCACATCCTATGATATAGATGACGTATACAGAGTACGTGCAGTTAATGGGAAAGCTAGCACAAAAACCATTTTAGTTAAATTTCTCTCAAGTATTAAAAAAATTGAATGTATATCGTTGAGGACCTAGCACATATGAGTTATTTAAACTAGCACAAGCCAAACATTGTAAAAAGTTTGTCTGGGTAATGGGAGGCAAAGTATTTTTAATAGACGGTGACACCAGAAAAACAATTTATTCCATAGGTGACCTGTAGGCCATCCCGAAGGTGTCAACAAACTATTTACAGTGACAGTTTTTTCTTTCTTGTGATCGGTCTTATCGTCTTTTTTTCGGTAGCAAATCACCTTTATTAATATTTTTAATCTAATGTAATTAAGCCATTGAATTATCTACTGAAAATAGAATACTTATTTATGCTAAGTAGGCTTTAAAATTTTTTTCTACTCTAATTTACTTCCCTTTTAGTATTTAGATGGTTAAATAATAATAAGAAGCACTTTTGGATATAATTTTCCACTCTGTTATAATTTTAATTTACTTTTTAGAAAATGCTTCATTTTATTATGACCATAATTAACGTTGAATAATTTAAACTCTCAAAAAATTGAATTTAATTTAATACTACTTTATTTTATCTCATGATACATACAGTACTTTAACTATTATAACCTAATCAAATTACCTGAAATTACTTTTTTGTTCATTTTTTATTCTGTTTTATTTTAATTGTACACATCTAATTCTAGAAAAATCTTTATGATTATAACCACTTATTATCAAAATACAAGAGGACTCCGAACCAAACCCGCGGAACTTGGTAAAAACTTATTATCGATAGTTGTTTTGACTGAGGATATTAAAAATAAAAAAACTGGCGGTGGAGTTTTGATTGCAGTTTCAAAAAAAATTCATCCTCCATTATATCCATAAATACTTCTTTAGATACTCTTTTGGTTAAACTACAGATTGGTTTAAATATAATAATTAATTCTACATATATTCCTCCAGGATCCAACGCTGGTGTTTATAAGAATTATATAAATTTATTTGATAATTTAGACAGTGAAATGTCACAGAATACTAGCCTGCTCCTAATTGGGGGATTATAATATTCCTTGTATAAATGGCACATCATTTAAGTTTAATAACAAAAACAGTATAATAGAAAATATTTGCCTACTATTGGCTACCTACAATTTGTAGTCTTTTAATAATTGTTTAAATAAATATAATAAAACCCTAGATTTAGCGTTGGCAAATTTCAATATAATAGTTGAGGAAGAGACAGAGTCACTGGTTGCTTTAGACAAAAAATATCCTGCTAATAATCTAGAAAACAGATATAATTTTCAAAAGGCTAATTTTAGATTACTATATGAATTATTACGAGATTTTAACTGGAAAAGAATTGGATATTTGATTAAAGTAGATGACTGTATAAAATGTTTTTACCAAGTATTATATGAAATTTTAGATATGTGTGTCACAAAATTTAGCAATAATATTCGTTTTAATAAAAAAACTTACAGATGAAAATTAAAGCCAATTTAAAATTCAAGGACTATTTTAGAAGGAAAAGTAACTATAAAAATAACTAAAAAAAAAATAATAGAGTGTCTGATAAAAAATCATCTCTGGGGAGTGTAACCAACCAACCCCCGGTATATCATATTATTATTATTTCAGAAATTTAATGGTATCTTGTTTCGTCTTATTGAATTATTATTTTAAGAAATTTTAGAGAGATAAATAAAACCTATTATATTTAATGTGTTTTGATTCCCTTACTGTCAGTAGATAGAACGTCCTTTAACTTTAAAGATTCAATAACTAAAGGCGATGACGTTTAGAATAAAATTTAACGAGTTGATTTCTTGTACAATTGTCACAATCTAAACGTCATTGCCGTTAGTTATAGAACCGTTAAAGTTAAAGGACGTTCTATCTACTGACAGTTTGACTTTGTTGATTTTTTTTACAAACCACTTGATCTGTCTAAGTGTAGATTGTCAAAACTCGTTATTTTTTATTATATTTTATTTCGTCTTCGTTTGCATTTTTCCCAAGATACTTTAGATGTCTGTATTTACAGAAGAACAAATAGTACAGGGTACCAGAGAACATTATGACGAGGAATGTTTAGTCAAACGGCATAAAAACGTGGCTGAAAGCGGGAGGAAAAGCTAGTCAAAAATCAAATTTCAAACTACCAACAACGTCACCGAAAATCTTGTATCCGGCGTCGCGACGCCGACAATTTATCGACAACCAGTTGTGTTTTACTTCTTTAAGGCCCAGTATATTTTCACAAATTAACTACTAACACCATCAATTGAAGCTACAATATTGGACGCCATTCCACGACGCTTCGCTCTACGTCCCGACGCTAAATATTTCGGCGTCTACATATTTTTAAATTCTCATCGTAAGCGACAAATTCTTCACTTCGTTGGATTTATTTTATCTTCGTAAAAATAAATCAGAATAAGTATTATCACATTTTAATTCGCCAACTTCTTATAGTCCCTGAGCCAAAGGTTAAATACGTATCCACGGAAACAGCTGATAAGATTTCCATCTTTCGTTGTTCACGAGGGGGTGACGTTTATACCATCCCTAAATAACAACTTTTATCATATAATTTTCTTATATTGTCAATGTTACGCAAAGGCGTACTGTGTCAATCGCATTATATATTTCTACATTATGGTTCAACGAGTATTCAGCCTGAAATATGGGTTACATCGCTGGTACTGATCTGGCCGTAACTCAATACAAACAATATAATAATAAAAATCTGATGTGGCCAGCACATGACCTCTCGCCATTTTTGAATCAAAAATTTACAGTTTGACACAAAAAAGTATGAAAAAAAATTATTTTTTTGTAAATCTGGCAACAATGGCAAAAGTTTAGAAAATTTTAATGAGATGAAAATAAACTATAGGGTATACTAAATATATGTGTAAAACTTTATTGCTGTTTTGTATAATAATGGCGTCATCACCCATAGCAACTGCCACTTCCGGTTGTCCGATTGGCACCAAAATCTAATCAGATCTAATCTAGGGTATCAGAATTCTGTATGCAAAATTTCAAATTTTTTTATTCAGTAATTTTTGAGTTATCGTTACTACAACATCCATCCAAACACACACACACACACTAACACACACACACACACACACACTAACACACACACACACTAACACACAGACATCATCGCGAAAATATTAAAATCGTATTCTAGGGACCCTAAAACGTGTTTATCCATTGAAAACTCACTACCCAATTTTTAGAATGATTCCTATACCTCTCATATCTGAAGGGCGAGAGGTAAAAAGAGGTATTTCTTATACCCCAAAAGAGCAATAATTGCCAATAATGCAGAGAGAGACAGTGCACATCTGATGACATTTACGGTATTTAAAGTTATTAAGAACTTTTTGTACATAAATGTCCCAGTATAGTGGGTATCCCTTGGTTGGAGTTTTATAAGCTCCAAAATGGCTATTTACAATTTATTTATTGTCAACACAATTGGTTAATTTATAATAAAACATTCATTATGATGGTGCATGGTTAGGTATTCCGGTTGTCTGGTTTTCCCTATACCTTTTATGCCAAATGGCGCCATCATTCTTCAGTAAATTTTCGTAATGAATAAATAATTTCTTGAGATTATTGTGTTTTGATTTATGTTCACTTATCACCAAACTTTAAAAGAATTTCTGGGGTTATTACAATTAATAATAATAATGGTATTATTATTACTAGGATTATTAAACACAACGTGGGTCCTAACTTAACAGTACGAGACGATCAGGTATATTTTGTGATAAATTTGAGTACGAAAGTTTCTTACCGAAATGGCCATCGGTTTGTTACTTTTTACTCGCCTTTTTCATGAGATAAACAGGCCAGGGGGCGTGAGGTTACAGGAGTTTGCTGACTATTTTAGCTCATTCTACGATAATGATTCAACTTATGATGTAAAAGATATAGATACTCTAGTAAATACTTTGAACGGAATTTTTTTCCAAAGTATACATTTTGTTAACGTAACTGTGTCGGATTTAGACACTGCTTTTCAAAAGTAAAAACCAAAAGTCCTGATAGGTAGGTAGGTTCAATGTGAGTGGAGCGTTTGCTCGCCCCTCCACTGCGGCCAACAGAGGCCTATTGTGGCTCACCCCTATGCCATGTTTTTAAGGCATGTAAAATTTTTTAATGTATCCACTCTTGGTAATATTTAACAAGTCACTAAAAACAGCAACATTCCCTACCGAATTTAAACTAACCAGATTAACTTCAATTTACAAAAAAAATGACAAAAATAAAATTGAAAATTATCGACCAATATCTATTTTATTCACAATCGTATATGCAATAGCTCAATTACACACTTTTTACAGGTCGGGAAATAAGCTATACAAACTTTACTTTCTGCCCACGGGTGGTAAGAGATATCTGTCACATAGTATTATTAGTTACAACAATGAAGTAACAGACTTTAATAAACTATACGTATAACTGATAGTACAAAAATAAATTGTCATGTATATCTAAATGCCAAAGTATTTTGATCTCAAAGAAAACTTATCTAGAGTATTTTAATACACATGTCACATAGTCACTTTTAAAATTAATAACTATATATTCTTTTCAAATTGTGGATTGAAATAAAATAGTATACAAACCATGGCGGAAATTATCATGCGCCTCGGTGATCTATATTTGCCCTCGACAGTAATGATGCATTTTCCGCCTCGGTATGTAGTCTACTATTAAACTATGCAGCCAAATTATTTGAATTCATTATTTATGACAAAATGACGTTTCACTTTCAAAAATATATCTCACCTTACCAACACGGCTTCTGTCTACTAACTTTTACAAATAAAACAATTATTATCTTGAGCACTAGAACTCACTAAAAATGAGTTACAACCTTGTTCGATGGGGGAGTCAAGGATATTATTTGGAAATTTTAAAGTCGTTGCGATTTCGAACGGTTGTAGTTAACTAAGGTACTAAAAATAGTAGGTAAGCGAGCTAAGGTGACCAGCCATCGATTGCTGAAAACAGAATTCCAAAATTCGAAACTGTTTTCGAGTTGTCGCTAGAACAGACAAACATTGTAAATTCAATAAATAGCTGAGCTACTTAATAATGTGGTTTTGGTTTTGTCATCCAATTCATGTTATGAATATCCAAACCGAAATCTACCCTTTCTGTTTGGTTTGATTACCTTGTCTCATCTGAAGAAGCTGCCAACAATTAGAAGCGACATGTCAGGTACTCATCCCGGAAAACAATATTTTCATTCTGATATGACCACACAGAAGACTACAATCCCATAATTATAAAAAAAAAGGAAAGATGAATTAAAAATGATAACAAGGAAATTAATTCAAAATATATTAAATGAAATTCTTAAAATATATATAAATATATATATTAAAAACAAAAATTGGAAAATTATCTAAAAATAACTTCTGAAAAATACTACGAAAGCATTTACCCAAAATGGTACTTTTCTTTCTGTATCTGCTTCTTTACCCAAGTAGTACAACCTAGAACACTCTTCATGTAAACTTTTACTTAAAGTTGGATCTTCGGTCACTACGGCTATTTGTGTTTCTAAATCTCTTTTAACAGATCGTTCCCCAAAATTGGGAGAACCTATTAACGTCACTCGGGGAACATCTGCATTCGGTGGGTAATACCTACAAACAAAAACGTTATATTTTGGTATAATATAATAGATATTGCTTTTGGTCTTGATGACACTTGTGTAAATTGACTTTAGATAATATAGCCCCAAAAAAGATAAGAAGACATTTTAGTTAAATATTAAAAATAATTATTACCAGTATTACAACATAGTTAAAATGAATTTGGACAACAAGAAACAATGTATAACAATATATTAAAAATCTGGTTCAAACTTTTTTTAAAGTAAACTTACCACAACCCTTTTGCATGGTATGTCCAACCTTCTTTGTAATACTCAAATAATTTAATTCGTTGCTGTTGACCTCTTTTTTCATACATAGTCTTAAAGTTCTTAGCTATTACTGAATATGCATATGGAATACCCCCTGCTAAACCTTTGGCACCTAAAAATCCATTTGCCTGCAAAGAATCATTTTGTTAATCCAGGGTTTTTCACAAATTTTTACTGTATAATTAATTTTAAAGCATAATGGTCTTATGCAAAGTTCACTCATATTCATTTCTGTGCAGATCTTTACCTTATGAGTAATAAAGTAACTGCATATAATATACCTTATGAGTAATAAAGTAACTGCATATAATATGGCAACACATCAAAATACATTAATGTATGTTCATGCTCATACGAATTTCGCAAAAATTTATGCGAATCGGAAAATATTTTGCCGTCCCCAAAATTTGATGTTCAGGCGATATAATTTTACGGTTTCTGTTAACGGTCAAGTCAGATAAGTCAAAGTATTTGAAATTATTGTGTTGTTTTTGTGAATTTTGTAAACAAACTTAACTATAAAAAATAATGGATTTCAGAACAATTTCTTTATTTCTTTATTGTTGGTGCCACTATTGATAAGAGTAAATCAAACTGGGTTCACGTCTCACGAAAATAATTAAAAAAATTATTTGAATCATTCAGTCTCATTTCTGGAACTTTTTTTGTCATAATTACCATGAATTTTATGGTTTTTAAAAATCGGTCTAACACTACAACTCCTTTTTCTTTTTCTGCACGTGGACTCGGCCCATTCTTTTCAAAGGATCCAAAAACGATACATCTGAAATATTGAAATCAAATTATCCATCGTGATATCAACCGCATATACTATTGAACTAAATATATTAAACTTTTATAGATTATATTACGAACATTTACCACTATTGATATCTGTCACATTCTGTGATACTTTATCATCCGAATCTGCAAAAAAGTTCAAATGTTTCAACTTTATTGCGAAATTTTCAGGCGAAAATTTTATTCGCATAAATTTTGCGAAATTCGTATGAGCATGAACATGCCTTTAAGGCGGGGGTTTAAGCGGGAAAACCAGCACTCAGATATTCAAATAAAAAATCTATATATACCTTTCTGTATATATGCTGTATGTTATAGTGAATGTCCAAACTAATATCAGTAGTTTGCGCCTTCTCTAGCAGCCTTGTTTTATTTAGATTTATTTGCCAATTTATACTAAACTTCGCACAGAACTTTGATATTACTTTATTAATCGAGCCAAACTAAAGGAATATTGATATTCTATATCTGAATTTAAATTTTTTAGTTTATTATAATAAAAATTGAGATACAAAATAGTACGATAATTTACACAATTTTTAAAATTTATTTGTGATTTTATTTGTTGATGAATTTAATTAATAACCAGACAATGACAAAGAATTAACTTTTATAAAAATATTTTTAATTTAACTTTCAATGTTTTTGATTTTGTTTGTTTAACCTGTGCGATGTAAGTTGAACATGTTTTACACTATAGTTTACATATGGAATTTCCCGTCTAACCCCCACCCCCCCTTAAACGCGTTTATAAAAGGGCTCTGCTGGTTATTTGAATTTATGCAGTTTATAATTTATTATTAAAAATTTTACATATCGTTTGATCATCCTGATAGTGTGTGAAAAAGTGTAGTATATTTTTCCAAAAAAATTGTTGACACTAATTAGAGATGTTTACATAATTATGTCCAAGAATGAAGCAATTCTATTGTTCTGCCTTATGATAACTCTTTAGAAATTTTATTGTATAAGGTATATACCAAAATGATTTGTAAAATCAATGATAATACTTGATAAAGTGGATGGAACACATAGGAATATAAATGCTGACTTAATAAAAACTGATAGCAGAAATTACTGCGATTGAAACGAAGAATCAATCAGTGTAGGAAAAATATTGAATTTAGATTGTCAGGTATGCGAGAATCCCAAAGGTACTTATCCTACATTAAAAGTGAACTGCGTACCAATTGATATAATCAATATATGTAGAAGTTTATCATCAACTCATGATAATGCTAATATAGTTAGCGAAACGTACTTAGAATGTTTTAAAAAGTGTAGTTTTGGTTAGTGGTGATGATATTCTTCAACATTATATAGAATAGGCAAAATTATATATTATATTATAAGCCTAGAAGTGTTGTAGTTGAAATGGTATCTTAACTAGAAAGAAATGAAATTCTTAGTGCCAAAAGTTACTAAAGGGCTGAAGAATAAATAATGCAATCGCAATATATGGCCCAGACATTGAATAATATTCGTGAGAGATGGTGATGTGTGCAATCAGAAAATGATCTGTAATGACTACTAAATTTGGCAACAGAGGATTACGAATATATCAATAAAATAAACGTGGGCATGAACTATTTATCTTACCAGTTTTTTTTTAATTTGGTCATTTTTTTAAATTTTTTAATAGATAATTAATAATCACACTAGTTCATTATTATGTTTTTATTGCTTAGTTACCAACTATATAAAGGTGTAGTTTATGTACTTTTTAGCCCGCAAAGTCCACATTATGGTCCGCGATTTTTTAAAATATTCATATTGTGTACGCAATATTGAACTAGTATGACATAAGGGATTGTAGTCTTCTGTGTGATCATATCAGATTAATGTAAGATCGTCGCCCTCAGGGCATAAAGATCTATTCATACCCTTGGTACATAAATAACTATTAGGTACAAATGTAGGTACATTTTAGAAATTGATGTTAAGTTATATAATAATTTCCATTTCTCTAAAATTGGTCTCTGGTCTTATATTTCCAAAATTTACGCTTCGAGATTCCCGGTAGGTTCAGGACAGACAGCAAACATTCTTTGAAATAGAGGAATCCCCTCCCATCAGTGTTTTTATTACGAATAATCTTACAGAAAGATTAAAATTTGACCCTCACTTAATTGCTCCAGGACATGGTTTATATTTTCATCATAGGCGTAGTAGATAGCTAATTTGCAAAAGTAGTTTACGATTACGGGTAGAAAATTAAAAGTGTATAAAATAAAATCGAAAAGACAATTATTAAAACGCGTTCGACTTTGTCGCAGGTAAGTTATATTATTTATTAAAATAGAAATATGTAATTAAGATTGAAGTCCCAATATCCTTGAGAAACTATAACGCAAGATGTCGCCATTCCATTGCGCCATGAAAATTAAATTGTATGCAACCAACAGCACATCATCGTTCGTTCTGAATATCAGATTCTGTCTGTCGAGTGTCGAATCAGTTGGAAATGCGACGTTGTCGATTGTTGTTGCGAAATAATTGGTATTCATCAAGTCTGCAGAAGTTTTTGGGGAAGGAAATTACGATTTTCCGTCAAAATTGAATGACCATAATATTATAATAGCCATATTACTGTGTAAAGTGTGTCGTAGTTTCCCATTTCTGTGAAAATCATGTTGTATTTGTTGACACGAAGAGTCATTGAGATGATTGAAAAAGATGAAAAGTTGTGGAATGAGATGATGCTTCCCAGACTAAGTTGCTTTTACCGGGAAAGAATTCTTCAGGAATTGGTGAGAAGGAGAATTCCCAGATGACTTAAATACTATGATCCTCCATTAGCAAACAACAAAGAAGACAACAAGAAAAAAAAATGAAGTAAATTGATGAAACATTAGATGTTCCTCAATTATGTCACAAATTTTCAAGAAATCAATATCTTTTAGATAGTAAATTGCACAAAATATAATATCAGGTTAAATTGTAATACATCGGTTTAGAACAACTTGAGCAAAGCCGATGTATTTGCCCTGGGAATGGATGACGGCTGTATGATAGATTTCACTTCAGTAATAATTATGATGGCTGTGGCCTTGCGTATACCCATTTTTGTATTTCGACATATTCTGTGCCCAGAAGGGTCTTTAAATTAATAAAGATTGATTTATATAATATCAAGAAGTTTTATTCTAAACCGTCCAACAGTTTTCGGGAAAATTGGAGACACACACATATATTCCTGCACGTAATTAAGATGTTCTTTATGTCAATAAAAGCATTCAATGAAGTTACATTCGAATACGTCTTGAATTTACGAATTCTAACAAATGATTCATAATCTCGGACTTCAAAAACAGCCACATACCAATTTTCAATCGAATCGGACAACTAAAAGTTGTTCAAATTTCAACTTAATATGTTAAATAATAACGCAAAAAAAAACGAATAATAAATTTTTACTTTACCACACTGTATATCAGTAGAAGATTAAAGCAAAATATTGAAATTTTGAGGTCCCGAACTTTTGGTTAAAATAGTTATCATTCCTTTTGAAACAACATATGTAATTGTTAGATTGTATCAAAATTGAGTTGCAAACGCAATGCTTAAAAGTAAACAAGTTATATAAAAATTAATGGAGATTTTGCAACGCCTGGAATCAAAATTATGTGACGATATTCATTAATTACTACTTTGCCTTCATTGCCATATTTTAGGTTATAATAAAGTCGCCCTCTTGCAGTAGGTAGCTGAACTAAGTAGGCTAAAAATCGCAAATCCATACACAGTTTTACTTTGTCATGATTATCTTGAAAAATAGATTATTTGTTTCCAACTTTTTTGGTTTTATGCCTTCTATATAATGTCAGGGATGTCATTAGATAATTCATAATCCTGGAATAAATTCCAGAATATATAATTTGATAACCTAAAACTTGATCAGTTTCGAGATTTTTTTTCAGAATACTCGTCCAGTTTTGGGAGATGTCATGGGTCAAATGACATTAATTGATCATTCATCCATCTCTGTACCAAATTTCAATTTATTTACTCCAGCCGTTTCTTCACTACTTACGACAAGGCGAGTCGCTGATTACGGTTGAAAATTTATATGTATATAGTGTTATGAAATACTACTTCGTGGTTCTCAATTTGGGGTGAGTTCTATATATAAAAAAAATAATAAACATTACAAAAAAATATTTAAAATTAAATTAATAAAGTCCTTCTGGTCACATTTCACTCCAATCTTCTACACCTATTTTATCTCCTACCTTGACCAATCGCTTCTTCTAAATACCTCTTCTTCAATTTGACTTCCTAATCTCCGCTTTCCAATTTATTAAACCTTTATACTCCTCCTTACGTTCTTCCACCACTCGTCCTTTCTGTTAGTCGCTTTCTTATTTAGCTCACCAAACTGAATTTATCTCTGATTTTATTATTTATTGTTTTTTTTTTTTTAAATAAAATTTTGTAATTTAATCAGTGTATACATATTTTTTTATTTTCCATCTTTCTACATCCTCTTACAAAAACCATTACTTAATATTCTGACCAACAACCATTTTTTTTTCTTATAAAAAATATTTGACTTGTTTATTATTTTTTTATTCAACTGTCCGTCTCTAAATAAAAAAAATTTTTTGTTACTTGATTTCCGAATAAAAATTTTTTTAATCACTTTTGACAAACTTGCCATTTACTTTTTAATTATACAGCAAAAATTTACTTTGATATTCTATCCAAATTTTACCTTTCTTTATTAAATTATTATACAAATAATAATCATTCATATGATAATAATGATATGATATTACAAATAAGATTTTTTTTTCATACTCCACAATTGTTGATTTTAAATATTTTATACACCAATTATTTTCAATAAATGCTTTAAATTAAACCTCTAACGATAAACTCTGTTTATAAAATTCAAAATTAACAAATGTTATTCAAACCTTATAACAAATAACTAATAATTAAATTACAAAAATGACTCATACAGAGTATTTCATTACAATAGATATAACATTAACAATTATAAATATAATGTATTTTTTTGAGTTGAAGTTTTTTTATTTCGCAACAACAATCGACAACGTCGCATTTTCAATTGATTCGACAGACAGAATTTGAAATTCATGAATGAACGATGATGTGATGTTGGTTGTATACAATTTAATTTTTATGGCGCAATGGAATGGCGACATCTTGCGTTATAGTTTATCAAGGATATTGGGACTTCAATCTTAAGTTATTTTCTGTATCGTATTATTGTGTAGTTAGAAAAGAACATGTAATTGGAAACCTATATGTTCTTAATAAATAAATAAATACATAAAAATTGTACTGATTGTTTTAATTTTGAATTTAAATTCAATTACCTTCGGATGTGCCATCAAAATATCACAGCTAGCTTGACAACAATCTGTTAAAGTATTCATATATTCTTTGGTAAGATTAAAATAACCAGTAGCTATTTTAAATTTACTTCCTGGAGGTGCTTCTGCTAACAGTTTATTAGTGATATGAGCATCTTGCTCTATTCCAAGTTGACCCATTTGTATAAGGGGAAAAATGTATGTATCTAAGAGAGAAATTATTATTAAAATCCTGAATAAAGGTAATGCTAATTGCTATGGTCCGCCCACACTTCACCTTTGGTGAAGTAGGGCAAACCGTAGTATTGAAATCGTGCAAAAATCTCAATTTTTTTTGCTCCAAATGACTTAAAAAAAGTCTGTCTGTGTGGATGGAAGGCTCTATCAGAAAATGAGCTATTTCGGGTCCGAGGATCCTGGGCCCGCCTACTAAGCGAAACTTCTATTCGAGGTATCTAGATAAGAAAAGCACATTTGTCGATTCTGATTTCTTTTAAGGCGTTGTGCAAGTCAAGATGCGTCGAATGGGTTCGTTGAAAAAAAAATTGAAAAATTTGAAAAAAAAATTATTGGAAAAATTCCCATTTTTTGGAATCGTACTTTCTTCCGCTGACGGAAACGGGACGTTGTCTTGAAAAATCGCGCAGAGATTATTCCTTTTACTAGTTTTTTTTTGTGTTCATTTAAACTATTCCCATTTTTTTATTCGAAAACAATTATTGTAAATCAGTCTTTCTATATCTATTTTAAGTTAATAAGATGATGAATATGAATATTGTGAGAATAAAAAAGTAGAAGACCTAAATAAAAAAACCGGTTGTATCACCCCAGAACTATCCCGGGCCAGCTGCAGAGAATAGGATTATTTTAATTACAAAATATTAAGTAATGCATTAATTTATGGAACAAATTTAAAACAGCGAGCTGATTACTGAATTGATATTTCAATGTTGTTACTAGGTTTGTTCCAGCACGGTGTTTTGAACTGGATGAGTATGCGCAGTGAGAACGCAGCGTTTTAGCGACGATTATTTTCAATACACGTAAATGTTCTGTGTTTCAAACTTAAACCAAACATGTTCCCCTATTTCCAAAAGACAGGATATTTAAAAGTATATTAAAATTAATTGAGATTAAAATGAGACGTTTATACTGCGCAAACTCATCCAGTTCAAAACACCGTGCTGGAACAGACCTAATGATATGCGCGCACACTGCTACAATTATGATCTAAAATCATGGATGAAAACTAATGGGAATTCGGGAAAAAGTTTAATACAAAAGTTGTAGGGAATTTTATGGTCTACAACTTTGCACTAGAACATTTTGCACTAAAGTGCATTGTCTGTCCTCAAAATCTAGAATAACTGGGGAAAACCTACACGCACATTTTTTTCCTCAAAATTTAAAAAAATACTAAAACCTAACTGTGTATTTTTTTCGTCCTCTAGCGGCGAAACTATGAGGAATTCGAAAAAAGTTATATACTAAAGTTAAAGGAAATTTGATGCTCTACAACTTTGCACCAGAGCATTTTGAACTTTGTTCATTGTTTGTACTGAAAATCTGGAAAAAACATACATGTTCATTTTTTAGCGCCCTCTACTGGCGCAACTATTGGAAATTCGGGATGTTTTTTACAAAAATTGTAGGGAATTTTAGACTCTATAACTTTGCACTAAAGTGTATTTTTTGTCCATAGATTTTGAAAAAGGCAAAAAATTTTACATGTGTATTCAATCAATGTCGTACTTGAGGACCTTTTATTGCACCAATTTAAACCAAAAACTAATGGTCGCATTCAAGGCACACACTAACTCTTCTTACCAAATTTCAGCTTGATTGGTCAAAAATTTTTGCAGCTATCGTTGAAGATTAGAAGATTTACACACAGGCACACAGATACATAGACAGACCTCACTCTAGAAATGGTCTCAATTTTCTCGGAGGACCTCAAAATGGATTTTTTCATCAATATCTCGAACTTTTTTTTGCTCATATTTACTATGCTTTCCCTTCAATGGGACCAGGAATGTGTTTCAAAACTTGCATGATGGTTGGGGTGAAATAATAAATTGGCATTTCTCGGGTGACAAGTTAGGTATGGCTTTTGGAAAAAATCACTTGAGATTATACCAGAAACATGGATGAGCAAAGGTTTATTGCTATGACGGGAGTCTTTAATACATTCATAAATGAAATATTTAATACTGACGACAGTTCAAGCAGTTCTGATTCAGATGAAGATAATACTGACATATATTTTGAACTGAATAAACTAAAGAAACGGATTTTTATATGTTGTTTGTCAATAGTCATTAAGTGAAAAAAATCTAACTATGTACCGCACTTTAAACACCCTTAAAAAGTTATACACTCGATTAAACCAACCAAGGTCTTGGAACGAGATTCCAAATTACGTAGTTAACTTCATTAAAGGTTTTTAAACGACTTGAGCGAAAAGTTGGGGTTGTGGAACGCTCTCCAGAAAAGTAAAATTGGCATGTAGCTGTCACAATCTATTCAAAACTTAACTGATACAAAATTTTTACGCTTAACTTTATTTTTAAACCCAACGTGGGACTTGACAGTACTTAATACGACCTGTGATTGCTAGGCAAGAACTGGCAGTACTTAAGTACTACCAGATTGGCATTAATTATACAATTTTAACATGGTAAAATACTGTTGCATGTGCATTTCGTTAATTTTGAGAAAAACGCGATCAAAGTTTTAAACCTTATCATTTACTCATTTATTTTAAACTATTAATATTTTTATATGTAATAAAAAGATTTCTCCAAAATAGGTGAAATTATTCTTACATACGGCTCTTCGGCATAGGGATTTTAAATTTTTATTAGGTAAAAAAGCTGTATGTAAAGATATTTTTTTCAAAATTGATAAGTTTTAAATATTTATTTTATAATTAAGATTTTTTATTAACATTGGTCTTGGTATACCAAATCAGATACCAAAACTTTTATTTTAAGAAAGACATTAAAAATATAAAATATTATGTGAACATACACATACCACAGGGTATATTTTTGAAAATAAAAGGAAGAGAGGAATATTATATAAAAACG
This sequence comes from Neocrepidodera transversa, assembly GCA_963243735.1. Taxonomy (NCBI): domain Eukaryota; kingdom Metazoa; phylum Arthropoda; class Insecta; order Coleoptera; family Chrysomelidae; genus Neocrepidodera; species Neocrepidodera transversa. Next base: position 29,057,480 of record OY725341.1, read on the forward strand.
CTACATGTGTTCACATGAAGCTATTATTGATATTAATTTAGTGCTTCGCATATGGTATTTTATACGAATAAATATCACATACAAAATGCAACACACAAAAATATAGTGAGGGGAAAAATTGTACTCTTTTCTAACCTTTTTTCTACATCTTATAATTGAGACAAACATATAAATTTCAGTTTTTATATAGATTTAATACTACAGAATTTGAAAACACCAATAACTCATTTTATTATTATTATTTTTTAAGACCACAGAATAGCGGCCCCCTTTTAAAAATCCATTTATTTTTTCTATAAATTAAAGAAAATACTCACCATAATTCTCCCTTTTAGATATATTTTGCTGATTGATAGTATCATGAATAAAATATTGTATATTGTCTGCAGCTTCCTTTATGAAATTATTAGTAGTACTTTCATAAGGCAAAGCATGCCATTTTTCTGATAGCTCAATATTGTTATTTTTATTTAAATTTAAACTAAAATCTTGTACTTTATTGACTAATCCACAATAAAAATCACAAAGACTTTTATCTTTAATTACACAATACCGATCCTGGCGATTTGTAAAATAATCATTGGATAAATTGGCACCACTAATTATGAGCGTATTATCGAAAATATACAATTTCATGTGTTGTAAGCCTATCAATTCATTCCATCGATCTGGTATATATTTTTTTAATAATCCTCGTAATACTGGTGTATGGTACAACGAGACTTTAAAATTAGTATTTTCTCTTATTAAAGGTAACAATATTGTTCTGGAATTATTTTCATGTCTACTTCCTCTTGTGTAATCAATTAAAATATTTATATTTAGGGTATTATTTCGGTAACTTTGGTTATTTTTTATGGAATCCAATAATTGTTGTTCTAAGGGTCCATTTCCTATATATAAACTAGCAAATGTTATTCGTTCTTTAGCGTCACGGCAGTTTGTTAATAAGTAATTATAAAATTCACTCGGTTCTGTAAGAATAGTTATGTTTTTTGCTTGAATAGGAAAACATGGTCCAGTTGTTGTTAGCCAGCCAAATGTTATTAATTCTTGTTTAAAAAAAGTATTAGAATATGTAACTGGTTCAGAAGGTAGAGCAGTTTCAACAACATTTGTTAATAATCGTCTTATCATCTCAATTTTGGGTAGTGGTTAATTAATTTTTCAAAATTAATAACCTCAACATAACCTTAATCATCTTACACAGAACTTTGACAGAACAGCAGAAATAGAATCTTCTTCTTCTTCCTTAATGTAATGGCCTCCAGCGACAGAAATAGAATCTGTCTTGATCTATTTTGAACTCTTCTTTTTTAATTATATAAAGTCTAGTTAATATATTTAGAGCAAAAGACTATCCTGAATTCACATTGGTATGTCGCTGCTTTTGGCAATTTTCTTTATTATTTTTAACATTTTTAAATTTTAATTAGGTTTTAAAAGAAGAAGAAATTTTAGTTTTTGACAATAGGCCGCAGCTGAGGTCAGAAAAAGAAGAAGAATTTTGACATTTGAGGTCGTAAAAATGACAAGCGACTAACCACAGGAAAGGCTCCGCGGTGATGCCAAATGTCTCTTCTTTCTTTCTCTCTTCTTTTTAAGGCCTCAGCTACCCGGGCTATTCGACCCATAGCCAGATTTTTAGCCATAATGAAACTTATCACAGTAAAATGATATAATCATTTTACTGTGGTATTATTTTCAGGTGAGGTTATTTAGACCAGACGTTACTTATATAAATTCGTAATTAAATACAAATAATCTAGGTAATATCAAAATTATAATTTTTGAAAACGCTCTCTGGAAAATAACCGAATATCAAAATAAGGAAAAAATTATTAATTATTATCAAACATTTAAATTAGAAGGCCAACAAGGAACATATATTGAGCGTTGAACCGAGAATACCTCTTAAATGTAATTATATAGTCATTTTTTATTATAAATGAGCAATACTATACTTACCACTGCATATCACATCGGGTAAAAGTAATGTTTGCATTTTTTTTTTAAAAATCAGCGTTATGCGAATTATATAGATTTGTACCGAGCACTTTTTATTATAAATCCAAGCCTAGCCCAAAACGATTTTTGAAAAACAACACACACACGAGATGAAAATAAAACACAGAGTCCCAAGATAAATGCTATAATACTCATAAACGAAAACAAATATACAATATACAGTGATACGCCACCAGATAAATTTTCAAAATTGTTTTTTTTTATTTACTTCTGTATTTTAGTAAAAAAAATGGATTAAAATTAATTGAGAAAAATTAGATTGAAGTGGAAGTTAAACAAGCAATTGAAAAAAATACTATTTTGAAAATTTATTCAGTGGCGTAAAAAAAATTGGGAGCAAAATTTTCAGCCATACACAACTGGAACGTCACTGGTAACAGGATTCGAAAAAAACTGACTCGTCACAAATGGTAGTAGTCAGTCTAGTAACTTAGCTGCAAAGATTCGCTAAAAAATATTTATTTAAAAAAAAGTTACAGTGAAAAAACTGTTTTTATTTATTAACTTTTAACGCCTTGTATTTCGAAAACTAAGGATATTTGAGTATTGGTTCCTGATCTCGATATTCTTCATTTCATGACCATACCATAAAATATTGAACGTCTAATTCTGAAACATCCTGTATAAATGGCATAAGTAGTAGTAAAACTGTTGTCCAATAATTACAAAACCGACCACTACGTTAAATTTTAAAGAAGTGGGGAAAGAAAGAACAAATGGAAAATTAGAGAAGTTGAACCTGATTGAGATTTATTCTGCAACGATTTTCAATTTCAATAAATTTTTATTGATGAAAAAAGTAGTTAAACATAGGTCATAATTTCATAAGCCACAATCCTTTTATTATATATTTTCGTTGAGTTTGCTTTTTCATATTTGAATGTTTGTTACGGTTGTAGCTCTTTGTATTGTTGTTGAAAAATTTTTAAAACTTGATGTGCAGGAAACCAATTTTGAATTTTTTTAACCAAACATACATATGCGAGAACAGGTGGCCCATCGAGCCAGTATTTTAGTATTAGAAAAGTTTTATAATATCATCTCACACACACATTTTAACTGACCCGTGCCTTCAAGCTTCTACCTCTATTTTCTAGAGATAAAAACCGGAGAACCAATTCCACCTACCCCCTATCACTTCCGATAGGTCATCAGTCGTCAATTACCTGTTTGCCTATCTATTCATCGGGTATAGAATAGTATAGGCGATCTGATTTTGGATAGAGTAAGTCACATGTAATGATAATGTCTTCTGTTATTGTCATTGTACGTTATTCAATCAAATTTTATCTTATCTTCTACTTCCATCTTAATTTTTTGCATAGAACATAAAAAATAAACTGCATTCACAAAGCCATTGCTCTTGTTTACTGTTAATAAAATCTCACTTGTGCAATTCCTGTTCATTTTGCTTATTCCTTGCAATTTTTGTATCCTTGTAGATATCGACGGTGTTTTGTATTTACCTAAAAAATATTTCACAAGATTAATAATTTTACAATAATGTATGGAAACAATATCTAAATCAAATAATAATAGTACAGCCAAGTTATAACCAACAAAAAAGTTTTACTATCAGCAGCAAAGCACATGAAAGGAAAAGCAAAATAGGATATATAGGTATTAGGTACACCTCAAGTCGGTTATAACTTTTTAAAATTGAACACCATTATATACAACCATATCTAACATTACTATACAAAGATAAACAAAGTACATGACCTGAACCACTTAAAACCGAAATATCTCTAACAATTTAATTGTTATATAATCCCAGGGTGAATATGCAGAATAGTTTCACCCGTGAAAATGATATGTATTGCTTCTTTGCCAATTATCCTCCAATGAGTTCTCCCCAATAAATTTTGTTACAAATAATAGCAAATATTCTTTGTTGTGTTGCCTTTTCCATTCATTCATTTTTTTATTTCCCTTAATTATCCTGAACGTTTAGCTAAGATACGCATAATATAAACCAAAAATATATCTATAATTATTACATAATACCTCGTTCAATTCTTCTGTATAATAAACAATAGTCACCTTTTGAATTTCAATTAATATATTTCTTGAATAAATCATGCACTTACCACTGCGATTGCATTTAAAGTAAATAATGTCTTTAAAACTTCCATGTTTTTTTCCAGTCAATTGCACATATTCAACATGTTGTGAGTTTTGGACCTCGTTAAGAAAGGTATAAAAATCTAAAAGTGAAAAAATAATTTTAATTATTGCTGACCAAAATCATATTTGTCAAATAAGTAAATATATTAAGTAAATTATACCTATCCATAGGTCGATAATAAATCTAAATAAATTTACCTTCAACTGAAGAAAAGTGAAGTTCTACTTCTAATTTAAAACTGTGATTGTTTGCTTTATCAAGTTTTTATTACATCTAAACGATATTTCACAACCCTCTAAACATTGGAAAGGTCTTTCTCTTTTAGCATAAGATGTTATTTTCATTATGCACTAATTTTAAATGCCAATTTAAGTTGCTTTTTTTAGAAAAGCTTTTAGAACACTTGAAACAGGAAATCATTGTTTTTGTATAACTACACAAAAGTAAATAATTCATTTTATGAATATTTACAAATATGGAATTCAACATCAAAACAAAAACCAAACATGTAAAAAGGCGCCAAATCAAATCAAACACTTTCATATCATATGTCATGTGTCACTTCATTGAATACATTTGGCATCATCGCGGAGCCTTTCCTGTGGTTAGTCGCTCGTGTAAAAATGTCAAAACTTGTAATAATTTGAGAAAACAATTCAGTGTGCAAAATAAAGAAAATATTACACCTTGGACCCTTCTTTGAAAATTTGTTATGTATTGATAATAATCCTGAACATCTAGAAGATATTTGAATATTTTTTAATATAATCACCAACGACGCTTCTCTTATAAATCAAGGTTAGCTTATAATCTTATTTCAAATGTTGTGTCATTTTTGTATTTTATAAGTTATGTTCAGTTTTCTCAGTACTCATATACCCAATAGTGTCGTTCAGTGTGCAACTGCAGCATACTTTAGAGGTAAATATTTGTTAATTAGAATTGAAAAAATTATATTCTTCATATTAGAAGTACAAGCGAACAACCACTTTTCTACAATATCTACAATATAACTAATTAAATATCTACTTTGTACCAATATTTATTTTACAAATAAATTTTCTTGAGGGCAGGCTATACCCTGTTAACATATACAATATAAGGATATAACAGACATTTTCCATACAAAAATCATCATCTAAAGACAACTATTTCACATATTTATTATACAGGACAAAGTTAAATACAACAATTAGTTGAGCGATTTTACTACATGGATATAAACTAAAGAATTGTCAAAAATATTTAATACTTTATATAAACTTCAAAATATTAGTTACTATAAACAGTTGGATACAAATAATGGTATAGATTGTTCAACAACTAAAACGACGCCTCCCAGCGTTCCCACTTCTTTATTTTTCCCTTTATTCTTTAGATCCCCACTTCTCTAATTTTTAATCAAGCCGTCGGTTTAGTAGTTGGACAAAGTTTAATACTTCGTTCTGAGGGATCATACGATTAAAAAAAAGTGGATCTTACGTATTTTTGTCTCCTGAACACGAATCCGAAATCCAAGCGTGGCGCTCTCAATTAGTTTCGGAGATACAGCCCTATTTTGCTCACTATTTGACAGCTCAAAAATTGTGTATGAAAATAAAATAAATCATATTGTCAAGAGTGAACATTAAATAATATATTGTTCAGAAAATTTACCATTATATGTAAAAAAAGTGTAACACAATTTGTATTTTAATTTAATTATTAAAATAAGTTATGGTTAATGTTAAGCAATTAAAGAAACTCTCCGGTTTTCATAAAAATTGGTATAAATCATCTACATTGTGTAAATATCACTTTCCAAAATAATTTTTTTGCTGCAACCACTATTAAATACCTTTTTTCCATTTTTATAAATATTATCAATACACTACAAATGCCTTTATTTACTTCCTGACCAACTGAAACATCAAAGAATATTATTACCTTCTCATCAGCTTAATATCAATATCGCTGAATAATGAAAATCAGTCACATATTTTGTATCGCACTATCCAGAGTTTTTTTGGTTTATATTGGACAATATTTTTTTTTAATTTTTTTTCTTCAAAATATAAAAATAGTGCGATACAAAATATAGTGGCTGATTTCCATTATTCAGCGATATTGATATTAAGCTAATGAGAAGGCAATAATATTCTTTGATCTGTGTCACTTGGTCGGGAAGTAAATAAAGGCATTTGTAGTGTAATAAGGAAGAATTTTGTGTGTGTTCAATAACAGAAATTTGAGCTGTCAAATAGTGAACAAAATAGGGCTGTATTTCCGAAACTACTTGAGAGCGTCAGGTTTTGAATTCGGATTTGTGTTCAGGAGACCAAAATACGTAGGATCCACCTTTTCTTTTTTAATAATGATCCCTCAGAACGAAGTATTACCCAAATAATAAAAAGCATTCATAATTTTTCGACCTTCCGTTATTTTTCTTTTACCTAAGTGACTATTTGATAAATTACATTTGCTCAGGAACCCCTGGATCTAGGTATATGATTTAACAATAACATTAATATATTTGCTTACCTTGGTTACATTCATTGTAAATTTGTAAAAAAATCTTTTTATCGCTTTTATTACATAATATATAAAAATGTTAAAAATAATTGTTACAGTACAAGCACATTGGAATAACGGATTTAGAGGCTTTCACAGTGCACAAGTTACTATTAATTTAAAAGCAATGAAGATCAGAATACTTCCTGCACTTTCAGATAACTACATGTACTTGGTAAGTAGCACACTTGCTGTGTTTAAATTTAACTATTATAGATTACTGATAAGAAAATAAATCATTAATCATTACATATGGTGATGGTGAACTGGCAATATATCCTATCTGAAATTGTAAATATTAGTTAATGAAAGTTCCCTACATGTAATTTTATAAATTATAAGTAATATTTATATTTTTCCCTAAAGTTTGATTTTTATAAAGGTCGAGATTATATAGTATGATATTAAATAAGTAAATTAATGTCATCAGTGGCTCACAGAAACCATAGTAATAAATGTAGATTACATTTTTTATTTTATGATAGATCACAGATGAAAATACTAAACAAGCAGCTGTAGTTGATCCTGTTGAACCAGATACTGTATTAGAAGCTGTAAAAGAGGAGGGAGTAAAACTAACAAAAGTTTTAACAACACATCACCATTGGTAAGTCTAAATAATTTCATATTAACTAACAATCCATCTCACAGATTTCTATCACTGTAATGTTTTTTTTTATTTCAGAAATTGTATTTTTTTTATTGGTACCCTATTTTACTTATTTAAAGTACGTTGTGGCGTGTTTAAATCCAACTTTTAAAAACGCGCGTTTTTTAAAATTGCCATGGCAACATCAACAAACCGAGAAACGTAAAGTTTAAATGTTAACCTTCTAATTATTGATCTGAGAGGACTATCTTTGGAACGTCAAATAAAATATTACTAACAATTTTTTTAAAAGCTTTATTCAAATATTTAACAATCTTAATTTTTTAAATTGAGGTAAAAAGTACAGTTAGTATTGTTTGAAATATTAAAACTTCGGTACTTTAAATCAGAGGAAATGCTGTTCAAATTAATACCTTTTGCCCTTCCATCCATTTGATGAACTTGTCGTATTTTTTTCATAAGCGTCTTCGGATTTTTGCGGTATTAACCGCGATTATGCTTTTCTATTTAAGTAATCAATGTTACAACTCATTTGTAAGCAATATACAACTAGTAACAACTGTATAGTGACAACAATTAATCTTATGTGACAGATTGCAAATTAATTTTTTTATTTTTCATTTCAATTACAACTGATGACAACGAAAAGTATGCTGATGACACATCACGATTTCAACCATTTTACATTATTAGTTGTTTATTTCCATTTTTTGTAGTAATAATACCAGTATTTATAATTTTAAAGTGTACCAATAAAAAAAATAGCGTAAAGTATTCATGGATAACTGGTCTTTAAAACACTTGTTCGAAAAATCGCGAGTGTTTTGTCCACTTATACTTTAATATACTATATTATTATATATTCTGAATCAGAATTAAAGAAACTTCTGTTTTTTTTACCAAAACGGATTGATTCGATACAAAGAGCAAACAGAGTAAAAATATGTAAAGAAAATCAATTTTTTAACACTAACTGTATGACCAGTCTTTTAAGAACTTCCTATTTAGGAGAATGAGGTCTTTAAGAGGTGCCAATACCATATATTATCTCTCCTGAAATCGTTTTTGGACGAGCGCTCCGTTAATATTAAAGATAGGAAGCTGCGGTTTTCGTCAATAGATTCTGTAATTAAAGGTCGAAACTCACCTATCAGCACAGCACGGGAACAGCAACTGATCATGACCATGACCAGCATATTTTATTTCTTATGTGTTTTTAGGTATACGCGCTCTCACCTAACGTCTGTCTCGCCGAAAGTATAAACTCACTTATCAGCAAAGCAATTGAAAATCATCGTAAACATTGACGCCGAGGATTCTTTTCACTATTTTTGGTATTTTTACTTAGTTCAGTATTTTCAGTTTTCTTGAAGCATCTTTTAGAAGATATAGATACGATCAATGCAGAAAAACTTTTCAAAGCAGTTCGAAATTTATATGATATATAAGTGATAACTAGAGAGGTGTAGTAATAATGAGTATTGTATGTCTTAAAAAAAATATACGGTCGGGGGAGACCGCTGTTAGGTTAGGTTAGGTTCCTTACTTTATTTTTTTCTATTTCAATAATCTTTTTTTATTTTTCAATATTTTTTACGTACTTCTTATATTTCTCAAAACAAGCTAAATTTTTTTGGCGGTGCTGTTTTGTTGCCGTGTCGATTCCGAGGTGTTATATGAAATTACAACATAACGTCGACTGGACAATTCGCCGGTGGTGATCTGATGCTAGTCAGTTGCTGTGCTGATAGGTGAGTTTCGACCTTAATTCGTCTGTGGCACTTTTTTAAAAATAATTTTAGTAAAAGTTTTAAGACTATCAACTTTTTTCTCTAGATAAATTTGAAAAATGTAGCACAGACGCGCTCTTCTCATAAATATTTTAAATATCATGAAAAAAACCGCATATTTGTAGTTGCTAAATTAGGCGAGTTCTCGTCCAAATACGAATTATTATGTTTTATGGCGCTCTATCCTGTTCTTCACAGAACAAATTGGACTAGAGGGTAGGATTATTTAACATAAATACTAAAAAAAAAATTTTTACGTCCAATTTATTAGAATATAAGCACATTTTCCTTGGGTAATTTTCTAACCGGCAAACACAAAAGTCACGTGGTGTGTGGGCCTCTTAAGACCCCGTCATAAAACTTCCTACTTGGGGCCTTGGGTTATTTTCATGTCCATTTTCGAATTTAAAAAAAAATTGATTGTGCTGTATTGTGCTATGTTTGTGCTGGGTTGTGCCGTAAATAAAAAAAATTTATATATTTTTTTTCTATTTTTTTAAAATTTTTCACTGTTAAGTTGGACCCGCCATTTTCTCCGATTTAAAAAAAGAGTCGTGCTGAGTTGTGCTACGTTTGTGTTATATTGTGCCGATTTCTTTTTTTTTGATTTTACTTTCCCGACCCACTTCCTAGAAGGGAAAGTATTGTGAACGAGCTAAAAAAAAAATTCGAGATAAAAAGAGAAATATCCATTTTCGGGTCCCCTGAGACGATTAAGACCATTTCCAGATGGAAGACTGTCTGTCGGTCTGTGTGTGTGTATTCTTCCACGATAGAGGCCACACGTTTAATCCGATTAAGCTGAAATTTGTTATAGGGGTTTTGGTTACCCGTCGGAAGAACCCATTAGTTTTTGTACGACATCTGTCAAACGGATGTACCACTATCAAAAAATGACAGATGCAATATGTCACGGAATTGGACATGCTATGTGTCATTTGAAATCCCTAGAAAAACTATTTAGAACAGTTAAAATTATTTCTTCAACTGTCACCTGTCAAAAATAAAAAAATGTCAAAATTTGAAACTCCAGCATTAAATATCTGAAGAAGTATTAATCCGATTGAGCTGAAATTTAGTAACTGGGTTAAGGCTATCTCTCGGAAGAATCAATTAGTTTTGTACGGGATTTGTCAAACGGAAGTATCACTATCAAAAAATGACAGATGCAATATGTCACAGAATTGGACATGCAATATGTCGTTTGAAAGCCCTTGAAAAACTCTATTCAGAACAGTCAAAATTATTTCTCCAACTGTCACCTGTCAAAAATTAAAAAATGTCAAAAGTTGAAACTTTAACATTAAATATCAGAAAAAGTATTCGTGGATACCCGTCGGGAAAGTTTTGGGGCGACACAACCGATTTTTTATTAAATTAGCCGAGGAAATTAAAAATCAATTTTCAAAAATATTTAAATTTTTTTTTTTTGCAAAACCAATAGTTGTGCTGCATTGTGCTATACTCATATTGAATTTTTGTACTCTTGACTTTTTCTCCTAGCAAAAATTAGTCAGCCGAGAAAATTGAAAATTAATTTCAAAAATACAAATAAAATTTTTTTGGGGAAAACTATTAGGCTGAATTGTGCTACGCTCATATTCTGTAGCCTCAAAAAATAAAGCAGTACACTATAGCACTATAGCACATTTTTATCTATTTTAGTAAAAGTTAGAGAACAAAAATACAATTTGAGTTTAGCACAATTTAACACACAAATGGTATTGCCGAAAAAACATGTCTCTGAAAATATATTTTTAATTTTTTAGGAGAAAAAGTCAAGAGTACAATAATTGAATATTGGTATAGCACAACTAATAGTTTGCTCAATTTTTTTTTTAATATTTTTGAAAATTAATTTTCAATTTTCTCGGCTAATTTAATTAAAAAAAAAAAAAAATCGGCACAATATAGCACAACTCAGCACGTCTCTTTTTTTTAAAATCGGAGAAAATGGCGGGGCCAACTTAACGGTGGAAAATTAAAAAATTCAAGAAAAAATAGAAAAAAAATATATACATTTTTATTTACGACACAACCCAGCACAAACATACAGCACAATTAAATTGTTTTTAAAATTTTAAACTGGCGGGGCCAACTTAACGGACAAGTTATTTTCTAGTAGTTTTAAATGTTATTGGTAGCGTTCGAATTCTTAGAGGCTACTCTACCCGAATTATCAACAAAATGTGTATGAGATACATTTGACACCGTACAGTGCAATTTTTATAAATTTGGCAAAGACGAAGTCGTATAAGCCTCACATTTTCATGTCTTGCCTTGTTGGATCTGTTATTGGTATATGTCTTATAATGCACAGTACACACACGCATTGAATCTCAGACACTCGAAGGTGGCGGACGTATTTTACAATGTTTGTGGCCAGAACAAACCAAATTATGGAAAATGCTTTCGCCTTACAAAGTGACTCAGGATCGGAAACGGAAACGAGAAATATATGCTCTGTTTTCTACAATTTTAGCAATGGGTTTAGTACATGCTTCAGAAATATGTTGAAATATGTTAAATTGTTCGCATTTTTCTAATAATGAAGATGACTTGGGACAAGATGAGTTATGTAATATATGTGTCTACTGGATCTACTAATTACGTTCTATTTATATGACTCCTGATGAAACTCTTAATAAATGAGGGAATTGTACCTTTCAGAGGTTATCTAAAGTTTAGGCAGTATATGAAAGAGAAAGTCACCCCTATGGAATTAAATTATATAAATTATGTACTGTGACTGGATACGTTCTTAATTTGAGGATCTACACTGGAAAAAGAACTGATATAAATTCTGAAAAAGATCATGACCAAGCTGTAATTAAAACACTTAGGGAGTTTTCACACACATACGGGCAAAAACGGAGCCGGTAACTGCCTCGGCACCGGTTGCTATTTAATTGAATTAACTCTTTCACACATATTCTGGGTGCGATCCGGAGTGTGTGAAATGAGACAACAGATCAACCCGGTCAATGGTCAATTATTTAAATTCTGGACCTATATTGCAAGTATACCTATAGCAGAACACTTAACCAAAAAACCAGAATTTGTGGTACCCTCAGATCCAACAGATGTTATAAATAAAAAAGAAATGTGAAGTTTTTGGACAACAAAAAGAAAATATAAAAGTAATCAAGTGGCACGATAAAAGGCCTGGTTTAATGTTATCAATCAAAGGAAATCATGGTGATATACTACAGAAAAATACGTAATAATCAACCTTCTCTTAAACCATTACGTATCTCAGACTACAATGCTGCTAAGAAAAGAGGTAGATTACAAGTAATGAAATTGGGATTAAATACATGCAAAATAATACTTTAGTTTTTAGTGACTGAATGGGATCATACTTTACAAAAAAATGATACAGGAAAGCTGCATTTTCCCTTTTCTTTGAATTATATCTGGCTAATACGTGGATACTTTATAACAAAAAACACAACTATCAAAAAAAATCAATGTTGGATTTTCGAGATGCGTTATGTAAAGATTTATTCCAGCAGTCAGTTCCATAATTAGTGTTCTCTAATACGCTTAGTATGTAAATAACACGAGACAAGGAAAATAATTTATTGAGTTTGTAAGGTTCAAAAATATTTATATACCCTATTAAATCGGATAAAAATAAGTAGGTACTACAACATAACTTTACACGCGGACGATCCAAACAAATTAGATATATAGTAGGAGAACGAGGGATCTTAAGATGCATTTTAAGGACCCCCTATAACACTCGCGAAGAACCACCTAAAAAAAATTGATTCTTATGTAAATGGACCTGGCGGATCCGATTTTGGAGTTCGCCAGACAATTTGGAATTGCCAAATTTGCCAAAATCGGCAATTTACAAAAAATCTCATATTTTACGGAATTTTTTTAATTTTTAATTACCACCATATATCTCTCTTAGTTTAAGTTCGATTAAATTTAAATTTTTAGGAGAACCAATTTAGACCTTTGTTATCACGACTTAAATCATAGAAATGAAAAAAAATACGTGTCACTAGTAATTTGTTTATAAAAAGTTGGTGACAAGAAATTTGGCAAAAATGCAGCAACAAATACTCGATCGAGAAAACTTTTTTTGTTTTTAAAGATACATGTATATAGTAAGCGACAAAGTTGTAGCCAAAGAATCCAAGAAACTTTTTTATTTCGGCGTTTTTTTTTTGATAACTAGTTTGGTTTTTAATATAACGGTCTCGCAATGTCACAATATAGAAAAAACTATGCCGGCCGCGGCAGATCACTTACTGCACAAGGTAAACGCCGTACAGACTGCAAGACTAAGAACACCAAAGATAACACACGCTTGTGAAAAATGGTCCCGAAAAAATATTAAGAAAAACAATAAGTAGCAAGGAAGCAGATAAGGAAGTTTTGCGAATAATGTGAAGAAGAACTGGCCTAATGTTTTAACATAAGAAAATTATTAATAATTAACAGTTTTTGTTTTCTCTGAATTTTTTTGTTCATATTTTGAAATTAAGATTCTTTTCATTTGATCTTTTGACTATAATAGAAATATTCTGTCTTGCAAATCATGTCAAATAAATATTTTATAAATATTTGCCGACATTTTATTATGAATTTATCAAAAATAAAATAAAATTAATCAATCTAGGAACTATCAAGAATGAATGTTATCTGATTATTTTACTATGAATATCTATAAAATTCATTATATTCTACAATTTTTAAAAATTGATTACGTCTTCGGGGTCATATACGCCCGCCCCGAACCGCCAAATATGAAAGTTTCTGACGAGGTCTATTAGACCTCGTGTCGCCAGGTATGAAGACTTGTACCAGCCAAATATGAAACCCCGGCCCGCAGTGTTAAGGTGTAAATAGATCAACAGATCAACCCACATTCATTTTCGGTTTACTTCATATTTTAGTACCTTGTCAAATAAGATGAAGCGACGATTCTCACTTTTGTAATGTTGCCAAAATATATGTGAAGTGTTTCTGTCTGTGATTTCTGAAAGCAATTTTAATAATATCTATTATAAATAACATTCAAATATTTAGGGATCACGCAGGAGGCAATGAAGAACTTGTTAAAAAAACTGGTGGTTTGGAGGTATTTGGGGGAGATAAGAGAATTGGAGCTTTGACAAATGAAGTAAAACATGGTGATAAATTTCAGATAGGAGATATTACTGTTGAATGCATATTTACTCCATGCCATACTTCTGGACACATTTGTTATTATATAACAGCTCCTGGTCAGGAACCTGCAGTTTTTACAGGTATTGACAAAATTATCAAATTGGAAATATTAAGTTTTTACATAATTTATTTTAGGTGACACACTCTTTGTAGCTGGATGTGGAAGGTTTTTTGAAGGTAATGCTGAACAAATGTATTCAGCATTAGTAGAAAAATTAGGAAAGCTACCTGATAACACAAAAGTCTTTTGTGGTCATGAATATACTCAGCAAAATCTTAAATTTGCCCGATTTGTTGATAAAGAAAATCCTGAAATATTAAAGAAAATAATGTGGGCTGATGATAGAAGAAAGAATGGCCTTCCTACTGTAAGTAAAACATTGTTTTAGTCATAACAGTTGTTTTTAATTATCTTAAACAAATTTTTAGGTACCATCTACAATAGGAGAAGAGAAATCATTGAATCCATTTATGAGAGTGATGATGGGCGAAATACAAAGCCATGCAGGTTGTACCTCTCCAATTACTACAATGCAATTTATAAGACGAGAAAAAGATACTTTCACTGGATAAGATTTGTAAGTACCAGTCATTTCTAGTTTTCTCTTCACTAGTGAAATGGTTTAGACAAATATGCGTTTAAATTTTTCCTCACCTATGAATGTTTGCATTTTTTTTAACAAATTATTATATCTTCATTGATACTAGAAAACAGTCTGTCTCAAAAAATCCTAAATCTAATCTGTAATAAGTTTAGTTTTATAAAGACTATAGATGGTTTATTTTACTACAATCAATTTTACTAATATTTAGTCAAAGATTTTTAAAGTATATATTCAAAGTAATCACCTGTAAACATTTATATATAGTACTTATCTTATTACCTCTTTATGGTTTCCTGTAAATTATTTATTTTTTATCATATCAACGACGATATAAAGATATCTTATAAATTTTTTAATTAATCTAATCATCTTCATAATTATTAAGTGATCTTTATTATAGTTATTTAGTAATTTTCATAACTCAGTTTCAATGCTAAAAATTAAAGCAATAAAAATGTTAATAGTTGAATAATATAAATATATAATTTTTAGTATTCAATAAATATTTTTTTTCTAGGTCTTGGCTTTGAAATTTAGATTGTATATTTGTTACTGTTACATTATTTGTATTTTTATCTAAATAAAGGATTAAGGGTTTATTATATTTTTAATTGTCAAACGTTCCTACCCTAGGTCACTCAATCTCTTATTAATTCCCATTTTTACCCTGAGGCAAAGACTAAAGGGATTATAATCTTGGTTCAAAAAGAGGTTAGTTGGTCAGATTTTAAAAATTCTAACGGGAATCGATAACACATATTATTTCATAAGAAAGTGTTTTCAATGAATAGTCCGCGAGCCGAGGGGCTTTTCACTAGTATAAATTTGTACACCTATTACCGAAATCGGAAATAATTTCCTAATACTTCTGAAATTTCCTAATATTTCCGAAATTTCTGAAATATTTCTAATATTTTCTATATTTAAGATTTTTCGATATTTTCCAAATATTTCCTAAAAGATTTTCCATATGAAACCGTTTCGATATTTACGGACTTAATTGATATTTCACTCTCCTGTTGCACTACATTATGACAAAGTAAAAACATTGCATCCGGAAGTCTCAATTTAAGCCAGAGCTTTCATGTCTAAGCTCAAAAAAGTGTTATTTATTCGTTTATTATTACTAAGTCATTTTTAATATAAAAATTATGATCACTACATGTATCATTACTAAGGGACGTACAGCTTAACGTGGGATCCGAGCCACGCGTGCCGCCACTGAAATTCATCAGATAGAAGTGAAAAACTCCTGCCGGTGGTGACAATCGAACCCTTACATGCTGACACCAATGACATTCGAAAGCTCGGCAGTTGAGTGCTGTAACAATTGTAATATTTGGTGAGGGTGACTTCTATTGTGGTAGGTTTACTGTTATAACCCGATTCACAGATTTATTTTAATTCCTTGCTTCAAATGGAGCCGATTAAAAAAGCAGTGTTGAATTTTTCAATTATTTGCTTAGTAGCCAAGAAAAAATAATGTTAAAGAAAAAGTTAGAAGCTGAACGAAGAAAATATACTGGGTAAAGACACATTTATTAAACAGACCACAGCTTGACATGGAAAAGAATTTATTACTGAGTTGTTAAATGTAGAAGTTGATTTTCAAAATATTACTCCTTTACCTTGTGGAAAATTTTTATGCCTGCACGAGAACATACGTATAGTATTTGTACATTTCCATAAATAAACATCTCTTCGACGCACAATTTTTTGGCAATATCAGTTATTGGGGCTTTTTTTATTGTTATATATTTAGTTGACTTAATGTTCCAGCGACATTCATTTTCGTGATATAATTTTATTTTTTCATCTGAGAACGCAATGCGTTTGACAGATTTCACCATTTTATTTTAACTTAAATATGACTGGTATAACAAAAAGTAGAAATATTTCTAGTTATAACAGTAACTGGCATAGCATTCTACTTCGATAACAGTGGTATGTTTCACAGCTAACAATGTGAGCATGCCTACATAACAGTCGCTGCTCTAGCACTCAACTGCCATGTGAAATTGCCGCTTAAAAGTGTTAAAACATGCAAAATAGAAATAAGACAATTTCTTGAAAAGTAGTTACTGTTATACTACAGTGTTTAATTTTTTTCGATTTGCATTTTGTCCGTTCTTTTGAGGCTAAAGGATGTGTTCCATTTAGCTTCAGAGGGCCATAAAATATAAACTCTTTCTAATTCATATATCAAGTCTTTTTGGCCAATTAAAGTTGGTCAAATCCTCGATCAAGTCTTCTTTCAAAAATTTAACAGTACAAATTAAATTGTCTATTTTCAGTACCCGTCCTAGTTCCCATTTGTTTTCATAATATATTGCATAGTACTGTTCACTCTATTTTTGGTACAGAATTTTCTATTTCTTCCTACTCTGAGATATATTCTCCTTCGCTATTATGGTAGTTGCCTGGATCTACCTCGGAAACTTGCCAGTAACTACCATGAAATTATTAATATACAATATTGCATGCGTATTTTATTATTTTGTATAACAGAACAATGTATAAGGGATTTTTGTAAAAAATGGTATAATTGACTAAGGTTTTAAAAGATAATGAATATTTGTTGATGTTGTTGATATTTTTCGATTCCCTTTTTTTTTTCATTTTTTTGACTTCTTGATTTTTCTTTGATTTTACCAAAAATCTTGACTCCTCTGGATGGATCACTCTGTATCCTGAAATCCCTTAAAAAAACAGAGTAATTCTGCCAATTGTCATTGGCGAACGAATGACAAAATGAACGATCCTAGAAAGTCAATCTGACCAATTGTCAATCATCATCATCGAACAATATAACTATTAACGTCAAAAAACAATATTACCAAAATACTCGGGTTAACATGTAGTGAAATGCGGCAACGAAAAAAGCAGGCACTACAGCTATCAGTGTTTCTTACACTATAATTCCCTTCACATTCTGTTTCCGAATCAGTTTCAGTATAGACCATTTCTCGAGCCATTTTTTCTTAGTCTAATTTAGTTAATATTTTCGATATTTTTTTGACATTTTTTTTTTACTTTAAATTGCCAACTTGGAGCTATTTCTGTCGTCTTCACTCGTTTTGGGCCCTCTCACTCTCATTTTTCTGTCTACTGACAAACGACGTGTTTTCTGGGAAAAAAACAAACACAAACTTACAAACAGTAATGTCTTTTTTGTCACTTCAACTTCAAATATGGTGTAGTAGTGTGGATATTACTGGAAGAGTAATCTTTAATATTCAGCTGTTTAAAATTTGAAAATATTGAATATATTTCTTGTTTGTTTGTCTGCAGGCAATAACTCTGGCAGTGTAACTTCTGATTGAAGCTTGTTTGAAGAATTATCGGCCGAAGTTGACTTAATTTCAAATTTTCTCCATTTTTTTCCGTTTAAATTACAAATACCAGCAAGAATACACAAATAGCACCACGTTGCCGCGGGTCTGTCGAGTTTCTGTATTTCTCACATATATTCGATATTTCCTGAATATTTCTCAAATATTTCTGGTATTTCTGATATTTATGAGATATTTCCTAGAATTTGCACACCTATTTCCGAAGTGAAAAGCCCCTCGCCGCAAGCTTAATAAAAAAGTTATAGCGTTTTTTATTTATATTTTCGTTATAAATGCGAATTGTGATATTCATTATTTTGTTATGTTAAAACTACCGCCCCTTGAGGTTTTATCGTTCACACTGTGTCAATATTTCTAAGATTCCTCTTAAAATTTGTAAAAAAAGCCAAAATAGTTAAGTCAAAAGTCGTCCTTTTAAATGGGGTTTATCTACGATAATATAAACAAATCGGCGATAATGGATCTCTGGGAGTTGGATTCTTCGACGCACTTGCATTGCTTACGTCACAAAATAAGGTTATAAAAAGGCCGTAAAATAAAAAATAAAATTAGTTTTTAAATTTTTATCAACGTCTAAGTTATTTACAGTACCCACGCTGCGAGTAAGAATAAATTAAAACCAGCCAGAACGAAAAAAACACTCTCAGCGAGACAAAGGAAAAGAAAATTATCCGCCGTAAAGTTCAATTATTTTGTAGGCCTGTGTTTACCGCCAAACTACAATTCCTGTAATATTATTTTTGTAGGCCTTTGCCTACCTTACATATAAAAAACTTATCATATAACAAAAAAAGTAAGTAGAGAAAAATAATTCATTGCAAAATAAAAATATCTATTTCCCAAATATACCTCGAATTCAGAATCCGGGGAAGAAAATTCATATTTGATATGCACGCAGACAGTTAAACCATTTGTTTAATTGGCCTTTCACAGCGGGTCGCTTTTTTGTTGGCGGAAGGGTTAAGTTAGGAGTCTCATTTACAAATGACAACAATATACAATACATTACAAAAAGAAAATCTTGTGTTTTTATGAGTTGGTCAAGATTGTTATTATGTCTTTTATGGTACAGTACCTTTTATACAAAAAAAGAATTGATATTTTTGGGATGGTTAGGAGGCAATGTCATCTATCCTCCCCGTGAAATTTTCCCAATAATGGATGTTGCAGAAGGATATAGACCCGCGGACATCTCATCTTCCTGAATGATTATGACACTGTTGACAATAATTAATACACGTGATTTAAAATTACCCAAATAAAAAAGTTGTACAAATCAAGAAATCTAAAAATACAAATTGGTAAAATGTGACAAATGCCTTCTCTTCCGTTCGCGGTGGCGGGTCTCTATGAAGGGCCCTCCACAGATCAGTTAAACTCATTTGTGGGGCCCTCACATACAAATACGGGTTAAATTCAGTGTTTCATGGTTTTTAGACTGCTTAAAAATCTTATAATACGGCTGTTTGTCTGTCTGTCCGTCCGTGCTATAACTCAGATGTATGATTTTTTAGAAGTTTTATTTGCCTGCTTACCAGCGGACGTCGCTCACATATTTTTTGTTGTAATTTTCTTGAAATTACTCAATATACGATTTGTAGAGTTTTCCGTGTTTATTTTTTTTTACTTACAGCAAACTTTACTATAACGAATAAAATTACATCAAAACTATATTCTTTAACAATTCTAGAAGATCAAGTATATTTATGATAGAGCATGAAAGTTTCTTACTGAAATGTACATCGGTTTGTAACTTTGTACTCTCGCCTTTTTCATGAGATGCACAGGCCAGGTGGTGGGAGGTTACAATTGATTAGCTTGAATTTAAATTTTATATTCATTTATATGTATAAATCAATTTTTAATTTAGTATCTCACAAAAGATATTTCATCAAGACAGAGACATTTGGTTATGTACAGTATTAAATTAAAAAAATGTCTGATAATAATCAATAATTATGCTTGGTTTTAACATTAAAAATAGTTAATCGCGCCACCGCTTCATTTTTTCATGTTATATTCTTCCATCTCAGCTGCGTATTTCTCTTTAGATCTTTCATAGCGATCTACATATATCTGAAATATGAATAAAATTTATTAAGTTTTTATATAAAATTTTTTGTTTTGAATTAAATCATCTTTTTAAATACATACAGGATTCATACAGTCTACATTTGAAATATAAATTTGGGATAATTATTTAAACGTCAAAAGTAAAAACATGTATATATCACACAAATCGCAGAAAATAATGAATAGTGTTGAAAGCGACAAAAACCACTTTTCTTTGATACTTTGCTAATCATTGACTACTGTACCAGGTGGCCAAATAAGAACGGCCATATCTTCGGATCGGATTGTAGTACAGCTTTGGAAAAAAAAAATGTAACAAAAGTGGCCACGAGAAAAACCTTTAAATTATTTATAGAATTTTAGGTCCACCGCTAGAGGGCGTTATTGAATAAAAAATATTTAAAAAGCCAAATTTTACAAAATTTGACAAACTAAGAAGCATAACAAAAACGATTACCGTATTCTTCAAAAAAGTATGCGTATATTTGATAATACAAGTTTTGGTCTAACTATCGAAATAAGAGGTAGGGGAGAGTGGGAACTTTGTTATGAAAAACGATCATAACTCCGATTCTACTTAACCGATCTTTGCAAATTAAGTCTTGTTAAAAAGATCTCTTTTCCATCAGTGTAATGGTTATATTCTCAACTTAACTTAGTTAAGTAACGTGAACGTTAGAGGGCGTTATTTAAAGTTGTTTATAAATCTAGTTCTCTTTTTAAAATATTAAATGGAAACATATGCAGTTTTAATAACAGAATATAAAAGTAGACGAAATTAGGAACGTAATGAATTACCTTATAGGTAAGGCCCTTCATCGAGGACGGTAACATTATTATGATAATAATTTTAATTACTGCAGATAGGCCAATGTAAAGCCTTTTTAACAAGACTAAATTTGTTTCTTTCCGTCGATGCTAACTAGTCTAATTGAAGGTTGACAAAAAAATTCCCAACATTTACACATTTATTAAGATATCTCGGGATATGTTACTAATTTCGTCTACTTTTATATTCAATTGTTAAAACTACATGTTTCCATTTAATATTTTCCAAAGAGAACTAGATTTCTAAAAAACTGTAAACCTAACCTAACCTAACGCCCTCTAACGTGCACATTACTTACCAAGTGAAGTTGAGAATATAACCCTTACATTGGTGGAAAAGAGCTCTTTTTAACAAGACTTAATTTGCAAAGATCGGTTAAGTAGAATCGGAGTTATGGTCGTTTTTTCATAACAAAGTTCTCACTCTCCCCTACCTCTTATTTGGATAGTTAGACCAAAACTTGTAGTTTCAAATATACGCATACTTTTTTGAAGAATACGGTAATAGTTTTTGTTATGCTTCTTAATTGGTCAAATTTGGCTTTTTAAATATTTTTTATTCAATAACGCCCTCTAGCGGTGGACCTACAATTCTATAAATAATTTCCAGGTTTTTCTCGTGGCCGCTTTTGTTAAAAAAAATTTGTTCCCAAAGTTGTACTACAATCCGATCCGAAGATATGGCCGACGACCATTCTTATTTGCCCACCCGGTACATCAATAAAGCAACAATGTGAATATAACAAAGCTTAAATACAATAGGGCTTACTATTGTTTTATTATTGGTATCTTTTCTTTTCATTTTCCACGATTTTTTACTTAATCTTATTTAACTTTTTTTTTTATTTTCTAAAAACATTTCATATATTTTTCTTGTTGTTATGGGAAATTGTGTAATATTAGAGACTGTCTGGATGCTACATGTTCGACTAATTTAACTTCATTATTTAAAACAATCCTGTTTAAACTATAATATATCTCAATATCAGCATTACTGTGACTTATGCTGAGTAATTTACCAAATAAACTAATAATTCTACCATGGAAAATTAAAGCTGAAATTCAAGAACTAGTGAAAATGGTCGCAAAACGTTTTGATATGAAATGTTAATCAGAGCTTTAAATCTTATTTAAAGAAAAGCCTTTTAAATCTTATTGTTTACTAAATAAACTAATAATTCTACAATGGATACTTTTAAAACTGAAATGCAAGAACTATTGATAATGACTGCAAAAAATTTTGAAATGAAATGTTAATTAGAGTTTTAAATCTTATTGTATTAGTTATAATCTAAAAGATATGACTTTAAAAGATATTATTTACAAAAAATCTAACAAATATTTCTAATAAGACACAGAAATGCCAAAAATAAAATTTGTACAAAACAGTAGTTTAATTCCCAATTAAGAGCATTCTATCGACTAACAGATACTAAATTCCTAATAACTTTTTTAAGAAGTTACAAATTTTTTTTTTTTTTTTTTTCAACAAAATATGGAGAAAAAAAATCCATTATTGTGGCTACCAATTACATTCTCTTTTTATCAACTAACTTCTTTTTTTTCTCGCAGTTTTGTAAAAGAAATGAAAATTTAACAGGAATTAAGTTTTAAGAGCGAATTAAGATAAATTCATTTAATTGTCTGGCAAGTGCTGGCACCGCATAGATGCATCTATACATTATGCTTCAATCATAGATGCATTTTAAATCTCCATAGGCGGCGGAAGCTGAGTGTTAGTTAGTATACTGAACTACGATAGTGAATTTTTATTTAAGTGCGAATTTGTGTTGCTATTAGTTTTAAAGCGTATTTCGATTATTATTTTTGGACAATTATTTGGTTCTTTTTTTATTAAGAAGTTTTATAAACAATTATTTGGTAAAAAAAGAATTTGGCAAATAAACGGTAAGTACCTACATATTAGAAAACTTTTAAGTCTGTTTAGTATGAGCATATTTATATATCTTCATGAATCTAACTGTCAGTAGATAGAACGTCCTTTAACTTTAAAGACTCAGTAAGTAAAGGCAATGACGTTTAGAATAAAACTTTCTCCACGACCATTATTGAATGTATGAATTCCGAAATCATTATTAATAATAGAATGTAAACATTCACCCTCTATAGTCTGAATATTTATTCTAAAACACTTGCTTCTTATGTATTTTGCATGTATTTTCACCTTCTATAGTCTGAATATTTATTCTAAAACACTTGCTTCTTATGTATTTTGCATGTATTTTCATTCTTTATCAAGGTAAAGAATGGATTTTCTGTAATCGAAATAAACGATATGGGATTGCCATGGATTTCAAAAGTGTCAGTGTCAGATACAAAATGGCGACGATAATAATTATTTTCAAACAAGTTTTAATTTAAACAAAATAATAAGTGAAAAATCAAGTGAAGTAGATATAGAATTTAATAATATCTAAAATTGCAAATTATGAAAAAACATCAATGCACCAGATTGTATTTTCGGTAACTGTACCATAACACTATAAATATTAATACAATGTAATACAAATAGGTCAACAAATAACTCGTGTTCAGATTGAATTTAATTTTGATTCATACTTTTTGATCGTGGAGAAAATATAGTCTGTTACTCGGTTAGAATGAAAAAATTCGACACTCGTGGTTCCTCACACTCGCTGACGCTCGCGTTCGGAATTTTCCACTCGTGTCGAATTTTTCATTCTAACCTTGTTACAGAATCTACTATTACAAGTTGATTTCTTGTACAATTGTCACAATCTAAACGTCATTGTCATTAGTTACAGAACCGTTAAAGTTAAAGAACATTCTATCTACTGACAGTTAGTAACGTTTATAATGTTTTTTAAATATTTATATAGGGGAATAAACTGACATTATTTTATTGGGGAATATTTATTTTGTATTAAAAATACAAATGAAACTAAAGTAAAATACATTATAATAGATAGATACAATGACGATTTAAACAGTGCTAGGTTTATACCGTTATAATTTTAAAACTAATTGATATATCGACTTTGAATTAAAGTATAGAGAAAACTAGTTCCAACTGTGCTAATGTTGTTTACTAATTTAGATAATTAATTAATAAAGTATCAATTATAAAAAAAAATGTATGGAAATTGTCTGTAATCAACAAGTTTTATTTGTAAATTTTTTTGTGTAAAAACTGCGCCCAATTTTTTAATCACGTTAAATAAGTGACATTATATAAAATAATTTCGCTCCACTAATATTAAAAATCTGATGTGGCCACCACATGACCTCTCGCCATGTTTGAATCAAAAATTTACACGGTGCACAAAAAAGTATGAAAAAAATTTACTTTTTTGTAAATCTGGCAGCAATGGCAAAAGTTTCGAAAATTTTAATGCGATGAAAATAAACTATAGGGTATACAAAATATATGTGTAAAACTTTATTGCCGTTTTGTATAATAATGGCGTCATCACCCATAGCAACTGCCTCTTCCGGTTATCCGATTGACACCAAAATCTAATCAGATCTAATCTAGGGTATAAGAATCGTGTATGCAAAATTTCAAGTTTTTTAATTCAGTAGTTTTTGAGTTATCGTTACTACAACATCCATCCAAACACACACACACACACACTAACACACACACACACTAACACACGCACACACACACTAACACACACACACACAGACATCATCGCGAAAATATTAAAATCGTATTCTAGGGACCCTAAAACGTGTTTATTCATTGAAAACTCACTACCCAATTTTTAGCATGATTCCTATACCTCTCTTATCTGAAGGGCGAGAGGTAAAAATGTTCTACGGTTATGGTTTTTACCGAGAGATAAAGATTAATAAACATACGATTTAGAAAAGACATATGCAATAACAAAGGAACAGAGCAAGTTGGTACTATCAGACAAAATTATATCATAGATAGTCAGTAGTATTCCCTGGAACCCGCCCCACCACTTCGGTCAGAAAGTACACGGGAAATGCAACTAGAATTTAGTTTGCAGCGATAGAACGCTCTTAATGCTTTTACATTTAAGCATTTGTCAAAAGAATAATATGAAAGTAATATTAAGTTCTTGAGTATATATCATGTAGCAGCCACAAATAAATGTATACTAAATTAATAATACATACTTTTCTATCAGGTATTGACAGAGTTTTCCATTTAATAGCCAGCTGCCTAGTTAATTCTTGCTTAGTGGGTTCAACTTCTCCGGGTTTTAACTCAGAAGCTATTTGCTCCATCAAAATTTGCCTTTGTTCTTGACAAAACTGGAAAAACGGATTTGATGGCCTTTTTGGTGCATTGGGATCTCTTTCAGATCTGGATGACTTTCTTTTAGTAGGTTTCTTTGCTGGCTTTTTTTCTATCTTTTCTTCACCTAAGAATTTTTGCATAGCATTTTTAACAAATAATTATAATTTACAGTCATATTTTATATAATAAAATGTACAAAAATTACCTTCTTCGATTACTTCTTCCTTTATTTTATTAGGAAGGAAAATGTTTTTTATAGAAGCTTTATCATCTACCTCTTTTAGTGTATCTTCTAAATTTGGAACTACTGTCCAATCTTCTTCATAGTTATTTTGTAATCTTTGTTTAAAAAAATTTATATCTTTAAGTCTTCTTTTTGTGATTTTATTAACCTCTTGTATTCTAAAAATCCAAACTTATAAATGATCATTAATTATATTATCCATAAGTAGTAAATAAAAGGAGTGTGGTATTTTTTTAAGAAGTAACGTTAAAAAACTTGTAATATGGTTTAGTTCGAAAAGTTTTATCTGTACAACATTCCCTAATAGATTAATTATAGCTAATTAAAAGAACTTAATGAAAGTATGTGTCAACATACCTAAATACTAAAATTTCATTAGATCTTTGTAAGTTAGAACACTCTTCTAGTAGTAAATTGTACTTCTTGTAGTAAATGTCTTTCTCTTGTTGGTCTACAAACACACCGTCATTTTCAGATTCATCCGACATCATTTTGAAATTTATCCTAGAATGTAGGTTTTTATGTGACTCAACCTATGAAGTCCAAAACAAAGTGCACACTTTAATTAAAAAATACTTATAAATATTTGACTTGAAGCCATTTGAAATCAACAAGATTCAAAACAAACACATAACCAAAAAAAGAACGGAGGACTGACTTTTGTTTTGACGTTTGATCAGTGTTGCCAATGACAAATCAACAAAATACCCGCAAGTTTTACCCAAAATACCCGATTTTACCCGCGTGGAATTCCAAAATACTCGCGTTTTACCAAGGACTTACAATTTGAAGTGTTTGTTAGAAGTTTTCTCCCCTGCGCCTCCGGCAGATAGTCTTTTCGTTCAGCGCCAATTACTAAAAAAAAATGTTCTGTGTGAAAACTAATATACCCCAATTGCCGGCCGGAACCATTTGATTTTTTAGGGGTTCTGGACTCGTCTCGATGAGTTTTAGAGTTCTCGAGGAGGTGCAGATAGTCCCGTAATTTTTTTGCGAAATTTTTAAACAAACAAAAAACAGAATTCTTTGCAAAAATCATCGAGAACCCTAGAACTATTCATTTCCAAAATATTCATCAAGCTAGAACTATTTTTCCCCAAATTTTTTTTTTATTTCGGAAAATTCCCAAATTCTTTGCAAAATCTACCGATAACTCTTTATTGCTGAGATATCAATTCACCTAGAACTCTTTTTTCTCTCAAAAGTGGTGCGTCATGAAGTTAGCAGCCAAAATTAGTATTTGAAAAATTTCGCAAAAAAATTGCGGAACTCAATCTGCACCCCTCGAGAACTCTTCGAGATGAGTCTAGAACTCCGAAAAAATGAAAGGGTTCTGGCAATTGGGGTGCCAATTTCTGGACGGTAGGGTATATACATATATCAATGGTACACACGCAGGAAAAGTACAATTCTCAGATAAATGAGTTACTAGATACTGTTTTGACAGATATGGAGATTGACCGAACCATCGTTTCATCTTTCTCTCGAAATAGCAGTCAATGCATACATACATCGATAACTGTTTTTGCTGGTTTTTATTTTCCAGTTCACAAACGGCGAAGCGCCCCTATTCCCGGGTCTGGACCCCGCCATTGAATCGATTACGATAGATTCAATATATGGAAATCTACCTAAAAATCAAATTTTCAGCAAAAAAGTTTTTTTGTCTTATAATAAACTCCAAATAAATTTCTTAATATAGGTATTGTATCGATGGGCGTACTTGTTCTGTGGCGACTGTCCCTTCTTGTGAGTTATCTGTTTTGTGGTATAAGTTATAAATTATATGTATTTATGTAAAATGCATCTATTTTAATTAAATTAAATTTTTTATGGTTATCTTACATTTAATGTAAATTAAAATGCAAATAACTAGCGGTCGTTATTTTATTTCAATAAATTAAAATCTTCAAATGTACAATAAATACAATACTCATTATCTACAGTACGAATCTAGAGTTGATGACTAAATAAACTTAAATTTAAGATTTTGGCATCTCCAAGTTACTAATAACGGCGTATGTAAATTGTTGAGTGGTAGATTGTCCTCCAACATCTTTCGTTTTTATTTTGCCATCATTTAATACTTTTTCAATAGCATTACGAATCATATCTCCATATATGGGCAGATTGACATGCCTGAGCATCTTCGAGGCACATAGAAGCATTGCAGTTGGGTTTGCAACATTTTTTCCAACTGCTTCTGAATATGTATGACGTGCACCCTAAAATTAAAAAAATAACACAAAATCTTACAAAGTCCTTAAGAAATGTGGCTTACTGGTTCAAAAACAACACAGTTGGCTGAATATGAAGCTCCGGCAACAACACCAGCACCGCCTACGAGACCTGAAGCTAAATTGTCTACAATGTTACCATATAGATTGGGAGTTACCATTACATCAAATTGTTGAGGGTTAGATACCATTTGCATTGTACAGTTGTCTACAATCATTTTTTCAAACTCTATTTTTGGATAGAGTTTAGCCATCTATAATAAAATAAAATTGAAAATTCAATTTCAATGGATTATTAAAATATTTTGTTTGTGATGTATAATGTACCTACCTCCTCACAACTTTTCAAAAAAAGTCCATCTCCCAACTTCATAATATTAGCTTTATGTACAGCTGTCACTCTCTTCCTGTTATTTTTTATAGCATAATCAAAAGCAAACTTTGCAATTCTTTGAGATTTCTTGGCAGTAATAATTTTTAAACATTCTACAACCCCTTTGACACCTTCATGTTCTAAAGCAGAATATTCTCCTTCAGTTTGTTCTCTAATAATAACACAATCTATGCCAGTGTGTCTAGATTTTACACCTGGTAGAGATTTTACATGTACTACATTAGCATATAGGTCTAACTCGTTTCTCAGCTTCATATTTAACGTTTGTAGCTCTCCTGTGTGGCTGTAATCTGGGGTAGCTAAAATTCCTTTTAGACAAACTCGGTTTTTTGAAATACTTTCTGCTACTTTTTCAAGTGGTGCACTTAGGGTGGGGTTAACTTCAGAAAAGAAGTATGCTTCAAAATCTACAGGTATGCCTGCTGCTTTAAAGACTTCTTGAACAGAGTACATTAATTCAGGGCCGACACCATCACCCGGGATTAGAGTACATGTGGTTCTGGCTGCGGGACGATCTGCTATTCCAGTCTAAAAATTGTTTGATTAAAATTATGTTTTGTTTGAGCTATTTCTTATTATACTTACAGACATAGATCTAGCACTGGTTTTAGGTAAGATTTGTAGGGCCTAAAATTAAAAAAAAAATAAAAATAAGGCAATTTATTCATAAAAAAAATCACAATTTGACTGTACTATAAAATTTTAGGAATTGTAAAATTATCAAAAAAAGGTCAAATAAACATCTTCGATATACGTTAATACATTTTATAATAAATAAAATTTGTTTATATGGATAATATCTTTTATACTGATTTCCTGACCTATACTGTTATATCATCATTCAGGTTCTATTAATTTAGCGTTTTTACTCACTTGTACCAATAATCTTGGGACATTTCTTGTATTTGATGCCATCCTTTTGGTTTTAAAATATCGAGGCTTTTACTTTTAGGTTTAATAACAAATTATTTGTATTTAAAGCAATTTTATGTTAAAAATACCACTACACCTCTGGTTAATTCAGTTTCGTGATTTACAAGTGTGAGGTTAAGTTAAGAACAAAAATAATGTTGGCAGTATGTTTATGAGCGTCGTGTGACCGAACTACCACACCCGAACAATCGGTAATGTAGGCACATATTTAATTTTAAATCTGCACCAGGTGAGTATTATATATATAAAAATTTAAATTATTAATAAACGTGAATATAATTTTTGATTTTTTAATTACTAAAGTTTTGATTAAATATCAATGTCAAAATCAGCATTTGGTTGGAGTTTCCATGGAAATATTAGGATCAAAAGAAAAAAGATCTATATTTCAACACAGCAAGTATATGAAGTATAGGTGTAGGTGGTTTGCGGTATGTGCATTCCATACGGAAAAATCACGGAGGGGGCGACATCTATCTGTGACCGTTTGAATGACTCTAGGTGTGATCAACAAACCAATTGTGTTTGTTTATAAGGGTGAAAAATGAATTTTTTTATGTTATTTTAAGCCCTTTATGCATATTGGATGATATTTTGTGAATAATTGTTGTTAATAAATCATACCATTGTCTTCTGAAAATGTAAGAAGTGATATTTAAGATCACGAAACATGCGCTCTTCCACAATGCCCTATACCACAGCTTACCTGTTAGGTATGCTGTGGCTCTATACGGTAATTCTTTTATTTTTCTACATAGATTTCGTTTGTATCCCAAGGCAGTTGAGAAATGGAATAGGAAAACCTATATCAAAGTCTATATGTCTGTTTGCCGCTTTTAGAATATGATAGAAAGGAGCATTACCCTCAAACCCTAATAGCACAACTTTATCCATAAGGCATCCATTGGACAACTGCAAAAGGACTTGGTAGTTGTCCATTGGACATCCGATGTCCACTTGGGGTTGGCTTTAGGGTGTTTCAGAATAAAGTACCATAAACTGGGGAACATATAGTTCTTAATTATTAAAAAAGCTCAAAATTTTTCTCTAAATTAGGGAATATACCCTGAGCATTGACATAAATTCATGAACGTGTCCAACCCGTATATTGTTGTAAAATTTTTTTGCTGAAAAAAATGAGGAAGATGGCGTATAGGTTCGGTCTAGCGCTATATTTAACATCCTAACTATACGATACTATTCGTGAGAGATGGAGATTGACCGAACCTTCGTTTCATCATCTCTTTTTCTCGAAATAGCATAATTCTCACCGCTAGGCAGATCCATGAGTATTCGTTGGGTGCAGAGTCCCCACTCGAAGTGGTCAAAATTTCGTGAAATCTGGCTCTTGTCATAAATAAACACGTCAAAATTAAATATAAAAATGCTTCATAATATTTGTTGTGTTGTATATGGTTAGTGTAGGTTCAATGTGAGTGGAGCGTTTGCTCGCCCCTCCACTTCGGCTAGCAGAGGCCGGCCTATTGTAGCTCACCCCTATGGGCTATAATTTACCATCGGTCTCAGAGGCACAGATCGTTGGCTATCGGTCATATTCACTTATAACTGTTTATATGCTAGAGCCAACGTGGGTTTGTGCCTCGTATCTGGCAGTGAAATTTTAATTTAAAAGTTTCAGTATTAGATATACTTGGCTCGAATAGGTAAACAGCATTGAATATTAATTTAATTAATGTCTAATGCGGAGCCTAGATTTTTCAATCCCCCTGTATCACTGTGCCGATGATGGTGGTGAGGTTTTCAGGGTTTCCTACACCTATAGCCAAATGGCGCCATCCGTCCTCAGTAAAGTACGTCGCCCGGAGCGCCACGGCAAATAATAATAATAGCCGCCCCTTCCCCGCACAAGCCATTGGCTTTTGGGGTTAACTGAAATGTAGGGCGATTATTTTTATTATTATTATATACAATCCACACCTTTTTACGAAGTCTATGGTTGATTTAAATATAGTCTTCAGCTATACAAAACCAAACGTACGAAGCCTATATTCATTTCCAGGGCAGGGCGGGAGCATAAAATATTCTCCGCCGTTTCGTCTTTCACACTGCAAAAGCGACAGTCCGATGTTTGAGTCAGACCTAGCTTCTTCAGATGGTACCGCAGACGACAGTGCCCTGCATGTAAGCAGTCCAATTAGGATGCTTAGATCACTTCTACTCTATTCTAGGATATGCGATAGGGTGCTACCTGAGGGTTTGACTATAAACGCCTTTAGAGTGGGCTAACCCAGGAATATCTTTCTAGTGCTGGAGAGTGTCTTTGGCACTCTGCTTTTGCATGGCTATGCCAAAGAATGGTTCCAGTCCAATGAACTCGAATTCTGCACCTCTTCTCGCAAGAGTGTCGACTTTCTCATTTCCCTCCACCCCTTCATGCCCAGGTACCCAGAGTAGGGTTACTCTCTGTTACTCTTAGCAATGCGATCCAAAGAATTCGATGCAGTTCCACACCAGCTTCGAGTCCAGCCGGGAGCTCAGTGCTTTTAAAGCTGCCTGGTTGTCCGATAAAATGTAAATACTTTTTTTGACAAGATGATGGTTTGCCAACTCTCTTGCACACAATTTTATAGCGAAAACCTCCGCCTGAAAGATGGTAGAGTATATTTGCCGGGGATAACTGTGATGTCAACTCTGTCTGTTTTCTGCTGTACACTCCGCCTTAAACACGATATGGGGTCTTTGAACCATCTGTGTACAGTACATAAGCCATCCCCGGAAAGAGGATCTCCCCTCTTTCCCATTTGTCTCTTCTCGGAAGAAGGACGTTGAAGGACTTCTGTATGTGAGTTCTGGGTGAGAACACATCCGAAACCATTCCGAGAGTGTGCGAGTACTTATCTCTCGCAGCAGTCCAGAGTGGTCACATAGCCTCTCCCCCTGCTCCAGTAATATATGGAGAGGAGTAAGACCCATAGATCTTTCTATTGCCGCTGTCGGGGTAGATTACATGGCGCCTGTAATAGCCACACGAGCTAATCTCTCAGTGCAGAGAATTTAGCCGCCGCAATAGACTGGAGCCCCTTTGTCTACCAGGCTATTGCGCCATATGTGACCATTGGTTTCATCACCGTTTGATAAATCCAGTAAATCTGTTTAGGGTTCATGCCGCATATCCTTCTCATATTCTAGAGGGATGCCCTTGCTTTTATTGATTGTTATTTCCAGATGGGAGTTCCAGGTAAGTTAATTTCTATCTAGGATAATCCCCAAATATTTTACCTAATCTGCAAACGGAATGGTTACGCCTTCCAAAATTGGATGTCGTAGCTTAGCTTCATCCTTTTTGTAAAAGGAACTATTACCGTTTTGTGGGGGTTCACAGACATCTGTTTCTCCTGACACCATCTGTATACGATGTTATAAGGACTTCCTGAAGGATATTGGAAATAATCTCTTCAAATAAACCTCTAACCATTATTAAAAGGTCATCGGCATAGCATTGAAAATCCACCTCCAGCTGGGAGAGCGTGTTCAGAAGAGGGTCGAGCAAGAGTGACCAAAGAAGTGGAGACAGCGCCCCACCTTGAGGACACCCCTTCTCCGCCCTAAATCGAACAGCCTCCTCCTGCAGTGATGATGTGACA
This sequence comes from Neocrepidodera transversa, assembly GCA_963243735.1. Taxonomy (NCBI): domain Eukaryota; kingdom Metazoa; phylum Arthropoda; class Insecta; order Coleoptera; family Chrysomelidae; genus Neocrepidodera; species Neocrepidodera transversa. The sequence goes on from OY725341.1 coordinate 29,090,300, forward strand.
AAACGATTTTCAAGCATGCATTTGATCCAGTTGCAGATTAGTCTGCTTATTCCCCTTCGCAGCAGTGCAACTGAAAGGGATTGAGGCAGGGCGTTGTTGAACGCCTCTTCAATGTCGAGGAAAGCAGTTCCCGTCTCTAATATGCCTATCTAGAATTCTCTCTAGAGTTTTTAGTATGAGGTAAGGCTGATCGGTCCAAAGGATTTAGGTAGGGAAATGCAGCTACATAGAACATATATGTACTGTGCAGCTACCATCAGCTAGGGCATGTGAGAAATTCTATTGTGGAGAAATTATGCTGTCCAACACGAGTAATTAAAGACAAAAAGAAATCTGTCATATAATCTATAATATAATCGGCAAAGTCCTGACTGACATAGAATCAACGTAGAGCTAATATCTATCAGGCAGTTTTTCCGCCTAATGGGAATCCGTCTTAAGAAAGGATTTTGTGAAATTTTGATTTTAAGGGATAGAAAGGGAAAAATAGGAAAATATAAGGAAAAACAAAAAAATGGGGAAAATATGGAAACAATAGAGAAAAAATGAGGGGGTAATCCCACCCAACTTTCCGAACACTCCTAGTAAAGTAATTGTTTAATCGATTATTTTAGTTTTTCTGCATCAAAATACATTAATAAAATAAGTTTACAAAAATTAAAAAAAAAATTAATTTTTTCTAAAAATTTTTTTAACTTTTTATAATTTTGTATAATTTCTACAAGTATTATTTTAAAATTATGAAATATTTCACACATATTGCACTTTTTGATCCCTTTCGGGTGTACTAGTTACTTTTTGCATTTGTTTTACCATTTTCGATAAAACAAAAGGACAACAAAATTTAATTTTTATTTTATTTTGGTTATAATAATTACAATGTTAAATTCGAAGAGACTAAATTATTTTTTAAATTTAGAGTTTTATATTACCTATCGAATGGTATAAATCCCATTTTAATATCTTTAATATTTTTAAAGTTATTCAATTTTTTTTTAAAGTTATATTAAATTTCAAAAAAAAATGAGGAATTCTACAATTTTTTGAATAAAATTTTCAAAAAAATCACAATTATAGAGTTTTTTACTACAAATTTAAGGGTAATTTTTTAAAATTTTTAATATTAATTTTAACCTTAAAACAAATCAAACCTATTTTTGAATAATTTTAAAATCATTAAATAATTAATATCTCATTCAATTTTATTCAAAATGGGAAACAAACCTTTTTTTTAGGTTTTTTGGATCAAAATGTATTAATAAAGAAAGTTTAAAAAACTAAAAAAAAAAATTTTTTTTGTTAAAAATTCATGGGTAAACCCATTGAATTATTTTAACTTTTTTCATTTTTTTCTATTACTTTTACAAATACTATGTTAAAATTATGAAATAATTTACACACATAGTACTTTTGGATCCTTTTCGGATATGCTATTTAATTTTTTCATTTATTTTATACTTATTGATAAAACGAAATTACAAAAAATTTTAAAAAATTTCTTAATTTTGTGTATAATAATTACAATTCTAAATTTTAAGAAACTAAAATACATTTTAAATTTAGAGTTTTATTTTATCTTTAGATTAGTGCAAATCCCAGTTCAATAACTTTAATATTGTAGAAGTTATTCAATTTAGTTTAAAATCATAATATAATTTTAAATGTTTCTTAGCCAATTTTTAAAAAAAATCACAATTTTTGTAATAAAATTTTGAAAAAAATTATAATAATAAAATTAATTATTACAAATTTAAAGATATTTTTTTTAAATTTTTAATATTAAAATTTAAGTAAAAAATAATAATTTAATAAGGATAAAAATTGCTTAAAAATTAAAATAAAAACTAGCGGCGAAACTATGCGGAACTCGAAAAAAAATTAAAGACAAAATTTGTAGAAAATTTTATATTCTACAATATTGATTTTTTGTAAATTTTCATAAAAATCCATAATTTTGTCTCAAAATCTAAAAAAAGTCGCAAATGTCTATATACATTATTTTTCACGCCCTCTAGCGACGAAACTATGAGGAAATCAAAAAAACGGTAAAAACAAAATGTGTAGAAAATTTTATGTTCTACAACTTTCATATCCTGTAATTTTTCATAAAAATGCATTATTTTGGTTTTTTAAGAAAAATATGAAAAAAATTACTTTTTGATAAATCTGGCAACAATGGCAAAAGTTTTTGAAAATTTTAATCAGTCGAAATTAAACTATAACGTATAAAAAATATATGTGTAAAACTTTATTGTCATCTTGTTAGGTAATGACGTCATCACTTATAGCAACTGTCACTTCCGGTTGTCCGATTAACTCCAAAATCTATACAGGTCGTCTCCTTGTTACCCTAAATATGTATATAAAATTTCATCTAAATCGGTTCAGCCGTTTAGACGCTATCGTGTTCACACACACACACAGACACACACACACACACAGACAGACATCATGCTAAAAATGGTATAAATGGATTCAGGTGACCTCAAAACGTAAAGATCCGTTAAAATCTGGGTATGGTCAAAATATCATGATCGCAATACTTTCCTTCTATACAACTCTGTTGTTCGGAAAGTAAAAAGCAGGGAAAAATAGCGAAAAATTGGAAAAACAGCAACAAATAGGGCAAAGTGGAAAATTTGGGTAAAAATATTGAAAATTTGGGTAAAAATATTGAAAAATTGGGAAATTTTGGAAAAATAGGAGAAAATGGTTTAAAATAGGGAAAAATGAGGAAAAAAGGATAAAATAGGGAAAAATAACTACAAATAAAGACAAGAAAGAAGAAATAAGCAAAAATAAAGAAAATATTAGAAACTATCATGGAAACCAGATAAAAATAGAAAGATAGGGAAAATACGGGAAAAAGAGAAAAATATTGAAAAATTGGGAAAAACGGAGAAGGAACAAATATTTCAAAATTGTGAAAAATGGAGTAATTTGTAAAAAATAGTGAAAATTAGGGAAAAATTCTACAGAGACGCTCAAACGGTGGGGCACCGTTTCGGGACTTCGGCCCATCGAGCGAACACCTTTATGCTGTGAAGCATAGCGCGGACGTAATTTTTTTTTATTTGCAGTGTAAAAAATTTATTCCTTGAGAACTTGATTTTTATGATCGTTGTGAGACGGGTACCGGTAATAGCTCGTGCGATACTGGTCAAACTTTTCACATACCTGTAGACGAATATTATACACGATGTGAAGTCGAAAAAGTTCTAAAAATTTGAATTGGAAAAAGGTTTTCCCATGCAAACCATTTTAATTTGTATACGGCGGCTACCGGAAGGGCCGGTCCGACCCTGCTCAAAAACAATATTGTTCTTTCTTGGACAAAACTAACTAGGTAAAGTGAAAACTGAAACTCGACCGGAGCTTTCGTTCAAAACTTACAGTGTTTACATCCAGACAGACGTCCGGACAAGATTTTTTGCATTTTCGGACTCAGGGAGCTCGGAAACGTCGAGAAAAGTGATAAAAAGTGGGCGTAAGAAATTTTTTTCGCCATCACGAAACTAATACTGAGGCTTTTGGGCAAAATTGAGCAAAATAGGGAAAGGGAAAAATTGTGAAAAGTGGGGAAAAATCGGGAAAGTAATAAAAATAGGAAAAAATGTGGAAACATAGGAAAATAGTAAAAAATATGGGGGAAAATTAGATAAATGGAATAATGAAATCATAGAAAATAATAGGGATAAATATTTAAAAACAGGAAACAATAATGAAAAACAGGAGAATATGAAGAAATAGAAAAATAGGGAATAATAGTGAAAATTGGGGAAAAATAGCGAAAACTAGAGAAAATATGGGAAAAATTGTAAAATTTGCGAAAAATAGGGAAAAACATGGAAAAATAGAGACAAATTGGAAAAAAATTAGAAAAAGCTGGATCAAATAGGGAAATTAGAGATTGGTAAAGAAAAATCAAGAGAAACAGGATAAAATATGGAAAAGCAGGGAAATACGGTAAAAAAATTGGCAAAAATATAAAAAAACAGGAAGAAATGGTGAAAAATATGGAAAATAAGGAAAAATAGAAAAAACAGATAAATTAATTGGAAAATAATAGGAATAAATAGGGAAAAAAGGCCCAAATAGGGACATATAGAAAAAAATAAAGAAAATGGGATAGTAGAATAGAAAAAAAGGAACAAATAGAAAGAAACAGATAAAATGGAAAAATAGAGGAAAAATAGTGAAAATATGAGAAAAATAGTGAAAAATCGGTCGTCCAGGTTCCTTCATAGAATTTAAATATTATTTTTTAATAAAAACATTTTAACAATGTCAATATCAGTTAGGATTTCCATAGAAATCAATACCAAAACAGCTACTCCTTTTTTGGCAGTTTTACATGTGTTGTTCATAAAATGTTTTTTTTTTTGGAATAAATCAATCAAATATTTATAAATGAAATTTATTTCGAATATTTGCGAGCATACATACAGTCTTTTTAATTCATAAAAAAAATAATACTAATGTGCAACCTACCTATGTAGATTATAAATGTTTAAGGGCACTGAGGTTTTTAACTACTCTAAATTCCTGCTATATTATCGTGAACTAGATACGAATATAACAATTAATGCTAAAAAATATAAACTAAATAATATCTAACAAGTTGATTTATGAAGATTCAAAATAAATTATTGTAGAAACTTATTTTTTCAAATCTTCAAATAATTAATCGACAATATCTTCATGGTAGAAGCTGAGGCTTTTAGTAAATGTAATAAGTATGCCTAAAATTGTTATTGACTTGAGATTGTCCTTAGTATTGCTTCTATAGAACTTATGCTAACTTAAAAATTATTACTACAAAATGAGCTTAATATTTAATAAATACAAAAACTTCATCTTAATTGCCATATTTTTAACAAATGAAATTTCATCACATATTTCTTTGTCATGATAAAGTTTATTTTTGTTCATGAATATTGCTTATATAAATTTAATACTAAATATTTTCACAATGATCAAATAATTTGATCAAAACTTTTAAAAATGTACTTTTCTTGAGATCAAAAATTTTTCGTTGTAGTTATTGAAAAGCTGCACGTCTTTTAATTATATTGTCTTACTCATAGAAACAGAGATTCTAAAAGATACTAAAAAACTAGTATAATAAAAAATCCACCCACTATTTCAATGATTTAAATACACATTCAATGAATATTTTTGTTCCAAAACTTCATTACTAGACGAGACTTTTTAAATGCCAAAAATACTTCAGGCTAATAAAAATTAATAATTAAACTAAAATTAACTAAAAAATACCTAAATCTCAATATGGTTCAACACAAATATATTTGATTCATTAAAACTTTCCATATATTTGAAATTTTTGGAAGCCAAAAACTGTTTAACAGTTTCTTTTTCAGTATCATTTGTATTCAATTGTACATTTAAAATTTCAATTTTTACTCTTTCAAAAGGTACTGTTTCTAATACTTGTAACTCAGTACCACCTGTTTCTAGAATTAAGTAATCAATGTTTGTGATATTTGTAGCTAAAAGCAGTGAATACAAGGGGAAACATTTAACTCTTGTATTAAACCAATCACTGTCATCCATTTCTAGCAAACTGGAATGTATACTATTCATTTTTATAGCCTCATTCTCTGGATGAAGAGACACTTCTTTGGGATAGGGAGAAGGACTAAGGCAGCCATGAATGGCTTGAGAGTGTTTACGGTTGTGGCGTCTTAAACTGAAGTAATGGCGAGGATCAGGTTGGATTAAGAGGCCTTGCCATCCTAGTTTTTCTTCTAACCATTCTGTTTTGGAGGTTTTCCCATCATTATATGCTCCGGCTTCCACAAAGAAACCTTTTCTCTACAAAAATAGTTTATTTTTCATTTTTTATAAAATAGTTATTTACATAACAAGTTACGAAAGTGACATTTTATGGGGCAAGTGGGCACATTCCAAGACGAGCCATAAGCTAGACCCGTAAAATCACTTTCGAATCGTGTTATGTACAATATTTTTTCTGCAGTCATTTATTAGACTTTAAAAAGAATATTAGTCTGTACATCCAATAAACGGAGTAATAAAAGTGCGTGATCAGCACATGTTTAACCTTTTTTGGCTTGGATTCAGGGAAGTTTAACTTGACCGTGGTACTTTTAACACTTATTTGTTACTGTTCCTTGAAATCTGTGGCATGCATTAAAGAGTTGTTAAGAGATTGTATTTTGTGTTGTATTTTGTATTGTACTTTTCTGCGTTGTTTTGGAAATCTGATATGTGTCTACAAATAAATATTATTTATTGATAACATTGATAAGAGATTTGTTGATGGTTATTAACCTTTATAATCCAAGACAAGATATTATTGAACTAATTTGGACTCAAATTAAGGGAGAGGTGGCAAGAAAAAACACTACATTTAAAAAGGCTGATGTCAAGCACGTTTTTTATGAAGCAGTGCAGCACATAACTGCAGTCAATTGGAAAAAGCCAATTAAACATGTCCATAAAGAGGGAGACGAAATGTGGAAAACGGACAGATTGATGGAAGATGTAGTCGAACCTCTAATTATCAAAGAAAAGCCAAATTTTGTATATCAAGTGTGCAAAACTAATTTTTATTTAAGAAATATATATATATATATATAGGAAATAAATTAGTTTTGCACACTTGATATACAAAATTTGGCTTTTCCTTCATCACTAAGTGTGTACGCACCAACACGTAACTTTTGTTACTCATCATTTCTCTAATTATCAATTTAAACGATGATTCTGATAGAAGTGATAGCGAATAAATGTATATCAATGTGTTAAAGTGTTTTATTTACTATTCACTCCTTACAAACGTATAAAATTATATATTTTATATCAATTAAGTAATTTATTCCTATTTATTTTTAAATAACCAAAAAATTCCAAACTTAAAGTAGTTGATTCATATTTATACTTTCCCAGTCCCATCAAAGAGAAAGTAAAGTGAACGAGCAAAAAAAATTCAAGATATCGATGGAAATATCCATTTTGAGGTCCCCCAAGATGATTGAAACCATTTCCAGAGTATGGTCTGTCTGTGTGTAATCTTCCACGGTAACTGCCGAACCGTTTGACTAATCAAGCTGAAATTTGGTATGAAGGGTCGGTGTGTGCCTGGAATGCGACCATTAGTTTTTGGTTTAAATTGGTACAGTAGAAGGCCCTCAAGACCGACATTGATTGAATACACGAGAGATTTTTTGTCTTTTTTTAAATTTTAAGGACAAACAATACACTTTGGTGCAAAAGATTTAGAGCATAAAATTTCCCACAATTTTTGTATCAAACTTTTTCCAGAATTTCCAATTGCGTAACTAGAGTTTGTAAGTTTTCCGCAGTTTTTCCAAATTTTGGTGCAAAATTTTCTAATGCAAAGTTGTAGAGCACCAAATTTCTTTTAACTTTTATATCCAACTTTTTCGGATTCCCCATAGTTTCGCCGCTAGAGGGCGAAAAATATACACATTTAGGCTTTTTCCATTTTTTTTTTTGAAGACAAACACTGTTAATGCAAAATGTTCTATAGTGCAAACTTGTAGAGCATAAAATTCCCTATAACTTTTTCCCGAATTCCCAATAGTTTTCACCCATGATTTCTAATTGTAGCAGTGTGCTATATAATATGCGCATGCGCCCGCTTCTGTCATTATCAACATTGGAATATCAATTCAGTAGACGTATTCACCATCGGCTTTTGCCATTTAAAATTTGTTCCGTAAAGTAATGGAATGCTTAGTCTTTTGTAATTAAAATAATCCTATTCTTCATAACCGAGCCGGGAAAGTTCTGGGGTAACACAGCCATTTTTTTTACTTCTTAATTGGTTTATTTTATTTTAAAAAGAATAAATTTAATTTAAATTTTACATTTGAATTTTTTAATTAATTTTTGTGTAACGCCACTGATTTCGGACAATATTTCTTTATTCAGTTTATAACTATTAGAGTAACTGGACATCGGTTGTATTCCTCAAAAACAGATGGTGTTTACGTGATCACTCTGTTTGTTGGATGTACAAAACTAAGTATTATACAAATTTTTAACAAATGTTGTCAAAATAAAAATCAAGTCAAATTTATTTCCAAAGTCGCCTTTGTAGATATTAAAAACGTCTCGAAAGTAAAACAAAAAACAAATCATACTGAAAGTAAAACTTCAGGTACTTGTACTTTCGAATCCAATAAATTATTGCGAAAGTTCGATTTACGGACGGCTGCAGAAAAAAATATTATCGAAAAATAAACTTACTTTATTATGTAATAATTTAACAATATAAGCTGTGTCTTCAGAAATTTCATCTTCGGATTTCAATGGTTTGTGATTTGGTTCAATAGCTGGTGTGAGATGAACTTCTCTAATGTACATTATTAGTTGGGGATCATCTTGTGAAACACCCAATAGGTCATAATCTTGACTCATGTTCACTCGAAACTGATAGTGCTTTATAGCTAGAAACAAGTCGTTTTTAGTTGCATTCATTATTGCAAATAATATTTCTAAGTTTGTCTATAGTTCTAGTTACAAAAAATTTAATGAGCCCAGATGAATTATTAAGTAGCGAAGCAAAGCGGAGGTACTTATTGACTTTACAATGCCAGTCAGTCTCTGTCACAGCGATAACTCGAGAAATGTTTTGAATTTTGTTTTCAGCAATCGATAGCTGATCACAATAGCTCCCCCACCTACTATTTTCAAAGACCTAGTCGACTGCATCCGTCTGTCTGTCCGTTTGTGCGTGCGTCTTTCTATCTGTCACAGAGATAATGGTTTCGAATTTTGGATTTGTTTGCAGCAATCGACAGCTGGTTATCTTACCTCGCCCACCTACTATTTGCAGTGACCTAAGTCAACTTCAATCGTCCGTCTGTCCGTCTTTCCTCGATCTCAGTGATAATTCGAGAACGGTTTCAAATTTTGGATTTCTGTTTTCAACAATCAATAGCTGGTTACCTTACTTACTGACTTTACAATGTCCGTCCGTCTGTCTGTCACAGCGATAACTCGAGAATGGTTTCAAATTTTGGAACTCTTGTTATCACACATGATATACCATAATACTGAACAAAGTAGCTCAGCTGCTGGCTTTATTTGCTTAAAATTCATATCAACAACTACAACAATTTAAAAATATATTGCATAGAAAGTTGACTCAGTGCTACCCTTTTTATTAGGATTTAGAATTATTTTTCTCATAATATTCAAAATTTGAAACATTTTTATTTTATAACATATGGTTGGTCAAATTAGATTTTAACATTTTACAATCATCGACATTTGAATGGGTCCAGAAACATTTCGTAACAATATAATAGCTACAGAGTTATTGACAATCTTTAAATCATGTTATACATACCAGTATTATCCATATAAACTATTAGAACAGTCATAACAGTAGTAAATGCCATAAAGAATGCTGCCAAAGGTAACAACTTTCTTGTAACACTTGTTACGCTCTCCAAATGTGATAATTTTCCTATTGTTAACATATCAGATACATTATGATCTGTTTGGGATGGATTCTGACATTGGTTTGGGAGAGTCATCTTAACTATTTAATTCTAAAAGCATGAATAAGTAATTAATTAACAAGTAAAATCATAATAGCCAGTATGGTTTAAAGAATCAATAATTTCATTTAATTACAAAGTTAATTGACGAATAATCATTCCAGATGATGAACAGGTGCGTATGTTTATTTAAAACAAACATTATTAGTAGTAAGATAGTACTTACCAAGAGAGAAATGATTTAAAATGAGTCAGATATTACGAAACAGTTTTCGTCAAAGAACCTTCATGCATTAAAAATTTTAAACAACGTTTTTAAAAAAAGTACAACAAAACAATATTCAGATACTAAAGTGAGTAAAGTGACAAAATGACAGTTATAAGATTCTCAGAAAAATTCTTTTTTCTTCTCTTACTAAAGAACGAGGACTTATCCATTGAAAGTTCGGAATTCTAGGTACAATGACGTCATTAGATTTATTAGTCGCGAAGAATGTTAGTGTCATTTTATTTTTGTTTGACAGTGACATTTCTATTACTCATTTAACCCCTTGTTGGTGGGGGAACGAACACATTTTTAATTTTAATTCTGAATTAACTATATTTATTTTATTGTGTGATAAAGTACTTGAGATATCAATCTCACTATTCAAAATGTCAAACAACAACAGTTATAGAACCGTATACGCGTTTGCTCGCGAAATGTATCCCAAGAAAAAGGACTCATATTTGCAATATGGGACAGCGGGTTTTAGGACCAAGTGAGTAATTTTATTGAATAATTGTGGTACAAAAGATTAAGTAAATGTATCTTTTATTTATAGAGCTACCGAATTGGATCATGTAATGTACCGCATGGGGTTATTAGCTGTCCTTAGGGCAAGGTACAAAAAAGGTAAGTGCATTGCGCAAAAAGTGAATTTAAAATATCAAGGGGAAGTGAAAGTAAATATAAATGCAATTATATCAGTGACATATACTATGCATAAAAATAATTCAGATTTTAACTGAGATTAAACTTAAATTTTGATTAAATTTATGATTGTTTTATAATTCTTATGAAATTATCTATTTTTATACCTTTAATCATCTAGTGGATTATTTTTTTTTGAATACTTAACTGGAATGGAGATTAAAATAATTATTTAATTTTTGAAAATATAAAATGATTCATGTATTTTTTAGATCCAAAATTGTAATTAGGTTTAGTTTTTTTTACAGATAAATGACTAAAAATTTTTCATAAGTTAATAATTTTATCGACAAAATAGATAAAATGTAGTAGTCACCACACCTGTGAATAATTTTCCAACATAATTATGTGATAATTTATATTTTGAACTCATAAACATAAAATAATAAATAATAATTAATTGAAAAAATACAATTTATAAAATATTTTCTAGCTGTAATAGGGGTTATGGTAACTGCTTCTCATAATCCAGAGGCAGATAATGGAGTAAAAATTATTGATCCTCATGGGGAAATGCTAGAAGACGCCTGGGAAGTATGGGCTACTAAGTTTGCAAATGTTGTGTAAGTCTTAAACATAATATAAATTATTAAGAATTAAATTTTACTAAAAGATTAGAATGGTTAAAAATATTTTCATTGTTAAATATTTGTCCTATCTACTGTCTGAAATCGTTCTTTTATTTACATCTAATGAGTGTAATTGCAAATATTGCTACTTGGTAATGTTCTTGTTTATTGCTTTGATATTAAATTGATCAAACATTGCTCACTATTACAATACTTATGTATTTGACCTTGTTGAATTAAATTCAAATTGTTTGAGGGGTTTGATGTCTATAAAATTGATCTATTATCGGCAGCTCTTTAAAGCATAAATTTAAGTAATAAAAATTGGTAATGGTTTAATTTATTTCTGACCATCACAACGAATTGAGAAAATAGAAACAGCATAACATTAAAAATAATTTACAAACTTATTTATTTACAAAGGCTTTATGTATGTTGTTGAAAAATAAGTGTTAACAGTGCATTTGCTACTTGAATTCATAAACATCTTAACATGAACCATTATAAATTTTATTGAACTAAATCCAAATACCATGTTGACAAGATCATAAAAAAATCAAGCAGCAATAAATACATAAGCGCCACAAAGAGGAAATAAATAAATCATTTTAATCTTATTTTAAAATAAATAATAATTATCCAATAGTGTTTAATAAGTGTGCAATTATTGTTCACATATTTTAATATTACTCATTCCATGCTGTATTAATGAGTGTGCAATTATTATTTAAATCATATAAATTAATGTTGACTGTGACAGTCATTTCCCATATAGCACAAGTATGTCCCCAATACGTACGGAGAACGTCCAACCAAGACGTACCATATGTACTGGAGATGTCCAGATTAGCCTCATTTACGTATTGGGAACGTCCAATTGCCGTGGATTCATATATTCCCAGTACGTCCGTTTTGAGTCCTCAAGTACCTAAAGACAAAATGAGCTTACTGGGGATATAAGAATGCGCGGAATCTGTTTGTTGTAAGAACGAGAATTAGCTCTGGGAGTTGGTTGGGAAAAGGTTAAAATGATTGAAATGCCAACATTTCGACTTTTATAAATTTATCCTCAGGGAAATGTATAGTAGGTTCCTTGTCTTATTAAATATATATTAGAAGGGACGTTTAGCTATACTTGAATTTCTTTTGTTGTATAGTATAAATGAAAAAAAAATGTGTCAATAACGAGATCAGAGTTTGTTCCTCCCGTTATTGAAACATACATGAATAAGGTGATTACTTTCAGTAAAAAATTTAATAAAATTTTACGAATGTTTGTCAGATATTCCCTATTTGTTTCTTTAGATAGATTTTAATATTATACAAATGACGAGAAAAATCAGATTATACAAATAACGAACAAAAGAAAAAAAAATGTTTCACGTGTTAAATCAATCAAAAGTAAATAACGCCCAGAGATGGACGTACCCAGTACGTTAAATTCGTATGTATTGGGTACGTTAAAAAACGTTTTCAGTACGTCCTGATTTGGTCCAGGACGTTCAGACCTAAATTGGACGTCCCCGGATGTCTCGTGCTATATGGGTTAATATTAAAAGTAAACTAAGATGATAAGAAATCTTAGAGAGGCGACCGTGAATAGACTTATTATTTGCCTCATACTAGTGGCAAATTGTTAATTAAAAATGTTGAAATTATTCATAGACATTTCATTCATTCATATTCATAGCAATATAATTGAAAATATTGTATGAGTATTATAAAAAAAATATTGGTCTATTTATTAGTACAATTTTCTTCTGCATATTAACTGTCTATTTTAAATTTCTTCAGTGTTCCATTGACTTTCCTATAATTTAAAACGATATGGATACAATTTTATACACCACTTATTGGGATATTACTTAACACCTCGTTGACCAATCATCTGCATGGATAAAGTTTATCATAACTCACATATATCATAAATATTTATTAGAGAAAACATTGTTAATACTTTCTCAAGGCGAAACAAAATATTTTTTCATAAAAATACGTATTCGCGACGTCAATAACAAGAGACGCAATTTTATTTAGAATATGTGCATTTTATTATATACAGGATGTCTTAATTTGGAAGGGAAAGCATTGCTTTATCAGAAACCATAAGTGATACAGAGGTAGTTAAATGGGAAATAAATTTGGAGAGCATTACATTGGTCTAAAAAAATCTACAGTGACTTTACCTTTCTCGACTTATAACGGGAAAAGTAAAAATGCTATTTTTGGTTTTTTTTTTTGCATAGATTTTTATTTAAAAATATAAAAAGCGAAAGTGTATCTCAAATTTGCTACAACATTGTACTAATATATGTTTGATACCACGTTTCGTATCTTAACGGCCACCATTTTAAATACGACTCTGTCTTTTTTATTACAAAAATTGACAAACGATTAAAATAACTAACATCATCAGTGACAATAACATTACCTAACAATTTCGAAAAAAAAGATTCATTATCAGTGAAATAAAAAAAATATAAAATAGTAGAAATTAAAAAAGCAGCAAATAATCGCTTGTGCCGTGATTAAAAAATATTGATAGAGAATTTAAAGACAAAATCAGTGGCAAAACTAATTTAAATATAATTTTTTTTTAATAAATATCCAGGTCCGTATTAATAGATTATTGATAATGATGATTTGTCATACAAAACGCGTCGTAGAAAATGTAATTTATAATACATCAGTGAATTTCTCTTTAAATTCTCTATCAATATTTTTTAAACGACTCAGGTCGATTATTTTTCTACGTGTTTAATTTCTAATATTTTGATTTTGTTTTTGTTTCACTAATAATGCACATTTTTTATCTAAATTGTTAGGTAATGTTATATCCATTTTAATGAAATTAAAACGAATTTATAAATGAACTACGACAGGACCGTAATTAAAAATTATTGTCAATGATGATGTTAGTTATTTCAGATAAAACATGGTTAAAGTGATAAATTTGAAGTTGAAGGATCTTATAATTTTTCCTAATAATAAATATGGGTTCGTATTTAAAAAAAAATAACTTGATGGGGGCCCGTTAATACACGAAACGTCGTATCAAAGATTTATTAGTATATTTTCGTAGTAAATTTGAGGTACAATAAAAGTTTTCTTTTCTATTTTTGGATATTTTTTAAATAAAAATTATAGGCGTATAAAACCAAAAATAGCATTTTTAGTTTTCCCTGTATAATTCGAGAAGGGCGAAAGTTCCTGTATATTATTTTCGGCCAATGTAATGCTCTCCAAACTAGTTAACTTTTTTCCTCTGTATCCTTACAGTTTCTGATATAGCAGTGCTATCCCTTTCAATTTCATACACAAATTCATTTGTGACCAAAAAATATTTATGATGTTTTTGTTTCTTTTTTTTCATTTGTTTCGTCAGATCCTGTCGCACGCCTATGGCTGTACATGCCCAAGTTTGTTGACTCCTTCCAATAAAAATTCAGAGACATATGTTCCGGAATTAAATGATGTTCACAATTTAGGTTCTTTATGATAATAATGAATAAGGGCATCTAGTTCAAAAGAGGAAGTTATATTAATCAAGAATAAATTTAAATATTATTATTTTTTAATCAGTATTAACAGGAACTGCTTAAATAATTAATTTTATTTCATTAAAATTTATTTTTTATGATTTCATAAAAATTGATGATGAAATTTATGTGTAATTATTTTTAATTGCTGTATGAATAATGACTAATACGAATATTTACTTTTATTTATCAAAATTAATTAATTTCTTTAGATCCATTTTTTAATTGAGTTTTGAAATGTTCTATGTATAATTTCACATATCAATCAATACGATTCTATATAATAAATCAAAGCTTTATACTTTGGTTATTTTTTTAACTGAAGTACTGCAGAATCCATTTTATCTAGGAAAATTTAAAATTGATTTTTAAGATTTTGCGACCAAGGTCAATGGTGTTATATATTGAACATATTATTAATATCCTCAGCAGAAACTTTAATATATTACATGCTGGAATCAGGCATGGAAAAAGTTTATTTTAATTGATCAAAATTATTATGTAAAGTTCAGTTTAACGCCTCACCTTGAAATCTTGCATACACAATTATTCAGTTTACCTTTCTGTAGAACTAATCTGGCATGAAATTCACTTATTTATAGATTGGTATAATTCTCGCTATTTCCGTAATGAAATTTTTGGTTGTCTCTGACTAGATTTAAGAGATTTACTTTGCCAAAGTATGCAAGTATTACAGTACACCATTTTTGAGGTTTATTTTTTATTTTCAGTATCAGAAAAAAATTGTATGCATTAGTGAAGGTCTAATATATTCTTCTTTCGAGTCACTTTTTGCAAATTTGATTTAGTTTTATGAAAATTCCTAATTAAATTTTGAAAATGTGACGTAATATTCAAATGTACTAACAAATACTGTGACCTCCCACCCCCATGCTATGTAAAGTTCTACTATTTGCAAGAAATTATTTACCCTTGTTATTTATTTAACAATGAATTTTATACCTTTTTTACCCGTAAACTTTTTACCCCAATACCTGTGATCGTCTTTTGTTTAGTTAGGAAAACATGTTGTGTTTAATAATCGTAGTAATAATAGCATTATTATTAATAATTGTAATAACCCCAGAAATTCTTTTCAAGTTTTTTGACAAAACACAAAAATCTCAAGAAAATATGTATTCATTAAGGTATAGAGATACCTTGAAAATCTAACCACCATCATATTGAATATATTAATTATAAATAATTAACCAATGGTTAATAAATAAATTAGAAATAAATTGTAAATAACCTTGTACAAATGGGTAGACGGCCGAAATATTGAGCGTCGGGACGAAGAGCGTAGCGACGTTGAATGACGTCGAATATTGTAACTTCTGCTGATGGTGTTCGTAGTTTAATTTGAGAGAATAGATTGGGTTTTTAAGAAGTAAAACCCAAATGTCTGTCGAAATTATTGGCGTCGGTGTCTCGGCGCCGAATACAGGATCTTCGGTGACGTGTTGGAAGTTTGAAATTTGATTTTTGGCTGTCACTTTCTAAAGCTTTGAACCACGTTTTTAAGCCGAGTTTGAGTAAACATTTTACGTTATAATCTTGTGTGGTCCATCTTCTTGGGTTCTGTTTGGACTTTATCTAGCCGTAACTATTTAGGCACGAAAAGAATTATTGTCCAATATTTTAACATTCTTTCTTTTGGAATTTAAATCGAGATATTAATAGTTTTTTAATAGTTCAAGTGAGCCTTATCGTTTTGTATAAACATGCACAGACAGATGAGTGTCAGGGAAAATAAACTTCAATAAAACGAAACAAAATTTTGTGAAAAAAATAATATAATATACTTGTGGTTGGTTGGTCACAATACATATTTTTTTTTCTTTCACGAGATTTTTCATTCAGAAATTGTCATTTCTGTTAGAGAATTATGAAACAAAAACTATTTGACTCAGAATAAAATCCTTTCTAATACTTTACGAATGATAAAGAATATGTATTTGTATTTTACGTTATGTGCATAAATTAAGAATTTTTATTCTTATATCTTTCTTAACATTTAAAATTTTACTGTTCTTAACTATTAATTTTTTTTAACAAAGTTAACGACTTTTTTATAATACTTCTATGGTGATTATTAACATAAATTGTGTCTATGTTGCTAACTAAAAATTTATCGCTCTGTCAGTCGGCGTATCGTCATGCAATGTATTGGCTACGTTTTGCTAAACTTATTATTTCAAACATATTAAAAAAATTTGAGTCAAAGGAAATGTTAAATTTTAATAGTTCTGCAATATTGCTTTCTTCCATTTTATATGAGCTACCGGTTTTTCAATTCTACTATGATTCTGATAATTCTCCCATACATGAAAGGACTTTTGAATAGATCGATTCTGTCACCGACACACACGTAAAGTTTGGCTCAAAGTTATGTATACTAATACTTTTGAAATAGTGTATTGTATAACTCGTAATAAGAGTAATAGATTCCCGTACAATATAAATTGTTGGCCGAGGCGGTAACCGAGGACAATAAACTTTAGAAGTCCAGGAATAACATAACAAACGGGAAAGATACTTCTTGTCTTGTACTGTTTTGGCAACGGACTTAAAATACTAGTATACAGTAATTTGGGTTCTGATATTGCGTTAAGAAAGTTGACATTCTTGACCGATTTCACAAAAATATGATGTTATCTTTTTATAATTTTACTGCATACGAAAATCTTATTAGAAGTAATTCATTTGATACCAAAAATAATGCAGATTTTGATGAACCAACAGCTATTTTCATTTAGAAATATAGTGCTTCAGATTTTTCAAAAATGGTTCAATATATTTTAATTTAAAATAACGTGGAAAGATGCTTGCTTGTTTCCGTTTTATGTACGGTCTAAAGTCGATATTTAAAATTACAGAAGAATGTCATCAGTTATCATTTATACTATTATTTTTTAAATATCTAGTAACAACAAACTGCTTTACAGGGTGTACTGTTTGATTGGAAAAATAACATGGGAAACAATTTCATTACTATTGCAGTATTTCTGGATATGCGAAGAGCTTTCGAGACAATTGATAGAGGGAGACTTATAAGGCAAATTAAGGGTGTTGGGATTGAAGAGATGGCATTAAATTGGATGATTGATTATCATATATAATACGAGTGGTATCGTGACTATCGATAATCGCATAAGTTATTTCACGAAACGCGTTGTCAAATATTAATTTAATGAGTCCGCAGGATGCGTGAAATTATAATTTGGCAACACGTTGAGTATATTAACTTATGGAATTATCGATAGACCCGATACCAAGAGTTGTATTCATTAGATTATATCACGAATTAATGACATTTTAAAAATTTGACAGCTCAATAATTTACATTTATAGTACAAAAGCAAAGACAAAGATGACAGCATTCCACTAGATTTCTAGCATTAAATGTACCAAGTGTGATTATCAGTTATTAGTCAAGTATTAATCAAGTAACAGTATAGGACATTATTACATTATGATATAATCTAACAAATATACAGCAGAAACTAAAATTAAACCGAATATATTCTGAAAAAATAAAAAACAAGGCAGTGTTTTCGGACCACTACTTTTTTAAATATATATCAATGATATAATTATCACCAAGTGTAAATGTAAGTTTCGTCTATTTGCTGATGATGGTCTTATAGATTTTGCTGAGACATTTTACAAAATGGTATGGATGTCGTAAATAACATATTGAAAGAGGTTTATAAGTATTGTGCGGATTAATTAAAAATTAATTTAAGACAAAGCAAATGCTGCTGGGGAAGAATAACAAATATAAATCGGTTAACAATTTGAAGTTAACTATAAAGATAGGGAACACTGAGATAGAAACGGTAGATAAATTAGTTTATCTCGGAATAACAATTGATAGCCAATTATATTTTAATCAACATGCTAACGAAGTAGTTAACACCGTAGCATATAAAATTAATTATTTGAGATGTTCACAATACTTTAGCCAGTGGACAAGCCTTACATTATATAATATCATCGTACTACCACACTTCAATTATTGTTCCACTGTATTATATCTGTTGAATCAAAATAAAACAAATAGACTGCAAAAAATGCCGAATCGTGCTAAGCGCATAATATTGCCATGTTCAAAGTTTACTCCTATAAACTGGATGCTGGAAACATTGAATTGGTTGCCGACAGTGAAATTCCTTATGTATTACATACTTATTTTTATATACAAAATCAAAATTGGTCATGCACCAATATATCTACAGGATAAGTTAACTTACTACACTGAATTTTATAACTGTGAGACTAAAGTCAGGTGTAACTTTCATGTACAAACGTGTATCAAAAATAGTACATTGAATTAAATTTTTAATAAGGGCATGATTATGTATAATAACCTACGAAACAATATAAAGGATAGTTCATCTTTATATATTTTTATGGAGTATTTTTTGGCCACATAAGTGTTTTTAGTTTTTGTGTGTTTACCTGTTATTTATTTTTAGTTTGTATAAGTTTTATTTCACATGGAAAAGTGGGAGTTAGATGTAAGACTTTGGCACTGAGGTGCCTTCTTTGGTGGATAAAATCTTCTATTACCTTATAGATTTTAGTATATTAAATTAACTGAGAAAATTTCCTGTAGAATATTTGATTCCTTAAAATTAACTTAATGATAGACACCTTTTTTTTTAAATATATTTTATAAAACAAATTTTCATTTCTTTAGCGACGAAAAATTAGAAGACACCATTAATGAAGTAATCAAGGTATTTAATATCGATAACATGAATGACAGATCAGAAATTGTGATAGGCAAGGACACTAGGCCTAGCAGCCTTACTTTGGCTAAAGCTGTTCAAGATGGCGTATTAGCCCTTTCAGGAAAACCGATAGATTATGGGATAGTAACGACGCCGCAGGTGCACTATATTGTAGTTTGTAAAAATACCAATAGAGCTTATGGACAACCAACAGAAGAAGGTTAGTTTTATACTAATTCACCGATTGTGCCGATAATTAAATATACTGTAATCGTGTTAATAAAATACTTTGTATATTTCAGGTTATTATAGGAAATTAATAAATGCATTTTTGAGAGTTAGAGGTGATAAGTACAATAAGGGTAACTACGTGAATCGGGTGATGTATGATGGTGCTAATGGTGTAGGTGCTAAGAAAGTTAAATATTTAAGAGAAATTTTGAAAGAAAGCCTTAAAGTTGAGATGTATAATGATGAAATCATTGGGTCCGGAAAACTGAATCATTTGGTAAACAAATTAACAAAAATCTTTTTTTTTGCTAACCAGTGTGTTTTTAGTGTGGTGCAGATTATGTAAAAACGAATCAAAGCTTCCCAAATGGTCTTCCCAAAGAGAAAAACACTAGATGTTGTTCTGTCGATGGAGACGCAGATCGCATTGTGTATTACTACTTGGACGATAATGAAAAATTCCATCTTTTAGATGGAGATAGAATAGCAACATTGGCGGCAGATTATCTTAAAGAATTACTTCAAAAAACTGGTATAGATCTTAAAATTGGCCTCGTACAGACTGCCTACGCTAATGGTGCTTCAACTGATTACATATCTAACAAATTGGTAAGTTTTTCAATAATTTATTATTAAAAATTCAACATTTTTGATTATTTTAGAAAGTTCCTGTGGCTTGTGTTTCTACTGGTGTAAAACATTTGCATAGAAAAGCCCTTACTTTTGATATTGGTGTATATTTTGAGGCAAATGGCCATGGTACTGTAGTTTTTAGTAAGAATGCAAAGCAACATTTGTTTACTGCAGCAAAAAGTAATAGGTATGTCATCTGTAACAATTTAATCTAATTCCAAAATATTAATATGGGCGTCCCTAGGGGATTAGTCCTTGCACATGTTACGTTTCTTGTATCAACAGTGTTGAAACTATTTTTACAAATGTTTTATCTAAAAATTCTGACACTAAACATAAAAACAACCCAAACTGGGTATGTTTCTAGCTATTTTAATGCTTTTTTATATGACAGTAAATCAATCTAATTTAACAGGAACACTCGATGACTTTTTTGGGAATTCATTTAGATGAATATTTGCTAAAAAAAAATTTATAAATGCTGGACTCTTCGCAATTGCTATTTGTGTATTTTGCGTACGATCGGTGATTTCCATTTTTCACCGCAAAAAAATCTTTTAGCTAGCAAGAACTTTAAGTGCCACAACTGAACTAGCCTTAAATATACCTTGGTCATCCCTTTCTAATCTTTTACTCCAGAGCACCCTGTATTTTGGTCACACTTCCCCTAAAACAAATAAATGAACTCAACTGAGTTCTAGTGGCTTCAGTAAGTCGGACAGACATTTAAATATTTCAGAGTCTAACAAGACCCCCGTTTTCGAGGATGCTTAACACGATGGTGATGCTGTATCTTCTCCCCGGAATAAACTAGCCACTTAAACGGTCCTTTCGGGGGTTGTTTTTCGCCGTTTACGAGGTGGAGGTCAACTCCAAAAAAGGTTAAACCACCGCCTTCCTCGAAAATGGTGTATTCGCATTTACTACTTTCGGTTTGGGGTGGTGTTAAATCGGAAACTTAGGCTATGAGTTATTTGCACTTTTCGATGTTTTTTCTGACTCACAGAAGCCACTATTCTGTATTCTCCAGTTTATTTTTAATCATTCCAAATATCCTACCAAATGGAAGAAACAAATATGGAAAAAAATTTAATAGTTTTAGGATTTGACAGTGAAACTTTTTCAAAAACGTACAAATACGTGCTAATCACTATCAAGCTTCTTTTAAGAGTGAACAATCAATTGTTAATAGAGCCTATCGCATATTTTAGCCTTGGATCTACCCATATATCATTCTTGTATAAATGTTTACATTGTCTCTGAATAATTTTGATTTAATATTTCTCTCTGAATTTTGAGTTTGAGCGCTCATGTCTTTTTCCCTTTTTATCCTTTTCTATCTTTTTGGAGATCAGCCGATTGGCACCGCTACTTTTACTAAATTTTTGTGTCTATATTAACAGACAGTTAAAGTTTAATCAAGACATTGCAAACTTGAATAAAAACATTCTCAATTCAGCTTGTTGCTAAAGTATTAAGGCGGGACTCCATCAAACTGAGCTAGCCCGGCGACACGTGCCGCCGACATAACCCGCAAGCTTTTGCTGGAGTAGAAATTAAATCCCTTGCGGCCGCCGGCATAATTTTGTTAGCGACCAAAATTCGGTAAAGATTAAAGGTGTAGAATCAGCGCGAGTACGAGTTTTCAATCAGATTTGAATATTTTACTGAACGGTACGCAGAGCTGGGGCGTTACTCAAAAAAAGGTAACGCGTTACTTTACCGTTACTTTTGATAAAAGTAACGATTTATTCGCTACTTTTCAAAAGTAGCGCGTTACTTTTCAAAAGTAACGCGATACTTTTCTATATAGTCTTCTTGTTCCATGTCTTCTCGTTCTTTTATTGTCCATCCCACCATTTATCGTTATTATTGCACATGCAAACAAAATTTTCAAATAAAAGTTGTATGATTAAGCTTGATTTTTTAAAATGTTATCCAGAACACAGTGGCTCGCGAAATCGACGGGGTACAAAAAAATAATAAAAACATTATTTTAAATCAAACAGCAGAAGCAAAAGAGAGAAAAACCTTAGTTTTGAAGTAACGCGTTAATTTTTAGTAACGCGTTACTTTTGCAGTAACGCGTTACTGTAACGAAGTAACGATTTCGCGTTACTTTTACAAAGTAACGCAATTACCGTTACTTTTCGCTCATTTTAAAAAGTAACGAAATTACTAATAACGCGTTCCATTATTAACGCGTTACTGAAAATTAACGTTTTAGTTTCATTACTCCCAGCTCTGACGATACATTAGTTTTTTTTTGTTTTATATACACAATAACTTACAATAGATATTCAACTGATTTTAAAATGGATAGCCAAGATTCGAATTCGAAAAATACCCAAGATGGAGACCATATTTCTACTGAATTGGCTGAAAAAAGTGTCTTATTATTGATAGAATTATTCCGATATGAATGTAATTTATGGATCACTACAGACAATTCAAACCGACATATTTAAAATGCCCAGTTTGGTGGAGTCGAATTTAATCTTCCGTTAAATCCGATGCACGCCCCGGCATTTTGTGCTGGCGGCAAGGAAACAAGTGCCGCTGGGCTACTCCATTTTGGTGGAGTCCCGCCTTTAGAAAACTTATTATCTAGAAATGTCTGCTTTTTGTTCATTTATTCATAATTTAGACACGGAAAATAGAGCTATAATATTATTGAGGTAATTAAAACTCGAAGTTCATGTACTACTGTAACGCCACTTCGGTCGTTACGTGTCACTTTGGCACCTTGGTCCAGGTTTCGGATTGCCTCGGGTGCCACCTTCCGTTTATAGTGTGAAGGCAACTGCATGGGCAGCGTCAGTGGAGAAAGGAATACTCCAGGGGTCGTATGGTATCGATCGACAAGACCCTTTAGCGGTCAGAAGGGCGGTCTTTACTTGCCCTACTGGGTTGAGTTACCTGGGTATTAGCTGCTGGGATGTTAAGACTCGAAACAAATAAAATATTCAATAAATAAAACTGTTTATTTAAAAAAAAATCGGATGAAAGAAAGCTGTGTAATGTGGTTCTTTCTCGGACGGTACAGGCACAGTAAAATGATTATATACAGTATTTGCTCTAAGCGACTTTCCCAGATTCTAATTATTAATTGACTCGTCGACGGTGGGTATGTGTGCGCAGAAAGCAAAAAGCATTTAAAGCTTTGTTGTCGTGATAGTTGCAGTATTGCCAATGTCAACCCAAATTTTAATACAGGTTCTTTGATTTGAGGAAAAAAAATACAATTTAGTAGTGATAGGTATGAGGAAAGTGTAATAGCTATTTATGCAACCAGTTACGAAAAGTCTAATTTTGTGTAACTCACAAGTTACACAAAATTGCATTTCGTAACGTATTGCATACAAGATTTTTTTCTAATTTTGAAGTAATAAAAAAAAATAATTAAATATAATTGATAAAAATTGTGAACACATAAATCTAGTCTATTTGCTGTCGTCACTTCATTTCAGTTGTCAGTTTGTCATTTTGTAAATAAGCCTGAAATATTTGGTGAAACATCTAATGCAATGTGCGCCGTCTCCCAAATAACAGCAAGTACCAGCAATAAAACAAGTATGTCGTCGGAAATTAATTTAAATAATTGCAATAATATGTTATCAATATTTATAATAATTAATTAAGTTATAAGTTATGTCCTTATCTTATGTTATAACAGTTATGCCCGGTTGCACCAACGTATCCTAGGATGCATTTTATCTAGGCTAGACCTAAATGTGTGATGGACTTATGATACAGTTGTGTTGCACCAACGTTATAGAACGTCATTTTACGTAGGATGCATTTTATTTGAATTTACAATGGCAACATTGCAATATTGTCAAACTACTGTATAATAGATGGCGCTGATTGTTAATATCGGTAAAGCAGGTCATGTAATTATTGGTTGAATGTTTCTTTTTCTCAGTTTTATAATCAAGGATGGTTTATACACAAATTATGATTTTCGATATTACATTTTATTTTTTAGCAAATTTCAATTTTTTTCCTCAAATTTTTCATCTTTCAAAATTGTATAATTTTTATCTATTTTTTTATGCTTTTTCAATTTTGGAACCGATAACGATGAATTATTTGAGGAAAAAATTGAAATTTGGTCAAAACTAAAATATCTGAAATTTTTCAAGTCCATAAATACGACAGTGAAATTCAACGAAAGACACTTTTATTTTAAATTTTTTAATTAATTAATAGCATGAATCTAAACACAATTTTTAATTTTTATTAACATTTTTAAATTGTCATTTTTTTGTAAAATTAATAATAAAAAATTTTCAGACATACTGCTTATACATGTCCACTTAAGTTCGCGACATATGGGAACTGAGACATATAAAATTATTTTCTACAAATTATCTTATTTACAAATTCAAATATTTTACGATATTTTCTTAAAATATTAATTGAATATACTTGTAGAATATTTTTTTTATTTTTGTTCAAGTGTTATTCTTTGTTATATGTAAATACAAATAGTTTCCTGTAAAAATTACTTTTTCTTCAAGCGTATAATAATAAATATATTACTTTTGACACCATAGACCGTAGAAATATCCTATTGTTTTACTAGTACAACAATAATGAGAAAAGATAGCAATGGGCTTTATAATCGAGTAGGCATGAACTGTCATTTTAATATTTATTTAATTGGACGTTTTTCAGTTTTGAAAATGACAATTTTTTGCTACATCAACTTGAATTATTTCTAGACTTGAAGAAAAAACTAGTATACTAGTATATGTATATTACTCGGAGAAGAAGCCTTCATTATTTCTGTTTCGCTCAGATTACACTGCCTCGGTCGTAAACTTCTAAGCTCAACAAATAATAAGCGCCTTCTACTCCTAGTAATACAATATAATATTATTTATAAGTACCAATGGTAAGAGATGATATAGAATATTATTTCTTGAAAATTTTAATATCATAAAATGTATAAATAAATAAAAAATGAATATTCCTACATTCTGGCAAAATAATTATTTACAAGATATCGTAGGTAATCAAAATGTTCATTATTATTGACTGGAATTGGAATATCTTCATCTCTTGGCGTTTCTTGGAGGTGACGTTGCATCACTTCCACTTCATCGGGTGATAATTGGGAAGATATTATTCAACTTCATTCTAGATCCATATGCCATAATAGGGAACCGTTTCTTCCACACTCCGAACAAATTTTCTACCTTAACTCTGCTTGTTATATGGCTTCTGTTGAAATTTCTCTCCCCTTCGTTGAGTGGTTCCAAAAAAGGAGTAAACAAATATGATAAATTCATATATGCGCTCACCTATATATTACAAAATAAAAGTGTCATAAAATAATCAGAATACATAAATATCCAAATATCGTTTACCTAATAAAATTCCATTGGCAAAATTTTCCTATCTTAAACTGTGCTTTTAATCTGGAACTGTTGAACATTGTCACATCATGAGTCGAGCCAGGCCACCTGACTACAATATCCTTGAAAAGTAGATCTGCACTCAATACCGCTTGGACATTTAGTGAAAAGTAGCCTTTTCTATTTCTAAAAATTTCGCCATCGAGACCCACTGTGAAAAATATGTACATAGATTATAAGGAACTGAAAAATAAATAGGTGGTGAAATCAAACCTTGTGATAAATTTCTTATGTGAGTGCCATCAATTGTCCCCACAACACAAGGAAAAGCAGCAACATCGAAGAATTTATTTTGCTCAGCAGCAATTTCAACTTCATTTCTTGGCATTATATGTATTTTTCTTTTAAATTGGCAATTATTCGTGACACTTTTTATACAATTCTTGATATATTGGATTTATCAGCTCCTATAAAATCTCCAGTAGCTAGTAGATGACCGCCAGTAGCAAAAGTTCTTATTGTATAAAAGTAATTGATTCATTTGACATAATGAATTGTTTCTGAAAAGTTTTATTTATTGTTACTCTTTGTAATACATATATTAGTTCAATTAAAGCTCTTTGGGCAAGTAATTGTAAGATAGTCCCTTTTTGTAATCGAAACCTTTTAAAAAATTCTTCCTCTGATAAAGTTTCAAAATAATTCATTCTAGGGCGAATTTGTCCTGGTAGAGCATTTATTTCTTCGTCTATATCATCTATTACATCCACAATATTTATATCTGCGTCTAGATCCATCACTTTATTTAACTTCCAAATTACAACCGAACTTTGTAAACTAATACCACTCTATTAATACATAAAAGTCTTTTTATTTTTGTTAATGTGAAATATAATATTCTACAGAAAAAATGTTTATTTGTCTCGTTTACATTCACTTTAATTAACTTTCTAGCAGCTTTTTCTAGTAAATGTCAAATGACGTATATTTTAGAGGTTATAATCCTCGCCCTAAGTCGTCGAAATCGACTGCCTAGGATCTGTGATCAGGTTATATCACAGGCCAGAGATTTTTCGTTGGTGCAACAGTATAAAATCGATTTTAGACTTAAGTCTGACTTAGGATAAGAATCCGTCCTAGGATGTATTGGTACAACCGGGCGTTAAATAAATAAAATTCTTTTTGTCACTAATTTTGAAATCCATTTTTCGTCACCAGTTACATAATATTTTACTTTATGTAATTAGTTACGAAAAGTAACACGTTTGAAAACGTCTGTCAGTTTTAAAAAGTGTCACTTTAGTGGTAATTCTATAACGAATATGTTAAAATTTAACGGACGTTAAAAATATAACGTATGTTAAATATGGAAAGCAATTCTGCACATTCATGTTTAATTTTAACATGTTACAATTTACGTATTAGTTCATTTATACCGCAAAAATCTATTCCACAAGCAGAAATATGTTAAAAATTTAACATAAATGTGTTAATTTGACGTTCTAAAGTTTGGAAATTAACGGGTACCCTATTAGTAGGCTTTAAAACTTAACGTATAAGAAAATATGGCTTATGATGGATTAATTAATCTGTTATTACAAAGAAAATCATGTAAATAAGTTGAGAATATAAATCAAATAAGTTATCCATATCTCAAATGTGGTCAAATGTTAATCATAAATGAAAACCCCAAAATCATGTACCACAATAACATTTAATTAAAAATTTTTTTCTTAAAGGCAGCTGGTTTCGGTTAAATAACCATCTTCAGGCCAAGAGATTAACAGAGGAATTAAATGTTAAATAAAAATTAGCATATTTATAACAGGGTGTGCTGCTATATACTAATTAAAGGAGGAGTTAGGATAGTAATGAGGGAAAGGGGGGAACATGAAAAAGTAAAAAATTAAACCCAGGTGGGTAAAAACACTAATTAAAGTAAAACATAATTAAAATAAAAATTGAGGCGTCCCATTGTGACTAAGTTCACAACCCCCTTTACCACTCAATTTTTATTTTAATTACGTTTTACTTTAATTAGTGTTTTTACCCACCTGGGTTTAATTTTTTACTTTTTCATGTACCCCCCCTTTCCCTCATTACTATCCTACCATGTTATAACATGCTAATTTTTATTTAACATTTAATTCCTGTTAATCTCTTGGCCTGAAGATGTTTATTTAACCGAAACTAGTTGCCTTAAAGAAAAAAAAAATTTTTAATAAATGTTATTGTGGTACATGATTTTGGGGTTTTCATTTATGATTTGAGAATACAAGTTTAAATAAGGGTTTTGCAATAAGTAATTTGAATAGATGTAAATCTTTTGTCAATAGGTAGTAAGTATGGGTTTGTTGTAGAAGGCGAAATAATCAATTAACCAGGAATTTGCGAGACGCCAGCAATCCATTTTAATTTGTGACCTTCCAAGTAGTTTACCATAAACTCTTTTTGAAATTTGGTCATTTGACCGCTTCTTTTTTCCATATGTTGTATTTATTTATATAAACAATAAATAACAGAATGGATGAAATTTCTCTATGGATGAAATCGATGGAATCACGAAAGCACAGATTGAATGACATTCAATTGACATATCATAAACCTTAACCTTACTTTTTCTTCTTTTTATTATTAATTTGAACTACTTTTAACGTATGTTTATTCGATTGAAAATTTAGCGCTTATGTTAATTTTATTTTTACAGAATTACAATTTATGTTAAAATTATAAAATTTAACACCCGTTAAAAATAAACATACTAGTTATAGAATTACCACTTTTATATGTCAAAATTAGAAAAATATATATTATTAAATTTTATGCAATTATTTCGAAATTATCCTAAATGTACGCCTGCTAACAACATTACAAAAGAATCACAACTCCTGAAATTATCCGTAACTCAGATAATTATCCTACGTTTGGCAACTATGCTTTTCTGGTAGGTTGTAAAAACGATCGAATTGAACACCACGGAAATCAAAGTGCCGACACCGGAGTGCAAATTCTGTATATAATCGTATGCCGGGCTGGCGTGGTGTGGTTGGATGACGGTTCTGACTCCGGTCAAAGAATACCTATATTTTTTAATAGAGTGCGGATTGTTTGTTTATTGCTTTATTTTATATTATTTTATTGTAAATATTGCTTTGTTTTCTAAACATATTTATAAAATGAATTTTTGTCAGTACCCGAACGGAGAGATCAAGAGTGGGGTAAAACGAGCGAAAAGAGTAACGAATCCGAACTCAGCTTTTATAATATTAGTTATCCGTCATCTGTCACAAATATTTTTGCTCTTCCAACATCAAAGAAATTTCGCCGGCCTTCGCTTCTTGGTATATATGTATTCTTTGCTCCGGTACAATAGGAATTAGCTCGCTCCCTTCAGGTGGACCTATCTCTAAAGGTCGAGGGTCTGAACTGCTGCTCCAATTGGGACGGTCACAGCTAAGATGTCTAAAAATCATGGTGTTTCCACTTATACCTGTAAAAGTTTGGGTCAAAACTGGGAGATCTCTACCTACTTGATTTGACTGATTTTTGAGAGATTACTAAAGTTTCAGATTAAAAATTTTAGATGGCGCATACATCGCTCATAGTAAACTAATCAAAGATCACACAAGGGTGCATTTATAATCTGGTACTCAATACAGACGAATGCTCGAATATGCAGCTTTACACTGTTCACACAAAATGTGACAAACTCATCGAGGACTTCAACAATTCTAAACAGCGCCATCTTACAGAATTCTGCGATAAGTTCTATTGAACGCAACAGGTGGTACTCCCAAAAAGTTCGAAACAAAATCGAATCAGTGGGTTTTTAGACATCTTATTCACAGCAAGTCTCACTTCGGGCTGCCACTGCAGCTGCCGACAACCGTTCGAATTGCCCTACTCGATATGAATTTCGGCGTCTAAGAAGCACAGACGAGAGTGTCTCCATCTGTCGGGTGAAGGTTCAACTGGTACGACTGCCTTTTATTCGTAGCTTCTCTCATAATTTTAAGTTACTTCTACTCCACTGCCGTGCGCGATTTAATTTATATATTTTAATTATTATGGAAACAAGTAACTTTGTTACACTACAAATAATTTGATTAAGTTGAAAGTTGAAAAGGGCGACTAGTTTCGACGAAATTCCACCATCATAGTCGTCCTTTTCAACTTTCAACTTAATACATTATTTGTGGTACGTGGACTTCGAGGTTTAATTACCTAATCGGTTGACACTAGAGATAATGGATAACATTTTGGACATATAATATTATTGTCTAACGCCGGATATCTTTGTAAATTTTTATTTATTCGTCATAAAATATTAACTCTTACTAGTTTATTCATTCTAGAAATTGTGCTACAATACCAGCCAACTTGTTATTTTAAACTCGCCAATTATCTTTAATTTTAAAGTGTAATAAATGAAAGTCCGAAACATTTTAGCCATCTTCCAGACAACAAAATCAATTATGTCAAAATCACGGATTTAAAAATGATTTATTGAAAAAAATTATAGTGTAATGGAGTTCTATATTTTTGCAACACAGTATCTGTTGCACTTCAAAGTCAAATTACAAATTTCAGCATATCTGAATATTGTATTTTTCTTTATCTGTGTATAATAATTCTATATCATTTGATAATAAAGTTGATTTTGATTGATTGATGCACTTCAGATCACTTAGGTTTATTTTAATAAATTCAATTCTAAGAGGCTGTCCATATCTCAAATGTGGTCAAACTATTCAGTAGAAATAAAATTCCAAGTCATGTACTACAATATAATTAAACAGCAGTTAGGGGGCAACTATTTTCGGCTTAAGAGCCATCATCAGGCCTTGAAACAAATTAACCGGTTTGGAAAAAAAAATTTACAATAAAATTGAACAATTTATATTTTACCATATTTACTGTCAGTAGATAGAACGTCCTTTAACTTTAAAGATTCAATAACTAAAGGCGATGACGTTTAGAATAAAATTTAACAAGTTGATTTCTTATACAATTGTCACAATCTAAACGTCAATGTCGTTAGTTACAGAACCGAAGTTAAAGGACGTTTTTCTACTGACAGTTAGTATTTGACAAGAATTATAATTGAATAAACAAACGTATAAACAATTTACATATTATTTATGGGTAGGCGTTAGGTGAGTAGGTACATGAAAAATTGACGAACGAAAAACGTTTTAAACTAAATTAAAGTTGCTGTCTAAAAGACAGTTCATTAACGGTTCTCTTGGGTATGAAAACCATAGTGGGAAAAACATTGATTCACCAAGGGCACTTGTATCTTGCAATGTGAACAATAACGGAGCAATGAAAGTATCCATAAGGGATGAAAATACTGTTCTTCTAGCTATAGGAACAACGGAAAGACGGAAGTGTCTTATTGGATTTAAGTAAATTAATTCGTGCAATGCACGTGACCGTACCAGAAATGTAGGTTCGGCGAAGGAAAAGGTAAGGAGAAGCTGCAAGGGCCACAGTATTATAAAAGGATCCAGCAGGACCAGTAAATAGAGTAACCCGAAATTTAATTTAGTTTAAAAAGTTTTTCGTTCGTCAATTTTTCATGTACCTTCTTTCTCAACCCCTACCGCCTCCCCTTAAATAATATGTAAATTGTTTATATGATTGTTTAATCAATTATAATTCTTGTCAAATACGAAATATGGTAAGTTTTACATTGTTCGATTTTATTGTATAAAAATTGTTTTTTTCCAAACCGGGTAATTTGTTTCTAGATCTGATGATGATTCTTAAGGCGAAACTAGTTGCCCCCTAACTACTGTTGAATTATATTGTGGTACATGACTTGGACTTTGATGTCTACTGGGTTTTTTTAATAAGTTCTTAAAGAATATTTGGCATATATTAGTTGTAATCTGGTATTGTTTTTTTAGCACTGCGCTGTTGAAGAATATCGTAACCACTAACCAAAACTACGCTTTTTTAACACTCCACATACGTTTCACTAACTATGTTAGCATCATCAAGAGTTGAGGAGTTTATCATCAACTCCTGATGATGCTAACATAGATAGCGAATCGTACGTAGAATGTTAATATAGTGTAGTTTTGCTTAGTGGTGACAATATTCTTCAACATTGTTAAAAGCCAAAGGTTCCAAATTCTCAATTTAATATAATATCGCCCTGATTAAAACATATTTAGATACAGAGTATATTTAGGAATGTCTTAGATATACCTGATTTAAAAAATTTTGAGTATCCAATAATTTTTACAAAATATTGTATGGTTACTCCTTTTTGAGATGAATTCTGTGGTGTTGCTGCTCTTTTTCTGTGCTGGAAATTATGGAGGTTTTACATTGGCGCGCGTCTGCAATATATAACAAAACTCATTTGATATCAGAGCCGACGTCATAGCTTTAGTCTGAATAGGTAGTACAATTGGTGGAAGAGTGATTTTTTATAATATACTCATATAAAGGGATGTGGGGTACAGGGCTATGATCGACAATTGATAAAAAATATGCCTTGAGGTGGATGTCACAAAGTTCAATTTATTTGTTTTCTCTCAAGAATACAAATACATCAGTTTCGTATGGCGAAACAAGACGTTTTCTATTACGAACAATAAATTCATTAATAATAGTTTCTAAATCAACTGAACGTGGTTTATCCGATTCTGTACTGTAGTCGATCTTAAATAATTTTTTATTCGACGCAAAACTGAAAAACTGAAAAACTTATTTTATTAGAACAAGAAGATGCTAGTATGGTTATTATTAATCGCAGAAAACGCACGAATTTGGTAATTATTTTTATTTAATGTTCATTTTCCCTGAGAAAATTTATTGTATTGTTCAAAAAAGTTGCTTCCTTCCCTTGATGCGTCATGATACTCCTAAATAAATATTGTTATGGTTGTGAATTTAAAAAAAAAATTTCATTTCTGGGGTGGGTTCTATAAAGAATAATAAACATCACAATAAATATTATAAAAATAAAACTTTTGATTTGTCCTGTTCATTGACACATCTTTTTTTCAATATTTCTTTACAACTTTGAAAAATTACTATATCTTCTATCTTCTTTATTTCACGGATTCTTAATTTATTACTGCTTTTCCAGAAATTTAAAATTTAACATCATTCCAATCCTCCTCCAAATATCTTCCTACTGATACAAATTTTTATCTTCAAACGATCACCTCTTTAATTCTTCGATAAATTATTCCTTTTCAATAAACTTTCTCTTATAAAAAATTCTTTCGTTGATAGTTTTTTTATTGCGAAAATGACAATTGTTTATTATTCTTTTCATCTTTTTCATTAATTGTTGGAAGCGATTTGTCAAAATCTCCTCTATACAATTCCACGATTTCGTCTTACCTGTTTCAAAATTTTCTAAAGACTGTCAAATCGCCATTTTAATGAAACATGTATTTAATAAAAAATCTCGCAAAATATTTCACTTTTCTGAACCACTATATTCGATTCATTTCGGAATTTTACGTTTTCTTGACAATTTTGATTCTCCTATATCAGTTTGCTAGCCAATTTACAGCTGTTTTTCCAAATCTATTTGTATTTAGAATCTCGAAACGATTTCCAGTTTTCGATATGAATCAATAACACAAAGTTTCGACTTTTGTAAAACTTCGTTAAGGATCTCGATCTGATCAAAAAATAATTCGATCATTGTGCTCAAAAAAAATAGAAACTTGACTCCATATTATGAAGAAATCCTAAAGCCTTGGCAACCACAGTGCCATCGACTTTTTTAACCTCAACAAGGTCTTGAAAAAAGCACCCCTCACTTTTCTTATGTAAAATGTCTCAGTCAATTTTTTTAAAATTTGGTAGATCTTGACCTTCTAATTAAATGTTTCCATAAATGTCTTCATGGGCTCAAATTAATCCTATTACCAGTTCTCGAGATATTTGTGGTCAAAGTTGGATCAAATTTCAATTTTTTGAATTTTTTAGAAAACTGATCAGCTTATATTGAATTTATTACGTCTATCAACTTAGCAAGACAAATTCGGAAAAATACAATGGTATCTTATCAGTATGCCGCTAATTAGTTGTGGAAAAAAGTTTGCCGCCCTTTTTTTTTATTAATAATTAGACATCTTGCTATCTTCATATCAAGTTAGCAAGACAACTGCGTAAATAATGACGATATCAAAAAACTAAAAGCTGCAGAATTTGCCGATTTTTTCCGATAATTAGTTGTGGAAAGTTTGCCGCTTTTTGTCGTTAATTAGTTGTGAAAATTTTTTTTGTCTATTGTTAATTGTTCGCGCCTGTTTCAACACATGTTTCTCATAGGCTGGGTTTATTATATTTTTATCTTCCAATTTTGTTTCTATCCATGAGTCTTTTGAATCAACATTTCAGATTCATTTCATTTCAAGCTTACTATGAAATTTCCAATGTATCAAGTTCCAAAAATTTCTCAAGTTTATTAAAATTGTTCCATTTCGATTTAAAAAATTAAAGTTAAAACAATGTTTCTTTCTGAATTGTATTCTTAACGATTTTCTAGTTTAAAAAATTGTAAACTCATAAAAATGAGACATTAGATGTAATTATATAATAAAAACCGGACTGTGGGTGTCTCAAAAAAATTTTAATCAAAATTGGAATGTTCACATGGATCTGATATATAGAAGCACAAATTGTTCGTATATTGAAATTAAAAACAATTAATCACTGAAGTATTTTTTTTTTGTAAAATTTGAAGTTGCTATATAAAAAATCTGGAAATTGTTTATAAAAAACAGGCGACAAATTTTTTGTTTCCACAACTATTTAGCGGCGAATTCTCCAGTTTTTACTTTTTTGATATCGTCATTATTTACACAGTTAATAAAAAAAGATAGGCCACAACTAATTAACGGCAAAAAAGCGGAAAATTCTCCAGCTTTTAGTTATTTGATATTGTCATTATTTACGAAGTTGTCTTGCTAACTTGATATCAAGTTAGCAAGATGTTTAATTTTTAAGAAAAAAAAGCGGCAACATTTTTTTCCAATAACTAATTAATGAAAAAAAAGCGGCAAATTCTCCAGCTTTTAGTTTTTTCATATCGTCATTATTTATGCAGTTGTATTTAAAAAAAAAAAAGAGCGGCAAAATTTCTTTTTCCACAACTAATTAGCAACAAAAAATAATTTTTGTCTTGCTAAGTTGATAGACGTGAATTTGTTCATGGCATAATTAAGTTATAAGATTGGTATTAAAAAAATATGTTAATCGTATATATAGGGTTTACCAAAAAGTCAGTGGATCAACTTTATTTTTAAAATTACTATAATATTGAAAACCACTAAACCCAGTTTTAATAAATTCCTATTAATTTAAAAACAAACGACCATACAGTTCATTAGTAAAAGAAAAACTGCACTATGTAAAGAAAATAAAAGCGCACCCACAAACCCGAATGTTTAGCTTCCAAATCTGATTTTTTTTTCAAAAACGCCTCTAATACGCTGTTTTAGCAGCACAATTGTAACAGATTTGTAGCTAAAAATGGTAACGCATTTACTATTACAACTTGACGTAAAAGATATTGTGCCCCAGACGCATTATTTTTTATGTCTACAGAGTGTTTCAGATATTAGGCACCCGCGGGCTATAATATAAAGACGATTAAATTTGCAAAAAATTAAGTATTTAAGATAGCATTACGTTGGTCAAAATAATCTACAGTTCGAGTTATACAGGAAAAACTAAAAATGCTATTTTTGTTTTTTATACATCGACTTTTTATTAAATAAATATCAAAAAATGGAAAGGAAAATTTTTGTTGTATTTAAAAATTGATACAAAAGCGTATTAATAAATCTTCGATACGATGTTTCGTGTCTTAACAGCCACCTTCAAGTTATTTTTTAAATACATACATGTCTTTTTTATTACAAAAAATAATAAATCCTTAAAATTCAAATTCAGAGATATATCATACTTTGTCATTTTAACAACGTTTTATCTGAAATAGCTAACATAATCTGCGACAATAACTTTCTCTTTCCATTTTTTGATATTTCTTGAAATAAAAATCCTACGGGGAAAAAACAACAATTTATTTTTGTTTTTCCTGTATAACTTATACTATATTGAATAAATGAAAATCAAAGTCTAGTACCACAAGTATTTATTTAAAGTTGGAAAAGGCAACTAGTTTCGACATCATAATGCCATCATCAGGCCTATAATACAAAAGTTCCGTGTAAATGACAAAATAAAGATGACAATATGGTTGAAACTTAACAAAAAAATCTTTAACATTATGGTAGAAAATACTTAATTAAAATTTAAAAAGAGGGTTACATAACAAGAGCCCATTTGACACTGTTTATACAATTAAATAAACATTTAACTCCAAATTACAATTTGTTTTGGTATCGGTGGACCACATTTGAGATTATTTATAACATATTGGATTTATATTATATTATTATAAATGAAATGTTTTCCAAAATCGTTAACTTTTGTCCATTTAATCATCTTCGTATCATTTATGGTTTAGAATATAACAATGTTAAGACATGATAAAAGAAATGGACCGTATAGCCCGCGGGTATCTAATAATTGAAACTCCCTGTAGGCAGGGACACTATCTTTTACATCAAGTTGTATTAGTACATGCGTTACTATTTTTAGCTACAAATCTGTTGCAACTGTACTCAGCATATTTGAGGTGATTTTGGAAAACATTTAGATTTGGAAGCTCAACATTCGGGTCCGTGGGTAAGTTTTCAAACTTAACATAGTGCAGTTTTTCTTTGACCAATGACCTGTAAAGTATATAATTTTTAAAAAAATCTGACCGTTTGTTTTAAAGTTATTAGGAGTTTACAAAAACTGAAGTTTAATGGTTTTAAATATTATAGTAAGTAGCCAGACTGACTTTTTGATAAACCCTGTATATACAATTAATATATATTTTTATACCAATCTTATGACTAAATTCTCCCATGAGCAAATTCAATATAAGCTGATCAGTTTTCTCAAAAATTCAAGAAATTAAAATTAAAACAAAATTATCTAAATACCCGTTTATCCAACTTTCGTCTAATTACGATAGCGTAAAATTTTTGCCTTTCATATTTTCTCCATTTTCGGAGACACCAGACACAATTTTGTTGACCATCATTTCCAAAATTCTAAATCTCATGTATAATTGGTTTTCTTTAACCGTGATTCCAACTCTGAAACGTCGCGACTTCAAAATCGTCATGAAATGAAATTTTCGTCGTTGTCAGCCCCTCGGATTGCCAGGCCTTGCCTTCATAAATTCTTATATTGCTAAAGATTTTTCTTAAAGTCGTACGATGATCCATCATTTGGTTTTGCTCAGCAGCTGACATGCGCTGGACAATGTTGACCGAAGTATGATCTTTAAATGTATATAACTTCTCGAATGATTTTTCAAACTGGCTGCTGCATATTTTAAATACGCTCATTTAGTGCGCGTCATCAGTGGGTTAGGTCACGGTTGTGGATGCAAACAAAGCGTAGCGGCCATTGTTTTGACACAGGTTTTACATACCTCGTAAGTGCTTAAATATCGCCAGAATTATTTAAATAAAATGTCTTGAAAAGTACTCTGCTAACTAAATACATGTCACGGTTTGTTTGCCCCCAAGAACTGATTCATCGCAAAAAAAAAGGAGGCAGAGACGTTTTCACCAAATAAGCGTATTACGTCGTGAGCGCGTGACTTGTGCGCGGCAGTTTTTAAATTTTAGGTTTTGTTCGAAAGTTTCGAGTGGGTAATTATCCACATGGATATTTTCGAGTGGGTAGTACTACCCATACTACCCACTTTAACCGCCGGCCCTGTTTGATACATAATTTTATTACAATAATTCGCTTTGTAGATTATAAATTGGCATAAACGAAACTTAATCCGAGGTTTTGCAAGTATAAAATTTATAATTAACGAAAAACAACCTAAGCTGTCAGTAACTGTCAATGGCAAATTTTGGTCTATATATACCACTTTCCTTTTGCAATTGTTTTTTGTTCTCCATTCATTTGGGTTATAATAATAATAAACATTTTCTCTTTCTAAACAACGCAGGATTCTAAATTACTTCGCACAAAGTAGTAACGCACTTCGGTCGTTACGAGTCACTTTGGCGCCTTAGTCCAGGTTTCGGATTGCCTCGGACGCCACCTTCCGTTTATAGTGTGAATGCCACTGCACGGGCAGCTTCAGTGGAGAAAGAAATACTCCAGTGTACCTATTCTTGAAATCAAGAGAAAAGTTACTCCCAAAGTAGCTCCCTACTTTTTCTACTCCCAGCTTTTTCTCTCGGTACAAAAATACCTTATTCTTGAAAAAAAGGAGTGAGTGAAAATACACACATAGTTGCCAAGTGCTGAAATTCAATTTTATCCAATCGCAGCAGTTAAATTTCTGACAGCCATGTGACATAAGACATAACCAAAGAATACCTATCGTATTCTTTGACATAACTGTAATGTGTTAGATATGGACCGGTGTCGTATTAAAAAAAAACATTAACAAAACAGAAAATGAAATGCTGGTCGATTACATTTCGCCACGACCACAGATGTATTCGGGCAAATTTACCACCCCATTCACCGGGCTCAGCGCCAAGCCCTTTGGTCTGAGCTGGCCACAATTTTAAATTGTATGCCTGAGGGAGCCAATAAAACCTGGGAAGCTTGGAGGAAAGTATTATGAACTCTTCCTATTTCAACCTCCTCCAGAACCTCCCCCACATCGTCATTCATGAGATTATTTCATATCAATAATTCATTAATATTGTCCTTTATATTAGTAAACTTCCCAGCAAAACTCGTAAAAATAAAGACACGAAATACAAACAAAATAAATCGGACAGGCAGATTTAATAGTTAGGTTAATGTTTCAAATAAATTTCTACTCCCTACAAATTTCACTCGCTAATGACCAATAGAAATTTTATACTCCCTGGGAGAATAAAAGTCCCACATATTTCCATCAAAATATTTCAAGAATAGGGTTATGATACATTTCAGGGAGCCACGCCTATTTCTATTTTAATTTCTACTCCCTGATTTTCAAGAATAGGTGCACAGGTGTCGTTATGGTATCGACCAAAATAACTAGCGGCCAGAAGGGTGGTCTTTACTTGCCCTACTGGGTTGAGTTACCTGGGTATTTGCTGCTGGGATGTTAAACCAAAAAAAAATTAAGTAAACAAATCCTTTATTAAATTACCAAAAATCCGGACGAAAGGTGTGTAACGGACAGAACAGGCACGACTGGCTTGCCTGGCGTGGTGTGGTCGGACTGACGGCTTCAGGTTCCGGTCAAATTATGCTTGTCTTTAGCTTGACCTATCTATAAAGGTCGCTGAAGTGAACGGATGTGGCTGCCACTGCAGCTTCAATTCTGACGGCTACAGCAACTCGTACTTCGGGCTGCCACCGCAGCTAACTTGATCGGCTTCGGCTGCCGTATACCATAAGGTCGGCTGGGTATGCGAAACAAATACGCCATCTCTCGGCGTAGTACAACTGGTACGACTTGCCTTATACTAGAAGCATCTCACATTTCCATAATTTTAAGTTAATTTTACTCCAGTGCCTTGCGCCATTTTATTTATATATTTTAATTATTACGGAAAAAAGTAACTTTGTTACACACCCTTCCTACTTAGGGAAAATTTATTACATACAACCTTTGGTACATAGTTGTCTAAACACATTAAGGCAATTGCACACACGCCAGGATAGTGAGCCAGGACAGTAAACTAAAGCCAGCGAGCGTTTACATGTTAAGCCTGTTTGAGAAGACAGTTGGTATTTAAGTTGTGAAACCATGACTGCATCCACTTGCCACAAACACTCTTTGTCTTTGTATAGTGTAAAAAACTGTATTGTTTGCTCATAACTAAACTTGGGAGCCATATTTTTGAGGTTAACGCTACAGCAGGTGCTTTCCTCATGTAAACATAAACACTAATGTCCTAATTGCCTGGCTTCGTAGCTGGTGTGCCCGTACACAGCACACACAACCGGCGGTGAGCCAGTCATGAAAATTATGTAGTGGAGGAAGGTTACTGTCTTCAAAAGAACAACGGTCTGTTGTTCTTCTGTCCTGTTTTCATCACTGGCTTTGTTTTACTGTACTGTCTCGAAATTCCAATGTACACGACGCCAGTGCTGTCCTGGCTCACTATCCTGGCGTGTGTACAATATGCGTTAGAGCTTGGATGTCGTAAATATGATTGGTATTTCTTTTGAAAAGGGCTATCAGAATGATATTATCGATGTGGAAGTTAACTTATTGCTTTTGTTATTAAATGAGGTGACATCTTACAACTCTTCGTTATAAATATTCATACATAGCACAAATAAAATTGGACCAAAGTGTTTAATGAGAAAAATTGAGTTCTGGAAAGTTACTAATTGGTTTAAATATTTTCAGAACATGAAGCATATGGCTATCACTAACTCATTTTTTTTTTCTAAAAATTAATAAACCGTTTTTAGGAATGGATATCACTATATCATAAAACATTTGACTGAATTTTTTTAACTCAAAATTTTTATTCTCCTATAAACTTTATATAATCCAACTATATTTATTTATTTAGTTGCTCTGCTGAACAAAAAGAAGCTTGCAAGAAATTGCTAAATGTGATAGACTTAATAAATGAGACTGTAGGAGATGCAATATCTGATATGTTGTTGGTGGAAACTATTTTACATGAGAGAGGGTGGAACGTCAACCAGTGGGAAGAATGTTATACAGAGTTACCCAACAGACTGATGAAAGTCACAGTCAAGGTAAGATAAAAACCAATTCAAACAAATATTTTCGGTTCAAAATTAAAACATATTAGAAAAATACTCTCGATTGTATAACTATGTTCACTTGTATAATTTTATATGGACACTAGCTGAATAACCGTGCTTTGCTATGAAGTCTCTTTCAGTGGCGGCTCGTGAACTTTTTAAGAGAGGAGGCTGGACATAAAACGTTTTTGTAAAAATATACTTTATTCAACCAATTAATTTAACCTTTGCGCAGCGACCGTACCAGCTACTTCAGTGACAAAATTAATTGTTGCCATTATCAATGAGATGTTTCAAACGATCTCTTGAATAAATTATATCAGTGAATTTATGTTGTAAAATTTGAAAAATAACATCACTTTGTTCAAATATTAATTTAAAAGTATCAAGAAAAAACAAAAATTCTTCATTTTCTAAATAAGATTTTAAACCAACAGCGGCATTTAATGAAACTTTGTCTGTTGAAAAGTCAACACTGTTTAATATAAAATCAAATTTTCAAATGAATTTGTCTTTATTTTTATGGATGGTAAACACTGCACGTGATGTAAAATTCCATCGAGTTGGAGCATTACTGGGAATTCTGTTTCCTACTATGTTATTTAAAACTTCAGTTCGTTTGGTAGATTTGCTAAAAAAATTTGAAAATGAGGATAAGTTGGCAAAAAAAATTCTGACTTCCTTAATGCATTACTTAAAACCAAATGCATGTTGTAACAATGGGTGAAAATAGCCTGAGGCGAAACTGATTTTATTTTTGTTTGAAAACCATTTAAATGTCCCGCCATTACAGATGCGCCGTCGTAAGTCTGAGCAATTAATTTATTGGCAAAGTCAAATCGTTGAAATGTTTCCATTAAAAAATTAAATAAATTGACCGCTGTTTTTCCAGAACTAACATCGTAAAACCCTAAAAATCTTTCAACTAGTTGTCCATTTTTTACACATCTAAAAATTATTTATAATTGTGATTTGCACGTAATATCTGTTGTTTCGTCAACCTGCCACGAAAAAAAAGGAACGTCTAATAATTCATCCTCTATATAATTTCGGAGGACATAATTGATTGAATCGAGAGTTTCGTTTTGTATTGTTCTTGAGGTGCTTGCAAATACTGACGCGTTACTCATAAAATCACGAAAGCTTACTATCGCATTTACAAAACACATCTACCAATTCTCTAAAATTACCTTTATTAACCGAATTTTCAGTTTCATCATGACCTCTAAAAGCCAAATCTTGGGATGATAAATACAACAAGAAATCAATGATTTTTTTTTTAAATTTCGCGGTTGTCTTTAACTGTATTTTGTTATGATTTTTTATTTCGCATGTAAGAGCAGAATCAATAACATTAATAATATTTTGTTTACCGGTTAATTTAAACTTAGTACTCGATGTAATATGTTCCTGCGATTTTTCATGTCTGTCTAGACCACGAGCTAAATTTTTCAAATCATTATAACCCAAGCGCCCCCAACATGAAGAATTATCAGTTGTAAATAATAAACAATACCAGCAATATAATTTATTGTGTACCTCAGATCCCGTTAACCATAAATATTTTTTATAATTGTCAGTATTAAATGATCGATTTTGATACTTAACTGACATCACTAACCCTGTTAAACCCGGTCCACTAAATGGATTTTTTAAAAAGTCAGAAACTAAATCACTGGCACTCATTTTAAATTTTAATAATTTACCGAACAGACAAATTATTTCGCGTGGCGTCACTTAACAATTATTCCCGCTAATCATAAAACAAAACAAACACCCTCGCAATCCGCATGTGTGTTATTCCCCTGAAAGGAAGAAGACTAGCCTACTAAGACTGTTGCCATTTCAGCTATTTTGTACGGTATTTAGCAATTGGACTGGTCGAAAAACGGCAACTGTGTTGAGCAACACGTGTTTAGGATTTGAGGTATATGTATCATTTTCCACTGGAGTGAAGTGAAGGCTAGCCTACTAAGACTGTTGCCATTTCAGCTATTTTTTACGCTATTTAGCAATTGGACTGGTCGAAAAACGGCAACTGTGTTGAGCAACACGTGTTTAGGATTTGAGGTATATGTATCATTTTCCACTGGAGTGAAGTGAAGGCTAGCCTACTAAGACTGTTGCCATTTCAGCTATTTTTACGGTATTTAGCAATTGGACTGGTCGAAAAACGGCAACTGTGTTGAGCAATACGTGTTTAGGGTTTGAGAGATATACAGATTCTATTGAGTCTAGCCTCAGGTCCCTGTTGTCAGATTTAAAAATTATTACTGAGAACAGGGAATTAATTGTGAAATTATAAAAAATATTAGAGAAACACCAAATAAAATGAATGATCAACAAAATATTTCTGGTGCTGTTTGCTGAATAAATTAATAAATTGGTGAGGAGGCTGAGCCTCCTAAGCCTCCTTCGAGGAGCCGCCACTGGTCTCTTTAGTAAATGGACTACCGAGCTTTGCTTGTTTTTTCCTATTTCTTCTTATTTTTCCTGTTTTTCATTATTTTCTCCTGTTTTTCCCTATTTTTTCGTATTTGTCCTTATTATTATCTACCTTTTTCCCAATCTTAAACTATTTTTCGTTATGTTTCTTGTGCTATTTTCCTGATTTTCTGTATTTATCTCTAATTTCTCTATTTTATCTATCTTTTTCAATTTCTTTTTATTTCTCCATGTTTTTCCTATTTTCACTATTTTTTCCTATTATTCGCAAAGGACGTTTGGGATTTTGTTAAAATTTGGTCCACATATTTCTTGAGTGATGTGGATTATTTTTGCTCATTGCACCATGACTCTAAAAATACAGGGTGGTTCAAAAAATTGACTTTCAATACATTAACTGTGGTTTACTCTCCTAATTAACTTAGTAATTTTCTATTCATAAATGCTTAATTTATAACGTGAAATATTATCAACGATGGGTATAAATTGAATTTCCTGGAAAATAAACATCCACGTTGCCTCAAGGCGAACACACACAATTACGTTGAATCAATTTTATAATACCTAGAACTACATCTTAAAATGTAACCACACACAAGATTTCTTCTGGCATTGAAGAATGTTATGGAAATTCTGAATGTCTTGTGTAAACAATTTCTTACGTGTAAGTGTAACTGAAAACAATGGTACTAAAATGGAAAACTGTTATGTTTGTAATTTGCCAGCAGCCACTACGTCATAAATAATGTTTACGATGTAAATGTATTGAAGGTAAAATTGGTAAACGTTATTGATCAAGATTTGATTTTCCGTTATCTGGATATAAATAACAGCAAAGTACGCATAAACTGCAAAAAACGCATTGATAAAATAGTGGTTAATAATGATAATGATGCAGCGATTTTTCTGGAAACCCTCCTTTAGGACAACAAATTTATACAGGGTAATCAAAATTTGCCTACTTTTGTAACGTTTTATACATTTTTCTCATTTGCTACCAGGTAGTATTTAAAAAGTTACGATAGGAGTATGTAAGCCGATTTTTCCAATTTTATGTCGTTTGTTTGGAGTAATCACTTAAAGTTGAAAAAATGTCAATTTCAAAATTATTAAGTTTAGAATATAGGTGTACTAGGTTTTTTGAAATTAGCTTCTCAGAACGATTCTACAAATATAAAAAATTCAGGGTGTTACATTAAAAAAGAAACTCATATGTATCACTTTCCTGGAGCAACCTGTATATAATTAAAATTGCTTCTAGATTGTTGTCTTTTCTGATATAAATCTCGCGATGAAAACAGATTAAAAAAATGTTTGGTTTTAGCTCTACAGAGCGAGGCGTTACCATTAGCCCACCCTGTATAGGTAAAATTCTATATTTTAAAATAAAACAAATAAGTCGCCATTACCTAAAAACAAATACCTTTAGAATAAAGTACAACAACAATAAAATTATTTGGAAATCGTTTAAATAAAATTGA
Organism: Neocrepidodera transversa; assembly: GCA_963243735.1. Lineage (NCBI taxonomy): Eukaryota > Metazoa > Arthropoda > Insecta > Coleoptera > Chrysomelidae > Neocrepidodera > Neocrepidodera transversa. The sequence goes on from OY725341.1 coordinate 29,134,587, forward strand.
TTAACACAAAATAAGCATAAGAGTAACGACTTCTTTTTTAAGAATGGCACCAATATGTTTGTTTTCACTAAATTCAATTTTAACGCATCGTTTACTATATTTCATAATAATAATAAGATATATGTGTACCTAATTTAAAAAAAATCGGTCCAGGACCCAACCGCCATAAGAAAAGTGCATGGTCCTTTTCCTCTTTTCCCCCTATTTTCTTTATTTTTTGTCTTTTTTACCCAATTTTCATATTTCTTTCTATTTTTTCCTGTTTTCCATTATTTTATCTTAGTTATACCGATGTATCCCTATTTTCCCCTATTTTTCTCTATTCTCTAATTTTACTATTTTTTTCCTATTTTTATTATTTTCCCCAATTTCTTATTTCCTCTTTTTCCCTATTTCTTACTATTTTTCCCATATTTTCCTAATTTTGTCCTATTTTTCCCTATTTTGCTCTATTTTCTTCTTATTTTTTCCCTATTTTTCTCCATTTATTTCTTTTTTTCCCCTATTTTTCACTATTCGTTCTATTTTTTCCTATTTTTCATATATCTTTCTATTTTTTCTTGGTTTCCTTTAGTTTTTCCTGTTTTCTTTATTTTTTCTTGTTTTTCTTATTTGTACTTATTTTTCCCTATTTTTCTCTTATTTTTTCCATATTTTCCCCTATTTTTCACTGATTTCTCTATTTTCCTATTTTTAATTTTTTTCCACCATCGTTCCATTTTTACCTGGTTTTTAGTTTTCCCATTTTTATTTTTCCTTGTTTTTCAGTATTTATCCTTTTTTTGCACTTATTTATCCCTATTTTGTCCTATTTTCCCCATTTTTTCCCATGAATTCCTATTTTCCCAATTGTTTTCCTATTTTTTTCATTCTTCCCTATTTATTCTCTTAATTTTTCCATAGTTTTTTCCTGTTTTTCTCATTTTTTACTGTTTTCTTCATATTTTCCCAAATTTCCCCATTTGCCATATTTTTTACTATTTTTCGTTATATTTCACTATTTTTCCCAAACGCTATATTTTCCCAAATTTTTCTATTTTCTCTATTTTTTTGTTCTTTTCCCAATTTTTCATTATTTTTCCAAAACTTCTCCATTTTTCCATGTTTTTCCCCAGTTTTCACTATTTTACTCAATTTGTTTTTTCATTTTTTCCTCCATTTTTCACTAATGTCGCCATTTCTCCAATTTTTTCGTGTTTTTCATTAGTTTTTCTATTTTCTTTATTTTTCGTTATATTTCCCTATATTTCTCTATTATTCTCTATTTTTCATTATTTTTTGTATTTTTCCCATTTCTTTTTATATTTTCTTGTTATTCAATAGTTTTTCCTGTTTTTTTTATGTTCCCCATTTTGTCATATGTGTCCCTATTCTTCTATTTTTCTCAATTTTGCCCTATTTTTCTCTATTATTCTCTATTTTTCCCTACTTTCCTTAATTTTCCTTGTTTTTCCAATTTTTTCCTATGTTTTCTACCATTTTTTTCCTAAAAAATCAAATGAGAGAAAATCCGATAATACCAAAGACATTACAGTCTATAACTTTATACCGTCGTGTATATGTATATAGATATTCTGAGTAAGCCTCCGTTTTTCTCCATTTTCTACTCCTTAATTAAAATCAAAATCAAAATTTCGCAAAATCCTTTCCTATACTACTTTTCCTTAAAAACTGACAGTAATGGAATGTCTTAAGGAATGTGAATGGAATGTTGACATCTGTCATTGCTCCAAAGTCCTAGAGATTTTCGGTGGTTAAGGGGAAAGAGGAAATTTTTGAAGTTGCGGGCAATTTTATCGCTTTACATAGATATACAACATTTTAATTTAATGCAATTGTTTTTTTTTTAATTAAAGTTAGGTCAGTAAATTGTGCGTTCTGAAGCTTTCGTTAATTTCCCACAAAATTTTACCGCCTAATCCACTTAATAATCTGAAAATTTTTCTCAAATTGAGTTAAGGCTAGCTATTCGTAGACAAGCTAGTTTCACAGACGCGCAGGGGTAAGAAACGAGGTAGGTTTGAAGTGCCTGATGGGCGGGTACAATTCTCTGAGTTTGCAAGTAGTCAGGGCCGAACTCGCATTTTTAATATTCGCGAATACTTATCGCATAGTAAAAATGGTTAGCTCAAGGGTAGGTTAGGTTATTTATTATGAAATGTGGAAGAGATTAGAATTCATATTTTTCGATGTAACAAAAGGTTGTTTTTATACATATAACTATCGAAAAAAGAATTACCGTCACCAAAAAAAAATATTTTTAAAAATGTAAACACAATACTCTTTTATAAGAATTTTTATAAAATATTGAATATATGTTTACTAAAATTTCAGTTGTAATAACCCAATTTAACATTTTTTTTGTTTATTCTCATAATAATAAATTAGAACGAAATATTTATAGTTCAATAAAAAATGTGATTGTAAATTAAAAAATATTAACAGAATATATTGGTAATTGTAAATTTTTGAATTGGATATTTTTCTTTTGATTTATACACATCTATTCTAGTCAAAAGTGCTATTTTGTCCAGTTCGGGTTATAAAATTATGAGCAAAGTATCGTTGGATGTATAATTTTATGTAGATATAATTTACGCTGTGTTTCATGTCTCGCAAACAAATAGTTTAAAAGTTGTAAACAATTTAATAAAAAAGATGTGTTGGTTTTTTTTTGCGGATACCTTGAAAAATATTGCAGATATCGAAAATTGGAAAAAGATCCAAACACTGCAAAATTGTTTTTAATTTTTTTTAGAAACAAGTTTTTACTTTTCTTTACTATAATTTTATTTTTGAAGTGAATACTTATCTAGGCGCGTTAAGCGATTTTTGGATAAGTAGCAAATAGAAAAAAATTTAAAAATAGGGAAAAATAGCGAAAAATAGTGAAAAATAGGAAAAATGGGAAAAATAGGAAAAAAGAGAAAAATCAGAAAAAAGAAGAAACAGGAAAAAATGAAAAAAACTGGAGAAAATGGGAAAAAAAAGAATAGAAAAATAGGAAATAATGGGGGAAAATGAGAAAAAAAGGAAAATAAGTAAATACTTATAGACAAAAATTGAAAAAATGGGTAAAAATAGAACACAGGAAAAAACAGTAAAGAATAAAAAAAGAAGAAAAAATAGGAAAAAAGAGAAATATTTGGACAAATGAGGAAAAAAATTGGAAATAATCGGAAAAAGTAGAATATAAAGAGAAAAGTATAAGAAATAATGATTTTTAAGAAAAAAATCGTTTCTTAAAAAAAAATTTTGTTATTTAAAATCGTACTTGTTATCTTTAAAAACAAGTTGAAGGTCAGGTATACAGAAAAAAAGCGAGACCTTTCAACCCCCTTGACAAGTATTTCTAGAATATTATAATAATTATGAGAATTTTCCAGAATGAAATAAATGGAAAAAGAAAATTATATTTAAAAAAGTAAAAATGAGGGCTAATCCCACCCAACTTTCCGAACACTCCTACTAAACTAATTTAAAAAAAAATAAATTTTTTCTAAAAATTATGTTTTAACTTTTTATAATTTTGTATAATTTCTACAAGTATTATTTTAAAATTATGAAATATTTCACACATAACGTACTTTTTGATCTCTTTCGATGTATTTCGTTTATTTTTTTCATTTGTTTTACCATTTTCGATAAAACAAAAGGATAAAAATTTAATTTTTTTTTTTGTTTATAATAATTACAACGTAAAATTCGAAGAGACTAAAATATTTTCTAAATTTGGAGTTTTATATTACCTATCGAATGGTATAAATCCCATTTTAATATCTTTAATATTTTTAAAGTTATTCAATTTTTTTTAAACAAAAAAAAATTATGAATTCTACATTTTTTGAATAAAATTTTGAAAAAAATCACAATTATAGAGTTTTTTACTACAAATTTAAGGGTATTTTTTTAAATTTTTAATAATAATATTAACCTTAAAAAAAATAAAATCTCTTTTCGAATAATTTTAAAATCAATTAATAATTAATATCTCATTCAATTATATTCAAAATGGGAAACAGACCTTTTTTTAGGATTTCTGGATCAAAATACATTAATTAGGTTAGTTTATAGAACTAAAAAAAAATCAAATTTTTTGTCAAAAATGCATTGGATTGTTTTAATTTTTTAATTTTTTGCTATAACTTTTACAAATACTATGTTAAAATTATGTAATAATTTCCACACATAGTACTTTTGGATCCTTTTTTTATATGCTATTTACTTTTTTCATTTATTTTATACCTATTGATAAAACGAAATTACAAAAAATTAAAAAAAAAATCTTTATTTTTCTATAATAATTACAATTCTAAATTTTAAGAAACTACAATACATTTTAAATTTAGAGTTTTAAATTATCTTTCGAATGGTGAAAATCCTGTTTCAATAACTTTAATATTTTAGAAGTTATTCAATTTAGTTGAAAATCGTAATATCATTTTAAATGTTACTATCTAATTTTTAAAAAATTCCACAATTTTTGTAAAAAAATTTTAAACAGCAAATTCTAGTTCTCTAATATAAAACTGTTTTTATAACCACTAATGAAACTTGGAAATATAATAATTCTTTCTTTAAAAATACTAAATACGTTCTCAGTATGCTCCGCCCAGAAATGATTCAATATACTCCGCAGAGTGCGAAGGCGCCACATTACAATACCATTTTTAGTGCTAAATCAGAATTTGCAGAGTGTTCGTAATTAAATAATAACTCTTACAAATCTCAACGCAAAATAAAAAAATTGACATATATGGATTCAGAAAAGAATTTTACGTGTTATTGTCCAGTTAATTTTTCAAATAAATATTTAATTACGTTACAGCAAGTAAATAAAAAAGTCATAAAAAAACGGCAATGTTTACATCCAAAAAACTTTTTTTTTGAACTAATTTTAAAAAATCTGCCGTTACCATAACACGTAGTTATATTTTGTGAATACATTTATGTCAGAATTTTTTTCTTAAGATCAAAAATAAAAAAATGAGAGTAAAAGTACGAAACCTTTACCAACGCATTACAAATCTAAAGCGGATGGTTACCCTTAAATTCCCCTTCAGAATAATGATGTCTTTTAGCAGAAGTGTTATTACAGCTGGAATGCTGCTGATTCACTTTTACAGAGGTCCGCAAAGAAAAACGATAAATAAAATAATTTACCATGTATTCCCGTTTCCGCCAATATGTACCGCACATGATCTCCATGCCATTCCCTAACTAAGCACTGATCGTTTAACATATAAGCGACGTTGCATTTTCCATACGAAGTACATATCAGATGTTCACTTTTTATTGCATGACAAAAAATGAGAGAGAAAATAAATTTTAAAACACATGGCAACGCCTTGGCAATCTGATGAACGACATAACAGTGTTGTCGATGTGAAGTAAATTACGTATATTATTAGTTGTATTTCTTTTGCACTTGGATCAGTTCAGTTCTAGGTCACTTGCTTCACTGTTTTATTTGCAACTGAACTGAATCAAAAATGACCTGGATCACCTCCCCCCTTACCGATGCTGCACCACCCGCTGAAATGGTTCAAAAGTTGTCCGAAACAGATGACGGGGTTTTTAAAATTATTTGATAACCTAAAAAAAGTGGACTTCTCAAGAGCAAATTAAAAATCTAGATTTTAATAAAATGGTAGGCGACACTTCGTCTAGAGAGGAAGATAATATGATTTTAGTAAATATTTCGTAAGAAAAGACTTCCGTATATACGGTGTAATGTTTAATGTTCAATTTTAGGAATACATTTTCTCCGAGATACATTCGTCATTTGAGGAAGACAATTATAGGTGTCGGTGGCCATTTCTTGATGATCTTTTTTTGGTGCTTTGATGCTAGTCGCAGATGATAATTGACAGGAACGGAACGACGACAGAAATACACCTATTATATAACAGTTTTATGTCGAAGTCTTTATAAAAAACATTTAAATAAGGTCCCTAAAATTTAAGTATTGTAAATTATTATTATGAGACAATTATCTTAAATATGATATATTATAATATTAACCAATAATTATGTATTTTAAAGATTTGATTTGCATAATTTTGTTTGATGAAAGGAATTCTTCTTCAAAATATTGGATAATGTGGCAACTCTGTTATACATTCCTAACATTCCATTACTGTCAGATTATAAGGAAAAGGAGTATAGTGGGTATCTATATTATGAACAGAACTTACTCTCAAAATTTCAAGTCGCCGCTTTCAGTAGATTTTGCTGTGCGTTGATTCTATATCAGTCAGTCAGTCAATCAATCAGGACTTTGCCGCTTATATTCTCATACTAAACTCTTTCCATATGAGTATTAATTGTAATAATATATTATTTGTTTATAGCCCTAAAGATAGCTGGAAGTTGAAACTAGTTTTATATTTTCGTTAATTATAATTTAATATATGAAAGTATCATTTGATCTTTAGTTGTTTTATTATTTACTTAATTTTCAAATGTTTTCTGCTTTTTCCACCTACATTACCTTTTTTTTAGGACCGCAACGTGATCACTACAACTGACGCAGAACGTATTTGCGTCGCACCTGAAGGTCTACAAGATGAAATCAACACTATAGTATCGAAGTACAAGAAGGGCCGATCCTTTGTAAGACCTTCTGGTACAGAAGACATAGTTCGGATTTATGCAGAGGCAGCTACTAGAGAAGACTGCGAAAATCTCGCATTTGAAGTAGCTAAACAAGTACACGAAATGGTTGGAGGTATAGGAGCTGTCCCTGAATTGGCGAACTGAATTTTTATCACGGTGTCCACTGTATATTTTCGATTAAAATTTGAAGTATTAGGACTGGCAATAAGTTTTTGACATGATTGTGCGCTATCTTTTAGCGTATTAATGTTATCAAAATTAATTTTCGATTAACAGATTTTGGTTGTCATTAACTTATTACTTATTTTTTAGTTTTTTATTATGATTTAAAATTATTTAACAATTTTTTTTATTTTTTGTAATCTTTTTGGTTTAGTTAATCATCTTCTAACTTCTATCTGCTATGTCCAAGTTAAGGCAACATTTTGACAATTGTTTAGAAGCGCCATACCTACTTTTGTATGCTTTATAAACACTTTTGTATGCTTTATAAACACTTTATAAAAATGATACTTTTTAGAGTGCACATATTTTTTATAGACAATTCTGTATAATAGTATTTTAGGCGTTGGTTGCCAGCTTCAAATTTTATCACAAAAAAAGACATTGTCACATACCAATAGTTAATTATCAATATAAGCTAAGTTGAGGTTAAGTTTTAATGTTCTTTAAATTGGAATATCTACTATAGTATAGTTTATCGCTTTATGAAAATGTGAAAGTTCGCATTGCACTGAACAAAATAGTCGCTTATTTAAATTAAATTTAATTTTACAGTTTTTAAAATAGTTCCTTAATTTTTTTTACTATTTTCCTGATAAGATTGGACAGCGGTTTATTTACTTTAAGAACAAGATCAAAACCGGACACGGTGGTCAGGTTGGTTAGGGCATCGGCCTTTATACTTGGTCATTGTTCGGGTCGTTTTTTCGATTCCCATGAATCTCAAGTGGAATTAAAGTCAGATAAGATTTTGGGCAAGTGTAAAAAGGTATTTTTGCCATCGGATGAGATCGGATATCTCGTGGAACTGATAGGGGTTGGTGCCACAGTTACACTCTTGCTAGTTGCTAGATCACCTGAATGACAAAGGCGCATAGTCCTGGGTTTAGGGTGATTGAGGACCGTGATTCAGATCTCACGATAAGCTGTAGGTCCCGTCCAGATTAGCCCTGGTAGCAGAAAAGAGACGTTAAAATTAATAGCAAGCAACAAAATCAAAATTACGAAATTCCTAATTTTTTTTTATATAAAATTTTGATATTCCCGATGAACTAGACAAAAAATAATTGAAATAATGTTTTCTTCGATTTTGATGCTCTACAAGAATGTTAAGTCAAAAATGTCAGTAGAAAAAAGCTACTCATTGGCAGATTTTGTCGGTCGAAATCAGTTAAACATATCTAGTTGCATTCTAGTACTTATTTGGTACTTTTTCTACCAATAGAGGAGTGACATTAACCGTTACTGTGACACTATTTTATTTAATAGTTGTTTTTCAAATCAATTTTCAATTGTTTTAAAAGAATTGTTACGTTTGGCAATATATAAGTTATTGATTAGCCAAAAAGTTATTGATTAGCCAAAAAATCTAATTCTGAATGAGTAATTTTATTTTAACCAAAATTACTGATTCAAAATTTTAAAATTAGGGTCTAACTTTTTGGGCAAAGATAAAAGGAACTAATCTGGACTTTTTGATAGATTGAATTTCAACTCTAGTTAAATCAAAAATGTTATATACACCTAAAAGGCGAATATTTTTTTGGGTTGCTTTGTTTTAGGTGTTAGTTTCTTTAAGGCTTCGAGTAATTTGTTTATTGGTATCCTATTTTCGTTAGTTGTTTTACTTTTAGTTTTGGATTGTTGGAATGATGAAGCTTGATAGCCACAACTTTGTTGATTCTTTTTTGTTTGTTCTCATAGTAACCCTTTTCAAGTAAAGCGTTATAAGATTTTCTACTGGATACATCAACTTTAATATTTTTATTAATAATAATTTGAATTTGAAACCCATTTTTTATATTAGCAAAATAGTTTTAATTTCCTTCACAATATGTAGAGCAATTTTTTTGTTACATCTTTCTTCCAGCAAGTTGTATTTCATAAAGCGATTAACTATGTTATAGTAAACTTTTATTAATTATGTCTTGCCAAAAATATTTAACTGATAAAAACATCAATCTAGTCATCCTGTTTGATTCAGACACTTATTAAATTACAATCAATATAGATCAATATCTTCTTTTAACCCTTTCGAGCATGCCATAACTCAGAATTTTCAATTTTTCACTTTAAGAGCTTCTTTTGGTTTAATTAGCATTTAATATATTCATTTTTTTCTGTGGAATCGCAAACAAATGTTACTAGATTTTTAACAATAGGTAATAACTCGTTTTAATAAGTTTATGATGTTTTTTGTATGTTTAGTCATCTATCTTATTTGACCCGGTAGGTTATTTAATTTATTATCACATTATGATTAATATTGTATATATGTTTTAAGACTTTATTGGCACAAAGTGTATATGATAAGTTAATAATCGCCAGACTTTGTTTGTTTTCATATATTGTTTATAAGGATCCGTTAAGGTTTAATATATTATTTTATTTATTTGGTATAAATACGAGATTTATTTATTTAGGGAAATTTTTTATAGTTACTTATAAGACATCCTGGTATGTATTAGATCTCTCCACATGGCTTTATTTACTTTTTTTATGTGCCAAGACTTTTTTTACCAACGATTATATTTATTTTGCTCAATAGATAGAATAACTGCGCACATACAAAATTAAATTAAATTTAATCCATGCAAGGACCAATTTTTTGTGCAAAATATGTTTACTGGATGTATGCACACTAAAATTATGCCAATTTAAATGTCTAACAGAGCTAAGTCAGCAGAATACGATTTTATTATTTCATAATTAACTGTAAATAAAACGGAAATCTAATGTTTAATGCTCCTTTAGAATGAAAAAAATTAATAATTACGTAATTAATATAAAAAGAATGAATAAATGAATGAATAACTTGTTAAAACCACCCTTATTACTAGATAATAATAATAAGTTTTATTACCAAACAGATAGTTTCACTTTAAAACGAAAGGAAATAAACATAATAAACAATTGCAAAACACTAAACATGACAAAATTAACACTATCTGCCAGTGTCAGTGTTTAACATAATTTAATAGTTTTTTTTTATTAAAGGAGCCTTAAATTTTTATTTACTACATTTAATTTGCGTTTAATTACCTCATTTTTTTCATGTTAATTACGTAATTATTCATAGATTTTTGAACCAGTGCTCTCTAGCTTTATATTAATTCATTCTTTTTGTATTAATTACGTAATTATTCAACGATTTTTGAACCATTGTTCCGCTAACTTTATCTTAAGCTAGCAGAAAATAGTTTTTTCTTTTCTAAAGGAGTGTTAAATTTTTAATTACTACATTAAATTTGCGTTTTATTTACACTTTATTATGAAATAACAATAATCGTGTTCTGCTGACTTTGCACTGCTAGCTTAAGGGACATCCAATTTATTGAATTTTGATATTGTCACAATGTAAAGTGTTAATTTGTCAACTGCCATTTACTCCAACATATAGTTTGCATGTACATCAAAACTAAAAGATACTCAAATATCTCAGGACTAAAAATAAAACATTCTAAACGACAAATCAGTTTTAGAAATAATTATATAAACTATACCTTGTGAATTGACTAAATACAATTTTTATACGGAATTGAAATTTGCTTTAGGTGTTTTTTTTATCATCAAGCTTTTTAGAAAGCTTTTAGCTAAAATTAGAAGAACTATTCCTGGATATTTGAAAGCAGCGTACTGCCATGTAAAACTTTTATATTTTTAAATAAATTAAGTTTTTTACGCCTAATTCTTGCAGTAGAAATGCAATATTTCTAAAATGTACTAGATAGTTTGTGGAAAATTCCATTGTAAGCGAAAAATATTTATTTACTGCTGCAAATATTTTATTAATAAAAATGTTTTAACTCTTGTTTTTTATTTTATTAACTACCCAGTAAACCAAAGACAGTTGGCAAACGTTTGGCCACGCCTTGGCACTTACGGCGAACAGACGGCTGTTTTTGCCAGTTGCGGAACATACACGCCCAGAATGAAGACCCCCGTTTTACGAAACACCAGAGTTGCCCCGATAGTGGTACAGAACCGGCAATTCGGTAGAGGCTCTGAAAGGGCTTTCAGTTGATGGGCCTGACGGGCGTTCCGTACCACTATCCGTATTCCGGGTAAGCCCTTTTGTGCCGAACGCGGCCCTTTGGCAATGTAACCAGACACTTTTGGTGTACTTTCGGTCCGCAACTGGTCCACCACCAAATTTTACTCAGTGGTTTAGCTTTGGCCACAGCACACCGGTGGCTTTGGCGTGCTAATCAATTTTTAAATTTCACGCGTTTTACGTTGATGGCGAAAAGAAGAACTATTCGTAGACGAGGAGGCTGTTGGTCAGTCATTTTCTAGTCAAAAACTAATGGGTTCTTCCGATGGATAACGTAAACCCATATATACCAACTTTAAGCTTAATCAGCTGAGAACCCTGCCATCCTACCTCCTATCTCGTTCGATAGGTCGTCAGTAATCTATCACCTAATTGCTTAATTATTCATTGGGGTGGTGAATATTTCAAGCAGGCCTGTTTTTTGTATAAAGTAGCTGTGCTAATCATCTTGCTGTCTTATCGTCTGTTTGTATGCACTCTCGTATGTGTGCTTTATCCTTATTTTGAGATGTTTCGGATTGGCTCTTTGCACTCGAGCCAATTCCAAACATTCAGAAAGCAGATGTCCCTCAGTAGGTCACTTGTAATGATAATTGTCTTGTGATTTCTGAATAGTAGTCATCGTTTATATTTCTGTCAAATATTTGCTGTTTTATTTTTTCATTCCATTTGTCTACTTTTTTTCCTTCCATTGTTTTGTACCTGAAACATAAAATAGTTATTTTTTTGGGGCCTTTTGGGTTTTGTTTTTTGTGCCAACGGGCGGTTATTTTTGGACTCGCATGTCTCCTGCAATTTATATTTGTGTAGTCAGTTAGCTCATGTATCTGAGCATTCGGATGTGTTCTTAGGTCTTCATACAGGTTTATAGCTCGTACTTTCGTTGCATCGAGTATCGGTTTTTGCTCGAATTCTCTGAATAGTTGTCTGTTTGTGGTATACCATGGAGCTCTTATGGCATTTCTTACCAGCTTGTTTTGGGGGGACTGAAGTCTTTGTTTTGCATAAATGTTTCACGGCTGCTGAGGCATATGTTAAATTATCGTCGGTATTATTACGGAGTTATTATCCTTAGCTTGGTTGTTACCAATAGTTTTTTGGATCCAATGAGACCTCCAAGTTCACCTGTCATTCTCTTTTCTTTGTTTATTGTTGACTTTGTATGCTCTGTGAAGGTTAGTCCACTGTCCATATATAATTATACCCAGCTTTTGCTTTGCTTGTCCATCTGACTCTGTCTCTTCCTATTTGGATTTCTGCAGTTGGTAAATGTCTTCTTTTTTTTAATAAGACTTCCTGGCTTTTATTTTAATTTTAATTTTCCATCTTTCGCACCAGTCTTCGATGTTTATGGCGGCTTCTTGTAGTCTTCAAGTTATCATCCATGGATATGTGTGCTACGGGCAGCTATTGTCTTGTCATCTGCGTAGAGCGATAGCACTGTATATTATCTGTTTTTGGGATGTCAGCGATGAAGAAATTGTATAGTTGCGCTGAAAGAACGCCCCCTTGGGGTACTTCAGCTTCATGTTGTCCTTGGTTTGATAAGATCTTTCCAAATTTTAATTTGGAAGGTTCGTCCTTTTAGATATAGCTGTATAGAAGCTTTGTAAGTACGTTGGAGTACCCTGATTGTCTCATTTTGTATATTAGTGTCCTTCGTGCCAGGTTTTGTCAAACGCTTTGTTGATGTCAACCAAAACAGCTCCTGTCGATTGGTCTCTGTTAAAGCCTTGTGTGATGTATTCGGTCAGTCTTACCAGTTGTGCTTCACAGTTATGTTCTTTCTTAAATCCAAATTGTTTTTCTGGCAGTATCATTAAAGCCTCTATTTGTTCTTGCAGTCTACTCCAGAATGACTCTCCGCGATTTTGATCATTGATGTTAATAAGTGTATCGGTCTGTTTTTCTGTGGGAAGGTAGGATCTGGTTAGATTTCCTTATCATCACGACAATTGCCTTCTTCTAGTTTGCACGAAAATATTTCTTTCAAAGTATTTTATTATCGCCACCATATACATTAGTCCTTTTTGCGGTATAGGTTCTTCAATAATGCTTTGTTTGTTATGTTATCCCATTCAGGTGCCTTTAATTCTTCGCCGACACATTTTTAATGATTCCTTTCACTTCTTCTGGTGCTGTGTATTGTAGCGAAGTTTCCTATGTCCTCTTCATTGATTTGATTTTATACTTCTTCGAAATCCATGTCGTTGTCTTGGTCCTAATTTAACATAAATTGCCCTTCCATTATTATTGTTCTAAATGCTTCTGCCTTTTCCTCCGTTGTGTATGCGAGACCATTATGTCCGTTCTAAGGAGTTGGCTTCTATCGTGGAAGTGTATTCTTCGTCCACATAAGACAGACAGACACACAGATAATAACACACAGACAGCCAGACTGAATTCCATCTGCAAATGGTCATCATCTCAGGGAATCTCAAAATGGATATTTCCATGTTTATCTCGATTTTTTTTAGCTCTTTCACAATACTTTCGCTTCTCAGATAGTGGGTCGGGGAAGTAAAAGTGAAAAAATGATAAAAATTTATTGAGGGTAATTTTCATTGAAAAAAATGAAAAAATGATGAAAATTTTTTTTGGGGGGGGGATATTTTAACTCAAAAATGTGAAAAAATGAGTAATAATTAGTATAAGGTTAATTTTTGGTTCAATAGAGAAAAAAAGTATATTTAGTTAAGAGAGAAAATTAAGAGAGCAAATAATAATATAGGGGTAACAAAATTAGCGATATTTATATTAAACTGATGAGAACGCGATATACTCTCTTTGATCTGTGCCAGTTAGTCGAAAAATGAAAAAAGAGGGGTAAATATTTGTAGAAATTGAAAAAAATGGGTTGTTTTACGAAAAAGAGGGGTTAATATTATAAAATTGAGAAAAAAGGGGTTCATTAAGCTAGGGTGAAAAAAAATTAAAAAAATTACGTATTATAGAATCATTTAAGTATTTGGGTAAGAGTTATTATAAAGTGCAAGCGCGTAAATAACTTTTTTTTCCTGGGGGGAGAGGTAATCAAACTTTAAGACAAATATATGTTTCTTTGTTTATTTCATATATTTTATTTCTTCATTTCGTGCTATTTTTTGGTATCCTGGAGGGCGGGTAATTACCCACTTTACCCTTACCATATCTACGCCATTGCCTACAAAAAAAATTGTCACTTTAAACTAAATTTTTTCCAACCATTTTTTATTTAGTTGGTTTATAAGTGGTTTAGGCATCCAAACAAAATTTTAATATGTGGATATAGAAATAAAATCAGTTTGTGTACAAATTAATCGACAGTGTTTTTTATTTTACGACCAAATAAACTGGTTACTAATTTTTATAAGTGTTAAATAATTTTGATTATTTAATAGTGCTGCTATATATCTTCCAAATCTTTGTATACAGTTAATTTATAACTATGATTTCGTTTTAAATATTTCCTATTTTATCAACCAAAACCTTTTTAAATTACACACTTTCTTGATCGATTAAAATTGAAGTAAACAAAAATGTTTTTCGTGGTTGAATATCTTACCTAAAAGTTGGTAGTGTCTGTCAAAGCAATTTTTAGTGAACTATGTTAATATTTTTAGTGAAATACGTTAATAAAACAATTGCCCGTCAATTTCAAGCGAAGTAATTTCAAGGAGATTTTAAATATTTTGTAAGATTTATGAAACAAAAGAATTAGAAAAATAAATTATTTTGTGATTGACGTCATTTGCGCTAAGTACCAACTTAAGTCATAGGTCTTCTTTTTGGTTGGGATTTTAATAATTAAAAACAGTTCTAAATAATAATTATGTATTAACTATTAAGGACCTGTTAAATACTTTATTAATTTATTTACTTATATTTATAAAAAAATTTTAATTACAATTTTTAAAATCTTTGCAAAAACTAAATTGATTTCTTCAGATGGTTCTTAATTTGGCAACACTGCACGGCTAAACTCATGACGCTACTTTAAACAGAGTATTTACAGTTTATTCATTTTTTTAACAATCATCTATACTAAAAAATTCCTATGAAATACAAAAATCAACAATTTATTACGGTTACAATAATTAATAGTGCTTAGATCTAAAAATTAATTCGAAAATCCCGCTTCCTCATTGTGTTATGGCTGCTGGTAAGTTGATTTTGCATCGCCGTTTTTCGACAACAGTGCGACCCCGATGAGGGGCTATGTGAATTTTTGTGTGCAAAACATTCATATTTACAGAAATTATGGAAGGTAAATTGAATTTATTATTAAAATACGGAACCTTTGTGGGCGTGTGAGCTAATATTTGATCTAGTAGTCGGTGTTCTTTTTAACCACCATGCACACTGTCCGGAATCAAAGCTTACTATTTTTTTTATTGCGAATTTGCCAATATTTATGATAGAAAGCTTTGTTGGTGGATTATTTTCGGTTTTACTTGGATATTATTGGAAAAAATCAATGTAAATAACGTTATTTATAACTCGGAACATCATTATTTAATTAATATTGTCTTTTTATAACCCTACCATTGTAATTATTTGCAATAAACGAAAATGTGCAGTATTGATTCAAAATGGATATAATTTCTGTTAAGTAATCTAGATTCAAGATGTTAATACTTAACTTGCTATATAACCTGAAGGCAACACACATTCCCTTATATAGATAGTTGTTTGACACAAAAATTCATAAATTTTTTATTTCCTAAATTTGTGTACTATTTTAACGCTTTATATAGTCGGATTGAAAACTTTGCTCATAGTTAATAAATAAATTAACACCTGTTTAAATGTGAAATACTATCTTAGTTGACAATGCTGTATTTATGTGTTGCCCTATTTAATTATGTGAAATTATTTCTCATTTTGTAAAAGTTTAGAAGTTGTTTTTAAATGATGAAAATTCATAGGCGTTTTAAAGGTTTGTATTTTGATTTTTCAAATAATTTAATGTTTTCTTCAATAAAAAGTAAACTTGGACTATGTATAGAAATAATTAATATTTCATTCATAATTGTGTATAAAAAACACTTTATTAGAATTCAGTGCTCAGATTATATGTGTTAAATTTCTTACAAAGAGATGTCACTTATCTGCGATACATTCTTAAGAGAACTATAAACAGTTTATATTTTATCATCTAGTAAATGTGATTATTTTAAATACATGATTAATTGGCAACATTAATTACAGAATTTCTTAAATACTGTTAGAAAGGAAAAATTATAACTGATTTCACTTAAGAGTACAGGTATAGTCCTTTTCAGCATTATTGAGTTTTTACGTTACACTTTCATATAAAACAAGTAGGTAGAAGTGTAATATAAATTGCGGGATTTCCCAGTACTGTAGTGAGTTGTACCCCAATATAACATCACTTATATCATCAGTCTCTTTTGCGTACATTATGCCATCAGCCAGGCATCATAAGTTCTCTTATCTTAGTAGTTTCCTGTTTTATTCTACAAACACTTATTTTTAATGCATTGCAACTCGTTCCTGTACCGCTGATATTGGCAGTAAAGGATCGTTGGTGAAATAATCTAACAAATTTAATACAAACTGCCGATTTTGTACAGTTATTATTTTTCCAGGCATTTTCTTCACATTTGCTTTCAAGTAGGTATATCAAGACACATTTAATGACATAATGACATTTAATAAGTATATGATGAAAAATTCAAGGAAACTACGGCACTGATAATCAAATACAAATCAAGAAAAACCACATACGTACTGAGAGTGTATGAAGACTGGTGAGATAATTACGTAAACTGATTTATTAATAACAAACTTTTGTTAATACAAGTTTCATATACGAATGTCACTGATGGTATAATGAAAAAACTTCTTATATCATTTCAGTGATGGCTCAAAAACGCTGAAGAGAACTGAAACATATCGACTAACTGTCAAAACCTCATAAATCAAAAATATATCATTTTTGGATTTATGAAGATGTGAGTTGAAAATATTGTGTTGGATGTACACACAACATACGTCTAGGTTTTTTACTCTCAGGAAAATTTTAACTTATGAAGTTTTGATATTTAACAGTCGAGATGTATATGAAAAACACTACTACAGAGAAAATAATTAAAGAGATTACAACATGAATCTATTAAAATCACACATTTTTACGTAAAACTGCATAAAACGAACCTGCTGGGTTGTAATTTTTTCACCATATATGCCAAAATTAGCCACTGCTGGAATGTGTTAAATGCATGATTTTAACAGAATTGGTATATCCATGTAAATATTAAGTTATTAAATAATTTACACAAAATGATAAAATTTATAATATAATTTATGTATAAATGCAACAATGGTCAATATTTCCTTGAAAAGAATTACTACGGCCCGCCCATACTTCACCTTTGGTGAAGTAAGGCAAACCGTAATATTGAAATCGTGCGAAAATCTCAAAAAATTTTTTTGCTCCAAACGACTTAAAATGTCATGAAATGTGGAAAAAATTGATTTTCCGCAAAAAAAAAGTCTGTCTGTGTGGATGTCTGTGCGCACGATAACTCGAGAACGGTACATCCGATCCGGAAAATTCTTTCGGCCATCGGTTTTTATTCAAACACGAAAGGCTCTATCAGAAGATGAGCAATTTCGGGTCCGCGGATCCCGGTCCCGCCTACCAAGTGAAACTTCTATTAGAGATGTCTTGATAAGGAAAGCAAAGTCGATACTGACTTCTTTTAAGGTGTTGTGCAAGTCAAAAATTGAAAAAAAAATTATTGGAAAATTCCGATTTTTTCGAATCGGACTTTCTTCCGCTGAGGGAAACGGACCGTAGTCTTGAAAAATCGTGCAGAGATTATTCCTTTTACTAGTTTTATATTGTAGTTAATACTTAATACCTAGACAGACTATACTTAAAATTTTCTATAAACAGGTCCAACTTTGCTATGTGCTTAAAGCTTGCCCACCAATTTTGGCCCACCATAATACTGACCCATGGAGAAAATATTACACATTAATTACAATTTATTACAATCAGAAACAAATTTGTTACACATCCGGTGTTCGAAATATGAGGTTGTGGGCCAGTCTTAGGCTCAAGCTAGCCCACATCGTACGAAAATGGATAAATCTGATGGAGGTGCATGGGGGAATTCATTACAAATTTATTACAGCTAATATATACGATATATCAGGTGTCCCATCCTAATCATTATCGGCAAATGACAGACGGGACCAATAGCGAAAGCAGTTATTAACAAATTTCGGTTGGTTACAGGGAAGCTTGGGTTTTACAACATGTAAGTGCAAAACCCCCGCCGATTTGCTGAAAAAAGCGATTTTTCGAGGACATATGTTGTCAGTAGGAGGGTATATTAAATTTTTTCTAATTTTGACATGTAATATATGACATTTTTTTAAACTAATTAACGTTATGATAGGGCATACTTTACGTAACTGGTTGTGTAAACTAAAATATTACATAACCAGTGATGAAATCTTTATTTCATCAAATATTGTTCAAATTTTTCATAAAAAATATTATATCTAACTTTAGATTTTGTTGGAAAAACTGTTGATAATTCTCTTTGATCAGCTTCTTCTACGTCGCTTGGCACATCTGACTCGCTTGAGGAAATATTTACTAATATTTTCATTGTTGTGACTGTTGGTTTCTAATATTTATTATTGACCGATAACTTATCAAAATCATTTGCCTACATGATTTTTAACAAAATTAAAAAATTATAGATATAAGTAATATTTATTAAGCTTTTTTCCAAAATTAGAAAAAAATCTTGTACATAACACGTTAGGAAAAAGTACTTTTGTTTGACGCTCGGTTTGGTAAATATTGCAGTTCATCTAAACAAAATTCCTTATTTCCTAACTGGTTACGTAAATAGCTATTGAACAGGGTCTTAAAGTTGCTTCATCAATCGAAATGTATGAACTTATTTATTACAGCAGCCCAATTACTTGAATAAATTGTATTATAGTAGCCCAATTACTATTGTCAAGTCAAATACTATTGCCTCCATCTCTGAATTTCTCAACTGGTATATATTTTGATAGTGGGCCAGTGTAATAAATTTTGAATAGGGTCTTAGCAGTGCATCATCAATCGAAATGAATGAACTTATTTATTACAGCAGCAAAATTACTTGAATAAACTTATTTATTACAGTAGCCCAATTACTTTTGTCTAGTCAAATAATATTGGTAGACTGTAAACATGCAGGGTACGAATTTTGGAAATAAATGTATACAAAACGCGGTGACTGACACAATTTAATGTCAAGTATAGGGATTTTAGTTTTCATAATACAGACAGGGGAATGATTTTTCACGAGTGAAATGGTGTAATAATTTTTAAGTTGGTTAAGACCGGGAAATTATCAGTCAAACGCAATACATTAATATCCAATTTCTTATAAGAGGAGTCCGAGAGTTCAAGGTGGTCCCTGAATAGGCTTCCAGTCATGTAAAAGGAAGTAAAACCCTGTCCAAAATTTATTACATCGGCCCACTGTTGAAATATATCCCGGTTCAGCAATTCAGATGTGGAGGCATTATTATTTTACTCGAAAAAAGTAATTCGGCTACCGTAAATAAATAACTTTAATCATTTCGATTGATGATACACCGCTAAGACCCTGTTCAACATTTATTGCACCAGGCCCACTGTTGAAATATATACCGGTTGAGCAATTCAGAGGTAGAGGCAATATTATTTGGGCTACTGTAATAAATACGTTTATCAAGTAATTGGGCTGCTGTAATAATTAAGTACATTCATTTCGATTGATGAAGAACCCCTAAGACACTGTTCAAAATGTATTATACCCGCCTACTGACGACATATGTCCTCGCTTTTTTCAGCAAGTCTGCGGGGGTTGGGCACTTACATGTAGTAAAACGAAAGCTTTCCTGTAATCAACAGAGTTTTGTTAATAACTGCTTTCGATATTGGTCCCGCGTGTCATTTGCCAATACTGTAGGGTGGGTCACCTGATATATCGTATATATTAGCTGTAATAAATCCCCGAATTCCCCCATGCATTTCCATCGGATTTATCCATTTTGGTACGATGTGGGCTAACTTGAGCCTAAACCTGCGCCACAACCTCATATTTCGAACACGGGAGGTGTAATTTTTTTCCGATTGTAATTAATGTGTAATAAATTCTCCATGGGTCAGTATTATGGTGGACCATAAGTGGCAGGTCAGTTTTAGGTACATAGTACTAAGGTCTTTATTTATCCCGATTTATTAAAATGAATGACAAGTTTGTACAAAAGATTAATCAGTTTCAGCATTTCAAGAAATAATTACCCTGTTATCCTTTCATTTCTTTTAAAATAATTAATAATTATTACAAGTGTGATTAAAATTCATGCAATTAATAATAATTAAATAGACTAGTTAGTTTTCCTTTTAATACATAAAAGGTAACTATATAATTATTGTTAGCTGAGGTTAGTATAATTTGAAAAACACTTTCAATTTGATAAACTTAAATATTTAAAAAAATAAATATATGTATTCCATAAAAGTATTTCCCAAAATATTATTGTTTCTTATCAAACATGATTATTTCTATTTACGTGTATATGCATTTATTTTTAGTAGGGGATTAAGTACAGGAAACAAATTCTAGATAGTGGGAAAAAAATTACGAACTATTTTATTAAAACGTAACAAAGTTATAAAGCGATACTGGACATAAAATATATTAATAGTCAAAAATGTTTAAAGTTTACCATGAAGTTATGATATCCTGGTAATCACAAAATTTTATTGCTGAAATGAATTATTTAAGGAATAGTAAACATGTTTTTAAATGTTTGTTGATTTTACTAAAATGATCTACAGTTCCCCATACCTAATTAAAATGGCAATTTTTATAGATTAAAAATAATATACAATATTCTTAATATCATGCAATTCAAAGTATATACTTTAAATTATTTTCAAAATCTTATATAATTTTTTTTAAATGTATTCTATGTTTTTGGAAAACGAGGGATATAAAGTTTTTACACTTTAATTTTTGTTCTCTATTTTGTTGAACTATTCGAGCTTATTTTAACACTAAAAAATATGCTGGAAAACAAACCTGGATTTAGTCAAATAATGCAAATGCCTTTCCAGAAGTACTGCCTATTAGTTTATTACATAGTATATGAACCATTATGATGTTCATTTACTATAAAAATGATAGATAGTCACGACATCTATTGTAGGTTGATGGGTACCAACCGAAAAGCCGCTTAATAGGATAAAATCCTCTGTAAAAGCGACTAAGTACAACTTGGTGCCATTTTATCCTATTAAGGGGCTTCCCGGTTGGTACCCATCAACCTATTTTTATAGTGCATAGAAGTACTTGAGGTACACAGAACAGGTTTTTGAAACTATGCAACTGTGCAAAAGTACCACTGATGATTCCTATAAGGATGAAACATATATGTACCAGACAGAAATACTGTATATTAAATAACAATATTTTTCTACAATAACTAATAATGCATATTTCCCTAACACTTGAATGCAAAGTTGTTCTTTTCTTATGCACAAGGTGTGGAAAAAACTCTATTCTACACTTTTTGCTGATATGCTTTGGCATTGACACAATAATAATTAACAAATACAACATATTGCAATTTAGCTTTGAAACGTGATATACGTCGTGTATACAAGATGGCTTCCACCTGAATAAACCACAATTCTGGATTGGTATTCCAGAAGGGAGAAAGTTTAATTGATACGGAGGACACTTCTAAAGAATTGGTTTCCGTTGTAGTTCTCATGTTATCAAATTGTATCATGTAATTGTTGATAAGAATTATCATATTTTTTTGTTGTTTGACAAGAAGATTAACACCATCAAAACTAATTACCAGGGGCGGCTTTTAAAATATGGAACGACAGGATAGGCATAGTCTATAAAAAGTTGAGGATTAGTAAACAAATTATTGTGATTAAAATCCGTTGATTCTATCTTCTAGAACCTCTTTCTTGTTCTTATGATGTAAATATAAATGCCACTTAATTGAAAGTTTAATTATTATCTTTTTACTAAAATTTTTTGATTGCATCATCTTGATTTTTTAATTACAGTCCTAAGTCTTAATATTTTAAACAAATAACGTTCTTAAAATAACATTTGTTGATTAGCGAAGGAATTAATATACCAGGTGACCACTGTAATAAACATATTGAGTTGAAATATGGAATATAGATCTATTAGAGATAATTTTGGTACTTACAGTCGGAACGAATACTTATTTATTTATGTTCTTATATTATTTGTTTTTTTTTTATCATCAACCCATTAGGTTTTAACTTTAGCTTGGATTTTTTGTTCATATTTTTTACTTTTATCATAGAATTTTGTGATTAAAAACGCAATCCAGTAACCCAAAAAAATACTGTTAATAATTAGGTCTCGACAAAAAGAAAAATTAAAAAAAAAACGTTTTTTGACCATAATAATTTTTTTTAATGATGAGCAAAACGAATTATTTTATTATTAGGTAAAAATAATAGTTAAGATTCAACATGTAATTTCTATTTTTTACTTTAAACTTTCTTTAGTAAAAATTATAGTAGCAGTAAATATGTAATTTAAGTTGGTGATTTTACAAAACAAAAAATATATAAAGTTGAATTTAAACTAATAAAATAAGTAATTTAAAACCGGAAGTGGATCATTTGCGACAAGATGCGATATACCAGTTGCTGATGAATATTTTACTCATACTGACTCTTCTAAGTACAAATTTATTTAATCTATAATAATTTTCTGTAAGGTTAATTTATGTTTTCCAGGCAATGGTGAAGTTCAGTGGTGTTTCTCTCAGGTGAAGGGAACGTTAGATGATGATGTAACAGAAGCAGACATAATATCATGTGTGGAGTTCAACCACGATGGCGAGTTGCTTGCAACAGGAGACAAAGGTGGTCGAGTAGTTATTTTCCAACGTGACCCTCTCTCCAAAACGGTTCTTCCAAAACGTGGGGAGTACAATGTCTACTCCACATTCCAATCTCACGAACCAGAGTTCGATTATTTAAAGAGTTTAGAAATTGAAGAGAAGATTAACAAAATAAGGTGGCTCAGAAGGAGGAATCCTGCACATTTTTTGCTTTCCACTAATGATAAAACTATTAAATTATGGAAGGTTTCTGAAAGGGATAAGAAAGTAGAAGGTAAATCGATGTTAAAAATTATCTTAAAAATAGTGTCATTGAACAGAAGTTGTAAGTTGATTTTGTAGGTGTATTTTTTTAATTAGGACTCTGTGTATTAGAAAGCGGTTTTACTTTTAAATAGTAAAGTGAGTCTAGCGTGCGTTCTGAAGCAGGAATTTGGATAATGACGAACTAGTCAAAAACTTGCGTTTTGATTAAATGGGAAATTATTTTACTCACAATATAAATATTTTATATACAGTCCGTTTCTTTTATCATTTACTTATTCATTTATTTATCATGGGCATTTATTACAGGAAGTCAGATGTAAAATACCCAGGTATTTATAAATCGGGGTATATACTCGGGTAAATAAACAATTTGGGCAAATACCTGGGTATTTTAGATATTTCATTAAAAAACCTGTGTCGCGGTAAGTTGAACCTTAAAAAAAGGTACCGCTATGCAAACTATTTTACATTAACTTTTTAGAAATGTAACAACATTAGAGTTAATAAAATTAACTTTAATTAGAATTGGAACTTAATTAGATCAGGAGATAAAATTCAATAGTTATAACCTGAAAACGTCAGGGTTAGAATTGAACTAGGCCTTTTTGCAAACATAGGGATAAAAGTTAGGGGAAATTCATTCAGAGCATTGGCCAAGTTATAAAAAAGGTGTAATATATACAGTTTTCAACACACTGTATATGTGGTACAATGAAAAATATCAATTGAGTGTTACAAGTACAACTTGGGTCAAATGACGAATCAAATTGAAATTTTGTTTAGTATAGTTTTTAATTTACAAAAGAAATTCAAAGTACATCACAAGAATTACAACATCTTTTGATGTAAAAAAAAACAAACATTATAAATTAATAAAATATTTTCTAATCCAAATCTTCATCATGCTCAGAGATACTCTTCATCTGAGAGCGAAATGTGGCCATCATCGCTGTCCTCGTCTTCGCTATCGCCGCTACAGGAAATTACATTTCATCATTATTGGTGTTTTCAACTTATTTACGTGACCCTTGTTTCCTTGGTCTCTTTTCTTTTCTTTTCTTGGTTTTGGAGTTTTGTTTAGCAGATTCCAGTAATGTGACAAGTAAGCTACCTGTCCAGCCATTTCAGTTGTAATTCGGTTTCTTTTCTCAAAGTGGATCCAGCTGAATGTGCTAAACGTTCTTTCAGTAGCAGCAGATGTTACTGGAGCGCCTAAAATTCTCACAGCAACATCAGCTAGCACATAACCACCATATCATCATGGCTAATTGCTTTTTCAGTATCTTTTTCTTTTAATACTTCCCAAAGAAAGGGCCGCTGCCACATCCCCTCTTTGTCTCTGTAGTCCATAATGTTTTGCCGAAGTTCAACTACTTTTGTTCCCATGCTACTGCCGATGTCACAGACAAATTCAATAGCATCAAGCAGTTCAACAGGTTTCAAATGGCAACCATGAGATGAAGGGTTCAATAAGTCGACAGCCACATCAATTTGGCCGATACCAAATTTCACACATTTCTTCAGTTTGTCTAGCACAGTTTTCACTTCACATTTTTGAAGAGGGAATTC
This sequence comes from Neocrepidodera transversa, assembly GCA_963243735.1. Classification (NCBI taxonomy): domain Eukaryota; kingdom Metazoa; phylum Arthropoda; class Insecta; order Coleoptera; family Chrysomelidae; genus Neocrepidodera; species Neocrepidodera transversa. The sequence continues at coordinate 29,159,230 of OY725341.1, forward strand.
TGCAATTTCTTGCTTGAGAGTGTTTTGTAGGTTTGTGAGACTTTGTGGATTACGGGTGTGTTTGACTCATAGGCAGTAATAAGTTCAATGATTGGATCAAAGATGTTCACCAGTTTTTAAACTCGAACCCAAAACACTCCATCATCAAGTAGCTTCCTTTTCATTTCTGGTGAGATTTCAGCTTCTTTATTAACAGCAAGCTTTTGGGGCACATATTTATTTGCTAATAAACTTTGTAAACAAAAGAAGTTACTTCGCCACCTGGTCTGCCCAGGAAGAGTCAACGATATTCTATCTTCAAACTTTTTGTCCAATTGAAATTGGTCAAATAATGCTTTCCCGTTGTGGCTATTCTTGATACTTTTCGCTATGCTAATAACAGTTGCCTTGAAAGATTTCACGGTGTTACATCTTAAAATATCTTCGCATAGAAGATGCAAGAGGTGAACAAGGCAACCAAGTGGTAGGATTGACGGATATTTCTCCTTAACCAAGGCCAAAGCAGCTCTTACGTTGGAAGCGTTATCTCCAATTACTACCAGAAACTTCTTAGAACCATATTTTTCAATTACATTGATTATCAACTCAGCTAAGTAAGGTGCAATGTGTCTGTTTTCTTTTTGCTACAAACTCCATAAAAAGCGGTTTTGGTTTTGATATTACAAAGTTTACTATTGACTCATTTCTGATATTACTCCAACCGTCACACTGTAAATGCAAGTGTTTCGAGTCATTTAGCTGGCTTGCGACTTCATTGTGCATTTCTGCATATTGAGATATGAAGAAGTTAGATGGTGGTAGATGGTGGTTTGTTAGATGGACTAAGTTTTTTCAAGAATTCTAACCACAGTGGATGTTCAACGGATGTTCGAAAAACTTTGGTTGAGGCTTTCCTAAAACAAAGGAACAAAAAATATTAGGGTTCCATCTGTTTTCATTATTTAAGGCTAGTAGCTAGAGTTTGTTTAACCATCCTTTGCCGTTGCGTCATTCATTATCCATCTCGATCTCTCCATCATTAAATGGATGAGACGGAATTATGACGTCATTGACGTATTTCTTAACTAATTCAGATTCTTTATTACTTTTGACAGTTAAGTTGTCATATTTTGTTTTGTTGAGTATTTTTGATTATTTTCGCCTTTTTCAATTAATTGTTCATTGTCAAAATGCCTTCCCGGTATAATGAGCAAGAGCAAACTTTATTTTTGAAGTTGATTAATTACTTTTCAAGAGAAAGATATGCTGGAAAACCGCTTTTACCGTTAAATGCAGTCTAAAACGAAAGTATCTAGCTGTATTATGTAAAATGTAAATATTTATTGATTTGATTTTATTAAATTTTATAGCATGTTGCTGATGCTCTAGACATATCTATTAGAACCATTCAAAAAACAGTTACTAGTGGAATAGAAACAGATAAAGGCTACAAAATCAAAGTTCATGCTGGACATGTTTCATGGAAGCACTATTTCAGGCACACAAATCAATTAATCAATAATGACTGGGAAGAAGAAAAATACATTGATGCATCTCATTTTCTTCCTGTTATCATAGATCTGAATGAATCGGACTCCCAGAGTGATGATGAAGATGATTTTGTCAGTGATGAAGCTTAGATTTTGCATTTTATTTCATTACATGCTATTTTAGTTTACGTTTCTTATCCGTTTTTTCGTCCCTTTTTCCTATTTGTATTGGGAGTTTTTTCAGAACTAAATTTATTTATTGCCTATTTTCTCCAATACATGTGTTTTTATTTTTATTTATTAGGAATACTTACGAAAGTATTTCTCACAATGACACAGACAATAATTACTATACAATTTTTCAAAATATGAATATAGTTATATCCCCAAACTAGAAATTTGAAACAAATCAGTTAAAAAAAAGGAGGTTTCAAGTTAAAAATAATTACTAAATTATGTAAAAATGTACGCAACCCATAAAGAAAAATACAATTTTCGGCATTACCAATTTATTAATACAAACACACCTTAACATGGGTCATTGAAAACAATCCTTAACATATGTCAGTAGTTATATTTTAATTTTGAGGTTATGTGTAAAATGACATTCAAATAATATACGACAAACGTAAAACAGCAGAATACGTCACCGATTATGACGCAACGGCAAAGGATGGTTAAACAAACTCTAGTAAATCAGCTGAGTGAGTTAGTCTAAAATCAAGTGTTTACCGTACTCGCATAATAATCCTGCACTCGATTTCACGCTCGTACGTTAAACACCTATTTCCAGGACTTGTAACGTAATATACTATTACTTACATTTAACTGACTGTCCATGGGGTCCAAAATGTCAAATTGCCCGGGGATGTCAAATTAAAAATTTGGCTGCTATTTAAACTCTGCCCTGGATTTGATTCTTCTGGTTCAAAAGATACATCTTCTTCAATTCCCCTTGATGTTGAAGATATTCAGGTGTTTTTTTGTACTGAATTTATAAATGGAATAGCCCACTTTGGTATTTGCAGTGTTTGGCTGAACAAGAATATTCTTCATTTCTTCAGGACATTTAAAGGATTTTCTGATTTGATTATTCATTTTATTAACATTAGCATATTTGTACATAACATTACAATATTTGCAGATAACATAAGCTTTAAATAACTACTTAGCTGGACCCTTTTTTGCCCATTTTTTTCACACTAATAGTTCACACAAAAATGATGTTATCAAGTGTTTTGACATAAACCATCAACTTAAGCTAACGATCTCTTCATACAAGACTGAAATGAAAATCTGGTGCCACTATAAAGTAACAACTCCACTAGACTGAAAAGTTAGGTTAGGTAGAAGAACAGAAAATGTGAGGGAAGTAGAGTGTTAGTATCAGCTGAGCAGTGTTGCCAACCCACATAATACAAAAACTTCCTTACATGCTGACATGCATTTATATTATTTAGAGTATGATTTAAAAAATTAATATTTGTTTTATATTTAAAATTAAATGAAAATAACACAAAATAGCACTTCTAGTAGCACTTCTACTAAACATTTTTTTTTAATTACTGTCCTTTCTATTGAATATTTTTTGTTACCTATTGAGTTTTGACATACACATATATTTCAATTAATATGCATATAGCCTACTCTTACCATACTACAAAAGTAGCTAGTACTTTTCCCTCCCATATCTTTGTTGCTCATTTTCAGTACCATAATAAAACTCGACCTTCTCAAGTCAATACTTTGGTATTTATTAAAAATTTAAAATACAAAAGAACAAAAAGGTTTTATCCAATAGTTTACTTTAGTTTGAGAAAAAAACACACTTAAAGAATTAAGGAAGTCAAGGTTACAGTGCCAAAACATATAAATACCCAAAAATACCCGGACGTCCATTTTCTCCTGATTTCAATTTAAGGCATCAAATACCTGTGTTTCAGTCCTTGTTTGTCCAACACTTTAGCAACACATCAAAAAGTGTTGTACAATGCTCAAAAACTGAAAATACTCTCATTTCAGGTATTTAAATGACCACACGGTATATCTTCCCACTGGTTATTTACCCGGCCCACATCACTTCAGGAAATACAAATCCTAAATAGTATAGAAACTTATATTAAGTAAGAGTTAAAATTCAACAAGTATACAACATTGAGAAAAGAAAATACATTAAAAATATAAAAAGCATTAAGAACAACGTAAAAAGATGCAGCACAAACTCACAGCCGAATTTTAAAGTTCTTTTAAGGGCTATTAAGCTTATATTGAATAGGTGGAATTTCGAGTAAAACGTTATAATTTAGGCAAATATGATCAGAGAAAGCCCTTTGCCCATAGTTAGTCCCATGTTGCCTAATGTAAAACAGAGAGAAGTGTTCGCTGTCTAGAAGTAAGGAAGTTGATATTTTCCAAAAGAAGGTTACACGAGATTGCTCCATTAAGCAGTTTAAAAATTAACAAGAGAAGGGAATGTTTCCTTCTTGCTTCAAGAGTGCATGCCGCATAATAATAATCGCGTGTCATATGGAATGTCCTTTCGTTGTACACGTTCAATTCTGTTGATGTGACAAGTGTAAATGGGCATCTAGATTACAGCACGGTACTCAAGAATACCTCTTACCAGACAGTTATAAAGAGACATAATGGCTTTGGTATCGTAGATGTGTCTGGTGTGGCTTTTGATGATCCCGATCCTTTCTATATATCATTTATCGAAATTGTTAGGTAATGTTAAAGTATGCCTATTATTATATTCGTTTTGACGAAATCAAAACGAATTTACAAAATAACTATGACAATATCTGTAATAAAAAAGACAGGTTCGTATTTAAAAAAAAGTTTGATGGTGGCCTTGTACGAAACGTTTGTTTGATATTTTTTGAAACGAAAATTCTATGCTTAAAAATCCAAAAATAGCATTTTTAGTTTTCCCTGTATAACTGTAGATTTTTTTTGATCAATGTAATGTTTTCCAAAAGAGTTAACTTTTGAGACCCATTTAATCGTTTTTGTATCTCTTATGGTTTCTGATATAGCAATGTTATTCCTTCCAATTTTAGACATCCTGTATAATTGATACATTCTTATTCTCGCAAAATTTAAAATAGCACTTTCAGAGTAGAAAGTTTTGAATTTGTATGAGTGGAATGCGATAGCGCTGCCTAGATTTTTGTGACGAGACGAAATAACAATGGCAACTTTTTATTTCCTGTTGAAAGGTTTGTGTACTGAGGCCTTTTACATGATGTTATCCTTTTATTGCTTTTTCGTCATTTGGAATAACTAGATACTTAATTCAAATTATCAATTTTATTTATATTCACCAAATCATTTTCGCCCAAAATATCGGCGAAGGATATTTGAATTATAGATTAAAATTAGATACTTACTGCAAACTCTCTAATGTATAAAGTTACTTATACATAACCTTGATGTAGTATACCATAAATTATTTTATTTATTAAATTTTAGGTTATAATACAAAATCAGAAAGTGGAAGTCTAGTAGATCCTTCCAGTGTTCATTCCATTAGAGTGCCAGTTATCAGACCAATGGAACTGATGGTTGAAGCATCGCCTAGGCGTATTTTCGCAAATGCTCACACTTACCACATTAATTCCATATCTGTTAATTCCGATCAAGAAACCTACCTATCAGCAGACGATTTAAGAATCAATCTGTGGCATCTAGAAATAACCGATCAGAGTTTTAATATTGTCGATATAAAACCGACAAACATGGAGGAATTGACAGAGGTAAATATTTTGTGCTGTATTTCTGGAACTGACTTTCATATAATTTATATTTGACAGGTAATTACAGCTGCAGAGTTTCATCCAACAGAATGCAATCTGTTCGTTTATAGTAGTAGTAAAGGAACAATTAGGTTATGTGATATGCGCGCCGCGGCTTTGTGTGATAGACATTCTAAGTTGTTCGAAGAGCCAGAGGATCCCACAAATAGGAGTTTCTTTTCAGAGATTATTTCTAGTATTTCAGATGTTAAGTTGTCGAATAATGGCAGATACATGATTTCTAGGGATTATTTGTCCGTCAAAGTCTGGGATTTGCATATGGAGACTAAACCTATAGAGACTTATCCTGTAAGTATTTATTTGTGACTTAAAATTAAATTTGTTCCAAATACTAATAATGGGGTTATTTGACAGGTTCATGAATACCTTCGAGCCAAATTATGTTCCTTGTATGAAAACGATTGCATTTTTGACAAGTTTGAATGTTGTTGGAATGGAAGTGACTCAGCCATAATGACAGGATCCTATAATAACTTCTTCAGAATGTTTGATAGATCAACAAAGAGAGAGTTGACGCTGGAGGCGTCGAGAGATGTCGCTAAACCTCGAACAATGTTGAAACTACGTAAAGTCTGTTCTCAGGGCAAGAGAAAAAAAGACGAAATAAGCGTGGACTGTTTAGATTTTAATAAAAAAATATTACATACGGCATGGCATCCTGCTGAGAATATTATCGCTGTGGCAGCAACCAATAACTTATTTTTATTCCAGGATAAGTACTAGCATAATTTTTAATGAAAAAAGTGTTTTTCATCTCGCGATTTTCCATTTGTTTACCATAGATCGTTTGTCTAGGCGCCATTTCGAACTAAAAACTATTAAAAGCTTGTCATTTTGACATTTCAAAAAATGTCAAACTAATGTCTTAAATATTATAAGCGTCGAAATACGCCATTTTGACTAGTTTTATGTGACATTTATAAAGTCAAAGATTTGTTAGAAAAAGTCGTTAGTGATGAACTTTTCGAAATAATTTAAGTATCATAAATACAAAAATTGCTTTTTTTACTTAATTCAAAAATTATATTGTTGAAAACATCAAACAATAAATTTGTATCATCGAAACTATTTTTATATTTTTTTGAAAGTATATAAAAATGAAGCCATGAAAATTGACAGTTTCCAAGGTAAATTTTATTTAAATTCTGTACAAAAGATAAATACAAATCAAAACATTCATTTATCCTCACAATAAATTGTGCCAAATACATTGCAAAAAAATCTCACAATTAAATCATAACATAATCTAATCTACCAACACAAAGTTTTATTGTAGCATTTCTGGTCAAATTAATCGATTTAAATTATTGGTATAGTGCCAGAAATAAATACCAAATATATGAAACGGTCATTGGCTAGATACGAATATAGTTGAAAAGGGAATTTTACTAAAATGTGGTTAATTTGTCTGTTCAGTGATCTTTCCCCTAGTTTGGTATTTGTCTGCCAATCGCGCCATATATTTTGTGGGGATCGGTTTTAAAAATCTGGAATAAGGAAAAGTCTGAGAGTTTAAAGTAGTTGAAAAAAAATCATGGAGAAAATTTCTAAATCAGATTCTTTCGCATTATCTGGAAAATAATTATAATCTTAGAATTAGTTTCAATCTTATTTATTATTTTATGTCAATTAAGTAATTCTTGAAATAAAAATTGCTAAACATTTAACATAAATAATAAGTTTTTGTAATGTTTTTAAATTAAAAAAAATTCTTACTGTAACATGTTGGTTGTCAAAATTTTCAAAAAATCCAAATTTGAATAAATTTTAGTGAAAAATTAAAAATGTTGGTATTGGAATTCAGGAAAACATATTTTTAAAAATAGATAGTAATTGGAAATTATAATATATATTATCGAAAATTAAATATCAAAATTTTGTAAAAAAAAAAATTTTTATTTAGTACTTATGTTTTTAGATAAAACGCGAATTGGCGTTTTTTAAATACTTAAATAGAAATGTTTGGAAACAAAAACAAAAAACAACCTTTTTGGCAATATATTTTTTAATCCTATTTAAAAATTTTTAATACTATTTAAATAAAAAATCAAAATTGAAACAATAAACCTTAAAAGAAAAATATTTTAAAGTAAACAAATTAGAATTTGGAAGAATCTCCAATTTGAAAAACAAATTAAAATTGTAGAAATATTTGAAAAAACATCCAAAACTAAAGTTTAGGAATATTTTTAAAAATTATAATTTTCAAATTAGAACTAGTTTTAGTTTTCTAAAATTTGATTTTTTTAATGATATAGAAAAAATGTTTTTGTTGGGTCCTAAAAATATAAGATAAATTATTAAAAGGCAACTGTTTTACGAAATAATAAGATTTTTAGAATAAAAAGTTAATAAAAATGAATTATTTCGCTAATAATTCTGCATTTTATTTCTTGTAAAATAAATTGCCAGGAAAAATCAGAGAATGTAAAACGTCTATAGAATCCTGATATTAAATAATTGTATTTCTAATTACTATCCATTTCTAAAATGACATTCATCTTTCATATAATTTTAGTTTTTTAGTTTTGGGAAGCTTAATTTGCGTATTTTCTTGGTTCTCTTATTTTTTCGTGGTATCGAATATTTCGGTTTTCCATTTTATTTATCAATTAATCATTCTGAAATAAATTGTTTCAAAGTATAAGAGGTTCACACATCAAAATATTAATTTATTCAGTACATCACTATATATTATTTATGATAAAGTTTTATTTTAAAGTTAATGTAAAATTTTAACAGGTTTTAAAATTATATTTTTACAATAGAATTGATATATTTTTAAATCATTTAAATAATACACCAAAGACAGTTAGAAGCACAATGTGCAGTCAATATATTTGAGCAAAATCGGACTTTTCCTGAATATTCCTATTATTAGACTTGAAGATTTAAGTTGTTTTTCCTTTATTATTCCTTTAGTCTTCAATTTCTATTTATATGTGTCGCAAAAATGAATAACACTTATACTAATTTACTGATCAGAATGATAGGTTATATAATAATAAGAAAAAAGAGAACAAGGAGTCGTACAAAATGGGTCAAAACGTGATTACTGAAGAAAGAGCTGCTCCGTCCAATTGTCCAATTTCAGACAGCTCTACAGGCCTTCTAGGCCCATGTCTTCTAACGAGTTTTCTTCATGTATTTCTGTCTTGCATTTTCTTTCTCATAATTTTAATATTAGATCTTCTTTTACAGCTGACATCCATTTCTTATTATGTCTTCCTCTTTTGCTGCTTTGGATGTATTTGGCTTCTTATAAAACTTTGACAATATTTATTTGTACTACATCCATTTTGTTTTTCGAGAATTTTCCTCAATATATTCTGTTTCCAAATATGTAGTTTAACTTCAGTTTGTTTATTGAGGTCCCATGTTAAGATTTGGTACATTCTTAACTTGGAACTTCTGGAAATATGTTTCGATTTTCTTTTCAGTCTCTTATATAATTCTTGGCAATTGTTTGTCATCGTTTTCTGCTTAGTAGTTTTCATCTTTATCATATTCTAGTTCAGAATCAGAATACCACAATTGAATTTCTAAAATGAAAAACTAGTTTCATTAATGGTCGTAGTTTGTCTCTCACATTCATAGAACACGTTTTGGTAGAATAAAAAATTCAAGCCAGATTAACTGATATTTCGAAAAAAGATAAATGATACCTGATTTGTTGCAATGTATCCCACAGATTTAAATCACTGCTTCTTTAATGACTTCCACTCAGGCAAACTATTAACTGATTACACTTGGAAGGAATTTTTAAGTCTGTTTTCTATAATATCTAAGGAATTTATTCTTTGGACCATCAAATATGCGGTAGTATAAGTTGTTTGAAATTATTTTCTTAGTGAGATATTTTGATATGAATAATACTAATTGTTCCTAAAAAATAAAATAACACGGCTGCCATCTTTTCTGATCAATTTAAAATGTATTCATCTTCTTAGTTTATTATATCCCATTATATTTTACCGTATTTTAAGAGCTTCTAACTTTCACAGTACATATATTCTATCAGTATGGCGACTCTCAGCGGTCCGTTTGATCTATTTAGGCACAGAAATTTAACCTTGACGCCATTTTAGCCGTACTAATTTTCAGGGTTGTCAAATGTAGTACAGTGGTGCCAAAAGTGGCACCAGCGCACTCATTACTGAAAAATAGGCAAAACTAGCACTATTTAGTTCTATAATGTTTTGTTTTGTTATTGAATATATTTCTTTATCTGAGTATGTCCAGAAAATACTGTATTTAAAACAAAAACTCTCAAATTTGTAAAATTAAGCGCGCACACCATCTATGGGTCGAATACTACAGTCAAATGGAATCTGCTATTTTTTGACCGTCATAAACCACGCCTCTTTTAAGTAGTAATTTCAACAAATTGTAAATAAATAATTATTGGATACAGAGATGGCGAAAAAAAACTATAAACTATAACTTATATCTTATATATGAAAATAACTCAAATACACAACAGTTGACTGTCAAGTGTCAACTAAAATCATGTGACTGTGGTCGGTCACACCATTGGAGAGAATATGATTAGTACAGAGAAGATGGCGACGATGACTGCGCGAAGTAAAAACGCGAACTTTGGCGCCAACCGAGAGTCGCTTTACTAGGTTGTAATATGTAACTTTTAACCGAATAATGACAGATACATGCGGTTTTCATTAAAATACTTCACAATTTTGTTTAGACTAATAAAAAATTTTTTCTCACTTCCGGTTAAAGAAAAAACAAAATGTCGTTTTTTTAATCTGGTTTGAACAACAGATTTAGTTTGAGCGAAATAAAGGACATTTTCCTGTTCTTTATCGGAAAATACCGTTTTTATGCAAATAAACTAGTGAAAAAACTGAGATACAAGAATCGTTACATTCACATTAAAAATATTCCAGTGTCTACTAAAAAATTATTTATAACATTATACCGGCAGATAGCTGAAAGAAGTGGCTTTCGTCTGATAAGAAAATATTCAGAGTATTAAATTTATAAAACTGAACAAAACAAAATTAAATTGATTAACCGGAAGTGAGAAAAAGACTTATAAGTCTAAACAAAACTTGTATCATTGTGAAGTATTTCAATGAAAATAGTCTGTATCCATCTTTATTCGTTTAAAAGTTATAAGCTCTTGAAATACCGGAAAATATAATGCGACACCCGGTATTGTATTCCACAAGGTAAACTTCCATAATAAATTCATTCTGTTTAAAAAAATTGAAATTATTGTTTTGTATTGTGCTAAACTGATTAGTTTTCAGTCTGACCGAAAACCTTCTCAGCTATAAGGTTTTTCAGAATCAATTCATATCCCATTTAGTGTAATATAAATTTCGACAACTAAAATCCTCGCGACTAGTAGAATATTCCTTAAATTGAAGCCATATAATAATACCATCGAAACATTTGACATATTTTAACTTGGACTTGTATCTATTGGATATTGTGACGAACGGGGAAAGACCAGTATAAAAATTTTTTGCAAATTAGAAATGTTATGTTCAAAATGGCGTCTCGCTAACAATGAAGTTTCACATTGATTCAGTATACTAATTTTTTTTTTGTTATTTTTAACTGTTAAAATTTTTCTTATTCCAAAACACACACTGTTATACCCAATGAAATAAACGTTGTTAAGTTTTGAATGACCTTAAAATAAAAGCAATTATTTTTATTGTTGGCTAGCTTTTTTTCAATATACCTGTCGCCTTACCAAGTATACCCTATGCAGTTTATTTTTTTCGAAATTTAACGGGAAATATTAAAGATGTCATTGTCAAAACTTATCAATAGTTTTATCGTTCACGTATATTTATTTTTTTAATTGATTTTAAATAAAATGGGTTTTTAACATTTTATTTACATTTACAATTTTTTTTTGTTGAATTTCTTTATATAATTTTGACTATTTCTAATTTCTTTAAAAAAAAAACTGGTTTTTTTTCTGCCATGTGATATTTTTCGATAAAATTTGTTTCAACTTTTTTTTAGTGATTGCTCTTTACTTGCAGGGTGGATCATTTGAATAAAACAAATCATCAATATTAAAAAAAACATCAGAAAATATTTAATTATCAATAATTGATAATTATTAGTTTTATTATAATTCGTTGAAACTGTTATTTTTTAGTTTATTAAAACCTAATTTGCATATTTCCTTTTAATTTTGAAAATGGTCCACCTTGTGAAAAATACCAGTTTGTATTTCTTTCTGTATGTACAAACAAGCTAGTAACGCGAATATGTACAGAATAAGTCTTAAGTATAAATAAAAATAATGTTTTTCAACAGAAAATCATGATTATATGATATTTGCATCTTAAAAGTAACCAGTAAATATTCTGAAATAATTGTAAAAAAGATACCGTTGAAAGTAATTGTACAAATTGTAAATAAACATATACTTTTTACCCATGAGTTTTGTCATGTGAAGTATCCTGTTAAAATTAAATTTTTCATTTTACAGTAATAAATCATTTTAAAAATAATATTTATATTTTTGATTATTTTATCTAGATTTTGGAGAAAGGAAAAACAGGCTATTCCAAGCAATTTTTTTACCTTTATTTGCAGTATAAACTTTACTAACTGCATAAAAAAGGAAAATAGATAAAATGATAGTTAGAGTTAAGTAAAAAAAAATATTTGCGTGGATAAAACTATAACAAAGAATAGGCTATTAGAGATATCACCAATAGAGAAAGGTACACCACGTGGCTATGCGCACAGACGAGTTTCTGTCGGCAAAGTCGGTTGCTAGGCAACAAAGGCAAATTCAAAATTTCAGGGGCGTAACAACGCTAATCAAAATTTATGTTCAATTTAGTTGTGAGTTTCGCTAAGACTACTTATCTGAAGTTCAAACTGCGTATACTAAATTTTTTTTTGACAGTGTAGTATTAGTTAAATTTTCTTGTGAAAGTGTAACAGTGTCTAGTATTAGTTATTTTTTTTTAAGTATGACAGTGTCTAGGATTAGTTAAATTTTGTTGTGAAAGTGTGACAGTGTCTAGTATTGGTTAATTTTTTTTGTGAAAGTGTGTGTATTAGTAGAAATACCAAGTGTTTGTTTATTTATTCCTTATTATGGATAAACGAAAAACTGTTCGCGTTAAAGGAAAAGTACTGAATAGCCAAGCCAGAGAAATAATCTATAATATTATGGAATTTATGAGAAGTGAAGCAGAGTCCGATAAGTTAAGCATTCCTTTAGCTAATTACAGGTAATATATCATATATTTAGTTTAACCTTAAACACATTTTAAAATAAAATATATAATACACATTTTAAAATTAAAATAATAAGAACGGTATTTTTTGACATATTTTATTATTTGGTTTCTATTTTTCATATATGTCATGTGGTTCTACTTTATTTATCAATGAAGAAAAGAAATTTACGATATAGTTGACTCCAAATTAAAATTATATCAGTATTAAAAAATGAGGGGGTAATCCCACCCAACTTTCCGAACACTCCTAGCAAAGTAATTGTTTAATCGATTATTTTAGTTTTTCTGCATCAAAATACATTAATAAAATAAGTTTACAAAAATTAAAAAAAAAATTAATTCTAGATTTACTATTTACTTTTTTCATTTGTTTTACCATTTTCGATAAAACAAAAGGACAAAAAAATTTAATTTTTGTTTTATTTTGGTTATAATAATTACAATGTTAAATTTGAAGAGACTAAATTATTTTCCAAATTTAGAGTTTTATATTACCTATCGAATGGTATAATTCCCATTTTAATATTTTTAAAGTTATTCAATTTTTTTTAACTTATATAAAATTTCAAAAAAAAATTATGAATTCTACAATTTTTTGAATAAAATTTAGAAAAAAATCACAACTTTAGAGTTTTTTACTATCAATTTAATGGTATTTTAAATTTGTAATATTAATATTAATCTTAAAAAGAAATAAAACCTTTTTTGAATAATTTTAAAATCAATAAATAATTAATATCTCATTTAATTTTATTCAAAATGGGAAACAGACCTTTTTTTTGGTTTTTTGGATCAAAATGCATTAATAAACTTAGTTTAAAAAACAAAAAAAAAAGAAAAATTTTTTTGTCAAAAATTCATGGGTTGTTTTAACTTTTTTCATTTTTTGCTATAACTTTTACAAATACCATGTTAAAATTATGAAATAATTTACACACATGGTACTTTTGGATCTTTTTCGGATATGCTATTTAATTTTTTCATTGATTTTATACTTACTGATAAAACGAAATTACAAAAAATTTATAAAAAATTCTTTATTTTGGTTATAAATATTACAATTCTATATTCTAAGAAACTAAAATTCATTTTAAATTTAGAGTTTTACTTTATCTTTAGAATGGCGCAAATCCCAGTTCAATAACTTTAATATTGTAGAAGTTATTCAATTTAGTTTAAAATCAGAATATACTTTTAAATGTTTCTTGGCTAATTTTGAAAAAAAATATTATAATTAAATTAATTATTACAAATTTAACCCTTTCGCTGCGGCAATCCCTCCCAGAGCCGTGCCCGCTGAGCGGCGTTTTTTGAACCGTCGCGTACATATACGTCCGGAGCAGTGTACGGTAATATTGTCATGAAAAAATTGCATAATTTTAATTATTTTTTAGATTTGTGTAATATATAATGTGTTTTTCTGCAAAAAAACAAATTATTTTTTTATAATAAAGTAAAACAAACTATTCTACACAAAATAAAAGCTATATTTGTTCAAAATGAAAAATGAACATTTATGTAGGATAGTCTTAAAACAGTAAAAAAAAAACATTCTAAAAACATTTTTTACAAACAAAAATAATAGCAATAATAATATAAATATTCTAATAATGTTTACAAGTATGATATCTCTCAAAACAAATCATTAGACAAAGGGGAACATTACATAAACTACACATATATCTAGTATCACTTCGTTTATCATGTTTAGAACATACAACGCATTTTCTCTGTGCCGGTTTCCTATTTTGAGTGGCCGGAATCATGGAAACAAAATGGCGCTCAGTAAGACGCATTGGATTTTCTCCATCAGCAGACCTTCTCCCGGTTCTGGATTCGGTTAGTGGTAGGTGATAAGTTTCTAAAATCTGTTTTACTAGTTGCAATTGAAAATCCAATAAGGAAATGTTTTTACCGGTAATAGTTTTGTAAATGACGTGAGAGTTTAGTAGGGATAAGTCCACCATATGAAAAAAAAGTTTTTTGTACCATTTTACTGTTTTACGAACACACTCTACCGAGCTTAGTAGCATATCACTTCGGTCAACTGAACCCATATTTTCATTATAGTCCAATATGCATTCTGGTTTTTTTATTGGTTTTTTTGTAATTCGATCTATTTTTCCCGTAGGTTTCATTGTATTTTTGTGAAGAGTTGTGAGCATTCTAACTTCTCTTTTATCTTTCCACTTTATAGCCAATAGCTTATCTGTAGACATGCATTCAACCTGACCCCTTTCTAATATTTTCAATAATGGAGGCATGTTTTTTCTATTTTTTTTTACCGTCCCACAGGCATTTGTTTTGTTTTCGTGTAAGTAAGAAAACAATGCTGGACTTGTGTACCAGTTATCTACAAATAATGAATGGCCTTTTCCTAAATAAGGCTCCAGTAAAGTAATAACAATATTGCCGGATATTCCAATGTCTGAACTAAGACTTTCATTCTTATTTATTTCCGTTGCAGCACCTACATATATAATAAAATCCAGTACATATCCAGTTTCGCAATCGCACAATATAAAAAATTTTATACCAAATCTGTGGCGTTTCGATGGTATGTATTGTTTGAAAAATACTCGTCCTTTGAACAAAAGTAAACTTTCATCTATGCACATATTTTGAAAAGGATATAAAGTTTTTGGGAATACCATTCGCAGATGATCTAGAATCCTCCTTATTTTCCATAACACATCATTTTCAGGTTTTGAACTATTATCTGCAAAATGTAGCATTTTTAGTAATAGTATGTATCTATCCCTTGCCATAATTTGAGAAAAAATAGGAGTGGCTAAAAGTATATCTTTTGACCAGTAACTGTTTAGTTTATTTTTTTTAACTTGAGACATAAGAAAATTAGTTGCTAGAAAACAATAAATTTCGCCAAAATTTGTATCTTTCCAGCGATTGGTCCTTGAACCTGCCGAAATTTCCTGATTTTCTGTTACAAACTTTGCATATAAATTAGTTTGTTGGGCAATATACTCCATTATATCTTCATCAAAAAACGTTTTAAAGCAGTCTAGTGGGGTAGAAGAATCGTCTAACTCGAGCACTTTACAGCCAGAATTGGTATTTTCAAAATGGTAAATTTTAGGATCCAAATCTGAATATTTCCAACGATAATTCGTAATTTGTTTCTTTTTTGCCGCCTTTTGTTTTTTTCGGGGTGTTACCAAAATTTCCTCTTCGAATTCAGAGTCAAATGAGGACTTACCATCACCCAAAACCTCATCATTTCGTTTTGTTGCCAATGTACTAGTTCCTGCCCTTAGATCGAATCTGGGTATAAGAACATTTTCCTCTTCGATTTCAGAATCAGAGGAGGCATCAAGTTCAGCCACATTTTTGGAAACATGTTTTTTAACAGAATTATTCGTATCTGTAGTCGGTTCGTCGTTACCCCATCCATATATCTCTGATTCACTGATAACACTTTCACCATCACTTTCACTGTTTGCTAAAATGTCATACAGATCTTTTTCTGTATAAAACTTCCGATTAAAACGTGCCATTTTAAAACTCAACAACAACATACGCGTAATATATTTATAGACTGAAACATAATGTGTATACCTACTTGCATATACCTGTCAGCATAGGCGACTCCCACTTTAAAAAAAAACTACTGCGTAGCTGAAATTTATTTTGACCACCGCTCTGACTGATCGTACATATACGGTGATAGCAGTTTACCGGTCTAAATAGTTTTCCTAGAAGAAACGTATATATACGCCTGGAGCGGTTTCGAACAAAACGTATTTATACGTCTGGAGCAGTTAAAAGGTTAAAGATATTTTTTTTAAACTTTTGATGTTAAAATTTAACAAAAAAATAATAATTTAATAAGGATAAAAATTATAATAAAAACTAACGGCGAAACTATGCGGAACTATGTTTTACAATTTTCATATTTTGTAAATTTTCATAAAAATCCTTAATTTTGTCTCAAAATCTAAAAAAAAGTCGCAAATGTCTATAAACATTATTTTCCCGCCCTCTAGCGACCAAACTATGAGGAATTCAAAAAAACGGGAATGACAAAATGTGTAGAAAATTTTATGTTCTACAACTTTCATATCCTGTAATTTTTCATAAAAATGCATTATTTTGGTTATTTAAGAAAAATATGAAAAATAAATACTTTTTGATAAATCTGGCAACAATGGCACAAGTTTTTAAAAATTTTAATCATTCGAAATTACAACTATCACGTATAAAAAATATATGCGTAAAACTTTACTGCCATCTTGTTTAGTAATGACGTCATCACTTATAGCAACTGTCACTTCCGGTTGTCCGATTCCAAAATCTATACAGGTCGTCTCCTTGCTACCCTAAATATGTATATAAAATTTCATCTAAATTGGTTCAGCCGTTTAGACGCTATCGTGTTCACACATACACACAGACAGACATCATGCTAAAAATGGTATAAATGGATTCAGGTGACCTCAAAACGTAAAGATCCGTTAAAATCTGGGTATGGTCAAAGTATCATGAAATTTTGATATTAAACGAAAATTTACAAAAGTTCTTAAAATTATTTTCCATAGTCCATTTAAAGCTACATGTTTTAGGAATTTGAAAAAATAAGGGTTGTTATATAATCACCTTATGAAGGGATTAAATATGTTATTGCTGTTTTACATTCTCCGAATTCAAGACAGTAAATCTCGAGTATCAGGATACTGTGTTTACAGCTTGGCAAATATGTCAGGTACAACAAAATTCTAAATCTAAATCTTAAGGTAGAATTTAAAGATTAAAAGAATTTAAAATAATTTAAAAGAACATTTGCCTAAAAGGCTTAAGGTATTAAGAGAAATTTAAGTTTTTATTGCTTCATGTTAGAACTCAAAATGTGACCTCATCGCTTTCATAACTTCATCATACTATGTCTGTCTTTTAATATAGACTTTATATATGTATTAATAGTTCCTCATAGGGTCATAGCTATTATATTCCACGAATCCAAGAAAGTACAAACATTTTTTCAAATTTATTTTCAGGCAACGTGTTATTCAAGCTACAGGTATTTACAAGAACACATACCAATCAATAGTAACAGAAGGAAAAAAGTTCGACTTGGCCGTTTCAACATCCTTTGGAACTTCACACAAAAAGAGACCTCGTAGAAGAAGGATATTGGGAGAACTCACCCCTGCCCACATATCTGATATTCGACAAATTATTTACAATTTTACTGTTATTGAAAAAAGAAGACCAAGGATGAAGTGTATGACTGAATTTATCATTTTACATTTTCGCGCGAAAACGCTAGCCACCATGCTGACTAGGTTCGTGACGTCAACCTTATATTAAATAGAACGTCTGCAGTGCAAAGCAAAAGAATAAAAATATTTTCGCGTTAATAATGAGTTAAAATATAAACATGAGAAACATATGGTTAAAACCATATTAAGATTTCTGTGGTTAAAACTGGCAAGAAGAGATCCGAATTCATTGTCCGCAAAGACATCTTTATTTTTGTAAAGATCACTTTGATGTAGGTACACGTTAGTCATTTTCCTTTTGCGTGTTCAAAGCGATAAGAGCTTTAAACTCGTGTTGCTCGGAGTTGTTCGATTTTTTTGCGGACTTACGAGTGTTCCAAGCCTGCATATGTGCGCGCATCTAAATAATACTGATTACCACGGATGAGCCACAATTTGAATAATTTGTTTCTTTGTAAACATGGATCATAAGGACGAATTTATTTTGAATGTATATTACGTGAAAATAATTTATGTATTTATGTTCTTTTAAAAGATTATAACTTTTATTTAGGAACTCATTGCGACCTACAAGCCTTTATCCTCAGAGTCTAGTTCATCTTCATCATTGTCTTCAGATGAAGAACCCAACACTAATAGACAAAATCACTTTAGGATTGAAAAAACATTGTGCCAAAATACACAAATCAGTTTAAAAAACATTTTAGATTATCTCACAACACAACATATAAAGTTATTCAACATTTTCAATAGTCCGAATTTCATCCCAAACATGTAGAAGGTGGAGAAATAATCACACCAAAAAAAACATTCTTGATGTGTGTATTATTTAAGCAATCAAGAAACATTTCGATAGATATCCGACAGGTTCAATGTTACAGAAAGTTCTGCATATAGCTGTATCAGAATGGTAAAATTTTTAAACTCAATAAGATTTCGAGTAATGAACAAATTGATATTCAAATTAGATTCAAAAGTGTAAAAGGACTAGAAAATGTTATTGGGGCCATATAGAAATCCCAAAGCCAAAAAAAGATCAAAATGCTTATGTAAATAGAAAAGGGTACAGCAGTTTGCTCATGCAAGGAATTGCAAACAGTTCCAAAAAATTTATAGATGTATTTTGTGGGGAACCAGACTCCATGATTCCAGATTGTTAATAAAATCAAGTATTTACCAAAAAATCTGTGTAAATCCTGATTTGATGGGCAATTATTTTTTAATTGGTGATTCAGCTTACCCTAATGTAAGCTGGTTGGTAACGCCTTATGAAGATGATGGTTTTTTGAGTGAATATCAAAAACAATTTAATTATGTTTTATCTTCTACTAGAGTTATAGTAGAAAACAGTTTTGGTCTCTCCTAAAAGGCATTTTTAGGCGACTTGAGGACTAGATAATTTTGATATGGAATTTTGTAGTGAACTAATAATGGCTGCAGGTGTACTGCACAATATTTGTTTAGATAATGGAGATACTTTTAGACACAGAAAATGAAGATTTCAACCAACCATCTCATACAAGCTGTTCTAGAAGGGATTTAGATGTGCAATTAGAAATAAATAGACAAGAAGAAGTTTATAATAAACTTTTTAATAAATAAAAAAAAAACAAAAATACATTAAATCTTATAAGACTATTTGTTTATTAATTTTTCCAAAAGGCTCATTTTTCTTTTGTCTATTTTCAATGGCCATCTTTTATTTATGTCTTAAATCTTTCTTTTTATATTTTTTTTGATTTCCAAGTATTCTTTTTTCAGTTATTACTACCGGTTTTATTTTTAACAGTGGGTCCAATATTTTCCACATTTCTGTTGGTGGATCATTTGTCTCAGCCTCTGCTGGTTTCTCTGATGAATTTTCAACAGAAACTGGTTTCTCTGAAGAATTAATAGAGTGGTTACACGCCTTTGTAGGTTTTTCTCCCAAAATATTATCAAGTGCATCAAAAAATAAAAATCTTGTTGGTCCGCGGCCAGATACGTTTTTGTTATCTTTTGCTTTTGTGTAGTGTTTTATTAGACTCTTCCACTTATTTTATACATTCTGCACGGAGAGTGTGTATAACCATGACTTATTAAGTCATTTATTGCCTGATCAAAAACAAATTTTCTTTTTTTTTGAATTATTTAAATCCTTAATATTATTCTTCATAGCATTAATTAAATGGAGAGTTTCGTTGTAGCTCCAAACATTGACAGATTTTACCCATTCCTTTACTAGGGCATGGTGGAGATTCAATTTCGCTTTCCATCTCAGTGTCCTGATATTTAGCATCACATTCTCAGTATTACTTAAATTGCAAGCTTTATTGCATTTTGCATGAAAAAGCAGTGAATTGGCATAATTGTAATCTGTAATATTAAATAAAATAAATATCAACTTGTAGCAATTTGTAATTTAATAGGGTTGTTCCCGAAGCGAGTTCCTACCTTATTGTTATGAACATACTGAGTTGCGCAGTATAAAATAATGGACCAAGAGTCTGCACAATACAAATTAATGGAAAAGTTATTTTATACTGCGCATCTCAGTATATGTTTATAACAAGTTAGGAACTTGCTTCGGGAACAAACCTAATATTACCTTCTTGTGCTCTCTTGGCATCTTCTACACTTAATAATAATAATTTGTACTCAATATTTGTTTGTGGATCTTCCAGAATTAATTCGGATTTATTTTGCATTACGAGTAAAAAACTTAAAACATAACCTATAAAACAAAAGTTGTGCTTCATACTCCAACGAAATAGGTAGTGCTCGAGATGTAAGGGGAATCAAATCATAAGTGCGTAGTGATCCAAGAACTAAAGGAATAGACGCTTTATGTTCTGTGCTGCTTAGGACAATAGGAATACGTCAGGATTATATTACAAAATTAAATTTCGACATTAATTTATAGGTTATATGATAGAAAATGTTATAGATTATTGTGTGTTTTCAGGGCCCAACTTGGAGTTTAAGCCGCTCCCTCCGCATTCATCCTTAATTCCGATCGCCACCATAAACGCATCAACCCATCTGGTTGTGGTTTCACTTTGCATAAGTAAGGCCATTTTCCATATTGATGGCAAATGCCTTATATATTTATTTTCTTCAACTATCCTAATTTTGCTTGCTTTCACCAATTGTCCATCGGTTAATGGAAATACGAAAATGAAATTTTATGGTTTACCAAAACCTCAAAAAAATACATTATTAATTATAATACTATTGAAGAGTTTCCATTCACATTGTTCAGTTAGACAATTTTTTTTCTTGATTTATCATTGGCAAACTTATGAATGATGTTTTCAAAATTCTGTAGAAAGTCGCTTTCAATAAACAATACCGCTATAGCGGTTAATTTTTCTTTTCCTAAATTGTTCTTAAGTATTTTTTCATTTGCTTTAAGGCAGAAAAACTTCTTTCTCCACTGCAGTTTGTAACTGCCATACTTGGAAAAATTCTAAGTGCATTTTCAATGTTGGGCAACATAGATGTCACATTCAAGCTCTTAATTAGTTTTAATAGTGTGTGGGCCAGATTTAGACTGTTTTTTCTTAACCGTAGTCAGCTTTGTACTCTTCGCCAAAAGCGTTATCTTTCAAAAATAGTGCCAAGTCTCCAGCAGTTGATTAGCTTTGTCCCGTATTTCGTCTTTTTTAATTTCTGCTTTTTCTGCAATTTGCCACAAAAACACAAACTTTGAATTTATTTCAGAGTATGTTTCTTTTTTAAATTCAATGGGGGAGTTCCCTCAATGTTGCCAACCTAGAAAAAGGTCTACCAACGGGGAAGAATTATTTTTGGTCAAAATCTACTTCATTATTTTCGCAATGATAAAATACGTGTACAAAATTCTATTGAGCCTTCCAGAATATATCGTTAGCGAAATATAATGATTTTAATAAAATCTTACTTCTGATTGGTTGAAATTTCGTTGTCAAATGTCATTCGTCATAGAGTAAGTATAACAGAGCGACATGATTCATTTTCAGCGACTGACCTACAGCCTTGGAGGATTGGTAGAACTACACTGAATTTGGCGATTAGTTTGAATATTCTATAATCTGAAAATGAAACATGTCGCTCTGTTATACTTACTCTATGAGGAATGACATTTGACAACGAAATTTCAACCAATCAGAAGGGTTGGCAACATTGAGGGAACTCCTCCATTGCAGCATAGTAATCATTTACAATGAAACTTTGTCGTCCGGCAAACTCATAGCGAATTGCATTGGTAAAACTAGTTTTGCACTGATTTTGCACCAGTGTTGCATTGAAACCTAAAAAAGTTCATGAAAAATGTGACTTAGTTCATTTCCAATGGAATACAAAATTTTAGGTTAGGTTGATTTGTTTTGGTGCGAAAAGGATATAAGGTTGCTGTTATTTTTATTTACATTTTAGAAATGAATGACTCTATACCAGAAATATATGAGATTGCATTTCAAATGAATAATGAAATCATTAACTGAACATTACGACTTGATGATAGTAATGAAATATTTAAATTAACAAATATGTAACTTTTCATATTATTGAAAACATTTTGATATCTGATTCTCCTCTACTTAATTACTTCGTATATCATTTCCTCATCACTACTTGAAGGTGAAGGATAATCCCACTAGCAATTTTGAACCTTTTGATAATCCCGTCATATTCACAATTGCACAACTTCGCACGACCTCATGGACCTCGTGCTGAAAATGTTGCACTGAGTTCGAATTCGAATGCGCCAGTTCCCCAATGGAATACAAAACCCTCCATCAGTTTTTCCAATAGAATACAAATTATGCACCCAGTGCGCACCAGTTTTAACAATGGAATTCGCTATTAGTGTTTCCTTTAAGACTTCCACCACCGGGTGGAAGTTTCAACTTCTTTTTTCTCTTTACGTCTTTCTGATAAGTTCCAGAATCACACATCACTTTTTCCAATTTGTAAAACTCATCTTCGTTTCTTAACATATTTACAGAGGATATGAATGTGCTGTACAATATGGCAATGCTTGCCAAGTCCATCTTCTCAGCTTGAAGCTGTTCACTTACTTTCTTAGATTTACTAAGAATGGTATTCCAAAAGTAAATCATGATTGCCATTTCCAAACTGCAGTTTACTTTGAATCACCTTTGCTTTATACTGAGTATCTCTAGTTTGATCTTCATGGTAAGACTTTTTTAAAACCTTACTGGCATCCGTTCGGGCGCTCCATCTGGTTTTGGACAATGTTTTCACAACAAGACTGTCTTTTTTTTTCTCCAACTTTGACAACACCTTTTAGTCGATTCGCTGAAAAAAATGTACACTTGTTCTATCAAAAAAAAAAAATGCAATGGAATTATCACTACTTTTTGCAGCATGAGAACCGACAAGTTATAAGGAATGGGCAGCACATGGGACATTAGTAGCCAAGGGATTAATAAGTTCATTAATTTTCTGTTGAAGGCCCTTATAACAACCTGACGTGTTACTGGCATTGTCGTAACTCTGCCACCTACAATTGCTTAAATTTATGACTAAAGATTAAATCACAATAAAGGTAGCTCTTGCCATGTCTTCACTCTTGTGAACACAGTTGGGACGAAACGTAATAAAACGTTCAGTGGGGGTACCGTCAGGTAAAACATATCGAATAGCAAACGTAAATTGGTCTTTGTGCGATACATCTGAGGTTGACTATAATAATAGAAAAATACTTAGCAGTTTGGATTTCTGCTAGGATTTCGGCCTTCACTTGATTTGCTAGTTGAACAATAAATTCATCAACTATATAGTGCTGGATAAGTACGAAGGCACACCCCTCTCTTTATTACCATATCTGGCAATGTGCCTTCGTACAGTTGCAGGGAGCGCAGTACAAGTGTCCCGTTGATTTTGAATAAGCCAAATGAGATCGCTTGACACTTTCTTCATTAGTAAGCTTTTTATAAAAAAAGCTCTTGGACAGAAAACGTTTTTGGTTTGTATATTGTCTTTCAGACTTTGTGAAGTCAGCATCATCTTTTTGTTTTATTCCATTCTCAACATCACATAGATTGTCATTTATTTTCCAAATAACCGGATCATTCTTATCATCTAAACATGTCATACCTGTGTTCTGTTCAGACCATTCTACATTCATTTTGCTTGGACCTGTTTCCAATTCTTGTGATGAAGGACATGAAGGTGCCAAAACCATGTCAGCAGAGTCAAAGAACACACTTGAGCCTGGCTTGCAAAGCTAGTCTAAGGCTGCTGCTGAGAAGCCCCAACAATCCCAACATTATTACTATTTACAGTGTCCACCTTGTTTTCACTTATTCGGCTAAAAAATGGCCGATCGGCAATAGTTCAATCTCAATAGGCTATACCTATACGACTATATAAATATAAATTATAAGTCATTACCGTCGACCGCAAGTTAGTAAATAATTTTCATTGATCAGACCTAAAATGCAAATGTATATATTTCAGTATATTGCGCCCCTAAAAAGCATAGTCAGCCTATTGATTAATTGGGCCCTGTATGTTTTAGCTGAAAAATGACATGGCGCACTCCATCCAGATTTGAGTATTAACTATCGTATTGTGTATTGTACTTATTAATAAATAAAAGTTGGTATAATAGGTACTTAAATAGATGTTTTAACATTCCTCAACTCGGCAGAACAGAAATCGGGATTGCATGAAAAAAAATTCGCCACCATCAAAGAATTTATTCTTGGCAGATTAGTCCTTTCTGCTTTTATGAAACCGTCATCCATGATGATATTTCAATAAAATACATGATGATAACAGTCTACAAACGTAATAACTCGAAAAAAATTAAAATTGACACATACAGCACAACAAAAATCTATTGTGCTTATTAGCAGATGACGTCACGTCGGAAGTTAATATGGAGGATAACGTTTTTGACATTTGAAAAACAACTTTAAAACATGATTTTTATATAAACCTTTTTTACCTATAATTTGTGGCAGAATTCACCCATAAATAACCCATCACTTAATCCGTGGCAGAGTTCGATGTTTCCATGTTTGAAGTTTATTATCAATTTTGAGAAATAAACAAAATATTGTCAAAACAGTTATTGTTTAAAACAAATTCAATTTTAACAAGAGTTTCACTCGAAAATCTGACATATTCGTATGCGAAACTCATTCGCATGTGTTAGAAAATAGCACCCTGATATTGAAGGAATCATCACCGTCATCTAACGGTTTTACGCCATAAAAATTGTTTCACCAATTTATTTTAGAAAAACAGATTAGATGTACGCGTTAATATCAATGGTAAAAACTTAAATTTTATAAGATTCGAAAAGAACATAATTGCGGCGCCCTCTTGGCCGTGGCACCCAGCAGGACGATTGCCCCAGTCGCCCCGCCCACCCGACGGCTCTGGCCGCCTCTTAGATATCGTTAACTTGGTCAGGATACATGAAGTACAATACAATTAAATATTATTTGTTTTTTGCACACATTTTTCATTTTACAATAAGTAGTATCTATCTTATAGAATTATATATAATCTTATAAACTTTTGTGATTTAGACAATATAATTCCTGTAAGCACCATATCATACACTAACACCAAAATTCGACACGTTTGAAAATTGGGAGATATGGACAAATTTATATTCTCCGTAAAATAAGCAAAAACGAATATGTACAGAGTTTAAAGTTTGCGTGTGAAATAGTAATAGTGTAATATAATCCTTTCAAGAGTAAATACGTCTAAGGCGTGACTTGAATCAACAAGTTATTGAATTATTGTGTCACATCACATCGTAATATGCATGAGTTATTTTATGCATAAATAATACTTACATAAAATATTCCTTTTAAACGTGTGCATCTTGCCAAGTAACTTTGTTTGAAGATTTCGCTTACTGAAAGATGACGGACTATAAATAAGATTGTTTTTTCTCCTATTGCAGTTTTTTTTTTAATATGTAGAAATTTAGTAATTGATTTACTTGCACTGAGGAAAAAGTTTATTCAACATTATTAAGAATTTAATGATAGTAGGTAAAAACTTTAATACGTATTAGGACTCAACAAATGTTTAGTTATGACAATAAAAAGATCTTTTTATCATTAGAGTTAATTAAACACTTTCATAATAAATAGAAAACAGTAACCGTTAGTAACCAAATATTAATCGCCTTAAAAATCTAAATTATTGGGACTATTAAAAATTTTACTTAACAAAATTAAATTATTAACAATAATTAAACACGTTGTATAGTGACTGATGACAAGTTTTATTAGTTTTGTGTTACAAAAGCGTGGCTTAAAAATGGAATTTGAAGTACTTCTTAGAGGATGGGTAATATTTTTGGAGTTTAGCGACGATTTCTTCATTAAACTAGTTTAATTCACCTATTTTTTCTGGTTTATTTAAAAATACATCCCGTTTTCTTATTATTTATTAATTTCCACACTAGTTAGCATGACAGTTGCAGTTTTGTCCCAGTCAACCAGCGAAGTAACAGTAAGTCGCAGGGAATACGAAATAAGATCACTTTGAAGATCATCTTGGAGACCTATCATAGATGTACTAAAGACTTCGCTTCGTAGACATAAATATCCACATATTGTTCACGTTGCGAATTCCCCAACTTAAGCTCCATGGTAATTGCATACAACATTATATTAAGAAGTTCTGATTAAGTGCACATTGCTATCACTATGCTACTTCCCTCTGTGCACAGTAAAATGATTATATAGCAGTAGCAGTAATCGGAATTTATACGGTGTTGCCAGTGCGAGGAAAATTCTTAAATTCTGGTAAATTAAATCCTCTGCAGTTTTGTGAGAAAGCAAAATATATGTGTTATTTCGAAAATTTCAAAATTAACTTTATATCTTTACGATTACCTATTAATTTTTTTCAGTTATCAGTATAACTGAATGTACGATTAGATTCATTTTGTCAGGGCTGATAAATATTCAAATTCTACTTTCAGTTTATCAGACGAGACGACGAACACATTTATTGATTTTACGTAAAAAATCATTCTGGAAACGTTTGACTTTGACAAATACCATCATAATAGGAATCTTAGTCTGAGATGCGTACAAATAAATTTTTCACATTGGCAACGCCGTACTGTAACGTAAAACTGGTGTCGCCACAGGTGTCTTTCTTCAGTCGAGTTAGGTGTAAAAGTGTGTGCCAATTTATATTATAATATCAATTAAGTAAGTAAATATTTATTAGTAGTGTTATTATATGTAATTACTTAATGATGATTATTATAGTGGCAACAGCACGTTTTGTCTTATGGTTGCAGTGCAAATCAAAATGGTGTTGCAAAAGTATCGAAAGATTTTTTTATTGTAATCTGTATCATTCCTAATCAACTCATTCTTTGTTCTTGTAAAATCTAGAAAACTTACTTGAAACTCATTCTTTTGTTCTTGAAAAATCTACAGCTTAATACTGGTTTTTTTTTCAGGAATATCGGAACATGGAATTTGTTTTGTGAAGAAAATTATTATTGTTTGTTTTTTAAAAATTATTGTGTTTTATATAACTGTATTCTATGACTTTGAAATATATTTATCAGTTTTTTATGTTTTACTTATTAATTTTTCTCTTGAGAAGTGAATCAAATTATGTAAAAAAAAATGCCGTTTATTAATACACATGCATATATACGGTCATTTATAATTAGCTATATTCTAAACAAATATCACAGAAGGTTTCCATACTAATATAGACTTCTATAATTCAACGCCACGATGGTAATTTCCAAATAATCCATGAATATAGCTTTAATAAGAGGTTCAATTTAATATCGTACTTGTTCAATAATCTTTCCAATAACTGCCAACATGAGAAGTCGCAATGTTGCTATCCATAGTAACTTTTACATACTTACTTTGCGATGTATTGGGTAATTACCAGCGATCTGCGATGTTGCGGACATTAAGCAATCTCCAATAAGTACTGGTTGCTCTTATTTGTATACACATTGTGAAGTCGCATTTCCACAATGATAAATCCCAACAACTTCCCTGCAACTGAAACTGGTTAGCTGGGGTATCTGTCAAATATGATACAGTATTGCCAACATACGAGCTGATTACAAATCTCCCGTAACACGATTAACACTTTCAGTGCCAGATGTCGCTTCAAAGGTGTTTTCTATACTCCAGTCTCTTGCCAGTGTTCAAATGTAATGTAATCAATATTAAATCATAAGTAAATTAAATATGATCTATAGTTTTCTATTCACAACATGTGAATATATTGCTTTCGGTTTTGTAAAAAAACCACACTTTTACATTTCCGAGAAAGATACTCACTTTTACCCAATACATGTTGAATTTCAATGTTTTCGCAGGTAATTATATTTGCAAAAAACGGCATGCGAATTCAGAGAAATGACCAAAAAACACTTTCTGTTAAGCAAGCAAGTTAGCCCGCAACTCAAAATCTAATATGAATAAACGAGTCGGGTTTTTGCTTTTAGTTTGTATCAGTTAAAAGAAGAACTGATTAGATTTTGGGATATAGTTGTTTAATTAATCTCAACGAGTTTGATATTATTTTTGATAAAAGTAGGACAAACAGGGATAACCATCATATAAAAGTTTGATTATATTTAACCACTGTGTCCTAATGCGTAGGCTTGCATACAAGAGGTTGCGTGTTCCACGTAGGAAAATAATTCTTTTAAATTTTTTTCACGAAATAAATTCAAGTTTTTATTAATATATTCTTTTTTTACTACTAACATGAGAAATCACCATTATTTACACCAGTAATATTTCTCACCATAGGTAAATAATGATAATAAAAAACATGAAACATTGTTTATTCACAATCGTATATGTAATAGCTTAATTACACACATTTTAAAGGTCGGAAAATAAGCTATTACAAATTTTTCTTCCTGTCCACGGGTGGGAAGTAACTGGCACTTCCCACCCGTGAGCCGGATCGATTTCTCTATACCTATCATATCAGATATCAGTAGAAAACGATACATAGTATTATTAATTACAACAATAAAGTAACAGACTTTTATAAAATATACGTATTTCCAAAACCTATTTTATTTGTTAAAGTCAATCTTAATGTTTTGTGACCATCATTTGCATTTTCCTTTTTTATTTTTTTTTAAATTGATAATACAAAAATAAAATGTCTTGTAATATCTAAATGCCAAAGTATTTTGATTTCAAAGAAAACTTGATTAGAGTATTTTAATAGACATGTCACATATGACACACTTTTAAAAACAATAAATATATTCATTCTAAATTTTTGATTGAAATAAAATGATAGTGAATAAAATAGTATACAAACCTTGGCGGAAATTATCATTCCTGTCTCGGGCAATAGATCACCGGTGATCTATATTTGCCTTCGACAATAATGATGCATTTCCCGCCACGGTGTGTAATCTACTATTATTTACAACCATATATGTAATGTTGTCATTCCTAACTTCATTGAAGGTTGGGAAGTGTCACATTACACACCTCTACTTCCCGCCCTCACTTCCCGCCCTCGTATGAATATTTTTTATATTTAAATAGATAACACATGTACCGATGCCTACTTTTCTCTGGCACCAAACCCTGGGCTGCTGCTTCAGCAGCCTGTCGTACCTCTGGTGGGGTACAATCCATTAATTCTTCGTCGGAAGACATTTTTTGTTCAATATATTATTTTCGAATTTAATATCCGACCTTATCTGACATTTATTGACTATCTGACATTTATTTATATTGATAATAATTCTTTACCCCGTAGTCATGGTAACAATATATTTACTTGATTATTCTTAGAAAACCGCATGCTTGGTAATTTGTCGTTAAATATAATATTGTAATTATGTTCAGAACGATACAGAGATTTATTAATTTTGATCGAAATATGATGGTTGTAAATAAAATAGTATACAAACCTCGGTAGGAAGCATAATTCCTGTCTCGAGATTATAGCTAACCTCGACGCTACGCGTCTCGGTTAACTTACTAATCTCGCGACAGTAATTAAACACTTCCCACCTCGGTGTGTAATATACTATTGTTTTTAGCTAATGGACTTATCCAGTAGGAACGAATGTATTGGTTTTATATTAATGAATGAATAGCTTACAGAACCTAGTTGCTTATGTTGATTTTCATTGTTATTATAATATTCATTAATTCATAAAAATCAATAAAAAGTATTTACAGGTCAATTCTGTATCTAAAGTGGTTATGTAACAACTTTTTAACAACTTGCTATTTGACCACTTTCATAACAACTGTATAACAACTTTAACAAAAGTTGGTATTCTGGTACCTGTTTTCAAATCATGGTTGTTATGAAAACAATTTAACCACTTAGTATGGTGTAAATCGAACTTCTAGCCATTGAACTTTTGTAATGTCAAATGTGAATAGTTGTTTAGGTTATAATTTTTGGTGTATATTTTTCATTGTGATTAAATAAAAGTGGAAAAAGGCACCGTAACACAAAAACGTCCCAAAGACAACAAAATTTAATGTGCGATTATGTTGATTTTAAAATTCCGCTCAGGTAAATGAAACGGATTGCTTTCATCCCTAAGGATCCTTTGTTGCATCCGTACTTGATTTCTAAATCAGAACGTTTATAGTATATTTTTTAACATTTAATATGTACTTACTTCACAATAATTTCATTAATTTCATGATCTATTAATATATTCATTATCCATGGATCCATTTTAAAACAGCAACTGTTGTCCAAGTTGCTAAGCTTTAACAACCAGAATTATTTGATTGCTGTGAAGTCACTTTTAGTGGAATTATAATAACTGACCTTGACTTCAACGGCTTGCTTGCTAGCAACTGTATGATACAGAATAGAGCTGATAATCTATTTTGAAAGTGGCACTTTTTCTTGACCAATACAATTTTACTTTCTACAGCCTTGCCAAGATTTTAGCTTTGTTCGTTTGTAGGCAAATTTGACATACTTCTTTCCTTCTTTTAATCATAATAAATGAGAACGAGAGTTGCCAGTTTTATCGATATGAAAACAAAGCCAATATAATCTGTTTCAATTGGGCCACGTCACAAGCCACTATAGCCCCAATTTTCAAATTTTAAGAATTAATTACAGCCGCAGGATCGGTCTGAGAAGTGCTGGACCCGGTGCAATGTATTATGGTACGCCAAAATTATAAAATAAAAATATAAAAAAAATCACTGGATGAGTCCATTGTTAGTAAGTAGGAAATAACTAATAGGCCTAATAACCCAACCGTTCAGACTTCGTATATATGTTTATTTGGAAAATTGTAGGTAGGAGGTCGTTTTTTTCTGGTCCCTCGCAAACTCATTGCATTAATGTACAAGGAAAATTGATGACTCAAACATAGTTTTTCTTTCAATCGGAAGTTTTGTTAACTTAAAAGCGAAAAAAATATTTGTCGGACCTGCAAATTTGTAAGAAATAAAAGTTAAAATAAATAAACATTTATTTATTATTCAAAAAATCAAATAGGAACATTTTCTTTGTTTATTATTGTTTTTTCGTTCTTGGCCCTCTCGCTACATCTTCTAGGTAGGTTTATCAAAATCTAATCAAATCAAATATGGTAATTTATCAGTGTTAGTAGTAAAAAAAAATCTATATATACTTCGGTTGAGAAGCGCCTCATTATATAAAAGTGCTGGTTAAATGATAGCTCACTTCTCAACCCAAGTGTATAATATACTATTTCAGCGTTTTACAGTGTTACGTAGACAGAAGTGTAATTAGTGTCGGGGTTGCCCAGTACTGTTGCGAGCTATATAGTTCTCGTAAACGATAATCGTCCAGGTCGTACGGGGTGAAGAGAATGGAATTTAGTACGAGTGCTTATGAATTATATTCATTTATTTCTGAAAGTAACTAGTTTTTGTTTTTATTGCCTAATTTTGCGAAAAAAAGCTCTTTACCCTATACGTCCTTTGCGATTATCGTTTACGAGAACTATACCCGAATATAACATCACTTATCTTATCAGTCTTTCTTTTGCGTACATTATGCGACTGGCCAGGTGTTACAAGTTCTGTTATCGTAGTACTTTTCTGTTTTATTCCCTAACACAACTAACACTATTTTTTATTTCATCTGCAACTTGTTCCTTTACCGGTGATACTGGAAATGTCATTTGTTGACTTTCTCCTTGGTGAAGTAATCTAACTTTGATATACAAACTGCAGTTAATGTTTTTCCAGGCATTTTCTTTACAATTGCTTTCAAGTAGGTACATCTAACTTTTGATAAGACACATTATTGACATTTAATAAGTATAGGATGTAAAATTAAAGGAAACTACGACATATATAATCAAATTTTAAATCAAGAAAAAACATAGATACCGGGAGTTCGTACGAAGACTGGTGAGATATTACTTAAATTGACTTTTAATAACAAACTTTTGTGAATACAATTCTTATATACGAATGTCACTGAGGGAGATAGTATAATGAAAAAACTTATTATTTTATTTCAGTGATGACTCAAAAATGCGAATGATGTAATATTTGTATTTAGATACATTTTCACATATTAATTACATTAATGAAGCACATTACGCGTGACCAAAGATTTGTAAAACGTATAAGATAGATACACTTGGTAATATGTCCATCGTCTAGGCAGGAAACAACACCTGTCTCGTGTCGTGTATATTCTCACAATCACACGTGTACAACCTAAAAAATCAAAACTTTATTTCAACTTTCAAGTTAGGCAACATAATTTACAGATAATTATATAATATATTTTTAGATTTTTTAAACTTTTTTTATTAACTAGAGAGGTAAACCTCTGAAGAAAACTTACTTCAGATTAACCCTCATTTCTCCGATCCACTTTGATCTACATTGCTCAAAGTTAAACTCGACCGAGGTATGACCCTAAAGTATCTACACACCAAGTTTGAAGCAAATCGGTCTAGTGGAACGGCCATGAGAGCTCTCACAGACAGACACACTAACACATAGACTAACACACAGACGTAATACACTAAGAGGTTGTTGAGTCATTCCTATTTGAAAATGAGCCCGAGATCTGCAAATGAGTGTGACACAATATCGTTTTAATCTGTTGTAGCAGGAGCTTTAAAAAGCTTAACTTGAAATTGTCGACCAAGATGTCCCATGAGGAAGTACGGCCATTTTAAAAAATCTGATGTTGCCAGCACATGAACTTTCGCCATTTTTTAATCAAAAATTAACAAGTTTGAAAAAATTGACTTTTTGTAAATCTGGCAACAATGGCAAAAGTTTTGAAAATTTTAATAATACGAAAATAAATTTGTGTAAAGTTTGAGTAATGAACCACATAAAGTCAAGTACTCCAGAAATATATTTGGTGTAACAAATTTAGTTTTGAAATTGGCGACTAGTTTCGGCTTCCGCCATCATCAGGCCTACAATAACGCGCGTTAATAAAGCAACGGGTACAAATTAAAAAAAGTGGGGCTTACCATAAACATCATGGAGCAGATATAAATTTAGGTTTAAGGATAAAAATAGGTTACATTAAAATTTAAAATTTGTTAACATGGTACTGAGAATTAAACTGGTTATAATATTAATGAACATGAAGAGGACACCCCTAATAACACAGCATCATTACTTAAACGTTATAGAAACGTACCCTTAAAACATTAAAAACATTCCAGCTATGTTTCTATTTGGTCTCAAACGTCCCTGAGACGTTTCTAGCAACGACCATGTCATCATTTGTAACATTCTAGAGACGTTCCACAAAGATGTTTGTGCAACATACTAGGATGTAGCACGAACGTTTATAAACATTTTCTTTTCTAAAATAAAACAATCGCTTTTTTTATATTTATTGATTGAAGATATAAAAAAAAATTATTTCAAATATAAAAATATATTTTTTAAACATTATTTTATTACAAGACAACATTTTTTAGTTCCATTCTCTTTTTCCTTGCTGGAGCTCTCCCCAGACAATCACCCATTTTTATTTCTATTTCTTTTTTGTTTACTGAAATTCCAGTTTCTGTGCTGAATCTAAAAATAATAGTTTTATTAAATGACACACAGAAGCATTTGTCAAGTTAAAAATATTTACCAATAATTGCTTTTGGGCAAAATACAATACCTAAACAAAACAAACTGCAAGGACAGTTTCGACACAACGTTTATTTTAATTTACAACTTATGATTTTTATTGTTTATGAGCAACAAATTACCATAGAGTAAGTATAAATAACAAAATAACTAAATAAAAATCTTACTAGCACGGCCTTAGACCATTAACTATTAGACATGCCTTGTTTACATTTGTATATACAATATTTTGAAGTCGATACATCTTGTCTCTTTCTATGACATTTCTCATGGTGCGGGGAATCCGGTGTGTGTGGGGAAGTGTTTACAAACATCAATAGAAGTGGCGTACGCCCATGGAACTTACCACAAGTATCGTTTACAATTTAAATAACTCAATAAAACTTTATAAAATGGCTCGGACATTTATTTAAACCCTTGATGAGTTACTTGCGATACTGTTTGTTTACGTATTTGTATACAAACATACTGTCATATCATAACATGCTATGCTTAGATATCGACATCAAGAGAAGGATGGAAAATTGATGTCTTATAGTAAATGGTCTAAGGGCGGCATACATCATAATTATGACAGAGGCGTTTTCTATTGATAGATATGGGGCGCCACGAATATATTTGCATCTCTTTTTAACAGTATACAAATAAAAAAAGAAAGATTTAATCAAATTGAGATCTAAAAATTACAAAAATAAATAAATATAAAATTATATTATATATATAATATTCTTTGAATAAGAACGAAATCTCATGGCCAAAATTTTTGTTAAAATAAATTGTTAAATATGACTGTTTTATCAATTGATAGGTACATAATAATTATTATCTATCAAGAATATAAATGTTTTTAAAACGTTTTGAGCAATCATTCTAGAAACGTTTCTTTAGAAACGTTGCAGTAATGTACCAACTATGTCAGAAACATAAAAACATAAACGGTATTTAAATGGTATGTCTCTGGCAGATCAGTGTTATTAGGGACAATATGTGTCTCATTGGTAAAGCCTGACTAAACAAGAATATAGGACTGGGATCAGGAGAAACCTGATCCAAAACAGTCCAAAAGTGTCATTCGAATTTGAAGGCACGGGGGCCAGTCATAAATCCCACGTAGGAGTAGGAGAAAACCCCTAGGATGAGGGAGCGAACTCACAACGGCAGCTCGAAGGTTAAGGAGAAATAATTGTTATTCATTATGGCCCAATTAACGGCAATAGTGAGAAAAAATGAATATAAAATTAAAAACGTTAGTGACAAACACATTTGTAACGCGTCAACTAATAAAATGGTGTGTGATAAGTCACAACCGAAAAATAGCCATGATGTGAATGGGGGGAAGCCAATTTCAAAAATATAAACCTGAGGGGTAAAATTTTACCCTTCTGGTTTATCTGTACAGCAACATCTCCTAATTCATTCTGGTGAAAACAAACCATCAGTGCGACGTTTGTATAATAAATCATTTTCCCAAAGTTCTAATTTAAAAACACATCAATTAATTTATACTAACGAAAAAAATTGTGAAACATCCTTTATTACTCTTTATAATTTGAAAAAATATCAAATAACACACACTGCTGAAAAAGTACAACATATGTGAAAAATTGTTCACTGATTTTTCTAGTGTAAAGCATCATAAATTAATTCACTGTGATGAAAAAAATTTCAAGTGTGACATTTGTGAAAAAACATTTACACAACTTGGTAATTTAAAGAAACATCACTTACTTCATACTGGTGAAAAAAAAATCACATTTGTGAAAAATCATTTATTTAGCATGTTAGTTTAAGGCAACACGGCTTACCTCACTCCAATAACAAAAACTTCAAGTGTAACATTTGTGAAACATCATTTAATTGCTTTATCTTAATAGTTTGAAACGTCATCAATTAATTCACAGAGGTGAAAAAAGTACAAGTGCGAAATTTGCGGAAAGTCATATGCTCAACGTTTTTATTTGAAGAGACTATGGAGGGTATAGAAGGAGGCACATCGCAACATTAGAAAAAGGGAACCAATTTTGGAAGCCAGTTGGTGGCGCTGTTGATCGACTGTTGATGACAGTTTTGACATTTCCTTTGATTTTTTTCAAATAATAATTTTAATTCATTACGTAAACTTTTAAAATATATGTATTTTATAAAAATTTTGTGGCTCATTGAATAAAAAACGTTATTTGAAACTATGGATCTAATCAATCTACAAACAGTTTTTCAACATACGATCGTCAGCGCCACGTCGGTAATTTATGTACCATTAGTTGCGTATAAAATGTTGGCCACATTTTAAACGTGTTGTCCATTAGAGATTGCCCTCCTTCTATACGCTCCATAGAAGAGACATTGTTATTCTAACTTAAAATAGTATCTATAGACACTACCATTTTTGACAGAATTTGTGCAGATTTAGTAAGTTTTTTTTCCGCCAACTCAGCTGGGAATTATCAAAAAGTTTAAAGAAATATTGGATGGACTATAGTTGTAGTTTCACTTTCTATCTAAAGTAAATTGCGTTTGACATATTTTAAATTTTATTCCATCAAATAAAATCTAGGAAAATTCTGTCCTGACCAATCAAAATTAACACTCGTTAAGGTTATTTACGTTAAGAAGCGCATGACGCGTCAAAATGACAGACTGCGGCGTTGCTGTTAATTAAAAGAATTGAAACTTCGCAAAACTAATATTCCACTACAAAAATATGAAAATTACAGCAATCAGACATTTATTTTTGGTTGCGACCACGAGGCAACGCCCCCCAGGGTAGACAACATACTAACATAAAATTTTACTAGTTCATCAATATTTAACATGGGGAAATACAATTTTGTAATATTGGTAATAAAAAACCATATATTTATTCATTTTTACATTATTCTTTGTTAAAATTTGTAATTTAATTTTCTTTATTTATAGTGGTCGGTTTGCTGTGAAAAGTCAAATTGTTTTAACTATAAATCTTTAATGGATAAATAAATAAATTAAATATTCTTTTAACGTCTTACAAAATACATAAAAATAGTGACTATTTTGCCTTATTCAGTCAATTTTTTTTTTAAATTTTGTTCAGGTGCTTTTTTCTTAGAATATAATCTAGTAATAAATCATAAAACAGCCAAAGTTCTATCTTTGCCTGTAGATATAAAGCTTTCCGACAGAAGGAGATGTAAGATCGGAATCGGGTGCCAACGCGCATGCGTCATATACATTTTGAGTATATAGCTGCATCGTGAATTGCATTGGCGTCGTCTCGTAGGGAAAAAGGAACGTAGAGAAAATGGAAAGTTAAGCAAGCGTAGGCGATTTTTATTTTTGAAAATTATTCTACAAATGAAAATGCATATATTATAACTTTCTTTATTTATACGTTTTTATTACAATATATCTTCTGCTAAATATATAAAAAATCTGTTGTGTCGCCCCAAAACTTTCCCGACGAGTATCCACGAATACTTTTTCAGATATTTAATGTTAAAGTTTCAACTTTTGACATTTTTTTATTTTTGACAGGTGACAGTTGGAGAAATAATTTTGACTGTTCTGAATAGAGTTTTTCAAGGGCTTTCAAACGACATATTGCATGTCCAATTCCGTGACATATTGCATCTGTCATTTTTTGATAGTGATACTTCCGTTTGACAGATGTCGTACAAAAACTAATGGGTTCTTCCGACAGGTAACCCAAATCCCTATACCAAATTTCAGCTCAATCGGATTAAACGTGTGGCCTCTATCGTGGAAGAATACACACACACACAGACCGACAGACAGACTTGAATCTGGAAATGGTCTTAATCGTCTCAGGGGACCCGAAAATGGATATTTCCGTTTTTATCTCGAAATTTTTTTTAGCTCGTTCACAATACTTTCCCTTCTAGGAGGTGGGTCGGGAAAGTAAAATAACAATAAAAAAAATTCCGTACAGCTGTGACGCCTATGACTTATCCGAGGCTGCGTGAGAGAGAAACGATCGTCTACACTCTACTATCGGCGACACACTTCTCTCTCAAGCTGGCGAATAGGAGTATTACATATATGGGTAGAACGCGATGGGTCTTACAAATGGCGGATGTCCCTTAGCGTAGTAAGCACAACACAAATGTAAACAAACCGGATATAGAATATATATAGTTAGTACGAAGAAGTAGCGGATAGATATGGGGCGCCCCCCCCCCATGCGAACTTGCATGATGCGGGTTTGCATGTGACTTGTTTATTTTGTTATTACGATAATAATATAGGTAACTCAAGATGTCTTTTGCGCCCACCACATATCTATATTATTTTAGGTATATGATATACTCTAAGAGATATATTTAAACATACCAACTGTTAGTCATACAAGGGTCTTAGTATTGACAGGCTATTCGCACATTACCACGAATATTTGATTGTAATGCTCCTTAAGCTCGCATAACATGGCAATGCAACCTGCAATGCCATGCAAGACGCAATTTGTCTTGATCGAAGGCATGCGCAGTTAAAGCCCAGCTGATCGATTTTTGCAAGAGCTTGCAATTGCAACTTTATCGGTTTGGTGCGATTTATATTGCCTGAATGTTGCAATTCTAGGGAGAAATCTAGTTACTTTTGGTTTACCAACTCACCAAATGTCACTTCACGTGTCATTCAGGATTGTCATTTTTATTTTAATTGCTTTTTTCTCAGATAAAGGAACTACTAGATATGCCCTGTATATCTAATGTCATGTACAAAATTTAAGCCAACATCTAGTCCTCTCTCTCGGCAAAGTTTATGGGCAAGGGACGTGAGACGCGCAGAAAAATCTCGTGCAGAGGACGAAATCAACAATAAAAATTGACGTTATGTAAACAAACGGTATTAGACAGTGGTGACGCGAAGAATTATAACTTTTTACTTATTTTAGCAAAAAATATAAAATTAAAATTGGGTATTTTACATGTTATTAATATATCACATTTGCTTGTAAATTTATATTAAATGTACGTATATTTAATAATGGAATCAAATAAATAATATTTTTTATTGCTTGTAAGACCTTGTTTACAGTAAGGAGTACATGCGAATAACATAAAAAAATGTGAATGGTACATAACATAAAAAAGAAAGGAAGCAAAATAAAAAATTATCAAATCTTATCAAATTATATTGATCCAAATTCAGAGCATTACGCACCACTTATTCAAAAACTACTTTCCTAACTTACTTGTGAATTGTGAGATTGATTATCTAATGGCTTGAGAAAAGCAGCACATTTTTCGCATTTCGTTCTCATGGTTAACAACCTCTCAAGAAAATAGTTCAAAATGTTTACAAAAATATTTAGTACGACCTATAACACTATAAAAATAACACAAATCAAGTAACAAACTGTAAACCATTTAATGTATGATTTTAAATTATCCTGCTAGAAAGTACGCTTATGGAATTTCTAGAGGACGATTTCAACAAAAGTAAACTATATGTTGGCTTAAAAAAAGAATAGAATGCCCTCTCTATATTATATTTACTCTGAGGTTTTTTTCATATTTTTTGAGGTTAGAAAATTGCTATTGAACCGCCGTATCGGTCCTTTAAAATAATTTATGAAGCCGGCGGGGGGGTTGGCAGCCATGTTGCGATGGCAAGAGACTTGCATAATGTCAAACAACATGCAAGATTCAACATCGGCAATACTTTGACCTTGCAAGAACTTGCTGCAATTTCTTGCAGGTTGCATTGCTCCATGTCATGCGAGCTTTACTATATATTTTAAGGCTTTATTAAATTTTTGATGAAATACTAGTTAGTAATATCCAAACGAACGCACATTTTTCATTGTCAATAATCAAAACTGTCATTATTTTTAAGAGTTATTTCGTAATTTATATTTTTCAACGAAATTTAAAAAAAATATTCCTAATAAAACCACTAATAAATGCATTTAGCACTATTAAAAACTTTACTTACTACCACATTATGGAGCGTATAGAAGGAGGGCAATCTCTAATGGACAACACGTTTAAAATGTGGTCAACATTTTATACGCAACTAATGGTACATAAAATAACCGACGCGGCGCTGACGATTGTATGTTGAAAAACTGTTTGTAGATTGATTAGATCCATAGTCTCAAATAACGTTTTTTATTTAATGAGCCACCCAATTTTTATAAAATACATATCTTTTAAAAGTTTACGTAATGAATTAAAATTATTATTTGAAAAAAAGTCAAAGGAAATGTCAAAACTCGCTTAAACTTGTGCCTCCTTCTATACCCTCCATATAGCAAATCATGTGATCAACATCGACATCTCGCTTTAATCTGCGAGTAACACTGTCGAACGCACCCAATACAAAGTCTTCAAATAATGTTCCATGCATAGACAAATTTATATATTCTTTATGTTCCACGGTTTAGTTTGGCTTCCTTCACAAAAAACGAAACCGGTTAGTTTTTAGAAAAATTTCCCATTTTTTTGTTCAATTCAAGTTAGATAATAAATATTGTTAGTGTGAGTTTTAGTGGATAATAGTGATTAAATTAGTGATGAAAAATGAATAATTACAAGTCATATAAAAGGTAAAAAATCGAAAAATGCTTATTGAATTGGAACCTAAAAATAAATTCTCTTTCCAGGTAAGCTGCATGATCCTACCAACAATATAACAGATATAAAAGTAAGTTTAACTATATTTTCATCATTGTATATTTATTGAACAACTATTAGGATAATTACCAATTTTATCGATACTATAATTGATATACCTTTAAAAACTCGAGTAGTCAAGCATTGCAAACTAATAGTAGATTCTGTAACAAGGTTAGAATGAAAAATTCGAAACGAGTGGAAAATTCCGAACGCGAGCGAATGCGAGTGTGAGGAACCACGAGTGTCGAATTTTTTCATTCTGACCGAGTAACAGACTATATTTTCTCCACGATCAAAAAGTATAAATCAAAATTAAATTAAATCTGAACACAAGTTATTTGTTGACATATTTGTATTACATTGTATTAATATTTATAGTGCTGTGGTACACTTACCGAAATTAAAATCTGGTGCATTGGTGTTTTTTCATAATTTACAATTTCAGATATTATTAAATTCTATATCTACTTCACTTGATTTTTCACTCATTATTTTGTTTAAATTAAAACTTGTTTGAAAATAATTATTACCGTCGCCATTTTATATCTGACACTGACACTTTTGAAGTCCACGGCAA
Source organism: Neocrepidodera transversa (assembly GCA_963243735.1). Taxonomy (NCBI): domain Eukaryota; kingdom Metazoa; phylum Arthropoda; class Insecta; order Coleoptera; family Chrysomelidae; genus Neocrepidodera; species Neocrepidodera transversa. The sequence continues at coordinate 29,200,253 of OY725341.1, forward strand.
TCGATATTGTTTAATTCGATTACAGAAAATCCATTCTTTACCTTGATAAAGAATGAAAATACATGCAAAATGCATAAGAGGCAAGTATTATAGAATAAATATTCAGACTCTAGAGTGTGAATGTTTACATTCTATTATTAAAAATGATTTCAGAATTCATACATTCAGTAATGGTCGTGGAGAAAGTATTGTTATGTTGTTGGACTATTCTTGTTTGTTTATTTATAATTTACTTAATTACGTCTAAGTCCTTTGTGATATAACTTTGCATATACACATTATAATTTTACACAGTTCACTTCATCCTCAAATGTACTATTCTTGTTTATAAGTGTTTAAATATTGGACCAAATGGGGGGTGTTAATTTGTTTCCTTCTTTTATCAGCATATTATTGTCCTTTCGTTTTGGATTTGTACATCTTCGTTTTATTCGGTCTTTCCATATTAACGGATATTGTCTCGAAACATTATTTTTAAAAATAATTCCAATTTTTAATCATTGATTAATTACTTTCCCGGACCCATCAAAGGGAAAGTATAGTGAACGAGCAAAAAAAATTGGAGATATCGATGAAAATATCCATTTTGAAGTTCCCCGAGAATATTGAAACCATTTCTAGAGTATGGTCTGTCTGTATGTCTGTGTATCCGTGTGTAATCTTCCACGATAACTGCCGAACCGTTTGACCTATCAAGCTGAAATTTGGTATGAAGGGTCGGTATGTGCCTCGAATACGACCATTAGTTTTCGGTTTAAATTGGTACAGTAGAAGGTCCTCAAGACCGGCATTGATTGAAGGCAGATGTAAGATATACTTTAGTGCAAAATGTTGTAGTACAAAGTTTTAGAGGATAAAATTTCCTACAATTTTTCTATTACACCTTTTCTGGAATTTCCAATAGTTGCCTACTAGAGGGCGCTCAAAAAATGTGCATGTAGGTTTTCTCTAGTTTTTCTTGATTTTGAGGACAAACAATACACTTTAGTGCAAAATCTCAAATTTCAAACAATGCTCTTTAGTGCAATATTTTCTTATGCAATGTTGTAGAGAACCAAATTTCCTTTAACTTTTATTTTTAACATGTTTTCGAATTTCCCATAGTTTCGCCGCTAGACGGCGAAAAATATACACATTTAGGCTTTTTACCTTTTTTACTGGGCCCAACAAATGGAAATTACGGTGAACGAGCAAAAAAAATCGAGATATCGATGGAAATATCCATTTTCAGGTCCCCCAAGAAGGTTGAAACCATTTCCAGCGTATGGTCTGTCTGTGTGTCTGTGTGTCTGTGTGTAATCTTCCACGATAACTGCCGAACCGTTTGTCTTAAGCTCTTTCCAGGATTTCCAATAGTTGCGCCACTAGAGGGCGTGTAAAATGTGCATGTATGTTTTCTCTAGTTTTTCTTGATTTTGAGGACAAATAATAGACTTTAGTGCAAAATGTTGTAGTACAAAGTTTTAGAGCATAAAATTTCCTACAACTCTTGTTTCAAACTTTTTCTATAATTTCCAATAGTTACGCCACTAGAGGGCGCGTAAAAAATGTGCATGTAGGTTTTCTCTAGTTTTTCTTGATTTTGAGGACAAACAATACACTTTAGTGCAAAATCTTGTAGTACAAAGTTTTAGAGCATAAAATTCCATACAACTTTTGTCTAAAACTTGTTCTAGAATTTCCAATAGTTGCGCCACTAGATTGCTCGTAAAAAATGTGCATGTACGTTTTCTCTAGTATTTCTTGATTTTGTGGACAAAGTTGTAAAGCATCAAATTTTCTATAAATTTTATGTTTAACTTTTTATAGAATTCCTCATAGTTTCGCAGTTTCGAAAAATACACATTTAGGATTTTCCATTTTTTTTTTTAAATTGGAGGTAAATTATGCTCTGTAGTGCAAAATATTTCAGTTCAAAGTTATAAAGCATAAAATTCCATACAACTATTGTATGAAAATTTTTCCCGAATTCCCAATAGTTTTCACACATGATTTTAGCAGTGTGATATACAACGTGCGCATGCGCAGCTTTTGTCATTGTCAACATTGAAATATCAATTCGGTAGACGTATTCTCCATCGGCTCGCTATTTTTAATGTGTTCCATAAATTAATGTAGTGTTTAGTATTTTGTAATTAAAATAATAATAATAAATAACATATTCTCTATGGGCGAGCCGGGAAAGTTCTGGGGTGACACAGTCGATTTTTTTTATTTTGAAGACAAACAATGGGCTTTAGTGCAAAATGTTCTAGTGCAAAGTTGTAGAGCATAAAATTCTCTAAAACTTTTGTATTAAACTTTTTCCAGAATTTCCAAAAGTTTTCACCTATGATTTTAGGAGATCCTAATTGTAGCAGTGTACTATATATTGTGCGCATGCGCTTGCTTATGTCATATGAACATTAAAATATCAATTCGGTAGACGTATTCACCATCGGATTGCTATTTAAAATTTGTTCCATAAATTAATGTAATGCTTAGTATTTTGTAATTAAAATAATCCTATTCTCTACAGCTGACCCGGGAAAGTTCTGGGGTGACACAGCCGATTTTTTTAAACGTTTTAAGATGGCCCAATAATGCTTTTGTTGAGCCCATTAGGTATAAAATTATGCCTCTTTCCTTACAAAAATTTTGCCTATACCATTATCTAATGTAATAGATTGTCAAATCATTTCCTGCAACATTTTTTTCACAAATCTTATTATTAATTACGTAAAATATAATTTTCATTAATTAAAGTTTAATTAATTACAAACTTAAATATTTAAACTACAATTTAAAACTACTTAACCTTCCAATATTTGAAGCGAGTTTGGTCGCTCACTATCTTTGAGACCGCAACTTCTGTCGGGGTTTGTTTGCATCTAGAACATATGGGAGTTAAATGCTCCAAACACATATAAGTAATGCACTGATAGCAGGAAAACCTCGCTTTTCGATTTTTCCGCCATCCAAATTAAGTACATCGACCTGGTGGAACATTAACTTCTGCAGCAGCTGGTTCTTGGCCTATTATTTCTTGGATGCGAAGCTAGAGAAACCGTGGAAGACCTGTTGAACAGTCTCGTCTGGTTAAATAATGTTTAATCAAATTATGGGCTAAATTCCGTAAATAATGTCTTCATATTGTTTTATTGTCCGGATTATTCGCACAAAAAATAACTTGGGGAGCTAATGCCGGCAATATTTAGCATCAAATAAAAAATAACCATTGGCCATTGTCTTGTATTTCTAGCACAGTTGTACAAGGCACACAGTTTAACAACTGTATCTACACCTCCGTTTGTTTCATTGTAATGTGTTAGTATAATTGGTTTATTTAAGTGTTCTGTCTTTTTATGGACACTATCGTCTTTGTGATAACTAAAAATCAATAATATGTTTTTTTTTTGCAAACAGGACACCAGACAGGCCCGGATTTTTATTTTTAGTCCTTTTGAATACATTTTTGACTATTTTCCAAGAAAATAATTTGTATCAATCTCGCAATAACAGTGATTATTTCCCTCATAACAAATACAACCAATGAGAAACCTCCAAATTCACCACGTCACTTGTATAGATAAGTGATTATATTGCTACAGGTCATTTAATCGCCTAGCATTGATTAAACGTCGCCTAGCTTTGATTAAACAACACTTAGCTTTTGAATCCAAACATATTGAAATAATGTAGCAACTGATAAAAATTAATACAAAACCACTCAGATAGTCTATTTCAGGTATCATTTATAGTTCTAGACTCCAAAACTCTTATTCTCGCAATGATTTCTTATGAATTTTTCTTTCAAGATGACATATTATGTATCTTTACTTAAATGCCGATAAATGTCAAACCTTTATTTGAGAAATAATCTATGAATAATCTTTTTTTGAGCTCATGTTTATGTAAATAATTCCTAATATTCTTATTTTCACAATAATTTCTTGTGGATTTTACATTCAAGTCGACAAATATGCATGTTAATAAACAATAAAGACAAAATGTAAATATTACATTCCGAATTTGGGAAATAATCTTAACATATACCCCTCGATCTGTAAATTTAACCACATAAACTGCGGCTAGTCAATTTTTGTCAAAATTTTGGTTTGAAGCAAAAGATTGAAACTGAATAATACACCATAAAAAGCAAAATTTTTCAAAAAAGCTAGCCGCAGTTTATCAGGTTAAATTTGCAGTTCTCTCAATATGAATAGTTACTTTGAATACTATGGTTATTTTAGCATGGTCGGTGAAATCGTAAATAGGATAGAATGGATGAATACTGCAATTTTATAATGGAAAAATAAGGAAAAAGTAGGAAAAAAAATAGAGAAAGAAATAGGAAAAATATGGGAAAATAGGAAAAAATGAGAAAAAGAGGGGAAAATAAAGTAAAATTGGAAAAAATAATGAAAAATAGGGCAAAATTTGGTAAAACATACACTAATAGGGACAAACAGAGAAGGTAGGAAAAAAAAGGAGAAATAGGGAAACTAGGCAAAAATAGGGAAATATGAGGAAATTTAGGGACAAATTGGAAAATATAGGAAAAATAGGGACAAATAGGAAAAAATAGGAAATGATAGGAAACAGTAGAAAAAAATAGGGAAAATAGTAAAAAATAGATATAAAAAGTGACAAATATTGAAAAATAAGGGAAAATAGGAAAAAAACGAAAATTAGTGAAAAAAAGGAAAAATGAGAAAATATATAAAAATAGGGACAAATAGGGAATAAAAGAAAAAATAAGGAAAAAAGGAAAAATAGGAACAGATAGGGAAAATAGGGATAAATGGGAAAAAATAGGGAAAAACAGGAAAAATTATGAATATCGGGAAAAATGAAAGAACTAGTAAAATAGTAAAAAAGGGAAAAAGAAAAGAGAGGGAGAGAGAGATTAAAAAACGTTTAGAATTGAAAAAATGATGTAAGGATCTTCGTTCTTGACGGGGTTCCCCCGGCCGCACAAACTCTTTTTCTTCTTGCATAATTTTGATCAGATCGTTGTCGTGAGCATTTTGACATTTACTTTTGATTATAAAAAATAATGAAAGATAAAGTGATAACCTGTACATCAAACCCAAAACATTAAAAAAAATCAAATCTTGTTTCATAAAGCAGATCACGCTTCACTGTCATATTCACCACGTGTATAGTTTGTCCAACAACTAAAACGACACCTTCAACGTCCCCACTTCTCTAATTTTTAACGTAAGAGTCGGTTTAGTTGTTGGATAAAGTATATGTTCAAGTTTTTCCTAGCATCACAAGGACTCTTATGTGGAATATTTTTCATCTGTTAATCCAAAGTAGTTACGGATTTTTTTAATATATTATTAATTGTTCCCGTTCATTCATGGTTTAAAAATAAAAGAGTTGTTTTATGTTAGAAGTTTTTCTATGCCAATCCTACTCCATCCAGTTTAGATAAGAATTGTGAGCGTGTCCGGGGCCCGTAGCCAGTGATGTCACAGGGCGCGTGGGCGCTATTATCATGGGTTAAGCTCAAGGCCTACTCCATCCGGTTTAGATAAGGGATTGTGGACGTTTCGGGTGATAACGGTCCGTAACCAGTGACGTCATGTCGCAGGTGATAAGGGATTGTGGGCGTTTCCGGTGATAACGCACCGTGACTAGTGACGCCATAGGACGCGTTAATCATAGAAAGGACAAGGTCGTCGAAAGTTCGAAAGGTCAAGATCGTCAAGGGTTAACCAGTAACGTGTCAGTGGAGTACAATCAAGCAGACATTAATTTTTTTTACTAAATATTTTATTCATTCTCAAACTTAATTGTTTCAATCATTTTTTCATCAATAATATTTCTATAGCAATTTAAATCATTTTTTCTTTCATCTTATATGAAATATTATCTTTGTAATAGATCCATTCGTCACAATAATAAATTTCTACTTCGCCAGAATCATTCATGGAATCGGTAATTTCGATTATAAGTGTTGGTAGATTATACACATATTCAAGCTGTATATCCGCCTCGACATCTATTGCTGAGAAAATTCGAAATTTATCTTTGGAAAAATATGTGCTATATCCATTAACATTCACATTCTACATTTTTGAAATGAACGAGTTTATTCATTTATAATATATTCTATATTATTATTTCTCCACGACCATTACTGAATGTATGAATTCTGAAATCATTTTTAATAATATAATGTAAACATTCACTCTCTAGAGTCTGAATATTTATTCTATAATACTTGCCTCTTATGCATTTTGCATGTATTTTCATTCTTTATCAAGGTAAAGAATGGATTTTCTGTAATCAAATTAAACAATATCGATTGCCATGGACTTCAAAAGTGTCACTGTCAGATATAAAATGGTGACGGTAATAATTATTTTCAAACAAATTTTAACTTAAACAAAATAATGAGTGAAAAATCAAGTGAAGTAGATATAGAATTTAATAATATCTGAAATTGCAAATTATCAAAAAACACCAATGCACCAGATTTTAATATCGGTAAGTGTACCACAGCACTATAAATATTAATACAATGTAATACAAATATGTCAACAAATAACTTTCATTCTAACCTTGTTACAGAATCTACTATTATACAATCTTACTGTCAGTAGATAGAACGTTCATTAATGGGGAGTTCAACTTGAAATATTAGTCCACTTTTTTTGCATTATTTGAGAAAAAAATGAATTTATTTTGATGAAAAAATCGTTTTTTTTGTTTTTTTCTTTATTTTAACATGAAAAAATTGATATTTAAAAATTACTGCATCTATGCAACGTTTAGTGCACCTACGTCACTTATGTGCAATAGCTGCAGCATAATATTAACGTGGGCCATTTTCTCTAAATAAAATTGACGCTTTCAAATATATATGACGTTTGTTTATAAAGTGTCATTTGGTCAATGTGTTTTTAATTGTGTTTACTTTTACCTTTGTTTACGTATCTTTTGGGTCGTGTTGATGACATAAATTTGATTGCTATAGTAAAAAACGTTGGAAAAGTTATGGATAAACGATATAAAAATTGTTTTGTCCCTTATTGTTTAAATTCAATAATTAAAACACCTAAGAAAAATTTTGTGACGGTTTCAATTAATGAAGACCACCAGAGGCGTTGGTTTGAAGCTGTAAGACTTACTAATTTTAATAAAAACACAACTTATATCTATTGCGAAGATCATTTTGACGTAAGTATTTAAATGCATTTACATAAAATAATGTATGCTTTTTGACATAGTTGAATATTATGCTGATTCATAAACAGTGCATTAGTTTCAGAATGATATGGAGAATTATATGAAATTCAAAATGATGCGAGGCAACATTATTATCAAAAAAAAATGTTGAACCCCATATTTTCGATTGGCTAGAAGCATCTAATACAAAGAAGAGGAGATTTGATACCTGTTCTGAAAGTGAACCATGTTCTGAAAGTGAACCATCCACCAGTAAAACAAGTGAAGAGGTATTAGATAGCAAGTTTAGTATGGGAACACAATGTTTGCCTGATATCATTGATAATTATCAGCAAACTGAAGTACCTGTGAAAGATGTGAGTGTATCTTGCAATACCAAATTAACACAAAAAACTGTTAAACTTGATACCTTAAGTTTAACTTTTAAAAAAGACATTCCGACATCCCCAATTCAGAAGGAAAATGTTTTATATGTATATTGAAGAGACAAGTACAGAGGAAACTACTCAGGGTATACAAATTGGGAGTGATTTTATTCCAATACCTGCAATATTATATAAAACATTAATAATCGTAGTTTATATAAATAAGTACTTACTGAGAAGCCTTAGAACCTTTTATTTCTGTCAGATTGATTCTATTATCCTTTTGAAGGAACTCGTGCACCATAAAAATGTTTATATGAGGCAAATTATTAGAGGTTTTTACAAACTGGGCCATCATAAACAATAGTAAGAAATCATAAATCACACAAAACAAATACAAATAAACACGGAAAATTATCAATATCAACCAGCCCTACAGAGTACAAACTACAACAGTGACAGTAAACTATGCAGTAAGCAGACGCTTTCACTTATTCAGGAACGCTTGTGCCCAGCACTTATGTACCAAACAGCAAATTATTACCTGATCTCGTTAAAATAGTCGTTTTCTTTATCTAACAGCGGAATCTAATACCTATTTATCTCTCTTGATTTTGAATGCGAATTCACAGTGGATAGGTCCAAGTTTTCATCTCTATCCAATTATCATATAATGGTTTTCACCATCTTTGTCTGCATAAGTGAGATTTAACAGCTGTTTTTGATTCGTATTCTCTTCTTTACAAATTTGCAGTTAACGGCTTGACGGTAACTTCATTGCACATAAGTGACGTCACGATCGTAATGGCGGCATATTCAAATAATTAGAAATTTGAATTTTTAAATTAATTTATTCAAAAATCTAGCTCAAATTACGGTAGATAATTAAACTCAATGGGTTTTTTTGATTAATTCTAACTGTTAATAAAGAAAAAACGTGAGGTTATATTCTTGTTGAACTCCCCATTTTACAGGTTCTATAATTAATGACAATGACGTTTAGATTGTAAGACGGATTCCCACTCCGCGGAAAAATTGCAGGCGGATTTTCTATATCCAATAGGGTATTTTGCACCATGTAAGAAAAAATCGTCTGTGTGACCCCAGAACTTTCCCGGCTCGACCGTAGAGAATATATTATTTATTATTATTATTATTATTTTAATTACAAAATACTAAGCATTACATTAATTTATGGAACACATTAAAAATAGCGAGCCAATGGTGAATACGTCTACCGAATTGATATTTCAATGTTGATAATGATATACGCACGTTGTATATCACACTGCTACAATTAGGATCTGCTAAAATCATGTGTGAAAACTATTGGGAATTCGGGAACATTTTTTAAACAATAGTTGTAGGGAATTTTATGCTTTACAACTTTGCCCTGAAACATTTTGCACTAAAGAGCATAATTTACCTCCAATTTTAGCAAAATGGAAAATCCTAAATGTGTATTTTTCTCGCCATCTAGCGTCGAAACTATGAGGAATTCGATAAAAAGTTAAGCATAAAAGTTTGATGCTTGACAACTTTGCACAAGAAAATTTTGCACTAAATGCATTGTTTGTCCTCAAAATAAAGACAAACTAGAAAAAACCTACATGCACATTTTTTACGTGCCCTCTAGTGGCGCAACTATTGGAAATTCTAGAAAAAGTTTTAGATAAAAGTTGTAGGGAGTTTTATGCTCCAAAACTTTGTACTACAACATTTTGCACTAAATTGTATTGTTTGTCCTTAAAATTTAAAAAAGTAAAAAATTGTTACATGTGTATTTAATCAATGTCGGTCTTGAGGACCTTCTACTGTACCAATTTAAACTAAAAACTATTGGTCGCAATCGAGGCACACACCGACCCTTCATACTAAATTTCAGCTTGATTGGTCAAACGGTTCGGCAGTTATCGTGGAAGATTACACACAGACAGACCATACGCTGGAAATGGTTTCTATCTTCTTGGGGGACCTCAAAATAGATATTTCCATCGATATCTCGATTTTTTTTGCTCGTTCACCTTACCTTCCCTTTGATGGGTCCGGGAAAGTAAATACTAAAAATAGGTATTTATGATAGATTTTGTAAAAAGGAACCGAGAAATGTTGATTCTATTCATAAAATTGAAATGTTAAAAACGCTATCCGCCATATTGTGACTTTATCTTCATAGTAAACAAAATAGATTTCTGTTGTGCTGTGTGTGTTAATTTTAATTTTTTTCGAGTTATCATCCCGTATTGTATTGAATTATCATCATGAATGACGGTTTCATCAAAGCAGAAAGTACTAATCTGCTGGTGGCGAATTTGTTTGCATGCAATCCCGATTTCTGTTCTGCCATGTTGAGGAATCTTAAAACATCAGTATAAGTACCTATTATATAACAGAACCCGCATTATCTTACATTGTGTACAATTTCTTCATGTCATTTTTCATCTAAAGCATGCAATAATCTTTACATTATCTATGACTATCGTAACATAACCTATAAATAAATTACAACATTTGATTTTACGATATCATCATAAAGTTTCTTTTCTTCATACAATAGTTATTACATAGTAAATACACTTATTAAACGCGTACTTACATCAAAGTGATCTTCTAAGTATTATTGCATTCGGGCACAAGACACCAAGGATTATAACTCATTATTAACCCGAAAATATTGTTATTCTTTTGCTTTGCACTGCAGACAGTGTTTCATTATCACTATAAGATTCATTTAAGGCACTTTTCAAAAAAGGGTGTAATAGCCTATTCTATTCGTCGAATTCGAATTATTTTTGAAATGGACCAACAGAATTGAATACAGAAAATACGCCTGCAGATTTTACGCCTAGTGGGAATCCGTCTTAACAATTGTACAATAAATTGATTTGTAATAGTATATTACACACCGAGGTGGGAAGTGTTTGATTACTGTCGTGAGATTAGTTAGTTAACCGAGACGCGTAGCGTCGAGGTTAGCTATAATCTCGAGACAGGAATTAAGCTTCCTACCGAGGTTTGTATACTATTTTATTTACAACCATCATATTTCGATCAAAATTAATAAATCTCTGTTTCGTTCTGAACATAATTACAATATTATATTTAACGACAAATTACCAAGCAGGGTTTGGTGCCAGATAAAAGTAGGCATCGGTATATGTGTTATTTATTTAAATATAAAAAATATTCATATGAGGGCGGGGAGTGAGGGCGGGAAGTAGAGGTGTGTAATGTGACACTTCCCAACTTTCAATAAGGTTAGGAATGACAACATTACATATATGGTTGTAAATAAAATTTTATTCTAAACGTCATTGTCTTTACTTACTGAATGAACGTTCTATCTACTGACAGTTAGATTAGTTATTTAGTTGCGTGCAGTTTAAAATTCAGTCATGTTGTTTAAGTACCCTTCTATTTAGTGCTCTCCCCCTCTCTCTTATTTAATTATTTTGGATTTTAACATATCTAATGAAAATAAGAAATGGGACAATCTGTATGTAAAAATCATTTAAACTGACTCATGAACTGCTTTTGGCATTTTGAAGTATTGCAGACATGGAATATTAAAATCGCATCGAACGTAGCACCGTTCATCGTTCCAGAGCAAATATATGTTTACAATCTAATTTTCGTAGGCTATTTAAATTTATTTTTATTGCATGTCAGACATTAATATGATTTTGAGATGATGTAGCTTAGTTAATATATTGAAGCGGTCGTATCATCCGCAAAATTATATTCTGCTGTAACATTTTATTGGATATTATATACATTTCTGTTTTAAATTTAGAGAATTAATGTTATTTTCATTCCTACCCCACAAGTTTTACGTCAGAAATAACAGTCAAGGTTCTCGCAACCAAAATTATAGAAAATTATGATTTCAACATGAAGTTTTCTTTAATACATAGAAAGGATTAAAATGTTTTAGGTAGTGCCAAATAAATGGGATGTCACATAAATAATGTTTTATAGTATTTGGACAAAATTCCTAATTATAAAATTTTATACTTGTTTTGTTTCGTATTAAATTTTAAATTGTTTTAGATAATAAAAAAATAATCCTGTATTTTATTCGCACAAAACACTAATTTTAAACGATTTAAAATATTTTCAAAATTAATTAAACGTTATTCAACTAAAATTGATTCTTATCACAGGCAAATTTGGATTATATTTAAATCTGCTTAAAATGACCCTGTTTGTTAATTAACTACTGATATGGAAACCTGAATGTGTGAGTTTTTTTTTTCTTTTTTTTTATCGGTAATTTGTTCTTTTTGTATGGTGTTTCCTTGTAACCTGCTGTAGGAGAAAGATTCTCATTTTCAGTCTTACAGTGGCAGTTGTTGATCTAAAATTGAAACTATTTGTTAACTTAAGATATTTGAGGTATATTATAATATTGTTGTTACTTACGAGCCTCGGAAGACAGAGTGGTGGGTGGTTCTGCAGCGTCGGTGGTGATGGTCGGTCGGGCTCATCTGATGCTAAGTGGAGCGCCCTCCAATAAATCTAGGAGCTCGTCCGGGAGATCTATATCTTCGCTTGCTTCGCTAAGGATCGTGAGGTTGGGCTGGATAAGTTTCTTCTTAGGTTTCCTGCTGAGTGTTTGTCTGTTATTTTCAACTGTCCATTTGGTCCATAGAGTTTGTTGGGCTTGTGTGTTGGTGCTGTCCAATCGTCTCCCGACGTATCCTCTTTGTAGCTTCTTGAATCTGCCACCTGGCAGGGAGGCCCGTCTCCTAACTCTGTCAAGAGTTTTTTGGACTTCGGTCGCCCAATAGAGAGTGAGCGTGAAGCATACTCCCAAGTAGGAAACCTCATATGAAGGGACGAGTCTCTCACCCCAGAGCCTAAGGTTGATTTCATTGCAGTTTTGATTGGATTTTCGTGAGTATCGTCAGCGTAAAGTATTGGCTAGGTGAAGGAGGGAGAGGGATGTCGTGGGTATAGATGACATAAAGGACAAGCGGAAGGACGGATCCTTGGGGAACTCCTGATAGAGATTCAGTAGTTTTTGAGTTATCCTTACTACAACATCCATCCAAACACACTAACACACACACACACACTAACACACACACACACTAACACACTAACACACACACAGACATCATCGGGAAAATATCAAAATCGTATTCTAGGAACACCAAAACGTGTTTATTCATTGAAAAGTCACTACCCAATTTTTAGCATGATTCCTATACCTCTCTTATCTGAAGGGCGAGAGGTAAAAATAGAGCCACTGAATCTTTCTTTACATTCAAGACGTATAGACCAGGGTCAATCATTTTTGAAACAAATAAAATTCTTAGCAGTATGTGGATGGTTGGAAGTAAATTAAGAAAAATCAAGAAGACTCAGTAAACGTTCCGGAAGGGATTGGGGGTTGGGAAATATACATTGGATGCTGGTATGACTTGTGGCTGAAAAAAGTTTAATACAAAAGTTGTAGATAATTAGAAAATTTAAAACTTTTATATTAATCATTAATCAAGACGACTATTTCATAATCGGTTTTCAGTTAATCTTGAGAATTTTTTACTTTTTATTGCAAATAAGTGTTGAAATTGAAAAAGATTAATTTCCATGTAATATTTTTTTTCTGATACGACTTCCAGTTTCATCGGAAAAAAATCAATAAAAAGTTTCATTATTTTCTCTAAAAAATATTTATTTTTAATTAATAATTAAAAAAAAACGGTCTCATAAGAAGCAACAAAGATGGTGATTTTTTGTAGACCAAACGTAGTAGAATGGTCAAGTATGCCATACCATTGTATTTATCTTAACAAAACCTACAAAAAATCCAGGTCCGTATTTAAAATAATTAAGTTGAGGGTCGCCCTGGAAAGACGAAACGTCGCAATGAAATTTTTGGTATGTTTAGTTATGGAAAATTTGATTTATTAGAAAAAGTTTAGAATAATTGTTTTGATGTCTTTTAAAATAACGACGCCAGACTTAAAAAGAAGAAAATATCGAAAATCTCCGGAACAAGTAGGAAAATATTGACCATTATATTATATACCCGTCAAAATACGAATCTTTTCTCTATTTAATCGATATTGCATCTATTGAGGTTTACGAGATCTATATGTCAACTTCCTTTCACCAAAATATCAAAAGACTTCCACTGTACATTTTTTTCAAAAACATCTATGGTCTCACCCTGTATATCAGTTGTATGTACAAAAAGTATGAAAACAAAGAGAGAGTTTTATATAGTCATACAAAAATAAAGGTTTCACTTATTTTTGTATTACTATTGATAAAAAACATGCACTATGATATTTTGAAATTGTAAAATAGTAATTTTGGACACCCTGTAAATTAAAAACCCACAAGCTTAGAGCTTTGGCGCAATGGATATATTTGGTCAAGTTCTACAACATATCAAAATTACGTCTAATTCTGACATATAAAACGTGCCCCCTCCTTTCACGCAAATATAAAGCAGTCTTCTACATTTGTACCTATTTGTTGCAAATTTCCAAGATTTTTTGATTATTGACATTTGACATTATTACATTAATTTTGAGTTTGAAATTTTAAAACAAACAAGCAAAGAAAAACAAGGTGGAAATGCAGTTTGAAAATGAATACCTACAGAAAAAAAGTTTTACGTATGCCAATTACTACTACTGGCTGTTCTTGCCACTTATATAAAAAGGCCCATTAAAAACTTTAGGAATAGATTATACAGAGCTACCAAGACAATAATTATGTTGTAAAAATATAAAGTCACTAAAAATATGTGGGTAAATATACTTAAAATTAGAAACATTTCTATATTTTTCAAGCCTTAAAGTTGCAGTGCCAATACGCATGCGCAATTATTATTTAACAAAGGCTAGCAATTTCTTTAAAAAGGCTGTAAATATAAGATTAGTTTAACTCTTCTTATAGTTGGGAGTTTTTGGCATGTGACTTATTAGAGTTGCATACATTCAGTAACTTTTATTTTTTAAATAATATCACTTGGATTAAGTAAAAAAATATGATCAATAAAAGCTATAAAATAGAAAAAAAATAATAATTCTATAGAAGATATTTGAAGTACAGCGTTAAAAAAAAATTAATAATGTTTACACGTCTCATCATATAATATATCTGACAATTTAAGAAAAAAATATAATATTTTATTATTATATATTCTATAATAAGAACTCGGAGCTACAGAACATAGAATCAAGTAAAAAAAATTGGCTTAGAAGCAAGCATATTGAATTAATAATACGATTGGCATCCATAAAACATGCATCAATGACGTCAGTAGACTTCGAAAGAACGTTTTCTGTCTACAAATGGGTATTAAAGGAGGATTCTACACCTTCTGCGGTATAGGCGTTTCTAATATATTTTATATTCAAAATGCCAGATAACATTTGAATCCTGAATTGTAAATAAAATATTAAAGCCAAAAAAAACATATATTCTAAATTGCTTTAGTCTTTGACATTGTCTTCTAGACTAATTTTTAATAATACCAAATCTCATCTTCCAAATAGACTCAAATTTACTTTTTCTACTCCAATTTTATAATACGCAAAATTTTCATTATGATACTAATTTTTCAGCCAATAGAGTCGAATTATTTTTTACCGAAGTAAGCAATTGTTTTGAGAACTGTCAAAAATTTTTGAATTGTTTAAAAGATAAAAGGATTAATTAATATGCTTTACAATAGTTACTAATTAATATTTTGTGTAAAAAAGTCCCTTTTCATTGTTATTAAAAAGTTCATTTTTATTTTAAATAATTAATATATAATATTCTTAAAATAAATATGTATTTCGTTTATGACTAGGAGTAGAAAAAATAATACATGAAACTCTCAAGTAACGGCCATTAATACACTCCCATGTTATATACGAAACTTGCCTGCGTCTTGTTTTGTATCCTACAGCATACTCGTGTATTAATTCCAATCATTACATGATTATTGCATAATATACAATTTTACTTTTCTTATTATCTTATTTTTCAATATATCTTTTATTCTCTAAATTACAAAATATTTCTCCGACTTTTATTTTGACAGTCTATATTTTTTATCTTTAAAAGGAAGTTTCCCTTTTACAATCATAATCAAACCCAGAACAACCCTTTCCATTCTTTTGAATATTATGGTTACACAATTTAATTTAGAAAATGCTCAGTAGCGTACCTTACATTTTTATATTGTAATATTTTATTTAAATTTAATTTTATTAATATACAGCTTGTCCCACATTCCCCAAATTTTGCATCTATTTATTTCTAACTTGTTAAACAAATTTTATATTAATTTTTTTGTAACTACTGTTTAATTTTATTTTAAGTTTTACTTCAAATTAAGTGGATTTCAATAATTTTGATAACTGTTTTATGAACTCTTGAAAATAATCAAGTAATATTTTTTACTGCTTCTATTTCTATTTTTTTAACTAATTTATGAAATCGACTATTTCTAATTATTTATATTTCTATTAACTTATTTATTCTTTATTATCTTTTTACCGTATATTTTTTTACGTCTATCCCTTCAGATAAGAGAGGTATAGTAACCATGCTAAAATTTTGGTAGTAAGTTTTCATTGGATAAACACGTTTTAAGATCCCTAGAATATGATTTTGATATTTTTGCAATGATGTTTGTGTGTGTTAGGATGGACGTTGCAGTAACGATAACTCAAAAACAACTGAATGAAAAAATTTGAAATTTTGCATACAAGATTCTGATTAGATCTGATTAGATTTTGGTGTCAATCGGATAAACAGAACTAAGGGGCACTTGCTATTACTAAAGAAAATGGCAATAAAGTTTTACACATATATTTTTTATACACTACAGTTTATTTTCGTATCATTAAAATTTTCAAAAATTTTGCCATTGTTGCCAGATTTACAAAAAAGTTATTTTTACCTCTCGCTCTTCAGATAAGAAATGTATAGTAATCATGCTAAACATTGGGTAGTGAGTTTTCAATCTATAAACACGTTTTAAGGTCCCTAGAATACGATTTTGATATTTTCTGTGTGTGTTAGTTTATTTTCGTATCATTAAAATTTTCAAAAAGTTTGCCATTGTTGCCAGATTTACAAAAAAGTCAATTTTTTTCATACTTTTTGTGTTAACGTCGTAATTTTTACCTCTCGCCCTTCAGGTAAGAGAGGTATAGGAATCATGCTAAAAATTGGGTAGTGAGTTTTCAATGAATAAACACGTTTTAGGGTCCCTAGAATACGATTTTAATATTTTCGCGATGATGTCTGTGTGTGTGTGTGTGTGTGTGTTAGTGTGTGTGTGTGTGTGTGTGTTAGTGTGTGTGTGTGTGTGTTAGTGTGTGTGTGTGTTAGTGTGTGTGTGTGTTAGTGTGTGTGTGTGTTAGTGTGTGTGTGTGTGTTAGTGTGTGTGTGTGTGTGTGTGTTAGTGTGTGTGTGTGTGTGTTAGTGTGTGTGTGTGTTAGTGTGTGTGTGTGTGTTAGTGTGTGTGTGTGTTAGTGTGTGTGTGTGTGTGTGTTAGTGTGTGTGTGTGTGTGTTAGTGTGTGTGTGTGTGTGTGTGTGTGTGTGTGTGTGTGTGTGTGTGTGTGTGTGTGTGTGTGTGTGTGTGTGTGTGTGTGTGTGTGTGTGTGTGTGTGTGTGTGTGTGTGTGTGTTTGGATGGATGTTGTAGTAACGATAACTCAAAAACTACTGAATAAAAAAATTTGAAATTTTGCATACAGGATTCTGATACCCTAGATTAGATCTGATTAGATTTTGGTGCCAATCGCACAACCGAAAGTGGCAGTTGCTATGGGTGATGACGCCATTATTATACAAAATGGCAATAAAGTTTTACACATATATTTTGTATACCCCATAGTTTATTTTCATCTCATTAAAATTTTCGAAACTTTTGCCATTGTTGCTAGATTTACAAAAAAATAATTTTTTTTCATACTTTTTTGTGTCAACCTGTAAATTTTTGATTCAAAAATGGCGAGAGGTCATGTGTTGGCCACATCAGATTTTTGATTCAAAAATGGCGAGATGTCATATGCTGGCCACATCAGATTTTTTTATTTAATTCAGTACATCATTTCCAAGATTCTATTTTCATATTTTAATTTCTTTACTATTATTCTATTTTCTTCGACAGATATACTTTATTCTTGGTCCCATTACTATTTCTTATACTAAAGTTTAATAATTTTTCTAAACTTTCTTTTCTATTGGCATTTTTCTATTCGCTTTCTCTTCATTCCTAAGACTTTATGATTCACTAGTATTATTTTTTTCTTCTGCATTTTTTATAATTCTCCTTTAACAATTATTCTATTTTTTATTTTTCCGTTACTTTCAGCTTCTACACTATACATTACACTATATATTAGTTATTTTCTTCCTGTAGTCTTTATTAACTACATTTGATTTCTTTTTTTTTTAATTTCTATATCCATATTGCTAATTCTTCATATATCCGGCCATTAAATTTGTTACTTTCATTTTTCTTAAATTTAACTTTTATTCTTCGCTACATTTTCTCTATTCCTTTATGACTGTTTTGTATTTTATCCTTTATTTTTTGTTCAAATAATTTGTTGCTTTTGTTACATAAATTATCCCCATGTCTTGGATTATTTATTTAATTTTTCTTCTCATTTTGTTGAAATCGACAACTCATGGATGATTAAACGAGCTTATTAGCCAAAGGAGGAAACTTTAACGTAACTCCTCGGAAAATACCTACAGAAGAGATCATTGTCAATAAAGAAGCCGGAATTGGAAAACTACTGATGCCAAGGAAGAGGTACGAAGTGAATCTGCAAGAATGTTAATAATCGCAAACCACCAAAAAGTAATATTTCAAGAGGAAAGACGGCTGCTATAAGAAGTCCCAATGAAGCTGAAAATATTATAATTCATTCAGTAGACAAAGGAAATTCAACAGTCGTCATAAACGCCTCGGATTACAAGAGTAAGCTTAATAATCTGGTCAATCAATACACTTACAGAAAATTACCGAAAGACCCAACAGAAAAACTACCATACTGATAAAATAATTGCCATTAACACATGTGACAAAGAATAAAATATGCAGATTCAATAGCTGAAATTTGGTATGGAGGGTCGGTGTATGCCTAGAATGCGACCATTAGATTTTGGTTTAAATTGGTACAGTAGAAGGTCCTCAAGACCGACATTGATAAAATGCACATGTAACAATTTTTTACTTTTTTTAAATTTTAAGGACAAACTATACACTTTAGTGCAAAATGTTGTAGTATAAAGTTTTAGAGCATAAAATTTTATACAACTTTTGTTTCAAACTTTTTCCAGAATTTCCAATAGTTCCGCCACTAGAGGGCGCGTAAAAAATGTGCATGTAGGTTTTCTCTAGTTTTTCTTGATTTTGAGGATAAACAAATCCTTTTAGTGGAAAATTTTCTGGTTCAAAGTTGTACACTTTTAAAATTTTCCATTTTTTTAAAATTGGAGGTAAATTATGCTCTTTAGTGCAAAATGTTTCAGTGCAAAGTTGTAAAGCATAAAATTCCCGACAACTATTGTATGAAAATTTTTCCCGTATTCCCAAAAGTTTTCACACTTGAATTTAGGAGATCCTAATTGTAGCAGTGTGATATACAACGTGCGCATGCGCAGTATATGTCATTATCAACATTGAAATATCAATTCGGTAGACATATTCACCATCGGCTCGTTGTTTTTAATGTGTTCCATAAATTAATGTAATGCTTAGTATTTTGTAATTAAAATAATAATAATAAATAACATATTCTCTACGGTCGAGCCGGGAAAGTTCTGGGGTGACACAGCCGATTTTTTATTTACTTCTTGTATTATTATTTCTTTTATTTTCTTTGTTAATTTTCTTTTTACTTTCTTCATATAAGTTCATTTCTATAATTATACCATATATCATAATCTGTTTCTTCCATTTTATGTTTTAATCTTCTGTTCATTTCTTTTTCATTAATTTCAATTTTTTCTATATTTCATTTTATTTCCTTGTTATTTATTTCTATTTTCTTTTCTATATCTGCTTCAACTTGGGTTCTTCCTCTACTCCCACATTTTCTTCTGCTGTTTCAATATTTGTTTCTCCAGTTATTTTTAGTATTTCTATATTTGAAATTTCATTTTCTTGTTCAAAAATATCCACTTTTCTATCCATATATATTTTTATTTGTTTAATTTTTCTATACCTTTTCATAATCATTTTTTAATTTATTTCACATTTATTCAGTATTTTTTTACAATCCTGAGTATTCTTCTTTATTTCAGTTCTTAAAATTGTAAAATTATTTTCATTTTCTTCAGTTTGTTTTCTTAATTTTTGATTATTGCAGAATTTTCTTTAATTTCTTATTTGATTCTTGAATAATCTTCAATATTGCTTATAACATTATATTCTGAAAATTGATTGATTTTTCTACTCTTCATCCAGTATGTTTTTTTGTATTCAGTCTTCCTAATGACTATCTGATTTCTACTTGATGTAACATTATTTCGTATTCTCCTTTTTCATCTTCTACTATATCATTTTTCTTAATTATCCTTCTCATCTTCTGATCTGGTTTGTCTTCCTTCTTCCATATCTATTTTCATAATTGTCTTTATTTTCCTTATGCCCCTCGTTTAATCTAATATCCTAAATTTAAAAATAATTTGTTCATTCTGTGGCTTCTAAGTGTAAAGCGTATGATTACGAATCGATATAAGTTTGGAATAATTACTAGGCGGTAGACGTGTTTACATCAACTATCATCAGATCGAAGGACCACACACCGTATCAGGATTTAGTATATTAACACAAATAAATCGTTTAAGTGAACTGTAAGCGCTATCTATTCACCTGTTTATTATATTTTGAACAAAATTATTAATTTTTACATTTTTATACAATTTATTATTTTTATAGAGCAGCTGCTCTCACTCACTGTAAAATATTATTCACAATTTTAATTCATTGAAAACCTCAGAAAATATACTGTTATAATTTTAGGGTGGATTACCCACATTTTATATTGAAACGAAAAGCTCTCATTGGCACTATTTTACTTAACGATCTATAAGGTAATAATTACCAATAGCTGAATTGGCGAGCCCAAAGCTTATTGCAAGTGGGGGTTTTTTTAACGGCTGTTTTTTCTAGCGTGAAATCGACTTACATTTGCACTTGTCGCTCTTATTAGTATTATAGAGCTTATGATATCCATAATAACAGGATGCATTGAGTAAAATATTATGAAAGAGATATATTTTGCACACGTCTCTGTGAATGACAAGAAATAATATGAATTTAAGTTTAAATCTATTTTTATATTATGGCATGGTAAAATATACAGTACTGGCCAAAAGTATAAACCGACTAATGCATATTTTTAATTTTAAAAGAAATATATTTTGTTTGGTCAATTCTGGATAATATTTGAGTCAAATTTATCCAATAGGTATTATTATTCTGAAAATATGAACTTAGTCCTATCCGCTGAGGCACCCGATATAATATATTAAAATTAGTGAGAATATCAGTTTTGCAATTCCGGATTATTTTTAACGTTTATTACAAATATTTCAAACGTATAAAATGAAAAATAAGAAGCGTCTAGATCCCAACTGCAACTCGAATGCTCACCGCTGTTGCCATCGGTCGACCTTGTGTGACTGGCGCATGCGCTAGTTATTGTACGTTAACTTGAAAGTTTGATTAATAACACAAGTTTACAAAAAAAAGTCCGGACTATTTGACCGGACCATGGTATTCCTAGGTATTTTGGTGTCCTGAATCCGATCCCGGGGTCAGTTTTACCCCATCACGTCAGAAAAACCAGATTTCAAGGTCATTTAGAGGTTAAAATGGTGCATTTTTGGAACCGGTCCCGGGAAAATTTCTCAAGCGAACTGTTAAGTTGAAGGGTAACTCTCTAAGTCGTGAATACCTTCCAAACATTGGACAGGGGCCATGAATCTCGACCAGAACCAGCGCAGGGACAGTCCAGTAGATAAAATGTTACCATGATCGTTGTATCTCGCGAATTTTGATCTCACTGCCAAGGTGTTCAATTTCGGCGATCCATTTGCTGTGAGATAATGCCAGTGGATCCAGCACTGACCCAAATGGCCCTAGAACCTTGCCAGAATATTGGAGTTATGCTTCGTGTCCTGTTCGGGTCTGGCTCAGGTGGTTACTAACTGGTGACTTTCTATTCCCCTACCAAGGTTTCTGGGACATTAACGGTAGATTACTGTTGGAACTTGAAGAGGGATACCAACAAGAGGCATAAGAGAAAGGCGCTTAGAAGGAGTTTTGATCAAACCTGCAGGCAGACCCCATAAACAAGCACGCAAAGCTTAAGAAATTGAGAGGGAAAAAAGTGAGAGGCGAGGTGACTCCCTATAAAGTCATAGTCGCAAAGATTGTATGATAGCCAGAGCAATTCACTTGGTGGAATGTGACGTCTTATCAGAGGGATTGAATTCCAATGGCTTGCCTCAGCAGAACAAAGGTCAAACTCGGAAGTTGCGGGTTCTGATCCTCGG
Source organism: Neocrepidodera transversa (assembly GCA_963243735.1). Classification (NCBI taxonomy): domain Eukaryota; kingdom Metazoa; phylum Arthropoda; class Insecta; order Coleoptera; family Chrysomelidae; genus Neocrepidodera; species Neocrepidodera transversa. The sequence continues at coordinate 29,222,338 of OY725341.1, forward strand.
GCCATTTTCTGCAACCTTAGTTTGCCCCGGACAGTATACTCAGCTTGACACAATTTTTGGACGATGTTCTAGGAGCACTTTGAGGAGTGCTGGCATTAACTGACAATAACTCGATCGCCAAAATTCTACGTGTTGGCAAGGGAAGCAAAATTCAGGAGCTCGAATACCTCGAACTCCAATGTTCTGGCAAGGTTGTAGGGAGATTTATGTCTGTACTCGGTCCCCTGTCTTTAACTCAGAGCAAACGGATCGCCGAAATTGAATGCCTTCGCAAGGAGATTCAAATTCGCGAGATACGACGATCATGACAACATTTTATCCACTTGGCTGGCTCTTCGCTGGTCCTGGTCGAGATTTGGGGACAGTTTCCAATATTTTTTTTCAATACACAAGTTAGATTTGTGTAGTCAAGATTTCTTTTAATAAAATAAAAAAAATATTTTTTTTAATACACAGGTTACATTTAGATAGTCAAGAGTTCTTTTAATAAAATAAATATTTTTTCTTAATTTTTTTTACGTCAACAAAACACTTAAACTTGGCAATAGTGGTGGGCACTCAAATTGCAATTGGGATCTAGACGTTAGTTGAAAAATAGGGTCATAATATAATAACTCAAAAAATCAGCATAATTTTATATAAAGTTGAAAATAGACATATTTTCCAAGTAATTGGAAATTAATTGGAAATGAATTAGAAATGAATTGGAAATGAATTGGAAATGAATTGGAAATTAATTGGAAATAAAAATCTCGTTCCTTTATTTTATCATCGTAAAAACGCAAAATAAAATTAATCCCACTTAATTTGATCAAGTCTGCTTACGCTCCTATTTTAATATTGCATAACTTGGATTAAAAATAGACATATTTCGTGTTGCCTATTTGTCTTATTAATCATGTTTTGCGAAGGCGCTACATATTAGAAAGGTTCGAGCAAATAGGAATCTGCCAGATGTATGTATTCTCTGGTAAAATTACATCAAATCAGATGAAAATCGAAATCGATAAGGACTGGATCATGAGGGATTTGAAATTCTACAGGAGAGGAAATATATTCGAATGGAAATAAGATGAAACTGGAATAGAACAAAATTGAAATCCTACTGAAGTGCAAACACACTCTTCGAAACATATAAAAATCGGACTAAATATTAGGAATAAAACAAGAATGTATATTTTGATTTTTATTGTTTTTACTTAATATAAGAGACTCATATACCTACATTTCTCTTTTCACATTTTATAATCAATAAATTGGACTTTCATGAGAATTCATCTGAATCACTTTATTGAATTGAAGCTTAACATTTTATTTTAGAACTCCAGAGAAATCATCACTTAGCTTTAGTGCTTTTTAGTGTCACTAGCATGTTTGGAATACAATCAAAATAAAACTGGACTGCGCATATTATTTTTAAAGAGTATACTTTCATATTCAGATTTAATAAATCTTTGAATAAACAGGTTAAGGCTGGGTGGTAACTAAAAAAAAAGAATTTTTATATTTGATATACATTAAAAAAATCTGATGTGGCCAGCACATGACCTCTCGCCATTTTTGAATCAAAAATTTACAGGTTGACACAAAAAAGTATGAAAAAAAATTATTTTTTTGTTAATCTGGCAACAATGGCAAAAGTTTCGAAAATTTTAATGAGATGAAAATAAACTATAGGGTATACAAAATATATGTGAAAAACTTTATTGCCGTTTTGTATAATAATGGCGTCAGCACCCATAGCAACTGCCACTTCCAGTTGTGCGATTGACACCAAAATCTAATCAGATCTAATCTAGGGTATCAGAATCCTGTATGCAAAATTTCAATTTTTTTCATTCAGTAGTTTTTGAGTTATCGTTACTACAACATCCATCCTAACACACACACACACACACACACACTAACACACACACACACACACACACTAACACACACACACACAGACATCATCGCGAAAATATTAAAATCGTATTCTAGGGACCCTAAAACGTGTTTATCCATTGAAAACTCACTACCCAATTTTTAGCATGATTCCTATACCTCTCTTATCTGAAGAGCGAGAGGTAAAAATGAATTACAAAAATACGCCATCACACAAACTGTTCACATCCGTCAATATACTAAAACTTTACTAGTAAGTACAGACTTGTGTTTACCTACGTGCTGTTCTATAAATTAAATAGATGTGGCAAGCAAACAAAGTGGTGTGGTTGTACCGATAATTGAATGATCTATCGGACTTATTTCTAAGATGGGATGCATAAAAACGTCTGTATCAATTTCCAGAAGGCGGCCATTATTATCATTTTCATGATAAAATAATATAGGTTTGGCAACTGACCAAAATTTTTTGATACTTATATGAGTTATTGCTATTTAGCGATATTCATACGGATAAAAAATATAATTGATTATTGTACATTTTTTTTGTCTTCTGCGAATATATCTTTTTTATACTCAATATAATAGGGTAAGGCATTAAGTAATCAAAACAAAATGGACCGACAATTTACTTTAGAAGACACCTGTTGTAAATAGTTTGACACACGAATAAGAATATTCAATTTTAACTCGTAATCGTTACACCATAGACAGTTTTTAATCTGCTTTTGAGCCTTCGCACTAGGTCTAAGAGTCGAATAGCTTTCAAGTTCGACAAATTCTAAGAATTGAATAGCTTTTCTCTAATGTAATCTATATCTTTCTGTTTTCTTGCAAACTTCTGGATTTTGTTGACCACAACTCTGAGCATGCTTTATTCATTTGAGACAGTGCTTATGGAGAAACATTCAAAAACTTGGCTTATAGATACAAATCCTCAGAAATTTTTCGGATTAACTGCAAAATGTTGGCAGCATTGGTATTTGTACCAATAAAAGACATACAATTTGGTATTTGAATCATTTATGAGAATTTTGAAGCGAATATGAAGCCGTTAGTCGATTATTAGTAAAGGAATTACGTTGGAACAAAATCGAAAATGCTCAACCAAGATTTAGCTTAGACTTTTGGACTGTTTTCGATAAATATCAGAAAGATTTGCCTACCACAAACAACAGTGTGGAAGCATGGTATTTGTCATTCCAAAAGAGTGTAGACTGTTATAACCCATCTTTGCAAAAGATTTTTCTACAATATTTAAAAGAGCAAGACTACCGAAATATTTATTTTAAGATACAGAGCCGGGTTTCGACAAAATACCGCTACCCACTCAAAGAATTTCCAGCAAAAACGAAGGTTTAAACACCTGCTTAAGCAATATGCATTTAGAAACATGGAGCAACATTTACGTTAAATTACTTATAATTTAGTAATGCAAAATTTATGGTTTATTAATTTTCTTGTTGAGGAACGTTTATAAATATATTTGTTTCAAAACACCCAAAAACAATGTGTAGAAATGGTTGTATTAAAATGCGCGCTCTTTTGCGCGCTTTGCTCTCTTTTGTACGTGAGCTCTTTTGTCCGTGCGCTCTTTTGTTCGTGCGCTCTTTTCTCCGTGTGCTCTTTTGTCCGTGTGCTCTTTTGTACGTGTGCTCTTTTGTCCGTGCGCTCTTTTGTTCGTGCACTCTTTTGCCGGTGTGCTCTTTTGTCTGTGTGCTCCTTTGTATGCGTGCTCTTTTGTCCGTGCGTTCTTTTATCCGTGCACTCTTTTGTCCGTGCTCTCTTTTTATCGAGCTATTTTGTCCTGCGCTCTTTTGACCCAGCGCCCCGGGGTCACTGATCAAACTATAGAATGTTTTTGATTGAATTTGTTAAACAAATGCCAAAGCTTATTGGAATTGTTCCAAATAAATGAAGCATTTGTACTTCCAGGATACCTTGCTTTCACATTTAAAATTTTTAAGTCAAGATCACAGATCTACAAAATATTTATTTTTTATGTTTTATATAGGTCCTATTACATTTTTAAAGATAACTATTAAACGTTATTGTTTTATTTGTTGATAAAAGTGATTTAGTAATAAATGTGATTTAAATTCAATTCTTTTTATAATGGGTTCTTTCCGCGAATAGAATTTGAAATATATCGAAAAGTAAAATATTAAGTAAAAAAAATTGTGACCGCCAGTGTAATTGATTTTTTGACGTATTTAGAAACAATTGACAAAAAAACTATAATATATTTCAAACTCTGTCCTTTCTTTCTTTTTGTGGGTTTAAGGAAATTAAACTAGTATTGAACGTTATATTTGTTTTATTTTAGAAGAAAATTTAATAATCCTTCAGAGACTTTTTCTTTTATTTGTTTGGAAAATGGGTTTGGGATTGTCTTCGAGTTTCTTTTAAAATTTCCTGGATTTGGCAGTAAAAGATGACACGTTCCAAGGAAAAACTTGTTCCAAAAAGAAAAAGGACTTGTCCCAAATAAAAACGTTCGTCCCAAAGGAGAAAAAACTTGCTCGTTCCAAAAAGACGTTCAGTCCCAGAAAAACCCTAAAAGTTCAAATAAAGTAAATATAAGACAAAAATCTTATAAATTATCAGATTTTGTGGTCTCTGTTTAAAAAAGAAGAATATAAAACCACGATAATATTAATATGAAATACATGAATTTTTAGATCAAAATATGAAATATAAAATAATCAAAGTGAATTAAATTTTAAGACAATCTGTAAAAACAAATTAAAAATAGATTTTCTTTTTGTAATTGAGACTAAAAGAGCACCACAAACATCAGATAATTTATATTGTTATAAAATATAAAATATGAACTTTTAAGTACATATAACAAAAAATATACCGGCATAAAAAAGAATTAAAAACAACAGTTAATAAAAGTTAAAGCGTCGAAATAATTAAAAATGGTAACAGGGGATATAAGTGAATATATAATATAATATAATAAAAACTTACCCTATATAATGGGGAAGAAAAGAAAACTAGCGATATAAAAGTCAATTATTCTGACTGAAGACGCAAAGAGAGAGAATTAATAACATGGGAAAGACATTTTTTAGTAATACCAAGAGTAGAGGGAGATCTTGAGAAGGGATACAACAAGAGGAAATTAAGAAGGGATATTAAACAAGTCTGAAATTAAGATATACTAATCAGAGGAATAATTAAAATACAGGTGGAACAGAAAAAAAGTAACATCTACTAACTGTACACTAATTGAATGATATAATGTTTCCGATTTACATAAATATATTCAGGGTAATTAATGGAACAATTACCACATGGGTGCAATCAATGCATACGATAACACCATAAAAATTTGTGTTGCTTAAAAAATTTAAAAACAATTTAATCATAATTATTAAATGTATACTACATACATGATAAAATAACTTAGAATCAATTTTGACAAAACTCGCTTTCTTCTTACGGTATTTAATTCTTCCACATTACAGCGAATCTTTGCCCATCTAATAAATATAATAAATTTTATCTAATAAATATAATAACAGCGATGACTTTTATAAGTTGCGAATACGGCCCTTTACAAAACAATTGAAATTAACGTGTACACGCTTCTTTGTGATTAGTAAAAAATTGGGATTACGCGAACGTAAACAAGATACGAATACTTTAAAAAGTTGCGAATGGTCAAAAATTTTCCCCTGGTCTCAAAAGATAAGTGTCCCGTTTATCTTACTTCTTCATAATGTATGTTTCCAGTGAAATTTTGTTGTGTAGGAATTCTTAATAGATAAATTAAGGTTTAATGTGGACCCTTAGTTTTAATCCCTTGCAGCCCATGTCAATTTTATTGGTAAGGTGTACGATCAATCATGATTAAGTCAATAGTTTATTATGTTATTATTAATCAGTTATCTCAGGAAGAAGTGTTTCAAATTATCCATTATCCAGATTTTTATTGAAGATTTCCGTATTCTTGAACCTGGAATTTCAAATCTTTGTATTCAACAATGTTAAGAAAAAAACACTCGACGTACGTTTCGCTAACTATGTTAGGTTAGGTTAGGTTCCTGATGATGCTAACCTAGTTAGCGAAACGTACGTCGAGTGTTTTTTTTTAATTAAGCGTAGTTTTGGTTAGTAGTGACGATATTCTCAACATTGTGGTATCCGTCATTCTTTAATATATTTCCTCTGCTTAAAAAAACAGCAACCGATAGAATTTTCCTTTTTTCCAAAGGTGGCTCTCAAGTTTTATGCCAGCAGCGTTTTCTGTTAAGAACGGATTAGGAATCATTTCGCAACTTTCAGTCTCTAAAAAAAGTCTGATCCCTTATTTAGCACTGTGTTGTAGAATCCCTGTGTCTTAAGTTGTGTGTAAACTCGAGGTTCGCGCGGAAATAAAAGAGTGCCTTCTGAAACACCTCTCTTGGGTCGAAGGTTTGTTAGGCCAGTTAAAGAGAATTTGTGTATGACGTTAATAAATAGGGTAGGGCCTTTTGATATAAAAAAATTGAAAACAAAATAAAATGTTCTTGTATATTTTTAATAGTTCAGTGTTTTCGCCACTTCTTTCTTATTTGTTGATTTTCTGGTCTATATTAGATTATTTATTTTTTTGTAGATAACTAATATGTAATTTTATTGAACAGATATAATTTCATATCTTTTCTAAAATCGATATAAAAGACACCAATCAGGGTTCACATTTAGCACCCCGCCAACTATTCATTTTTCCAAATAACTGTTAGAATATTTTTATAGCTATAATGAACATGTTTGTAAAAATGAGTGATTCTAATGGTAAACCAATAAATGCTACTCCACTAGATATTGTTTTAGCCAAAATGGACATATTATCCCAAAAATCAAAAAGTTATTATGAATTTTGTTATAAAAAGCTCATAATTTGGACACTGGTAAGTGCAATACAAAATTCAAGGATGCTCAAAAGGTGGTACACCATTTCTGGACTTCGGCTACCGGAATGGCTAGTGCGATCCTGGCCAAACTTCTCACATAATTATTACACATTATGTGGCATGGAGAAAGATCAAAAATTTTAACTGGAAAAATGTTTCCTTTTGCAAAACACTTAATTTGTATGGCGGGTACCAAAAGCGCCGAACAAATCCTGCTGAAATTCAATAGGATTCTTCTTTGGAGAAAACTAACTGGTAAAGTGAAAACCGGAACCCGATCGGATTTTTCGTTCGAGAGTATTTAAATCCACAAAGTAAAACGTCCGGGCAGGATTTTTTTGCATTTTCGGACTCAGAAACCTCGAGAAAATTAATAAAAAGTGGGGGTAAGAATTTTTTTTTTAAATCACGAAATTCATACTGAGACTATTGGGCCTCAATAATATATTATAAAAATGTCGAGTGTATAAAAAATGTCGAGTGTATAAAAAATGTCGAGTGAAATCAGTATAGTAAAATTTTAGTATCATAATCTAGAATAAATTATAAAATTGGGACATCTAATAATGCTTATAAATATTTTGGTTAAAATGAATAATTCAATATTCATTATTAAATAAATTATGTATTTAACAATAATTTCTACTTTATGGAATGATATATATGTAGCTACAAAAATCAATGTAACTTTACCAAAATCTTTTAAATTTATATTAAATAAAAAACCACAGTTTATATCATAACAATCTAAAAATCACTATTAGTTGTATTTCGTCTTTTTAAAAACAAGAGTGGGAAAAAGGGATAAAAAAAGGAGCAAGAGTGGGTAAAAAGGAAGGAAAATGGGGTAAAAAACAATAGTTGCAACAAAAGTGTCGAAAATGGGGCAAAAATAAGAGTGTGAAAAAAGGAGGAAAAATAGGACAAAAACCAAAAGTGAAAAAAGAGAACGCAAACATAATTACACAGATAAGAAGCCCGCTTTGTTTTCATCCCCTATTCCACCTTAAAAAAGAATGGTAAAAAAACTATTACAAACCAACCATTTTACATAAAAGTTGACTTCCGAACTTAATAAATGTAAAAAAAGATTAAGCATGTAAAAAGTTTTTCTGAAATCACTCAAGAATACCTACTTTCTCGGAGCAAATTCAGACCCCAAAATAGGCTATTCTAGTATTTTAGCCCGTTGCTAAGCAATGAACTTTCCCGGGCCGATAAGAGGCCGGAAAAGTTTTTGCCGGCGTATAAGCAGTGAATCTCTAACTTTTGTCATAACAATAATCATACAGTGGTTGTTGGTTGTCAAGGAAATGATTTCATCGACAGTAAGATGGTAATCAAAAATTATTATGCATTTATAAAAAATCCTTAATTTATGATAATGATAATTGCGATTTCAGAAAAAATAGTATGTTTACCTCGTAGTAAAAGCACATTCCCAGACTCCAATGCTTGTTGGCCTCGGCTTAACGCCTCGGCCTACAATTTACATTGTCGTCCGGGAATGTATCGTTTTACTACTAGATAAACAATGTACTATTGTTCTTGTTTTTATTTTTCGGGATCACTGTGCAAAACTTCTAAGCCTGTTTTCTTAAAAAATGCATATAGGGGTGGATGTAAGCAATATTTTGAAGTATTAGGCACAAAATTATTTAAAAAAGGTACATTATTGTGTGTTTAACCCAAATGAGTTAATTTGGGGAGAAAAAAAAATAATTAGGCGTCATGAGGTGTTTCCCAAATTTGACCGGATGGTTGCAAATTTGATAACAGAAGGAATTGACAAAATTTCAGCTGATGATTAGCAGAAAAAAATCAAACAGGTAATTAAAGAAAATAATTCTTTCATTACATAATAATAATAATAATACTCGTGCTATATTTTGCCTCCTAACGAGTGAACCCTAGAAGCCAAAGGCTTGTGCGGGGAAGGGACGGCTATTATTATTAATTTGTCGTGGCGCTCCGGGGCTACTTATTGAAAACCCCGAAAACCCCACCAACATTAACAATGTCAACAAAATTTATTATGAATGTTGATGACAATGAATCCGATGATGAGGACTGAAATAAGCTATGTTTAAATTTTTTTTATTATTTATGACTTTATTCACCATGTTTTTAGTTATAAATAAAAATTTGGGAAACAATTTTAATAAGAAAAATATGCTATAACGAGTGCGGATGCGGAGTCCACAATAGATCAGAAAAAGAAATAGCGACCAAGTCGAATGGCCAACTCCTATTCATATCTAATGTGCGTTTTAAAAATTAAAATGTAATTCATATTAAAGAAAGTTGATATAAATAAGGAAATTTTGTCCCATTTATCCCTATTTCTTTTTCGAGTTAACTTGTTTATTGTATATTATATTTTTTTATTGTCTCTGCACAGTGATCCTAATCGCCAAAATATTATTTTATTTTGATTTATAGGGACAGCGTATTTGTTCTTGAAATTAAAGTGGTCACATGTGTCCAGATGTATTAGAATTTGTTCTATTGCCGACTTTCTTTGATGTTTTTATAGCATTTTTTTATTCTCGTAAAGCCATGAATTCTATTTTACCTTGAAACGATTTTTAAAGTACAATAATTTTTACCATCTGCTTAGGTTTAACTATGTCAGCTGCTAATGCCATTTGCTAAAGCCTTTAGAACGTCATCCTCTGACATCCTGAGACCCTTACTAAATGACGTATCTGTGACATTACAACGTTATACCTATTTACTAAACGAATTAATATAATGTCAAACTAACAATTTATTAAGAAGTCAATATGAAGTTATATATAACGTCAAATTTAAAAACGACGTCTTGATGATGTAAGATTACATCGTCATTCTGAATGAAATACGTCATAATATTGAGGATGTGACATTATACCGTTATTTTTCATGTAACAATATTTGGTCATACTAGATGACGTTGTTATTGCGTTATAATGCTACCTGGTAGAAAGAATTTCTGTTTACTATATCAGAAACCGTAAGAGATACAGAGGCAGTTAAATGGGAAAAATTAACTACTTTGGAGAGAATTATATTAAAAAAATATCATAAAATAGAAAAGTAATGTTTTATTGTATCTCAATTTTTTTACGAAACTGTACTAATAAATCGTCGATACGACGTTTTATGTCTCGGCCACTATCAAGTTATTTCTTTTTAATACGGACCTGTCTCTTTTATTAAAAAAATTGACAGACCATTAAAATTCAAATTCAGTGATATATCACACTTGTCAATATAACGACGTTTTATTTGAAATAACTAACATCATCAGTAACAACAATTTTTATTTACGGTCCTGTCGTGGGTCTTTTTGTAAATTCGTTTTAATTTCATCAAAACAAATACAACATTAGCAAAAAATTTTAAGAAAAAAGTTGCATTATCAGTGAAATAAAAAAATATGAAAATAGCAGAAATTAAATAAGCAGAAAAATAATCGACCTACGTCGTGATTAAAAAATATTGATAGAGAATTTAAAGACAAATTCAGTGATATATAATACTTTACATTTTTTACGAAGTTTTGTATGACAAATAATTATCATTATAAATAATCTGTTATTACGGGCCTGCAAAAAAAGTGAAAATAATTAGAATAAAAAGTGAAAATAATAAGAATAACGAATAGTTTAATTTAGGAAATAACTACAAATATTTAACCAATAGATTTAAAGTATTACTAGATACATTTCTATTAAAAATTAATTATACTTAAATTAATTTTGCAACTGACTTTGTCTTTAAATTCTCTATCAATATTTTTTTAATCACGACGCAGGTCGCTTATTTTCTGTTTGTTTAATTTATACTATTTTGATATTTTTTTTTATTTACTGTCAATGCAACTTTTTTATCGAAATTGTAATGTTATATTTGTTTTGACGAAATTAAAATCAATTTACAAAAGAACTACGACAGGACCGTAAATAAAAATTATTGTCACTGACGATGTTAGTTATTTCAGATAAAACGTCGTTAAGGTGACAAGTGTGATATATCACTGAAATTGAATTTTAAGAGTTTATCAATTTTTGTAATAAAAAAAATAGTCGTATCAAAAATTTATTAGTACAATTAAGGAGAAAATTTGAGATGCAGTACATTTCTTTTCTATTTTTCCATATTTTTTAACAAAAGTTCTATGCTTAAAAAACCAAAAATAGCATTTTTAGTTTTCGTTTATAATTCGAGAAGGGTGAAAGTCCCTGAAGATTATTTTACGCCAATGTAATGCTCTTTTTCCGCCTCTATATCTCTTACGGTTTCTAATGTTAGCCCCTTCCAATTCTAGACATCCTGTATATATTCTCGGACTTTTTTATTATTGCTATAATAATTTTTCCATCAATTTTTGTACTACATTATTTTTTTATTATTTAGGGCTTTAGATATTACTGAAATAACTTGTCAAATTTCCTATTTGAAACATAATAGAGGGATGTCCATATTAAATCATGATTAAATTTTGTGTAATGACTCATTTTAAAACCATTACACAAAGTACTACAGTTCTGGTTAAAATCAAGTTGTCTTGTAAAATTTTAATAGGATCACGAAGTATTAGATTTTCCCGACGAGATGAAAATCGTCCTACCGCGAACCAGGAAACCAATTTCCACATCCCCGAAAACCCGGCCTAAGTCAATCCCTCTACACGAGGCGTCGATATAACCCAAAGAGCGCCACCATCCGTCTACTTCAGTAACAACTCAGCTGTTTCAGACGACGTGCGCTTTTCAGTTTTTCAGTTTTCACGATCTTTACGGTATTAATATCCAACGGCATACAAACAAGACCTATCAAAAAACATAATCCCGCGCGAAATGTTAACATAACGAGTGACCGAAAAATTATCAGTGATAATGCTCGAGTTTTCAGATAGAAAATCGATGTTGAGTTTAAACAAAAATGCCCCTAACCTAGAATAACCTTTGTTCGGTTAAAAAATTGTTTATTTACATTTTTAGTGTACCCACATTAACTTTCAGTGCTTAATTAATAATATTTTTTTAGTGTAACTAATAAAAATTAATTTAAAAAAATGGGGTTAAAACATAAAATCTTCCGTAGTAAACCGCTTAGAGAAATAAAAAATCGGTATCGGTTTAGCAGTCTTATAATAAAACTCGAGATAGACTCTGTTAAAATACTCCAACTTGTTTAAAAATATTGTAAAACACGTGGTAAATTTTACGTGAAAAATTGACTACCGTGTGACTGATTCTATCATCTTATCACTCTTTATCTTTTATTTAAAACATAGTGCTAATGTAATCGATACACGACAATCGATATAGTGTCTACTTTTTTTTAGACGGTAGAACTATAAATTATTGGAACATTTTTTCAACCTTTAGTGGCAACAGGTGATGATTCTCTATATATGGAGATTGGTTTATTTTCTTTTTGCTTGAATAGAATGTAGGAAGGTGCATGTGCTATTTTTAAACAGCAGATGAATTTTAAACTAGAAATATCAAAAATTCCTGTGGCGTTTTTACAAATTTAATATAGTGGGAAATAAAGATTGCAATCAAATCGATAAAAAATTTACAGGACGTATACAAAAATCGTTCGAGCATATCATTTTAATTCCTTTATCGACGTTTAGGTTTCAAAGCCAGTCAAGTCTGTTTGAAGTAATTTTTATTACTTCAACCGTTTTAAATATTTAACCGATAATAAAATATACAGGATGTTTTATAATGACGCGACTCTGATTAATATAGTTATCGTTAAAAAGTTTGCATTAAATGGGAAACATTTTTATCACAAAATATTGTAGTGTCAAATTTTTATGAGAAAATAAATAATTGAGAGGAGTAAACTAAATGTATTAATCAAAAGAAAATAATTAAAAATACAGAAACAAAAATAAATAAAGCAATAACATCAGAAATATTGGTATAAGTTTTGGATATAACGTATTTGTTGAATTTTTTTGTATTATCCTATATTTCTAGAAAGTTTGTGCGATGAAAGAAAATAATTATTTTTTACAGTCCAAACATACTAGAATTTCATTATAATCTGTCGGTGTCCGAAATCTCATAAGCCGTGTGAGATATCTTTTGTGGGATAATTGGTTTTTCGTTTTCAACGAGTTAATCAATTTTTGTTTAGTCCAGCTTATACATGGCACTTCCTCCTTCCAATCTCTCTAAACATTATTTTTACAGATAAATTTTCTTAATTAGGAAGAAACTGGGTGTTTGAACCATATTTAAAAATTATTGTTATATTGATAGTCTTCTATCAGCAAACTTAACAATCATCTAGTTCTTTTATTCGTTATTACCAAAATTTCCTTTTTCACTATTATTTTTATAAATTTATGACAATTATCTCTCAAGGATAGACCGAAACATTGCTTCAATGAATATTTACAGTATTTAAATTTAATGTAAATAATTATATACTATTCCAGGACACGTTAATAATTAAAAACCTGATAAAAAAATAATTTTAGATTGGTACAAAAAAAAACGATGTGCTCAGGAAGAATCAATAACTATATTTCTTATCGAATAATAATTATCTATTAGGTCTAAAAAACATGACATAACAACAATAATATTCATAATAACATCGATGAATTAGAAAACAAAATATATCTAGAAATTTAACCCTTAACTTGGCAAAAGGTTAATTTTGAATCTAATATGACCTCCCACCCTCATGCTGTGTAATGTTTTATTATTTGCAAGAAATTATTTACCCTGTTATTTATTTAACAATGAATTTTACACTTTTTTCTACCTGTGGTATTTTCACCCAAATAGCTGTGATCGTCTCTTATTTAGTTAGGACCCACTTTGTGTTTAATAATCGTCGTAATAATAATAGCTTTATTATTAATAATTCTAATAACCCCAGAATTCTTTTCTTTTAAAGTTTGGTGTCAAGTGAACATAATCAAAACATAAAAATCTCAAGAAAATATTTATTCATTAAGAAAAATTACTGAAGAATGATGGCGCCATTTGGCATAAAAGGTATAGGGAAAACCGGACAACCGGAAAACCTAACCACCATCATAATGAATGTATTACTTATGAATTAACCAATTATGTTGACAATAAATAAATTAGAAATCAATTGTAAATAGTCATTTTGAAGCTTATAAAAGCTGCATCCAACGAATACCCACTACTGGGATATTTATGTACAAAAGTTGTTAATAACTTTAAATACCGTAATTGTCATCAAATGTGCACTGTCTCTCTCAGCATTATTGACAAATATTGCTCTTTTGGGGTATCAGAAATACCTCTTTTGAATACTCGTTGAACTATAATGTAGAAATATATAATGCGATTGACGCAGTACGCCTCTGCGGAAGATTGACAATATATTTTAGAAAAAAATATAATAGAAGCTGTTATTTAGGATGGTATAAACGTCACCCCCTCGTGAACAACGAAAGATGGAAATTTTATCAGCTGTTTCAGTGTATACGTATTTAACCTTTGGCTCAGGGACTATAAGAAGTTGGCGAATTAAAATCTGAAGACACTTATTCTGATTTATGGCTGAGCATACAAAATAAATCCAAACTAAGTGGAGAAATTGTCGTTTACGATGAGAGATGTAAAAATGTGTAGACGCCGAAATATTGAACGCGTCGGTTCGAAGACGTCGAGATGTTGAATGACGTCGAATTATTGTAGCTTCAAGTGATGGTGTTCTTAGTTTAATTTGTGAAAATATACTGGGGTTTGAAGAAGTAAAACCAACTGTTCGTCGAAACTATTAGTGTTGGCGTCTCGATGCTAGATACAAGATTTTCGGTGACGATGTTGGTAGTTTGAAATTTGATTTTTGACTAATCCTTTCCTTCTTGGGAAAAAGGCAAATGAAGATAAAATAAAATATAATTAAAAATAATGGGTTTCGACAATCTGCACTCAGGCAGATCAAGTGGCTTGAGAAATCAACAAAGTCTATGAAGAAACAAAACACATTAATTATAATGGATTTTATCTATCTCTCTAAAATTTCTTAAAATAATAATTCAATAAAACGAAACAAAATACCATTAAATTTCTGAAAAAATAATAATATGATGATATACCGGGAGTGGGTTGGTCACGTTAAAGACCTTAAAATTTGCATGTGTGCTTTTCAGTGGTCATATAAATAGTCTATGAGAATTTATGACTTTCATATTTCAAAATATTGATTGTATACCAGAGTATACATTATCAAATAGTCCAAAAAATAGTATGTCATATCACACATTGCCAAGTTGTCAAGTAAAAGTAATATTAATAAACAAGTGAATAACGGAAATATTTTTGCCGTAATATCGAATTTTCGAAAATTTAAAGTTACAAAAATAAATTTCTATATAAGGATATACCTTATATTCTACAGTATATATGGTATAAGTAGCAGGAAAGTCAAAATATGTCAAAGAATAATATCATTTTTGGGGATTTTAACGATGCTGAATCAATTGCCGTTGTTCGTTTGTCTCTATCTGTCACCGTTCTCGAGTTGAATGAGGCTTACAGACGGATGGACAAAACCATCGTATAAGGGTTTTTTTTCTTCCAAAACTCTAGAACTATCAAAACTTATATTTATTTATTAATATGAACATCCATAAAACAATTCCTGTTCTGCACTAAACATAGTCTAATATTACACTTGTTATAAAATATGGCAGTTTGTTACTTCTTGCAAAATGATCCAGGCAATTTTATCTGATATCATTTTGGGATCTAATTTTTTTGGAAGTTATTGTTCATTGCTAGGACGTCCTCTTTTCACTTTGTCAGCCTGCAGTAGATTTTTAACAAGTTTAATTCGAAAATGTTTCAAAGGAATTACTGTTTTTGGATTTTCTTATAGAATGCTGGAATCACGTTTATATAATAGCAAATCATTATTATGGATATATCTATAATTTGAGAAAAAAATCGGTTGTGTCGCCCAAAATTTTCTCGACGAGTATCCACGAATACTTTTTCAGATATTTAAAGTTAAAGTTTTAAATTTTAACATTTTTTTATTTTTGAGAGGTTACTGTTGGAAAAATAATTTTGACTATTCTGAATAGAGTTTTTTGAAGGCTTTCAAATGGCATATCAAGTCAAATTCCGAGACATATTGCATCTATCATTTTTTGATAGTGACACTTCTGTTTGACAGATGTCGTACAAAAACTAATGGGTTCTTCCGACGGGTAACCCAAACCCATGTACCAATTTTTTTTACCTCGTTCACAATACTTTCCCTTATCGGAGGTGGGTCGGGAAAGTAAAAAGCTCATATACCATCTATGCGTTTTGAAGCGTATTCTATATAGAGCAATGAATATGTCTGCCAAATCAACACCATCCATATGACTGTTATAGTGTTTTATTAACTGCGGCATGAAATATGTATTTTACTTTTTTCCTCTTTGGAGAATCTTTGGATAGGTATCATTGGAATGGAGGCCACATAAGAACTACGTAGGGTTGCGGATTTATTATCATACTACTTTACTACAGTAATGTGACTATCATTGTCTACTCTTTGGTCAAAAGTATTTCTTCCATATTTTTAGGGTTCCGTACCCCAAAGGGTCGAAACGGAACCCTATTACTGTCACTCGCGTGTCCGTCCGTCCGTCCGTCACACCGGTCTAGCAGCTAAACCGTTGGAGATAGAGTCTTCAAATTTTCACAAAATATTTTTAAATGTTTTCAAGGGGGGCTCCTATACAGCTAAAGGGGGGTGCTGAAAAAAATGAAAAATCAATTTTTTTTAATTTTTCCACCGAGGATCTTTTCTAACGCCTTTAAAGAACAGATCAAAAAAAATCTTTTTTCTGGCTTTCGGTGTAACAATATAGAGGTTTTTTTTGTTACTTCAAACTTGGAAAAATATGTTAATTAACAAAACCACAATTAAAAAGAAAATTGAGATAAAAATTTTTGCTGGCGAATTATTGTTTATTTAACTACTTAGCAGGTGCATGATATTTTTCATTCCTATTCATATTTAATTAGTTACAATTTTTTTTATTTAAGTATCTGAGTTGAGTGATACGTGCCCACGCCGAATAATCGGTTTTCACTCGTATTTTCACCACTCAATTAAAATTATAAATACTGGTGTAGATATTTTCGATACATATCGATACTTTGAGTGTCGATATTCGATATTTTGTTTCGATACTTTCAAGCTGGCGCCAGACGATGCGACCAACGTTTGACTCAAATGTTGGACAATTGACATGTCGAGTATCCTGCTACACGGTGAAACGAATGTTTGAATCCAATACATTTGACCCAACGTTGTCTTTTATTTGTACCTTACATAATCTAACTTGACATATTTGACACATCACATAAATGTTTGATCATCGTAATAACTAACAATATTATATGATTAACGGACTTTTGAACTTAATTTAATTATTCAGAATGAAACAACATTCCTAACGTAGACAATAAATATTTCATATCGTATATGTTTTTGTAAAAAATCTATAAGAACGGCACAAGTACTCTTATGGAACATAGTCTTATTTGCTCCCCGATCAGCTGACAGTTCTACGTCACGGAATCAAATGTCTTACAACTGTATCGTCCAGTGAAAAAACCCTTTGAATTGGGTCAAAAGACTGACAACAGTCTGAAACACGTTCCAAACCAACGTTGGACGCTTGACACTGGACACTTGTAGTTCGAGCAACGGCCACACGATCCGTCCAATCATCAAGCGTTTAACGTTGGAAGGTGTTGATAGCATCGTCTGGCGCCGGCTTTAGCTGTGTCGATTCAGTGAATTGATACATAAATACGTACTATCGTATTGAAAATTAAAACAGCTATATTCTTATGCAACACTATTTGGTAGTTGATTATAAATTTCTTGGATACTTTTAAAATTGTATAAATATTTCAATAAAATTCAATTAAATTTAATGTTTTGCGTAATTTTATGCTTTGGATTATCTAAATATACTACTTATAGTACAAAAATCACAACTACAATTACAATGTCGTATAAATTATTACTATTTTATTGCCAAAAAAAATAGTTCATTCTTAAAATAATCAGCTATTTTTTCCTAAGTCATATAACATCATAACTGGTTTCAAATTGGGTTCGAAATTATCGAATGGAACGGTCCAAATTTTAAGAAAAAATGAAAACCTAACATTTTAGATCATTGATATTTTGTATCGATACTTTTAATATAAAATATAATATGGTGTCAGGTGTGAATTAAGACATTCTAGCCTCTAATACAACCATTGATCGTTTATTGTGTCCAAAGAGTGTAAGAAATGGAAAATCGAAACGAGGCTCTTACAGCCCTGATGTTGGCACAAGTTGAGGTTTTGAAGACTTTAAGCCTTCAAATTCAAACAAAGGATACTACCTATGTACCTCAAAGTAGTAACATACCCTGGTCACCATCCTTAGAAGTGCACAATGGTGAAATTTGTCAAAATTTTGAACATTTTATAAAAAATTGGGAAGACTACAGTCCAAATGCTAGACTATTTTCAAGACAAACTAGATGTGGTGTACCTACTATAATAAAAAATGTTCATCCTAAAATTATTAAGCATGTATCAGACAATATAGAATATGAACGAAAAAAAGCTAAATATTAATATGACCAGAAAACCAAAAAATATCCGGAAATCAAGATAGGTCAACCAGTGGCAGTACAAGTTCATCCTCAAAAAAATTAAGAATGGTCCTCAGGGATAGTTGAAAGACAATTATCAGAGAGATATTTTTTAGTTAATGTTAATGGTTCTTCCTATAAAAGGGATAATGTCCATGTACGATCTTTTGAAGCTGAAAAAAATTTATACCCTAACGACAAAAGATCGACAGACATAAATTTGGATTTACCACCTAAAGATGTTTTAAATTTTGAAATTGATGAAATGCTTGGAGGCTTAACAGGAGTAATGGAAAGATCACCAGACGATGGAAAGAGTCAACCAAGTTTACCAGTCAAATATAAAGACTATTTGTTAGATATTTAGTTTTATAATTCTACTTACAAGTTTAATTGTATTTTATTTTATTTTGTTTTATATTTAGCTTCTAAATATTTTATTATAAATTAATATAATTTATAACAACTTCGGATACCGATATTGCATCGTATCGATATTGAACATTTCGATACGTGTCGATACTCAGTATCGATACTTTTTAGAGTATTGGACATCTCTAACTGGTGTTATAGTTCCGTGAGTTTTTCCCAATTTTCAAAATCTGCCGTAGTTTTTGAGATATCCGCAAAAAAAAACCGACTCTTCTTCTATTATTACTAAATTGTTCATAACTTTTAAACTAGTTGTTTAAGTGAACGCTATCTCGAACAGGACAAAACGGACGTGTTGACTAGATTATTTTATAATATAGTGTCTATGGTAGATGTCGCGGGAAAGTAAAAATAAGTAAAAGATTAATATCATTTTCAAGTTTTTAACGATGCGGAGTCGAATGTCGTTATTCGTTTGTCGCTATCTATTACTGTTTCTGGAGTTGAATCTTCTTGTATAAGAAATTTTTTGAATTATCTATAAATAGATACTAAATGATATAGTCTGTACAGGGTGGACCAACGGCAACGCCTTGGTTTGTGAAGCCAAAACTAAATATTTTTTAAATCCGTTTTCACAGCGAGATGTATGTCAGAAAAGGCAAAAATTAAAAATAATTTCAATTATACACGTTGTTTCAGAAAAGTGATATGTATCAAAAGAATATAAACTTTGATCACCCTGTATATATTTTTTTCTTATAAAACTCAAAAAGTTAAGATCGGAATGTTTGATCTGATTTTATGTCGCAATCACTTAAAGTTGAAAACATTTCAATTGTCTAAAACTTCAAATCTATTTATTAATAGGTTTTTGAAACCAGCTTTTAAGGACGAATCTAAAGTTGTAAAAAATACAGAGTGTTCCATTAAGAAATAACAACTTTGATATGAAAGTCCTGGAATACCGTGTATGATTGAAATTATTTTTAAATTGTTACCTCTTATGACATACATCTGTGAAAACCTATTTAAAAAAAAATAGTTTGAGCTCTACAGATCAAGGAGAGCAGCACATAATTGGAAAAGGGAAAATTCAACAAAACAATATTTAACGAATATTTTTCAAAAATGTGTCGCTACTTAGATTTTAACGACAACTTATATTTACAATAACGCATAACAGTTACAGGATACTTAATGTACAAAGTTTAATATTTTTAATTAACATTATATTGAAGATGTTCGAAAATTTGGATTCAATTGTGCCATATTTAAAAGGTTCTTTAGGCTTCCTTCGCAAGGATTTTTGAATTAAATGATTACGCCGGATCGGCACAAAATTATCACTTGAAAGTTATATTTATTGTTTTATTTTAAACCATATCCCAGGCACGGATTCAGGGGCTTGATTTGGGGTGACGATTTCAGGTCATGTTTAATGAAACAGGTGGTACCCCTACAAGTAAATTTTAATACACATGCGAACAGTGTTGACTACAAAAAGTGTTATATAGTCGTAAAAAGAGGGCATTTTAATGAATTTAATTTTTTTATTTTCGTGAAGTTTTTTTTAAATTTTTATATGGTGATCGCCCCTACCGTCCCTGTTAAATATGTGCTTGATATATCCTTTATGAGTAGTATAATACAAATCATTTACTAATATTTGAAATAAATACGTTTCACATTTTTCGCTCTACTTAAAACATTTTACATTTGGAAGAAATAAATATAAACACTTTAACTTTGTGCCTTATCAAAGGCATATTTTATATTTCAATGTTTTCACTTTATAAAGGGGAAAATATAATGGTCGGTATTGGGACCTGCACAAAATGAAAAATGTTCAAATAACGAGCAGCTTTCGTTCGTTATAACGAAATTTCTTAGATATTTTATCATATCCAAACCGTATTTTTTTACGTGGGATAAATAATTGTGTGTTTGTTTACTGTTTTCTTAAACCTAATTGACACCTACCATAAGTTATGAGGTTTACTTTTGACAATCATTTTTTCCATGTTATATAAAATAACAAAAAAACAATTTTTACCTTTACCAATACTTTTAATACTTTGTATTAATAAATTAATTAGGAGTTACGTTAAAGTTTTGTTTTATATAGATATTCTGTCAGTTATTAAAAAATATGATCTTTATGGTATTAGCATTTTTTTTAGTTTTTGCGCTAAATTGTTATCATTATTGCTTCTATATATAAGTTAAAAATCCGACGAATAAGACATTACAGATAATCCAAATGTTATAGTCATAGATAGTAAAATAAAATTAAAACTGGCCAACATAAATATTACACAGAAAAAAGACCAAAAACGACTGCGCGCTATCAAGCATGACATTTGTCAAAATTTAATCAACTAGACCAGGGCAGCCGCAGGCCACATGTGGCCCGCTCCTGTATTTCCGTGCGGTCCGGCCTGCGAAGCATTTTATAATAGTTATTTATGTACCAAGGGTATAAATAGAACTTTATTACACCTACACATCTATTTATACCCACGGTGCATACAAACTTTTATGTCATACTAGTTCATTATTGCATCCACAATATATATATTTAAAAAAATCTGGTTATTTAATTTGATTTCAATTAACATAATAATTTATTATTTTTTGCATAACAATTTTATTCCATAATTTACAATTTTATTAGTAAACATTATTAATAAGTTAAACAAAACTGGTTTTTGTATTTATGCCTACGCGGACCATAAAGTAGTTTCTGTAGTTGGTAACTACGCAATAAAACACAATAATGAACTAATATGACATAATAGTTATTTATGCACCTAGTGTGTTATATATATCCTAACACCCGGAGGGTAACATTCAGCCAGAGGGCCCCTGGCCCGAGGGATGAATATTGCCCGAGGGATGCATGTTGCCCGATGAGTGTTAGATCTAGTAACCCTCGTGGTGTACAAAATTTTATTTTTCACGAAAAAATTATTTTATTTTTATGAAAAATCAATTTTTTCATTAGTTGATATTTTGTTGAATATTGCTGTCATTGTTTCATTATATTTAGTGAATTTCATTGTTGCTTTATTATAAAAGTAATGGAAATAAATACCGATTTACCAAAAAATATCAATTAAATTGCAGCGAAAGCATACAAACATATATTTCCGGAGAAATCCAGACCCTTGTACGACAAGGAATTTCGTTCTAGCTTTTGCATCATTTCTCCTCGTACAATGAGCGTCATAACGCCCGCTCATAACGCTCTAGGGTGTTATGAGTATATTTATAGCAACCGTATCCAAGGTAAAATGAATAAATAATATACAAGTGAAAAATAAAATATATTACAATATATACTGTGCCCCAGCATCAGTGTCAACGAAATTAATGGGTAATTCTAGTTGTCTGCGGCTCGGCAACCAAAAAATTTGCTCACCCCTTAACTAGACCAAAATTAATTAAAAGCGATCTGACCAATCAGAATAAACGTTCTGCAAGCAACTTCTCTTTGAACTCTAAACTTAACCTCAAATCCCTGATTCACGACACTATAACAAAACAATCAATTAGAAATATATAATATTATTATAAATAATAATAAATATTTTGCAATTAAAAAATAAATCACAATGTCAGGTGCCACAAGAATTTAATTGACATAGAAAGGCAATTAGTTTCGGTTACACACCATGATCATGCCATTATTTTATACTATATCAATTCCTCCATTTTGTGGTCAGACACATGGTGGCTACTGAATGTGATACACATTTCCCAATTTTAAAATTTTCAAGTTTTCCTTTAGTGTTGGACTATGACCTGGTGGTTAAACTTACTTCGCTCCCATTTTGGGTGGCATCTAATCTGTTTAATACCCCCCGGTGCTCTTTGCGCCCTTAGTGTTAACTCTTCTAGAAACTAGTTATAGAATAGAAAAATTTATTTAGCTCAAACAGCTATTTAACACATGTACATAAATAATATACAGTATTTAAGATTACACTTATTTTAAAAAATACATGTTTCTTAACCTAGATTTTTTACATCAAAAAATCAATTTGACAAGTGTCCAAAACTTTTTTTATTTAATATTTTACTTCTGATATATTTCAAAGTCTATTCGTGGAACGAACCCATAATAAAAAGATTTGAGCTTAATCATATTAATTATTTATTATCAACAAAATAAAGTATCGTTTCACAATTTTTTTAACGTTATACTCGTTTATTTCACGAAAAAAAGTCCAGAGATTTTTTCCTTTTCTTTAAAAAAAAAACATAGCTTTTGTAGGGGTTTCTACTGTAGTCCAAGAATCTTGGTCCAAAAGAAAAACTGAAGAAACTGTAGTCCAAGAAACTTGGTCCATAGGAAGAACGAAGTCCAAAGGAAAGCTGAAGTCCAGAAGAAAAACGAAGTTCAAAGGACTAACCTATAAGATGAGGGAGAGAAAAAAAGAAATCTTCAGTAAGCGACACGAACGATATACAGTTAGTTATTTTGACTGAGTAGGGAAAGACATTTGATAGAAATACCAAGAGAAGAGAGGGACATGACGCGAAGAAATAAGAAGTGGATATCAAGCGAATATGAAATGAAAATATATTGAGTAGAGGAATAATGAAAATACAGGGCGGCACATAAAAAGTGTAACAAGTTTTAATAATTGCAGACAAACTGTTATAGACTCTTAACTCTTCCACAAATAACGTTTTTTCCATGGCAGTTGTATTAAATCTTTGAATATTATAATGATCATTATTTCTTAAATTATACTTCAACATATCTGATCTTTTGACAAGAAAATTGCTTAGATACGGCGGAGCTTGCTTATTAATAATTTTGAAAATCAATACCAATGTAGATTCTGTGACAAGTTGTTAGACATTCAAAAAATTCAAAATATCTAGCATATAAGTACGCATTGCTTTATTTTGGAGTCCTTGCAATCTTTCTAGACAATTACTTGAGCAACAAATAAACAGTGACATGCAGAAGTTAAAATGCGAAAAAATTATGGTATTATATACAAGTTTTCTACACCAAGGACAAATTTTTTTACAAACACGATAGAAATACCCTTTTTTACACATAACATCGATGTGTTTGGAAAAACTTTGTTTTGGAGCCAATATCACGCCTAAATACTTTATTTCACTCACATAATCAATTACTGCATTGTCAATTTTAACAATAAGATTTTCTTGTCCGAAGTTAGGACAATTAATATTATTACCCAAGACCATACTTTTAGTTTTCTGTGTATTTAGCTTCAGCTTGTTGGCCATTAGCTAATTATTGACAGTCATATCCAGAAACAGAAATTAAAGTATCATTGTAAAGAAATTAACGAAAGAATATAGTAAATACTTATTTAAATCATTCATATACAAAATAAAAATCAAATGGCCAAGAACACTGCTTTGAGGAACTCCGTAGACATTTTTTCCTTTTTCTGAGCAGTATCCATCAACATTTGTCCTTTGATATCTGTCACTTAGATTGCTTTTTAACCATTCAAGCACTGTTCCTGTTATCCTCTATTTTTTGCACTGATATCAACTTATCACGATCTATGGTTTCAAATGCCCTTTTTAAGTGAAACAAAAAACACTAATAACAATTTTTCCTTCATCAATATTTTTTTCCATTGATTACGAACTAACTGGCAAACAGTTTCACAAACGTGGTTTCATCTAAATCCAGATTGGTTAACAAATAATAAGTTATAATAATTTTTCTACAACTGGGAGAAGATTTATTGGCCGTAGATCTTCAAGCTTCACTGGAAGGTTTATTTTTGGCACTAGTATAATGGTACTACCCTTGAAGCCTGAAGGTACCACTCCTGTTTGCAAATAAGTATTAACTATGTTTAATAAAGGATATCTACAGTAGTTATTCTGTGCCAATCCTACTCCACCGATTTAGGGATTGTGGGCGTGTCCGGGGACCGTAACCAGTGACGTCATAGGACGCGTTAATCATGGAAAGGTCGTCCAAAGGTCGAAAGATGAAGGTCAAGGTCTACCGAGAAAAGGTCTTTTAGAAGTATTACGGTGAATAACTCATCTCCAAATGCTGTAGTTTTTAAATTAATAACTATTTCATTCAATTTACTTAAAGATATTATTGGAAATTTGTCAATTCTCAATCAATTAGAATTAATGTCAACCTCAATGATATTTGTTGTGACAGGTATACTTTGAGCAATTTTATCTACGCTATTTAAATAAAATTTGTTTAATTTTTCGTTAAAGTGAGTACCGCTGCAACCGATTTCTAACGAATTAAAGTCTATGCTTATTTTACTACAATTTGTTTTAAAGTGCGCCACATCTTTTTACGATATTGATCAATAGTTTTTTTTCGTAATATTCTTTTTCTTTCCTTCGAGTAAACGTACAACTTATTTCTTATTTTTTTATACTTTACAAAATTCGCAGGACAATTTGTGTATTGAAAAGTTTTATAACATGTATCTCTTTCTCTTTGAACTCGCCTGACTCTGACTCGCTATCCAATTGCTAGATCTGAAATATTGATTTTCCCGCAAGGGTGCTATTTTATCTAAACTTAATTTAACATTATTTATTGAAAAACTGATATAGGATATCAGCATTGGAATATGTATAGTTCCAATTTTTATCAATTAAATCTAATTCAATATCTTTTATTACGTTTTTGGAAAGATTTCTTGAATAAATAGTCTTTGAATTAGTTGCTGCATTGATGCACATATCTATCCCTACAATGTCATGGTCTGTACATTTTGGGAATTTGCGTACAGTCTCTTGAATTTTTTTATTGGTTATAATTAAGTCTACTAATGTTTTGGAAGTAGCTGTAATTCTTGTAATCTTCGTTACTACCTGTTTGAATCCAGCTGACTGGACAATGTGTATAAGCCTTGTTGTGAGTGCATTGATGTTTAACAGATCGAAGTTAAAATCGCCCATTATTATAGTATTATTGTTACATATATGTTCGGCCTCAAAAAGTTCCTCTAAAAAATCTAAGAATATCGAGCTACTAAAGCGTCTCCCATCTCTACAGCTGTTTAGTAGTTCCATCTCTAGTTCGTGAAACCTCATTTTGCGTGGAGTAGGCACGTATCGTTTCTACTTTGGAACGTTTTTGAGTGAAATATGAAGAAAAAGTTTATATAAACAGATTTCGATAAATACAAATCGAATGAATATAAATGAAGATGTTAACAAATATCGTATTTATTATGTTTTAGGTTATGGAAATAGTACAGCTATAGACTTTAACTTTGAGGGTGTGATGCCCTTGTAATTTGTGTATGCGAGATGCCCCACGTAAATTGTTGAGACGTGATGTCCCCTGTAATTTGTTGATGCGAGATGCTCCATCTTAATTGATGAGACAAGATGTTGCCTGTAATTTATTGATGCGAAATGCTCCCTGTAATTTGGGGTGAGATGCCTAAAATTACTGCAACTGAATAGTAGACGAGATGTCGCAATAAAGCGAGATGCTTTAACTATTCTGGTCCCGTATTAATACAAGCTACTCGATTAAGCAGAGAGGTGTATCCTTTTTAACGGCATAAAATCAACATGGTCCTTCCATTGTCTACATCTAAGAAGCAGACCATTACTTAAAACAACTTTTAAGGCATTTTGATTAGAGGACCTATTACTTCTGTGTATAATCAAGGGAAACATACATGTGTTCTTGAAGTTATCTTAGAATTGACACATATAAATTAGTTATGTTTATGCTTTATTTTCGTTTAAAGGCCTAAGAATTGATTATATTTGATATTGATATAATTTCTTGTCCATAGAATATTTTTATACCATGGTTTGTTTGAGCTTTGTAGAAGCAGCCCTAGCTAAAAATCCAAAAGGAATTTAGACTTTGGTCAATTAGGCTATGGCAGTTGATATACTTTTACTCCTATAAAAATCAATTCTCTGAGTGAATCTTGAAATCTGGAATAATTAGAAAAGTATTCATAAGCTACACACTCCATATGTATATAAACGTAAGGAATGGGATAAACATTGATCTAATTAGACTCAGAACGGGTTATACCAAAAGCTAAATTTTATAACCTTTTAGCTCCGTCTGAGGTGTAACTATTGATGTAATATTGCTTTAGATATGGAATAACCCTTTACCAGGGTAGTAACCTAACACAAAGTCATGTATATCATCTAATACTTTGTTTAATAAAACTTGTTCTTCTGGTCTCAATTCCTTTAAACATCTACATTTGATCATTGAGAACAAGGCGTGAAATATAATTATAAGATCAAACAAACTTACCTTAAGTGAAGTTAGATCTTAATTATATGAAACGTCTTGTTCGAGATGATCAGTCCCGTCCCTATCCAGTTTATGGATATCCATAATATGGATATGGTTCAGAATTTACTTTCACTTCCCATGATCATCTTAGTTAAAACCAACACTTTAAAGAATGAGGTTTCACGAACTAGAGATGGAACTACTATACAGCTATAGAGATGGGAGACGCTTCGTCGTTATTTTGGAACTCCGTCTGGTTAATTTTAGCTTTAAAAATTGCATGCTTACTTCCGGGAAGCTGGTGTTACTACATTTGATCATCTCGAACAAGGCGTTTCATATAATTAAGATCGAACTTTATTTAAGGTGAGTTCGTTTGATCTAATAACTAACCGGTCACAACCAAAAGTCAGTTTTAGCAAAGTAGATCTATACTGTTTTTCAACACTAAACTGATCCAATACCTAATGCTTAATAGAATCTTTCAAATAACAATTTACACCACCTGCATATCTACTATTTGAATAATTAACAGTCACGTTATAACCATTTATTTTAAATTCAGATTCTTCAATATCTACAGTTATATGAGTTTCCGTAACTACAACAATAACTGGTTCACAATCTTTTAATAATTGATCTAATTCAGTAAAATGTGTTGTTAATCAATGTATATTGATGCATAATACTAAACCAGAAGTAGTACTATGTTGCCTTTCTTGTCAATTGAATTCTTGTGGTACCTGACTTTGTACTTTAAAAACCTGGACCAAATTTGAGACATGCATAACCTTTGGGATTTAAATATTTTGGAATTATCCTCTAACGATCACCAAAAATTAAAATTAAAATTCTGTATGTAGTGTGTCCACGGATGGGGTATCCTATAGGTGAAAAATTTTTAAATTTAAGTTTTAGCGAAAAATGTCATTCTTGATAAAAAGTTTTTTTTGTACTGAAATCTAAAATACAATCATCAGTTTTTTCCAGTAGTATACGAGCTTTGTCAAAAAATATGAATTTTACTCAATAGTAAAGTACCTTTAAATTTGACAACATCGAAAAATGTTATTTAAAAAAGTTGATCAGAACTAAAAACTAAGTTCAAATTACATCCATTTACATTGAAAAAATTTATTTATATGTACAATAACAATGCAAATTTTACTGTAGTTACATGTTTAAATTTCAAAATTGTTAGAAGATATTAAGAAACGAGAAGATTATCATGACTTTTATAAATACAAGACATAAATGTTCATTCAAAATAGAAACAATATTAAACAAGCATAAAACCTATTTT
Organism: Neocrepidodera transversa; assembly: GCA_963243735.1. Classification (NCBI taxonomy): domain Eukaryota; kingdom Metazoa; phylum Arthropoda; class Insecta; order Coleoptera; family Chrysomelidae; genus Neocrepidodera; species Neocrepidodera transversa. Next base: position 29,250,729 of record OY725341.1, read on the forward strand.
CAATTTAAATGGATGTAGTTGCATATTTGAACTACTTAATATTTAGTTCTGATCAACTTTTTTAAATATCATTTTTCGATGTTGTCAAATTTAAAGGTACTTTACTTTTGAGTAAAATTCATATTTTTTGACAAACCTAGTATACTACTGGAAAAAATTGATATCTGATAATTGTATTTTAGATTTCAGTACAAGCAAAACTTTTTATCAAGAATAACTTTTTTCGCTAAAATTAAAATTTTAAATTTTTTCACCTATAGGATACCCCATCCGTGGACACACTGTATAAGTAGTAACATAGAAGATTTAATCTAAAAAGGTATAAATATTGTGTGCTATGAACATATTATATAAGTAAGTAATGATTTACGATAATATACGTTATTGCTAAATTGAAATATTACGATTCCATAAACTGAGAGTCCACTGTAAAAAAACCCCGTCAATAAAAGAAGGAGAGCATATAATAGAATCTGGCATCAGGACGCCTATAGTAAAGTGGCACAGAATTGGAGAAAAATCTCATTTGAATTTTTTCGGCCCTTCCATAGGCGCGCAACCGGAATTGGCCAAATACGTTAAGGAAGAAGATGCAGCAAGTAATAGAAATGGATTCTCTGGGCACCCAGGATCACAAAAATGTCACTTGCTGCATTGCACGTGATGCACTTAAAAGCATTAAAAAAGTTGAAAATTTTCCTCATGGACATGACCTATATTAATATATTACTATACAGGTCAAATATTAGGTGTTACTTCAACTTAACTCTTAATGTCCAACTTTATTCTTTCATTCCTAATTTTAACTCTTCACATGACAGCTACCACTTCATTTTAGTAAATTTAACAGGAGGCTAGTGATACCTCGTTTGAAATATATAAAGATTGAATGGGTACAAAGAAATTAAAATTTGATTGCGATTGACCTCCTGAAATTATTTATAAACAATTTAATTTACCGCATATTTTGAATTGGTATTCGACATTTTCCTATAAAAAATCGGTTGTATCGCCCCAAAACTTTCCCGACCAGCATCCATGAATACTTTATCAGATATTTAATGTTAAAGTTTCAGATTTTGACATTTTTTTATTTTTGACAGTTGACAGTTGCAGAAATAATTTTTACTGATCAGTGCACCTATTCTTGAAAATCAGGGAGTAGAAATTAAAATAGAAATAGGCGTGGCTCCCTGAAATGTAAAATAACTCTATTCTTGAAATATTTCGATGGAAATATGTGGGACTTTTATTCTCCCAGGGAGTATAAAATTTCTATTGGTCATTAGCGAGTGAAATTTGTAGGGAGTAGAAATTTATTTGAAACATTAACCTAACTATTTAATCTGTCGGTCCGATTTATTTTGTTTGTATTTCGTGTCTTTATTTTTACGAGTTTTGTTGGGAAGTTTACTAATATAAAGGATAATATTAATGAATTATTGATATGAAATAATCTCATGAATGACGATGTGGAGGAATCTCTGGAGGAGGTTGAAATAGGAAGAGTTCATAATACTTTCGTCCAAGCTTCCCAGGTTTTATTGGCTCCCTCAGGCATACAATTTAAAATTGTGGCCAGCTCAGACCAGAGGGCTTGGCACTGAGCCCGGTGAATGTGGGGGTAAATGTGCCCGAATACATATGTGGTCGTTGCGAAATGTAATCGACCAGCATTTCTTTTTGTGTTTTGTTAATGTTTTTTTTTTTTTTTAATACGACACCGGTCCATATCTAATACATTACCATAGAGAAAGTATAAAGATACATTATTACAGTTATGTCAAAGAAAACGATAGGTATTCTTTGGTTATGTCTTATGTCACATGGCTGTCAGACATTGCTGCGATTGGATAAAATTGAATTTCAACACTTGGCAACTATGTGTGTATTTTCACTCACTCCTTTATTTCAAGAATAAGGTATTTTTGTACCGAGAGAAAAAGCTGGGAGTAGAAAAAGTAGGGAGCTACTTTGGGAGTAACTTTTCTCTTGATTTCAAGAATAGGTACACTGGATAGAGATTTTCAAGAGCTTTCAAGTGACATATTGAAAGTCCGATTCCATGAGATGTTGCATCTGTCATTTTTTGATAGTGTCACTTCCGTCTGACGGATGTCAGACAAAACTAATGAGAACTTCCGACGGGTAACCCAAACCCATATGCCAAACTTCAGCTCAATCGGATTAATACTTATTCAGCCATTTATTGTCAAAGTTTCAAATTTTGACATTTTTTTATTTTTGACAGGTGACAGTTGGAGAAATAATTTTGACTGTTCTAAATAGAGTTTTTCAAGGGCTTTCAGATGACATATTGCAAGTCAAATTCCGTAACATATTGCATCTTTCCATCTTTATCTCGAAAATTTTTTTTAGCTCGTTCACAATACTTTCCCTTCTCGGAGGTGGGTCGGGAAAGTAAAATAAGTAAAGTCGATACGAAGTCAATCCGAGCAGCTAAAAAATGGACCGGGTCTGATAAATTTACTAGTTAAGATCATATAAAACCTCACATATAAAATTGATGATAAGACCTTGTATAAATTTCTTATCAGCATCTAGTTGAACAAATAATGCGCGGACACACAAGAAAAATATGAAAATCAAAAAATGTCGGCTCCACTATAAATACCTTCGTTTGAATTTTCGAGTGAATTGCCAGTGGTGCGGCTTGGGGGCTTGGTTTAGGATTCATAAAACTTTTATTCTGCTTCTTGCGAATTTTAGCGTGCGGATTGCATTAGTGACGTGTTTTTCCAAATTGTTTTCTTGTTGTTATTATTTAATCAAGATGGCGTTGTGGAGACCTGTTCTTGAACTCGGTTGAAGACAATTCCGTGGCGAGCGGTCAGAATTTTTAAATAAAGACTTGCATCCTCAAACCCAAAGACTTATTTTAAATATTTACACTTGCTTGAAAAGTGAAATACGTGGGGCTCATAAAATAAAATTTAAAAATGATTTGTGAGCTGACTAAACTATTTTGTACTACAATTTATACTGTTGTTAGAACAGGAGATCTCATTGACTATTCCGTAAAACGAAAAAGAGATAATCAGAAGTTTAAGTAGGCTGATAATGCCGACAAAGAAATTATACGCTAAGTTGTTTATTAGCTTTAAGAAGAAAACAAGGTACCAACTTTAGAAATGGTTCGTAACAAGTTACGGGATTATCCCCATAATGAATATAAATCTCAGGACACAAAGCTAGATTGTGGCTTTAAGTACAAACATTTGAACAAAAGAATGGAGTCATCTCGCATCGTAGCATGGCGGCAGGAGTTTTTACGAAAAATGAAGGAATAGCGCCAATCAAATAGAGAGATAATGTACTTTGATGAAACTTGGTTCCACAAAAATGATGTTGTTAAATATGGTTGGGTGGATAACGGTAATATATGCTCTCTAAATGGATCTCGTTCTCGCAATAAACGAGTTATCATTCTACACACAGGCAGTAAAGGCTTTTGTTTCTAATGACCTTCTATTGTCAGCTAAAAATATAAAACAGTTATCTGCAGACTACCATGAAGATATAACCTCCAGTCTATTTGAAAAGAGGTTTAATGAACAACTGCTGCCAAATGTTTCCCCAAATTCTGTTATTGTCATGGACAATGTGTCTTATCATTCCCGTATACATGATAAAATTCCCACTAGCAACAAAGAAGAAAGACATTATTAAATTCATGGTCATACTATTCTACGTCTTCCCCTCTATTGTTGCGAATTCAATCCAATCGAGATGATTTGGGCTGCTGTTAAAAACACTGAAAAAATAGAATCAATCTGCAACTGACAGTGCTTCTGTACTAGGAATTATAAGAACGGTTATTAATGAAGTAAACGACAGTGGTAAATGGATGAAATATGTCCACTGACCCCATTATTATAACCATAAATGCAGAGTCAAGCTCACAAAAATTCAGATAATGAATCTTAACTTTTTATTAAATTATCATAGCAGGACAAACTGGTGTCTTTTCACATGACTCTAAAAAAATATTCCTGTAGGTATACGAAAAATAAAATTAATTTTGAAAATAAATCACGTCGTGCTTTACAAAGAATTTTCCGACGGTCGGTAGATATTTATTTTTTTATGCCGTTCCAACTGACTTCGTATAGAATATATCAGTATTGTATTTTGATCAATGATAACCCCGGAAATGGATAGATAAACTAATTTTAAGGACAAAGATTTTTCGAGTTATTCATGATTGAGAATGTCAAAAAAACCATGTTTTTTAACAGTTTTTCGCAAATAAATCAAACACCTTATTTTATCAAAACTGAATCTTATGGACAAACAAAGAAATTTGTTTTTTTTTCTTTATTATTTTATAGACGTAATAAAAAGCCAGTTATGTTATGGCTCCTTGGTAGCAATTTATTTTTTGTTTGCCGTAAATTTATTCGAAGATTTAAACGTTAAATAACGGAAAACCAGAAAAATCATACATTTTTTTTTAAATAGTCAAACAGACTTTTAAAATGAGTTGAGGTAAAAGTCTGTAGTATAAAAATTGAGATCGTTATGATGAAAATAAGATGGGTCGGTTGATTTTAGGAAGAAAAATTGAGCAATAAAACTGATACCATTACCAGTAGAATTATAATTTATCGTAATTCATGAATAATTCACTTTATATATGCCCCACTAATATGTTTCAGAAGTTTTAATTGTTTACAAAATATAAATTTTGAAAAAAGTCGAATTGTTTTATTTTATTTTTTAATTCTGAAAAAACTTTTTTCAAAATCCTTTAAACTAAGGGTCCAAAAAGATTGAAATATGTACGATTTGCACACTTAAGTAATATAAGAAGTTTTTCATTATACCATCCGCCTCAGTGGCATTCGTATATGAGACTTGTATTCACCAAAGTTTGTTAATAAGTCAACTTACGTAACTATATCTTATCAATCTTCGTACGAACTCGTAATTAAGACATGAAAAAAGTGTAATGACTTGTTTCATTATTTTTGAAAATGATGGACCTATAATTTTTTTGAGATTTCAACCCCTTCAGTTTCAGGTCGTATAAAAAAAGTTACATACAAATTAATCTTATAATAATTAGGATATGAAAAAGTGTGACGACTTGTTTCAATATTTTTAAAAATGACAGAGGTATGAATTTTTTGAAATTTCAACCCCTTCCAGTTCCACTCACGAAGGTCAAATCGAAAAAAGTTTCAAGCGAATTAATTTTATAATAATTCGGACATGAAAAAAGTGTCATGACTTGTTTCAATATAATTAAAAAAGACAGATATATGAATTTTTTGAAATTTCAACCCCCTCCCGTTTCCACTCCCTTACAGATAGAATGTCCAAATAGGATTCCTCTCCTAGACACGAGAAGACGATTTTTAAAATCGGACGACAGGTTTTTGAATTTCTGAAAAAGCAAAATTTTTTAAAGACAAATATTATATACTATTTAGAAATGTATTCCTAAAAAACCCAGCTTGAGACACATCGTATATACATCTTACAAGAATTTTTATTTTTGGGACACACTGTATACACTTTAGAAACAGATCGATATCTAGTATTTTAGTGATTACAAGCTCATGTCAAATTGAATATTTAACTTGTTTTTTTGAATCATGTTAAGGAAAGATGAATTTGCAGATTGCTCGAAATCTTTTTTTTTAATCCAGTAATTGTAACGGAAAGTTTTATTATTCTTAATAATCTCACCAAACCTTACATTTTTTTCCTGGGCGAACGGTTGGTTTGTTTCAAAAAAAAAACGACGAAATTGTAGTTTAATCCTTTTTCTTTGTTACAAAACAAAAAGTAGTGAAACTTATTCAGTATTGTGTTCTCTATCATTAGAACCAAATTTATGAAATTTAAATATTTTGACAGTGTTGTAAATAATAATAATTACTATGAAAAGATATTTATTCTATATAAATACCACAATAAAAAGGTGCATCCAGACCGGTGCAACAAACAGCACAAAACGTTCGCGAACATTTTGCAACAAGCATTCGGGTGAGCGTGGATAACGTCTAAATTGCAGCAACAACTTTTTGTTTGTCAGTGTTCGTTGATGTTTCCATTTTGACAATTCAATATATTTCTACAAACTAAACTGCGTACCGCGCGTGTAATTCAAATTCCACGTCCAATAATAGCGAAATGCTATTATCTATTACAGCCGTAGAAAAAGTATAGTGTTTAACTCGCATGGAATGCTAATTTCCCACTCGTATGATTTGCAGCATTCGCCTGCGGCTCATGCTGCAAACTTCATACTCGTGGGAAATAACTATCATTCCTTGCTCGTTAAACAATATACTATTGCGCTGAGAAAAACAGCACGCGAACGAATAGGCGTGAGCGCGCTCTAGTCCAAACCGAGATGTTCTGCAACGTACGCGAACGTTTTGCGCTGTTTGTTGCACCGGTCTGGATGCACCTAAAGCTGTTAAAAATTGTCTTTTTGTTAATTTCGTTATAGGGGGTAGTATTTAAGGGGAGTAACATTGAAAAATATCATAAATCGACTTCCACAATAAAAATAAATAAATATTTGACAAAAAACCCCGCACAAACCTTATGGGAATTGACTCCCGGTCAAATTTTCTGAAATTTGAAAATATTGTTCGTTTAGGCATCCTGAATAAAAGTCTTAAAGTGTACAAAACTCAATTTTGCTTATTTTGGCTCCTACGGAGCTCTAAAGCTCCATGGATTTACCATTATTTACTACTTAAAAGGGTAATCTCTTCGAAAGTTTAGTATTTCGTTTTGAGGTTGCTGAGTTCAAAACTGATGTTAAAAAGACGATATTGACAGTTGACAGCTGTCAACTAACTGTCAAACATGTGATCATTAAAATTGATAAAATCCATATGTAAATGTATGTTTTTGAGGTTGCCGAGTTCAAAACTGATGTTAAGAAATCCATATTGACCGTTGACAGCTGTCAGATAACTGTCAAACAGCATGTATCACTCGAAATTGATAAAATTGACATGTAAGCATATGTATTTAAGGTTGCCTAATTCTAATCTGATGCCAAAAAAACGATATTGACAGTTGAGTACTATCGTTAATTAAATATTTGACTGTGCATGATAACGTGTCAAGATAGATTATTGCTTGTTGTTTAACAAATAATTGACAGCTGTCAACTGTCAATATCGACTTTTGATATCAGTTTTGAAGTCAGAAACCTCAAAACATATATTTACATGCTGATTTTATCAGTTTTGATTACTGCTTGTTATTTGACAGCTAGTTGGCAGCTCTCAACTGTCAATATTATTATATTGGCATTGGATTTGAATGCAGCCACCACGAAAACATAAGAGGGTACTTTTTGTTAACGCAGCAAATACTAAACTTTCGAAGAGATTACCCTTTTAAGTAGTAAATAATGGTGAATCCGTGGAGCTTTGGAGCTCCGTAGGAGCCAAAATAAGCAAAATTGAACTTTGTGCCCATTGAGACTTTTGTTCAGGAAGCCAAAACGAACAACATATCGAAATTTCAGCCAATTTGACCGGGAGCCAATTCCCATAAGGTTTGTGTGGGGTTCATTAAACATAATTACAGCTTATAAAACGTTCAAATTTATCGTTATTCAATTTTTTTTTATACAAGGGGTAGTTTACACCACTTCAAAAAAGCGCAAGTGAAATGGAGGGTAAGATGAGCTTCATCTCAAATTTTTATGTTTAGTGAGTGGAGTTAAATAAAATAACTTCTCGGGCAATAAAAATCCAAAAAATAGTTGCGCTGCCACAAAAATAAAAATACCATTGGAAAGAGGGGATCAAATACTATATAGAACGGGTAATGAAATTCTTTGGACGATCGGTATTAAGAGAAATAAAAAATAAAATAACTTCTCGGGCAATAAAAATACAAGAACTAGTTGCGCTGCCAGAAAAATAAAAATACCATTGGAAAGAGGTGATCAAAGACTATATAGAACGGGTAATGAAATTCTTTGGACGATCGGTAATAAGAGAAATAAAAAATAAAATAACTTCTTGGGCAACAAAAATCCAAGAAATAGTTGCGCTGCTACAAAAATAAAAATACCATTGGAAAGAGGGGATCAAATACTATATAGAACGGGTAATGAAATTCTTTGGACGATCGGTAATAAGAGAAATAAAAAATAAAATAACTTCTCGGGCAATAAAAATCCAAAAAATAGTTGCGCTGCCACAAAAATAAAAATACCATTGGAAAGAGGGCATCAAATACTATATAGAACAGGTATTTTTATTTTTGTGGCAGCGCAACTATTTCTTGGATTTTTATTGCCGAGAAGTTATTTTATTTTTTATATGTCTGATTACCGACCGTCCAAAGAATTTTAACCTATTCTTTATAATATTTGGAATTTTTAATTTCGTGGCAGAGCTACTGCTTCCTGTCTTTTTAAAGTATAATAATTAATGTTAATATTTTTTACTCTTTTAATCGGCTTACCCAAAAGTTTTTGTTTTCTGTGTTCCGACTCTCTCATAGATAATTGTCATTTGTTAATGGACGAGGTTGAAATTAAATCCAGGTATAAATCCATAGAGTTTAAAAGATGCATTCTACATTTTCAAACCGAAATTATTGAATTTATATGATTTTGATAAATTTGGCAACACTGTGAGTAAAAACAAGCCATCCAGCAGTCGACAGTCTACACGTCAGAAACCGTGGCTGGAAAAGTGTGGCTAACTTCACACAAACACTATATACTTACTTTTAATTGAGGAAATAAGGGTCAAATAGGGCGCCAGTATATTACCAAAATGATAGGTAGTCACGACATCTATCGTATGGTAGATGGATACCAACCGGGCAGTCCGTTTAATAGGATAAAATCCTGTAAAAGCGAACAACCAAGTACAACTTGGTTGGCAACAGATGGAGGCAGCCATCCGCTATCATAATACCTTAGGGGGAAGCCGGCACCTCGCAATAAAATCAAAAACAAATAGAGTAAGTTTTTGAAAATATACATTCCGACCATTACCATACATGTTTCATCCTTATAGGAATCTTCAGTGGTACTTTGTTGAAATGCATAGTTTCAAAAATCTATCCGGTATACCGCAAGTATTTCTATGTACTACCAAAATGATAGATAGTCACGACATCTATCGTATAAATGTCTTGAAACGACAAAGTACCACTGAAGATTCCTATAAGGATGAAAGATGTATGGAAATGGACGGAATGTATATTTTCAAAAACTTACTCTATTTGTTTTTGATTTTATTGCGAGGTGCCGGCTTCCCCCTAAGGTATTATGATAGCGGATGGCTGCCTCCATCTGTTGCCAACCAAGTTCTATTTGGTTATTCGCTTTTACAGGATTTTAGCCTATTAAACGGACTGCCCGGTTGGTATCCATCAACCATATGATAGATAGATTCCTATCTTCAGTGGTACTTTGTCGGAATGCATAGTTTCAAAAATCTACTCTGTATACCCCAAGTATTCCTATGTATTATACAACTGATAGTAACGACATCTATCGGAGGTTGATGGGTTCCAATAGGGCAAACCGCTTAGCAGGATACAACTTGATGCCGGTAGATGGTGGCGCCCATCCTCCATCATAATGGCATAGGGGGGAGCGAGCACCACGCAATTAAAGCAAAAACACAGAGAGTAAGTCTGACCATTACCATACATGTTTCTTCTTATAGAAATCATACTGATACTGTGTCGGAATGCATTGTATCAAAAACCTACTTTGGATACCCCAATTATTTCTATGTACTATAAAAATGATAGATAGTCACGACATCTATCGTAGGTTGATGGGTTGAATACTGTAAAAGCGACTAACCAAGTACAACATGGTGCCGGTAGATTGCGGAAGCCATAAGTTGTACTTGGTTAGTCCTCTTAAGCGGCTTTCCCGGTTGGAACTCATCAACCTAAGATAGATGTCACTATCTATCATTTTTTATAGTACATAGAAATACTTGAGGGTATACAGAGTAGGTTTTTGAAATTATGCATTCCAATAAAGTATCACTGATGATTCCTATAAGGTTGAAACATGTATGTCAATGGTTTGTATAGTTTTAAAAACTTACTATCTCTGCTTTTGCGTGGTATCCGCTCCCCCCCAAGGCAATATGATGGCGGATGGGTTAAATCAACTACCGGTACCAAGTTGTACTTGATTAGTCGCTTTTACAGGATTTTATCCTACCAAGCGGATTGCCCGGTTGGAACCTATCAACCTACGATGCTTTTTATCATTTGTATACTGATAAAAAGTCTCCACGTCTCTCATGAGTTATAGACAATTTTAAAATTGCGTTTTTTGCAACCCTAAGTGATTGCTCCAGCCAAACGACATAAAAGCGGATAAAACAGCTTACATATCCATGTCTTAATTTTTTGAGTTCTACTTGATGACGTAAGCACAACTGCATGTATACAGGGTGTTCCATTAAAAAATATAACTCTCATATGTATCACTTTCCTGGAGTACCCTGTATAATTTAAATAATTTTTAGCATGTCAAAAAAATGTTTAGTTTGTGCTCTACAGATCGAAGCGTTACTGGTGGGGCGGTGGCCCACCCTGTAAATATGACATAGATGATATAGAACATATATGATATATACGATATATATTATTATGATTAACTAATTCGAAAAATTCTCATTTTTGGGGTGGGTTCTATAAAAATTTAAAAAAATAATAAACATTACAAAAATTTTCAAAAAAAAATATAAATTTATGTTTAATCTGTATATTCGTCTTCTTTATGCTTTTGCTTTTAAATCTGGATACAAATCTTCTTAACTTCTAATTTTCTTTAACACCAAATAATCAATTTTGACTGTCTTCTAGTTATTACTTTTTTTATATACTCCAATTTCGCATAATGATAACTTTAAATTTTTTCTATATAACTTCAAATATTTTTTTTTTACTTTTTTAAATTTATGAAATAAAATTCATCCTCTAATTATTGGTATATGTATAATTTTTATTTCATTTTTCTTACAGCATTAAAAATATTTTTTTTTTATATAAACTTATCATGACATTACAACTTTTTATCTGACGTCTGTTTATTATTTTTCTTTCAACTGTTTTTTTTTAAATAAAAATTTTTCTTATTTGATTAATCCTAAAAAATGTTTTCAAATTACTTAATTTTTTTTAAATCATTTCCAAAAATTTTTTATTTTCTCAATAACAATAGATATGTGCCAAAAAATAAAAATAAGATTTTTTATATTCCACAATTGTTGATTTAGAATAAATTATATACCAATTATAATCAATAAATTTTTTGAAATCAAACTTTTTTAACAAAAAACTAAAAATTATTAATTTCCCTAAATACTGAATGCAATAATAATTTTTTATTTATATTTTAGATTTTTTTTAAGAAAATTTAGTTTATTAGTTATGTAGCTTTTATTTTCTTTTTAATTATTTACAGGAACATGAATTCACAGTTTCAGTGCAGCGTGACTACTTTGTTATAAAATAAATAATAAAGAGACAAAACATGTTCGCAAATTATTAATTTATTTAATTTAACCAGAAATGCCTTGTAAAAATAAAATTCATAAAGAAAATAATTTCTAAATTTATACTACATATATTAAATTTAATAAATGAACTATTATTACAGTGTATTTCAAATTTGAAATGAAACTGTTTACACCTACCCTATGTTTATTTATTGTTTACTTTGAAATTTTTGTTAGTAGTGTTTTTATATATATATATATATATATATATCGATTAAAATTTGAAAATTGTCAACTGTATTCGCCACATATAAATATTCTAATATAATAAATAAAAAAAAAAAAATTATATTCAAACCAAATCGTCCTACGTCCGTTCCTATAATCGTCTTGATCCAATACTAAAAAGGTTTGTTCCCGAAGCAAGTTCTTAACTTGTTATGAACATACTGAGTTGCGCAGTATAAAATAACTCTTCCATTATTTTGTACTGCGCATACTCCTGATCCATTATTTTATACTGCGCAACTCAGTATGTTCATAACAAGTTAGGAACTTGCTTCGGGAACAAGCCTATATCGAACTTGAACTGCTGGATTAAAATCCTCTTCGTTGTTTCTAAGCGAAGCCTGAACACTCGTCTTCGTCCTCTGGACATCTTGCACACTAAATTACTATGAATCCCCTTCGCAGATCCTGCGATACTGCTTCCAAAACTATTGACTAGTTTACACTTCTTGTATTCGTCTATTATCTGCTCTTAACCGCAAACTTTATCGCCAAATCAATTGCTGTCACACATATTCTTCTTTATACGTCTGAACTTCGATCATCACATTTAGATGCCTTCCTGCATTGAATACCAATTCAGTTTGATTTCCGTGACTTTTTATAACCTTATTTTAATTTGTAAATTTTTTAGCAGAGATGTTGCTTGATCAAAATTTTATTATAGACTGTTACTTTTGGCAAATTACCTTTATTATATACCTATGTTCCCATAACGATAACCACATAAATCAATTATTTTCCTAATATTTAAAATTATGCAATTTCACTATTTTCTTCATAATTTTTCCTTTTTTTCCATATGCTTTTTGTTAAGATTGGTTATATTTTATTTACATTTTAACTTCCTTCATAAATATCCCTATAAATTTAATAAATTTACTTTTCCTGGGTATTTTTCACATTCTGCCAATTATTTAAATTCCAATTAACAATTCTGAATAGTTTATACTTAATTTTAAATCCATTAGCTCTACACCTATGTTTCTACCCATTCTCCATATTTTGACCAATCATATCATATTATTATTTGTTCAGAAATTTAATGGTATTTTGTTTCGTATTATTGAATTATTTTTTAAGAAATTTTAGAGAGATATCCAAACACATTATATTTAATGTGTTTTGGTTCCTCTTAGACTTTGTTGATATCTCAACCCACTTGATCTGTTTGATTGTAGATTGTCAAAATTCATTATTTTTATTTATATTTTATTTTGTCTTCATTTGCATTTTCCCAAGATACTTTAGATGTCTGTGTTTACACGGTACCATAGAACACTATGACGAGAAGTGATCAGACACAAATCAAAATTTCAAACTACCAACATCGTCACCAAAAACCTTGTATCTAACGTCGAGACGCTGCCGCCAATAGTTTCGACAAACAGTTGGGTTTTACTTCTTCAAAACCCAGTCTACTTGAACAAATTAAACTACGAACGCCATTAGCAGACGTTACAATATTCGACGTCATTCAACGTCGCGACTGCTTCGTCCCAACGCTAAATATTTCGGCGTCTACCCATTTTTACATTTCTCACCGTAAACGACAATTTCTGCTCTACGTTTGGATTTCTTTGACTACTCAATCATAAATCAGAATAAGTATTGCATATTTTAATTCGCCAACTTAAAGAGGTATCGACTGAACCAGCTTAAAAGATTTCCATCTTTCGTAGGTTAGCGGGGGAAGGTATCATTTATCAGTTAATTGTACCATCCTAAGGGCGGGTTGTATCGCACCTGATTACCAACCGCTTTGCTTTAATCAATGGTTAAACTGAAATGGTTTGAAGTATCGGCTACTCACAGGAGTTAACCAGTTGATTACGCATAGTTTTTCTTACCAATCGATTTCTGGTAGTTAACTAGAGACTCGACCATTGAACTGTCAAATTCTTTGATAAAGCGTGTTTATTATCAAAGTTGTGGATTTTTGTTTTAATTTTTGTTTTATCAATGGAGAGAGAAAATTCACGAGAGTTAGAGTTAACAGATGAATATTTTTTGGAACTATTCGAACTGTAGGTGTTTCCAAGAGTTCCACGAAATTTTAAGAGACGAGAAAACCATTTTATAAAATGTACCGATGGAGAATTTATTATGACATTTTGACTAACTAAGGAGATCGTTCAACTCATCGTTGATGAAATAAGGGAGACAATTTTTTGCCTACAAAATGAGTAAGTTAATCTTTAATAAATGAGTAAGTTACTATTATAATAATCATTTACTTTGCTCGACTACGGCTTTGACTGCTGAAGAAAGGGTTCTCGTTACATTAAGATACTTAGTTACGGTAAAGATTAGGTATACTAAGATAGGACAGTCAGACAAGGCGAATAAAATGTGGAAGAGAGGGAATTTCCTGGAAAGTACTACGAAGACACTCCGAAAATATCGAGAAATAACCCGAGACATAGGCGCCGTCAGTACAGTATTTCTTACGGTGTTGATATAGTAACATCGAAACATATTAGTGACTTATTTTTTTGATTTTGGCGTGTTTAAAATAAATTATAAGTTTACATATTTTTACAATTTTGTTTTATTCCAGTGTTAACTTGGTTAATCAAAACCATAAAGTTCCCTTCTAACCGCTCGATCGTACGCCGGTGGTAAGAGCTAATAATTGAACGTGCAGGCAACAAGTAGTGGTGCAAATAAGTATTTACTGATTTTGCTAGATTATCATTACCAATATTTAAAACGTTCCGACAGATTCTCTCATTAAGGGGTCGAACGGTTTCTAAGTGGGCTGGTCAATATTTTTAACACCGCCTGTACAGATAGCATTACTAGATCTTGCTACTTGTTTGTCGTACAAAAACTAATGGGTTCTTCCGACGGGTAACCCAAACCCCTATAGCAAATTTCAGCTCAATCGGATTAAACGTGTGGCCTCTATCGTGGAAGAATACACACACACACACATACACACACAGACCGACAGACAGACTTCCATCTGGAAATGGTCTTAATCGTCCCAGGGGACCCGAAAATGGATATTTCTGTTTTTATCTCGATTTTTTTTTTAGCTCGTTCACAATACTTTCCCTTCTAGGAGGTGGGTCGGGGAAGTAAAATAAGTTTTTAATTTATTTATGCAAATATGAGTAGCACTTTTCCAAATCAAGCGCAATTATACTGGCTGTGATATGAGATTTACCTATTTCATCATTATCAAATCGTGAAGAAAATCCTGTCATTTGCAATTCTATTATTTTTTTAATATCAGAATATTCAGGAGAATCCGTAAAATTAACTGATGGACCACCACCTGTGTCATAATTATAGCGTTTTTCTTCCCCGAATTTATTTTTTGAATTTTTTATTTAAAAATAGATACTTATTTTTTAAAGCCTCAACAGATCTATAAGTCTCTCCTGAGTATCCGTTAAATTCTTCAGCCAATTTTTCCCATGTTGCACTTTTTTTCCTATTCATCTCGCTATCTGTCTTTTTATTTTCAATAACATGAGAATATTTCATTACTAATAAAGTTAGTTGGCGTTCCTCCTTTGTAGAAAAATTATTTCCTTTTTTTATTTCTATCTAAAAATAAGAAACGGTAGATATGTATATAATATTTAAGTTAGATGGTTAAATCAAATTTATTTACCTATGTTTTGAGACATGATAAACCTGCTATAGAAACTTTTTTACTATTCTAATTTCTTAACTATCTACATATTAATTATATTAAGTATATATCTATAACTAATTATATATTATAACTAATTATATACTATAACACTAAATATATACTATAACTTATTAATTTTAAACAAAAAACTACAAATAAATCTACCAAAATCAAATAAATATAACAAAAAATAAAAGCTTCAAGTCGAGTGTACAAGACAAAAACATAAGCTAAAATGATGTTATATATTGTCAATTGTCAAAAATTATCTGTCTCAGTGCAGCCAATTCCATAATATCCATCAGTTTTGTAACCACTCGTTAACCAACAGCGCAACTAGTAAATTTGAATAGACGGCCAGTTAAAGATTAACCACTGGTTACAAAAGCAGTTGGTTAACCAACTGCGATACAACCCGCCCTAAATAACAACTTTTATCATATATTTTTCTAAAATATATTGTCAGTGTTACGCAGAGGCGTATTGTGTCAATCGAATTATCTTTTTCTAAATTATGGTCCAACGAATATTCAGTCTGAACATAAGAGTTGCATCGCTGGTATTGATCTGGTCGCAATCTAGTAGGATTGTCCATACAAAAGAAAATATCACTGATATCCAACTACAATAATAAAAGATGATGATATCTTAGATATCCAATAAAAGAGAGACCCAGTGCACATAACCTGATGACATTTACGGTATTTACTTCAAGTTATTAAGAACTTTTTGTACATATTCGTAGATAATGTCCCGGGAGTGGGTATTCGTTGGATGGAGTTTTTATAAGCTCCATAAAGGCTATTTCTAATTTATTCATTATCAACACAATGGGAAGTTCAACGTTTTTTCTTTATTAACAGTTAGAATTAATCAAATAAAACCCATTGAGTTTAATTGTCTACCGTAATTTAAGCTAGATTTTTGCTTAAATTAATTTAAAAATACAAATTTCTAATTATATGAATATGCCGCCATTACGATCGTGACGTCACTTATGTGCAATGAAGTTACCGTCAAGCCATTAACTGCAAATGTGTAAAGAAGAGAATACAAATGAATAACAGCTGTTAAATCTCACTTATACGGACAAAGATGGAGAAAACCATTATATGATAATTGGATAAAGATGAAAACTTGGACCTATCCACTGTGAATTCGCATTCAAAATCAAGAGAGATAAATAGATATTACACGGAAAAAAATAATTTGCTAAGATTACTAAAATTCAGTAATCACAGCAAAATAATTTTGTCGCTATAGGGACAGCTAAATGTTTAGTACACATAGCAAATTAATTTACCAACATCAACTTAGTGTCCAACATTAATGTGTTTAGTAAGTACTACTGATTGAGATTGTATTAGTAACTGACTGTCATTTTGCTATGTAGCACTATTTAGTGGACGTTACTAATTTTTTCAGTGGCAAGTACTGATTGTCATTTTGCTAAATACCACGACTTAGTGGATATTACTGATTTGTTTTGTCGTATTTATTGATTTAAGCAGTGTTTATCACTGAATATCTTCATAGCGGATAACAAAAGTATAATATTTATAACAAGAGTGTGCAGTGTACACTACTCATAAAATTTGTAATTATTACTATATTATTTTAATCACAGCCACTGGTCTAGTAAGCACCAGCAATACCTTTAGTAGGTGCTACTAACCAAATTAACCAATAATCTATAGTAGGTCGGTTCCTAAATAAAAAATATTGTTTAAATATTATAATTTAATGATAAAGTTATACACACCAGTTATATTAAGAAGGTATTGGGCCAGATAAATAAAAGCATGTTTGATCATCCACAGTTGAGGTATATTAATTTGATTTAATGTAAAAAAAGGCTATATCAGAACAAAATTTATTTTTTTAATAAAAACATATAAAACGTGAAATATCAACAAGTTACATAATACAACATGGGCAGGAAATGGGTCATACAGGTCTTTAGATGGTAACTTTAAAAGCATGAAAATGAAAATTAAATTGTATAACATCCATTGATTTATAACAAAGGTATACAAGTTATGATTTATATTATATAGAATAATTTGTCTTATAGTCCAAATTGCAGGAATAATTTAATGTAAAAGAAGTTTATTAGAACATATTTAATTTTTTAAAGAAAAAATTGTAAAATGTGAAATATTAACTAAAATAACAACATAAAGTTACATAATTCTTGTTATTCATATGTACAACATGGGCAGGAAATGGGTCATACAAGTTTTTAGCATAAACTCCAAAATATACATTATGATTGATGTTAATTTCAAATATTTTCGATTTCAATTTCCATACCAAAAATATTCTGGAAAACACACCAGCAACTAATTAAAACACACCTTCACTGTCCTTCACACACACATATAGAGAAACGCGAAACCAACTTACTCTATGCGCGAAACTAAAAAGGCACATTTCACATACGCACCTGACACGTTGGCGGTTTTTTACTAGCCAACAAGCGACGAGGTTGCCAAATTTATTCATTTACTCGTAATCTTAGACATATGGTAACGAAATTTTATTTTAAAATTAATGTATTTATTATTTTCAGAAAGTTTATTGTACTCAATACCTATATTTTCATTATATCACTATTGAAACATATGTAAAAATGTTGGAAGTATCAGGTAGGTACTTGAAATTTTCTGAAATTTCCAAAAAAAAAAAAATTAAATTTATATTGCTATACCTATTAATACACTAAAAAACATTTTAAATTTTCGTATACTGTGTTTTTAAAGAAAAAGAGAAAAAATAGTCATTATATAAGTATCTCGTTTCGGTAATTTAATTATTTATTTAAAACCAAAACTTTATACCCTGAAAACCTGACAACACGGTAACGTAATTTGTGTTACAAGCTTAGTATTGGTTAATAAATGTCACGTGATACTCAACAACTGAACTCTCAAATAGTCTCCAAAACAAAAATATTTTGCTAAGAATACTAAGCTATAGTTTGTAAGAATGTCTACTCAAGATCAAGTGCGCATGACTCATATTTAAGTTAGTACCACTAGAAATTTAACCAACTTTGTTGGTATATTTTTTTGCTACCATTACTAAATGTGTTTTGTTGTTGATACGACCTACTTGTTTCTATAACTGATTTTTTTAGAGACCGCAACAATAGCGTATCAGCAAAACTTATTTTGCTAGGTTCACTAAACCTGTTTTTTCCGTGTAGATTCCGCTGTTAGATAAAGAAAACGACTTTTTTAATGAGATCAGGTAATAATTTGCTGTTTGGTACATAAGTGCTGGGCACAAGCATTCCTGATTAAGTGAAAGGTCGCGTCCACGTCTGCTTACTGCGTAGTTCACTGTCACTGTTGTAGTTTGTTCTCTGTAGAGCTGGTTGATGTTGATAACTTTCCGTGTTTGTTTGTATTTGTAAAGATACGTAAACAAAGGTAAAAGTAAACACAATTAAAAACACATTGACCAAACGACACTTTATAAGCAAACGTCATCTATATTTGAAAGCGTCAATTTTATTTAGAAAAACTGGCTCACGTTAATATTATGCTGCAGCTATTGCACATAAGTGACGTAGGCGCACTACAAGTTGCATAGATGCAGTAATTTTTAAATATCAATTTTTTCATGTTAAATCAAAGAAAAAAATCTGATGTGGCCAGCACATGACCTCTCGCCATTTTTGAATCAAAAATCTACAGGTTAACACAAAAAAGTATGAAAAAAAAATTACTTTTTTGTAAATCTGGCAACAATGGCCAAAGTTTTGAAAACTTTAATAATACGAAAATAAACTGTAGTGTATCCAAAATAAATGAGTAAAACTTTATTGCCTTTTTGTATAGTAATGACGTCATCACTGATAGCAACTGCCACTTACGGTTGTCCGATTGGCACCAAAATCTAATCAGATCTAATCTAGGATATCAGAATCCTGTCTGCAAAATTTAAAATTTTTTCATTCAGTAGTTTTTGAGTTATCGTTACTGCAACATCCATCCAAACACACACACACACACACACACACATTCCTGTATGGCAATAATTACGTGGCCGCATGCAATAGACCAACTTTTGTGGCCAGTGAAGATATTATATACATCGGAAAGAGCTTTTTTTGAGGATTCGAATGGTATTTACGGTTTTACTATGCACTCCTTGGTTCTTATCGATTTTTGATTAACCTACTTAGGCGGTCTGTCCACAAATGTCGCTCTTAGGTTGGATGAAGTAATTCGCGTACTAATGTGGACAATCTCTGTGAAACGCTCAAGGACGAAACTCATGTAACGTTGAATGTTTCTGGGCATATAAGTCGGTATTTTTTCATAAACATAAATAGAAAGAGTTTCTTATTATATAAATCATAAGTATGTCTTTAGTTTGCACTAATTTTAATATGATGATATATAATAATGATTATAAATTAAATTTACGGATACTTTATATATGGCAATTAAAAATAATAAGGATAAAATAAGTAAAAAATTTCAATCGGGAGTCTATTCACTATCTTGTGGGTCTTGTCCAAAAAGGTCCATGTAGGTCAAACAGGGAGAACTTTTGTCAAAAGGGTTAATGAACATAAAAGATCTTGTCAACATAATAAAATAGATTTTCCTACGATCACTACCCAAAGTAGGCTTTTGCACACTCAAATCTAACCGCAAAGTTGACGTTTTCCGTGATCTGTAATAATTTGACATTATTGTCGCTCTAGCGCGTACTTTTCCGCTCGCCTGTTTTCATTTACAATAAACTAAAGAAAGGTAGTAAATAACAGGTATATTAAAACAAAATGTAGGGCAGTCTGAATATTTTAGTTGAAATATTAATATTTGAAGATATTTCGAACGAAATTAAACTTTATTTTATAAAATTTATCTAGTAAAAATATAACAGTCAGAAGGTACACCTAGATACACCTAGGTACACCTATATGAAATAGTGATTGCATATTTAAGTATCTACTTACTGTTTTGTGCCTTGTGCAAATAGTAGACTATGAAATTAATGAAACGTCATTATTTCATTTTTAGGTTATGAAGTGTATTTTCATGTTTTTTTTTAATTATTTGTCTAAAAATAATGTGATCGTAGAAAAAATCTTGTGTGCAATTCGAGCAGAAAGTGCTTTGCCGCTTTCGGCAGATTGCCCGCGCTCCGCTACGCGTCGCGCGGGCAACTCTCTGCCTCAAGCAGCAAAGTATCACTTTCCGCTCTTAATACACAAATAGCTATTAAATTATTCTAATCATTTAATTAGTGAAAATCATATTTTTAATGAAAATTTTGAAATATTACATATGCAAAGTAAAGGTATTCGGTTAAATTACGTGGAAACATTAGAAATTAATAAAATTAAACATTCGGATTTAACAATTCGCAACTTATAAATCTCTTTTAATACTTAAGCCTTTTGAAAAATTTTCTGTTAAATTATTTTTTAATTTATTTTAACATCTTTTAATTTTTAAATATGTTAATTAACTGCTCAAAAGCAGTTGAATAATTAATGTATAACTTAATAGGAGTAGATAATAGTATATTATTCAACGAGCGGTAATGTAGGTCATAACTCACGCAGATGAAGATTGCAGCACGAGCAGCAGGCGAGTGCTGTAATTCATCAAGTGAGTTATGACCATTACCGCCAGTTGAATACTATACTTTATCTACGACTATAACAATGAATACTAAGCTGCAAGTACAGAGAAAGAACTTTACTCACAAATCTTTTGACATATTTTAACAAATCTTAACAAAATTTACCAAATCTTATCTCTGTATTGTAGCATTAGTTATTTGTCTTATTTCTGGAGGTGTACCTACCTAATAATTCATCTTCACTTTCAGAATTCATCTTATTACCTTTTGATTTATAAATTATAAACGTCAAAATTAATTAAATTAAATAAAAATATCAAGTGACATTACTCCCCTCAATGACAGTAATGGACTATTCTACTTCGGCGAATCGACTTGTACAAAACTAGATACCTTTGTATAGTAAATATACTCACTGTAGTGAGTTATGAAAAGTCATAACTCACGCTATTTGTTTATAGATACTATTAATTGCTAAAAAGCAGTTGAATACTTAATGTATAACTTAATAGGAGTAGATAAAATAATTTACTTCAGTTTAAAACATATAATACTTTAAAGTAAATTATACATGCATATTAAAAAAATCGGCTGTGTCACCCCAGAACTTTCCCGGCTCGTAGAGAATTTGTTATTTATTATTATTATTTTGTGTGAAAACTATTGGGAATTCGGGAAAAATTTTCATACAATAGTTGTAGGGAATTTTATGCTTTACAACTTTGAGCTGAAACATTTTGCACTAAAGAGCATAATTTACTTCCAATTTAAAAAAAATGGAAACTGCTAAATATGTATCTTTCTCGCCATCTAGCGGCGAAACTATGAGGAATTCGATAAAAAGTTAAATATAAAAGTGAAAGAAAATTTGATGCTTTACAACTTTGCAGAAGAAAATTTTGCACTAAAATGCATTGTTTATCATCAAAATCAAGAAAAACTATAGAAAACCTACATGCAAATTTTTTACGCGCCCTCTAGTGGCGCAACTATTGGAAATTCTAGAAAAAGTTTAAGACAAAAGTTATAGGGAATTTTATGCTCTAAAACTTTGTACTACAACATTTTGCACTAAAGTGTATTATTTGTCCTCAAAATCAAGAAAAACTAGAGAAAACATACATGCACATTTTTTACGCGCCCTCTAGTGGCGCAACTATTGGAAATTCTGGAAAAAGCTTAAGACAAAAGTTGTTGGGAATTTTATTCTCTAAAACTCTGTACTAAAACATTTTGCACTAAAGTGTATTTTTTGTCCTCAAAATCAAGAAAAACAAGATAAAACCTACATACACATTTTTTACACGCCCTCTAGTGGCGCAACTATTGGAAATTCTGAAAAAAGTTTGAAACAAAAATTGTAGGAAATTTTATGCCCTAAAACTTTGTACTACAATATTTTGCACTAAAGTGTATTGTTTGTCCTTAAAATTGAAAAAAGTAAAAAATTGTTACATTTGTATTTAATCAATGTCGGTCCTTGAGGACCTTTCACTGTACCAATTTAAACCAAAATTTAATGGTCGCATTCCAGGAACACACCGACCCTTCATACCAAATTTCAGCTTGATTGGTCAAACGGTTCGGCAGTTATCGTGGAAGATTACACACAGACAGACCATACGCTGGAAATGGTTTCAATCTTCTTGGGGGACCTCAAAATGGATATTTCCATCGATATCTCAATTTTTTTTTTTTTGCTCGTTCACCTTACTTTCCCTTTAATGGGTCCGGGAAAGTAAAATGAAGGAAGAACTAAAACTATTATATACAGATTCCGATAACAGGCGTGTATATCCATTAAATGCACAATATAAAAATAGTAAAATTTATTAAACGACTGTTACTGTCAAACCTTTTTCGAATTTTAAATTTTAAATTTAAACTGAAAAAAAAGAGCAAGTGAAATTTTCAAAAATAATGTTTTTGGTTGTTCGTTAATTTAATTTAAATTATTAAATATTTTTGTCTCATAACTGGTCATTTACTTATAATATGGAAAATTAAATTTAAACAAATACCCAATCTTTTTTCAAATATACAGTGTTTTATAAAAAAACGTAATCTGTAACAATTTAATAAAGTGATTAAAGTGCGTTGTATAATTATGATTACATTAATTATATTTAAAGTAGATTTTTTCAAACTCTAGTAATTTATCATGTTATTAGAATATTTATTTAAATTTGTCGACAAAAACTTTCTTTTTGTTTAGATGTTTTATACTTTGACTTTAACGTTCCATTCAAAACTGACTTCAATTTGAATATCCAGTATTTTTTGATAAGAAAATAATAACATTTGGATGAGAATGAGATGAAAAAAATTCAGAATTAAATTTTGAGTGGAATGATTCTCATGCGTTTGTACTCCTGTATAATCTATCAGTCTTACAAGCTCAAATATTGGATGAAACTGAGAAATATATGTTTTATATAAATAATCGCGTAACTTTACAAATCTATTATCATACCCTGGCACCAAATGAAATAATTCATGGTTAAAAAAAGGTTCAACTTCTTCTGGTTTTACGTATGATATGCCAAATAAAGTTTTTAAATATATTCACCCTTTGGAGAGGTTTCATTTTTATATTCAATGGTCAAACCGAATTTTTGAATTTTTCGAAACCAAGATTGAGATAAGTGAAACATACAAATAATTATTTTAGCACATGACCAAATGGTTGCACAAGCATGATGTATTGTTTATTCACACATCGCCACTGTTAGAAATATTGTTTAAAAAATTAAAATTGGTTTTTTCTTTTCACTAATAATTTTTACAGCTTCCATAATATCAGATAAAAATTTCAATAATACACATCTAAAGTGTATTTTCCAGCCCTATATGCAGAAATACCTAAATGTTTCTTTCCTGCCTTTATTGTTTTTAAATGTCCAAATGAGATAAGGCGCCGAGGGGGTTACTAATCCCCGATTAAGGATTTTACCAAATTTCATGTTAATACGTTAAATAATAAAGGAATTATTGCAAAAAAACGAAAAATAAACTTTAATTTCAACACCCTGTATCTCAGTAGTAGATAACATTTGACTCAAAGTTATTTAGTAAAATATTAATATTTGGAGGTCCTGAACCTATGATTAAAATATTGACCATTCCTTATGAAACACCCTGTATAATATTCATTTAAAAATATTCTAATAAATATGGAAACGGTAATGTACCTGAAAGACGGCTGGACGAAACCACACATTTTCAAGATTTTAAATTTTGCCCATTAGACAAAACGATATACCTTATTTACCTATTAAGCGGATTATAGACGAAACGACAATCACCCAAATTTAATCCAAGACCCCAAAAACCGGCACATACCAATCTGATGGTAAGAGTTAAATTATAATACAGTATGTCACTTTTCTTGCCATTTTTACTTTTTCATTATTATCAAAAAGATGTGCGTTATGCATACGTCAAATAACCAATTTTTTTTCACTTCGGTATTTACCCTTTATTTACATTTACTTACACATTTATTTTTATTCACACCTTATTTGCGCGGAAAAAATATTGTAAAGAAGTACCTACTTTTCAACTAAATAAAATGGATGTAATGAGGTATTCGAAGTTTAAGTGTAATAGTGTAAAAGTACATAATATATTTTTTAAAGTATGTTAAGAGCATTCTTAAGTAATTTTTAATTGGTTACTAAAAATAAAAAAACAGTTAAACAATGTATTTAGAAGATAAATGTATTTAAACCTTATTTTAAATAATATCAAATACCACATCGCCTATACTCCGATACTTAAATATATTTTTTTCCTATTCTGGGCGCATAAGTCCGATCGTAGTATAAGACAATAAACACACTCATCACGGATTTCAAAATTACTTCCAAATGAATAAAGCTAATCATGTGTCCTTGACTTTAAAAATAGAATGGCAGCATAAGTTGGTGTAACAAGAAAGTGCCAAACATACGAAGTAACTGTAGCATTCACCGCTGAGGGCGCCATTATCCAGGTCCACATTATTCTGCGTGTGGTTTGTTTTCCGCACACACGACTCGGGAGTGGACAAGGGGGTCCCACAAACTTTTTTTTTTAAAGTAGGTACCATTCGAATCAGGAGATCACGTAGATGACGAAAAACATGGTTTTAACTTGTGTGGACGCGAGTTCGGCCACATAATTTCGACAGACCCCAGTAGTCGGTGAATTTTCAGACGAGAGGCCACACTACTATAGCCATACAAACACACACACACACACACACACACACACACACACACACACACACACTAACACACACACACACACACACACACAGACATCATCGCGAAAATATTAAAATCGTATTCTAGGGACCCTAAAACGTGTTTATTAATTGAAAACTCACTACCCAATTTTTAGCATGATTCCTATACCTCTCTTATCTGAAGGGCGAGAGGTAAAAACAGAAAAAACGATTTTTTCATAAAAAGAAATTCATTTTTTTCTCAAATAATGCAAACAAAGATGGACTAATATTTCAAGTTGAACTCCCCATTGGTTAATTTATAATTAAAACATTCATTACGATGTTGGTTAGGCTTTCCGGTTGTCCGGTTTTCCATATACCTTTTATGCCAAATGGCGCCATAATTATTCAGTAAATTTTCGTAATGAATAAATATTTTCTAGAGATTTTTGTGTTTTGATTTATGTTCACTTGTAACCAAACTTTAAAAAGAATTTCTGGGGTTATTACAATTATTAATAATAATGCTATTATTACTACTACGATTATTAAATGTAACGTGGGTCCTAACTTAACAATACCAGACGATCAGGTATGTTTTGTGATAAATTTGAGTACGGAAGTTTCTTACCGAAATGGCTTTTGGTTTATTACTGTGTACTTACCTTTTTCATTAGATAAACAGGTCAGGGGGTGGGAGGTCACACTAGCTTTTCAATACTTTCCAATTTTCTTAATTAAGTAGCGTCTTAATATTTTTTTTCCACTACTAGTATTAGAAGATGTCATTATTTATGCTGTGTTCGAGTCGGAGAAGTTAAATTTCTCTCCTACAAGTAGATAATTTTTGATTATCTACTAGTATTAGATAATGAAAACAATTGAAGACTAAACGTGATGTCACAGGTAGGCGAACTTAGGAAATCTTTCAAATTAATTATACGCATCTGTCATAGCGATTGTCAAAATAGTTTTTTTTTAAATTAATATAAAAAAATTCGACAGCAAATAAGCTCTTTCTATTGAATTCTTATCATTTAAAGTGAATTTTGGTCCTAATAAAATAAATTAGGGGTAAGTAATTCTTTATCAGATATATTTTTGTTTGAAATATTTAAAGGTTATGTAATAAATATTTTGATATTGATTAGTGCTATTTATGCAATAATAGCTATTCTAAAATTAACCTAAAAATCAACTCAATAGTTTTTCAAATCTAAATGTCAAATGAAACAAATTCTTCATGTCTTCATCGCTACTTGAAAGTTTTAAAATTCACAGTGCAATTAACATATTGAAATGTCAATTTACTTTATTGAATATTCTCATTCAATTGTTTCCACAAACTGCTTCTTTTCCACAATTGTTTCCACAACCTGCTTCTTTTCCATCAAAATCTTTTCAAATATATACACAAAAAAAACCAAAAAATATCGTTGTAAAAATGATTAAATGCTCTAGTAGTGGAAAAAATAGTATATAAACCACGGTAGAGAAGTTTTTTCTCAGCCCCGCAATTTATTATCTCTCGATGCTTCGCATCTCGGAATAATAATAATGCTCGGCTGAGAAAAATTACTTCTCGACCTTGGTGTATAATATACTATTATCTTGCAATATTGTCTACCTTTTGTCTGTTGTCATTATTATTGTTGTGTTTTTTGAAACTTTTGGTATCTTTATATGTGATCAGTTTGTTTACAATATTTTTGGTATTCAGATACCGGCTTTACATTTCCTTAAAATATATTTAAATCCTACATATAATAATTACATTGTACAAAATTACACCCTTTATTTCACATTTACCATTACACAATTCTTCAAATTTCAATTACATTTTCAATTTTTGAATTTTAATTTAATAATAAACTTTTGGTATGTTCTTTTTTTATAAATTCATATTTTTAAATATATTCGTACTTTGAAATACACTAAAATGTATATACAATAATATAGACATACATATAATGGATTATTACAAGGGGAGGTTATGAGAATTCGAATATGCTCATTTTCATTCTTCAAAGTAACTCAGGAGGGTCGCGTTTTCGGACTTCGTGCCCGTGGAGACTTTTATCAGAATCGTTATTGTAATAATATCTTCGAGTATCAAACATTTTAACCGAGGGCCAGTTTCCGTATGTTCCGTGCGGGGTCTTTTCAACAACCTACATCTCAGAAATATGTTCATATAAAGATTTTTTTTAAATCATCCAAGGATTATCGCCCTTTAGGATCAGCATCAAATTATGTAACACACAATTTCTTCCATATAGTAGGAGCTATATTTTTGCTATTTCAATCCATCATTGACAAATAAAATGAACTTAACTTTAATAATATATTAATAAAATTAATTAGATTTGTTTACTCACTTGATTGGTACAGCATGGAAATTCAAACAAAATTTACTGGTAATGTTTGTTTCTAATTAAATATTCCTGTGAAAAATATCCGAGGCAAACTTTTTCGTTTTCCACATTTTAGAGATGTTTTTCGTTTAGGGCTACGTTTTTGAATCCAAATTAATGTTGAAGAATGTGTCTCGGAAACTTGAAGGTAAATAACTAATTTATACAAGCATTTATGAAAGTAAAGCCCTAATATTTGCATTTGTCACGACTATGGTCAATATAACCAACAAGTGGAAAGAGCTAGAATCTGTTTTATTTTATGTTACGCACTTTAGTATTTTCTAATATTCAGCAAACAAATATCTTTAGAAATTTTCTTACTGTTTATATGTAAATAAATCACATTGATTGACTTCAATTAAGCAAAGTTATTGGCTGAAATGACAAAAATATTAATTTTTACCAGGTAAAAAAAAAATCGACTGTGTCACCCCAGAACTTTCCCGGCTCGGATGTAGAGAATATGATTAATTTAATTACAAAATACTAAGCATTACAAGCTGATGGTAAATACCGAATTGATATTTCAATGTTGATAATGACATAAGCAAGCGCATGAGCACATTATATTTATGTAATTATTTATTTATTTATTTATTTACTCTAATTTACAGTTTCCCATTAACAACTTAGAGACATAAAGTATATATAATACAAAAATAAAATTATTAAACAAATCAGAAAAAAATATGAAAGTACGTAAACACAAGAACAAAAATTATACATAAAAGAAAAATTGTTGCAACTGATTAATCTAGGTATAAGTTCTTAAATAAATAGACTTAATTTGTCCAGAAGATGCAAGGAAAATATCAAAAAGATTACTATTATTATTATTGTAGTTTTCGCACATGTTAGATACTGGTGAATTTCTGAAAGTATTTGTACGGGCTGTTTTAATATAAAATGTTTGATTTCCTCGT
The DNA here is from genome assembly GCA_963243735.1 of Neocrepidodera transversa. NCBI lineage: Eukaryota > Metazoa > Arthropoda > Insecta > Coleoptera > Chrysomelidae > Neocrepidodera > Neocrepidodera transversa. Next base: position 29,279,315 of record OY725341.1, read on the forward strand.
GACGATAGCCTAGGAACCAAAAAGTTTAATTTTTCCAAAAGATATTGACAGTTCACAGTATTAGCCAAAACTTGACGTAGGGGTGCATTCCCTTCTAGCAACAAGGCTATTGAATGAATGCCTCGCTAATAGATGATTATGAGATGAACCGATGGCTGGATATACCTTATCAATTTTAAAACTCAGTAATTTTAGGAAACGTCTTTGTAAAGCCTCAATACTATCAATACGCGTTTGATATTTGGGGCTCCTTATTATAGACGCATACTCCAACTTAGAGCGAACAAATGCATAATATAAACTCTTTAAGGCCATTAGGTCTGTAAAGTCACGCGAGCATCTTGCGATAAATCCATACGTTCGACTAGCCGAAGCGACAATACTATTAATGTGAGGAATGAAAGTAAGTTTCATATCACAAGCTATACCCAAATCTGTAACTACTGATGGTCTGTCTAATACCGTTCGGTCAATCATATAATCATAATGGAATAGATCTGACTTAAGGGCATACGACATAACCACACACTTAGCTGGATTTAAGCTTAACTTATTTGTTGAACACCATTCAAAGATTCGTTCCAAGTTACTTTGTAATTGATGACAATCACTATTTTCAGTAACTCTACGAAATATTTTCATATCATCAGCATATAGCAATACATCAACATCCAGTATACTTAAGATATCATTAATGAAGATATTAAATAACAAAGGACCTAGATTAGAACCCTGAGGCACGCCTGATGTAACTAAATATTCTCTCGACTTGTGGCCACTACATACCACAAATTGCTTTCTATTTGATAAAGTTCTGCGCTATTTCCTGAGTTATTTGTAAGAGATTCGTGACGACAGAACGTCCTTTCATAAAGCCATGTTGATGTACTGATAAATGCCCACTAACCGAAGAATACAGAAATCCTTGAAGAAGAATCTCAAACACCTTGGCAAAATTACAAATAATAGTGATTGGTCTAAAATTACATATATCGAGGCGATTCCCTTTCTTGTATATAGGGCAGACCTTTGACATTTTCCATGTAGATGGAACTGTACTTGTCTTTAAACAAATATTTATTAGGATAGTTAGAGGAGCAGCAAGAACATGAGCACAATCTTTAATAATAAACGATGGTATGTGGTCTGGTCCGGTTTTCATCTTTGGCTTTAACTTTTTTAAGGCCTGCAGTACATAATCTTCCTCAAATTCAGAAATATTTATACAATCGTTATTATTAATTGTATTGTCAGTAAAAAAAAAATCAGCAAAAGAATTAACAATCTCCTCCGGTGAATCCTTGAGAATACCATTATATTCCATTTTATTGTTTATACCAGATATCCCCTTCTTACCGTTAACGTATGCCCAAAATTTTTGAGGATTATCTTTGATATCATTTTCTATTCTCTGAACATGCGACTTGTACGTCTGATCAATATCATTTGTAACTTTTGTTCTAAGTCTTTTAAATTCATTATATTTCTCAATGTTATTATTTCTCTTAAACTGACGATGATAGCATGCTGTTCTTTTAATATCTTTAATAATAGTAGTAATTATATAGCACACTGCTACAATTAGAATCTCCTACAAGTTGTAGAGAATTTTATGCTCTACAACTTTGCACTGGAATATTTTGCACTAAAGCGCATTGCTTGACTTTAAAGCGCATTGCTTGTCTTTAAAATTAAAAAAAGAGGCAAAAAGCCCAAATGAAATTTGGTACTCTACAAATTTTTACTAAAAAAAATTTGCAGTGCATTATTTGTCCTCAAAATTTCAAAAAACTACGGAAAACCTACATGCACATCTTTTGCGCGCCCTCTAGTAGCGCAACAATTGAAAATGCTGGAAAAAGTTTGATACAATAATTGTAGGAAATTTTATATGCTCTAAAACTTTGCACTAAAGTATATTGTTTGACCTTAAAATTTAAAAGCCAAAAAATCTTAACATTTGTATTCGATCAATATCGGTCTAGAGGACATTCTACTGTACCAATGTGAACCAAAAACTAATGGCAGAATTCGAGGCACACACCAACCGTTCGTACCAAATTTTACCTTGATTGGTCAAACGGTTCGGCAGTTATCGTCGAAGATTACATACAGACATACAGGCACACAGACAGACTTAATTCTGGAAATGGTTTCAATCTTCTTGGGGGACCACAAAATGGATATTTCCATCGATATCTCAAATTTTTTTTTGCTCGCTACACTTTCGCTGTGATAGGACCGACCGGGATAGTAATAATTATTTGAAAAAATATGGTTAATCTTTTTTGCACAAATAAATAATTAATTAATAAATAAACGATGATTTAAAGCTATCAAAAAAAGTCGTTCTATAAATTCGCTTATAAAAGACAACTTTTGATAGTTGTTTTTGTATCACTTTCAGTGCGTTCTAATATTGATCAATTTGGTTTCATAAACATTTTTTCTCTTTTTCTATTTAATACAAAATTTAGAGGACAAAATGTAATTGGATATTTTGATTATTACAGATATTTATATAACTATAATCTTTATAAAGGCTATTTTTTCACTAATGTACATATAATAATTTCTATATTTGGTGAAACGTGTAATAATATTTTCATAATGTTTTTATTATATGTCCCTGAAATTTTCATTATTTAAATTTCAGAAATTTCTGTAATTTTATGAAAATATTTTTTTATAACGTGAAAAGTCCGTAGACCATTATAATTCCAGGAACGTATAAGTCAAAATTTATATGTGTTTGAGATTTATAAATGTAAAAAATAACCACCATTATTACTTAATAATAATAAATTTAAGGTAGTAAAACTCTAAATCCAGTACTACATTTAATACAATTTTTTTCATAAAACAAGTGAAAAGCGGCAATATATTTGCCATAATTTCAAGTGTTCGAAATTTTTAAGTTACGAAAATAAATTTATATATAGGTATATACCTTATATACGTACTATAGTATATATAGTATAAGTAGTGGAAAAGTAAAAATAGGTCAAAGATTAATATCATTTTAGGGCTTTTTAACAGTGCTGAATCGATCACCGTTGTCCGTTTGTCTATATCTCTCAGCGTTCTCGAGTTGAATCAGGCTAACAGACAGACGGACGGACGGACGGATAAAACAATTTTAGAATAGTTTTTTTTCTTTCAAAACTTTAAAAGGGACAATTTTGCTTAAAAGGGGTAGATTATGGCTAAAAAAGGCGACTTTTGACTAACAAAGGGAGAATTTTGCTTAAAACGAAGAGATTATGGCTTAAAAAGGGGAGATTTTGAATGAAACAACAGGAGAATTTTGATTAAAAAGGGGAGATGTAAACAAAAAAGGGAGAATTTTGCTTAAAAAGTAGAGATTATTCCAAAAAAAGAACTATTTTGAACAAAAAATGGAAAATTTTTGCTAGAAAAGGGGAGACTAAAGTTAAAAAAATTGGAGATTTTGACTAAAAACCGGAGAATTTTGATCAAAAAGTGGAGATTTTGACCAAAAAGGGAGAATTTTGCTTAAAATTGGAGATTATGCCAAAAAAGGGAATATTTTGACCAAAAAATGGAGAATTTTGCCATAAAATGGGAGATCAAAATAAAAAGGGAAGATTTTGACTTAATACTTGAGAATTTTGACTAAAAAGGGGAGATTTTAACAAGAAAGGGAGAATTTTGCTTAAAAAATATGCAAAAGGGAAGAATTTTGACTAAAAAAGGCAGAATTTTGCTTAAAATGGGAAATTATGGCTAAAAAAGGAAGACTTTAATTAAAAAGGGAGAATCTTGCTTAAAAGGGGGAGAGTATGGCTAAAAAAGTGGAATTTTGACATAAAAATTAGAATTTTGACCAAAAAGTGGAGAGTTTTGCTTAAAAAGGAGAGATTATGCGAAAAAGGGGGGATATTTTGGTTACAAAAAGAATTTTTCTGAAAAATGGCGGATTTTAACTAAAATAAAGGAAAAATTGTCTATAAAAGGGGAAATTTGAATAAAAAAGAGAGATTTTGGCTAAAAAGTGGTTCAAGATCGGAAAAATGACATAATTGCTCAGCAAAGTACTTACTTTCCTGATCCCTAGATATTTTTAACGTTTTGATACATTTTTTGTTATTACAAGTTTCTAAACGTAATAAATTATCTGTTTCCGCTTTGGAAAATGCATTTCCCGATCAGTTTTTGGCTCACAAAGTACGTCCAGATCGCAAAATTGACGTAATTGCTCGTCAAAGTACCTACTTTAGACATTTTTGACGTTTCGATGCATTTTTTGTACTATTACAAGTTTCTAAACGTAATAAATTATCTTATCGTGTTGGCACTTTAGAAAATGAGTTATTCCCATCATTTTCAAGGTCGGAAAGTGCGTCTAGATCGAAATTTTGACGTAACTGCTCGGCAAAGTACCTATTTTCCCTATCCCCTAGATATTTTCGATGTTTTGATGCAGTTTTTGTGTTATTAAAAGTTTCTAAACCTAATAAGTTATCTTTTCGTATTGCCAATTTCGAAAATGTATTTTCCCGATCATGGTTTTGCTCGCAAAGCACATCTAGATCAGTGATTGGAACAGGCCAAAAGAGGACTACTCACTTAACAATATTTGGAGAAAAGCATCACTCAGCTAAACGATCAGTCTTTGTCTCAAAGAGTTCAAATCAATGACCTAGACACAAATCAAGAAGATGTTACTATTAATGTGGAAGATAATTTAGAAATATCAGAAACAGAAGTATTATCTTAAAATATTTAAAAAAAATTACCATATACAAGAGAAGTAGAAAAAATATGAATATAAATATTTGTTAAGATGAGTTGCGCAGGGGTCCTGAAGCCAATCACTCTGTAGATGGGCAATTGTGACTGAAATTGAATTTAGATCAATAAGATTTGCAATTGGATAAAGCCGCTATCTGATGAAACTTCAGTATTGTCAAACGTTTCTTGTTAATTTATTGTTAACTAATTTATTCTTCTTTTGTTCTAGGTAAGTTTATTTACCGAGATTGTATCGGTCATAGTGAAGGAGCGTAGTAGTAAGTTATATTATTAGTATTTTTCTGTCTATTCTTCTAGATATACAGTATGTTCAAAAAAGTAACATACAAATATTTTTTTCCTTTAAGAGACTACTTATAGTTTGACTGCATGTTTGCAGTCAACGTGTTAATAATTTAAATATTAGAGGTCCAAAATAAATCATAAAGGTCGTAAAATATTTACTCCACGGTTTCTGACGTGTAGATTGTCGACTGCTGGAAGGCTTGTTTTTACTCACAGTGTTGCCAAATTTATAAAAATCATATAAATTCAACAATTTCGGCTTGAAAATGTAGAATGCTTCTTTTAAACCCTATGGATTTATCCCTAAAGATAACCATAGATTTAATTTCAACCTTGTCCATTAACAAATGACAATTATCTATGAGAGAGTCGGAACACAAAAAACAACAACTTTTGGGGAAGCCGATTAAAAGAGTAAAAAATATTAACATTAATTCTGATACTTTAAAAAGACAAGAATCAGTAGCTCTGCCACGAAATTAAAAATTCCAAATATTATATAGAATAGGTTAAAATTCTTTGGACGGTCGGTAATCAGACATATAAAAATAAAATAACTTCTCGGCAATAAAAATCCAAGAAATAGTAGCGCTGCCACAAAAATAAAAATACCATTGGAAAGAGGTGATCAAAGACTATATAGAACGGGTAATGAAATTCTTTGGACGATCGGTAATAAGAGAAATAAGAAATAAAATAACTTCTCAGGCAATAAAAATCCAAAAAATAGTTGCGCTGCCACAAAAATAAAAATACCATTGGAAAGAGGGGATCAAATACTATATAGAACGGGTAATGACATTCTTTGGACGATCGGTAATAAGAGAAATACAAAATGAAATAACTTCTCGTGCAATAAAAATCCAAGAAATAGTTGCGCTGCCACAAAAATAAAAATACCATTGGAAAGAGGGGATCAAATACTATATAGAACGGGTAATGAAATTCTTTGGACGATCGGTAATAAGAGAAATAAGAAATAAAATAACTTCTCAGGCAATAAAAATCCAAAAAATAGTTGCGCTGCCAGAAAAATAAAAATACCATTGGAAAGAGGTGATCAAATACTATATAGAACGGGTAATAAAATTCTTTGGACGATCGGTAATAAGAGAAATAAGAAATAAAATAACTTCTCGGGCAATAAAAATCCAAAAAATAGTTGCGCTGCCACAAAAATAAAAATACCATTGGAAAGAGGGCATCAAATACTATATAGAACAGGTATTTTTATTTTTGTGGCAGCGCAACTATTTCTTGGATTTTTATTGCCGAGAAGTTATTTTATTTTTTATATGTCTGATTACCGACCGTCCAAAGAATTTTAACCTATTCTTTATAATATTTGGAATTTTTAATTTCGTGGCAGAGCTACTGCTTCCTGTCTTTTTAAAGTATAATAATTAATGTTAATATTTTTTACTCTTTTAATCGGCTTACCCAAAAGTTTTTGTTTTCTGTGTTCCGACTCTCTCATAGATAATTGTCATTTGTTAATGGACGAGGTTGAAATTAAATCCAGGTATAAATCCATAGAGTTTAAAAGATGCATTCTACATTTTCAAACCGAAATTATTGAATTTATATGATTTTGATAAATTTGGCAACACTGTGAGTAAAAACAAGCCATCCAGCAGTCGACAGTCTACACGTCAGAAACCGTGGCTGGAAAAGTGTGGCTAACTTCACACAAACACTATATACTTACTTTTAATTGAGGAAATAAGGGTCAAATAGGGCGCCAGTATATTACCAAAATGATAGGTAGTCACGACATCTATCGTATGGTAGATGGATACCAACCGGGCAGTCCGTTTAATAGGATAAAATCCTGTAAAAGCGAACAACCAAGTACAACTCGGTTGGCAACAGATGGAGGCAGCCATCCGCTATCATAATACCTTAGGGGGAAGCCGGCACCTCGCAATAAAATCAAAAACAAATAGAGTAAGTTTTTGAAAATATACATTCCGACCATTACCATACATGTTTCATCCTTATAGGAATCTTCAGTGGTACTTTGTTGAAATGCATAGTTTCAAAAATCTATCCGGTATACCGCAAGTATTTCTATGTACTACCAAAATGATAGATAGTCACGACATCTATCGTATAAATGTCTTGAAACGACAAAGTACCACTGAAGATTCCTATAAGGATGAAAGATGTATGGAAATGGACGGAATGTATATTTTCAAAAACTTACTCTATTTGTTTTTGATTTTATTGCGAGGTGCCGGCTTCCCCCTAAGGTATTATGATAGCGGATGGCTGCCTCCATCTGTTGCCAACCAAGTTCTATTTGGTTATTCGCTTTTACAGGATTTTAGCCTATTAAACGGACTGCCCGGTTGGTATCCATCAACCATATGATAGATAGATTCCTATCTTCAGTGGTACTTTGTCGGAATGCATAGTTTCTGGACATCTATCGTAGGGTACCATACGATAGATGTCGTGACTATCTATCATTTTGGTAGTACATAGAAATACTTGGGGTATACCGGATAGGTTTTTGAAACTATGCATTCCGACGAAGTACCACTGAAGATTCCTATAAGGATGAAACATGTATGGTTTCAAAAACTTACTCTATTTGTTTTTAACGCCAGTCTATTCTTGGAAAAAGTGACAATATTTTTGTCCTAATAACGAATTTTCGAAAAGGAACCCCGCACGGTTCTTATGGAAAAAGAGTCCCAGTCGAATTGGCTGAAAATTTAGTATAATGTAGTTTATGATGTCCTGATCAAAGTCTTCATGGGCCCAACGAGATCTAATGGACAGTTTTTGAGATACAGGGTGTAAACATGCAGATGCAGTAATGTTACTTATCTTTAAAAAATAAGTAGTTTGTTATAAAAAATTAAATATAATAATTAAAATAATAATATTGTCGATATGAGTTGTAATGAAAAACTCTAAGACTCAGTCTACAGGGTGATTCTTTTTCTACTAGCCAGTTTTAAGATTTCTATGTTATACTTTTAAGAAACTCAGTCAAAGCAAAAGACCGTAGACGCAGAAATAAGTAAATATTATTTGATTTTAATATTGGATGATTTCAGGTTACTATTATACAGGGTCACTCAAAATTGTCTTCTTTAGTTGAATTTATTTTAATTTTTTTAGAAATATAAATAATTTAAATATCACGTAAGAAACTTTATATAATGTGATCCATAATTATTACCTAATTAAAGGTACTAAAATATATCCTCAATCAACTAAATGATGTGCACATGATTTAAACCCTACGGGAATATAGCTACTTCTTGTAAAATTAAAACATAAGCCCTATATTCGATAGATTTTGGAAATATTCATCGCAGGTACATATCCTGTACGGATTATTAGGCATTTTGGTCATTTGTACCATATTATACATTTACTCTTGTACCAAAACTCGTCCCAATTATGTTATCCCAAGCCTTTTAGCTGATTTTACAGTTACAATCCTATCATCTATTATTATACTAATTTTAAACTTCAACAGTTAATTTTAGATAATTGTAAAAATTTTAAATTAGCATACGTGTACAGGGTGTTATAATATATTCTGTTTGTCTTGTAATTTTTGATAACTTTAATTATAGTTGAAAATTAAGTCGGTCATCACTTTGAATAATTCACGCTGTATATAATAGAATTAATGTTTTCTAGCTTTAATCCATTACTCCGTACAAAAAATTAAAATAAGTAGCCCACCGAGTTACTTAGAGAAGCATCTAGATCCCAATTGCAACTCGAGTGCCCACCGCTGTTGCCATCGGTTTGTACGTTAACTTGAAAGTTTGATTATATATTATTGTAATACGAAGTGGTTCAGTGCTAGAGTGTATACTTTACACATAAAACTTCCTGGTTCGAATCCCGAGGAAATTTTTTTTTATTTATTTTTTTAATACACAGGCTAGATTTAGATAGTCAAGACTTCTTTTAATAAAATAAATATTTTTTTACCTCAATAAAACACTTAATCCTGGCAGCAGCGGTGGGTACTCGAGTTGCAAGTGGGATCTAGACGCTAGTGTTATTAAGTACGGTGTTACTACATACGATTAAATCAAAGATACCATTGATTTTTTGACAGTTGACATTATTTAGTGCCTAATAATTGTAATTCGTTTATTGTTTATAAAAGCAGACTACCTACTTTAATATAGAATAAGATGGCCCTAAGAAATAGAAATCTCCTAACTTGTTTTGTTTGTGATGCACGATTTCAACCATGTTTAATGACTAGAATAAATGGCTATGATAATGCTGCGAAATGTGAAATAGCTACCTATAGAGAAGAAGTTTTGAGACCTCCTCTTAATGTAAATACTGTTACGAAAATATGTACCTATTGCAATCAGTCAATCCGCAATGAAATATCTTAAAATTGGCTAGTAGAAAGAGAATCTCCCTGTAGACTGAGTCTTAGATCTTTTCTTTAGAACTCATATTGACAATATTAATATTATAATTATTATCTTTAATTTTTTATAACAAACTATTTATTTAAGGAACAAAACTGCCTCAGCATGTTTAACACCCTGTTTATCAAAAACTGTCCATTCGATGTCGTTGGGCCCATGGAGACATTTGAACAGGCCATCATAATCTACATTATATTAAATTTTTAGCCAATTCGACTGGGACGCTTTTTCCATAAGAACCGTGCGGGGTCCTTTAAAGCTACAAAAAAAAATTTAATATGGGGATATACCTCATATACTACAGTGTATGTATATGGTATATGTAACGGGAACGTAAAAATAGGTTTAAGATTAATAATATTTTTGGAGTTATTAAGTCACATAACAGGTTTAACGAAGAAATAAAAATTAAATTAATTGTGTGCAAGTATGAATTATTCAAAGAAAAAGAAAGGGAGCGATTAAGTGGTACTAGGAGCATTTTTGGAAATTTATAAGGGTAAAATTTTTGTTGAATGAGAATTTTCAAACGAATATGAGTGAGGTATAAACCTCATGCTATGGCTCAGAGGCCATAACTGAAGAAGGTGAAGGTACAGAGTGTAGGATGAGAGGATATCGTACCAGACAACATGGGGCACTTGTAGTTTGAACCACTGTGATTTGGCGGGTAAACCACGGTGAGGCAACCCTGTAGGATGCCAACCTAGTATCAAACAAATTAAAATTAATATATGCAACACAATTAACATTGGTCAGTGAAAGGCTTCTCATTTAACAAAAATTTTACCCTTATAAATTTAGAAAAATGCTCCTCGTACCACCTAATTCCCTACCTAAAAATTCTGTAGTGAGTTTTCAATGGATAAACACGTTTTAAGGTCCCTAGAATAGGATTTTGATATTTTCGCGATGATGTCTGTGTGTATGTGTGTGTGTGTTAGTGTTTGTGTGTGTTAGTGTACGTTTGTGTGTATTAGGATGGATGTTGTAGTAACGATAAGTCAAAAACTACTGAATAAAAAAATTTGCAATTTTGCATACAGGATTCTGATACCCTAGATTAGATCTGATTAGAATTTGGTGTCCATCGGATAACCGGAAGTGGCAGTTGCTATGAGTGATGACGTCATTATACTAAACAAAATGGCAATAAAGTTTTACACATATATTTTGTATCCACTATAGTTTATTTTCGTATCATTAAATATTTGCAAAAATTTTGCCATTGTTGCAAAAAATGTAATTTTTTTCATACTTTTTTTTTGTTAACGTGTAAATTTTTGATTCAAAAATGGCGAAATGTCATGTGCTGGCCACATCAGATTTTTATGTACCTGTGCGTACACTTAATTTAATTTTAATTTTTTTCAATAAACCTGTTATGTCACTTATTCTTCGTCTCATTTGTAATTACTTTGGCCTGATGATGGCATATTGCCAAAACTAGTCGCCGTCCAACACTTTTCATTCATCGTAGTTAAGAAACCTTTTTTATAAAAAGAATTATATGAAATGTGATACTGGATTTAGAGTTTTACTACCTCATCATTTCACCACATTCGAGAATATGGATAACATTTTAGATTTAATAATAAATTTATTAAAAGATAGTACAAGAATATTACATATTTAGATTATACAGGGTCTTTTAAAAGTCTGGAAACGGTCATTTGATAAATAATTTTATTTTTCTTAATAAACAATCACTTCAATGAACGTCACAACGCACATGCAATTTAAATGGTTTTTCTGTAACGTTTTTGAATTACAGGGCCGCTTCCAGAATTTTCAATATTTTTGGGAGTTGAACGGATTTCATAAAATAACTCAAAAACTAGTAATAATATTGATACAAAAATCAACATATTTGCTTTTAAAAAATTTCAGGATGGCCACCTGTAGCAAAAAACAAATTAATGTTTTTGAATTTTAAGCGTACGAAAATGTGAAAAAAGACATGTCATTACTAAATCCCGGATTTGGACAATTTATCATTAGTAGTTTCTGAATTCCAGGACCGTTTCTAGACTTTTGAAAGAATATGTATATTAAAAAGTTACACAATGAGAGAGAAAAGATGTGTACATACAAGACCATAGATAATATACAAGATACATTTAGATGACATTATTTTAAACAAACAATTCTTATGTAATTTAAAAAAAATCGCAAGTAATTTTTATAGAATTTTTAGAAGTTGCATTTAAAATTTAGTCCACTTTACTTGGGACATAATGTCTATGTTCTGCGATAAAAATATGTTACTTACATTTATCACATAAAATAACTAAACCTTTTTTTATAATAACACAACCAGTTTTCAATAATCTTTGGCACAAATTGACGCCATTCTCTATTCTTTACTATTACCGCAAGTTTCATCATAAAACATCAATATATTAAGATATTGGCGAACTGATAAGTAAATAATGACCAAGTTCTTATTAGTTTCTAGGAATGTAACAGATAAAGCGATGTTCTACCGTTACATTTTATTTTCTTTTTCTTTTTTTTTATTTCGTTAAGTATTTAAATTTATTACTAATAATTAAACTATTTATGACAATAATTAAAAAAAATAACATTTATAAATTACCAAATTACATCATGCACTCAAATTTTTAGGTTAACTGTATTTTCATGGACTTTATTTACCCCAATCTTACACTATAACCCAAAAGAGATATATGGTCTTGGCCTCAGCTAATTATTAACAAAATAATTAGTCCTCTAGTCGGTCTTTGGCTATAATTCTTCAAAGGTAACCCATTTAGTTTTTCATTGATAAGTGAAATAGCACTTTTTATTTTCACTTACAGATATTATTACCAATATTTTTATTATATATTTGTTTATTTTACCAGAATAATTTTAGTTATTAACTTTCAGTTGCTAAGAAGAAAGTTCATAATTTCGCAATCTCGTCTGTTTGTGTGTATGTGTGTGTGTCTGTCAACACGATATCTTCCGTTCTAGATATCGGATTAACTTCATATTTGGTACACAGATACCTGAGGTCAAACAAATCTTTTGAATTAATTTTCAGCTCTAGAGGTCACCCCGACTAGAGATACAGGGTGTCGCAAATTTAATTGAATTAAGATTTCGTAAACCCTTAAAAACAGAAAGTTGGTTAAATGAGAAAAAAATTACGTATGTTTAAGATGAATTGAATAATTTTTTAAAATTAAAATATCAGGATCGGTTTCCGAAATATTTGGGGAAATCTGAAACTGACGATTTTCGTTTGATTTAATTAAAACACCATAATTTTTAAAGACAGAAAAAAGTATACAAGTTTTTTTTTTGAATCTCAAATGCCGCTTAACACAGCTTATCAATTTTTTTAAAACAATGTTTCGTCTGTGAAGGGGCACCTTCAACTATATTCTCACATTACTTCAATTGCTGCTATCCAAAGTTTTCTCTCAGATTCTACATCGCCTAGTTAATTATCATTTTTCTATTTTTATGGAAAAATGGAATATTTTTATAATTCAATGAATAATAAAACTCAAAGTCATACTACATACATTTATTAACCAGTTTACAACTGGGGGCGACATGTTTCAGCCATAACGATGGCCATTATCAGGCCTACAATACAAATATAAACCAAGTTAGGTTACAATTAGACAAACCAACAGATAAGTGTACTTACAGTAAAATTGAAGAAAATTCAATATGATGGTATGAAAACACAAATCACATTGTAAAAATTGATAAAATTAGTAAAGAATATAAAATTAAACTATGTTGAAAACTTTAACCAATAAACAATTATACTCCCATCTGGAGAACTAATAAAATTAAGTTAACATCGAAGTGCATCCATCCTACGATGCACAAAAAGTTAAAGGAAAGTTAGAAAATTTACAATTTAAATGGCGACTTAAAATGACATTAGACAGATTGAATTTGACGCAATGGACAGAAACGAAAAGGGGTAAAGTAAGAGGCCAATAGCTGAAAAGTCAAAACCAATATGGGTTAGGTTAGGACGACGTGTGAACTTTGTGCAATCGCGTTTGACAAATTCGACGGGAGATCGCGGTGCTTTACATTTCACGGTGCAGTTTGGTTTTAGCTATTTACGGTCTATTGCCGGTCGCGAAGATCTTAATAATACACTAATTGCGACCAATATTAAGGAGAAATTAATAAATAAAAATAATACGATCGGAGATTAGGGAATTAAAATTCGTAACTTCGTTACAGGACAAAAGGAAGAATTATATTTAAGTCATAGTTTTAATTACTGCTACATTCCTTTACTGGTTCCGATACAACCTTCTCTGCGCAAATAAATTCAAGGACAAAAGCTCGAATCAATAGATAATTGAGAACTGTGGTAAATATATTTTCATAGCTCTTTACAATGGAAAAAAATCGGTTGTGTCGCCCCAAAACTTTCTGACGAGTATCCACGAATCCTTTTTCAGATATTTAATGTAGTTTCAAATTTTGACATTTTTTTATTTTTGGCAGATGACAGTTGGAGAAATAATATTGACTGTTCTGAATAGAGTTTTTCAAGGGCTTTTAAATGACAATGCAATATGTCATGTCCAATTAATACTTTTTCAGATATTTAATAGTAAAGTTTCAAAATTAGACATTTTTTTATTTTTGACTGGTGACAGTTAGAGAAATAATTTTGACAGTTCTGAATAGATTTTTTCAGGCGCTTTCAAATGGCATGTTGCAAGTCGAATTCCGTGACATATTGCATCTGTCGTTTTTTGATAGTGACACTTCCGTTTGACAGATGTCGTACAAAAACTAATGGGTTCTTCCGACGGGTAACCCTAAGCCCTATACCAAATTTCAGCTCAATCGTATTAAACATGTGGCCTCTGTCGTGGAAGAATACACACACACATACACACAGACAGACAGACTTCCATCTGGAAATAGTCTTAATCATCTCAGGGTATCCGAAAATGGATATTTCCGTTTTTATCTCGAAATTTTTTTTTAGCTCGTTCACAATACTTTCCCTTCTATGAGGTGGGTCGGGAAAGTAAAAAATCGGTTGTGTCGCCCCAAAACTTTCCCGAGGAGTATCAACGAATACTTTTCAGATATTTAATGTTAAAGTTTCAACTTTTGACATTTTTTTATTTTTGACAGGTGACGGAGAAATAATTTCGACTATTCTGAATACAGTTTTTCAAGGGCTTTCAAACGACATATCGCATGTCCAATTCCGTGACATATTGCATCTGTCATTTTTTGATAGTGATACTTCCGTTTGACAGATCTTGTACAAAAACTAATGAGTTCTTCCGACAGATAACCCAAACCCATATACCAAACTTCAGCTCAATCGGATTAATACTTCTTCAGATATTTAATGCTGAATTTTCAAATTTTGACATTTTTTTATTTTTGACAGGTGACAGTTGGAGAGATAATTTTGACTGTTCTGAATAGAGTTTTTCTAGGGCTTTCAAATGACATATCGCATGTCCAATTCCGTGACATATTGCATCTGTCATTTTTTGATAGTGGTACTTCCGTTTGACAGATGTCGTACAAAAACTAACGGGTTCTTCCGACGGGTAACCCAAACCCCTAAACCAAATTTCAGCTCAATCGAATTGAACGTGTGGCCTCTATCGTGGAAGAATACACACACACACACACACACATAGACCGACAGACAGACTTCCATCTGGAAATGGTCTTAATCGTCTCAGGGCACCTGAAAATGGATTATCTCGAATTTTTTTTTAGCTCGTTCACATTACTTTCCCTTCTAGGAGGTGGGTCGGGAAAGTAAAACATCCCTCAATCATTTTAGATACCCATCATTTCTGAAATTTGCCGCTAAAAGCAAAAATAATATGTCCATATTACAACCATCAGAATCATCGGCATGTCAGCAAAAGTTGCTCGGAGTAGAACTGGAGCCAACAAAATGAGTATGGAAAAAACCTCTCGGTGCATCGAACCTATCACCACTGACGCCACAATTTTTTTACAACGAATACAAAAAAGCAATAGATTATCACTTTACCGAGTGTAGTTCTAAAACTTATACAACAATGTCTACATTACTTTTTATTTTAAGCCAGTTATACCTGATGATGTAATAGATGTAATTATAACATTTTCAGTCGAAAATCTGACATATTCGTATACGAAAATCATTCGCATTTGTTTGAAAATATATCGAGGTGCAACCAGTTAAGTTAGGCCTGATTCCCATTGGTCGTCATTTACAAATCATTGAAAGGCGTCCCGATGCTGTCATCTCTTACAAAAATATAATCTCTCTAATACCTGAAAATTTTATTTTTCTACTTTAACAAATGCGCTTTACATTTATATACTGTAAAATCTTTGGGCTATGAGCGATAGAATGTTCTAAATTTCTAATTTTTCCTTTGTTTCAATAAAATATGCAGTTTAATTGTAACCACTTAATGTTTTAATATTTATTGCTTCGACAACTGCTCCTTCGAACTTTTAACCGAATCTAAAAATGTGAAGTGAAGATATTTGGTAAAGTATAAATTCAAATTCAATACGAACCATCCCTTAAATTAAATAAGTTACTTTTTCCTTCAGAACCTTGTTTTTCTTTTTGTCGACAGTCCCTTTGACTATGTCCTTGAGTATTGTATTTTAGAGTTTCGGAAAAAAACTCCTAAATTCCTAAGTTCCTAAATTTACAAAAGAACTACGACAGGACCGTAATTAAAAATTATTAACACTGATGATGTTAGTTATTTCAGATAAAACGTACTTAAAGTAACGAGTGTGATATATCACTGAATTTTAATTTTAACAGTCTATCAATTTTTATATTAAAAAGACAGGTCCGTATTTAAAAAAAAACTTGATTGTGGCCGTTAAGACACGAAACTTCGTATCAAAGATTTATTAGTACAGTTTCATAGCAAATTTAAGATACAATAAAGATTTCCTTTTCTATTTTTTGATATTTTTATAAATAAAAAGTATAGGTGTAAAACAACAAAAATCAGCCAATATAATGCTCTCCAAAATAGTTGACTTTTTTTATCTCTTATATCGAATTTGATCTAAAATCATTGGGCTATACTAGCCTTTTATCAAGGTTGTCATTCGAATACACTGAGTGTTATTTTATTACTTTATAACGTTATTCCACATTTTTAAATAAATAAATTTAAATTTTATGACCTTATTTCATATTAAAAAAAAACTATTACAATATGTACAATTAAATATAGTAACCAAATATAAACGAAGTTATATGAATAATTATTTCTATAAAACCAAATTATGAAATTTTAATAATTAATTAATTAATTAAAAGGGGAAATAAAATTGTGCGCGGCTGTTATCTTCAATATAAATTTCAACTTAAATAATAACTTTTTGATATTCAGTGTTTTGAAAGTTAATTTTTATTAAGTAAGTTTGCTTATTTGTTAGTCATGTATAGCTTCAATTTTTATTACAAATAAGTAAATTGAACTTATTTCTGAGATTAAAGCACAATTATTCAAATATGTATGACGGAAGCGCCAAGAAAAATTATGTAAATCAAGAGTCGAAAGATAAAAAAAAATGTTTCAATGTGTTTGTTGGCTCCCCAAATGAAACGCTTATAATGAGAGAACATTATATTCACATTAACGGACTTGATATTTACAGTTTAATTAATGTGTCGAGTTTGATATTTTAAATTAACAGCAGTTTGGAAAATACTTGAGCGTCACAAATGAGCAAAAAAAACATTCCTAATGGTTATAATCATACATTTTTTAAAAATTTGTTTTGTAGCGTCTAAAGCATAAAAAGGTTTTTAAAAAAAATGAAGGATTAAACTCTTTCCTCATCAATAAAAACAAGAGCTTTTTTTATCGGATAAATTTCTCTTTGTAACGAAAAATTTTCGCAATACAAAATTACTAATGGAAAAATTATAAGTTTAAAAAAAAATAATCATTAAAATAAAAGCTCGACTGTTTTTTGATAAGAAATTAATGACAATTAATAAACAACAACAATAATTATCTTTATTGATACAATTAAATTATTTCATTATTATTATTATTTTTTTAAATAATTTTTATTATTTTATTATTTATCTTGCACGTTTCAATATCAACAAAACAAATAATAATAAGTGAATGCACCTTTTTTATTGCTGTCAAAATGACGTTTTATATCGGAATTAATTTATCACCCTATAAAATTAAACCAAATTAGCTTTTAAATCCCAAAGGTTATCCATATCACAAATGTGGTCCAAAATAAAGCACAAAGTCAGGTACTAAAAGATTTTAATTGTATTAGACAAGCAAAGGCAATTAGTTTCGGTAACTAACCATCATCAGGCCGCTATTTAATACTTTTATAGGAAAGAAGTTGATCACAAATTTTGATACACATTAGGGGTAGTGAAATTAAAAAAAAAACGTCTTATGGTACTAGAAAAGGTTAACTAACACTAAAGAATGCTGAAAAATTATTGAACTAATTAAAAACATAAGAAGCGGTTGCTTCCTAGGGGCTGTCAGCACTAACCAGCCATCTAGAGACAGCACCTACTGAGGGGCTTAGAGCTCAGAGCGCTCAAGGATATGACAGTAGGTGCTGTCTCTAGATGGTTGGTTAGTACTCGCAGCCCTTAGTGAGCAACCGCACCTTACGTTTTTAATTATTAATCTTTAGTGTTAGTTTACCTTTTCTATTTCTATAATTTGTTTTTTTTATTTAATATCACTACCCTTAATAGGTATCACATTTTGCGATCAATTTCTGTCCTATAAAAGTATTAAATTATTGGCCTGATGATGGTTAGTAACCGAAACTAGTTGCCTTTGCTTATCTAATACAATTAAATTTTTGTGGTACCTGACTGCCTTATTTCTTAAAGAATTAACTTTTTACTAAAGAGGACTAACTAGTTTTGATAAAATACTCGAATTATAAAATAACTGATTAAATCTTTTTGGATAAAATTTCCATTTAAGTCTTGAGATTTAATTTCGCCCTGACTTTAAACAGATCAACAAAAAACAACAAAATTGCTGTTTTCTTATAATATATAGAAAGTGATTAGTGTACGTTCTCTCAAAAAATATTGCTGCCAACACAGGAAATTTCATTTTTGTTCAAAATCTGCTTAATCTGATGTTTTTTCTCAGAAGCATTTTTTTAATTTAATTTTAATATTTCTCATATAGCAACGGAATAAGCCCGCGAGACTCCAGTGAATTTAGTTAACGAAAAAACTGCTGATATACAGTGTGAGTTTATGGGTTTGAAATTTTAAAATATCTAATTTAGGTGACGAAAAATATAAAGGTAAAATTTTAAATTTAGTTGCTATTTTTTTTAACATATGATGACGCCATCATGACCTTCTGATTATGTCAAGTTTTTTTTTTATTGGAAACCGCCATTTTTTATCACTTACATAAAATCAGTATTTTTTAAGGGAACGTCAGATTTAAAATTAAGAAAAACATTCATGAAACGTAGTTTAACTAGTAAGAAAATAAAACTTTAAATATTTGAATAAAAAACGAAATAAATAAGGTGTTCAAAATGGGAATGACAATAAGCCTTTGTTTAAATTCTTGTAACACTTTTCCAAGGATATGACGACGAATGGCTCCAATTTCATCACGAATTGTTTCTTTTAATTCTTTATGGTTATTGGGTCATTTGAGATATACTTTGATTTTAAATTACCCCACAAAAAAACGGTATAAGATTTGGTAGTTCCATCTTGTTGGTATTATCAAAATTTATTCGCCATATTTAAATTAGCATCAATATTTTCTGCCTCAACATTTATAAATATTTTGGACCATTGAGATCTCATCGAATGGCTAGCTAGGTTACTAGACCTTACTCCGCTGGGTTCTTTGTGGGGTTATTTAAAATCAAAAGTATACTTTAATCAAAGATTGCTTCAATGGTATTGAAATAAATAATTCCTTATGAAATTGGAGTTATTCGACCTCATACTATAAAAAAGTGTTATAGGAATCCAATCAAAGGCTTGTGTACTGCCAAGAGGTAGGAAAGTGAGGATACGAATTTGAACAATATATTTGAACAAAATTGGATGACGTCATCAAGACCACAATGACGTCATGGTATGAACAGGTAAAAAAATCTGATGTGGCCACCACATGACCTCTCGCCATTTTTGAAAATAAATAAATTTACACGTTAACACAAAAAAGTGTGAAAAAAATTGACTTTTGTAAATCTGGAAACAATAGCAAAATTTTTGAACATTTTAATGATACAAAAATAAACTTGTACACAAAATATATGTGTAAAACTTTATTGCCATTTTGTTTAATAATGACGTCATCACTCATAGCAACTGCCACTTCCGGTTGTCCGATGGACACCAAAATCTAATCAGATCTAATTTAGGGTATCAGATTAATATACCTTTTGTTAGGGGTCTATTCAGTAAAAATTTGGTTAAAATTAACCCTGGGCTATAAAAATAACTGGAGGTTATTTTCAATTTTATATTCTGCACGGCATATTTCATTAAAAATGACATTTGGGTTAAAATTTTAACCGCATAGTTATAAATAACTTTTAACTAAAACGTTACAGAATAGACCCCTTATCTGAAGGGCGAGAGGTAAAAATGACTAAATTAAAAATTTAACCTCTCTTCGTTTCTTTCCAGTAAACGTCCCTAAATTAGATATTTTAAGGGTTCCAACATAAATACTCATATAACTATTTTAGATAGCATTACATTGGCATATGAAAATCTACAGGGACTTTCGCCACTCTCGAGTTATTCAGTTAAAACTAAAAATGATATTTTTGGTTTTTTACGCATACAATTTTTATTTAAAAAAGAAAGAAAAACCAGAAAAGGGAAGTTTTATGGTATATCAAATTTGCTACAAAATTATACTAATAACGGCCACCATAAAGGTATTTTTTTTAATAAAGACCTGTCATTTTTATTACAAATTGCTTTTAAATTCTATATTAATATTTTTTAGTTACGACGCAGGTCGATTATTTTTCGGCTTGTTTAATTTCTACTATTTGGTTAATTTTTTTTTGTTTCACTGATAATGTAACTTGTTTATTGAAATTTTTAGGTTATTTTATATTTGTTTTGATGAAATACAAATTTACCTACAAAAGAACTACGACAGGACCGTAATTAAAAATTATTGTCACTGATGAGTTATTTCAGATAAAACGTCGATAAAGTAAGAAGTGTGATATATCACTGAATTTAAATTTAAACGATTTATCAATTTTTGTAATAAAAAACAAAGGTCCTTATTTAAAAAATAGCTTGATGGAGGGCGTTAAGACACGAAATGTCGTAATAATGATTTATTAGTACAGATTAGTAGCAAATTTGAGATACAATAAAACTGTTTTTTTTTTCTATTTTCTGTTTTATTTGTTTAAATCAAAATCATAGACGTAAAAAACCAAAATTAGCATTTTTAGTTTTCCCTGTAGATTCTTTTCGGCCAATGTAATGCGCTCCAAACTAGTTAACTTTTACTTTCCCGACCCACCTTCGAAAAGGGAAAGTATTGTGAACGAGCTAAAAAAAAATTCGACATAAAGATGGAAATATCCATTTTGAGGTCACCTGAGATGATTAAGACCATTTCCAGATGAAAGTCTGCATGTCTGTCTGTGTGTATTCTTCCACGATATAGGCCACATGTTTAATCCGATTGAGCTGAAATTTGGTATATGGGTTTGGGTTACCATTAGTTTTTGTACTATATCTGTCAAACTTAAGTGTCACTATTAAAAAATGACAGATGCAATATGTAACAGAATTTGACTTGCAATATGTTATTTGAAAGCCCTTGAAAAACTCTATTCAGAATAGTCAAAATTATTTGTCCAACTGTCACCAGTCAGAAATAGAAAAATGTCAAAATTTGAAACTTTAACATTAAATATCTGAAAAAGTATTCCGATTTTTTTCGACTTTATCTGATTTTTTTCTATTGTATTCGACTTTTTTCAGTTTTTTACGGTTTTTTTATTCTTTTGATTTATGTCGTTTCGACTATATTTGATTTTTTCGATCTTTTTCGATTGTATGAACATTTTCTTTCTATTTTTGTCGTTTTTTCCGACTTTTCCTTTTTTTCAATTTTATACGATTTTTTGGGAACGTATTTGATTTTCGACTATTTTTTCAATTTGTTCCAATTTTTTTTCGATTTTATCCGATATTTTCGATTAATTTTTTTAATTTCTTTCATTCTTTTCATTTTTTTTTGTTTTTTTGCCATGTTTTTAATTTTATCCAATTTTTTTTTCAATTTGCTACGATTTTTTTCAACTTTTTTCGATTTTTTCAAACCTTATCCATTTTTGTAGTTTTTATTTGGTTTTTTCCATCATATTTGATTTTGTCAGAATTTTTTTGGGTTTTTACGCAGGTTCGATCTCACTGAATTATATTTGATTTGTTCAATTGTTCTCGGTTTTATTTTGTTTTTTCGATTTTTATCGATTTTGTCGATTTTATTTGTATTTTTATGATTTTGGTCGATTGTATTTGATTTTTTCGATTTTGTTTAGGTTTTTTTTTCGATTATTTTCGTTTTTTATCGATTTTGAAGATTTTATTTGTTTTTTTTACCATTTCGGTAGATTGTATTGATTTTTTTTAGATTTTTTTTCGATTTTTTCGATTTTTTTTTCGATTTTATATAATTTATTTCGATTTTTATCAATTTTGTTGTTTTTATTTTGAGTTTTAAGAGTTTTGTCAATTTTGTTCGATTTTTTTGTATTGTATTTGATTTCTTTGTTTTTTTTTATCGATTTTATTTGGCTTTTTACGATTTTTCTCGATTGTATTTGATTTTTATCGATTTTGTCGCTATTATTTGGTTTTTTAAAATTTTTGCTAATTTTATTCGATTGTTTTCGATTATTACTTTGTCAGTTTGTTCCGAATTTTTATTATATTTTCCCGTTTTTTTTTCGGTTTTTTTCTTAAAAACTCTATTCAAAACAGTCAACATTACTTTTCCAACATTAGATATCTGAAAAATTATTCGTCTCTAGTTACTCGTCAGGAAAACTTTGGGGCGATTTTTTTCTCATTTGTATCTCTTACGATTTCTGATATAGCAATGTTATCCCTTCCAATTTTAGACACATCCTGTATAGCAAAATTCAGAAATACTAACAGGAACTTTTGCAATTTTTTAGGGAGAAGTTTTTTATCCTTTCTACTTCAGATGAGCGAAAATGGCTTCACATTGAGATTTTAATTACTTTAGCAGGAACATTTTTTGTTTCTCATGGTTTGTAAAGTTCTTCTGATATCTTCTCATGATTATGGTCCAACTAAGCTTTTCCAACTTCCGAACTTACAGCTTTAGTTTTAATAATATGCTTTGTAAGCGGCTAAGCATATATACAGACTGTAATGAAAATTTGAAAACGCCGACCAAAGTTTTTGCCTTTTTCGTGTTTTTTTATAATATTGCAATACACTTTGCTTGTTTTACTTTTAGTAATTTTCGGATCTATATTCAAGAGGATACTTTTAAAGTAAATTATAATTCATTTTGGAATCTTTATAAGGGTAGCATAAATAATTTTATTAATTTAATATTAATGTTAGTCTTTTGTAGGATATGAGATATTATGTTATTATGTATTTTTATATGGACGACCCTACTGCATTACGGCCAGATCAGTAACAGCTAGGCAAAATACATAGGGAACATAGACCTATAATTTTAGATATATAATGCGATTGCGACACTCCGCCTCTACGTGACAATAGTATATAATATCTCAAAAAACTGATTGATAAAAACACAAGTCATTTGAATAAATGTTTTATGGGTCGAAAAGGAATCAATTGGTACTAGCGCTTTTTATGAATTTGCCATTGTAGTGGTACAATTAATTGATAAACGTAAAGAGTTTCGTAGATATCCATATAACTAATTGCTTACTGACTATTAGTAATTTAAAATATTGTGAAAATAATTATTCTCAGATTTATCTTTAAAATAATAAATTACGGCCAAATGACTACGTTGTCGTTGAAGTCGACTGTGGTTTAGGACGAAAAATGTGAAACGGCAAGGCATCGAATTTAGCGTGATGTTATATAGTTTAATTTTATAAGATACGTAATATACACATATATACAAAAACACTGAAACCCAAAAATATATCTATTTATTACATTTATATACTACGTGTGCAAAAATTATTATTTGAATAGATGAGGCTTTTACTTGATGAAGATCCATACTATACGTTGAAATAAAACAATTTAATTTGTTTAAATCTTCATTATATTTGAACTAAATTCAATATAGACCGTGACGCGTTTCGCTAGCACAGTAGCTTTCTCAAACGGTTGAAGCTATAATAATTTAAACAGTGCATTAATGCACGGTATAAATTTAAAAAAATTAAAAATTTGTTCATTATACCTTCACCCGTTTGAGAAACCTACTGTGTTAGCGAAACGTGTCACGGTCTATATTGAACTTAGTTCAAATGTAATGAAGATTTAAACAAATTAAATTGTTTTATTTCATCGTATAATTTATTATTTAACATTCGAAATAGTAATACAGTCATTTAGTGCTCAAAAAAGAGGATACCTGGAAAGTTTTCCAGGAGTGGTGATTTTATAGTTTTCACATCAGACCAGTACTTTTGACGAAGTCAAGAATAGTTCTTCTGTTAGCTTTCGCTATCTCTTCGGGTTTAGGATACTATACCCCAAAGTGCCATTCCCTTTCCTTGTTCAGGTCCCGGCAATAGGATAACACATGAAGTGGAGTTTCGTCCTCTTCCTCACATTTCCTACATAAGGAATCTTCCGATACTCCTATGAGGTTTATGTGTATTCTGAGCCCGCAGTGTCCTATTAGGACACCTAGTGCAGTTTTGAGCTCCCGTCTTTTTAGGCATACCAGCAGGTTGTCTTCTCTTGGATGGACCTTCTATAAGTGCATTTAAGTGTCAGAGTCCCGGAATTTCTATCCAGTTTTCGTTGTGTAGGTCCCTTAATTGTTTTTCGAGCACACTTTTTACATGTTGGTAGGAAATACCACATGTGGGTACCTCTTCATTTCCTTCTATGCCCCCATGTCCATTCAAAAGTTATTTTGTGTTCCGTCAGGGCATTTAGGTTTTTATGGCAGTCTAATACTAGTTTTGGACCCGTCCGTATACCAGACTGATTGATTTTTCTGAGTCCTGACCTCATTTCGCGCCGGGTTCATGGATAATCCCTCTTTCCGTCACCATCTTTCTACAATGTTGAGTGACCGTTGTATCCTATCAGATACAACTGAATCAAATTTTCCATTTATAATGATACCTGCTTGTGCGTAGATATTTTCTCTCTCTAGCTCTCTAAGAACGCCATCAGCCACCAGGCACCACATCAGTGGGGAGAGGACTCCCCCTCGAGGGCACCCCTTGGTGGAAACGATTTCCCTTTTTATGTTGTAAAGAGTGCTATAAACATTCCTATGCTGAAGCATAAAGTCTACCCATCGCGTAATGCTCTGAGCTTCTCCTCGCTTCTGTACTACAGATTTATATGAAGCTGAATCGAGGGCCCCTTCTATGTCTAGAAATGCCGCTAGGGCGATTTCTTGACAGTTCAGTGCTTGTTCCGCCTTGAGCGCCAGCGTGTAAATCGCAGCGTCACAGGACATCAGAGATTGATATGGGAATTGGTTTCGATGTATCGGATTGTCTACCAATACGATCTTTTCTAATTTTTTTAGAAAGAATGATGTCAGGCTGATAGGTCTATAAAATTTGACTTCTGCGCAGCTCGCTTTACCCGGTCTGAGTATGAAGACAACTCTTATAGACCTCCATTTTTCTGGTACATACCCCAGATTGGCACGAAGTAGTTGGCACAGCGGGCCTTCTATCTCCTCTTGTCTCTTCTGAAGATGGGCCGGGAATATGCCATTCGGTCCAGCTGTCTTGTATAGCTAAAAACTTCTCAGAGCCAATGCGAGTTTGGTTCTGTTTACAACTTTGTTTGCCAGTCCTGTTTTGTGGTCTTGACTACTTGGGCCACCACAGTACCGTTCTGTTTGACATTGATTAATTAAAAAGCCCGGAAAGTGTGAGTTCAGTAACAAGTCTACAAGTTTTCTCCTCAGTACTGGCATACTCCCCATTTTATTTTTCAAAGACACAATACATCCTTGTGTTTCCTTTAGCAGTATTTTGCTGATTCTGGAGCAGTCAGGAATATTCTCTATGTTGTCACAGAATTTTTTTCAGGAATTAAGCTTTGCATTCCTTACGGCGTAGCCGTATTCCTTTCTGGATGCCTTGTATACTTCCCAGTTGCCAGTTATTTCGGACTGGTTAAAAAGTCTGCCGACTTATGCTCTTTCTTGCTAAGATCCCTATTCCACCATTCGGTGTCTCGGTTATCTTTTTTTTGGCTTTAAAGGGAATTTTTTTTCATATGCTACAATTAAGGTGTGTGTTAGAAATTATGCCACCATCTCAACTTCACAAGAGTTTTTCGGGTTCGGGGGATATTCCACCAGTGTCTGGTTGAGATCCTTTTTGAAAGTTTCCCAGTCGCAGGTCTTGGAGTTACGATATGTCCTCTCCTCCGTGATTTTCCCACCCAGCATGTATGTTATGTGTTTGTTGTCAGAGAGCGACTCCTTCCGCGAGAGTTGCGACTCCCTCAACCACGAGCATATTCTCACAGTGACTAGTGTAATGTCAATGACCTCCATTCTTATCGTAGTTACGAAAGTCGGTTCATTACCTCTGTTTGCAATCTTCATATTGTTTTCTGCAGCAAATTCTAGAAGTATCTTCCCTCTGCCGTTGATGCCTGTGCTACCCCACACTGTGTGGTGAGCATTGGCATCACAACCTACGAGGAGTTCCATTCCATTTATGTTACAATACTCAACAAGTTCCTTCACTTCATTCGTGGGGGGAGGTTCTGGCTGATCATAAGGAAGATAGGCAGAACCAATTGTCAGTTGATTCTCTCCTTCCAGCTTGAGAGATATTACCACCAAGTATCCAAGTAAAGGACCACAGTCGAAACACCTTCAGGCTTTTTGTGACAACGATACATGCTCTAGGGTTACTTCCATTGAAAGAAATCAATTCGTAGTCTTCAGAGATGTTTAATCGTCCCATATATACATGCGGTTCCTGAACTAAACTCATATAAATGTTCTGTTTAGTTATACAACGTTGTAGAACGGTTACCAGGTTTTGTTAGCTCCATGTAAACTTCTCTCCTCTGTTTTATCTTACTACGGCCTCCGCAAGTATATTAATATAATGCGTCGTCTTGGTGTCGGGCCCCCTACGAAACATCTGCCGGTAGTACTTAACAGAAGTATTTTGCCTAAGTCATCAGGGCACGTCTATCATTTTACAGTATCGTTTGCAGTTTTAGAGACATGGCTTCTAAGGAAGTAAACTATTTTATTTGTGAAGATCCATTGCAAGGAAGTGAAGTAATTGAAGTGTGGGTTAAAGGATTGGAGACTTTTTGTATGTCAAGTGTTCAAAGAAACTCTTGGAGGGACTGAGATTGATAGTGGTTCAATAAGTATGTCAAGAACGATATAATAATGAGAAATTAATCGCTTTAAGTAGAAGAAGTGATGTCCCGACTTCTCAACCACAACTACGATCCACGTATCCAACATTATCATTCAGAGATCATTGTTTTTTGTGCGCTGCGGAGAAAACAGACGCGCTTATGCGATATTTATATTTCAGAACTTGCTAGAGCTTGTAATTATAATTGTGGTCGAGCGATTACTGAGCATCTCGAACATATTAATGATTAGATCCCATTAGATGCACAATATCACAACTCGTGCATGAAAAAATTGTACCAAGCATCGCCACTAAAGAAATTAAAAAAAGAGGTTCGTATACAAACCAGATCGATACTGCAATGTAGTATACTTATTCTTATCTCGAGCAGAATTCCGAAAAGTGTCAGTTTTCTCTGGACGAACTGATAATCAAAATTGAAGGTGATTATCGTTACCGTTTATTCGCTGTGTGCAACTTGCCATGTGGCGACACCTGTAGGTTGAAATGTAAAACTTTGGCCCGTACAATCAAAATCAAATGCAGGGCATTTTGATATTTAAAACATGAATATAATATTAAGAACTGGTTTTAAGGAAATATAGCCTGATATAAAATTTAAACAAAATGCCGTAAAGAACGGTGCAAAACTGGCATTTCGCCACAGATGCTCGGAGGAGGAGAAAATTCAACAGAAAATAAAAATAATAACTGCGAAATGCGTGCGAATAACGTCGCAATCAAAAGAAGATTATAAAGTTTCATTAAATGTTAATATATTGCGCTTTGAAATACATATTTGTATATGTTTATTATTATTTAACATTCCCAATATGTAATTTGTTTATGTATTAAAACGAACCGTAAGCTTTCTTTTGCCCTGACTCCGATTGAAAATTTTGTTATAAAAATTAAACTCCTTCGAGTCATTCTATGCCAATGAAAATTTTACTGCTGTTAGCTGACCACATAAACCAAGTTGTAACGAAGTCAAAATTTTAAAATTTGACTAGTTTAACCGCTAAAAACTAAAATTATTATTAATATATCGATACGCCATTTATATTAAATTAAAGACTATATTTTTGCGTTGCTACGATAGTTGTGTGGTTAAGGCACGGGATTTAAAAGCAAAGGGTCGTAGGTTCGAGTCCCCCAAATTCTTGTTAATTTTTTTTCAACAATTAACTTTTTTATTTTTTTTATTATAATTTAGGATAATTTTTATTCAGAAAACCTAAAAAACCTGTTTTTAATTGTGAATAAAATATTAATCAAAAGACCGTAGGTAAAAGCTTTGTTGTGACTCGGATTAAAAACTTTGTCCGCGAAATTAAACTGCTTCGAGTGATTCTGGATAAAAATTATCCAAAATTTTAATAAAAAAAAATAAAAAAAGTTATTTGTTGAAAAAAAAAGCATTTGGGGGACTCGAACCAACGACCCTTTACTTTCAAATCCCGTGCCTTAGCACAACTATCGAACCAATTCAAAAATATAGTCTTTAATTTAATATAAATGACGTACCGATATATTAATAATAATTTAATTTTTAGCGGTTAAACTAAGTCAAATTTTAAATTTTGACTTCGTTATAACCCGGGTCACGTGGTCAGCTAACTGCAGTAAAATTTTCATTGTCATAGAATTACTCGAAGGAGTTTAATTTCGCGGACAAAGTTTCCAATCCAAGTAACGGACTTTAAAATTTTGTATTGGGCCTGTTTAAACTATTATTCTGACAGCCCACACCACAATTTATTTCTGCTGGAGCTTTCCGTTTTGTTGTTGAAATTTTGGTCGGTCGAGAAATGTTAGGGGCAAAAGTTCAGGTGCTGGTCACGGCAAGCGCTAGCATCCGCTGTCAAGATGCTCCGCCTTCTCGCACACAGCGAATACATAAAAACGATGAAAGCACAACTGCTCAAAAAATATGGTGAAAGCACAACTGCTTAAAAAATATGGTGATGACATTACATTATCATCTCACGCATTTTGCTCCTCGTGCACCGAAGTTTCTGCTGGGGAAACCTTGTTAAATCTAATTTTTTGCAAAAGCAAAAAGGGATGTGAGAAAGCCTGTAGATGCAGAAAGGCTGAATGAAAGTGCACCGTTACATGCACGAATTGTAGTGGTACCTGTAATAATTCGCAAGTACCATCAAAAGATAGCGATGAACAGGAAGAAACGGAGACTATTTTCGAGCAAACGTATGATGTAATCGAAGAAAATTGCAATAAACCGATAATCCCATGGCTGAATTTTAGAATAGTGTATTGCATGTGGATTAAGCTTACTGAAGATACTACGATAAATAACGCTCCACTTACTCTATCTCACGGTAGTGTGGAAATGAGTTTTTTTGCCAAAACGAATGTTGAAGTAGATTTTAAGGAGCTCGTATGCTAAAACTACTAATTTTACAATAAAATATAGGAATTTTTTCTAGTTTAGTTTATTAAATAACTATTTTTATCGTAAAAAGAGTCGGAAAGGAGTCTCACAAAACTGTTTTAAGGCGCCATTTTTCCAATATCGCAGCGCAAACGTAAAAGATATGAGGTGGCAAAGTAGAAATTCAAAACTTTCAGAAAACTTTCCAGGTAAAACTACCAAATTATTGTACTATGTGTATAAAAATTCGATAAGAGCACGCAATTGTGCATAGAGAAAATGTTTTAAATGTAACTCAAATATCAAATTGTACCAATAACTGATGTATTAATTCTGAAAGGGTAAAAAGATATTTAAATGTTGGAATAATACAGCTGTGTGGGTAGTGTTTTACTACGTTTCATAAAACATGGTTTGTGACGGCTAAAACATTTCCGTTGAAGTTGAACGTAAGTTAGCATAATAAAATCGTGGATAAAAAATTAAAAAAATACTAAACAAATATTGAGAGCGAGGAACGAAAAATTATTTTATTATTTTAACGAATATGATATTTTTATGTATTTTTGTTTGTTATGACAATAATAAAATTCAAAACCGTTTTATCGATTGCTGAAAACAGAAATCCAAAACTCGAAACTGTTCTCTAGTCATCGCTGGATAGACGAACAAACGGATAGACAGACGGTTGAAGTTGACTTAGAACATTGAAAAAAATAGGTGGGCAAGCTAAGGAAACCAGCAAACGATTGCTAAAAACAGAAATCCAAAATTTGAAACCATTCTCGAGGTATCGCTCAGATAGACGGGCAAACGGATAGACAGACGGTTGAAGTTGACTTAGTCATTGAAAACAATAGGTGGGCGAGCTAAGGTAACCAGCAAACGATTGCAAAATACAGAAATCCAAAATTCGAAACGGTTCTCGAGGTATCGCTGATATAGACGGACAAATGGATAGACAGAAAATAATAGGTGGGCGAGCTTAGGTAATCAGCAAACGATTGCTAAAAACAGAATTCCAAAATTCGAAACCAGCTATCGATTGCTAAAAAGAGAAATCCAAAATTCGAAACCGTTCTCAAATTATCGCTGAGATCGACTGTCAAATGGATAGACAGACGGTTGAAGTTGACTTAGGTAATTGAAAATAATAGGTTGGCGAGCTAAGGTAACCAGCAAACGATTGCAAAACACAGAAATCCAAATTTCGAATCCGTTCTCAAATTATCGCTGAGATAGACGGACAAATGGATAGACAGACGGTTGAAGTTGACTTAGGTCAATGAAAATAATAGGTGGGCGAGCTAAGGTAACCAGCTATCGATTTCTAAAAACAGAATTTCAAAATTTGAAACCATCTATCGATTTCTGAAAACAGAATTCCTAAATTCGAAACCGTTCTCGAGTTATCGCTATGACAGACGGACAGACAGACAGACGGACGAAAGGACATTGTTAAGTCAATAAGTACCTTCGCTCTACTTCGTAATTAGGCTTGTGAACGGTTGATAGAAATGTAGAACAGAGACTGGATAATTAGGTATCATAATTTACACATATCGACATGATAATTAACGTATATTAGTTATATATCAAAATTAATAATTAATTTCAAATATTAGTTATGTCATGAATGTTAATATAAGTTTGTGTAAGAAAATTGTTAATTAGTAACATGAAATAACGCTTTTATAATGATTTCCTTTTGTGCTGGAAATGATGGATATTAAATAATCGATTTGTTCTGAAAGTTTAAAAATGTCACTTTTAATGACGGTTGTGTAAAATCGAATAAAACATGACAAATACTCGTAAAATTAAATTTAATGCGCCAGCTACAACAAACAAATATAAATTGGTTTAACTTATTAAACTTTCATTAATTGAAAATTACCCTTCGACATGAATGACTAATTCAGAGTAATTTGTAAAATTGTTGATTAAAAAATACTTACAATATATTAACTTTTATTAACAGAAAATAATATAACAAACATTAATATTATCTAAATATATTTTTAGAGTTTTGTCCGTCCATCCGTCCGTCCGTCTGTTGGTTCAATTAAAGAACGGAGAGAGATAGAGACAAACGGCAATCGATTCAACATCGTTAAAAACCCCAAAAGTGATATTAACTTTCCCGCTACATATACCATAAATAAGTACTATACCTAAAAGGTATATGTATATTGTTATGAAATACTGGTTCCTCAATTTAAAATTACCAAGTATTTTTTTTATTTTTTTTTTAAGTTATATACATTTTTTTAAATCTCTTTATCTCAGGTAGTTGTTTGGGTTCAAAACAGATTTTGTTTTAATTTATGGGGTTAAATAAACAAATTTTAATTATCAAAAATTTTTTTTTAATTATTATTAATTAATTGTGATTTTTAATATCTATACTAAGCATTCATACCTTAACCTACAAATTTACTTTTTCTACATAAGCAACTTATGATTCTTTTGAAATTCTAATTACCAAAATATACCTATTCATAATAATACTAATTAAATTTTTTTAAATATTTTACCATTCGATATAAACACATATGTGGCAATAAGTTTATATTCTTCCATGTATGTCTTCTTTTCATATCATTTTAAAGTCCTTCTTCTGGCTCTTTCATAACATGTTGATCATAACCATTACTCATCTTAAAAAAATTACCCCCCTTATAATACTTCAACAAATTTTTTTGTTTGTAAATTTGCTTATTTAATATCCGCTTCTATGACGAACCAAGCCCCGGTATATTATTTTTATTTTTTTAGCATATTTTAATCGTATTTTGTATCTAAGTCAAGTTGTTTTCCCAAAAGACATTCGGCTGCCCGTAGGTACATGTTTTTACAACCATTTAAGAAAATATAAATATCCCAATGTAAATTACAAAAGTTAGAATGTGGAAATATTAGAAAATAATTCTTTTCGCGCTTAAATATTGAAGGTTAGATAACGTAATGAGAAAAAACGAATAGATAGGCCACACAACATTATGACGTAAAATGTTTACGTCATAACTCGGCATAAAAGGGGGGTTCGCAACTCAGAGAGGGGTGAATCAAAAATTAAATTTCAAATTACCTACACCCTCACCCAAGATCGTGTATCAATCTAGCGTCGAGACGCCGACGCCTATAGTTTTGACAACAGTTGGGTTTTCCAGTCCAGTCCACAAATTAACTTACGAACGCCATTAGCAGAAGTTACAAGATTCGACGTCCATTCAGCGTCGATACGCTATTCGTCCCGACTCTACTACCCATTTTTACATCTTTCATCGCAAAACGACAATTTCTTCACTTCGTTTGGATTTATTTGGTCTTCGTAAAAATAAATCGGAATAAGTATTTCATATTTTAATTCACCAACTTCTTATAGTCCCTAAGCCAAAAGTTAAATACGTATCGACTGAACCAGCTAATAAGATTTCCATCTTTCAGTGGTTCGCGGGGGAGGGTGTCATTTATCAGTTAATTGTACCATCCTAAATAACAACTTTTATCAAATATTTTTCTAAAAAATATTGTCAGTGTTATGCAGAGGCGTGCTGTCAATCGCATTATCTTTTTATAAATTATGCTCCAACGAGTATTCAGCCTGAACATAAGGGTTGTATCGCTGGTATTGATTTGATCGTAATATAGTAGGGTTGTCATACAAAAGATGATATCACTGATATCCAAAGAACAATAATAAAAGATGATATCTCAGATATCCATTAAAAGAGCAATATTGCCAATAATGCAAAGAGAGACAGTGCGCATCTGATGTCATTTAAGGTATTTACTTAAAGTTATTAGGAACTTTTTGTACATATTCGTTGGTAAATGTCCCGGGTGTGGGTAGTCGTTGGATGGAGTTATTATAAGTTGCATAAAGGCTATTTACAATTTATTTATTGTCAACACAATTGGTTAATTTATAATTAATATATTCATTACGATGGTGGTTAGGTTTTCCGGTTGTCCGGTTTTCCCTATACCCAAATGGTGCCATCATTCTTCAGTAAATTTTCTTAATGAATAAATATATTCTTGACATTTTTGTGTTTTGATTTATGTTCACTTGTCAGCAAACTTTAAAAGAATTCTGGGATTATTACAATTATAATTAATAATGCTGTTTTTATCGATTTTTAAAGACAACGTGGGTCTTAACTTAACAATACTAGACGATCAGGTATATTTTGATGAATTGAGTACGGAAGTTTCTTACCGAAATGGCCATCGGTTTATTACTTTTTCACGAGATAAACAGGCCAGGGGTGGAAGGTCACACTTCTTTATAAAAATTTCTCCATATAATCGATTTTTTAATCCAAAAACTATATTCTTCTGACATTACCATTTTTTAAATCTAGTCAAAATTGACGACCAATATTTTATATTTCTGCCTTCATTTTTTATTCTTTATATACACAGGATGTAACTAATTACCTTAACTTAAAATACATTTCATTACAATATAGAGAAATTTATTTTCGTATCTTTACTCGAAACTCGAAAAGTTACGGCATATATATTTTCACTTTTTTAATTTAAACCTAACAAAATGCCAGTATTTTTATCTAATTAAAACTGATCTTAAAGATCAGCAATTACTTTTTATGTCAGTAGATAGAACGTCCTTTAACTTTAATGACTCAATAAGTAAAGGCAATGACGTTTAGAATAAAACTCTACAAGTTGATTTCTTATACAATTGTCACAATCTAAACGTCATTGTCATTAGTTATAGAACCGTTAAAGTTAAAGAACGTTGTATCTACTGACAGTTAATCTGATAATTCTTAAATCCAAGTACTTATCTGTGAAGAGATATTGGTTGTTATATTAATAATTCAAGTTATTAAAATAATCGTGAAATTGCGTGTCGGACTTCGCACATTTAGGGTTCCGTACCAAATGTAGAATATAAGCCGGCTGTGCAGAGACAGGATTGTTCATAAGCAGTTGGTGAGTGACGTTAGTAACACTAGTCACATATTTTTGGTGAGGATTCTCCCAGAACTAGGTTATAGATAAAATAATGAAATATCGAATATCACAATTCAGATATATATGAAGGTACGGAACCCTGAAAATAAGGGAATGTTAATGAAAAATCATATTTATTAATATTATATTTGGTGGTAAAATATACAAAATTTGGTAAATAATGCTGTCTTTGACGGCTTCTTAAGCCTACGTTTTGCAATTTTTTTTTAAACAAAAAATACAGTTTTTAGCTACACAATGAGCTTTAAACAACGATACCTTACTCGATGGGGTAGATCAAATTTATTTTCCAGCGCCTCCCTTTAGCTGTATTGGAGCCCCCTTGAAAACGTTTAAAAATATTTTTTACAATGTTTGTAGACGCATATACTGTGAAAATTTGAAGAATGTAGCTCCAACGGTTTAGCTGCTAGACCGATGTGACATACGGACGGACGAACGGACACTTGAGTAAGAGTAATAGGACCCCTTGAGGTACGGAACCCAAAAGACAATAACTAGGCTTGTTAATGTAACAACCTATGTTTCTTCAATTTGTGTTTTTTATGGGTATCCTCCAATTTTTCATAATTGTCTTTATTATTTTTTACACATTGATATACTCCTGATCCAGTTTTTTATTATTTTTTAATATTAGCTTTTCAAATAACATTCAAATGATTGGTAAAAGAGAAATTGGCCTATATGATTTTACTTCATTTGGAGGTTTCCCTGGGTTAGGTAGCATGATCACTTCAGCTACTTTCCAACTTTAGGATACATATTTTTAACCTCATGTCTGAGGTATGTCAGTATAACTATTTCTTTTCTGGGTATATTTTTAGAATTTCTCCTGTGATCATATTTTGTACTTAGTTTGGAGTAAACACTTCTGTTAGATATTCTGCAAATAGGTTTGCTTTTCGTTTATTATCCCTAGCCCATTCTCCTTGACCTTTTATAATGGGTCTAATCTAAATAGATGATAAATTATAATTAATTTTTAAAATAAAATAGTTCTGTTCAATCCTTTCAAATTGGATGAACCAAAATATTGTTACGATGTATTTTGGATAACTCAGAAAAGGTCTAAAAAAGCTGAAATATTAGTACTAAAATTTACTCTGGCGTGTAGCTTCCAATATACCTCAACAACGTAGGGTTACCAGAAATCAAAACCAACTAGTTCAACAATAAACGTAACAAATTTATTACATTAAATAATTATATAAAAATTATACTTACACTATCTTACACATACTATTACTGATGGCAATCGTTTTTCAGGAGAGGCACTGTAAATTTTTTTTGTACTCTATATCGAGACCCGAATGTGACTGTCCCAAAAATATCTCCACGGCTTTCGAGCTAGCCCCCCAAAAAAACCATTTTACCTGAGTAAGTGGAATTAAGTTTCTCCACGACCATTACTGAATGTATGAATTCTGAAATCATTTTTAATAATAGAATGTAAACATTCACACTCTAGAGTCTGAATATTTATTCTATAATACTTGCCTCTTATGCATTTTTCATGTATTTTCATTCTTTATCAAGGTAAAAAATGGATTTTCTGTAATCGAATTAAACAATATCAATTGCCATGGATTTCAAAAGTGTCACTGTCAGATATAAAATGGCGACGGTAATAATTATTTTCAAACAAGTTTTAATTTAAACAAAATAATGAGTGAAAAATCAAGTGAAGTAGATATAGAATTTAATAATATCTGAAATTGTAAATTATGAAAAAACACCAATGCACCAGATTTTAATTTCGGTAAGTGTACCACAGCACTATAAATATTAATACAATGTAATACAAATATGTCAACAAATAACTTGTGTTCAGATTTAATTTAATTTTGATTTATACTTTTTGATCGTGGAGAAAATATAGTCTGTTACTCGGTCAGAATGAAATAATTCAACACTCGTGGTTCCTCACATTCGCTTTCGCTCGCGTTCGGAATTTTCCACTCGTGTCGAATTTTTCATTCTAACCTTGTTACAGAATCTACTATTCTTTGTTCACCTTGCAATGACTAAAGTTTATTAAAATAAAAAAGTGTTTTCAAACAAACGTTGTTTTAAAATTTTGTAATTTGTTCTCCATTATAAAGTGTATTGGAAATTGTAAATAAATTAAATTTAAATAATGTCATATACAGGGCGAATCTTAATTATCGCTTACCTAAGCAATGGATGGAAAATTATCGTAACAATATTATTACACATCTAGAGTTAATCAGCAATGATATATGAAGAGAATTAACAATCGATGAGACTCAAGTCCGTTTTTAAAAACAATTTATTTTTACAAATTTCTAAATGTCTACAATAAATGCGTTTGAATATGATTAGAGATAAATTATGACTGACTGCCCCCAGTTTTGCCAGGTGGAAAAAATTTTCAGTACCTCAAAATCTATGAAAATGTACTAAATTTTGCCTCACTGTACCACTTTTTAATATTATGTCGTGACGTCACAGAGGGACGACCTTTTCAGTGTCCAATTATGTTCCTTGAAGATGGATTATCTTTTTTGAATGTGGATTATGTTACCCTGGCCACGACAGGTGACTGTGATTATCAGCCCTTGGTGACAAATCAGTCTTGGAATAACCCCTGGAGCATATCACCCAGTCGCAAGCCTCCCCCCCTTCCATAAGAAGACAATTCCATTCCATTTGAAGCAAAAAACACAGTATTTCAATATATGTTTTCTATAGGCCAAAGAAGCTGTCCAAAATTCAGAAACATGATTGGTTGGTTAGTGTGCGCTGAATAGAAGCAAAAGTCAAATAACTTAAGAGAGACAGAGAACTTTCAGTTTATTCAGTTTCAAGATCAACCGCTAGAGGTACACGTGATGCGTCCTTTATTTCGTGCCATAGGGACAACCATAGAGAATCCAATGACGTTTTCCATTGACATGCACCGAATCCTTGGGTGTCCTTTACGAGTACAATAAAATTTTGCACTCAGTGCATATCCACTTTAATACGGAAAAGCTGTCATTTGTCGTATCTAGTGCAGTTGGAATTTTCAAATTTGTGATTAGCGTATCAGCAGTTTCTTGTAAAAGTCTGAAATGATCCTTAAACTAAACGAAGACTTAATTTTGAAGAAAATCACATTTTCTCACCTGATTATCATTAACGTAATTTTTTATTTTTTTGCACACATGGCCAATCTTCCAAAATGTCTAAATCACTATTATCATCTGAAGAAGATGATGATAATACAAAATAAGCTACTTTTCTTCCAAAGAACTCCGCTCATCATTCGTCGCCATTTTTCATTTTGCACTATACTGGACAACAGAGCAAGTGCGAAAAAAACTGCATTCGGTGCAACTTTACCTGCACTAGGTTTCCAATGGAATATGAAATATTGATGTAGTGCAACCAATGGAATACACATTTTGCCCTCAGTTCAGTTTCAGTGTACCGGAGTTTTGCCAATGGAAAACGCCATAACCTAACCGGAGAGTGACACTTCTAGTAGAAGTTTTTGGAAGCTTGCTTCTCTCTCTTTTCGTAATCATCTGCGATGAACATTTTCGATTTCTTGTTTGAAAAAATCGATAAAAAAGTTGACAATTTTCATTGTTCCCAGAAACTAATTTAGTTACCACATTTATCAAAGGAGTACCACCGTACTTTTTGACGACCAAGAGTACCACATGTGGTACTATAGTACCACTCTGGCAACACTGACTGCCCCTGGCTTGGAATCATCCTTGTCGGCAACTTGCAAGGACAGCAGTTTTAGTATCATGTCAGCGGTATAAGGTGACATAATTAGTGTGTCCCTAAAAATTTTGCACCATATAGAAAACTTTTTTATCTTTTTTGAGAAAAAAAAATTCCTGATAAAAGTTGGTGCGTTACTTAAAACAAGATATTAACTTAAAACATTTAAACAATTTTTTTCCGTGTACTATGGAAGTCAGAAAATATGAATTCAATAGAAACGATGTTTACGTTTAAATATGAAATCACAGCCTTTTATCTCAAAACAAAATTTTTCAAATTTATATTATGTTGCCGAGAAACCATATTTTTATCAATAATATCAATTTTGGCTTCCAAAAATACGAAATTAGAAATAATAAACATGTTGAAGTGATTATTTTCGCGTAAAATTTTACCACATGCCAGGTATTTCGAATCGTGTGATTGGAAATAATTTCACCTGGGTTGACTAATCCAATAAAATTTGTAGGAGTGCCAAGCCAAGTTGTCACCTATTTTTCACTGAAATAACCTCGATTTTCTGTATTTTTATACCATTCAATTTTAATATCCGCTCAACGATAAAATATTTATTTGAGAATTAATATGAAGCATACATAACTCATATACAAGTTAACATGTTTTTAATATTTTCCATTTTGAAATATTAGCAGGGATTTCTGAAATTTTTAGTCAAAATCCATATAGCTTAAGAGGTGAAAATATCA
This sequence comes from Neocrepidodera transversa, assembly GCA_963243735.1. NCBI lineage: Eukaryota > Metazoa > Arthropoda > Insecta > Coleoptera > Chrysomelidae > Neocrepidodera > Neocrepidodera transversa. Next base: position 29,318,233 of record OY725341.1, read on the forward strand.
CATATTATCTTGCCTGAAATGGTTTTTGGATGGGCGCCCCATTAAAATTAAAGATAGGAAAGAGGTAGATAAATTATTTTTAGTAAAAGTGATACGACTAGCAAGTTTTTTTTTCTAGATAAATTTGAAAGAAGTAGCACAGACGCGATCTTTTAAAAAATATTTTAAATATCATCACAAAACCACATATTTGTAGTTGCTGTATTAGGCGAGATCTCGTCTAAAAACGAATAATTATTTTTGGTAGCACTCTACCTTGTTCTGCGCAAAAAAAATTGTACTAGAGGGTAGCTTTACTTAACACTAACAGGAAAATACTAAAAAAATAATATTTACACCCAATTTATTAGAATACAAAAACATTTTCATTGGACAATTCTCTAAACGGCAACTACGCAAGTCACGTGGTGTGCGGGTTTCTTAAAATATGTTTTTAAAAATACCCAACCTACCAAGATTGGAAATATACAGGATTCTTAAATTGGAAGGGATATATCAGAAACCGTAAGAGTTACAGAGGTGGTTAATTGGGAAAAAGCGAACTATTTTATAGAGTATTGATCGAAAAAATTATACACGGACTATCACTCTTTTCGAGTTATACAGGAAAAACTGAAAATAGCAGTTTTCGTTTTTACGTAGAATTTGTATTTAAAAAAATATCAAAAAATGGAAAGGGAAAGTTTTATTGTATCTCAAATTTTCTGTATAAATGTACTAATAAATATTCGAATGAAGTCTCTTGCCCTAATAGCCACCATAAATTTATTTTTTTTAATACAGACCTGTTTTTTATTAAAAAAATTGTCAACCCGTTAAAATTTAAACTCAGTGATATATCACAGGTTATTTTAACGGCGTTTTATCTGAAATACCTAACGTTATCAGTGACTATAATTTTTAATTACGGTCCTGTCATAGTTCATTTGTAAATTCGTTTTGACTTCGTCGTCAACACAAATTTAATAAACCAGCAAACTAACAGCATCCAAGTAGCTCAGCTACGGACAAACGGACAGACAAGCGCTTGTAGTTGACTTATTTCACTAAAAATAGTAGGAAGGCGAGCTAAGGTAACCAGTTATAGAATGCTATAAACATAGTTCTAAAACTCGAAACCGTTGTCGAGTTATCGCTGGGACATAAACTCGATAAGTACCTTCGCTTTGCTTCGCGATTTAATAATATGTAAACATTCGTTAAAAAAGATAATACAACATAACGAAAATAAGAGATTTTAAATCTCCTGAATTAATTTTTATTAGAAACTGTTTTCATCATTCTCATATTCCTAAGTAAAGAAAATACCAGGTTTTTCCAATTACCAGTTTAATTTCGGGCGTGCATGAATTGCACACTATCCTAATCGTACTTAAAGCAATGGCTCAGTTACTTCCAAAATTTTTCACGAACTGCACACTGAACATGGGATTATTCCTTTTAAATGTGTAATCGCCTTAATGGTCGTAGGTAGGTTTTAAATATAAATAACTATTAATTTATTCTACATTCTATCTTCTTGATCAGAAAGTACTAGCCGAAGTAATTCGTCGATACCTTCAAATATGGAAATGGAGTTTCATTTTAGTGAACGTAGAAATGAACTTCTTGTGTTAGATCAGGCAAAATTTTGGTTTTGTAAACTTTTAAAAAGTGGAGAATTGTTTAGGCGATGTACTGTGAGAAGCTGTAAAGCTAAAGGTTGGGCCTTGGAAAAACAAGTAATAGCTAAAAGTGACTTAACACATAACCATCTCAAATCTCAAAGATGTAAAAGTACTAAATAGGCAAAGTAAGTTTATTTACTTTAAAGAATTTATTTTTATTGATTTTTACACAACAATTATTGATTTTATATTAATATACATATATTTATAATAATTTTAGTAAGCAACGGCGTGAAAAGGAAGGCGCATGATATTTTGGACAGGGCGTCAACCAAACATACATAGCTCACAAATGAATAAATTATCGGAACTTGGTCTAGTTAGCTAACCTAACCTAACCTAACCTAGGGCTGCTATGATTTTGATTGTATGGCAATTATACCAGATGATGTTCGAATTATGAAATTTTCAGACTATTTTGTAGATAAATTAACTCCTATATAAATTGTGTCATTTGATGATTACAGTTTTGTCAGTTTGACAGCGATTAAAAAACTTGCATGCATCCTTTTTTATTGCGATAAAAATGCCTGTTCCTCATAAATAGACAATATCTAGTTGCTATGAATCGAGTCGGTGCGTCACTTTAACTTTAGTTCTGTCATTATTGGTTTTGTTGGTATTGAAATATGGAAGATGAATAATAAAATAATAAAATTTATTAAAAAATAGTAATAATAGTAATAATGAAATAATTTAATTGTATCAATATAGATAATTATTGTTGTTCATTCTATATTCTCTCGTTAATTTATCTTGTTAAAAAACACTCAAGCTTTTACTTAAGAATAAATTTTTTTAAATTCAAACTTTTTCCATCAGTAATTTTTCATTACAAAGAGAAATTTATCCGATTAAAAAAAACTCTTGTATTTTTACTGTTGATAATTACATTGAAGTTAATTCCACTTTCCCACCAACAGTGTGGGTACAATTAAGTTGTAATATGGATAGATCAACCAACGCATGTGAATCGTTTCATTCGCAATTTAAGTTTTTATAAAAGTCATCCATCACTATTTATATTTATAAAAAAACTTATCAACTTTCCTTACCTATAAAATTATAAAGTTTAAAAGAAAAATAAGAATTAAAGATCCAGTTACAAGACGTCGGCATGAATATTTAAAGTTCAAATGGGACATTTGTTAAATTGTAGATAGTTTTATAAAGAATTTATCATTGACAAATAAAATAATCAAATTTTGCTTTTTTTTTTATTTATTTGTCTTTCAAATAAGCAGTAAAATTGCAGATTAACACCTCACAGTTTAGTGTGCAATTCATGTAGTATACAAATCTCCTAATCTTTCATGTAGTGTGCAGTCCGAGATAAACTTTTATAAATTCAGTTAAAAAATGTGCAATTCGAGGCAGCCCTTAATTTCTACTATTTAGATAATTTTTTCGTTTCTCTTTTTTTTTCGAAATTTTTAGGTAATGTCGAATTATACCTACTGTTATATTAGTTTTGACGAAATTAATACGAATTTACAAAAGAACTACGACAGGTGGATATCTTTTACTGAAAAGTTATCCAGAATTTACAATCATGTGTTCTTAAATCACATTAAAAATTAAATATTTAAAATAATGTCCAATATCGTTATTATTTAGCAACTATGTTTGTATAAACTGCAAATATTTTTATTCAAGTTACAGCTTGGATAGATAGCTACATCACTTCAATTCTTAGAAATAAATATCCAACAGTCGTTAGTAATAATAATAATAATAATAATGTTTATTTATCATAAAAGTATACAAGTATATAAAAAATTTATAAAAACATAAAAACACAAAAGGTAAATAAACATAAATAATCACAAAAGTATTATAAAACTACCTGTACGTGATATTTGAATTTTAACAGATAATATTATCGCAATTAAGTTATTTAAAAAAAAAGATTTTATATTCTTTTTACGCTTTTTTATCAGCCTTAATACTAACTTTCCACAAAGGAAAACCTGTCTATAGTCCATCAGCAAACGACCGACAAAAAAGTGCAATTTAAAGTTTTAATACATTTTTTGCGGGAATGCAAATCTGTCCTAAGATGAGTATATAAACAATTTTTTTTTTTAGGTAAGATAAATGTTTGTAGCCTAGAACGAGTATTATAATCGTATTCCTTTTTTTTTAGTTCATTCTTATTGTAATGCTGTCGTATGAGAAGATTTTGACAGAACAATTGTCTAACATCAAAGAATCGACTCTCTTAGAAGAGCCGCCCCGTTGGATAAGTATATGGTTTTTTTATTAAAATCTTAATAAGTGATTTTTGTGTAATATTTAAGTTATTTATGTGGAAATCAAGTGCACCACCCCAAGCAATAATTGAATATGTGAGATGGGTTCGACAAGAGCATAGTATAATATTCTTAGCTCATTCCATTTTAATATTTTTGACAAAAATTTGAATGTATGTAATAGCCTCCTTAATTTTCTTGTAACAAAGTTGATATGATGATCCCATTTCAAGTGATTATCTATATAGACTCCTAAGTATTTAATATTAGGAACAACGGTGATTTCTTTTCCAATATTGTTGATTTGAATTTCGATTTTGTTATAGTTTGGTAAAGCATTTGGATATGACGAAAATGGAACAAAGAATGTTTTACTGAAATTTATCGTAAGTAAGTATTGTTGAAACCAATTAAATATATAAGGAAGATCATGTTCAACTAAAAGTTTTAAAGATGCCCAGTCAGCGCTTTCATAAAAAATTGCGGTATCATCAGCAAAGCTAACAATTTTGCCATTAGAGTTAGCAGAAGATAGAATATTAAGGTATATATTGAATAAAATTGGTCCTAGTACTGTTCCTTGCTGAACCCTATATACGACATTATTTGTTTCACTGACTGTATTGTCAATGATCACACACTGTTTTCTCTCTGTTAAATATGAGAGCTATAAATCATAGCTTTTTCCCCTAAAACCTATATTTTCCAAGTTTTCCATCAATTTTATGTGACTAACTGTATCAAAGGCCTTGGTAAGATCTACGAAGATACAAAGTGACGCTTTTTTCTTATCAACACTTTCATAGATATACTTTGTGAGTTTCAGTATTGCATCTTGCGTAGACCTCCCCTTCCTAAAACCAAATTGATTATCAGAAATGATGTTATATTTATTTAAGAATTCGCTGATCCTTTTTTACCTCTCGCCCTTCAGATAAGAGAGGTATAGGAATCATGCTAAAAATTGGGTAGTGAGTTTTCAATTGATAAACACGATTTGGGGTCCCTAGAATACGATTTTAATATTTTCGCGATGATGTCTGTGTGTGTGTTAGTGTGTGTGTGTGTGTGTGTGTGTGTGTGTGTGTGTGTGTGTGTGTGTGTGTGTTAGTGTGTGTGTGTGTGTGTTAGTGTGTGTGTGTTTGGATGGATGTTGTAGTAACGATAACTCAAAAAATACTGAATAAAAAAATTTGAAATTTTGCATACAGGATTCTAATACCCTAGATTAGATCTGATTAGATTTTGGTGCCAATCGCACAACCGGAAGTGGCAGTTGCTATGGGTGATGACGCCATTATTATACAAAACGGCAATAAAGTTTTACACATATATTTTGTATACCCTATAGTTTATTTTCATCTCATTAAAATTTTCGAAACTTTTGCCATTGTTGCCAGATTTACAAAAATATAATTTTTTTTCATGCTTTTTTGTGTCAACCTGTAAATTTTTGATTCAAAAATGGCGAGAGGTCATGTGCTGGCCACATCAGATTTTTTCAAAAGTTTTTCATAAATTTTTGCAAAGTTTGTTATAAGAGATATAGGTCTGTAATTAGTCATCTTGTCTTTTTCTCCTTTTTTGAATAAAAGTTTGATTATAGCTATTTTAAATGGTGTTGGAAATACTCCACTCCTAAATGAGTTGTTTATTATATGTGCCAGAATTGATAGTATCTAAAATTTCTTTTTCATTTGTGTCAGATAGAAAAAATGAATTTGGAATAATTTTTTTATCATATTTTTCATTAATGGTTTTAATTTTTTTTGCTAGATTGCAACCAACGTTAGAAAAGAATGAACAGAATTTCACTAATATCAATAGATTTGCGACTTTGTTTCATAACATTATTTACGGTTTTCCACAGCTTTGAAGGGTTACGATCAGTTTTTTCTATCAAATTTATATAATAGTTCGTTTTAGCAATTCTAATTAAATTCCTTAGTTGGTTTCTATACCGTTTCTATTCGTTTATATTGTTAGTGATAGGTTACATTCATTTATAACTCTTCTTTTTCAGTCGCTCTTATGCGCGATGAAAAATATTATCTTAAAAATATATTCTATTTTTGCAAATCGATAGACCCAAAATCGCACCACTAAATTTCAACCAATGAGATTCGATCATATTCTCACCAGACTCTTCGTTAGTCTGGATTTATGGTTTGGATAAACAGAATAACCGCCAGACATGGCACTGGTTCATCAATTCTGATAGAGGTCAATCGCAACGTATAGAGTTACGGCTTAGCTTATGTTACCAGTGACTACAGACCACATTTCTCGGATCATGTATGGCCGCTTTAAGCGGCAAAGTCCTGACTGATTGACTGACTGACTGACATAGAATCAAGGCACAGCAAAATCTACTGAATCAAAAGACTTGAAATTTTGAGAATATATTTTGTTTATAACATAGACACCCACTAACAAAGGATTTTGTGAAATTTAGATTTTAAGGGATAGAAAATGGTGAAGAACGGTGGCTGACCACCAATAAGTATATGTATATGTTGACGCACTTACTCTAGAGGGTAATGGTAGTAGGGAAAAATAGATAAGAATAGGAAAAATAGGGTAAAATAGGGAAAATAGGAAAAAATAGGGAAAATTGGGAAAAATATATATATAAGCCGGTTTGTTTTTTAGGTAAAAAAATAGGAAATAGGGGAAAATGGGGAAAAGTGGAGAATAATAGGATAAAATAGGGACAAAATACGCAATAATAGTATAAGAGACAAATAGGGAAAAATTAGAAAAATAGAAAAAAACAGCAAAAAATAGAATAGGAAAAACAGAAAAAATACGGAAAAATAGCGAAATATAGGAAAAATAGGGAAACATGTGAAAATAGTGAAAAAAGGAAAAATGGGAAAAAATGGAGAAAATTTAGCAAAATGGAGAAAAAGAAACAAGAAGAGAAAATAGGGGAAAATGGAAACAAATAGGAAATAGCAGGAATAAATTGGGACTACAAATCAGGGATAAATATTGAAAAATAGAGGAAAATGAAAAAAATATAGGAATAAAAGGAAAAATAGGGAAATTAGGTCAAAGGCACAAATAGGGAAAAATAAGAAAAACTTGAAAAAATAATAAAAGTAGAGGGAAAATGGGGCAAAATAGTGAAAAGTAGGGGGAAATAGGGAAAACAGATCAAATTAGGGAGAAAAAGAGATACATATCGGAAAATAGGAGAAAATGGGGAAATGGAGAAAATGGGGAAAATGGAGAAAATATGGAAATAACTAGGGAAGAACATTGAAAAATAATGGAAAATGGGAACAAATATGGAATAATAGGAAAAAATAGGGACTATAGGGGACAAATAGGGAAAATAAAGAAAATAGGATAAAATAATGAAAAACAGAAATAAATAGAGAAAAATAGGAAAAAAATAGGGAAAAATAGCGTAGGTAATATAGAGACACATAGGGAAAAATTAGGAAGAATAGGTAAAACTAGTTCAGAATAGGAAAATTAGAGAAAAATAGGGAAACATTGGATAATGGTGAGAAATAGCGAAAAATAAGGACAAATAGGCAAAAAATGGAAAATAAGAAAAAATGGCGAATAATAGAGACAAATAACGACCTATTATAAAAAACAGGAAAAATATGGAAGAAATAGGAAATATAGGGGAAATACGAAAACATTGGTGTTATGTATGCAATAAGTTAATATGAACTTATGCAAAACTAAATAAAACACCGAAATTAGATGTACGTGTTTATTCATATATAGGTCTGTTTTCGACTGATTGAATACCTGGTTAACATGTAAAAAGGGGCTATCGTCGAATGGCTTTACTTAAGACAGGGCCGTCTCAAGCACATATATTATAATTGGAAAAACAAGAAAAAGTAAGGCAAAATAGGAAAAAAAGGGACATTAGGGAAAAATAAGAAAAAAACAGGGAGAAATATGGAAAAGTAGTGAATATATGGTAAAAGTAGAGAAAAATAGGGGAAATAGGAACAAATAGGAAATAATATGAACAAATAGGGACTACTAAAAAGTGGGAAAAATAGGAAAAAATGTAAAAACAGAAATTATAGGTAAAAATAAAAAAAAATATTGAGAAATAGGTAAAAATATCAAAAAATAGAGAAAACCTATGGAAAAATAGGGACACATAGTGGCAAATAGGAAAAAAAAATAATGGTAATTAGGAAGAAATGGATAAAAATAAGAAAAAATAGAAAAATGAAAAAAATAAGAAAAACCAAACAAAGCTCCGTCGTCCAGGTACTGATCTTAAAGAAACTCCGTAGCAAAGCACGGATATTCAGCTAGTTACTTTATAAAACTGTTCTGAGATTTCACAAGATTATTGTACATTAATTATTTTATAAAGTGAATAGTGAGTGACATCAGTGAATTACTCTAGGCATTTATAAAGTGTTTACAGTGTTGTAAAAATAATTACTTGGTATGTTATAATTTCTTTTGATCACTAAAATAACCCTTAAAGTTCATATCAATATACTTGTTCTTATTAATTAATGTAACTGCTTGAAACTATGTGTCATAATATAATAATAATTTAATAATAATCAAACAGCGTCGCCGTTTGATTTGGTCCTTCGATAATTAGTAGATGTTAAAACGTCGACTGTCATAGTAAATTTTTCCGAACATTTATTAGAAAAATTATTATCACTGATGACGGTAGTTATTTCAGATAAGACGTCTTTAAAATCACAAGTGTGATATATCGCTGAATTTGAATTTTAACGGTTTATCAATTTTTGCAATAAAAAAACAGGTTCATATTAAAAAAAAAGAATTTGATGGTTGCGGTTAAGACACGAAACGTCATATTAAAGATTTATTAATACACTGTTATAGCAAAATTTGGATACAATAAAACTTTCATTTTCCATTTTGTGATATTTTTATAAATAAAAATTGTAGGCGTAAAAGTCAAGAATGGCATTTTTAGTTTTCCCTGTATAACTCGAGAAGTCTAGATTTTTTTTGACCAATATTAATTAACTTTTTTCCCATTTAACCGCCTCTGTATCTCTTACGGTTTCTGATATAGCAATGTTATCACCTCCAATTTAAGACATCCTGTATATTTAATATACAGCATAATTTTAAAGAAAAAATTTAATCATATTTCTTTACAAATTATGGTACAAACTCTGTTTTACCTTAATAGTATATTTATTTGCCGAAACATGACAATTCTGTTTTTATTTTTAAAACACAACGCTAGACAGAGCATTTTATTTGAAGCAAGTAAATGTAACTCGACAAGACCTTTTGACGCCGAGAGCACAAAAATTATACCACAAAGAGAATGGAAAATCTACTCAGAAGTTCGGAGTTTCAAAGAGCGGCTAGATGTAGCTAATAAATTAGCATACAACCTTCTTTAACATTTAAATTCGTTGACATATAAATTTATCATTTCAAATTAGGCGTCAACAAATCACACACACGTGGGTAGTTGAAAGATACAAAAATTTGACAAATATACAGGATGTCCAGAGATAAAACCGACAAAACTTAGGGGATTATAGAGACTGCCAATATGATTGCAAAAAGTCATACAAATGTCCAAAACCGCTTCGTTACTGATATACAGTGTGATTTGTGAATTTAGACAAAAAATTCAATCCGCCATATTAATTACAGGGATAACCCGATTTGGTTTAAATTTGGTACATGAATTATACTAAATGGCCTTAATAAGTAGCCCTTTGAACGAATCCAATATCAGGACCGGAATATTCTTTTTCTTCCATCTTAAGTTCTTGTAAGCATAACTCACCCTGTATAATGATTATCAAAAATCTGAGCTCAGATTCGAAATCTACGAAAAAAATCGTACAGGAACTTGTTAAAAATGTTTCTGGCACCATTTCAGTTATTCCGTAATAAATTATTATTTTAAATTTTTTCCTTCAAGAAATTAATTTTTGGATAAAATACCATCAAAAATCTGATGTGGCCAGCACATGACCTCTCGCCATTTTTGAATCAAAAATTTACAGGTTGACACAAAAAAGTATGAAAAAAAATTATTTTTTTGTAAATCTGGCAACAATGGCAAAAGTTTCAAAAATTTTAATGAGATGAAAATAAACTATATGGTATACAAAATATATGTGTAAAACTTTATTGCCGTTTTGTATAATAATGGAGTCATTACCCATAGCAACTGCCACTTCCGGTTGTGCGATTGGCACCAAAATCTAATCAGATCTAATCTAGGGTCTCAGAATCCTGTATGCAAAATTTCAAATTTTTTTATTCAGTAGTTTTTGAGTTATCGTTACTACAACATCCATCCAAACACACACACACACACACAAACACACTAACACACACACACACACACACACACACACACTAACACACACACACACAGACATCATCGCGAAAATATTAAAATCGTATTCTAGGGACCCCAAAACGTGTTTATCAATTGAAAACTCACTACCCAATTTTTAGCATGATTCCTATACCTCTCTTATCTGAAGGGCGAGAGGTAAAAATGGGTTATTATAATAAAAAATTACAAAACCAAGACATAAATATTGTTATTTTCGTTAATTAGTTCGTAGTAAAATTTTATAAAATACTTTCATAACCCAAGAAAAGACGAAAAAATAAATTCGTATCAGGACCGGAATGAGTCATTTCTTGTAAGAATAACTGTTTTAGTATAATAATTATCAATATTCTGATCGCAGATTCAAAATCTGCTAAAAAAATCTGATGTGGCCAGCACATGACCTCTCGCCATTTTTGATTCAAAAATTTACAGGTTGACGTAAAAAAGTATAAAAAAAAATTATTTTTTTGTAAATCTAGCAACAATGGCAAAAGTTTCGAAAATTTTAATGAGGTGAAAATAAACTATAGGGTATACAAAATATATGTGTAAAACTTTATTGCCGTTTTGTATAATAATGGCGTCATCACCCATAGCAACTGCCACTTCCGGTTGTGCGATTGGCACCAAAATCTAATCAGATCTAATCTAGGGTATCAGAATTATGTATGCAAAATTTCAAATTTTTTTATTCAGTAGTTTTTGAGTTATCGTTACTACAACATCCATCCAAACACACACACTAACACACACACACACACACACACACACACACACACACACACTAACACACACACACAGACATCATCGCGAAAATATTAAAATCGTATTCTAGGGACCCCAAAACGTGTTTATCCATTGAAAACTCACTACCCAATTTTTAGCATGATTCCTATACCTCTCTTATCTGAAGGGCGAGAGGTAAAAAGCGGATAGGAATTTGTTCAAAAAGGACTGTACTGAATTTTTTATAAATTATATTTGCTTACTAATTTTGAATTTATGAAAGTACAACACAACGCACAATAATTTTTTGTAATCAACATAACAGAAAAAGAATTCGTAAAAAACTTTTACTAATATTAAAGTAAATTTTCAAAGTGAAGCCCTTCAGAATCGATACATTTTTAAGAGCGTGCCACTAGATGATTCACTGACTTTCAAATTATTTCAGGGTTATTTCTAACACTATTACATTCAGCAGTAATTTTCTCTAATAAATGTTCTCTATTTCTAATTTCTTTATTATACACTTCTAATTTTAAATGGCCCCATAAATATTAGTCTAGGGGTGTTAAATCAGGCGATCGCGGTGGCCAATTTACTGGACCTCCACGGCCGATCCATCTGTTGAAGTAAGTGACACAAGCCTACTGTATTTAGACAAAAATTGTAAGCTACTGATACGGATGTATTCTTCACTTTTTTTTGGGTTATGAGAGTATTTTATAAAATTTTACTACGAACTAATTAACGAAAATAACAATATTTATGTCTTGGTTTCGTAATTTTTTATTATATTAACCAATTTTTGATTGTACTTTATCCGAAAATTAATTTCTCGAGTGAAAATATTTAACATCATAATTTATTACGGAATAACTGAAATGGTGCCAGAAACTTTTTTAACAAGTTCCTGTAAGATTTTTTCCGTAGATTTCGAATCTGAGCTCAGATTTTTGATAATCATTATACAGGGTGAGTTATTCTTACAAGAACTTAAGATGGAAGAAAAAGAATATTCCGGTCCTGATATTGGTTTCGTTCAAAGGGCTACTTATTAAGGCCATTTAGTTTAATTCATGTACCAAATTTAAATCAAATCGGGTTATCCCTGTATTTAATATGGCGGATTGAATTTTTTGTCTAAATTCACAAATCACACTGTATATCAGTAACGAAGCGGTTTTGGACATTTGTATATGACTTTTTGCAATCATATTGGCAGTCCCTATAACCCCCTAAGTTTTGTCGGTTTCATCTCTGGACACCCTGTATATATCTTTTTAAAATAATCGAAAAGGAAAATTCGTAGTATTTACAGCACAAAAATATCATAAACAAGATACGGCAACACTGCAATCATTGTCCCAAATAACCATAATAAGGGAATCTGAAAATAATTCATATACTGTCGTCCGTAACGAACACCAATGAAAAGATAAAATCGAAAACACAATATCAAAATATTTATTTTCACTATAGAAATTTTCCTGAATAAAAAATCAATAACCAAAAAATAACTTCCCTTAAAATAAACAGGTGAAAAGCGGCAATATTTTAGGTATAATTTTTTCGGGTTCTAGAAAATTTACGTTCACGAAAACAAATTTTTAGCGCCACGTCATTCTGGATTTTATTAATATTACCTCTGAAGGAAATAAACAAAGAAGAAAATAAATGAATTTGCTTTCAGATTAATTACTTTTATATCAAAATACTTCTAGTTATCATTAAAAAAAAAGAATCACGTGACGTGACCTTAATAGATAGTCTACGCGAGTTCTACTATTGGTATAGGGAATTCAATGTGTTAGAGAAAGAGGTATGGGAAATTCAGCGTGTCAAAAAGAGAGACCGCTAAGAGTTGGCTCTGGTCTTCAGTACTTCAGCTCCGTCAGCTCTGGTCTTCAGGTTGTTCAGTTCCGTCTGGTCTAAGTCGACTCTGGTCTTCAGGTACTTTAGCTCCGACTGGTCTAAGTCGACTCTGGTCTTCAGGTACTTCAGCTCCGTCAGCTCTGGTTTTCAGGTACTTCAGCTCCGTCTGGTCTAAGTCGACTCTGGTCTTCAGGTACTTCAGCTCCGTCTGGTCTAAGTCTACTCTCGTCTACAGGTACTTCAGCTCCATCTGGTCTAAGTCGACTCTGGTCTTCAGTTACTTCAGCTCCGTCAGCTCTAGTCTTCAGGTATTTCAGCTCTGTTAGAGCTCTCTCTTTTTGACACGCTGTTTTTTCTATACCTCTCTCTCTAACAGGTTGAATTCCCTATACCAATCGTACAACTCGCGTAGATTATCTACTGACCTTAAGGCCACAAATAGGTTAAAGATTAACGATGCTGAATCGACTGCCGTAATCTGTTTATCGCTATCTATTACAGTTTCTGAGTTGAATCTTGTCACAGACAGACGGATGGACGGGTAGAGCCGTTGTATACCAATTTTTTTTCGAAACCTCTAAAAAGGGAAAGAAAACAAGATTTAAGTTATTCTTGCACATGTAGATAGACACCATAACGAAGGAAGTTTTCTTTAAAAGTCCAGTTCATAAATCTATCACCAAAGCGAAAACGTTATAAATTTTTATTAAATTATGAGACATGGGTGTACGCATATTTTTTCGCTATTACCTTAAAATTTAAAAAAGTAAGTGTTATATAATATGCAGATATAATAATTTTATTGTTCGGCAATATATTATAACAATAGTATATGTATTATACACCAAGGTCGAGAAGTAAATTTTCTCAGCTTCGCATTTTGGGATAATAAGTTGCGATGCTGAGAAAAATCTTCTCTACCGTGGTTTATATACTATTTTTTCCACTACTAGAACATTTAATCATTTTTACAATGAAATTTTTTCGATTTTTTTGGCCATAAAAATTAAAAAATAATGTGATGGAAAAGAAGCAGTTTTTGAAAACAACTTAGAATATTTAATAAATTAACATTTCATTATGTTAATTGCACTATGAATTTTAAAATTTTCAAGTAGCGATGAAGACATGAAGAATTCGTTTCATTTGACACTTGGATTTGAAAAACTATTAAATATATGTTTAGGTTACTTTTATAAAAAGGATTATTGCATAAATAGCATACTAATCAATATCAAAATATTTATTACATAACCTTAAACTATTTCAAATGAAAATATATCTATTAAAAAATTACTTACCTTTATTCTATTTGATTAGGTCGAAAATTCACTTGAAATGATAGGAATTCAAAACAAAGTGTTTATTTGCTGTCGAATTTTTTATAATAATTTTTAAAAAAACTATTTTGATAAACGCAATGACAGATGAGTATAATTACTTTGAAAGATTTCCTAAGATCGCCTATTTCTGTCATCACGTCTAGTCTTCAAAGGTTTTTATTATCTATTACTAGTCAATAATCAAAAATTATCTACTTGTAGCAGAGAAATTTAACTTCTCGACACGAACACAGCATACATTTTTTTTATCGCTTTATTTCTCTTTTATTGCTTTATTTCTCTGTTATTACTTTATTTCTCTTTTTTTGCTTTATGTCTCTTTTACAGAATATATTTGTACAATAAAAGAAAAACACTTATAACTAATCACAGGTAAGCGGTTAGTTTACAATATTCGATTAAATCAAAATATAATTTGTTAAAAGAGTTTCTCAAGATTTTAAAAAAAAGTATAATTTGTTATAGAAGTTTCTCATAGTCCGTGTTTTAATTTTTTTGAACCGATCGTTCCTTAACATTGAAATCCATTCGGCAATGTTTTCTTTTTTCCAGATTGTTGGAGATTAAACCGCTATAGATAGCACCAAACATTACAATCAAGGTCGTTTTTATATTCCGTTTGAAAAATTTGTTTTGGATCTCCAGTGTTATCGCATACTTGAAATTTTTTTTGAATATGTTTCTTAGCCGGTTTTAAGCCGGAGTCTCATGCGTCATCATCCGTTTTCCGACCGTCCGATGGTACGACGGAGCTCCTATTGGTTGAAATATTTCCCGCCTTTTTTATCCGAATATTTTTAAGTTTTTTCCGACGTCGGACAAAGTTAAACTAATTTTAACTTCTTCCCTTTTCGGATCGTTTTTAACCTCACTTTTTGACTGTCTGACTGGTGAAAAGTAAACAAAATAAAACAAAACAATAAACTAATAAAAATAATTATTCGGTTTGCGTTTTAACATCCGTCGATAATGGAACAAATAAAAATAAAAATAAAAACAGAAAAAAAACAAAAAGATTTTAGGTTAGACTGAGACTGACAGATCAGGAGAAGTATTATAACTACCTAAGAATGTCTTGCAAAACATTCCAAAATTTGCTAAAAATCATGGGTCCTAGATTGAATAAGATATATTGTGTACGTGAATACAATACAACCAAATAAATAAATTAATCAGAGTGTATTGTGTATTATAACCTCAAATACAAATGTCAATTGTCATGATGGGTCCTTTTTCAGATACGATTTTCGAATAAATGAGACTTTATTTTTATCCGAAATTCAGTTTTTATCGGATATCAGATCGACAGAAAACGGACGCATGAGACTCCGGATTTAAGCATTTTTTGCAAATCCCTGTGTCTGTTATACCGTGGTGAACTGTTTTATACCGACTGCATAAACGCCGTTAATTGCCTTGTAGATAGATGATCATCATTTTGAAGGGGTATTATTGTTATCTGTGATTTTCTAAATTTGTTTGCAGTTTAGATTTGGATGTTTTCGTTCAATTAAGGGCATGCATTTTCCAGAAACTGTTTATATAATAATTTTGTGCTGCATAATACGTGCGGGTCCCATATAAAATTGATCATTAATGATCCCTTTGCATTTTTAAAAGCAAAATGTACACGTAGACTAGGGTTTTCGAATATTTTGTTAAGTTGTGATTTATAATTTATTTTATTTTACAGTTGCTAAAGTTGTCCTTGCCAGATGTATTTCCATGTTATTAGAACAATTTATTGTGCGAATTTATGCTTGACAGGCAGCATGTGGGATATGTACCATGCCTTAGACAGAACATACATATTAACAAAATTATCTTTTTTTTTTTTTTTTTTTTTTTTTTTTTTTTTTTTTTTTTTTTTTTTTTTTTTTTTTTTTTTTTTTTTTTTTTTTTTTTTTTTTTTACAGATCTCTTATGTAGTTGGTTTGTATGATTGTATTAATATTTTTAATAATTTTTCCCAGTTCGCTTGAATCGTGTCTTTGAAGTTATTACATAAGTACATTCCTAAAATTTTTAATTTTGTATTTATTGAAAAACCGAGCATACTACCTATTTGCGAAGTAGCGTCTTTACCAAAAGGTAGATAGTAAGATTTTTTATGTTGATCTTCGCGTTAGATGCTCCTGTATACATTTTTAAGATAGTATTTATTCTTTTCACCTCTTTGTTATTTCCGATAAAAATTGAGACATCATCTGCATTTGCTGATATTTTTTGATAAATATTGTTAATTTTGAGGCCGCGCACTGAAGCATTACAAAACCGTATAAAGCGTTCAATCGATATGCCGAAAAGAATTATGGACAGAGGACATCCTTGCCTGACTGAACTTTGGATTTTAAATGTTTTGGATAAAAAGCCATTAACCATAACTGCTGTGTTTGCTACAGTATAAATATGCTTTAAGATTTTCGTAATTTGTTTGCGAACTCCCATGACTTCCATTACTTTCCACAAATAATCATGGTTGACCCGATCAAACGCTTGATTGAAGTCTAAACTAAAAATGCCTGTCTCCAAATTTCTTTCTTTTTCATATTGTATAATTGAATTTCTGATCAGTAAGAGGTTGTTAAAAATTGATTTGTCTTCACAACAATTCTGTTCATTGCCTAATATCCTAGCCGCTATTTAGAAGTGCAATTGGTCTCCAGTGATTTATTTTTTGGAATAAGGGTTATGCCTGCTTCAGAAAATTCTGGAGGTGGTGGTTTTGGGTTTTAAAGTATTATATTAAGAATTTTGGTTAATTCGTCTCGTAGGATATTAAAAAATATTTGCTAAAATTCATAACTTATTCTATCCAACCACAGTGTTTTCTTTTTTGCGACTTCGTTAAGAATTTGTGCAACTTCAGTTATTTCTTTTAAAATAATTTTATTGTCTGCTTCTGTAAGCTTTTTATTCAAGTGCCTAAATAAGCACGTTTGGTCACGCTCGTTTACCTAAGCAGGTTGGAAATTGTCTGTAAAGTGTTTGGTTATACTACACAAGTTTTCTTTTGAGGACATTACATTTTCTTGCCTCTCATTTTCAAATTTTTAAATTATTGAAACTTTATTTTTCCTATATTACATTAAATCGTAAATGGTGTAATTTTCATTGAATTGGTTTTTGTTTTTATTGTCGAATTTTTTATCTAAACTATTTTGTTTAAGTTCTAAAATAATGTTTTTAATTTCACGAATTTCGTTATAAACTTTTGTGTTATTGTTTAACTCCGCATATAAGGCATCTTGGTAATGTCTTCCCTAAGTGTTGTTTTTTTGATTTTCTAGTACCCCCAGCCGTGCTGCAAGATATTTGTTGAAGTGAACTTATTAATGTTAATAGCAAAAAGAAAAACAGAATGGTCGGAAAAAGCTACTGTGTGTAACTCGTGTGAAAAAGCACTTTCTACACTTTGTGACTTGCGTGTGAAAAGTGCTATTTTCAACACTTCTCTCGAAATACATTATTTCCTACGGCTGCTTAGAATATATACAAAAACGCACTGTCAACTTGCCTCGAAAAACGTCAATTTCAAACAGCGCGTGTAAACGTTTGCACACGCAGTGCGCAAAGTAATATGACAATACAACTACTCATAATAACATAACATATATCAATGAATTGAAATGAAATCTAGCATGTGGACACTGTCGCTACTGACAGTTCTCATTTCTCATTAAAATAAATTCAAATTTATTGTTAATTTATAAAATAAAGTGGCAGCCGTAGGAAAAGTACAGTGCCACAAACCGTCACATGCGTGTGAAAAGTGCTATTTTCAACACTTGTTGGGCAATATACTATTTATATTTAAATACATTTTAATAAACATTGTTATGATTTGTTACTGATTGTTTTAATAAATAATATGATTTATGACTGATTAATGATTATTTTACTAAAGCAAATTGTTTAATAAACTTGGCAATATTTCTTCAATTATATATTCTTCTACGAACATGATGACTGAAAAAGCATGACAGAAAAAGATCTAGCCCACTTTCAAAAATAGTTTTACTTTAAGTTACCATTAATTATTCATAAACGTCATTTCTCCCCACCTATATTGATATGCAAAATAAACCAGCCTTTCATACCTTAATAGTTATTTAACGAACAAGTGCATTAAGCAAGGCGATTACCAATCAATTACCAATCACGCGTTAATGTTCGAGATTGTTAATCGCCATTTTAATTCACGAGTTCGCTACAGAACTTTTCCGTCGACCGTACTTTTCAAAAATAAAGATATCTTATTTAAAACATATATAGAATTTTACAAAATTATAACAATAAAATAAATACTGACATACAATGACAGATAGTACTAACACAGCTACTTGATTTCAAATGTCACTGCCAATATAAATGTATAAGAGCGGTAAAAAATCTGTGAATGAATTCAAGTACTTAGGCGTTGTTCTGGATAATCATCTTAGATGGGACAAACATGTTAAATATGTTATTAAAAAAGTTTAGTTTGTTTTCGATTGTTTTCATTTGTTTTCATTTGTTTTCATTTGTTTTCATTTGTTTTCATTTGTTTTCATTTGTTTTCATTTGTTTTCATTTGTTTTCATTTGTTTTCATTTGTTTTCATTTGTTTTCATTTGTTTTCATTTGTTTTCATTTGTTTTCATTTGTTTTCATTTGTTTTCATTTGTTTTCATTTGTTTTCATTTGTTTTCATTTGTTTTCATTTGTTTTCATTTGTTTTCATTTGTTTTCATTTGTTTTCATTTGTTTTCATTTGTTTTCATTTGTTTTCAATTATTTTTTTTTATTTTGAATACATCGTAACATTCATCTGTGCTCTCCTGCACGTCACAATTCGTCTAAATATTAGGAAAGTGTGTTTCCGGATTGCAGAAAATATTGTAAATTAATGAGCACCTTAATATAGATCAATATTCGAATATCTTAAACTTATTTACAATTTATGGCCAAATTATCAAAAAAACATAATAAAAATATTTAATAAAAAAATGTTCCGTTAAAAAATGACGGTTGCAAATTTGTTGTGTCACGTAAAATATTAGTTGTAATTATAAATACAATTTTCAGAACTTTTGCAAATATTTCAGCAGTTGTAAACATGCAAAAAATTAATTATTAGTGAATAAATGAAGTTTCCGTTTTTCGTACAAGGTTGAAAGGTTAGAGATTCATTGGGACCGCTATTATCTTTATTCGCAACCAAGAGAAAAAACTTTTGTAATTATTTCGATGCTTTTGTGTATCAAAAATGGCAGCATCGAAGAAAAAAGTTTGATAAATAAATGATCCGTTTGTAGGAAAAGGTTGCAAATTTACGTGAAGATGTTCAACTGTTTTTCCATGCACCGTACCAATTTGCAGAACTTTTGTAATTTTTTTAAACAAATTACAATGGAAAACTTAAAGAAATGGGAAAAAACAAGTTTCCGTAACTTTTACAAGGTTTCAAAATTAATGCATGTTGTAAAAAATTAGTACTAGCAGTATTCCAAGTTTGCAAAACTTTTGCAATTTTCAGTGCAAAAATAAAGCATTAAAACGTTTTTTGCGATTTAAACAATGTTCCGTTAATCCCAGACTTCTGCAAAATTTTATAGTTTGTTTTCATTATTGCACTAACACACCATGAAAATTTGAAAACTTTTGGAATTAATGTGAATTGATTGTCTCCATCGACTGGCCTATTATATCTGCCTCAGTTAGATTGATTCTTAAGAGTTGATTTATATTAGTCAGTATTTTTGATATATCAATGTTTTCTTCCTCACGCTGCAGTCCAAAAATTACTATATTATTTTTCTTAATTTCCCTATGGATAGCCTCCACTTCTTTTTTAATGTTTTCGGTTACTTTTTTGTTTCATAATTTTTTTCATTTAGTTCCTTAAATTTTAGTGATAATCTAAAGTCAGACATTTCTTGAAACATGTACTGAAGCTCCATCGTGCTGGAATAATATATTTTGTCGTTTATTTAAAGGAATTTCTGGTAATATGTCCCTTGAAAATGTTAAGTTCAAATTCTGAGCAAACATGTATGGTATTATACAATCTTCTACAATTCCAGTCCATACATTCACATAAAATTTAACCTGACGTCCATGAGTAAAAATAGTATGTGAATTTTCATCCACCAAAACGTGACTGTTTCGGGGATTAAATATGCCTCCTCTTGTAAATTTTGCTGTATAGGTAAATAATATTAATTTAGAAAACTCGAGGTTATCCCTGTATTTTCCAATGAAAATTCCAGACGAGGCGCATACTCTTAAGCTATTGCTAATTTAAAAGGATGAAGCAACTGTTCTTTTGCTATCCTCCTTACAGGAGGTCTTATTTGTATTCAATTTGTGACTAAGGGATCTTGTACTTAATGATGGTTGATTCTCTATGTTATTTAAAACGTTCTCTTCGAAATTAACGCCTACATTCGTCCAGAATTTTTCATCGAAATTTTAACGCTTTCAGTTTCTCTTATCCTCATATCAATACTGGAAAAGGTAGAACGACATGAATGACTTCTGATAGGAAATTGTTCTCTATACATTCTTTCCGCCAATCTCGAATTTCTTCGACTTTTCACATAAATTAAATGAATATCTGCTAATTCTTCAAAAGTGAAATCCATTTGTATTCAATTCTTTTGGGATAATTTTAATTTAAATTAAAAATGACAGTAAAGTAAATTTAGTTTGTGTTTGTAATGTACAACTTCACATACGCAAAGAATACATACACAGGGTGTCACGGAACTAATGGGAACAAAGTAGGGAGGGTATAGCTTGAGCTAAAATAATGTTAGTACTTTATCTAAACTTTTTTAACACTGGCCCTCGTTTTCGAATTATGGGCCTCCAAAATTCGATTTTTAAATTCGTTTTTTATTTTTTATTTTCGTACTGTTTATTCAATCTATATAAAATTTTCTGTATGGTTATAATGTACGTGTATGCTTATTTTAGATCTATAAACAGATTCACAGTATTGCCTTAAAGACAGGGACGTACTAGTCGTAATAGTTAAGGATCCAAAATTTTTCTATCGATGACACACCCTGTATACAAATTTTAAAACTGGCTTCCTCATACCGTAAGCTAACGAAAAGATACTCTTGTTGGAATTCGATTTAATTAGACGTTTGGCTGATATTTGCATTTTATTAATGCACTGCATACCAATTTGCGCATTCGCCATTTTTTGTAATAATAATCCCAGATATCGAAGTCAAACTAATTTAATAATGCAATGCCCAAGATTCACCTAATGTAGTAGAAATTAATAATTTAGCGATCGTAGAAGGTAACAATATTAACAAGTCATTAATTTGAATGTTGGTAAAAACGTTTTAAAATTTTTTATAAATTTCATCAACTCTCCTTAGGAATAGCTGTCAGTCGTCTCAATTAATATCTAAATTCACAATGGAATATTTTACTTTTATTGTGTATGCAAATATGCATTTAATGTACGGATTGGCTTCTCGAAACTGTTTAGAGGCCAGAAGGCTTTACGCTGAAAATTTTTCAAACAGAGCATTGCCAGAAAGACGAATGTTTGAGCGTGTCGATCTCAGGGTACGAGTGACAGGTAATAGTTGGTCAATTAATTTATTTTGCATGTTGTACAAAATCAAATTTATAACTTTATCAAGTTTTTTGGCAAAAAGGAGGTGGCGAAGGTCCAGTACGAAATGTACGTACTGTGGCAGTTGAAGAAGCCGTATTAAATGCAGATAATAATAATAATAATAATAATAATAAATGTCTTTATTTGTACATAAATTATTGTACAGTTTGCTTGGGCGAGATTTAGCCTAAGGCTACTGTTACGTCTAACCCTTAAATATAGATCAGAACATTAACAAAAAAAAAATAACTATTTCGTGCAATCGTTGCCCATGACAACGGACGAAAAAGCAAAGGTCACTTTGAAATTTTACATTTCTACAATACGAAACTAACAATGTTATTATTTTTTATTAAACACGGTATTAATGTTTAAATTAACACATACATACATATATTATTAAAGATAAATATTAACATTAATTGTACAGTTTGTATTATTACTTGTATTTACTCTAGAAGTTGAAGCAAGAAGATACTGAAATATATCCACTATCAATGTCAGCCATATTTGCGTTTTGTCAAGAACTGTCAAAATATTTTGTATAGCAAACACGGTCATTTCCAAATCAGCTTTGATTTTGTTAATTAAATTGAACTGTTGTTGATTTTAACGCAATAATATATTTATTTGCAATGATCTAATTTCATAATTTTAACGATTTCACGAAAAATAGTGTGTATACCACGGCCGCGAAACTTTTTGGCGACCTCAAGATTATTTAACCTCGGCCGCAAGCGGCCTCGGCGATAATCTTTCTTTCTTTCGGTCCCACTAAAAGGTATTATTAGAAATAAACATCATAGATGATATCAAATTACTGAGATAACAAAAGTTGTTGCTTTACGGATGTTTTAAACTTTTTAAGAGTATGCAGCTGTTTAATATCGTTGTTAAGATTATTGTAGAGAGCAACTGCATTATAAGAGAAGCTACGTTGGAAGCTTGCAGTAGAATGTTGTGTCATTGTTAATGTAAAATTATTAAGAATATTAATGCTACTTAGTATGGTGGTATTAAACTCTTTAAAATTTTTAAAACTAGAAAAAAAAATACGTATTTAAATAAGTTGGTGACATTTAGCCAACCAGTTCTGGAAAAAGCCTGCGAAATATGATCAAATTTCCTGAGATTATTAACGAATATACAATATGTATTTTTCATAATTTGTTACCTTCTACTATCGCTAAATTATTTAGTTCCATTAAATTAGGTGAATCTCAGGCATAGTATTATTAAATTAGTTTTTACTTCGTTATCTGGGATTATCCTTGCAAAAATGGCGAATGCGCAAATTGGTATGTAGTTCATTAATAAAATTCAAATATCAGTTAACTGGCTAATTTTATCGAATTTTAACAAGATTATCTCTTCATTAGCTTAAGGTATGAGGAAGCCATTTTTAAAATTTTTATACAGGGTGTGTCATCGATACAAAAATTTTAGATCCGTACCTATTACGACTAGTATGTTCCTGTCTTTAAGGCAATACTGTGAATCTGTTTACACATTTAAAATAAGCATACATGTACATTATAACCATACAGAAAATGTTATAAAGATCGAATAAACAGTACGAAAATAAAAAATAAAAAACGAATTTAAAAATCCAATTTTGAAGGCCCATAATTCGAAAACGAGGGCCGGTGTTAAAAAAGTTTATATGAAGTACTAACATTATTTTAGATCAAGCTATACCCTCCCGACTTTTTTCCTATTAGTCTCGGGATACTCAAAAATTTTCCTATGCTTATCCATTTGCTAACGCCGCCTTAATACAAATAATAACATTTCAAACCCTTATGACAATATTATCATACAATTTATAACACGGAAATGGACTAAGGGCATTATAAAGTTTGTTTAGTAATCCCTGAGCCCAACGTCATCACTACCATTTGTTTTACTAGCATATGTAAACCAGATGAAATAGACAATTCGCATCTTAGATAACATCAACAATCAGATCAAATTTTATGACAGTTTTGATTTTGACAAAAAGACAAAAAAATAAAAACAGCAAGAAAAAGGGCAAAAAGACCAAAAAAAGCCAAAAACGGCAAAATAAAGCCAAAAACATGGAAAAAACCAAAATAGTACAAGAAGGAACACATTATACAGCTACAATTAGGATATCCTAAAGGGTAAAAACTTTTGGAAGTTCGGGAAAAAGTTTGATACAAAAGTTGTAGGGAATTTTATGCTTTACACCTTTGCACTAGAAATTTTTGCACTAAAGTGCATTGATCGTCTTAAAAAGTTGGAAAAACTACGGAAGAACTACGTACACATTTTCTGCGCGCCCTCTACTGGCGCAGCTATAAATTTTATGCTCTAAAACTTTGCCCTACAACATTTTGCACTAAAGTGTATTGTTTGTCCTTAAAATTTAAAAAAGGCAAAAAATCTTACATGTTTATTCAATCAATGTCTTGAGGACACCTTATATAAAAATTTGAACTAAAAACTAATGGTCGCATTGAGGCACACGTAACCCATCATACCAAATTTCAGCTTGATTGCTCAAACTGTTCGACAGTTATCGTAGAAGATTACACACAGACACACAGACAGACTTTATTCTAAAAATCGTTTCAATCTTCATTTGGGACCTCAAAATGGAAAGTAAAAGTCTCATGACCTGTTTTAATATTTTTAAAAACCGCGTAGATATAAATTTTTTGAGATTTCAACTCCCTCCAGTTTCCATCCCCTTATAGGTAGAATGCCCAAAAACAATAGCCTTCCTCTCCTAAATACCATTGGGGATTTTTGAAATCGGACATGAAATTTGTTTCACTTAATCCTGCCGAGAAAAGTAAGAAAAATAAAAATTTTAAATTTTTTTCATGATTCTAATACTTCGGGTGCGAACTGAAGTAAAACCGGTAATGACCGATTCTGACATCAAATTCAAATCTTATTACAAAAATGTTTTGTAAATCGAATTTGTATTAATAAAATTGAGAAAAGGCGACTCTTTGCATTATTCAGTAACTAAGAAATGAATTTTTCCTTAAATTTGTTTAAGAAAGCATCAAATTTTCTACTTTTTCATAATCTTTTAACGAAGTTAAAAAGAGCAATTATTTGCAAGAGAAACGGCGCTTGATATATTTTTTGAAAGATATTAAGAAACAAAGAAATAAAGTAGACGCACGAAGTGAAAAACACGAGTATTAAACGCATTTATTTGAGGCAACTCATTTATCAGCTTCTTTTAAAAAAAATATCGTTACACCCTGCAAATTACCTTGAGTGTTGTCATTAATTTTCTAGTTTAGTTTTTAGCCATTTTTATAGTCATAATGTCAGTAGATAGAACGTTCTTTAACTTTAACGGTTCTATAACTAATGACAATGACATTTAGATTGTGACAATTGTATAAGAAATCAACTTATAAAGTTTTATTCTAAACGTCATTGCCTTTAGTTATTGAGTCTTTAAAGTTAAAGGACGTTCTATCTACTGACAGTCAGAAGAGTATTTATTATACCACGATATTTATTAGAAAATTTTGTGCCTCTGTAAAAACCGATTTTACTTCTTGTAATTGTAAGCTCCAAAAAACTGATTACGTTATTAATGTCGGGTAAACAGCTGAAACTATTTTGTCTCGTTCGGATGATATTTTTTACTGGTTTATAAGATTTTTCCACGTTGTTTAAAACATATAAAAATCCACAAATCCATTTGATATTGGCAAAAGAATGAGCCCATGTTGAAAAATCATTTTTCTTACGGTCACATATGAAAGAAACATTTATCGCACTGTAGAGTACTGGAAAGTGGCTATTATTCACATGTGGGTGGAAAGTAGTTTCCGCAAGTGCGCGGTTAATACTGTCAAAACTGTCAAGATGCATCATTTATATTTAGAAATACTTATCTAACTAAATTTACCTATTTGTCAAATGCATAATTCTAATTTAGATTTACCACATCGATATTTTAGGTAAATTTTGTAGAAAAAACCTACCTATTGCAACTGTTCAAGTTTATATACAGTGGGGACCGAAAGTCCCTCGCCCCCTCCTTAACTTCAATATTTTACGTATTACAAAAAAATGTTAAAAGACAAAAGTTGTAGGGTTTTATTCAAGTTCTTTAATGACTCAAGTTTTATTTATAAGCAGCGACTCAGTAGTTTATTTTTTTAAATAGGACACCCTATGTGTCATTGTATTTTTGGATTCTACGTTATATTCCAAGAAGATTTCATGTAGCATACCCTATACCTTAGTTCAACTGATTCCAAGAAAAATGTTAATCAAAACTGATTTAATTTCCGATTCCTTACGATAATGAAGTAGGCTAGCAGCGTCCATTGTATCCATGAAAACGAGAAAACAAATCTTATAATATTGTACAGTGGTACGACGCAGTAAGTACCACATTCATTGTGCCCATCAGCAACATTAGATAATTTATTCACAATCGTATATGTAATAGCTCAATTACACACTTTTTAAAGGTCGGAAAATAAGTTACTACAAAGTTTACTTCCTGCCCAAGGGTGGGAAGTGATATCTGTCACTTCCCGCCCGTGATTCGGATAGATTTCTCTATGATATCGGCAGAAAGCGATAAATAGTATTATAAGTTACAATCATAAAGTAACATACTTTAACAAACTATACGTATTTCCAAAACCTATTTTATTTTTTAATGTTAATGGTAATGATTTGTGACCATAATTTTCCATTATCCTTTTTTGATTTTTTTTAAATTGATAGTACAAAAATAAAATGTCATGTAATATCTAAATTCCAAAATATTTTGATTTCAATGAAAAGTTGACTTGAGTATTATAATACACATGTCACATAGACTTTTAAAAATAATAACTATATATTATTTTCAAATTGTGGATTGAAATAAAATGATTGTGAATAAAATAGTATACAAACCTTGGCGGAAATTATCATTCCTGTCTTGGGCAATAGATCACCTCGGCGCCTCGGTGATCTATATTTGCCCTCGACAGTAATGATGCATTTCCCGCCACGGTATGTAATCTACTATTCCAAAAGTTTGAAATCCATTGTATTCAATTTGTTACGAATTTTCTTACTGAACTGGCGCAAAAGTAGTCAAAATAGTAATTTACAATTATTAATCTTAGTATTTAAAAATCATTAAATGAAAAATCTAGTTAGATAAAAAATAAAAGGTTTTAAAAGATAGTAAACAGATAAACAAGGGATGGCAGAAATTTTGGAATTACAAAGAGAGATGTCACAATAATTTGGTAAAAAAGTTGTTAATTATAAAAAATTGTAAAACGAAATTATATAAAATAAAATATTGTTAAAGTTAAAGTAAAGAATATGAATATGATGGAGATGGTTTACAATAAGGTCAAATGAAGCAATGTAAGAACGTTTTTCAGAAGGGAGATAGGAAGATAGGATAGAGATTTAAGAAATAAATAGACGAAGCTGATTAGAAGAAGAAATAGTGTTGCAAGGGTTGAAGTTGGATTTGTTGGAGGGGTGAAAAAAAGTAGACAGGATATAGAATAGTAAAAAAAGGAAGAAGCGAAGAAAGAATTTTTTTTAATGAATTTTTTTTGTAATGTTTATTATTTTTTTTTATTCAAGGAACCCAACCAAAAGAGAGAGAGAGTTTCATAGATAACAAGTCATTCTATTATAGTATACAGGGTGGGCCACGCTCAACGGGACGGAGCTTACTGGGAAAACGAAAAATGTTATGAAAAAGTTATTTAGCAGGAGTACGTAAGTTAGTGACGACTACATTTCTAAATTAGTTAGACATATACAGGGTGTTCCAAAAAAGCGTGATATATCAAAGTTATTTTTTTTAATGGAACACCCTGTATTTTATTTTATTTTTGAAGTATATTGAACAAAATAATGTCACTTTATTAAGGGCTCCCTATACCTATTCTTGATAGTTTTCGATTTAAATGACTTTTTTTGCGAAATTCTTATGGTTTAAATACATTCATTACACTTCGTCGCATAAAAATTAACTAACGCATTTTTGTTTATTAATTGCCGATTAGGGAGGCCATCGATACGAATTATTGTAATGTAAAGTTTATTTACAGGGTGTTGTTAATTGAGAGTTTCATGACAATACAATATTTTATACGATTACTGCGTTATTCTAAATGGGACACCTTGTATTTTGTTATTGTAATAAAAGGGTAAAACAATTCCCTTTCAAATTACTACAAGGTTCCCTATACGAATATCCACCAATTTCAGACTTATTTGCATTATTTTATCTGCATCAATAAAAATCGGTAATTTTATAACACGTTTTTATTAAGTAAGCTATGAAATAGACAAAACAAATAACTTTACAACAAATGTTCAAAATGGTGCCCATTGTGTTCGATACATAATCGGACTCTCTTCTCAAAATTTTTTTTTACACTTCTTAACATTTCTGGCGTTACGGTTGCAGACGCTTCACGGATACGAATTTTCATATCTTGGGCAGTCGTGGGTGGAGTCTGATACACTAAATTTTTAATGTACCCCCAAAAAAAGAAGTCCATGTTGGTTAAACAGGGAGATCTAGGGGGCCAATTGTTAGGACCACCTCTACCAATCCACTTTTCCGGAAATTTTCGATTTAAATATGGTCTTACATTGAGAGAAAAATGTGCGGGAGCACCATCGAGCTGTATCCACATTCTGCTTCTTACATTCAAAGAGATATTTTCTAACAGAACAGAAAAATCTCTCTGAAGGAATCTTAAAAACTTACGTCCATTTAAATTGCCATTAAAAAAATACGGTCCCACAACATATTCTCCTATTACTCCATAAACGTTTAAAGACCATCGGTTTTGACGATCTATCGTTCTAAATTCATTTTTATTTTCGGTACTGTAATAGTGAAAGTTGTGTCTATTCACTAGTCCACTATTATGGAACGTAGATTCGTCTGTGAATAATATTTTATCAAAAAAGAATTCGTCTTCTCCCGCTTTTTCGAGAAACCATAAACAAAATTCCAATCTACGGTCAAAATCCGTTCCATACAAATTTTGGTGCATCTGAATGTGGTATGGATGGTAACAATGATTTTTAATAATTCTTCTGATACTAGTCCTGCTTATTTCCAATTCCCTAGCCATAACTCTTGTGCTAGTGTTTGGATTTTCAATAAGTGATTGGAGAACTTCCAACTCTGTATTTTCGGTGCGAGTTACGGGCTTTCTAATATCTCGTTTTTTGTAAGCTACACTGCCGGTTTCACGAAACCTTGCTAGCTACCGATTTTTATTGATGCAGGTAAAATAATGCAAATAAATCTGAAATTGGTGGATATTGGTATAGGGAACCTTGTAGTAATTTGAAAGGGAATTGTTTT
Organism: Neocrepidodera transversa; assembly: GCA_963243735.1. Taxonomy (NCBI): domain Eukaryota; kingdom Metazoa; phylum Arthropoda; class Insecta; order Coleoptera; family Chrysomelidae; genus Neocrepidodera; species Neocrepidodera transversa. The sequence goes on from OY725341.1 coordinate 29,347,423, forward strand.
ACTCTTTTATTACAATAACAAAATACAGGGTGTCCCATTTAGAATAACGCAGTAATCGTATAAAATATTGTATTGTCATGAAACTCTTAATTAACAACACCCTGTAAATAAACTTTACATTACAATAATTCGTATCGATGGCCTCCCTAATCGGCAATTAATAAACAAAAATGCGTTAGTTAATTTTTATGCGACGAAGTGTAATGAATGTATTTAAACCATATTAATTTCGCAAAAAAAGTCATTTAAATCGAAAACTATCAAGAATAGGTATAGGGAGCCCTTAATAAAGTAACATTATTTTGTTCAATATACTTCAAAAATAAAATAAAATACAGGGTGTTCCATTAAAAAAAAAATAACTTTGATATATCACGCTTTTTTGGAACACCCTGTATATGTCTAACTAATTTAGAAATGTAGTCGTCACTAACCTACGTACTCCTGCTAAATAACTTTTTCATAACATTTTTCGTTTTCCCAGTAAGCTCCGTCCCGTTGAGCGTGGCCCACCCTGTATATAAATCATACTTTTTTGTCTCCACAATTACGGCCGCAATTATGAACAGATTATCTCCAAACTTGCACAAAAAATCAAAATGGTTAAAAGGAAGGCTAAGTTCGTTAAAGGGCAGGGTCGGACCTAGGAGGAACTAGGTTGCGGGTTTTTCGAAAATCAAATAAATCATGCACCATAACATGATTATCCGTAGGAATTTTGAAAAATCCTAGCACTTCCAAAGAGGGTAATTTAACCCTATAGTACCTTTCCGCAGTGGTACGATAATTTTCCTGGAAGCAAATAGTCTAAGAGCAAAAAAATAAGTTGATTGAAAAATGACTTTTGACATATTCTATCTCGTTCCACAGACAAAATATCAAAAAATTTCTTAAAAACTTTTTGATTAACTCATTTTTATCTACAAATTTTGTTAGAAAAGTTTTTACCTAGTTCGAACTCTTTTATATTGACAACAATACAATGTAAATATTATGAGAAAGGTAACTAGATATCACCGAACGATAGATCCACTTCGTGAGCTCGTGCCAAGGCGATATTGTACCTAATCAGCACTTGATCCCCAAGTCCCCTGCCACCTCCCTCAATGTTTTCCGCCTCAATGGGCATTGGCGGATTCCTGGCTGATCTTCATTTTGTTTTTACGAGACGACCGGAGCCTCTGTCCCAAACCGAACGATGCTACCATTGTTATTCGATCTAGTGTACAATAATGTAGACATGGGGAACGAATCTGTTGCTTCAAACTTGCACCGCGAAAAGCGGGTACTGATTTCACTAGATGGTCATGCTGATCAAGCGGTATCAAAACAATCAAGTCAGTTTTAAGATCAGTCTCAAATTTTTTTTCTCTCCCGATATGTTACTCAATAACCTAACGAAAGCATTATTATTTAATGAAGCATAGGGAACATTCGAAATCTACCTCAGCATTGGACTATTTTGTATTATTTTATCAAAACAAAAATAATTTACAAATTGCAGCAATAATTAGTTTACTTTTAATTTTTATAGCAATTCAAAATAATTCAATTTTTTCTCAGCTTTAGTTCCTAGTTGTTTTTAAATAAATGTTAATTACCAAAAGTTATGTTTATTTTATTACGAAAGTGATTATTTATATAAACTAAAAACAAACAAACATAGAACCTGTCAAAAACCTCAAAATGTATATTATTTGGTAACATCATCGTAGGAAAAATAGTGTACATCACTTGTGCGAAAGTGATTTTTCACACACGTAATGTATTATATTATTCTTTCTCATCAGTAAGTCAATGTCAATGTTAAATTTCAAATATGAGTTGTATAGTATTTAAGCCATAAAATTTAATTATTTTAGTTCTCAGTTACCAAGAAATAATATTCTAGGATTATATACTAATTTAAACATTTACCTGTTCTCTATTTATATATTTTCTACGGTTGGATATACTTTCTACAATGTATAATTCGCAAATCTCGCACAACAGTTTGATACTGACGGTGGGAATTAATTTCAACATAGACTTGTACATATTAATAATGTTCGCTTCCTCGCTTATGCGGTATGGTACCATGTAAACAAAAGACTAGAGGAAAGAAATAAGAGAAACGACCACTTAAGAACTCTTTAATTTAATTTCAAATAAAAGCAAGTAACAAAGTATATATTATACAACTACTAAAAATTTATTGGATTAAAGGATCCTTTAAAAAAAGCCAAAAATATTTTAATTCATTGTATAAATTTTAGAGCGGTTCTCGCACTATTTACAATAATTTTCCACAAACTCGCTTTAATAAATTCTCTCAAAGATCGGCATATACCGCGTTGCCGGCTCTTACAAGACAACAGGGAATTTTGGATTTAATGCAGTATACACTATGTGTATAATTTTTACATTACCTTTACATACTGCTTAATTTATATGAAATTAAGAAAACAGAATTTTGAATACAATAAGCACTCACGATATTATTAAAATAAAAATCAACTTCGACTTCGCTACATGCATACAGAAATGTCTATTAGGCGTTGCCAAACTGTAATAAACGAATCAAACCAAACCAAATTGTATTAAAGCTAAATATCACGTAAAATGTAATTACAAGTTCCATTTTCTTACCAAGTTAAATACCAAGATGCAATATTTCCAAATAAATCGACTAGTCTGGAATATATCGCATAAAGTACAAAATCCCCTATTGCCGGGTATGCGTCGGCAATGTGGTATAATGCCGGTGTTTGGGATATTTTCTCAAAGCTAAACTATGTAAGTGATTGAAAATAGTGTGAGGTACGCGCTGAAATTTATACAATTAATTAAAACAGTTTTATCTTTTTACATAAAAAAACTTTAAGAAAATTTTCCATAAAGAGCTATGATTATCAATTTACAATCTTTGTTTCTTTTAAAATAAACACAATTTTCATAGTTTGATTAGTTATACCCTATTTCTTGTAGTCTTTTGTGAATTGTTCGATTCCAAGCCCTGGAAGCGTGCTTCACACCATACAAAGCTTTTTTCAGCTTACACAATATGTCCTCTTGATCTTCAACCTCAAATCTTTCTGGTTGCTCTATGTCCACAGTTTCTTCGACAATACCATTTAGAAAAAGTGTGTTTATGTCTAGATATTTTTCTGCAGGTAATGCTATAAATGATCTAAGTTGAGTTTCTTACCACTGGGGAGTACGTCTCTTCATAGTCTATACAATACGCCTGGCTATAACCCTTGGCCACTAGTCTATCTTTGTAGCTCACTATGCGTCCTTCATCATATTTGGACCTCCTGAATTTGGAAGCATATAGCGCATTCGACTCGTACGCTCTTACTCGATGCCAGAGCGCTTTTAGTTCTGCACTGATTTCGTGCAGCATTTTAATAATTCGAAACTTTATCGAGCAAGGGAAACTGGTGCGACCCAGTTCGGCAATGGCAAAGTGCATAATTTTATCGATATTCGACTGATGCAATTGACATTTCTATTTTCTAACCTAATTTTATATCTGTATGTGTTTTTAACGAAATTTATTTAAAATGTCTATTAAACTCTTCCTCACTGTCATCACTAATATCTTCATCTTCACTACTACTGGACAATAATAAAGACAAGGGTAACATATTTTAAAAATTGAAAATAAAACCTAACGTCTAAATCGGCACTGGCTGGCACTGAAAAAAAGTACAGTTCCAAAAAATTCGAACTTTGAACAAGTGCTTCTACCAGTCGAACAACATTTCACTCTGCCCTTGTGCCGAGCAATTCCAGTCGAATACAATAATTGGTTCAGTTCCGCCAGCCGAACAAATAGCACTTGAAAAAGTCGAACTAAATGCGCACCAGTGCTACCAGTCGAATGCGTTATTAGAAACTTTGATTTGTAACTTTCTTTAAGTTTGTTCTATGAAAATTAATGGAGAATATATATAACTTTTTATTTTGACAGTAATAAGTGTATATATCAGGTGTTCGCCCAAAAACTTAAATGGAATTATATCTGATATATTAAAAGATATCGACGTGATATTCGCCGCCTCCACCCACTCCCGGTCCAAAAATTTAAATGACAGCCTGTATTTTTTTGACATATTCTGAAAGAGCGTAGTTTTTTTAGTTTGTTCATGTGAAAAAAATACTTAACTACATAATAAACTTTGTAAGATATTTACAGCTAAAAGTTCAGATACCATATGTTAAGAAAAACAACTGGTAAGCTTAAATAGAACACAAATTTCAAAATAATTAAAGCAGATAGTAACAAAATATTTATTTATCCCAAAAAATACAGCTTATCACAGAAAAATATAACTTATTTAGAAAACAACATAACTTACAAAAAAAATACAACTATCACATAAAAGAATATTTCGCTTTATAAAGTAAAACAAGGACTCTTTACATTATTTTAAAAAATGTAGGGGACCTTAAAATATTCAATAATAATTGATTTCACTTATAATTACACGAGAGCTTTTTTTTTGTCGAAGTAAACTTGACATGTATCAATAAGAATTTTGTTGCCTGGCAATTTAACGAAAAAAACTGCCCCTGAATTTTTTCTGGCAGTTTTTTGAGTTGAATTACCTAATGGCAACAAAATTCGAATTATAAATGTCAAGTTTACTTCGACTCAAAAAAAAGCTAGAGTGTAATTCGGTAAGACAATTTAATGAATATATAAATCAATAAATTAAAAAATAAAATGTAAATTAGTTTATTCAATTTAACGGAAAAGTACAATTGTTAAAAACACAATTATTAAAAATAGGTTGAGTCAGAAAATGAAATCTTTTCTGACAAGTTTGAGAAAAATTGACATAACGTCATCAAAAGTTTGTTTACAATGCTGGTTGTCACGCTTTCAAAGGTTAGGTTCACTTATTAAACGTTTTCTTTCGCCAAATATTTTGGATCATGATCTTCAAATCATGTTTCAGTTTTACCGTTTTGATTACAAGAACATGTTCACCTGTCAAAAGACGAAAGAACAGTCCCTATATGTCAATCAGCAATTGTGCAAATTTAGGTTATGCTTTTAATTTATAGAATATATAGTGTATGGTTTCTTTACTGATTTTTTATGTATAATACTGAATAATTTCACCAAATAACCATAATCTGATTTTTAAGGAAGAGCTTTGGGAAGAGCTTCATTGCATAGAGATAGCACGTTCATAATCTTCGTCGCTTAGGTTAAGCGATGCAGTAATATTTTGCTATGGATCATATGTATATGTTTAACTTTCATTTTATTTAATTAATTATCCTCAGTCTTATTTTTTTTGAGGTTAGAAAACATTGATTTGGATCTGTCAATCATACATTTTCAATGTTGCAGGGGGGAAAAGGGATTACTGATCATGATCCAAAGTTATGAGTCGAGTGGGGATGAAACACAATTCAAATTTGCTCGAAAGAACATGATTCGGGAACATAACGCGTTTTGATTCCAGGAACATGGTCGAAAGAAAGCAGTTATTGTCGCTGGAAAAGTTAGGGCAAACTATTTTCGCTGTCATAATGACAAAATCACGCGGCTTGTGGGATTTTTTATACATGAATTAAATTGTGAGGTCAATTTTTCAGTAAATATATATACCTATTTTTTTATTTTACGATTTAACAAAAGTTTTTGGTATATGTCAACATTCGACAAGTAAGCGTTTATTTTTCATTAAGCTACGGTTTCCTCCAAAAGTCGCAGTCGCTGACGACTGCGAATGGGTAGCCGCGACCGAGTCGTTGAGACATCTCCAATGCATTTTAGATGCTAGTGATTTCCTAGGTGCTGCCGAGTCGCTACTACTAGCTACCGGTCGCCGTTCGCTTAGTCGCCGGTCGCTTGACTGCTCTGGGAGCAGACAATTCGCCGTTCGCTACGAATTTCGGCTCTGAAACGGTTCATATTAACAGTTGTTTTTGGGCTATGATAAGTGTCATTAGCTACCGGTCACCGTTCGCTTCGTCGCCGGTCGCTTGACTGCTCTGGGAGCAGACAATTCGCCGTTCGCTATGAATTTCGACACTGAAACGGTTCATATTAATAGTTATTTTTGGGCTATGATAAGTGTCACTGAATTGTTTAAACAGGTAATTAGAAATAGATATATTTAATGTAATGGCAGGTATGTAAGAGTGTTGTAGTTGTCAATTACAAGTCATAGTAGATTACGTATCGAGGCGGAAAATGCATTTATTTTGACATTTAGATGACACGACATGTAAGATAACTCGAATATTTCGATTAACCTAAATAAATAAAATAGATTTTAGGAATAGTTTATATCAGTTAAGTTTAAATGGTATTTTATTTAAAAGAACCCACTTTTAAGAAATATTCATACTGATAAGTGGCACAAAGTTTTTGGAGGAAATCGTAGCTTTAGTTGCTAATAAAATAAAATAAAATAAAGTTAATACTATGTTTTCTAGAGCGTATCTCTTTATTCTTTTTAATTTTGGCAAAATAATCATGGTGGAATCAATAAATTAAGATTTTTGTAATTTCGTTATAATAACTAGTTAACCTCTTGTTGCGTGATTAATAATTAAATGAGATGGCCATTATACAAAGACGTTGATTCAAAGGTTTATAGCGGTAATTTTTGTTACTAAAGGTTGCGAAGTTTTATAATAGAAGCTGCGTTACTTTTAATATTACCAAGAATGTTCCAGTGATATAAATAAGGTAACAGCAACCGCTATATAAATTTATTATAAATTCATTAATAACGATTACTAAAAATTTTGTAAAAAAGTGATGAAAACATTTATATCACCTTATTATATACTTTTAACTTATAAAACTAGATTACTAAAAGATACAGATTACAAAACTCCGAAACCTTCTTATATACTTCTATTAATTAATGTTTATTGGGATGTCCAATATTTCTTTTTTTTTAAATGACAGACTTCAGATCGACTGAAAATTTAGAGTATCTATATCCCTTTTTCTAGCTTAAAATGGTATCAATAGACGCTAAAAGTTTTGACGAATTACTGACAGAATTTGTGCAGATTTAGTAATTTTTTTCTCCAACTCAGGGATTGTCAAAAAATGAAAAGATTATTGGATGGACTATAGTAGAGTGTAAATTTTAAGGATCTTTCCCACCAATGGATTCTGTTCACTTACCTTTTGAAACTGGCAGAAGTTCTTGGCGAATACCTTGGCGATTCCTATAGGCATTCAAAGGTCTTGAACCACGCAATGAGCTAAGGAAAACTCTATTGGCACTTTAAACAGGTCTCTGGATTCCTTTCTGGTTAGGCCATTCTGCACTTTCTGTCCATTTGAGTACAGTGCCATGAATTTCTTGAAGGTCCTCTCGTCATCGGGTGGTTGGATGCTGCGAACTTGGGCTTGGTCATCTTCGATGTCATGGCATCCTTCATAAGGGTCTAGTCTATTTAAATGTACTAATTTTGGTTTTCCTCGTGGAAGTTTCTTAATTCTATAAATGACATCGTTAATCTCCTTTAAAATCTTTTAAGAACCCTCCCAAGAACTTTGCAATTTGGATAAAAATCCTTCGGGTTATACAGCCACACAGGATCACCTAATTGGAATTCTCCACCTTCGGCTTTGACGTCATATGTTTCCTACATCCAGGTAATCGCATTTTTGATATTTGACCGGACTCGTTGATAGATATTGTTCATTCTTTTATGTAATTTGCTGAAATAATCTTCGCCTGCGGTCTCTTCTGCTGGGGGACACCCAAACTTTAGATTACATGGTAGTCGCAGCTCTCGACCCATAATAATACTGAGAGGGGTTTAACCCGTTAAATCATGTACCATCAGAAATAAGTGAAGTCATTGGTCCCAATCATTCATTCATTCTACAATTTCATTGGACTGCAGATGTAATGCTGTCATCTATGATTTATTAATCTTCAGAAGTTTGCAGACGTCTTGGAATAGGTTAGACTCGAAATTTTTTCCTTGGTCTGAATGTAACTCTAGTAGTACACCAAAACGGCTGATCCATTCCTTGACAAGAGCATTAGCAACGGTTAAAGCTTCTTGGTTTGGCAAGGCGTAAGTTTCAGCCCATTTATAAAGTAGTCCATAACCACCACAATGTACTTATTTCCAGAATCAAATTCAGAGAATGGTTCAGTAACATCGATTACATTTGTCTCAAATGTACCGCTCACGTTATGTTGCTTTATACGAGCGTTTGATCGCCTCTAAGGACCATTACTTGCTGCACAATCTACATTTTCGTCACTATTCCTTAATATCTGCTTGACAATTCACCTAGTAGAATCGCTCTCTCAACTTCCCCAGGGTTTCCGTAACTCCAAGATGTCCTCCAGTTGTACCATTATGTATTTCCCGCAATACATCCTATTTGAGGGAATTACAATCTGTTTCCTGTCCTCATCTATAGTTTCCAGCACGAACTTCAGAATTCCGTCGTCTAGGATAAGATAGTTCCATTGAGCGGAGTATGACTTGATGGTTCGTGAATTATCGAGAAATCTCCTGCCACATAGGTCTGCGGTCTCCTTCATTCCACAGGATAATCTTTCTCAGGTCCGGATCTAATTTTTGGTTCTTTTGGATTTCTTCAGATTGCCAGTGTTCATCTACTGCAGTGGTCCTACAAAGAACTCCTCTTTTTCCTCTGCTCGCTGACAATGTTTGCAGTCATCAGGACATGGTCTCCTTGATAAGGCATCAGCATTCGTCTGGCTAGTCCCGGCACGATGTTCTGTCTCGAAGTCGAGTTTGTTCATGATATACATTCCAATGTCAGCTACCAATGCTTGATGTTGAATTTTTGTTCTTCCCAAGACCAGTTCTACCTCTATTTCACCATGGACATTAACCGATTCTCGAATTTTCCAATAATTTATCTTCTTAACCTTCTTTTAATGCTTTTGAATGTCTTTCCATTTTTATAGAATTTTCTAATAATTTATCTTCTAAGCTTTTTGAATTATCTTTCGTTTTTCTTGAATTTTCTTCCATTTTTTTAACAGTATGCTCATGTCACCACTACCAGTAACTTCAAACAAATGAGTATCGGGATCATTACCTTCACTTATTGGGGCATCTCGCAGCCTTTGAATTAATTCATTTTTTTACCGCCAGTTTCTAGATCTCTTTCTTCCAGCTCCGTTTTTAAATCCACCACACCCAATTGATATAAGCACACAAAAATAAAACTTTACACCTGACACCACTGTAATATTTTTGTAATTTGAATTCGATTTCTATTTAAACACTCCGTAGAATTATAACTAATTTATATCAAACACGACTAAAAAAATATATTAATTTATATAACACAATATAAGACACAAACTTCAACTAACTCTTATCGGTCCTTTTCAATTATTTTGTCTTTAGAACAGTCCGGGGATCTCGCGCGGTAGTCGTGAGTCACGCACATTCCATTCAGAGATTCTTTAGCGCTTTTCTTGTTCTTAGCTATTCTAATACACTATCTGACAAGCGATTGACAATAATACTTCGGACTTTTACATCATTTTACAGACATTGACGACAAAATTCTTCTCAAGCCTTCCTGAAATACACTTATTCTCTTTCTTCCTACCAAACTGCCAGTAGCCTGGGACCATAACCTCTAAGAGGCAATAGTTATGCAGAAGAACTTTTTTTAATTTAATAAAACAGTTGGTTTATTTTTATGGTATTGTACTTACTGCGTTTTGTTATTGTGTTAATTTAATTAATTTCATTGAATATAAAGTAGTTTGCTATGGATTCTATTGGTTTTGGTATTCGGGGGAGTAAAAGTGGCACTTTGGTCCTTAAAGTGAGCGATTAAAATGCATGTTTTTCTCCCGGTGCAAAAAATAATTCTTAAATGTTGGATTAAATTCCTTCTCTAATAATATCTATAATATTAAGAAACTACATTTTTTAAATTTGTTTACAATATTACAAATCTCTATGTTTATAGATTATTACTGAAACATTCGCGATCTTAATAAATTACAGTAACTGTACATATGTCGAACATTCCAAGAGTTTTTTTTATTTTTCAAAAATTTATTAATTTTGCGACGATCAAAAATGTGAATGTAGGTATTTATGAATTTATTTTTATAAACATGTATATCAAAACTAAACGAAAATAACTTTAAAGCGGACTGTCACTCATCATTTATTAGCAGGATGTCCCCACAGGACTTTAACTTTAATTATTCTTGTAGGTAGGTCATTTAAATGAAATATCGATCACCGATCATAGGCGTATCAAAATTGTTTTTGTTAAAATATAGTTAATATTAATGACATGATTGTTATTTTTAAAGCAGCCATCCACCAATTTATATGAATGTATTATAAGTTTTTAGTGTCCAATGAAATTAATAATATTAGAAATTTGGTGAGAAATGCCATTTCGAGTTTGACAGAACAATCATAAATATAATAATTTAAATTTTCTTTTAAAAGGAACTATTTATAAGTTAGTACGTTGATTATATTATTTATTGAACGAAAAAATTTAATGGAATTTAACGAATTAAATAGTTTTAAAATAACTTTTAAATTTATTTTTTGTATCCAATAATGATTATTCTGAAGTCTTAAAATCCAAATACGGTGGGCACCAGTAATACCTTAGTCTATAGAGCAATAACTAAACATTTTTAAAAAATCTGTTTTCACAGCGAGATTTATATAAAAAAAACAATATTCTAAAAATAATTTTATTTATACAGCGTGCTCCAGAAAAGTGTTACATATGAAAGGTATGTTTATTTAAATGGAACACCCTGTATTTTTAACATTTTTAGATTCATACTGAGAAGCTACTTTCAAAACCTATTATTTCTATATTATAATTGCATTTTTTCGACTCTTAAGTGATTGCTCAGCACAAACGACATAAAATCGAACAAAACAACTTACAAGTTTGAGTATTTTTGATAACCTTGTATACATTTTTCTCATATGCTACCAAGTAGTACTTAAAACGTTACAATAGGGATATATAAGCCGTTTTCTCCGATTTTATGTTGTTTGGCCGGAGCAATCAGTTAAAGTTGAAAAAATGGGATTTTGAATTGTCTGTAACTTCTGAGGCTCTAGACCTATTGTGTCCCGTCAGTTTTCACATCAGACGAGTACTCTTGACAAAATTCAGAATAGTTCTGATGTTAGCTTTCGCTATCTCTTCCGGTTCAGGATACTGTTCCCCAAAGTGCCATTTCCTTTCCCTTTCAGGTCCCAGCAATGGCATAATAAATGAAGAGGATTTTCGTCCTCTTCCTCATATTTTCTGTATAGAAGATCTTCTGATACCCCTATGAGGTTCATGTATCGTTCGAACTCTCAGTGTCCTGTCAGGACACCTAGTGCAGTTTTAAGCTCCCGTCTATTTAGAAATAACAACATATTGTCTCTGCTCTTGTGGACATTCTATGAGTACTTTGGACTGTCTTAGTTCTATAAGTTCCATCCCGTATTCCCTATATTTGTTCTTTAATGGTTTCTTCAGCATACCTTTTACAAGTTGATTGTGAGTTGTGATCAAGTAGTTTTACCAGCCAGGTTATCTGCCCCTTCTATGTTTTCATGCCCAAGCACCCATTTAAGAGTTACTTTGTATGTTCAGACAGGGCATTTAGGTTTATGACACTCTAACACTAGCCTGCACTGTATTTCCACCATTTTTATTAATTTAATGGATGTTTGACTATCTATCCCAGGTTTAGAATGCATGTTCTTCCTGAGTTCATATGATAGAATTCAGTGACTGTACTGTTTTATATATTAAATCCGTCTGAATAACAGGATAATTGATTTATCTTAGTAATATCTCACTCTTTTTGTTCCTGTCAGGTATGTTTAAGGTTTCAGAAAATTGTTACTGATAGGCATTCATTCTGTTAGTACAGGATTTTCTCTTAGTTTTTCTGCAATCATAGAATGGTATCCTTTACTTGAAAGTTCCCATTCCATTCCGTTTAGATACAGCCTGTAGGTTGCTGCTGGTGCCTTTTCTACGGTCGGTTTCACAAATTTAGTATAGAGCCAATGCACTATTCCCGGGTTGAGTCCCCACTTATACTCCACCATCTTCTTGCAGGCCCAAAGGGCTCATAGAGCTTTTTCCGTTGCTCTGCCTATATGACTAGAACAGGTTAGTTTATTATCAATGATAACTCCTAAACATTTAACTTCTGTTATCAATTTTGTTTGTTTTCTCCATATGGATAGTTATTTTATGTTTAGGTTTCTTATCCTTATAAAGACCACAATTGATGTTATCGCCGGATTCGCGGATAATCCCTCTTTCTGGTACTACCCTTCTGCAATGTTGATACAAAGAAAATTTTTGCGCGTAGATATTTTCTTTCTCTGGCTCTCTAAGAAAGTCATGAACCACCAGGCACCACATCAGTGAAGAGAGTACTCCACTCTCTTGGTTTCAATAATTGTCCTTCTTACGTTGTAAGGAGTGCTATAAATATTTCTATGTTAAGAGGCCCACACACCACGTGACTTTTGTGTTTGCCAATTAGAGAATTACCCAAGGAAAATGTGCTTGTATTCTAATAAATTGGATGTTAATTTTTTTTAGTATTTTCCGGTTAATGTTTAATAATCCTACCCTCTAGTCTAATATTTTCTGCGCAGAACAGGGTATAGCGCCATAAAACGTAATTATTCGTATTTGGATGAGAACTCGCCTTATATAGCAACTAAAAATATGCGGTTTTTTCATGTTATTTAAAATATTTATAAGAGCGCTTCTCTTCTACATTTTTCAAATTTGTCTAGAGAAAAAGTTGATAGTCGTATCACCTTTACTAAAATTATTTTAAAAAAAGTGCCACAGATGCACTCTAAAGAATTAACTACAGAATCGATTCTTGAAAACCGCAGCTCCCTATCTTTAATATTAACGGAGCGCTCGTCCAAAAACGATTTCAGGCAAGATAACATATGGTATTGACGCCTCTTAAAGCATGTAGACTAGCAATCGTGTACTGCTCTGATCGAAACATGTAATCTACCCATCACGTAATGCCCTGATTGGCTCCTCACCTCCGCGCTCTCATTGTGTATGAAGCTGAGTCGAAGATCTCTTCTATGTCTAGCAATGCTCCTAGGGCGATTCCATGACAGTCCAATGTTTGTACCGCCTTGAGCACCATCGTGTGAATTGCAGCATCACATGACTTCCCAGATTGGTATACGAACTGGTTTTGATGTATCGGATTGTCTACTAATACCTCGTCACTATAGTGATTTATTATCTTCGACATGTATTTTTTATTTCCCGGTCCCATCAAAGGGAAAGTATAGTGACCGAGCAAAAAAAAATCGAGATATCAATTTTGAGGTCTCCTAAGAAGATTGAAACCATTTTCAGAGTATGGTCTGTCTGGGTGTCTATATGTCTAGGTGTCTTTGTGTCTGTGTGTAATCTTCCACGATAACTGCTGAACCCTTTGACCAATCGAGCTGAAATTTGGTTTGAAGGGTTGGTGTGTGCCTCGAATACGACCATTTTTTGATTCAAATTGGTACAGTAGAAGGTCCTCAAGACCGACATTGATTGAATATAGATCTAAGATTTTTTGTCTTTGTTTAAATTTTAAGGACAAACAATATACTTTAGTTCAAAATGTTGTAGTGCAAAGTTTTAGAGCATAAAATTTCCTACAATTTTTGTATCAATCTTTTTCCAGAATTTCCAATAGTTTTCACTCATGATTTTAGGAGATCCTAATTGTAGCAGTGTGCTATTTATTGTGCGCATGCGCCTGCTTATTTTATATGAATATTGGAATATTAATTCGAGCCGGGAAAGTTCTGGGGTGACACAGCCGACTTTTTTTCAATCCACCGACCCTATATTAATTCTATGCATAGTAAAATTAAATTAAAAAAGAACTTTGACTTCTTCATGCAATCCAACACTATACTTAACTGATTTAGTGAATAAAAAAATAAATTACGTAGTTCAGCAAAGAACAATGCAGAAATAAATAAATAACTATGTAATAATATGAAAAAAAAAATTAAAAAATCACTTAATAAAAGAATTTAGTTTTATTAAGTTAAGAAATTCTTTTCTCGGGTTACGAAACGTCGTGGTGACAAACAAGTTGCGGGGTGGCCAAGTTTGGTGACGAAGTGTAGGATGACCAATCACGGGATAACTTAATCTCGATGTAAAATATCTATTATCTATTATATTAATTGGTAGATTTCCGGAGTTCAAGAAACTGATTTAATCGATTGAATTATTTGTGATGTGGAAAAACCATGCAAATAGATAAAATATTTTACAGAATCAAAAGGAGTCAACTTCTGTTGAATAAATTATTTTTTTTATTAATAATTTTCACAAAGTCACTATATTTTACACTTCATGAATTACATGAATGTAATAAATGGATGAAAAATATCAACTTTTTTTAGTTAAATTATGTATTTAAAAAGTATTTACATATTTTTGAAATGTTTAAACATATAAATGGAAAATATATATTTACAACTGTCTTTTTAAGCAAAATTTTATTTCGAATTTATTAATTGTTTTTTTTTTCAATTAAAGACGATTCTAGAGACTCTTAAAAGGTGGTGCACCGTTTCTGGACTTCGGCCCATCGGGTAACGGAACGGCTTATGTGATCCTGGCCAAACTTCTCACATACGTGTAGGGTAATATCATACATGATGTAACGTTAAAAAAGTTCTAAAAATTTGAACTGGAAAAAGTTTTCTTATGGAAAACACCTAATTTGTATGGCGGGTACTACTTATAACTAGTAAAATGAAAACCGGAATTCGATCTCAGCTATCGTTCGAGAGTTATAATGTTTAGAGATAGACAGACAGACGCACATTGGTCAAAATCATGGCATTGATGTTAGTAAGCAAAACTAATGATCCAATATGCTTTTCTTGTAGAATGGCGCAAAAATAATATTCAACAAGTTGGTCAATGAGTGGAACTTATTAGAATGTTTAAAGTTCGTTTTTTTTAAATAAAATAACAAAAAGCTGTACTATTAAAATTTCAATTTTTTATCTGCTTAAAGAAAGTAAAAAACCAATAATTTATAATTATTTTAATTTTATAAAAGCATTACATATAGAATGTGTCTCCATGTTTTACAAACTGGTTCTATTAAGGTGAGTACAGCACCGAGCTGTGAATTTAACGTCGGAAGCACCCTTATAGTTCAAAAAGAGATAAACTGTGGCCTTTGTAATGCTGACGTAGATTAAAAACTATCACACCAAGAGGCACCAATTAACGAGGCGTTTTAGCCATTAATTTTGGCTAATTTACAAAAATCATTAAAAAGACATTAAGAGCTCAAATTTGGCTATTATATTCAAAAAAGTGCTATTTATTAAGAGGAATACGTACCCTACCGTAATTTTTGAATTAAAATTATATCTATGTTTCTCAAGCGATTTAAATGGAATTTTGGAGACACATTTTATATGAAATACTGCAGTGAAGTACGGTTTTAGAATTTTGTTTTTAAGTTGAATTTACGAGATAAAAATAAAAAGTTTTTAGTTTCACAATTTTTCAAAAAACTAACTCCAAGCGTCACTGGATAATGAAATTACCTTATTAATCTCAAAACTTCAAAATTCTACTATTTTCCGTTAACGTATAAAATTACTTTGAAAATGCAACTTTAAAAGCCATATCTCTTAAGTATACCTAGGAGTTATAGTTGATCAACATTTAAAATGGGTAGATCACATCAACTATGTTTGTAAACGTTTGAGAATTTTAAACCATAAATTCTATGAATTACGGGACATCCTGACAAGAAAAAATTTAATAATATTGTACACAGCTCCTGCTGAATCTATAATTAAATACTGCATCCCAGTCTGGGGTGCAGCCTTCAAATCGACGCTTTTGCCACTACAAACTGCACAAAATATTCTTCTTAAGATAATTTTTAGAAAGAGTAGGTATCTTTCAACAACTCTACTATTTCAAGAAACGAAATTACTGAATATTCACTTAATATTTGCTTACAATTGTCTAATCAGGATGTTCCATTACTCATCAAAATTTAATACTCTGAACCATCCGAGGGATACCCGGTCAAAACTCAACTATGGTCTTAAAACTGATTTATTCCATAAAACTACTACTCAACATTCTTTTCCTTATTATGGACCTAAATTTTTTAACAAACTTCCAAAAAACCTAAAACGAATAAAAAAAATTAAATATTTTAAAACTGAGGTAAAAAAACTGATACAAAAAAATCCTGATATATTCACCATCCCTTAAACTTCAAGATACATGTATAGTCTAATCATATCTTCCGTTCTCTATTTTCTCAAAGTCCTCGGTCCTTCCATCAAAAAAAAAATACTAAATTGTTTTATATAAAATTTTTTTTTTATTCGCTAGGCAAAGTGGTTTCTATACGAAACGTGAGGACAGGCGATGCAGTTTCACGAAACAGACTTCTAAGCCTAATATGAAGCTGTGTCTGTCTGTCGTCTATTTTCCACAATTGTTGTATCTAATAATAATTTAAGATTAACATTGTATAGAACATTTATATAAACTGAATAAACTGAATAAAAACTTATAATCTCATTCTTGATTTTTATACATGATATTCAGGGAACTATTTCATTACTTTTTGTGAGCAGTCAGACTAATCGGATAGACCAAATATCCCCCAGACAGACAGAAAGTGTCGCTATGAGTATGAGCGCGAGTTCATTATTCGTTCGCTTGAACGTGTATGTCTGGGGAGATGTTTGGTCTATCCAATGGGGGAGTTCCCTCAATGTTGCTAAGAAAAAGGTCTACCAACGGGGAAGGATTATTTTTGATGTCGTTCTGTTATACTTACTCTATGAGGAATGACATTTGACAACGAAATTTCATCCAATCAGAAGTAAAATTTTATTAAGATCATTAATAAAGTAGATGTTGATCAAAAATAATCCTTCCCAGTTAGTAGACTTTTTGAAATAGTTCCCTGAATGTCATGTATAAAAATCAAGACTGAGAATATAAATAAAATTACATTATTTTTGGTTGACCTCTAATTTTAAGCGTCTGGTAAAAGTTACCGCAGACGGAACGTGTCTGGCAGTATTGATTATTAATTTTTAATCTCTAACCATACGTAAAAATCAGCACTGAAACTTTAAGAAATGTGAATACTACTTGCACTTACTTTTAGCACCTTTAATACCTCTTAATTGGACGCCAGCCCAAGCTAGCAGGTTCGTATATACTCAAAGTACATACTTATACTACTTAATCCCATATATTTGGTTTCTGAGATAATAAGTAATGCCTAGGGGCCCTGAGATCTTGGACTATAAATACTTATATATTTTTGTTGACTTTACTTCTTTTTTTGTTTGTTACGGTCGTTACGATTTGTATTGTTGAAAAATATTTTAAAACTTTTCGGTGTCCAGCCGTTCGAGGTAGTATATACATATATACAGTATGTCTGAAAAACTTGGCAACAAATAGAAAATTTCTTTATTATTAATTCTACAAAAAAAAACATATTCTTCATAAAAAGTTTTGCATCATATATAAATCATTAATCAAGAATCAAATTTGTAAAATATTTAAAGGTATATTATTTTTAAATGTCTTCCTTTTTAAGAATCTTTTTTTATTTTTTGAGCTATTCGCGATAAACTAGATCCCTCATTCTTCTTGTTAAAATTATGAAATTAATATTTAATACAATGAAAAAACATAAAAGTTAGGTAACACCGCGGGTTTTGCAGCAGAGCTAGGAACCTTTTTTAATTTGCACTATATAGCTTTCAAAAGCTATTCGCGAAAAACTAGATCTGTGTCTTTTTTTTAATAACTTTGTATTTGTTTATGTGGGAGTATGAAATATTTGAACATTTTTCTAGACGTCATTCCGAGTCTAATGAACCCTCGACCATATTTTAATTCGCTGTAACTTTAACTAACATGTATTTAAAGATTTGTTCTGTCATTATGTTCCAACGTTTATATAAAAAAACTAATAAATAATTTACAATTAATTAATGAATATACAATAAGCAAAATCACCATCATCATAAAATTCACATTCCGCCCATGTACAATTTCATCATACCTACAATATTGGTCGTAGAGCGATATAAAGACGGTTTTCCACTAAACGGACACAACTGAAACTCGTGTCGAAAAAACAAAACTGCAACTTTTCAGGAACTTGAGTTTTCTGCGACTGTTTCTATTTTGTTTTCGGTGGTCCCGATTGAAAGCAGTAACATCAAAAGGTTTCGACGTGTTTACAAACTCAACTCGGCTTAGTGGAAAGGAAATTGTGTGTGTGTGTGTGTGTGTGTGTGTGTGTGTGTGTGTGTGTGTGTGTGTGTGTGTGTGTGTGTGTGTGTGTGTGTGTGTGTGTGTGTGTGTGTGTGTGTGTGTGTGTGTGTGTGTGTGTGTGTGTGTGTGTGTGTGTGTGTGTGTGTGTGTGTGTGTGTGTGTGTGTGTGTGTGTGTGTGTGTGTGTGTGTGTGTGTGTGTGTGTGTGTGTGTGTGTGTGTGTGTGTGTGTGTGTGTGTGTGTGTGTGTGTGTGTGTGTGTGTGTGTGTGTGTGTGTGTGTGTGTGTGTGTGTGTGTGTGTGTGTGTGTGTGTGTGTGTGTGTGTGTGTGTGTGTGTGTGTGTGTGTGTGTGTGTGTGTGTGTGTGTGTGTGTGTGTGTGTGTGTGTGTGTGTGTGTGTGTGTGTGTGTGTGTGTGTGTGTGTGTGTGTGTGTGTGTGTGTGTGTGTGTGTGTGTGTGTGTGTGTGTGTGTGTGTGTGTGTGTGTGTGTGTGTGTGTGTGTGTGTGTGTGTGTGTGTGTGTGTGTGTGTGTGTGTGTGTGTGTGTGTGTGTGTGTGTGTGTGTGTGTGTGTGTGTGTGTGTGTGTGTGTGTGTGTGTGTGTGTGTGTGTGTGTGTGTGTGTGTGTGTGTGTGTGTGTGTGTGTGTGTGTGTGTGTGTGTGTGTGTGTGTGTGTGTGTGTGTGTGTGTGTGTGTGTGTGTGTGTGTGTGTGTGTGTGTGTGTGTGTGTGTGTGTGTGTGTGTGTGTGTGTGTGTGTGTGTGTGTGTGTGTGTGTGTGTGTGTGTGTGTGTGTGTGTGTGTGTGTGTGTGTGTGTGTGTGTGTGTGTGTGTGTGTGTGTGTGTGTGTCTGTGTGGTTGTGTTTCAGTTTTATTTTGAAGTCTTGATTGCTCTTAATATGTGGACATCTATAATTGTTTTATTTTATTTTTTTAAATTAAGAACCCTTTTTAGAAAACAGAGAAATGGGAATTTACATGTTAAAATCTGAATTATTGATCTTAGTTTTCTCCATCACCTGTGTACCGACTCATGACATATATACCAAAATGTAGACTAGACTTTCCTATGTATGCCAACGTTACTCTTAGGTTCACATTAGTCCATTGAAAGCCATTACGTCTCAGTTGAAAAGCTTCGAAAACAAAAACAAGACTCGAACAAACTGTATTCTTCTTGGTGGAGATAAGAGTTTAGCGTTTGTTTCAGTTTTGTTTTAGTTTTCGGAGTCCTTAAAAACAAAAACAAAACTCGGACTCAACTAGTCCGTTTGGTGGAAAACCGTCTTAACATCTAATGTGTCCGACGCCGTACTAGTGGATTTTATGACACTGAAAATGCTCGACCTATCCTTGTTCGGAGTTTTCGGGTCTTAGGGCATCAGAATATTCGTTACTGTATTACTTCTACTCAATTCATGCATTTGCATTATGAAATTTTGAAATTTAAAGCTCCTCGATTTTTTTCCGAAACCGAAAGGAATTAAAATTTAAAAATGCAAAAATCCCTAGATAATATTACCTAATATATTTTGCCAAAATTTTAATTTTTTAACAAAATTGCTTTTTGAGATATCCTTGTCCGAAAACTAAAAAGGGTGCTGTAATCACCCTAATGAATGGTAGTTTCAAATAAGGCGAAACATCAGAAATTTATAACACAAAAACACCGTAAGAATAAATTTCATCTAACTTCACAATGACTAATGATTTTTTTTGTCAAATAAAAACAAGTGATAAGTGTCAAAGTCACAGCCAACTATTTGTTGACGCCGTAAAATGTTATCGGGCAAATTTAGTTTATTTTGTTTTTTTTTTTCAGTAGCAATATTTGACAGACATAATTTAAGTGGTTTCGACCAGTGTGAGACGTCCGGACAGGATTTTTTTCGCATTTTCGGAGCACAGAAACGTCGAGAAATGTGATAAAAAGTGGGGTAAAATTTTTTTTTCGCCATTACGAAATTAATAAACTTTTATTGCTAAAGTTGAAGTGAAAGGGTAATAATGTAATAAAAGGCCATAATTGAAAAATTAAAATTTATGGCGGCTCTCCGAATACGAAACGTCGAATTAAAATGTTAATAAAATAAAGTTCTAGCAATCTTGATTGAAAAATGATATATTTTTATACATATATATTATATTTTCTAAAATTAGCGTAATCAATCAAAAAAGTTGTATGCGAATTTGGTAACAATAATAAAAATTTAAAAAATTATAATAAAATTGCCTCAATATTAATGGGAAATACTAGTTATGACTTTAATGTGTTTATAGAATTGATTTTGATTCAAATTGCAAAAGTTTATTTGTTAAATATTTTATTTTGGTAAAAAAAATCAGTTTTTTTTTGCTAGTCACTTAAAAAAAAGATCCAAAGTAAATACTTACCTGACACTACTAAAAAAAGAAATTTTGCTCTATTCAATAAATTAATTAAAACAAATGTCTATTATTCAAAATTTTTCTAACCAAAATTAGAATATAAAAATTATATATTGATTTTTAAATAAAATATTCTTGGTTGTCTTCGTCGTCTGGATTCATTAAGAGGAAATTTGCAATGCTAAATATATTATAAATTGCTGTATTCTCAACTTAGTTTTGTTGAAGAAACTAATTACACAGGATGTAATTGGCAATATTGTAATAATTTTTCCATCAATGATATTGTTCAAAATTACTTTTAAACAAAGTAGCATATTTCAAATATTAAGCTACTTGATGACAGATTTGGGAATAAAAGACTGTAACAATTTAAAAATAAGTATAAACCATAAATGCGAAAAGAATTTTGATCATTGAAAAACTGCCAACTTGAATAATTTCTGGCGGTTAGACAATGTATGTGTCCTTTATTTAATTTAAAATCTTTTGCAAATATAAAATTTATGAATATTTAACATGCTATTAATCATATAAATAAAATAATAATTTCACTTTCCTGGGCCCATCAAAGGGAAAGTATAGTGAACGAGTAAAAAAAAATTGAGATATCGATGGAAATATCCATTTTGTGGTCCCCGAGAAGATTGAAACCATTTTCAGAGTATGGTCTGTCTGTGTGTCTGTGCGTAATCTTCGACGATAACTGCCGAACCATTGGAGCAATGAGGCTGAAATTTGGTGTACATTGTTGGACCAGAAGTCAAAAATCACATTGATACAGATGTAAGATTTTTTCCGTTTTTTAAATTTTAGGGACACTTGAGTGCATAATGTTGTAGTTTTAGAGCATAAAATTTCCTACAATTTTTATATTACACTTTTTCCGGAATTTCCAAAAGTTCCACCACGAGAGGGCGTGCAAAAAATGTTCATGTAGGTTTTCCGTAGTTTATCCAAATTTTGAGGATAACAAATGCTTTCTAGTGAAAAATTTTCTTGTGCAAAGTTGTAGAGATCTAAATTTCCTTTAACTTTTGTTTTTAACATTTTTTCGAATTCCCCATAGTTTCGCCGCTAGAGGGCAAAAACTATACACATTTAAGCTTTTTTTTTATTTTTTTTTATTTTGAAGACAAACAATAGGCTTTAGTGCAAAATGTTTTACGGCAAAGTTGTAGAGCATAAAATTCCCTACAACTTTTGTATTAAACTTTTTCCAGATTTCCCAGTAGTTTTCACCCATGCGCCTGATTACGTCATATGAAAATTGAAATATCTATTCGGTAGACGTATTCACCATTGGCTTGCCATTTAAAATTTGTTCCATAAATTAATGTAATGCTTGGTATTTTGTAATTAAAATAATCCTATTCTCTACAGCTGATCCGGGAAAGTTCTGGGGTGACACAGCCGATTTTTTTTTAATTAATTTGAAAAAGGCAGACGCTTCAAATAACGAAATATATGAAAAAACGTTAAATATAGGGCTTCACACGAGACCGATACTTTTCTCGACTCGTCTCATTTCGTCTCGTAAAATCGAGACGAGAGCGAGACGAGACCTTTTTGAACATTGATATCGAGACCACATACGACGAGACCCGAGTGTCTCGTTTCTGGTCTCGTTCCTATTTCTTCAGAATTTTTTTCAGAATTTCCTAGAAATATAAACCAGCTAGAAGTATAAACATTAAATTTTTTATATCATACAAAAAGGTCTGCATAGATTACGATACATTTACTTTTAAGAATTGGATCCTTGGTATTCGAGTCTGATTCGAGTCCGAGTACTTGAGTACTCAGACGAATAAACGAAGCAATAAAACTATTAAAATGAAAAGTCATGATTCCGTAAAGAGCAGAGTGGTAATAAACTACTGTAGTTTTATTGTACACTCATAGTTTTTATTGTAGAAAATAATGTATCAACAACTTATGCTATTTAAACCAAATTTACTTGTGAAATATCTTTGTATAGTCTGTACGAAGTCAGTTAGAATGGCATTAAAACTAAATATCTACCGACTGTCGGCGAATTCTTTGTAAATTATGGGCGACGTGATATAACTTATTATCAAAATTAATTTTATTTGTCCTGCTATGAGAATTTAATAAAAAGTTAAGAATCATTATCTGAAATTTCAGAGCTTGACTCTGAGTTTGATGTTATAATAATGTGGTCAGTGGAACGTAAATATGTATTCTTCTTTTCTATGACATTCTGGCAGAGCTGAAAGTATCTTTAGTAAAAAGATAAAAGTATCTAAGATACCAAAAGTATCTTAGATACTTTTATTTAAGATATTTTTGGTTCATTTAAAGGTGACTTTTACTTTAGATACTTCTTAAAAGTATCTAGTATCCTTTATCTTTAAAAGTTTCATTAGATACTAAAAGTATCTTATATACAAAAAGTATCCTACATACTCAAAACCTGAGAAGTAGATACATTTTCATGACCCGAGAGACGATGTGCATTGGTTTACATTTGAAAATCTAGTTTTACTAAAAGCTAGTGGTTATAGTAGTTATTAGCTAAGAGCTAATACAAAATGTTATTTTTTATAACCTCCATTGTGTTTTTTAAAAATTTAATTATGTTGAATGTTTTGTTTTTAATGCATAATGCATCTTATGCTGTTTTTAACACACGATTTTATGTTTATTACTACGGCCCGCCCATACTTCACCTTTGGTGAAGTAGGGCAAACCGTAGTATTGAAATCGTGCAAAAACTCAAAATTTTTTTTTTGCTCCAAATGACTTAAAATGTCATGAAACGTGGAGAAACGGTAAGGCCGATCCGGAAAATTCTTTCGGCCATCGGTTTTTATTCAAAAAAGGAAGGCTCTATCTGAAGATGAGCTATTTCGGGTCCGAGGATCCTGGTCCCACCTACTAAGTGAAACTTCTATTCTAGATATCTCAATGAGGAAAGCAAATTTGTCGATACTGATTTCTTTTAAGGTGTTGTGTTAGTCAAGACGCTTCGATTGATATCCATATCGCATGGGGCTCGTTAAAAAAAATTGAAAAATTTGAAAAAAAATTATTGGATAAATTCCGGGTTTTTTCGAATCGGACTTTCTTCCGCTGACCGAAAGGGGCCGTAGCCTTGAAAAGGACCCCGCACGGTTCTTATGGAAAAAGAGTCCCAGTCGAATTGGCTGAAAATTTAGTATAATGTAGTTTACGATGTCCTGTTTAAATGTCTCCATGGGCCCAACGAGATCTAATCCACAGTTTTTGAGATACAAAGTGTGGCCACACTATTTATTTTCCAAAGGTAATAAGAACATCACTGCCTCCGCATGTTTAACACCCTGTATCTCAAAAACTGTCCATTAGATCTGGTTAGGCCCACGGAGACATTTGATCAGGGCATCATAAACTACATTATACTAAATTTTCAGCCAAGTCGACTGGGACTCTTTTTCCATAAGAACCGTGCGGGTTCCTTTAATGTTTAATTTTTGTTTAAACATTCGGTTTGTTTAAAAATTCAAACAAGCCATTTTGTTGGTACAAAGCTACCAATTGTTAAAATGTTATTAATATGAGGTGTGCCCTTTTTTCTAACTAATACATTTTTTGAATTAAATAATGCATTATTTCCATGCATTTGTTTGAATTAAACATGCATTGCTTGAAGGAAACAATTTATTTTAAATTAAAACACTGTATTGTTTAAATTACACAATAATTTGTTTCAAGTAAACACATTATTGTTTGAATTAAACAATGATTTTTTTTTAAATAAACAATTGATTGTTTGAATTGTTCAATGTATTGTTTAAATTAAACAATGAATTGTTTGAATTAAACAATTGATTGTTTGAATTATTTAATGAATTCTTTGAATTAAACAATATTTTGTTTGAATTAAACAATGACTTGTTTGAATTAAACAATGACTTGTTTGAATTAACAGTTGAATGTTTTATATGAAAGCTCCCATTGTTTGATTTAAATAAACAATGTCTCAAATCAAATTATATATTTCTTTACTTTAAAGTATTGTAACTCTAAAATAAATCATTAAAAAATGTTTCTAAAAATTTTCTTTTTAAATAAATGTGTCATAGTTTTTTATTTTTTGGAATAGGTATCTTAATTCAAGTATTAAGCCATTTATTGGCCATACAAGGAATGCCTTGTAAAGTCATGAAAATAAAATTAGGAAATTATTTCAAAATCATTAATTCTTGTTTAGTTTGTGCCAGGCTGTGCCTCAGTCAAAAAAGGCCGAAAGATTCCGTAATCGTGCTTATAAAAAGGATAAAAATGTATAAACATAATAACCGTTCCGTATAAACAAAATATATTCTTTACATACAAACGAACAAAAAATATAAAACTAGTTATTATAAGTGACACATACCCCAATATAAAATAATGTTTAGTTTCTTGAAAAATAGGTAAAACTTTTTTAAAAAGGTTTACCCTTTAGGAAGCAAAATTTACATTAATAGAAAAAAAATCTGTAAAAAATAGTGGTAACATGTTTTTATAAAATACATACATACCTACTTACATAAAATATAGTGCGCTCATTAAGTGTGAAAATGCTCCATTATCTTATGAGTTAATTACTTTAGTACAAGAAATGACGTCAGCGATAATATTTTTAAGAAAAGAGTCATATTTTAATGTTGAAAATTTAAAGCTAATATTTTTCTGAATTTAACTATACCAAATATGTCATATTTTAAGCCATGTCAAAATTTGTCTTTTCCAAACAAGCAAATTTCAAATAAATGCATGTCTTTGATTCAAGAAAACCTTTTTCACAGTGAATTGCTTAAACTAAAATTGTACTATAATTTAGAGATGATGTTTTTAAAACAAAAGTATTGTAGACACTTTACATTTTGTCCGACAGCCAGGCAGCTTTAAAAGCACTGAGCTCCAACCGGCAGAACTCGAAGCTGGAGTGGAACTGCATCGAATCCTTGGATCCCATTGCTACTAGTAACAGAGTAACCATACTCTGGGTACCTGGCACGAAGAGAGATGGAGGGCAATGAGAAATCCGACACTCTTGCGAGAAGAGGTGCAGAATCCAAGTTCATTAGACCGGAACCATTTTTCGGCATAGCCAAAAGCAGTGCCAAAGATACTATCTGGAAATGGGCCGAGAGGAAAACCCTCCAGCACTGGAAAGATATTCCTGGGTTAGCTCACTCTAAGGCGTTCATAGTCAAACCCTATAGCAGATCCTAGAATGGAGTAGAAGTGATCTATGTATCCTAATTGGACTGCTTACAGGGCACTGCGTTACCATCTGAAGAAGCTAGGTCTGAGTCAAACATCGGACTGTCGCTTCTGCAGTGTGGAAGACGAAACCGCGAAACATATTTTATGCTCATGCCCTACCCTAGAGGTGAATGGGCTTTGTACGTTTGGTTTCGTACAGCTGGAGCCTACCGACTTCAAGGAAGCTTCACCTAAATCAACCATAGACTTCGTAAGAAGGTGTGGATTGTATGGTGAACTATAACCCATAGGGGTGAGCCACAATAGGCCTCTGCTGGTCACAGTGGAGGTACGAGCAAACGCTCCATTCACATTGAACCTAACCTAACCTATCGTAGACACTGTATAGTACCTTTATAGCCTGCGTATTGTTTGCCCACAACGACTAATCACATTGATGTTGACTGTGCTTTTTAAGCTACATCTGAGCTTTTTTTACCATTTACTACAGCAAACATTTCTTGCTGTAGTCATATTTATTCGTATTTTTTATTATAATAGTTTCTAAGATTTCACAAATTTATTGTACATATTGAAGAGTGAATTAATCTGATCATTGTTAAAGCGTTTAAAATAATGTACCTCATAATTTCCTTTTATTACAAATAAGTGGGTGAGAAAATGACCCTTACATTTAATTTCGATATACGTGTTTTTGTTTATATTAATGTAACTGTGTGACACGCCGTTTCATATTTGAAATATTAAAAAATCCAATTTTATGGTTGGTCCTTCGATAACACGTCGACTTCCGTAGTAAATTTTTCCAAACATTTATCGATTAATTCTTAATCATATTTGTTCAACCACTTTCGCACCCTTCTCGCTTTTCTATGCCTGCAAAATGCCTACTTTTCAAGGACGTTTACTGTCCCCTTGGTATACTTTATATAGGAATTTTGGAGAAAAAAAAAGAATATAGTTTTAAAAGGAATATACTATACTAGAAGTACCGTCATTTTCATGGGTGTATCCTTAAAAAAACATTAGCGGAAGACTGAAAGATTTAGAAGAGCAAACTTTTTACTTTTTTGTATACAAAATAAAAAATAAACCAGAAACGTTCAAATCTATTTATTATAGTTGGGTTCCGAGGTTTAAACCTAATTGAACTGGACTAATTTTAATCCTTTAATATATAATTAAATCACCTACTTACATCATTTTATGTTATTCAATTTATTCTCGTTCATTCATACACTATTTAAAACTGATTTTGTAATATAAATCACGAGATCCGAAGTTTGGTAATAAATTAGAATATCTTTCTTGTTATAGGCGTGTAATGTAATCATAAATTAGGTTAAAATTAGTACTTGTTTCGCTTTCGGTTTAAAAAGAAATTCTAAAAGCTGCCAAAGTTTAAGTAAACTCATTATGGCTTGAGTTTTTAATTTTTTGAATTCATTAAGAAAATTCGTTTGTACAATGAGCCCTAGAATAACTGGAAAATCATTGGGTAATATGAAGATTTAATCTTAAATACTTAGATAAAATTTGGTTTTTTGTTGAGATACAGAGTGTTTTATTTCAAAATTTACAAATAATTTTTGTCATTTAATTTGATACTATTTAATATTTCATTGTAAAAAGCAAAAGGTTTAAGTACATTTAAAATATTTATGGAAAACTACTAAGAATTTATGTTGTAAATTATTAATGATTATGACATTTTCCTTTTAATTTATTACTGATCTTTTTAATCGGTAGCGTGGAGGTCCTTTAAGAACACTAGGTATACGCTCTTTAAAAGATAGTGTTGAGTAGAATATTTTAAACAGAAATTATTTAAAGCAAAAAAGATTTACTAGAATCACTGAATAAAATTCACGCAAATTTATCCGGAAATCACTTACATAATATTCTTTAGTTTAAAATTTTAACACGTTAACACAAAAAAGTATGAGAAAAATTTACTTTTTTTAAATCTGGCAACAATGAAGAAACTTTAAAAAAAATTAACAATACAAAAATAAACTATGGAATAGATAAAATATATATATACATATATGTAAAACTTTGCCATCTTGTTTAGTAATGACGTCATCACTCATAGCAAACCGGAAGTGGCGGTCAGCAGTTTTTGAGTTATCGTTATTACAACATCCATCCATCCATCCATCCTAATAAACACAAACATCATCGCGAAAATACCAAAATCGTATTCTAGGGATCTTAAAACGTATTTATCCAGTGAAAACTCGCTACCCAATTTTTAGCATGATTACTATACCTCTCTTCTCAGAAAATCGAGAGATAAAAAGCTGTACAAACCCTTTCGCGATAAATAATTCCTGCATGTTTAGACTCGTCCGATAGTACAATTATTTAACAGATTTCCAACCGCGTTCCGCGAAAGCTTCTATCTCTTTATATTATAATAGCATCTCATTTTTCCACATAAATTGCATTTTAAAAGGGAAGTGATCTTCATTTGATATTAGGATTTTTTTATATTGCAGTTATTGTCCTGAGCTGTGGAGTTCTACGCGTGAGGTACTACAGTACTCCCCTGATCATTCTGTAAGCAGAGTCAGAGACATGCCTGCTAAACCGTCCTCGGAAATATTGTTATGGAATTGTTGTTATTCTTTTAATACTTACGAGCCTCCACGGAGGTGAGGCTCAGAAATGCAACGGTGGATTCAATGGGCGTCTGTAGGGGCGGCTCATGTGATGTATAGAGGGACGTTCTCTATGAAATCTAGGAGCTAGTCTGAAAGATCTTTGGCATCTCGTAAAATCTTGATGTTGGGCTGTGAGAGTTTCCGTTTTGATTTTCTGCTGAGTGCTCTTCAGTTCCTATCAATTGTACATTTGATCCTGAGTGTTCCCTGGGAGTGAGTGTTACTGGTCGTTCTTCTCCCAACGTAGCGTCCTTGCATTTCTTTTGAGCTGGAAGTGATTTGAGTGACATTAGTTAGTTCGTAAATATTTTGGTAGGGGAAGTACCAGGGGATGGATTTAATGAGTATCCTCCTCTCAGTTGCCAAAATGAAGGTGCGAAGAATAAGGACAAAGAAGTTTAGAGCTCTGTAATCGATGATGGGGGCAAATATAGATTTTGTATGTATTATAGTCCTTTTCAGCGTTCTTGAGCTTTATGTCACACGTTCATGTGAGATAAGTAGACAGAAGTGTAATATCAGTATCGGGATTGTTCAGTAGGTACTGTGGCGAGTTGTACCCGAATATAACATAACTTATATCATCAGTCTTTCTTTTGCGTACATAATGCGACTTTCCAGGCGTTACAAGTTCTGCTATCGTAGTACTTGAGAAATCACTATTTAATTTTTTGACGATCCAGTGCATATAATATTCCACATATTTTTTCGAGTTCCATAAAGGTGTCTTCTGTTCTCTTCTTTGGGAGGTTGTCAGCTTTTTCATTGCCTTCTACCCCACTATGCCCTGGTACCCAAACAATAGTCACATTGTTGTTCTTTGCCAAGGTATTAAGTGATTGTAGGAAGTTCCATATAAGTGTGGAATTGTATGGGCGTGATTTTAGTACCTTTATCGCTGCTTGAGTGTCCGAGATAATATAAATGGATTTACTTTTGTACTCCCTGAATTTCAGCTTGGAATACCATTGCATGTTGTCCTGATTTCTTTCCTTGGTGTCACTTCATATATTCCTCCGCCGCTACCACTTTTCTTTTTCAAGCCATCAGTGTACCACATAATGCTTATTGGTTTTTCGAAATGTTAGTTTAGGATCATTCGATCAGTGGCCATCTTAAGAATTGGATTATCAGCCAAGCTCACAATCCTCCAGTGTCAGTTAAACTAATTTCCCCACTTTCCTGCACATTTAAGAAGGTATGAGGTCAATCTCGCTTCTTTCTTGATAAGTATACCAAGAGAGGAAGAGTTATGATTGTTTCCATAGCCGCTATAGATGTACTGCTTAGTTCGCCCATTGTTCCCAAACATGCCAGTCTTTGTATACATGCAAGGTGGGCTGTCCCTGTTGATTGTTCAAATTTGGCCACCACACCACAGCTCCATATGTAACTATGGGTTGAGCTGTCGTGGTGTATAACCAGTTGGTCATTTTAGGTTTCAGCCTCTATGTTTTGCCGAATGAACGTCTTGCAATCTTGAGGATGGTTTTCGCTTTTTGATGGTTCCGATTAAATGAGGGTTCTACGTTAGATTAGAGTCCAGTGTCTGAACTCATAGCTTATTGTGATTTCATTATCAAAGGTTTTGGCTATTTTAGACATTTCAATTTTTTTTTTATGAGAGCGACCAAAACCGTTTTTTGGGGATTAACATTAAGGTTTTCCCTTAAACATCCGTTTTGAATCATATTTAGAGCATTTCGTATAATTTCTACACATGTGTTCAGATGTTTTCCTTTGAATAGAGCTACAATATCTTCTGCGTAACCTTGGACATATATGCCAGCTTCATTCAGACCTCTGAGGAGGTTATCTACCACAAGACTCCTGTCAGACATCATCACAACTTCACAGAATAGAGCTGCCTGGACACACCTTTAATCTAGCATGTTTTTACCTATCGGGCCTAAATCCATGTTAGAATTGGGGGATCATTCCAATTTTATCCAGAAAATTCCAGATACGGTCCTTGAAAAGAGTCTCGAAGAGCTCACTCAGGTCATTCATCAGAGATATAGGCCTATAGGAATTTGTGGTGTGGGGTATTTCTGAGGTTTGGGAATAAGGATGGTATTGGATGTTTCCAGTAAATTGGAAACTAGGAGTGCTAAAGGCAGGAGTTCATGAGGATGGTGAGGATAGGAAGTAAAGTGGCATGAAGGTTTTTGAGGACCTGGGGTAGAATTTTTCCCCTTTTGACAGGCCGAAGATGTGTCATCAGGGGTGAAAGGAGTAAGGATTGGATGAGGGGATTCTGCGTTACTAAAATATTTTGGAAGAATATATTCATGTCATTTTGAAATTGGGGGTTGAAGTAATTAACCTTAGGCTTTACATCTCATTTATATATGTTAACGAATCAAAGAATGGCATTTTTATTAAGCGACAATAACCTTCTCTTTTGACTCCAGGCGGACATCGATATCTAAAACAATTACCCGAGAGTTCCTCATTCATTTTCACATATAAACATGCAAAGTAAAAAAGGCAGTTTTTCTTCAGTAAAATTGTATTGTATTTTAAAAAACTACATTTCTGGCAAAAACGTTTCCATGGTTACTAAAACAAATAAAGAATGCTTGTATTACTAAATATATAGTGAAAATTTGTGATTGAAAGTACAGTATGAGCCAGTATGAAATATAAATCAATTTTACCTTCGTTATGTAATATTAGTTGTAAAATATGTATTAAAAGTTAAAATAATAATAAATGAACTCATAAGTATTTTAATAAGTGTTGTTATTGTTCAATAAGTTTTATCTTAATTTCTAAGAAATTACTATGCAACCAATCTAAGTCATTCGCTAGCCGATTTGCAGTCATCTTCAAAATCGAATAATCACCCTGGACAAAATGGAGTGGCAGAAGGAAAAATTGAACTCTCCTTAATACAGTGTTTGTTAATTTAATCGGGTTTATTTTGGGCCCTATGTAATTATTGACGAGTTCTTAGAAGTTTTAGAAAAACTGGAAATAATTAAATGTGAAAATTTGGGTAAAAGGGTTTTTGAGGACGGCTTACTAATCTTAAATATTTATATAGGTGTTTTCAGAGTAATAAATAAAAACCCTTTTGTGATCCTTTAATATTGGAGGCAACTCCGAATATAATACAACTAGAAAGGTTTTAACAGTATAAAAGGGTTTTGAAGTGAGGAAGAGGATTTCGCGTCTTAGTACGTCTTTTCGTATTATGTTCGACGTTCATTTTAAATTATTTTCTCTTATTGACAATAAGAATATTCTTTTTCGTCTTATTGACAATATATTGGTTTTCTGTCAAACCCTACATATTATGATTTTGTCTCGTGGCATTAAAAAATTGTAAATTTAAAATATATTTTATAGATCTCTGATCATCTAAAATAGTTATTCATACAAACCGAATTAAATTAAATACGATTTTAATTTACGAACAGTGCCGTAAAAGCACTTCAAAAGCCATGCATTTTATAACGTTTTGCTGAACGACCGTTGCCAGATCGTAAAGCCTTTGTATGTTTTGTAATAATTAGAGTAATTATGGAATTTTTAAAATACAAAAAGAACAAAAAGAGGAAACACTGCATTAGTATTACAAAGGATCGCATTTAGTTACGCCAGTTAAGAGAACAAAATAATATTTATGTTTCTACTTGCCAAAGGCTAAATAAGGATATTTCTTATAAGGTTTAATTTGTGCATTAAAATTTTTTATACCAAATGCGAGCTTCAAAGTTAATATTAATTCATTTCTGATTTCTATTTATGTTTCTAAATAATGAATCTAAATATCCACGCTAGTGCTGAAGATTACAAAATCCTATAAAAATATTTTCTTTACCAGCGACAAAAATGTAATTAATGTTGACCCTCATTTATAAGGGTAAATGTTTTTGAAAGTACATGATATCAGTTTTTATCGCAGGGGTTGAAAATGATTGTTATACAGGATTGTTCAAAACAGAAAAAAATGTTAATATCAGAGGGTGTATAATAAATGGTTGCTAAAAGAAAAAAAAACAAATTGATAGTACAAACAAAATACAAGATCACCCTATAATTTTATTTAAAAAAATGAATTAGCAGCCCCACGGGGACTGTGTTTAGCCGAAGCTCTTTTTTTTCTATATTGAATTTTCATCGAACTAATAAAAAAATGATTTATTTTTTTCGTCCTTTGAACTTTGGTTTTGCTTTATGAAACGTGATATTGCATATTTTATTTTATACGAGTGAGGAAATTTGAACTATTTAATAATGAAATTAATAATTTGCATTTTTTAAAAAATATAATTGGGAATTTGGATCCTTTGTTTTTCGACAATGTTGAAGAATATCGTCACGAATAATAAAAACTACACTTTTTTATCACTCTACCTACGTTTCGCTACTATATTAGCATCATCAGGAATTTATCATCAACTCCTGATGATGCTAACGTACGTATAGCGATAGAAAAGGATATTTTTGGGAAGCGGTGACGATATTCTTCAACATTATTTAACTAATAATAAATTACTGTTTTGCATCTGGTATAATTCTTTTTTACTTTAAAAAATAACAAAAACAGTGACTGGTTTGCGTTTGGCACAATCTAGTCCTTAAATACATAAAAATAGTGACTGGTTTATTTATATTGAGGCAAGTATGATAATTATATTACTTTGTGCTGAAATGGGAATTTTAAACAAACAATTTTCACCTCTATATCTGAAAATTTGGTTCCTCTGAATACAGCTAAGTTTTAGTATTAATAACATTTCTTAAAATTTAATACCAATTGCGATATAAGTTTGTTTAGGTTTAATATAATTTCATATAAAAGTCACATGGTATCAAATACTGTCATAACCAAAGATTTTAAGTATTTATATTAAATGTTAAATAATGTTTAATTAAGCTGTTTTATTAACTAATATCTCTAGGTTTCACTAAATTCTCTTCACTCTTTGATTTTAAAAATTTATTAAACTACTTCTTCTAGGGTCAGTATTTGTAATTCTCTTGACTTGTGCATGGATAATTTATTTATTCAATTAAATCTTTAAACAAAAAGAGATTTTACTGGCACTTAATCGTTGAACGAAGATAAATGTTACATAAAAAGAAAAACTAACTCACGATCCTGAAGCAAAGAGTCATTGCTCTGGTTATCTTTAAATGAACTAACTTAAATTAAGTAATGCCAGACTCACTCAGTATAAAGGTGATAATCACATACGTCGCATACTTGTTGTTAAGATAAATGTAAAATTCTATTTCCTACGAGTTCTAACTTTTCCGTTGTTACCAGTCATTTGCCTATTTTAATCTTTGTAGATTTTGAAACCCGGACCTTTACGAACTAGAATTTTTAAGCCAGCAAATAAACCTTCTGTAAACGCTGGTGAACGAATTATAAATATTAGTATTTATACCTGATGAAAGAATACTAGGCTGCGAAAGTGTTAAAATAAATTCCAGGATTTCGAAGGGCCAAACTTCTTGGGTAGAAGTTAAACCAATATGAATGTTTAAATAAAAATAGTATTTGAAATTGGAATGTAATTTTTTATTCCATTTTTTCTTACAAACAGGCCCGCCGAGAGGGCGTTGAAGGCGGTACAAAATATCGGGGCCCGGGGTTTATGGGGGCCCGGGCCCAGCACAGCAAGCAACTTATTTTGTACAAATAAAAAGTCACTCTTTCGGTAAGTCTGATAAAACAACACGCATATACGGTTTCTCTTTTTTCCAGTATAATATACCTAACTCTAAAACACCCGTATGCATAGTCGTTCGCCAGCCACTCGCCAAAGTTTCGCCGCTCGCTACCCAAGAATTGTAATGCATAGTCAAACGCCAGAACAGTAACGACTGCGCACTAGTTTATATTTCGGCGAAGCGGTGGCGAAATACGGGAGATGGTCAGTAGCATCTCCGCCAATTCTCCGGAAAACTTTTAAAACTATTTCAGTTCAGGGAACAGTTGTAGTAATGCAGTTTTTAAGTTATAATTATATATTTTTTAATAATTCTTACAAAGTGTTTTATTATAATATATACAGGATTAAATAATTTTTTTAATTTTCGAATTTTACATATAAAACTAACATTTAAATACATTATCATTACAAACAAATTTGATAATATTAAACTTTGTTTAACAATTAAATTATAATTATATATTTTTAATAATTCATACAAAGTATTTCATATAAACAGGATGGAAATTTTTTTTTTTTTAATTTTCTAATTTTAAATATAAAACTAACATCTAAATACATTATTACAAACAAAATTGATAATATTAAACATTTTTTAACAATTAAATTATAATTATATATTTTTAATAATTCATACAAAGTATTTCATATATATACAGGATGAAAAATTTTTTTTTTAATTTTCTAATTTTAAATATAAAACTAACATCTAAATACATTATCACAAACAAAATTGATATTAAACTTTTTTTAACAATTAAATAATAATTATAAATTTTTAATAGTTTCTACACAGTGTTTTATTACAATATATACAGGATGATACAATTTTTTAAATTTTCTATTTTTTTTAATTTAGCCTGTTCTTGCTGCATAACCAGTTTTATAACAGGCCTCATCCATTCTTACTTTATGTAATTCCTCAAGCTTTTATCGTTACCTATTTATGAGCTGCAACCTAACTTGCGTTATTTCGTCTAGGTGACTTTTTTGCAATTTTTATTTTTTTTAAGAAGACACACTAGATTAGATGGTGTAGCTGAAATAAATAAAAAATGTTGGACATTACAGTACGAACAAGAACAAAAAGAAATTATACTTTTCAGTACAATTTTCACATGATGTATGAAGTAGCACATATTCATAAAAAATACATAATTTGAAAAGTACAAATTTAATTCTTTTGTTGACACGTTTTACGATTTAAACGTAAATAATTAAAAAAAATAATATGTACCTATTACTGGGAGTACTACTTCATTTACCCGTGCTTCAGAGGTGACAGAGAAGTTGAAGGTATGTTTAAAATAAAAGGGAAACCTTTTTTTGTAACAATTTTTATAAAAATACACCATATCTTTTTAAGAACTTGTAAATTATTAAAAAAAAAAATACCTTTTTCCGAATTCAATATCGTTTCCACCACTGTGTCTCCTTCAATATTTACGTTGGACGTACATGCGTAAATTTTTGGACGGCTTTTATCTATGAAAAAAAAACTGCATTTAGTATAACAGACGATATACAAAAACGATACTACATGTAATTTTTTTTTTCGTTATTAATCCATCGTTATTATAATTACCTGCGTATTCGTTGCCACATTAAATTCGGCTACAAATTTTTCCCATGCTTTCTTTTTTTTCTATATTATCATCCGTTCTATTTTCAATAACAGGATATCGTCCAAAAATCTGTAATAATATTTCTTTCTCGTCCGCTGAATACTTCACTGCCATTTTTAATTTAATAGTCTTCAACCGCAACCGAACCACCGAATTTTAACTTTTCAATAAGAAAAAAATGCACCGTGTCATCTAAATTCCTCAAATGCACGTAGTAATACCCACGTGTTTACTGTAAACAGATGAATTACGCATGCTTAAGCACCCAAGGACGGTCGGAGACTCGTAGGAGCTTTGCCAGAGAGGAGACCGGAGAGAGATCGACTATGCACAGTAAACCATGCGTCGTACTTTGGCCAGCGCGTCGCTGGAGCACTCGCTGGGATAAGCCTTCGGCGTATCGCGAGCGAACGACTATGCATACGGGTGTTGGGTTCGTTCAGATTTTAAATCCATGCTTTAGGACTTTTAAACTTATTTGTTATTTTGAATAAATAAAATTTCTTAGAATTTAAACCCAAAAGAAAATCACATGCCGTTTTACTATACCGTTTCTTCAAGGCACCATAAAATAAAATAACACATGTTTTTTATATCTGTTTTGTGGTTGTACGATATACCTAATAGTATAGTACAGACAGAATAACCGTTCGATAAGGGATTCTTCGGATACATCCCGAATTTTATTTATATTTTCATTTTCAATTTTCTATAACAATTGCAGCAATCCATATATAATTGTCGCGTATATTCGGAAAGGCAGAACCAGGGAGAACACTGAAATAAAAGAGTCTCCTTATGGCACTGCCATTTCAGCACGGAAAATAATATCTATGGGATTATTTATTAACCTTTTATTAGAAATTTTATTCCGTAAGCAAAAATTTTATTAATTTTGTCTATCAAAAGTTATAAACAAATAATCTAGCTTCAATCTGAACCTCATTTAATTGGGAATCCAAACAACGGCAATTTTCTTGGCATATTAGAGTTACTAGCAAATTATGATGCATTATTAGCAAAACATTTAGAAACTGTTAGATTTTCACAAGAAAATAAAAAGCGTTTAGTTCATTACCTTTCATCCAAAAAGGAATTTGTTAGATACACATTATGCTGAATACGTCAAGCAAAAAATTTTAAACGAGAGGAAACTGGAAACATGTTTAGTGTGTTATGGAGATTTCTAAGTTTAGAGGATATAGAAATTGAAAAGCAAGAAAATCGTCTTCAAAATCATTACGACGCAGATATGAATTTTCAACTCAAAGAAGAAATAAAACATCTTGAAAGCATCTTTTCTGCAAATTTTCAGGACACCGACATTACACCATTTAATCTATTAAATAAAATTCATAAATTAAAATTAGATTCCTTGTTTCCAAATATTGTTATAGCATTAAGACTTTTTTGTACCCTATCTGTAACTATAGCCCAAGCAGAACGAAGTTTCAGTCATCTTTCTAGAATTAAAAATACTTTAAGATCTACCGTGGTTCAGAAACGAGTCCTCTAGATATATTAGCTATTGAGTCCAAATTAGCTAGAAACTGCGACTTTTCTAAAATTATTGAAAATTTTTGTATCTGCTAAAAGTCGTAAAGCATCTTTAAAATAATTTGTACGTGCTAAATACGAGTAGTAGTCTAGTGTCTAGTGGTAGTAGTACTTTATGTATGTAGTAGTCAGAAACATGTTTTTTATTTTTAATCAGTTTTGTTATACTTTCTATTATTAAATAACAGAAAAAATATTAAAAAAAACTTTTTATCAAACGAGTTTGACTGTAAATCTTTTTACACAGTTATCATCAATTTTTTTACACCATTTAGTTTGCGTGTCATTTTTGTGTTTACACCAGGGCCCGTCGCGTCTCGGCGGCCCTGAGTACAAAACATGAACAGCAAAAATCATAAAGCGGCAAATTAAGTTAAATTATGAAACTGAAAAATGAATGTTTAAATTGTACTCAATCACTTCACTCACTGTAAAAACCATTTACATTTTTTATTATGAAAAATCAGAAAAGTGTTTGGGTGCGGTTAATTACGCACCATTTTACTTATTTGAAGAAACTTTTTTGCTCTAGTAAATGCATGACTAATTTGTCTGGATGCGACAGATAGTGTGTGCTCTGAATTTTAACGGAGAGGAGGGTTGGTGGTTTTTTATTGATAGGAGACATGTGACGTGGTATGTAAATAGTCTTGAAGCATCGTAGCGGGAAGAAACATATCTATATTTTTTGTCTCTTATAATGATGGGATAATATAAGAGAAAGATAAGCTTGCATAGCAACAGTCACTTATATATTTTATTTTTGTTAACTGTATTTTGCAAGTAGACAGAAAAAAGTCTGATATAAAGATGGAATAATATTGTGTTGATTTTAAATCTAGTTTTAGATTATAGAATATTAAAATCTACAATAATAGATGTAGTGCTTATTGTAAGAGATAAACACTACATGAGTTGTCGCTTTAGTTATATTGATAAGTTGTCATTTTGGTTTTTTGGTTATATTGATAAGTTGTCATTTTGGGATTTTTGGTTATATTGACAAGTTCTCATTTTGGGTTTTTTGGTTATATTGACATGTTGTCATATTGGGTTTTTTGATTATATTGACAAGTTGTCATTTTGGGTTTTTTGGTTATATTGACAGGTTGTCATATTGGGTTTTTTAGTTATATTGACATTTTGTCATATTGGGTTTTTTAGTTATATTGACATTTTGTCATATTGGGTTTATTAGGTAATAAAAATCTGTCAATCATTTCATTTTTCAATCATTTCACCTTTCAAATTAAGATTGAGAATTGACGCGTTTTAAGTGTATGCAAATAGCATGATTATAAGAAACAAAATATTATTATCAACAACTTTTAATATATACACACGATACGATAACATGTTATTTAAAAAAATTCTTTTCTATAAAAATTTTTGCAAGAAGGAAGTTTTATTTAATGAGTTTCCCTGCGTAAGCAACATAATCGTAACACAATAGTATATTGTGTCACAAGGGCATAAAATGGGCTTTAGCAGCCCGCGGCTATTAGATGCATGAGCGAGCGAAGCGTAGCGAAGCGTAACGAAGCGAGGGCAGCTAAAATAGCTAAGGGCTGCTAAAGCCTTATCTGCTTGTGTGACACACAACTGTTTTTCGCCTACCAAAAAAAGAAAACAAAAAACAGCGAAATATAATAAAAATTCAGACCATAGTGTACTTGCATTTACATTTTTTGATCTTTCCGAAAGATAAGCAAGAGGTACATTTTCTGTTACATTTCTTGCTTTTTTACTCTTTTTCCAGTTGTCAAACATTTCATAGTACTTTTCGTACCGATGTCTTGACTTTGTAGGTAACAAATTTAGAGAAACATTGCTAGCTTTTTCTTGTAGGTCTGGTGGAGTATTCGTAAATATTTCGTCACTGTCTGAATTACTATTCATTTTCACTAATTCATACAATCACAATTATTCACAATCAGAACGTTTTGGTATATTAATTTATATTGACGATTAATGAAAATTTATGTGAAATGTCAAAGTACGTGAGTGACAGCTAAAGGTGTCTAGATATAGTGAAAAATTAAAAAATCCTAATGCTATGAGTTTAGCATCCCTAGGGAAGATAAATATTACTTTCATCCGTATTTCTAGGGTTGATATGATTCATTTTCATATAAGGCAGGCGAAAAAATATTTAACCGTGCTACGATATTTGGTGACCCCGACGTGATTGTACTACGATAATAGACATGAATTAGTTTGTGTTTTCTGGATAATATTCCAGTGAAATTTATCTAGCCGGTAACTTGTTCATCTTACCATACTTTTGTTACTAAATGTCCTTTATTTAGCTAAGTTTAATGTAAATAAGAAGTATTTTTTCTTTCCGTCTTAGTTTTCAAATTTCCCCGAAATACTGTTTTCTACAACAACTAATATCTTATTTCGCTATTACCCGAAACGATTTCTAATTCATGTTAAATTACGATCAATTTCTACAAAATTCTGTTGCAAACTGCACTTTCAAGATAAATAATATACGATCCAATAACCAAGAAAAGTAAGATTTTCTCACGTACTTTATTTTGAGTCGAGAAAATTCTGTAACAGACAAGAAATCGATTTAGTATCTTAAATTGCGAAAACCAGATTTACAATCTTTTAAAAGCATATTTAATATTTCAAAAGAATATGGGAACTTTACAAAGGCGCAAAAGAGAGAAATAAAAATTCCGATATAATTAAAGCAAATACGGTTTAAAGTAGCTGTGACAAAAAATCTCCGAGCGTGTAAAGAAATTGAGAGAAAATTTAACATATCAACGTCATGAGGAATAACAATGTAACAGAACTTTTAATCTAATTTACGTAGAAACAATCATTAAGAAAACCTTCATTCATCCATTTAATTAGGTATTTAGAATTAAATTGATATTAAAATAATATCGGTTATCATTCGTGCTCAAAAGCAACCAATAGAATAATTACAAATGATCTGCCAAATACAATAGTTTGTGCAGCAAGTGTGTAGATACTAAGCATATCGTACGAATTGAACAGTATATTTTTTACAACCCACTAATAAAAAAAAACTAAAAAAGATTACAGTCAGCGGGGTTGAACCGTCAAGCTTTCTATCCGAAAACGAGAACGTTAGCACTCTAAACATATAAGTGGTCCTAATATGGAACCACATGTTATTTTATTGTATTTTACTCATCAAATTAAAAAAAAATGTTAAAAATAATCTATAGATGTTGTAGGCATTTGTAACAAAACTGCACAATACAGTTTTTTCAATGAAGTATATTAATTTTATAGATAAATATATAACGTGGGGTACATTTTTTTCAAACTGGTTAGGGAGTATGAAATATGGACCCTGGATAACTTTCACATAATTGGTAGAGTTTGTTTAACCATCCTTTGCCGTTGCGTCATACATTATCCATCTTGATCTCTCCATCATGAAATGGATGAGACGGAATTATGACGTCATTGACGTATTTCTTAACTAATTCAGATTATTTATTACTTTTGACAATTAAGTTGTCATATTTTGATTTGTTGAGTATTTTTGATTATTTTCGCCTTTTTCAATTAATTGTTCATTGTCAAAATGCCTTCCCGATATAATGAGAAAGAGCAAACTTTAATTTTGAAGTTGATTAATTACTTTTCAAGAGAAAGATGTGCTGGAAAACCGCTTTTACCGTTAAATGCAGTCTCCAACGTAAGTAACTACCTGCATTATGCTAAATGTAAGTATTTATTGATTTGATTTTATTAAATTTTATAGCGTGTTGCTGATGCTCTAGACATATCTATTAGAACCGTTCAAAAAACAGTTACTAGTGGAATAGAAACAGATAAAGACTACAAAATCAAAGTTCTTGCTGGACATGTTTCATGGAAGCACTATTTCAGGCACACAAATCAATTAATCAATATTGACTGGGAAAAAAATACATTGATGCATCTCATTTTCTTCCTGTTATCATAGATCTGAATGAATCGGACTCCCAGAGTGATGATGAAGATGATTTTGTCAGTGATGAAGCTTTGTATTGGGAGTTTTTTCAGAAATAAATGTATTTATTGCCTGTTTTCTCCCATACATGTGTTTTTATTTTCATTTTTTAGGAATACTTACGAAAGTATTTCTCACAATGACACACAATAATTACTATACAATTTTTAAAAATATGAATAGTTATATCCCCAAACTAGAAATTGGAAACAAATCAGTTAAAAAAAAGGGGTTTCAAGTTAAAAAAAATTACTAAATTATATAAAAAGGTACGCAACCCATAAAGCAAAATACAATTTTCTGCATTACCAATTTATTAATACAAACACACCTTAACATGGGTCATTGAAAACAATCCTTAACATATGTCATTAGTTATATTTTAATTTTGAGGTTATGTGTGAAATGACATTCAAATATTATACGACAAACGTAAAACAGCAGAATACGTCACCGATTATGACGTAACGGCAAAGGATGGTTAAACAAACTCTATATGGGGGTTTTTGAGGCAGAAGAAAATGAATTTTTTTGTTAAAATTAATAAATTCAAAATAACGGCTGCAGAATGTCGGACAACATGTATGATTTAGCTCCAATTCTATTTAAAATTGGTATGTGAAGGTTTTTGGGTTCGGATATTATGGCTGGAAGATGAACGACGACATAATCAGTAAGTGATGTGTAAGCTTCATAATTTTTTTCTTGGAAATTTGAAAATCTGTAACTTAAATACCGGGTGGCCATGAGTCAAAATATGCCCCCAATATTTTGGTTGTTTTTGAATTTAAAAAATAGATTTTTGGCACACATCAATTAGACAATAATGAAAAAAAAAACAAATGTGGTAAAATTATTCAACGAATAATAAAACTCAAAGTCATACCACAATAATTTTATGAAGAAATGTAGAAAATTTTTTAACAAGGGACGGCAACATGTTTCGGCCAAACGATGGCCATCATCAGGCCTAATACAAATATAACACTAGTTCGATACAAAAAATAATACTTATATATGATTACTTAAAATTAAGATATTTCTCAGAAACAATAAACTGGATACTAATAAAGTGGTATGAAATTGGAAAATTGTTAAATTTTGTTAAATACACACGGACATTTTTTTTGAAAAAACCAATAAAAAATTGTTATATCCCAACTGTAGTATTACAACTGCATACTGGAGGTAATCTTATTTATCAAAATGCATCCTCCGATGCACTAGTAATCAAAAAATTTTTCAAAAATTAAATTTTAAATAACTGCGTAGTACACAATGCGGCAAATGGCTGAAGAGAAAAGAATGACAATTTTGTGCTGACAAGTGACATATTGAATTTGACGTACTGAACCGAAGAACCACAGGGACAAAGCATCAAACGACAGACAGAACAAAGGACTAGAAGAAAAAGAAGAGGAGAAGATTGAAATTATAACCTAAGTATTGTAACGTGGATAAAAGCTAATCATTAGAAGAGTAAATTAAAAAATAAATA
This sequence comes from Neocrepidodera transversa, assembly GCA_963243735.1. Taxonomy (NCBI): domain Eukaryota; kingdom Metazoa; phylum Arthropoda; class Insecta; order Coleoptera; family Chrysomelidae; genus Neocrepidodera; species Neocrepidodera transversa. Next base: position 29,390,377 of record OY725341.1, read on the forward strand.
ATTTTCAGTGGGATAGAGCTGTTCATTAAGATAAGTCATATTATTATTAGACAGGGTATTCTTGATTTCAAACAACATCTCAAGAAGATTTAACTTAGTACCTTTCGTACAATGGTGTAAAAGAGAAGCGTTAATATTGGAGTGTGAATGTCTAGATTCTAAAATGTGATTTGCAAAGCTGATGAAGAATTAACGATGTTGGTATGCCAAAAATTATCTATGTGTTTTTTATGTTCATTAATGCGAGTTTCTACTCTTCTTCCAGTTTCACCAATATAAATAGCGTTGCAATCTAGGCAAGAGAGACGATAAATAAACATCAGGCTTATGTAAGAACGGAAAAAAATATTTAGAATTTACTAGACTACTTGAAAAAAATAACGTTTGAAGAAATTGGGCCTAGGAAAGAGATGGAGTCAATGTAATCAGTTTCGGAAGTGGTGACAGATAAATTAGAAGTTAATTTAAATTTGATGAAGAATTTGTAATAAATCTTTTGTATTAGATCTAAAGGGAAATTATTATTTACAGCTAACTGTTTGATAATATTAACCTCTTGTTTGAAGGACGATTCTGATAAAGGGATTGAAAAGGCTCTATGAAACAATGAATTGAACGAAGCTATCTTATGAATGTAAGGATGGTTGGAGTGAAAATCAATCAAAGTGTCCGTGGTGGTGGGTTTTCTATAAATTTCGAAGTTGAGATACAAGTTTGGAGGAACCTTATGAATTAAAATGTCTAAAAAGGGTAGTTTATGATTGGATAGAGTGAATTTAACTTTGATGTAATTTAGAAATAAGTGAAATTTAGACAATAATGGTCTACTTTTAGACTAACAGGAAAGAAAATATCACTTCCAGTTGAACCGGAAGTGAGATTTTAAATTTAAATTTTTAAACCGTATTTGCTTTAATTATATCGGAATTTTTATTTCTCACTTTAACGTCTTTGTAAAGTCTTCATATTCTTTTGAAAGCTTAAATATGCTTTGAAAAGATTATAAATCTGGATTTCGTACTTTAAAATACTAAATCGATTTATTGTCTGTTACAGAATTTTCTCGACTCAAAATAAAGTACGTGAGAAAATATTACTTTTCTTGGTTATTAAATCGTATATTATTTATCTTGAAAGTGCACTTTGCAACAAAATTTTGTAGGACTTGATCATAATTTAACATGAATTAGAAATCGTTTGGGGTAATAGAGAAATAAGATATTAGTTGTTGTAGAACACAGTATTTCAGGGAAATTTGAAAATTAAGACGGAAAGAAAAAAATACTTCTTATTTATCTTGGCCAAATGAAGGACATTTAGTAACAAAAGTTTGGCAACATGAACAAGTTAGTAATGGCTGGCGTTTACAAAAGGTTTGTTTGCTGACTTAAATATTCCTGTTTCAAAGTAGCCGATTATTGTCTAATTGATGTGTGCCACAAATATAATTTTTAAATTCAAAAGTAACCAAAATATTGTGGGCGTTTCCTTCGAAAGCCTTCTCGACTTTCAAGGATTCGTTAGACTAGAGTTCAATCCTCATGAGTTCATATTGTTGCTGTAGTCTCTACTACCCAAGTTAATATCGAGTACGTGCTGATAATTGAATGGCATAGGAGTGATTAATAAATATGCTATGTAACTAACGAACAACCACATAAGCCAATATATGTTGGGTTTCGCGATGAAGACTGAATGGTATGAAGCGGTATTTTGACGTCTTAGTCCAGGTTTCGGATTGCCTCGGGCACTAATTTCCGTTTATAGTGTGAAGGCCACTTGCATGGGCAGCGTCAGTGAAGAAAAAAAATACTCCAGGAGTCGTATGGCATCGGCAAGACGCTCCTGGGTTGAGTACCTGGGTATTTGCTGCTGGGATATTAAGTAAAATTCATCGAATAAAAATGATTAACATTTATTTATACTGCGGCGAAGATAAAAATGTGTGTAGCACGGTTCTATTCTGATGTGTCCGACGGTACAGGACTACTTCCAGGCTGGCGTGGCGGTCGAATTGACGGTTCCGGTATAATTTAATTTGGCTTCTTTAAATCTCTAAACCGATACTCTGAAGTGATGTAAAAAAAGTACCAACCCGTTACAAAGTCACGGATATTTGCCTTATACCCAAAGTAACGATTCCTCGTTGTTCAAAATACTCGTTACTCGTTACTTTTATACTTATAGTTGTATAATTCCTAAAATTACTATATGCCAATAGAATTATTTATAAATTTAAAAGGTTATCCATTATCTCAAATGTGGTCCGTTGATGCAGTAATAAAACTTAACTCCTAACCTAAGAATGTTGTATTCCAGGCCTGATGGTGGCAATTTGCCGAAACTAGTAGTCAACCTCCTTTTGTCAACTTTAATAAAATTTGTGGTACTCAACTTTTAAGTTTTATTATTAAAATACTGTGTAACTAAAAAGTAACGATTATTTTATTTCTGTTAGGTATTTAACTTTAATAACGATAAAATAAACAGACGAAATAGCCGATCGTCGGCAATTTTCTCATTCTAAAGCAAAGTAGAAAACGCGGTAACGCGGTCTAATATAATAATTAAGTATATAAGTACCGAAAACCATGACCTTTTGATACCAATTTTTTAAAGCATATAATTCTTAGGTAATAAAAACCATAAAATCAATAACATTTTTATCAATGTACTTAAAAGTAAAAGTAACGAAAGTACCGAGTAACGAATATAAAGTAAAGGGTATTGATATTAAAAGTAACGAATCTTTGCAAGTATTCAAAAGCAATGAAAGTTTACATTGCTAGTACTCAGTACTAGGCTCGAACGAAGGTCTCTAGTCCGGTACTCAATACTCGGCTAGAACTCCAACTCGAAGTAGGACTGAAACTGGATCTCCAATATGGGAGTTCCCTCAATGTTGCCAACCTAGAAAATGGTCTACCAACGAGGAAGAATTATTTTTGGTCGAAATCTACTTCATTATTTTCGCAATGATAAATTATGTGTACAAAATTCTATTGAGCTTTCCAGAATATATCGTTAGCGAAATATAATGATTTTAATAAAATCTTACTTCTGATTGGTTGAAATTTCGTTGTCAAATGTCATTCGTCATAGAGTAAGGATAACAGAGCGACATGTTTCATTTTCAGCGACTGGCCTACAGCCTTGAAGGATTGGTGGAACTAAACTGAATTTAGCGAGTAGTTTGAATATTCTGTAATCTGAAAATGAAACATGTCGCTCTATTATACTTACTCTATGACGAATGACATTTGACAACGAAATTTTAACCAATCAGAAGTAAGATTTTATTAAAATCATTATATTTCTCTAACGATATATTCTGGAAAGCTCAATAGAATTTTGTACACATATTTTATCATTGCGAAAATAATGAAGTAGATTTTGCCCAAAAATAATCTTTTCCCGTTGGTAAACCTTTTTCTAGGTTGGCAACATTAAGGAAACTCCCCCATTGGGACTGCTACAGCCATAGAGAAAGTATAAACAAGAGTTGCCGTTTCCTTGAGTAAAAGTGGCAACATGTGCGACTAACCTGCAGCCTTGGAGAGTATGATGAACTAAACTGAATGTGACGGTTAATTCGAATATTTTGTAATCGAATTTTCAAATTCCTCATATATCCGTATTAGAATTTTCTGTAACACCTAAAATGTAATCTTATGATCACATTTAATGGTGTTTACAGTAAAATGCTAATACGGATATATATAAATAAGAGGAAAAAGTAAAATTTGCAACATTTAATTAATAAAACAATGTTATTCAAATACATGAAGTTTACAAAACTTAACATATTTAGTAAATAATATATATACATATAATTAATATTCAAATAAGTTGTTTACAAACATTAACATAATGTAAAATAATTAGTAAAACAATTTTAGTCAAATAAATAAAGTTTACAAATATTAACATAATTAGTACTTAAATAATTTTATTCAAATATATGAAGTAATTTTGATATAATTAGTACAGAATTTTATTCAAATACATAGAGTTCACAAATAATCAAAACTGCACATAATTAATATTCAAATAAAGTTTACAAATATTAACATAATATAGTATAATTAATAACACAATTTTGTTTAAATTCATAGTTTACGAACACCAATAAAAATATTACGAGTAATATTTTCTAGCTCTTCAGCTTTACCCAGGATGTACAACGTAGAGGCGATCTAGATTTACATCTCTTTAAACAACAATGCCCCATAAAACCAACAAAAACCTAATTCTACTATGTGGCATCATTGAAAAATACTAAAATACTTGTTTTATTGAAATCAACAATATACAAAATTTTACAAATGTTTTACTGATGAAACTAGTTTTAAAACTTTAATATTAATTTTTAATATTACTACTAGTCAATTATATGCTACAAAATTTTAACAATAACTATAGAATTATTCCTGAAAAACTTTTAAAATATATATGTACCAAAAATTAATATTAAATTATACCAAATTCAAAACTATTTTAAAATTACCTTGGCTCCATTAATTTACTAAATGTAATGTGAAATGTTATTAATATATATTAATTTTTGAGAAATTTACAATTTGAATATAATATAAATATATAATGGGAGTCAGGTTCTGTTAATCTAAATATTATACTTCTTGGTTATATACTATTTACACTTACAAAATAAACTATTCTAATAAGGGGAACTACATTATTTAATTTTGATTTTTATATCACAAAAAAACTTTTTATTTCACAAAATTTTTTTGGCGAATGTTAACTATTCTAATATAAGGAACTACATTACTTAATTTTGATTTTATATCACATACATTTCATATCACAAAATTCTTTGGTGAATGTTAAATCTAATATCACATATATTACTAAGGATTAAATATACTCTAATAATAAAACAAATTGCACATTTCTTTGGTAAATATTAAAACTAGCTTCCAGATAACAGATAGAATAACAAATATTTTAATATAAATTATAAAAAACAAATAACAGCCTTGGTGTAGTAACCTGGAGATATAATCTGAAACATACATAAAATATGGGCAGAAACATTTCAATATCACAATTAGTTATGCCTTGTAACTTTATCATTATAGAATTTTCTAATGATAAGTGGCAAAGATATTTTTAATAATTGAGAAAAGATATATGTTTTATGTTCATTACAAGTAAACCAATCAAAATTAATGTTAATTATTAAAATTTGTTGAATTTTCTGAATAATATTGTCAATATGACCCAAAAGTGGTAAAACTTCATAAATAATACTATAAATCTTTGATAACAAAATAATTACTTCCTGTTGAACATAAATTAGACGTCTTTTGTCATCATTTTCTTTAAAATTGGTGAAAATATGGTGGTCCTCTAAAACATCTGTTTGCAAATTAGCTTGACATTCTTGACAATCAATTATTTTAATCTTTTTTACAATAAATCCCGCAACATAACTAATTACCTGACTATCGAAAAGTAAATTGGAAAATTCAGTATTAGAAAATGATAGATTAATTTGTTCTATTTCATTATTATTAACAATGGTTGGTTTTACGTCTAATGCTGAAGCTGAATTTAAAAAACAATTTAAATTATCTAAAACACCATATCCATCTGCTTCACAATTAGTATTGTAGCTTCGAGATGAAATTAAGCTATTTAAAATAGATGTTTTCAACGCAGATATAAATTGGTAACAATTTGGGTTAATATTGGCAGCACCACATTGTCTAATTGATCCAAACATATTTTCGACAGGATCCTGATTAAGAGCACGGGTTCTTAAAAATTTGAAACCCAATTTAAAACAATCGTTCATTAGCAATTTGATACCTCTAAGTGTAATTAACCAGCATGTCTTAAAAGGCATCTTATTTATAAGTGGTTTACCGTTTTTAGGTAAAAAATTCCAAGATTCTATCTTGGGCAACATAGAATTCCAAAAATCAAGATGTTTTGATTTTTTTGATGCACATCGTCGTAGGGCCTTACCGCCACCTTCTGATTTTGGGTTTCTTCCATTGAGGCTGTCAAAAAGCTTATCAATATCTTCAATAAATTCTGCGGTATACATAGCTTCGGATGGTAATTTATTGGGAACAATTAAACTTTCAATGGTAGCAGCCATAGTATGGCTCATTACTTTAGCTGCAGCTGAGACTTTCATTTTCAATTTATTATTTTTTGACATGTATAAATAAGTTTCCTTTATTTTGTGTAATGCTTGAAATTTTCTAGTTTTATCAATATAAAAAGATTGCTTTATATGTTCAAATTTTGCACATTTGACCTGATCATCAAACAAAATATCATAATTAAACAAGGCATTTCTAGTACATTTTAATAAATGAGGTGGATCAAATAATGTAATAATACGTTTCCCATTAACAAAAAAATAAGGACCAGGCCTATTAATTGTTCTATCAGAACGTAATTGTCTCAGTGCTCTACGATTAGTACTCCCCAAATCACAAACTGTTGCAACTACATTTAATCCCACCTCTTGCAATGCTGAAATCACTTCTTTTAAAATTACCTTTAAATCAATTGTTTTAACTTGATCCTTAGTAAAGTAATAAGCAACTGGCTGCTTCCATGCCTTTCGCAAACCATTAACCACAAATGCTAATGCATGGTCAGCAGATTGTAACTTTCTACCCAAGTTGTTCCCAAGATCCACAAATTCTACAATTTTATCAGTAGCTACATCGAAAGTCAGCTGCTTACTGAGGGCTATTTCATCAAATAATAAGACACAGGTTCTATCAATTTGAATCATATTAGCAACCCTTGCCTTAAGCCTGTTGAAAATTGATTGATTAATACCTGTTTCAAAAGGGATTGATGTTAGAAGAGAATGTAATGTGGACTTACTGGGCAAGGAAATAAAACGTTTTAGAAAATTGTATGCTCTTGGGCCCTTCTTGTACAAAGCAAGAGACAAGACTTTATCTGTTGTGGACCACGAAGGCTTCTTCTTTTTGGAATTTTTAGCAGTACTTTTTAAAAATTTCATGCCTGCCGGATCAAGCTTTGAATTAAATTCTTGGAATAATTTTGAATCAGCAATTTTAATGGTTTTTTTAATATTATTTTTGGAAGTACGAAGGGCCTTTTTTAATTTACAAATTCTTTGCTTTTGTGCTCTATTTAAAGAATAAAGTTTTTTCTTTCTAGGAGTTAAACAATTGATACGGGTTTCATTATTATTATTTAAAGTTCCGGTTGGATAACGTTTTTTTGACCCAGGTTCTTCTGAACATAGAGAATTTTCATAACCAAAATTAAGCTTTCTTTTTGCTGGAATATATGTATGACTATTTAATTCAGAAGGGGGATTTAGGACGTCGCTCAGTACTGCTATATTAGAAGAATTTGTAGGAAAGGATGCTAATGGTAAAGCAAATTTTAAAAGACTGTTTTTAATAGTGTTAGTAAATGCATTGTCATTAAAATGGTTTTCGCAGATTCGATCTTGATTACGTGTAGTATCTGAGAGTTTAAGAATGTCAAACCATCTTTTTCTTTGTTCAATACACAAAGGTAATTTAAAAAACCGTTTATTTTTATAATTTGAATCATATAAAGGCCAGAAAAAAGTACTGGAACAACTAGGTACAGCGCATTTGAAACAAACATATCCAGGACAAGACATTTTAGAGGATGACTATATTTTTTCCAAAAATTAGAATATAAACTTAAAAATAAACTTAAAAATAAAAATACTTACATACTCACCCTTTATTTCTTAGCGGTAAACTATTGACATTTTGGGAAACTAACCTAATAATTTATAAAGCCTGATTTACAATAGGGTAATAACACAATAAATGTTTATTTCTTTATTAAATGTTCTCCTACACTTATGAGAAGTTGTAATATACTTTGTTGAGAAAGTCTATAAGAAATTTTTAATCCTTTTATTTGCTTCAGTTTATATTTTTTAAATTTAAACAATTTGTTATTGTAAAACAGTCTCATAGTTCGCGAAAGTGGCGACCCCATGCGCGGTTAGGTTAGGTTAGGTATTATGTTGGCCTTATGCGCCTATGATTCAAAACACCCCTGGCTACAGCTACTGACTAGATCGCATCCATCTGCCGTATACCATAAAGTCGGTTGGGTATGTCAAACAAGTACGCGACTAACTCCATCTTTCCGCGGAGGTTACAACTGGTACGTTAATTCTACTCCAATGCCGAGCGCAATTTTATTTAAATATTTTAATTATTAAAGAAATTAAAGTAACTTGTACCCAGGACAACACCTATCACACCCTGTTGTATAAGAGTCTTGTCCCCCTAAGGACCCTTCAAATTATAGCAAAATATTTGACAAACAAGACTAAAAAGTATAGAATAATACTACTTAAATTGGTTTTTTAAGCACGCTTTTATTTATGTGTAGAAAGTGATCCAAAATCTTTATGACTACAAATAAAAGCGTGGGGCGGTCATCATAATCCTTTTCTCTGTCACATACACACATGTATCTCAAGGAGTATATGAATGAATTACATATATTTAATATAATGTAATACCCAACCAATAGTAAATTGTAGTACAAAGTAGAACATAATTTACAGACAGGCGTAGGCAGGGAGGTGATTGGGTTGATTATATCACTCATAATATAATAATGTCCTATATTGTTACTTGATTAATAATCGATAATCATTCATCATATACTGACTAATAACTGATAATCATACTTGGTACTTTTAATGCTAAAAATCTAGTAGGTATGCTGCCATCTTTGTCATTGCTTTTTTATTGTAAATGTCATTAATTCGTGAGATAATCTATTCAATACAACTCGTGGTATCGTGTCTATCGATAATCCCATAAGTTAATGCATTCAACGTGTTGTCAAATTATAATTTCACGAGTCCGCAGGGCGAGTGGAATTAATATTTGACAACACGTTTCGTGAAATAACTTATGGGATTATCGATAGTCAAGATGCCACTCGTCGTATTATATATGAAAATCACCCACCTCGATAGAAAACTTCTTCAATTTGTTATGGTTTTTTGAGAAAAAAAATATCAAATCGCCCTCTAAAATTACAGATGTGTATGTATTAGAGAAATGGATTATGATGAGCGCCCCACGCTTTTATTTTTAGTCAATATAATGAATCAAATTTAGCAGCAAAGAAAAAATTATTTTCTACTTTTTAGTGCGCTTTATAAGCATAAATAAAAGCGTGCAATTAAAAAAAATATGTAGTATTAATTTTAATTATATTCAATAATAATTTATATAAACGCTACCCTTTTAGAGTTTTCAAAAAAAAACAGTTTTTTCCATCCGTCCGTTAGCTTTTTTCAACTCGAGAACGGTGAGAGATAAAGACAAACGGACAACGGTAATCGAGTCAGCATCGTTAAAACTCTCTAAAATGATATTATTCTTTGACCTATTTTTACTTTCCCGCTACATATACCATATATACCTACTATAGTATATAAAGTATATATACAGAAAGGAGGAGGCACACTCCTTATGGAAAATGGACCCCATGGGCACAATCCAATCCTATGGCTAGTTATATACATCGTGTTGAAGATGCCAAATTTAAAATTTTCCTTATAGAATATCATTTTAAGAAAATTCTTGTTGGCGCTATCATAAAATTATAGCCCCCGTATATCTATAATGATGAATGTAATGCTGATAAGTGCACAAAGTATACTTAGTATTAATTATACAGGGCGATTCATTATCATTATTGCCCCAATCCCGATTTTTTCAAAAATGTTTCGAAAGGCCCTGTATAAATAAAAACAATTCATGTTATTGATATGTATTTGAATACCAGCTTTACTATTATCTCTAGTTCATACAGGGCGATTTGTTAATTTTAAAATATATGAAATGCCTAATGGTCTTGAAAGATAGGAACTTTTCACACCCACCCTGTATATCTAAATATTTATATTTTTACTATCACGTGTCTAAATTCCCAATCAAAATCTAAAGCTAGTTATTAACATACAGGGTGTTAAATTTGCCAAATTTCAAATTTTTCTTATGGAATATCTAAAATTTTAAGTTTCATTAAACTTTTTTGTAGTCAGTGTAATTCTAGTACTATTTTGCAATATGCAGACCTATTAAAGGGAAACTAAAGGTCGTTAACTACAATATGATTACGAAATTAAAAATCATCATTTTAAGAACATCACAACATTTCTTGTTGTTCTCATAAAATAATAGCCTCTATATTAATATAACCACAAATTTAATGCTAATGTATGCACAAAATATCTTTAGTATTAATTATACAGGGCGGTTCATTATTATGGTTACACCAATCTCGATTTTTTTCAAAAATGTTTCGGAAGGCCCTGTATAAATGAAACTATTTAGGTTGTTGATACCTATTTGAGAATCAGTTTTACTATTTTCTCCAGCTTATAGGTACAAGGTGATTTGTCCAGTATAAAAGTTACAAAATGCCTAATAATATTGAAGGATTTTTCACACTCGTCCTGTATATCAAAATTATGTCTCGCTTATTAAGAATCATGTTTTTACTATTACAATCAATAATTTTGTCTACTTATCGAGATATAATTTTTTGTCCATTGTCCTGTCGGTCGATTTTTCCTGTCGTCCGATAGGGAGTCGGTCGATTATTCTGTCGGTCGAATGGTTGTCCAGTTCAAGTAGAATCTAGAAATGGACTTTTAAAATAAATATCCAAGTTTCTCCACGGAACCTATTAATAAAATCGTCTTCACGATTAGGTTTTTAAATAAATTTTTGATATTGACTGTTATATTAAACTGAAAATATGAAACAATGGCCTTTTAATTTTAAAAAGGAAAATTACAAAGCTGTGAAGGTAAAAACTCAAAGGTCCAATTTATATCTACAGGGTGTACATCGAAAATACATATGTATCAAAATTATCAGGTATATGTCTTTCATAACACACCTAGTATCTCGATAACTAGCCACAAATCATGATAGTAATAGTACAAACTGATTTTTATCAAGCGGTGAAAATACAAAATCCAGTCCAATGCAATTTTGATATACAGAACGATTTTGAAAAATCCAACCATCTTCACACTTATTAGGCTTACCATTTATAATGGACAAATCGCGTTGTATAAGCTAGACAAAATTGTAAAGTTTGTACCCAAATAGATATCAACAATGTAAATAGTTTCGTTTATACAGGGTTTTTCAATTTATTTTTGAATAAATTCCAAATTGGTATAACTATAATAATGAGCCACTTTGTATAATTAATACTAAAAATATTTTGTGCAAAATTTGATTTTCTTAAAATGATGATTTTTAATTTCGTAATTACCCTGTAGTTAACGATTTTTAGTTTCCATTTTATATATAGGACTGCCTATTCAAGACTAGTACAAGAATTATACTGACTACAAAAAAATTTAATGAAACTCCTAAAATTCGAGATATTCCATAAGCAAAAGTTGAATTTTGGCAACTTTAACACCCTATATGGATGTCGAAAACTAGCCATACATTTTGATTGGAAATTTAGACACGTGATAGTAAAAAAATATTTGTTTTAAAACTGCATTCGCTGGGTGCGAAGTGTATGGTGGGGACAACTGAAACGATCCCAGCGCTCGTATATAGTTGTCAAAACTTCGTGAATTAATGCTCTTGTCATAAGTAAACACGTCAAAATTAAATATAAAAATGGTTCATAATAGTTGTATTGTAAATTGCAAAAATTCAGGGAGAAATAGCAAGTGCAAATTTTGCACATTTTTAAGAGCTAGATGGAACTTCGAGAAAAGAAAGAAATGGATAAATGCAGTTAGGAGAAAAAGGTTAGTAATGTATAACCTAATTCAAGTTGCTTCCCTTTGTCCATTGTTTGGGGTTTTTTTTTCCTAGTTTATTGGCTTTGGCAGAGACCAATTAGCCAGACATTGTTTGGGGTTGAAATGATATTTGATGGAATAATTGGCTCAAATTAGGCTAAATAATTACATTCATCATCGCCTAAAAAATATTTAAAATAAAAGTATGATAAATGACTTTTCGTTTCCTCTGTATAGGTCTGCATATTCCAAAATAGAACAAAAATTACGCTGACTGCAAAAAAAAATTCATGAAATTTTGAAATTTGGTAACTTCAACACCCTGTATGTCGATAACTACCCATAGGATTGGATTGTGCCCATGGATACTTTGTGTCAGAAGGTCATGTATAATTATTTCTCAAAGTTTGAAAAAAATCGACTAGGGTCAATTTTCCAAAGAGTGTGCCTTCTCCTTTAAATTTTTGAAAACTCGAAAAATTACGGCAAATATATTGGCGTTTTCTACTTGTTTATTTAGTTACGACGCAACAACATGCATATTAAAATAGAGAAAAGACCTATAGTTACATTTAAATCCTCTGATTTTATTGGTAAATGTCACAAGACACTGGACATAAATATTAATTATTTCCTCGGCTCCTGGTCAAATTTCTATGGCCAAATTTTGCTAATAAATGATGAAGTTTCCTACTAATTAATAAAAAAATCTGATGTGGCCAGCACATGACCTCTCGCTATTTTTGAATCAAAAATTTACAGGATGACACAAAAAAGTATGAAAAAAATTATTTTTTTGTAAATCTGGCAACAATGGCAAAAGTTTCGAAAATTTTAATGCGATGAAAATAAACTATAGGGTATACAAAATATATGTGTAAAACTTTATTGCCGTTTTGTATAATAATGGCGTCATCACCCATAGCAACTGCCACTTCCGGTTGTGCGATTGGCACCAAAATCTAATCAGATCTAATCTAGGGTATCAGAATCCTGTATGCAAAATTTCAAATTTTTTTATTCAGTACTTTTTGAGTTATCGTTACTACAACATCCATCCAAACACACACACTAACACATACACACACACACACACACTAACACACACACAGACATCATCGCGAAAATATTAAAATCGTATTCTAGGGACCCCAAAACGTGTTTATCCATTGAAAACTCACTACCCAATTTTTAGCATGATTCCTATACCTCTCTTATCTGAAGGGCGAGAGGTAAAAATCAATAAATGAAACTCAAAGTCATGTAACAGAATACTATTTTGAGTTTCATTTATTGATTAACATTTGAACACATTTGAGATATGAATAATATGTATGATTTAATAAATAAATGTAGCTGACTGCATAGTCTATTTTAAATAAAAATAAATTAAAAGACAGATGTTATTAATATTTTTGTATTAATCCCAATTAAATTCGCTTATGGCACGCCTTTGGAATTGACGGTTATTAATCCGGTCAAATTTTCGGTGTATTTATAGATGAAGTGATTAAGTATAGTCCAAATAATTCGATATAATTCTGTTCAAAGATTCGCTAAACAACCGAACAAATTATATTTAAATTTCCGCTGATATTTATACGAAAATAATTGCGAAATTTGCATTTTCAACAGCACTTGATTAGTGGTTGTTTTTAAAACAAGAATAGAAGTTTTAAAATATTGATCAAGTACTTCGTGTGTTTATAAATAAACACACATACTTTAAATTTAGAGAATATTCATTACATTTACGTTTGTACCATTTATTCTTAGAAATTCGGTTTTTTGTTTAATTAGAGTTAAAATTTATAAACATTTTTATCAAGGTCCACTAAGATGATTATAAAATATTGATTTATGCCCGATTCGCCTTACCAATTAAAATTTCCCGATTCGCCTGACGGTTTAAACTGTGGTAGCGTTTCGCCTGACCATGGACCTTTGTTTTTCATAAGGGTCATTTTCAAAATTTTATCAATAAGGATGCAAATTAATAACTTATCAAAAATTGTACAGTTTACAAAGAATTTGTTTTAAAATATATTAAAAAATACAACTTCACTTGGAGTCTTTTTAATTTTAATTTTTTATCCATCTTCAAACCCATTGCATAAATATGAATTTTACCTAGAAGAATAAGTAATTAATTAATGAATAAAAATAAATAATAATAGACTCCAAGTCTGATCTTATTAAAATATATTGACTGTTTTTGAAAAACAAAACCTGCACATATTGACTATATTAAGAAAGTTTTGTACCAGTGTGTTAAAAATCATTATTTTAAAATTTTTTAAACCATCTTGATACTTTTTTCTTAAATCATTTTTTATAGATAAGTATATATAGATAAGTAATGTACAGTTGAAATTATTACTGAAGGATTTTAATAATTCTAAAGTGTACCCATATACACCATGTACATACCTTCATTATACATTTTTTATAAAATCTTACCCTTTTCCGTATAAATACCGACGCGTATAGGGTGCGCCACCATGTATATAGTTTTTTTTTTGTCTGAAGTAACACGCCTGACCGGTTATAGGGACATATGTTAGAAGCCTGAATCGACTGGAAGTTATAGTTCAAATAAGATGGACTTTGTAGAGTACAAAACAATATATTACTTAACGAAATATGTAATTATAAAAAGTATAAAAACGTAATAACATGTAAACTGACAATTAATTAATCTATATAATAATGACACTCGATTCAGGCTTCTAACAGGTTATGGGCCCAGGTTACCCATGAAACCCTAAAGCGGTATCTTCTATAGTTTGAATTAGGTGGTGAAGAATTGTATTGTTATATATTACAAGAAAATGAATGGAAGCAACATGTATAGAATTGAAACTCTTAGCAAAGACAATTACGATACTTGGAGAATGCAGATGGAAGCATTGTTAGTCAAAAACGACGCCTGGTCATATGTAAATGGGGAATGTAGAAAGCCAATTTTGATAGCTGGCGATGATGCATCTAAAGTTGCCGTGGAAAATTGGAGTAAGAACGACAATAAGGCGAAATCAGATCTTATTCTTTCAATAAATCCATCGGAACTGAAACAAGTAAAGGGGTGTTCCAGTTCAAATGAAGTTTGGTTGAAATTGCAAGCCATTTACGCATCAAAAGGACCTGCAAGGAAGGCGACACTTTTAAAGCAACTTACGCTTCAACGTATGAACGAAGGAGATGACGTTCGTGAACATATTAATAAGTTTTTTGACGCCGTAGACAAGTTAGGTGAAATGGAAGTGGAAATAAATTCTGATTTATTGGCAATTTTGCTGCTTTATAGTTTGCCTAGTAGTTTTGAAAATTTCCGATGCGCCATCTAAACAAGAGATGATTTACCATCGCCTGAAATTCTTCGTGTGAAAATTATCGAAGAAGGTGAAGCTAGACAAAACAAAGCCTGTTCTATTCAAGATGCCATGTTAGGAAAACAACAGAATTTCCGTAAACCTTATCATATTAAGAAGAAAAAGGACGGTCAGATTGAATACAGTGAAAATCGGGAACAGTCAAGCAGTGCGAAAGTTTTTAAATTTAAATGTCACAAATGTCATAAGATGGGTCATAAAGCTGCCGATTGTAGAGTAAAGAAAAACGGAGATTCAACTAAATTAACAGAAGATCTATGTGTTATGAACGTTTTTTAAACTAAGCCGAGTGAAAATAAAGTGAATTGGTGTTTAGACAGCGGTGCTACTTCACATTTGTGCAATGAACTTGATAATTTTATAGACATTATTGACTCTGAACGTGGTGTTCTTAATTTTGCTAATGAAAGTCATACAGAAATAACTGCTAAAGGAACTGCTTTACTTAGTGCAGATGTATTTGGTTGTGAAACGAACATTCCATTGAAAAATGTTTTATACGTTCCGGAATTACGTACTAATTTGTTGTCTGTAAGTAAAATAACAGATAAAAACTATGAAGTAATTTTTAGAAGGGACAATGCTTTAGTTATAGCAGCCAATGGCGACGTGAAATTAGTTGCTAATAGAGTAGGTAATCTATATTATGTAAAAGAAAGTATTATAAGTGAGTCGGCTTATATCAGTAAAGGTAAAGAATCATTTGAAATTTGGCATCGCCGTCTAGGTCATTTAAATGCACAGTATTTATTGGAGGCGGCAAAGAATGGAGTTATGATAGGACTTAATTTTGACAAACCTTGTAATGATTTGGTGTGTAGAGTTTGTCTCGAAGGGAAAATGACAAGAAAACCTTTTCCGAAGAAGTCTGATAGGAAATCTTTAATATTAGACCTTATTCATTCAGACGTTTGTGGACCAATGCGAGTTGAATCTAATGGTAAAGCAAAATATTTCGTTGAATTTATTGACGACTGCAGTAAGTGGTGCGAGGTAAGGTTCCTGAAATCAAAAAGCGAGGTATTTCAAGCTACCAAAGATTATATCACAATGGTGGAAACCCAGAAGGGATATAAGGTGAAAAGTTTTCAATCGGATAACGGAGGAGAATATACCGGCAAGGAATTTGATTACTATTTAAAGAAGCGCGGAATCATCAGAAGACTAACTGTTCCGTATTGTCCTGAACAAAATGGTATTTCTGAAAGAAAGAATCGAACTCTCTTAGATACTGCCAGATGTCTCATGTTACAGTCAGGTTTGCCAACATCATTTTGGGCTGAAGCTGTAAATACAGCAAATTACATTCGTAATAGATGTCCATCTAAAAGTTTAAATGGAAAAACACCTTTTGAAGTTTGGACAGGTAAGAAGCCAAATGTTAGTTATCTTAGAGATTTTGGATGTAAAGTATTTTGCTTAAACAAAGAACCTACTAGAGGAAAATTTGACTCTAGATGTAAGGAAGGAATTCTCGTCGGTTATTCTGAACAATCCAAAGGATACAGAGTATGGTTATGCTCAGAAAGGAAAATAGAAATAACCAGAGATGTCAAGTCTGTGGAAAAATCAAACAGCGAAACAGAAATTGAACATTATGAAGATTTTATTCCGGAAGATGAAAGTAAAATCAATTCTCAATTAGAGCTAAAATTTGTGGAAATTGAAAGCAGTCCGCTTGAATCGCTCGATGAGAAGACTACTGCATGTTCAATTGACGGAAATGAAACTTCTTCTGAAAGTGTGGAAATTCCTACAATTAACAGGAAAAGAGGTCCCGGAAGACCAAGATTAATAAGAACTGGTTCCAGGGGAAGACCTATAAAAGAATATCAAACTGTTCAGTGTAGTACGAATGATGAAGAGAATGTTTTTATTTCCGAAGTCCCTGTGAAACAGGCATTATCTAGTCCAGAAAGCAACGCATGGTTTGATGCAATGACAAGTGAGATAAAATCAATAATTAAAAATGATACTTGGAAGCTTGTAGATCGGCCAGAAAATGTTGAAATAATTGGAAGTAGATTGGTGCTAAGAAATAAATATAATTCGGATGGTACAATCGATAAAAGAAAAGCACGTTTGGTAGCTCAAGGCTTCAGTCAACAACCAGGAATTCATTTTAATGAAACTTTTGCGCCGGTTGCACGAATAGGTTCAATAAGACTTATGACTTCACTTACTGTACATTTTGGTATGAAAATACATCAGTTTGATGTGACTACAGCATACCTGAATGGAGAACTTGAAGAAAATATCTTCATGGAACCTCCTAAGTATTTTTACGACATTTTACAAAATTTAGTGGAAACAAAAAGTTGTTCGAATGATATATATCTGAAGGCATTTGAAATGTTTAAGAACTTCAACGTTGGAAATAAAGTTTGTAAACTAAAGAAAGCTTTATATGGACTTCGACAGTCAGGAAGAAGCTGGTATAAAAAGTTAGACCATGTTTTAAAGAATTTTGGCGTTATTCCTACTAATGCCGATCCCCGTATATTTTTCAAGGATAGTGGAGAAAACTTACTTTTAATAGGAATTTATGTAGACGATATTTTGGTTGCTTGTCGCAATTTAGACACTATTCAAGAATTAGACAGACATTTAAGAAGTGAATTTGAAATCAAAAGTTTGGGAGAAGTTGGATACTGTTTGGGGATTGAATTCAACAGACATGAAAGAAATATCACTTTAAATCAGAAGGGATATATAAATGAAATTTTAAATCGTTTTGGAATGAGCGATTGTAATCCAGTGAATACTCCGATGGAACAAAATTTAAAACTGACCAAAGGTAATCAGAGTAATATAGGAGCTGAAGAAAATAAGTTTCCTTATCGAGAACTAATGGGGTGCCTGACTTATTTAGCCGTTGTAACGAGACCTGATATAAGTTTTTCGGTAAGTTACTTAAGTCAGTTCAATCACTGTTTCAAAGAGGAACATTGGAAAGCTGCGAAACGTATTCTACGTTATTTAAAAGGAACTATGAACCTCGGAATTAAATATCAGCAATGTTCTGAAAATATAAAGGGGTTTGTTGATTCAGATTGGGGAAATCAATTAGAAGATCGTCGTTCCTATAATGGGTATGTTTTTACTTTGAGTAATGGACCCATTTCATGGGAATCGAAAAAACAAAAGACAGTAGCGTTGTCTTCGACGGAAGCTGAGTACATGGGACTCACTGAGGCTGCAAAAGAATCGATTTATTTAAACAGATTCATCCAGGAATTAAAAATCGAAAAATTAAATGATATCACTGTCTTCAATGATAATCTGTCGGCCCTAAAACTTGCTGAGAATCCCGTGTTTCATGCCAGGACGAAGCATATCGACGTTCGATATCATTTCATTCGAGATGCTTTAAAAGATAAGTTATTAAATGTACAACACGTACCTTCGAATGAAATGGTCGCCGATATACTAACTAAAGGACTGACTAAATCTAAACACGAGGCTTGCGTCAATATGCTAGGATTGGTTAACTTCGAAAACGTTTCGAGGGGAAGTGTTAGAATATAGAACATCCTGTATCTATTGATAGTTACGTCAGAGTGTCATTAATACATAGATTAATTAATTGTCAGTTTACATGTTATTACGTTTTTATACTTTTTATAATTACATATTTCGTTAAGTAATATATTGTTTTGTACTCTACAAAGTCCATCTTATTTAAACTATAACTTCCACTCGATTCAGGCTTCTAACAACATATACAAAAAAATCTGTAAGTTATTCGCTTTACGCTTCGTCAATTTGAAAAAAACTTATAATACCCCAATCAGGTATCTTTAATCCCAAAAAGTAATACTTTCGATATAATTATCATTCAAAATGAAAGGCAAAAGAAGGAACATTTTCTCGCATTATACAAAAATGTTATTAATGACTAATAAGTTATTAAGTTTAGATTTCTTTACCTTAGCAGGTCAGGCGAATCGCAACTATTTATTTCCATATATTATGTAGTCTGGCGATACGCTACTAAAGCGTACCAAATTTTTTCGTCAGTCGAAACGGGACCAGGCGAAACGGGAATATACCAAAATATTGACGATATTAAAATTTTTCATATACCTTTATTATCGAAATTTAATTAGTCATTATATCCAAATTGATGTTTGTCTTTTTCAGGACTGTTGGTTCTCGAGTGGGGTAAAACGTCGGCACACTGGTCGGGGCCTGGAAGTGCTGCTTGCCTTGGTGCGGCACGCCCGAAGGCAAGCCAGTTGGCCCTGACCCCTCTCCTCCCGCACTGGAAACTCCACCAAAAGCCTGCCAAACCACGTCGGCTTCAGAGCTGCACGATATTGAGGAAGAGGAAGTCCTGGAGGACGAGGATGAGGAACAGAGTACGTTGCAGCCGCTCGGAGGTATTAAGTTTAATTAATAAGGTTGATCATATTTGTATGTGAAAAAATAGATCTCCAGCAGATTGATTATATTTTTATCAAGGGTAAAAGCACAAAACTTTTTCTGTCGGATAAAGGAGGGGGAGAAATTTTGACATGTTGTAGAACTTGACCTATCAATTTAATTTTTCCATTGCGCTAAAGCTCTAAGTTTACCGGTTTTTTATTTACAGGGTGTCTAAAATCACTATTTCATAATTTCAGAATATTATAAAATGCATGTTTTGCACACCCTGTAAATTAAAAATCGTTAATCTTAGAGCGCAATGAAAATATTTGATCGATATGTTAAGTTGTACAACATCAAAATTTCATAAAATTCTGACCGAAGGGTGTATTACATTTAAAACGTGTCTCATTGTGACGAAAAATTTTGCCAATCAGTAAATTTGCGAGAAAAACCATCAGTTTTTCGAGCAAAATTATTGATGGAAAAATTTTTAGTTTAAAAGAAATTTATCCTTGTAGGAAAAGCTCGAATATTTTTTTGGCAAGATAAATTAACCATAAACTATATGAATGATCAACAACAATAATTATCTTTATTGATACAATTAAATTATTTGGTTGTTATTATTATTATGATTATTATTTATTAATTATTTTTATTATTTATCTTGTATGTTTCAATATCAACAAAACTTATTAATTATAACTAACAGGACAAACATTAAAGTGACTAACCGAAGCGACGTACCGCTACTAGATGTAGTCTGATTATGAGGAAGAGGCGTTTTTATCAACAGTAAAAACACAAGAGCTTTTTCTTTATCGGATAAATTTCTCTTTGTGACGAAAAATTTAGCCAATCAGTATTTTTACGAGAAAAACTGACATGGAAAAATCGCGAGACCGAAGGTCGATTTTGCCAAATGTCAGTTTTTCGAGCAAAATTACAGATGGTCTTAATCGTCTTAGGGGACCTCAAAATAGATATTGCCATCTTTGTCTCGAAAATCTTTTTCAGCTCGTTCACAATACTTTCTTGGATGGTGGGTCGGGAAAGTAAAGGTGATAAAATTTGAATGAAAAGAAGAGAGATTTGATACGAAAAGTGATAAAATTTGAGAAAAAAGTCGGAAAATTTTGGAGAAAGAGTAACAATTTAAGACGAAAAAGTGACAGAAATGAGAAAGCGGTAGTAATTTTAGAACAAAATGGGTAATTTAAAAGAAAAAGGTGAGAAAATTTTTGAGAAGAGGAAGAAAGTTCTTAAAAAAGTGACTTTTTTGATAACGAGAAAATGCACTAAAAAATTGAGAAATTTCAAAGAGAAAAAGGCTTAATTTTGGAGAGAAAATATTTAATACAAAAGAGAGAAAAGAGGGGAAAGTGACATTTTAAGAATGAATAGGGGGTAATTTTGGAGAGAAAAATAATGTACTAAAAAGTACTTAATTGAAAAAAGAGGTGAAATTTTGGAGAAACAAAAAGTGAGACAAAAAGCTCTTAAAATACGATCTAATTTAAATTAAAAAAGGGGTAATTTATGAAGAAAATTGAAAAAAAGGGGTTTATTAAGTTCGTTATTGAAAAAAGAACAAGGAGAGAAAAACAGGTAAAGGGTTTATAAGCTAGTTACTGATGTTAGTCTACTATTGTGCCGTTATTAAATATGACGGCATTGAAGTGACGCGTCTGACGGCTTATAATTGCATTTGCTTAAACTGCCGTTAAACGGTAGCATACTAAAATTATTGCTTCATACAACAGCTTAGCTTATCATAATCAGTATATTCTATCCACAGTTGTTTATTTTAGTCAAAGTAGACCAAGACTGATTATTATTCATACTAGTCATTATTATTGACATAGACATAATTCTTTATATATATTCTTTATCTCAACTACTCTGTACACTTACCTTTTTTTTTTTTTTTTTTTTTTTTTTTTTTTTTTTTTTTTTTTTTTTTTTTTTTTTTTTTTTTTTTTTTTTGACCCGGTCCTTTAGTCACACACAAATTGGTTGAATGTTTAACGTTTCAAGAATTTTTATGATTCTAATAAATAGATGGTTAGTATTCAAATGGAGATTTTATGAGTTAAAATAAAGTCTACAATTACCTTTAAAGTAACATGGTTGTGCTTGATTTGAACCAACGTTACTTCGAGTACTTTTCTATCAGATACTCATCACATATGTATACCTACCGGAAAATCTTCTTTAAATTTCCAAGACTGTCGAACTTTTTTCCACCGTGATTACTTGCATATAGAAGTTGATAATATATCAAACAGCTTTTTATTGGTCTTACAAGTTTACTGCATACAATAGTACGTACATCTCTTTTCCAAAATGTTGTGTTCGTATTTTCACCAGGCTCCTCAAATATTTTCTTTGCATCAGCAAATGAGTTGAACCTATCGCCAACTTTCACCATTTTAAAACCAAACCTATAAGTATATCTGGGTATAACTTAACAATCAGAAAACTAAGTGAAAACTTACATCAGTCTACACCAATATTATCCAGTATCCAGAAACACACTTTATTTGAAACTATTAGCATTTTACACAAATAATAACACTTCAAACCCTTACCACAACATTATATAACACGGAATGGACTAACGGCATTGTATTACATGACCATCGAATAAAAGCCGTCGTACGCGTCACTTCAATAACGTCATATCTAATAACTACGAACTGTTGTTCAAGAAGGCCCCCGAAATGTTGGAATTTATGCCATACCATAAGATTACATGTAAAAACTGGTGCATTTCTCGATTTCTCTCTGGTTTGTAGCACTTTTTAGACGATGTCATCATTGTCAATCCAACTATTATCTTTTTTGTCGAGTCCAAGCCATTTAACGTACATCCTTTTGACTTTAATTGCTGCTCCATGCATATTTTCTATGAGACATGAAGCGAGGTTGGTTATTTTAACTTTGGTAATTTTAAATACTTCAGTAGTCCAATTTGGTGTATATCACCGACTTTAAATTTACGTGGCCCGGCAATTTTCAAATGACTATAGCATTTACTAATAATTTTCTGTTCATTGGATTTGTTGACGTTGATTGGCTTAAAATTGATTTTGCTATGCTTAGTCTCGTTGTATTGATTTGTAATTTTCTGCATTTCATCCAGCCACTTGTACGACCCATTTAAACTGAAATATTTGTATTGTCTGGATGTCAACGTCCTTATTACCCTTTCTGCCATTCTGCCATTTAAGCCTTTATAACGGACCATGTATTATAGTTGTTTATATTGTTTTTTTATTACACTTTGAAATTTTGAAAAACTCCGTACTTTGATCAGTCTGGAGATTTTTCGGATATCGTTTAGTGTGTGCGAGGATATCCGAAAATGCACGAGTAATTTCTTCACCGGTCTTTGTTTTCAACGGTCGAGTCCATATAAATTTCGAAAAGCAGTTTATAACAAACATGACTAATTTAACCGTTTAACGGCAGTTTAAGTATAGCGTAAAAAACACGTAAAGAACGTCGCTTCGTTCGGTTAATTAGGCTAGTTACTGAAAAAAGAACAATGTATTGCAATGTTAGATACATACAAATTGTCTGTCTCTAGACATTTGTATCTTTAGACACATTGTCGAACGTGTCGCCATATTGCAACTAGTAGAATTGTAATATCAATTGTATTGATCACTTGATGATCTATTTCCTTCTTCGTCTTGAATACAGGCACGGTCGTCTATTATTAAATCAAAAAGAAGTTGTGTTTGGATGCCATTTTTAAATTTTGATTGATAAATGTGAAATTTACTAAGAAATTGTAGTTTAATTATGAGTGCATTTAAATTTAAGAATCTCGCTTCGCTTCCCTTCGCTCGGCCATTTTAAGCATGTCTGTGATCTCGCTCACATGTAAGTAATCTCCTATTAATACGGTTTGATTCGTTTTTTGTTTGTTTGTCTACGCAATCTCAAAAACGAACCGAGATTTTTTGAGGGCTGACTTATTCGACCCCTCATGGTCCTCTGTCTCATCGCTCATGTCTGGAAAAATTCATCTAAGCTGAAACTCAAAATTTAAGTTTACCATACAAAATGGTTGTCGATTATGTAGCGCGTATGCGCTTGGTACTGTACCTCTTAATTGTTATGAGATTATCTCGTTATCTCTTATGTCTCAACTCATTTTCTACTATTTATTCTATTCGGTTTTATGAAAATGTATCGCCATCAATTCACCGCCATCAGTTCATCGCTATTAATTCACTGCCTCAGCAATTAACCGCCCCATCATTTTTTTTTAAATCTTTAAAGATGAAAGTTAGATCAGATTCAAACAAAATTTTGCAAAACTAATTAGTAGAACGACTTATATTATTTCAAAAAATATTAAGCATTGGCATACAATGAGTGGTTTTAAATGTGTTGGAAAGTGGGTTGGAAATTTAATTAAATCGTAGAAATTAACTTATGATCTGATTTCAGAGGGAGTTTCTTTATTACACACACAAAATATTAAACTTAGTAGAATACATTAAGGGGGGTTTAAGATGGGTTGAAAATTTAAAAAAATCGTAACTTGAATTAAAAAAAGCCTGTTAGCTAACAGGCGTTACCCAGAAGACAACATCGGCTTAATAGTCTCCCTTTTTCATTATTGTACATTTTTCATTCTTATACATTTAATCAAATTAGTCTATGTTTAGAACGAGGTGTTTTGTGATATTGTACGTATTCTAAGGCCTATGAGGTTCTTCTCCACTTACACACTGCTCTATGCGTATTTCGTTTAAACTTTGTTCCCTTTTGATGAATTTCCAAATATTTAGATGATTTCCAGATACTTGTTGCTTAAATGCAATATGCCATCCTTCGACAGAATGATTTGTTTTAGGCAATTGTGCCTTCGAAATAATCGACGACGCCTTGTGCTTCGAGTGGAAATAGTTTATTGTCAATCATGTCTTCGAAAACGTCAACAATGGAGTGGATTGGAACAGATGCCAAGACAGATAACAAACGAAGATTTAAAGCGGAATCTGCTTCCGTTTCGTACCGTTGTTTTAACCTTTGGATTAAATATTTCTAAACATACTCTGGCAAAAATGGAAAAAGCAACCTTGATGCCTAATCCACGGAAATTCTGCTTTAACGGCGTGTATTATCGACTTTTCGAAGTTCGTTGTTATAGTAGTAGGTGACACAGATTGTTCCAATTTATTTTTCTAACGACAATACAGTATGTTTCTTGGAGTTTATTTAACAGCAAAGCGTAGACAAAGGGCATCGAAAGGTTGTTTTTAAATCCATGAAGGGTAAATATTTGATAAAATAAGTGTGGAACTGTTTTAAAAGTAGCATCTGTATACCAATTCTCACTTCGTGCCAACAGTTGAAGATTCCGCCTAGTGGAAGACATTAGAATTCTGTTCTTATCGCCGTATCCAGAGTAAATTGATAAAAATGGTTCTCCATTTACGAAAATTTTGTAGTCTTTCACTACGATGCCCCGGAATATTAGGACCGTCATCTTTTCTTTGTCTTATATTTCTCACGGATCGTTTGAGATTACTCACGTTTGGCAGTTTTGCAGCAGCACTTTGACTACACCCCACAGAAGCAACCGATAATATAAAATGCGGCGTATTTCTTGTGTTTTTCGCATCATTTTGAACCACATCCATCATCTTGGCATCTTCAACGTTACCTTCATCACCAGTATGATTGTGTTCTTTCCAGCATCTCACTATTTGATCTTCTACTGTAGTCATCTATACTTCATTCTCTGATATTTTTCAAATCTCCAGTGTGTTTTTTCGTCATCTCTTTTATCCTTAAAGAAGCAGTCATCAACTTTCTATTCATACTCTTATTACCGAAAAAGGACCCCTCACTTCTCTTATGGAAAATGGCTTCCGGCCAATTTTTTTAAAATTTCAGTATGTTATAGATCTTGACATTCTGATTAAATGTCTCCATGAGTCCAACTCAATCCTATAACCAGTTTTCGAGATATTGATGGTCAAAGTTCAATAATTGAGTATTTATTGAATTTTGTTTTAAATTTCAATTTCTTCAATTTTTAAAAAAACTGATCAGCTTATCTTGAATTTGTTTATAGAAAAATTTAGTGAAATGATTGGTCTTTTAAAAAATGTAATAATTATATATACAGAGTTTACGAAAAAGTCAGTGGAGCTACTTTGTTTTTAAAATGACTATAATATTGAAAACCGTTAAACCTCAGTTTTGATAAATTCTTAATAACTTTAAAACAAACGGCCAGATTTCCTTGAAAAATTGTATACTTTACAGGTCATTAGTAAAAGAAAAACTGCACTATGTAAAGTTTGAAAAATCACATATGGACCCGAATGCAGGGCTTTCAAATATGCTTTGGCATTACAGATGTAAAAGATTTGCAGCTAAAATAGTAACGCATATACTATTACAACTTGTGTCCGAGAAACATTGTTTTTTATATATGTACAGGGTGTTTCAGATATTAGGTAACTGCGAGCTATACCGGGTCCGGTGATACCGGATCACTCCTTTAAACTTTTTTATTTATTAGCCGATTTTTATGAAAGTTTAACCAAGTACAGTAATAGGTATTCGCCGCAAATGGCCAACAATTTTGTTTTTTAAATGGAACACCCTGTATATTTTGATAAATTTGAATTCTACGGAACAAAATACATGCAATCCACTAGCCAAATATCAATTTGACAGAACTTTCATTTTTTGAAAATAAAATACTTTTCTCAATGTACTTTGCTAAAATTTTACAATATCGATTAAAGCGGAAAGAGAACTGTACAAAAAAATGTTATTTAATTTAAAAACCAGTTTTGCCTGATTTATTATAATTTTATTAGAATAGCAACAGTTTTTTACCTAAACTCGTTTTTTTAATGTAACCCCTTGAAGCCCATTTCAATACGAGTAAAATGATACGCTATACACTCACTTATTATACTGTTATGCATTTTAGCAAAGTACACTGAGAAAAAAAAATTTAAATAAAAGTTCTGTCATGTTTTTTGATACGTAGAACAAAAATTTATCAAAATATACAGGGTGTTCTATTTAAAAAACAAAATCGTTGTCCATTTCCGGTGAAACCGGAAGTCGGCTATCTTGAATATATACGTCAGAAAATCAGAAATTACTATTACTATACTCAGTTAAACTTTCATAAAATTCGGCTAATAAATAAGAAAGTTTAAACGGGTGATCCATATACCCCTGTGTCACCCGGTATAGCTCGCAGTTACCTAATATTTGAAATGCCCTGTAGACATACAAAAATAGTATACTGTTTAACGAGCAAGGAATGATAGTTATTTCCCACGAGTATGAAGTTTGCAGCATGAGCCGCAGGCGAAGGCTGCAAATCATACGAGTGGGAAATTAGCTTTCCATGCGAGTTAAACACTATACTTTTTCTACGGCTGTAATAGATAATAGCGAAATGATTTAACTAATAACATGAATTTCAAATTTAACGTCATTCAAAATTTCTATTTAGGTACAATTAAAATATCAATTACACTTAGTATAAATGAGAAGTTTTGAAAAAAATATTTAATTATTCACAATATTTATAGTTACATTGTTACAGCGATGAAACGTAATGTTTGAAGAATCTGGGCACTGTAATGACATATTTGTATTTTCCTTTTTCTCCAAAATATTTGATCTTGAAGTAGATGGCATGTTTTCAGAATTAGTTATCGAGCTCACTATTTTATCGGCGATACTAAATTTATTTTTCATGGACTCGTCAATATAACCCTCTGCAACTGTGGTAGATTTTCAACCTCCATGTCTCTTCAATGAGGTGATGTTTTCGCCAGCATCTATAAGTATTGTTGCTGATGATCTTCTGAAGCAATGACCAGTATACAGCTCAGGGTTTGGAAGATTCAAGTATTTAGCAATTCTTGTTCCGGTACTCCCAATTTTATTAATACCAACTCTCTGTACTGTACATTTTCCTTTCTGATAATTTACAAAAAAATAATTTTGTTCAACATGTCTAGAGTCGTTGTATTTTTTATAAATATCATAAAATACACCGGTTATTGAGAATTTTCTTGGCACCTTAGTTTTTGTATTGGGTATTTGTATAAGAACTGCGGAATCCAAGTCTTTACAATCTGTTGTTTTCAGTTTGTAAAGTTCATCCCTTCTAAATGCACCCATAATTCCCATAACCAGTATAACCTGAAAAAAATAAATAATTTTTTTTTTAAAAATTTAAAAAAAAATACAACAAAAAAATGACGCAATCTGGAGTCGAACCTCCGACCTCTAGCTTGTGAGGCGAGCATGCTACCGCGGAATCTAATAACTATTTTCGTAAACGTATTTATGTTCGTAAATGTGTTAATTTAAATGCTTTTATAATAATTCTTGTGAATATCTGGAAGCTTATCATCGAAAAAAATTGTAACTTACCTTATCAAGTAGATAAATTTCATCGGGCGCGTTTTTAATGAATTTGTCGATTTCGTTTGCAGAGATTGCCATCTGATTTTCTCTTAAGTAATGCTCTAAGTTTTGGATAATTTAAAATGTCCGCAGTTTTGTTAATATTTAGCATGGTCCTTAACATGGAATACTGTGCTCACAAAGTTGAGGGTTTAAATTTCTGAGATAATTCACTAAAATATGCGAATAAAACATTCTCCGAATTTGACGAGGTGGTCTTTTTCCTTTGCCAATCTATAAATGATTTGTAGGACTTTTCATATTTTTCCTTAGATAATTCTGGAATTAAACTTAAACACGCCTGATTTGCGGCAGCAGCTGTTTCTGGAGGAGTAAGTTCTAATTCACTTTCGCTGCTCATCGTAGGATTTTAAACGTTTCACAGCTATATAAATATACGAAAATAGAACTGTCATTACTTGAAATTAACATTCCATGAAAGACCTGATTTATTGAAATAATTACACAATGAATTATTCTACAAAAAGGTTTAATAATAAAAGAAAAACAGTAATTTATATATGTATTTTACTTAAATTTTGAAAAGAAATAATTAAAAAATGACCATTGAATACAGAAAAATTAATTTGTTTATAATTTATAAATTAAAATAAATAATCAAATAAATATAGTTTACTTACTTTTAGTTTTCAAATTTGAACTCCCAGAAATTCACTATAATGTTAAACTGTCAAAAAAGTTGACAGGTCATAGCTGTCTGTGTTTGACATTTCCGTGTGGAAAAGTGCCATAGCGCGTACTTTTCGCGCGCTAAATTATTACTTTTCCCACGGATATCAAAGAAATTAAGAAAAGGCCTGCTTTGCATATAAAAATTTGTGTAGAAAAGCGTGTGTTGTATAGTGGTTGTAAAAAAAAAATTGTGTACAACTTGTACACAAAGCACTTCTCCCACTCGCTATATTTGCATTCGTGGGAAAAGTGACGCTTTGCGCACTTGTTGTACAAACTACTATTTCAAACTTTACATAGTGCAGTTTTTCTTTAACTACTGACTTGTAAAGTATATAATTTTTTCAAGGAAATCTGGCCGTTTGTTTTAAAGTTATTAGGAATTTATCAAAACTGAGGTTTAATCGTTTTCAATATTATAGTAATATTAAAAATAAAGTAGCTCCACTGAGTTTTTGGTAAACCCTGTATATATAATTATTATATTTTTTAAATACCAATCTTATAACTAAATTCTCCCCTAAAAAAATTCAATATAAGCTGATTAGTTTTCTTAGAAATTGAAGAAATTGAAATTAAAACAAAATTACCTAAATACTCAATTATTGAACTTTGACCATGAATATCTCGAAAACCGGTCAGAGGATCAAGTTGGGCCCCTGGAGACATTTAATCAGAACATCAAGATCTACAACATACTAGAATTTTAAACAAATTGGCCGAAAGCCATTTTCCATAAGTGAAGTGAGGGCTCCTTTCAAAAACAAAAATTTATTCTAACCAATTAGTACAAAAATTATAATTTCAATGAGACCACAGCAGAATCAGTTTAGTATATGCGAAAAAATATAGCAGCTTTCACGTAACCAATACATTTTCTTAGATCTTTCTGGACTTCCCACAGAGAAGTTTGATGTTATACAAAAACACTTTTATAAGGGTATTTAATTAATGGAAAAGTGGTTTATTCTAATAGGTAAATGATTCCAAAAGGTTATCAATTGTCTGAAATGTGGTAAATGTTTATGTTTATTAACATATGTATTGTAGTTGATTCGTTATCGTTTTGTATACTTACAATTACAAAGTCATCGATAAAAGTGGCAATTAAGATCGGGAATAATTTCTATAGTTCAGAATATGCCTCTTCTTTTATTCTAAAATGTCTTTCAAATAGATATGATTTAAAAAGTTGTGAATATTGTCATAGCGGTAACATGTTATGAAACAGGCCTTCATCGAAGTGTGCGGAACATATCTTAAAATTACTTTTGAATCCTAGGATCCATATATTAATACTTGAAGAGGAAACTTCGGAACCCTTTTTAAGCATATTGCGCGTACGGAGGGGTATCAAATATAGCTAAAGTTTATATAGAGAAGGAGTTCAGAAAGCTAAAATTTATATATAATATGTTATAAATAGAATAAAACATTCATTATTTCTGTCTTACATTAGACTATTTTTATGTAGTGGGCGCTGTTTTAAACACCTGTTTCCTCGAAGGCGTGGGTTTGAGTCCCACCGCTGTGCCCAACTTTTTTACTCAAAGTAAGGAATCAAAATTTTTTTGTTCTTAATCGGGTTTACTCTCTTGTACTGCAATATTGTGTACTTTCAACAGCCAAGTATAAATTTAGGAAAAAAACATCAATCTTCTCTATATTTTTCATAATATGAAACACATATTAATTTACTTGGAAACCTCTACTAACCGTTAAAATAAGTAGTGATATAACGAAAAAGTAGTTCAATTACAAATTGTGAGATTAATCACACCTAAAGATTAATTCTTTACATTTAATACTTCCAAACTAAAGCTATAAATCAATATATTCCAAAGTGTAATTATTTTCAGGGAGACTGACAGCTAAAAGATCAAATGTTCAATCCACATCACCGACATTTTCGATATTGAGCATAGGAGTTAGAAAAGGGCAGAGGACTCGTTTGTCGGAAGGTTCCGCTGGCCTACCAGCGCCATCTTCTGGCAAGATGCAGGCTGAACAAGGGTCTATAGCAGATCTGCAGAAACACCACAACCGGTACCTTAGGAATAGGAGACACACCTTAGCAAATGTCCGGTAAGTGAAATAAATTTTCTTACCTTTTTATTTGCAAACTGTAATTGTTTATAACAAACAAAAAATTGTTAAGTCTTTGATGTATGTGAATAATTGTAGCGTTGGTGGTGATATGGAGTTTTTCAGATTTTTTACCATTTTCATGGAATTTTCAATACGAACAATTAATATCAGGTCCAAATTAGTTAAATTTAATGATATATATGTATATTTCAATAAGCAAATAGTTGATTTATGCTATACACAAGAGTCTGGGGAAATTCAACCCTTGGTGATATCATCAGATATTAACTGTAATTTTATTATAACTTTTGTAAAAATGTGTACTACATATAGTATTTTTTCTAAAATTATATGTTGGACTTAAGTATTAACGTATACGGTAATATCTTTTCAGGATCCATTTATTTTGGTTATATTCAGCCATAAATGTCAAAGTCCGATTAGAGTAATTAACAGTGTTAGAAAAAAATTGATTTTTCCCGCAGGTAATTAATAAGAAATCCTTCACAAAAATTCAAACTTACAATTAAAATTTTCAAAATGTGTCTTTTAGGTTAAAAATATTGTTTATTAGAGGTATATACAGGGTGGCCACTATTTAATTGAGCAGTATTGCTATCTAGGAAACCATAAGAGATACAAAGCCGGCTAAATGGGATAAAAGTTGCGTATTGCAGAGACGATTTTAATGATTTTTTAAACTTGAAGTTATTCCGATTAGTTTCGAAGATAATCGACATATTCCGAAATACCCCAATTTTTTCTTTTCAATCTGACATCGTTGTTAAGAGAGATATCGAAAAAATGTTGTAATAAAATTTCTTCTATTAAAGATTTTTTATAAAATGCTGATATTGAATATGTACTACAACGTTTCGTATTCTCGGAACCATCATCAACTTCTTTATTTGAATACGGACCTGCATACCGCAAATAGTTCATTGAAATCAGTATTTTATTCTGAATTCAACCATGTAATACACATAGTGGTTTATCCTTGTTTTGGATAGATTGTAGCCCAAAACAAGTACCTAGTTATTCCCAGTAATTTTTTGAGTACGGACCTGTACCGCATTTTTTTTGTTAACCTTAGGAGTCAGAATCAGTATTTGTAGTTCTAAGAAACAATAAACATGAAATGTACCTAATTTTTTATTTACAGAAAAATCCAGAAAAAAACTAAATTTCTTATTAAACAGTTAATCTAAAAATATTATTATTAAATTAATCATTGATTAAATTAAACTTTTAAATTTTAATTAAAACAACTATTACTATCTTCATTCTTCATAATGGCCTCTAAACCTGAATTTGAAACTAAAGAAATTGTTCAAAGTGTCCTTTATGTTCCCTTATGCACAAATCTACCTTTGTGGACATTTGTCTTGTACTCGCAGTTATCATTTCGACCGTTATGCTCTCAAATGCGTCATTAATTCTTTGACGTAATTCATTAATATTATTAAAGATGCCTCTGTAGTAAACTTGAGTTTTAAGATATCCCCATACGAAATAGTCCAGTGGATTCAAACATGGCGACCTAGGTGGCCATCGGACCGGTCCATATGTGCCAATCCACCTTCTGTTAAATGTTCTATTTAGGAACCCTCTAACTCCATTAGCATTATGTGGTCCGCAACCATCCTGCATAAAATATCTTATAGCTCCTCCTTTTCATTTAAATTTAAATTGTCCAACATGTTTTCTAGTAAATCTACATAAATATTTTGATTTAAATTTCCGTCAATAAAAATAGGACCAATAATTTGATTATTAATGATACCACACCACAAATTTAAAGAAAATCTGACTTGAGGTCTTACTTCCTGCATTAAACGTGGATTTTCTCCTGCATACAAATGTTTGTTTTTCTGTTGAAAAATCCAACGTTAGTGAACGTTGATTCGTCACTCCAAAAGACTTTTTCGTTGAAAGAATTATCAATATTTAATTGATGCTTATACCAGCGACAAAATTGTAATCTTCTATCATAATCACCGGGATGTAAATTTTGTACTGTAACACATTAATATCGTTGACTTGGTTGTGCTTCAAATATTTTCCCATTTGTTTATTAACGTTTCCGTTTAAATGCATATTTAGTGAAACTCTGTAAAAAGTGTGTCTGGACGGTTGTCTTCTTTCAGGGTATAATTCTAGATATTTACTGGCAGCATGTGCACTATTTCTATTTGATTTGATGTATGCATCGTACATATTATATTAGACTGGCTATTGTGAAAACTCTTAATCTCTCTTAGGGTTAGGTTCCTTTGAAAAAAATAATAAACTTTACAAAAAATTAAATAAAAAAATTATAATTTTGGGCGCCTTAAACTGATCTTCTCTCTCTTGTCCTTCCTCCAATCAGCTGTTTTCTTTTCTTTTTCCGTATCACTACCTAGTTATTTCCCTCTTATGTCTTCTGTAATTTTCTAATCCCCACCTATTTCTGTCTTCCTGTCTAAACTAATCTTCACCACCACCTCGTCCTCCTACAAACCAATTTGTTCTTTGTCTTCTTTGTCAATTCTCTTTTTTAAGTTATTTTTATTCTTTTTTTATTATTATTTTAGTAAAACCCTTGTTTTAATAATTGCTTTTATTTTTCTTCAACCATAACTTCCATTACTTAATAATAAAACATTTTTTTTTAAACATCTCGTTCTAACATTTTTTATCTGACATCTTACTTATCAAAACCCTTTTTCTATTAATTAACAACCAAAAACTGTTTATTATTTTTTCTTTCCTTTGTTTTTTTCTCCCCCTAACTAGATAAAATTTTTTTTTATCTCTAAATTTAAATGACTAAACACACTAAGATTTTTTTTTCTTTTACTTGTACCACAATTGTTGAGAACTCATTATTACATTCAATAAAAATAATCTTCTAACAAACATTCTTAAATAAATCTTAACACATTTACATACATTCACACGCACCTTAAACTTTTTCATAACCTCATTTTCATTGTCAAACTTACATTTGACAATAACCTTCCACCTTTCCATCACTGTCAACCACCATACATACAAAAACAGAACTAAAACTACCAATATAACTAAAAACCATATCAATATATTTTCTTTCATTTCTATTATACCGAACAATATTTAAGTTTAAATTCACTAAGGAAAAAAGATATTTAAAGATTATAAATAAGTCAAAATTTGAGAACCTCGTAGTTTGACGTGTCATTTTAAATTAATAAATCTGACATGCCAGGCTGACTAGATCATAAAATGAAATAATTGTTAAATTAAACATCAAGCTCCAGTAGAATTTAAAAATATTTACCACATTTTTATAGTTTAAAATTGAAATCAATGTAACATTTTAGATTTTGTCTATGCTATTTGGTAGCCAATGAAATGCAAGGCATAGAAATGAGAAAAAAAAACAAATAATGTGGTGCAGATCCGTACTCAAAAAAATACTGGGAATAACTAAGTGTTTGTTTTGGGCTACAATCTATCCAAAACAAGGATAAACAACTATGTGTATTACATGGTTGAATTCAGAATAAAAAGATGATTTAAATAAACTATTCGCGGTATGCAGGTCCGTATTCAAATAAAGAAGTTGATGATTTAATACAACAAATTTCATTAAAACATTTTTTCGATATCTCTCTTAACAACGATTCCATATTGAAAATAAAATATTGGGGTATTTCGGAATATGTCGATTATCTTCGAAACTAATCGGAATAACTAAAAGTTTAAAAAACCATTAAAATCGTCTCTGAAATACGCAACTTTTATCCCATTTAACCGACTTTGTATCTCTTGTGGTTTCTTAGATAGCAATACTGTTCAATTAAATAGTGGCCACCCTACCCTGTATGCAGCTTTTTATACAGAAAATGAAATGTTATATATACAATATTTTTGAAAAAAAAAATAATTGTCTAATTTATTAGTTCGAAATTAGTTGAAAAACATTATTACATAAATGAAAAAAATTCAGGAAGTCAATTCAATATTGTATTTTAGTATTTGAGGGTTATTTCTTATAGCTCTGATCATCTGAGTTCACAACCATATAGTACGTTTTCTAAACAGTTTAATTTTCAAATTTTGGGTGTTACCAATTTAGATGTGTCAGATGATGACATATTTTTAATGTTCAAAGATTATGTTTTTTATGTCTTACGTTTAATATGGGGTGTGGGATTTTATTTGCTAATGTTTGTTAGAAATAAGAGTGATACTATTTAAAACATAAGAATTATTTATTGATATTGATTCTATAATAATAAAAATCTAAACAATTTATTTACTTCTACTTATTAAGCAATTTATGGTGACATACTATTTGTGGGGTGGCACATATTGAATTTATAAATCCCCAGGAGTCGAAGCAAGTACCTTGATTCCTCGGTTTAGCATTACTTTATTCTATTCCTCCCAAAATTAATTTCACGATATTACCTCGATCGTATCTCAAAATAACTTCCCGAATCAAACCATCTTTTACCAATCTATCAGTGACCCACTTAAAATTTTGATGAATCTACACATTAATGTTTAAAAGGCCCGCACACCACGTGCCTTTTGTGGTTGCTAGGAAAATGTGCTTATATTATAATAAATTGGGCGTAAAAATTGTTTTTTTACTAGTTTCCATTTTCCAGAACTGGAGAGCGCCATAAAACATAATTATTCATATAGCAACTAAAAATATGTATGTAGAGAAAAAAGTTGACAGTCGTATCACTTTTACCAAAAATAATTTTAAAAATCTGATGTGGCCAGCACATGACCTCTCGCCATTGTTGAATCAAAAATTTACAGGTTGACACAAAAAAGTATGAAAAAAAATTATATTTTTGTAAATCTGGCAACAATGGCAAAAGTTTCGAAAATTTTAATGAGATGAAAATAAACTATAGGGTATACAAAATATATGTGTAAAACTTTATTGCCGTTTTGTATAATAATGGCGTCATCACCCATAGCAACTGCCACTTCCGGTTGTGCGATTGGCACCAAAATCTAATCAGATCTAATCTAGGGTATCAGAATCCTGTATGCAAAATTTCAAATTTTTTTATTCCGGAGTTTTTGAGTTATCGTTACTACAACATCCATCCAAACACACACACACACACACACTAACACACACACACACTAACACACACACACACACACAGACATCATCGCGAAAATATTAAAATCGTATTCTAGGGACCCCAAAACGTGTTTATCAATTGAAAACTCACTACCCAATTTTTAGCATGATTCCTATACCTCTCTTATCTGAAGGGCGAGAGGTAAAAAGTTGCAACAGACGCGCTCTAAAGAAATAACTACAGAATTGATTGGTGAAAACCGGAGCTTCCTATCTTTAATATTAACGGAGCGCCCGTAAAAAACGATGTCAGGCAATACCCTTGGTATTGTCACCTCTTAATTTTACTTTGTCCAAGATTAATTTGTTTATTAATTAAAAATATTTCATTTTGATTTTAGAATTTTAAATAATGTTATTAAATTAAATAATAATAATAAATACCAAATATTCATATAGGGTAATTAGTATTTTGGTACTGGAGCTTTGATAATATCCTAACAATATGATAGAACTGACATATTGGTAGTAGATTTGTGTAAATAGTATTTTTTTTTCCAAATTATACTAATATTTTCTAGTGCGAATTTAAAATTTTCATGAAAGGGCTTAATGTTTACTACTCGCGATACTTTTGGAGTGTTCGCGAGCCTTTTTGAGTGCTCGCGCGCCCTTTGGAGTGTTCGGGATTCTTTTCGAGTGCTCGAGTGAGCCTTTTGAAGATATAAAAAATCAGTGTGTTTCATTGAAAAAACATAACTGACACAGATTTATCGACACCCTGTATGCAGGTAGTTATTTTTGGGATATAGCTTTCACTGCTGTTGACAACTTTTTTCCGCCATTTGCTGTGAGCATTCAAGCCCGGTATATCATTTTATTAATTTTTCTAGCAATTTTATAGAGAGATCGTCAAAGTGCATTATTTTTGATGTTGCTTCATCTTATTCAATTATATTATATAAAATTTGAATAAATAAAACAACGTTTTAAGATTTCCACAAAAATAATAAAAAAAGTTATTAATTTAATAGTGACTAGTTTCGTTACATAGTAACTTCATCAGACTAATATTATTTACAAGAAAATCAAGAAATTTATACTAAAACAACTAAGAATAAAATTACCTCTCTAAAATTATGAGGGCTTAACCAAAAGCTATTAACAAACGTTCAAGCAATTAAAAACTAAAGAGAATTTAAAATAATTTAAAAAATACTTTTAAAGAATATTTGTCAAAAGGATTAAGGTATTAAAAGAGATTTAAAAGTGGCGAATTGTTAAGGTCAAGTTGTTCATTTAATAATAAGTCCGTATGTTTGAGTTTATAAACTCATTTAAGTCCGTATGTTTGAGTTATAAACTCATTTAAGTCCGTATTTTTGAGTTTATAAACTCAAACATACGGACTTATTATTAAATGACCAACTTGACCTTAACAATTCGCCACTTTTAAATCTCTTTTAATACCTTAATCCTTTCGACAAATATTGTTTTAAAGTATTTTTTAAATTATTTTAAATTCTCTTTAGTTTTTAATTGCTTGAACGTTTGTTAATAGCTTTTGGTTAAGCCCTCATAATTTTAGAGAGGCAATTTTATTCTTAGTTGTTTTAGTATGAATTTCTTGATTTTCTTGTAAATAATATTAGTCTGATGAAGTTACTATGTAACGAAACTAGTCACTATTAAATTAATAACTTTTGTTATTATTTTTGTGGAAATCTTAAAACGTTGTTTTATTTATTCAAATTTAATAATGGATTTTCATCAAGTAAAAGCCGACACAGTTAAACAATATATTATATAACAAAATACCATACATGAACCACTTAAAGATCATTAATGCCCCCATTTAATTCCCAAAATTAACTGTCAGTAGATAGAACGTCCTTTAACTTTAAAGACTCAATAACTAAAGGCGATGACGTTTAGAATAAAATTTAAGAAGTTGATTTCTTATACAATTGTCACAATCTAAACGTCATTGTCGTTAGTTACAGAACCGTTAAAGTTAAAGGACGTTCTATCTACTGACAGATAGAATCTTAAAATATTTAAAATAATTCTTTTTGCTCCTAAATATTTATTATTATACCCAAAGTGTTCATTCAAGTCAATATAAAAAGGGGAGTATCCGAGTTCCTCCCGGCGGTCACTCTCTTACCTGCACCTTTCTTATTAACAGAAGAGTTCCTCCCGAAGGTTTCCAAGAAATTCAAATAATTAAAATTAAGGACAATAAAATATAGATTGTCAATAACGTATTTATTTATTGTTATGAAATTTGTTATACCCTGTATTTTTGGGTAATTGTTACAAAATTTGTATAAGATTTGTTGTAAAATAGTATAGTAAGTGTTGGTTGAGTTAAAAAAAAAAGAGAATAGTAATTGGTATTAAAATTAACAGTGCTCCTTTATTTTTAACATTGAAGAGAAAAATCTAAATTAAAAAGAAATTTTGGGTAACTGGTATTAAAACTATAAACCAATTTTTTTTGTAATCTGAATAGGGCTTAAGACATTTGAAATTTGAAATTCCTGTGACAGGTTGGATGGCATTTCTTAGCAGGTGAAATGATTTGTCATTGGGTTGGTGTCAAATCAAAATTTCAGTTTAAAATTATATAAAAAAAAAATAGTATGTAAAAGTGGTGGTTAAAAAAAAGTTGAAGGGAGAATAATAAATAAAAAGTCAGAAGGTTGTCAAAAATTAAGGAAAACCTGAAAAAGAAATAATTCTATAAAATGTAATAATATTTTTTATAAAGGAATGTTTTATATGTAATAAAAAAATGATTATTGAATGAAGAAATAAAAGTAAAGAAAAAAGTAAGCAAAATTATTTATCCAAGTTGAGGAACAAAATTTAAAAAAAAAATAATTGGTGACTAGTTAAAAGACGCAAACAAACAACTTCAAAAGTGAATAAGGAGCAGTAGTAAAAAGAAGGTGCAGAGTCAACAAAAATTATTAGGAGAGCTGAAGAAGTAGAAGAGGAAGAAAATAAAAAGAAGATCATTAATTTTATTAATTTTCATTATATTTTGTAATTTTTTTATTTAGGCGTTTTGAACCCAGCCCATTGAGAAGGAGTTCTCCAGTTTGGAAATGTAAGCCACCCTGTATCCCGAGGATTTTACATTTCATTATATTTTTTAAATCAGTTCACATTACTTAGGTAAATTACAATAACTAATTCTCTACATTTATCACCAGAGTCACATATTGGCCATTTTTTACCCAAAAATAATATGCAATTGAAAAAAAACTTTGTGCAATATTAAAATGTACCATATATATAAAGAACATCTACATAACATAAAAAATCTGATGTGGCCAGCACATGACCTCTCTTCATTTTTTAATCAAAAATTTACAGGTTGACACAAAAAAGTATGAAAAAAAATTATATTTTTGTAAATCTGGCAACAATGGCAAAAGTTTCGAAAATTTTAATGAGATGAAAATAAACTGTAGGGTATACAAAATATATGTGTAAAACTTTATTGCCGTTTTGTATAATAATGGCGTCATCACCCATAGCAACTGCCACTTCCGGTTGTGCGATTGGCACCAAAATCTAATCAGATCTAATCTAGGGTATCAGAATCCTGCATGCAAAATTTCAAATTTTTTTATTCTGTAGTTTTTGAGTTATCGTTTCTACAACATCCATCCAAACACACACATACTAACACACACACACACACACACAGACATCATCGCGAAAATGTTAAAATCGTATTCTAGGGACCCCAAAACGTGTTTGTCCACGACTGTTTTATAATGAAGCCATTTTTGAAGAATTTTCTAACTTAAAAAAATGGTATATATTATACACTATTAGCAGTGAATAATCATTATTCACTACTTTTTATCACCAGATAAATATTTCAAAATAGAAAACGCTTTTTTAAAAATTATTTTAATAGCAAAGTACAAAAATTATTATTTATTATATGTTTATAATGCAATGGTTAGAAAAAGAATGAATAAAATAAATGTTAAAATATACAAATGTGGCTAGAGCAAGCGATAAGGTTTTCTAGGAAGAGTTTATTATCTTCGCCGCTTCAGGGAAATGGCCTCATGTAACTCCTCCATCCTTAAGTTGCAAAAATAACGGAGGTATTTTTGTCAGTTGGATTCGGTGAAATTTCTTCTTTATTTTTGGTTCTTTTTTCTTTCTTGATTTTGAATTTTTCGAATCGTTTTCTGAATATAAGGTATCCGATTGTGGTAATGAGGATGATGGCCAAAACTGAAATTGTCGTTAGTATCGATGTGTTATACAGGTTGTCCTTTGCTTCTGTGATAGGGGTTAATTGTTTAGCTATTTTATTAATTTCGTAAAGGCTATCGAAATTAATTTTGGTAATGTTTGATGCTTGATAATGTTTTTGAATTTTCAATAATCCAGCTTCAAATTTGGGAAGTATCAATGGTTTGCCGCGTTGGATTTCTTGATTATTGGTAAATTTCATTTCTTTAGTTTGAATTTGACAGCCTTCAGGGAGTCTGATGAGAGTGGGTTTCTCGATTTCTAAGAACTTATCTGATCTACATTTTGATAGAATTTTCTCTGGATGGACTGGTATGACCATTATTTCGTTATTTGTTATTTGTTCAATTATTGATTCTTGAAGGTTGACTTCAGTGGCGTAACATCCTTCGGGTAATTGACCATCAAGTAATTGGAGGGTACAGTTGTCTCTGGGAGTGAAGTCTTGAAGGCAATAGTGTGTTTTTTCTAATATTGGGCATTGTTTTCTTTGTAGTTGTGATTCTTTCTTAGATTGTGCCAAGTATGGGTATAAAGGAGTGAATATTTTATTATTTTGAATAACAGGATATATGTGAATGAATTCTAGGGATTCGGGTTTAAGGATAGGAATATGTATTGCGAAAATCAATTTCGATTCTGAGAATGTTACTTGAGTTCCAAGGAATAAGTAATAGGTCAGAATATTTTTAAAATTTGGAACTTCTCGTTCATTATATATTTTTCTTAAATAATTTATCATTTCAGTAATCTCTTGACTTGATATTATTGAACTATGAAGAGAATTAAGTTTTGAGAAAAGAATAGCATTTTCAATGTTATCTATAAAAGAGATTAAATTTTGACAATCAAGATTTATTTGACTAATTGTACCTTGAAAGGCGATATAACTGCCCAAATTATCAATTTGATTTTGAATTGCTGCTTGGAATCTTTCCAAGTTGCTATGTAGTTTTTCCTGATTTTGCCATAAAATTGTTAGCGATTGATTATAGTGATCGATTAATTTTTTATATAATGTTGTTTGCAAATTTACTTCATATATTATTTGTTTCTGATTTTTTTGCAAAATTTTAATTGTTTTGTCATATCGATCTCCATCATCAGAGTCGAGATTACCAAACAACCACTTATTAAGTTTTCCTAGTCCGTTAATTAAACCTCTTTTTGAGCGTATGTGTGGGTACAAGTTTTCAAATTTTCTTTCTAAAGAGTTAATTAAAAATTCGGTTCTATCTACCATATTTTCACTTAATCCATGGTAGGAAATCGGATTTGAAGCATTAGTTTTTATAACAGTTTCTTTTACTGTTGAAAAATGAATTTTTAATGTATTTATTTGTCTAACCACTTCTCCTAAATCTATATAGTGTAAAAATGTATGCTTAGTATATATTAACCTACAAGGGCCTAATTCTATTGGGAGTAGAAGATTTTCTAATGGCATGATGCCGATATCTTCTTGACTACATTTTATTATGAGAACCTGAAGGACCAGGAATAACAGGATCGGAAGGATCGTCAATTTTTTCATTGTCTTGTTGTCCCTGCAAAATGTCATATAGATTACTTTTGGGTTTTCTAACTATACTCTTGTGATAAGTGCCTTTGTTTGTTTCTAACAAGACGCCGTTATCTTTAATTATTTCAGTCTTTTTGAATTTGGGTAATTTTTTATCACGGAGTTTAGTTCGGACATATGCGATATCTTGATTCGAATAGTCCGGTGGATCTAAACGATTTTCGTTAACTTTAGAAATAAATTTCTTTTTAACTTTTTCATTTCGTTCTTTAATGTTGTTATATAATTGTTTGCTGGCCTGTTTATGATTTTGGACATAATACGACAAAATAAGGTGATCATCTAAATCAAACGGATCAGGATTATTAATGTGACCTTTAATAATTTCGAATGGAGTAAATTTTGTTACTGAATGAATCGAATTGTTATAACTTAATAAAGAATGTTTCATTATTTGATTAGGTGTCAAATCCTTATTTTCTTCTCTCAAGCATCTAAAATACTCTATTAACGTCGAATGAAATCGTTCGACGGTTGAATTGGAATTACTATTTTTGGCTGTAGTAAAGTGTAGTTCAATCTTATGTAATTTACAAAAGTCTTCAAGGTCTTTATTTTTAAATTCAGTCCCGCAATCAGCTGTTATTTTATATGGTAAACCGTGATGACTTATAAAATTTAATAAACCGTCTAGTACTGATATACCGCTAATACTATCTATAGGGTATGCTTGTCCATACCTGGAAAATGAATCAATTATTGTAAGATAAGGTGTGTTTGAAATTCTGAAAACGTCTATGTGTATGTGATCAAACGGTTTTGATGCAGTCGGTGTAAGGTTAAATTTCACGATAGGGGGATTTCTATCATATTTGTTTTTTTGACAAATTTCGCAATTATTAATGAATTTTTCAATGTCTTCAGACATTTTTGGCCAATAATAAATAGCGCTCATGGAAGTTTTAACTTCGTTTATACCGCGATGACCTTTTTTATAAATGTGGTAATATTCTAATTTTTGTTTTTGATCGTCAGTCGTTACTACATCTCTTAGTAATTTAGTACAATGTATAAGTTTAAAAGCTGAATTCTTAAAGAACCTCTGAAGTGTTATTACAAATAATTTTGGTAAAATTGGATTTTTAAAGTATATTGCATAAGTTCTTTTAGGATCTAAAAATTCTTTTACAAAATTTAAAATGCTTAGTTCTAAATTTCTTTGTGGCAAAGTTACACTTAATCTATTATTTTCAAAGATATTTTCGCGATTACTTTTTATTTCATTTATGTCTCCGCATGTTAATAGAATTTGATTTTTATACTGATTTATAGCTCGCTCTGAAATAGGTATAGATAAAATTGGATCTTCCACAGAAGTATGTACGGTTTCTACTTCGGAATTTTCATTGTTTATATCTATAGGTGGTTTAATTTGAATATTTTGTATAATATTAATTTTAGGAGTATCATTTAAAACATCAGAAATATCAATTTCGGATAAATTTGGTAGTTCGCTGATTCTTTCAAGTTCATTATTAATGATTGAGTCTATATCGTCTAGATTTACATCTAGTGATGCTGTTTCTAGAGCATTTAAATCGTGATTAGGAGGTATGCGCGATAACGCATCCGCAACTTGGTTATTTTTACCTTTAAGATATTCGATTTTATAGTCAAACTCTTCTAGTTTTAACCGCCATCTAA
This sequence comes from Neocrepidodera transversa, assembly GCA_963243735.1. Lineage (NCBI taxonomy): Eukaryota > Metazoa > Arthropoda > Insecta > Coleoptera > Chrysomelidae > Neocrepidodera > Neocrepidodera transversa. The sequence continues at coordinate 29,433,807 of OY725341.1, forward strand.
CTAATCGCGAATTAGGTTCTTTTAACGAAAAGAGCCATTGTAGGGGTTTATGGTCGGTTTTTATAATAAAAGGATTGCCAAATAAATAAGGACGATGGTATTTACATCCCCATACTACGGCAAGTAATTCTTTTTCAATAACCGAATAGTTGATTTCGGCAGAATTTAAAGTTCTTGACGCGTAACATATGGGATGACCATCTTGGCTTAAAACTGCACCTATTGCATACATTGATGCGTCCGTCGTAAGTTCAAAAGGTTTTTCGAAGTTTGGATATGCTAGTATTGGTTCTGAAATTAATAAATTTTTACAATGATTGAAACAATTTATGAATTCTTTTGTATGTTCAACTTTTTTATCTTTTTTCAAACATAATGTTAAAGGTTTTGTTATCTTAGCAAAATTTCTAATAAATTTACGATAAAAACCAAGTACGCCAAGAAAAGATTTTATTTCTTTCTGAGTTTTTGGTATTGGAAAATTTTTTATTACCTGGATTTTCCTTGGGTTAGGTTTAATTCCTTGTTGTGTCACTACATGACCAAGAAATTCTACTTCTTTTTGCAAAAACTCGCATTTGTCGAGTTGTATTTTTAAACAAGCTGCTCGAAGCTTAGAAAAAACTAGTTTAAGATTTTGGATGTGTTCTTGTAGACCACTGCTAAATATAATAATGTCGTCCATAAAAACGCAACATATTTTATTTTGGATATCCTTCAAAACCTCATCCATAACACGCTGAAAAGTGCTAGGTGAGTTCTTCAACCCGAATGGCATTCTTAGAAACTCATAGTGGCCGTTATCTACACTAAAAGCGGTTTTTTCGATAGAACATTTATTCATTTCTATCTGGTGGAAACCGCTGGCTAGGTCCAGAGTGGTAAAATACTGAGCCCTGCCTAACTTATCGAGAATATCATTGATATTTGGTATTGGGTACCTGTCACCAATCGTCTTCTCGTTAAGTTTCCTATAATCTATAACGAGACGCCATTTCTGACGTCCGGAAGCATCCATTTTTTTCGGTACTATCCAAATAGGCGAGGTCCATGGCGAGGATGACGTCCTAATTATTTTCTTTTCTAACATCTCATTTATTTGTCGCTGAACCTCTTCCTTATGGGCATATGGGTACCTGTACGATTTGGCATGGATAGGAATTTCGTCCGTTGTTTTGATAACGTGTTTAATTTTGGAGGTGAAAGTCAATGGGTCACCTGGTTTCAAAAATATGTCAGAAAATTGACGACACAATTTAATAATGTTTTCCTTTTCTTCGGAATTCATATGTTTTGTCCTTATTAAATTTTCAATATTATTTAGATTTGCGTTAGGAATAAAAGAATCATTAAAACATTCAAACTTATAAAGTTCATAGCTCGTTTGGTCAAAAGGTACAGACTGAATTGGTTTGTTTAATGTAACACAAATGTTTTTATCTGATTGATTTATTATTTCAATAATAGCATATCCGTTTTTTGCAATTGTTAATGTTTCGGGTATATAGATTTCACTTAATTCTTGTTCATTTATTATAATTTCACCGTTCAATGTACTAACCGGTAATTTCTTTACTATTTTTTCGTTAGGACCTACGCAAATTTCGAACTTAATGTCACAAGGTTTTCTGAATTTTATTGGAATTATTGCATGATTACTAACTAAATAGCGATTTGTTAAATCAATGTTAAAATGCATTTTTATTAGATCGTTAATTCCTATAACACCGTCAAAAAATTCGTGGAAGTCGTGTAAAATAAAATTAATTTTATAATCATAATTAAATTCTTTGAAAGCTGGGATTTCAGCTTGATATCTAATATTCTTGCTACCGAGAGAAGTAGAAAGAGATACATTTGAGTGATAAATACAATTATGAAAATATTTTTCTGCAATCGATGGTTTCAATATTGATTTTGTACTACCAGTATCGATTAGCAATTTTAGATTTGGTTGTTGAATTTCGAGATACGGAAGTGGATTATTTGTAGAGATATTCAATTCAATTACGTCGGGTGTTTGTTCGAGGCACTTGTCTGAAAATTTGAGTAACACGAATTTTCATTAAATTGAGCACTATCGGTCTCATTTTGATTTTGAATAGAGTTATAGTCAAAATTTTGTGATTCGGCATGATTTTCGTCATAGTTGTTAACAAATAGTTCTTCCGCTATGAAATTAGGTTTTTGATTATTATTTTGAAAGTAATTAGGATTGTGATTAAATCTATTATTTGGATTGAATGATTTCCTGCTATACATTGAAGGAATTCTTGAGGTGGTCGACATTGGCTCTGGTTTCGGTAATTGATTTTGCGGAATGTGTTTAGGTTTAAAGACGTTTTGTTGTGGCCCGAAAACTTGAGCGTTTGTCGGATAATTTTTTCTTGGCAGAGGACGTGGTTGAATATTAATTGGCTGACTAGACCAGTCAGGTTGATGAAAGTTTTGGTACTGATTTTGTTGAGGTTGATTTATATTTTGATATTGCTGATTTTGCATGTTAAATTGAGAATTTGATTGGGGCCTTGGCTGAAAATTATTAACTGGCCTTGAATTGAAACTATTAGGTCTAAAATTATTTTTTGGAAAGTTATTTCTTGGTTCACTAAAATGACCGTATAATTTTTCAAAATTTTCATATTCCGTAACGTAACCCATTGCATCTTCTAGAGATGCCGGTTCTTTTAGATGCATATTATTTTTTAATACACCCGTACACCCTGCAATGAATGTGTTTAACGCGATTTTGTCACAATGATTAATTTGGCAAAGTTTTTCTTGTGCATTTAAAATATTATCATTACTTATTCTTTGAACAGCGCTACTGCGCAATAACTGTAGCCTTGTACCAAAATCTATCAAATTTTCGTTCCTGTATGGTCTAGTTCTTGTTAATTCTTGTGTTAAACAGTCTAAATTACGCCTATCTGAAAAACATTGCTTTAGAGCATCTTTCAATGAATTCCAATTATTAAGTTCAACTCTATTTCCAACCATAACCTCTGCTTTACATATTAACTTTTCCTGAATACACTCAAAAATATGGTTATTTAATTCGTTATCATTATATTCCCTATAAGTTGCAATAAGATTTTCACATCGCGAAATAAACTTATTTAAAGTATTGCTATCACCTTCATACGGTTTTATATTGTCTACTTTGGACTTAAAAAGATCCCAATTAATTGCGCGAGGCGCTTCTTGTACTGGAGGTACCATAATGTCACAATTTATTTCTGAATTATCACTTAAAAAACTTAAAATGCTACTATTTTCTTCAATGTTCTCTACACTGAGTTTACTGAACTGATTTAAAATTTCATCAATTTCATTCATATAAAAAAAAAGTATTTATTTTTTTTTTGTTATAAAAAAAAAATTTTTTAAGATAATATTCTTAACTACTAAATTTCCTGAAATCCTTAGAGAGGGTTTTAGGAAGGGTAAATGGAACTTGGCACTTACCACACTACTGATTCTTTATCCAAAAATTGTTGGGAAGTTCGATTTTCTTCTCCACTAAAGGGCAGAAATATCCACTATCCACTATCCACAGAAGGGTAGGTTCTTTCCGGATTTGCACTTAAGCCGTTAAAACGCCAAAGTCTCGAAAAGTTCTGTTTCCACAAAAAGCGAATTTTCACAGTTTTTCGCGACTCGCACAAATCCTACTGACTGCGCCAGATAAATATTTCAAAATAGAAAACGCTTTTTTAAAAATTATTTTAATAGCAAAGTACAAAAATTATTATTTATTATATGTTTATAATGCAATGGTTAGAAAAAGAATGAATAAAATAAATGTTAAAATATACAAATGTGGCTAGAGCAAGCGATAAGGTTTTCTAGGAAGAGTTCATTATCTTCGCCGCTTCAGGGAAATGGCCTCATGTAACTCACCGCTCTTCCTATACTTAACCATTGTTATATAACGATTATAAATTTTATCCATTTTCTTAGTAAGCCGCGACTGTCATCTAAAAGTCAAATTAATAATTTAAATTGAAATGTCAAACTTTTGACTACAGAATATTTTATTAAAATTTTTACTAAATTGTAATAAAATAATGGATTGAGAAAGTGAAAATAAAATGTGCTTAACACCTTCACCACCAGAAGTAATTATCAAGCTCCATACAAGTAAATGATTCTAATTCTTATGCCAATAATCAATAATTTCAACTAATAATCAGAATATTAATATTGACGTTAATCCTATTTCTGCTATTAACTTAACAAATTTTTCAAATGTAACTATTAACATAAATAATTGATGTTAAATTGTAGTTATATAATATTAATATTCTTTCTAGTTATGGTATAAATATTAAAAATAATATTCCATCAATGTTTGCCTCAATAAAAGTTCATATCTAACAGTCGTGGACAAAGTACAGTATTCTACTCGCATATAATGGCTATTATATGCTCGTTGAATAATATACTATTATCCATTGAAAACTCACTACCCAATTTTTAGCATGATTCCTATACCTCTCTTATCTGAAGGGCGAGAGGTAAAAATGTAAATTGATAAAACAGGAAAATATAATTATTGGAACGACACTTCGGTCGTTACGGGTCACTTTGGCGCCTTAGTCCAGGTTTCGGATTGCCTCGGGCGCCACCTTCCGTTTAGAGTGTGAAGGCCACTGCACGGGCAGCGTTAGTGGAGAAAGAAAATATTCCAGGGGGTCGTTATGGTATCGACCAAAAGCACTGGTGGCCAGAAGGGCGGTCTTTACTTGCCCTACTGGGTTTGAATACCTGGGGTATTAGCTGCTGGGATGTTAAAACAAATATTAATACATAAAACTTTTATTATTACCAATAAAATCCGGCGGAGAAAAGGTGTGTAACGGACGATTTGCTTGGCGGCGTGGTGTAGTCGGACTGACGGTTCTGGACTCCGGATATAAGTGACGTTGGCTTCCACTTGACCTGTCTCTAAAGGTCGACGGACTGCACTGCTGTTCCAATTGGGACGGCCACAGCAAGTCTGGCTTCTCGCTGCCTCTGCAGCTCCCGACAACGGTATGAATTGCCCTACTCGATACGAACTTCGGTGTCTAAGAAGCAGAGACGAGAGTGTCTCCATCTGCCTGGCGACGGTTCAACTGGTACGACTGGTCTTTTATTCACAATTTTAAGTTAATTTTACTCCAGTGCCGTGCGCGGTTTAATTTATATATTTTAAATAATACGGAAAAAAGTAACTTTGTTACATTATGTTCGTGTCAGAGTCATTGACCAACAAGAAATTGTCATTTTTTTAGTTTTAATTTCCATGGTATTTACTGCATCATGCACATCTTTAATACTTTTGGTAGCTGTGGTAAAACTGAGCGTCTCGTTGCATAAATATTTTTTCTAATATTTTCGATACTTCGCATATCTAACATATTATTTAAACAATCCTATGCTGCGATTGAAATTTCCCGGTGTAGGTATTAATTTTGCTGGCCTCTTACAGATATCTTCCTCTACTTTTCTTTTCACGCTATTGTTAATTTGTTGTTTTAATAATAAAGTCTGATTAACATTATGGTTATGGATTAAATATGTGTTAACCACTTTGTTTTCTGCAATATAAGGAAGATATGCGGTTATAATATGTCCTGTTTTCTATCTTATAAAAAAGTAAATTGTTGGTAATAATGAAATTTTAATAAAAATCGCGCGAGCGCAATAGGTAAACAAAAATAATAGTAATTTAAAACATTTACCAACCTAGAGTGTATATTTTTGCAGTACTAAACTTTTGCATACATCTCCAACAATTCGGTTGTCAACTAATTTTCCGGCGAGACAAAATTTCGCACCATTCACTACGAAGAAAAGTTGTTTGCATATTTCGCTCAATATATTTTTTACTTCCACACTATATGAAAGAATACTTAAAACTGACAAGAATTATTTTTATGATTTTTTAATAATTGTCTCCAGTCTTCTCTTAAGCTTTTAAAATGTTTTCAAGTGTTCCTAATTACCCACTATAATCCTCTACCATTGATTACCTGCTATACCGTATTAACTCGTCTGCGCCCATAAAAAGGTGGTTCAAAGCTCCAGAAAAGTCTACCCAAATTTCAAATTTCCAACTACCAACAATATTTTCATCTTTCGTGTGTTCACGAGGGGTGACGTTTATTAATTAAGTGTAGAAACCTATACTAAATAACAACTTTTTTCCACTACTAGTATTAGAAGATGTCATTATTTATGCTGCGTTCGAGTCGAGAGGTTAAATTTCTCTCCAACAAGTAGATAATTTTTTATTATCTACTAGTAGTAGATAATGAATACAATTGAAGACTAGACGTGATGTCAGAGGTAGGCGATCTTAGGAAATCTTTCAAATTAATTATACGCATCTGTCACTGCGTTTGGCAAGAGTTTTTTTTTAATTATTATAAAAATTCGACAGCAAATAAGCACTTTCTATTGAATTCCTATAATTTAAATTAAGTTTTCGACCTATTCAAATGAAATAGAGGTAAGTAATTCTTTATCAAATATATTTTCGTTTGAAAAAGTTTAAGGTTCTGTAATAAATATTTTGATATAGATTCGTGCTATTTAAGCAATAATATCTATTCTAAAAGTAACCTAAAATCAATTTAATAGTTCTTGAAATCTAAGTGTCAAATGAAACGAATCCTTTATGTCTTCATCGCTACTTGAAAGTTTTAAAATGCACAGTGCAATTAACATAATGAAATTTCAATTTAATTTATTGAATATTCTCATTCAATTTTTTTCAGAAACTGCTTCTTTTCCATTAAATTCTTTTCAAATATATACCCAAAAAAATCCAAAAAAATATCATTGTAAAAATGATTTAAATGTTCTAGTAGTGAAATAAATAGTATATAAACCACGGTAGAGAAGATTTTTGTCAGCTTCGCAACTTGTTATCCCTCGATGCTTGGCATCTCGGTATAATAATCATGCTCGGCTGAGAAAAATGACTTCTCTATCTTGGTGTATAATATACTATTATCATATATGTTGCTAAAATATATTGTTAACGTTACGCAGAGGCGTACTGTATCAATCGCATTATAAATTTAAAAAAAATTGAATCATCGAGTACTGATTCGAAATATAAAGGTTGCTTCGCTGGCACTGCTCTGGCAGTAACTCAGTAATGTTATGATCCGTATACAAAAACCGTAATAATATAAAGGTATTTCTGATACCCATAAAAGAGCAAAAATGCCAATAATGCAGAGAGAGACAGTGCAAGTGTGATGACATTTACCACATTTAAAGTTTATACTTTTTGGACATATTTTTTGATAAACGGCCCAGTTGTGGGTACTTGTTAGATGGAGCTTTTATAAGATCCAACAAGTTATTTACAAATTATTTCTAATTTATTTATGGGTTTATGGGTTATTTGTTTATAATTAATATATTCAATATGGTGATGGTTAGGTTTTCCGACTTTCTCTACACCTTTTCAGTAAGACGAAACGCAACACTAATTTTTCTAATTTTCTTGAGATTTTTGTATTTTGGTTTATGTTCATTTGTCACCAAACTTTAAAAATAATTACTGTGTTTATTACAATTATTAATAATACTGCTATTACTATTATTACTACGATTATTAAACACAACTTGGGTGCTAACTAAATGAAACAAAATTACACGGCATGGGGGCGGTCGGTCATAAATCAGGATTCCGCGTTACGCAGGGTAAATAATAAATAGTACATGTTTAGTAGATTTAATATAGTCCTTTTCAGCGTTTTTGAGCTTTACGTCACACATTCATACAAAATAAGTAGGTAGAAGTGTAATATCAGTGGCGGGGGTACTGTTGAAAGTTGTAGCCGATTATAACATGATTTTTATATAATCAGTCTTTCTTTTGCGTACATTATGTGACTGGTCAGACGTTACAAATTTTGTTATCGTAGGACTTTTCTCAGTTATTGTTTTTCCAGGCATTTTTTTAACAATTTCTTTCAAGTAGGTACATCTAACATTTGATAAGACACAGTAATAACATATAATGACATTTAATAAGTATATTATGAAAAATTCAAGTAAACTACGACACTGATAATCGAATAACAATCAAGGAAAAACATGAGTACCAGAAGTTTGTACGAAGACAAACTTTTGTGAATACAAGTTTCATACACTAATGCCACTGAGGGTGATGGTGTAATGAAAAAAACTTATTATTGTTTCAGTGACGGCGCAAAAACGTTGAAAAGAACTATATATAATTATTATTATTATTATGCACATATGATTGTTTATTACATATTAGAAATAATATAAATTTTTGTTTATTCCACATTTCTATTAATGTACTTTTTTTGATTCTTATGTAATACGTAAGATGACTCCATGAACGTCCTTTATTCTTAATTTTTTTTTCTCATCGGTTCGCTCCCTATTGTTTGGGAGAAATCCTCTAAAGCTGCAATACAAAGCTTCCGAAACATTTTTTATTTGATCGGATTATTCAACTTCTATTCCTATAGATAAAAAAAATAATTTAAGAACAAAACGTTTTGAAAAACTAATGAGAAAATAAATTGTTTTTGTGTTATTTTTCGTGTGAGAACTGAAATCTTCTCATTATATTTTAATTATGTATTTTAGTTTTCTTTCTACATGGCGAAATGTCCAAATAAAATGGAAAAAATAGATAGAAATTATTGATATTTTTTTAGAGAATTAGAAAAATCGCTTATCAATTCCAATGTCATCATCATCGTCTGCCACGGTAGTTTCCGCATCAGTTTTTTCTAATACCAGTTCTTCGATAGACTGAAATCCAACGTTTGTTGTTACTGCTGCATCTAATGTAGTCATGAATGTTAAAATTAAGATTAATTTCGCAACTGATTCTTCTTTTGTATTTTACACAATTTCGTTATGTTCGATTTGCTTAGCGTCTTCATCTTGTTTGATCCCACATGCCGCAAAACATTTTTAACACAATCGGATTTAGCAATAATCGACCGCAGCACGTTCTGTCTTTGGTGGCCGAAAACACAATTTTATATTCGATAGGTTTACTTTAGAAAGGATGTGTCGATTTTCAAACTTCATTTTTTCATTAAAAATTTGTAGCTACTGTTCAATAAGAACTGATGTCATTCAACGTTTTTTATTTGCTCTATACAAAAAGGCCAGTTTCGTCACAATTTTAATGTCTTTTAGGCTATATCCTTTAATTAAATCTGTAATATGCGATGTTAATTCTGTCATAGATTTCATATAGCCGCCCTTAGCTTCACCACAGATTTGATTAAATTTTATGTTACGTAGTGTTAGAAAACTTTCCATTCGAATCTATAAAATCAACTTTTCCTAAATGGTTTGCAATTTTTCTTGTTTTTTCTTGAATAATTGTTACAGATACAGGAAAATTTGCAAGACTTTGCATTCATAAACCATTATAAAAGTGTTGAATTTAGGTCATCGTGAAGTGCTTTCTCTTAATATCGCTATTAAAACCACGAATCCACCCTTCTTTAATTTTTTGCTTGTTTTTTAAACTTTCATACACTTCCGTTTTTCTGCATTTAAATTGATTAACCAATTGTTTTAGAGTAAGTTTTTTTGTTCACTGCATTTATTTAATTTAATTTTAGATTTTAGCAATAATGTATTAGTTTTTCGGTTTGCTATTTTGGAATGTCCGTACTTCCATGGATAAACTCAAAAATCCGTACCTACATTATTAGAACTATTGTCCTGAGTCGTGGAGGCGGGAATCTTTTACAGCCACCTCACGTTTGGTTCTATGCGTGAAGTAGTGTTGGAATATTCCCTGATCCCTCTGCGAGCAGAGTCAGGGGTTTACCAATTAAACCCTCCTCGATAATTTGTCCTGTTTTGTGTTGTTTCCTTGTACCCTGCTGTATGAGAGAGGTTCTCCTTTTCAGGGATACAGTGGGGCTGTTGATCTGAAATATAATGTGTCAATTAACTTAAGATATTTCATGGTATGGTATGTGGGTTTGATACTTACGAGTCTCCCAGGTTGAGAGGCTAAGAGCGGCGAGCGGTGGTGGATCTTCGGCATCGGTGGTGGTCGGTCAGTTCATCTGATGCTAAGAGGGGCATCCTCCAATAGACCTAGGAGCTCGTTCGGGAGATATATGTCTTCTCTTGCTTCGCTAAGGATCCTTAGATTGGGTTGAGTGAATTTCTTGTTTGGTTTAATGTGGATTGTTCGCCTGTTCCTGTCAACTGTCCATTTGGTCCTTAGGGTTTCTTGTGCGTGGGTGCTGGTGCTTGTAGGGATACTTGTATGTTCGTAGATTTGGTTGGATGGGAAGCGCCAGGGAAGGTAGGCCATCTTCCTGAGGATCCTCCTCTCCGTTGCCGTGACGGCGTGCAAGAGACGAGGAGGGAGAGTGGAGAAGTTGAGGGCTCTATATTCCAAAACGGGGCGGATGTAGGATTTGTAAGCGTGTAGCAATGTCCTTGGATTACACCTGCCAAATTGTCCACCCAGGGCACCAAGGAGAGAGGTCCATCTCCTAATTCTGTCTGGAGTTATTTGCACTGCAGTTCCTCAATTTAGCGAACGCGTGAAGTATACACCCAAGTAGGCAACTTCATCCGCAGGGACGAGTCTCTCCCCAGACCCCAAGGTTGATGTCATTGAGGTTTTGATTGGATTTTCGTGAGTAGATGGGATGTTTAAATATGATGAGTTGGGTTTTTTGGGGATTCAGGGTAACCCTCCATTTGCTACACCATCGGGCGAATCGATTAAGGAGTTGTTGTGTTTTGGTGTTTAGAGCTCTGGTAGAAGGAGCGAAAGCTGGGATTTGCGTGTCGTCAGCGTGGAGTTGGATATCTAGGCTAGCTTGGCTAGGAGAAGGAGGTTGGGGAATGTCATGGGTGTATATGATATAGAGGACAGGAGCTAGGACGGAGCCCTAAGGTACTCCAGCTTGGGGAGTGAAGGGATCTGAGAGGGAGTTTCTCACTTTGACTTTAATGGATCTGTTTTGTAGGTAGGAGTAGATAAGTTTGATGAATGGGGTAGGGAGATTGATGTCATAAAGCTTGCGAATAAGTCCGGCGTGCCGGACTTGCTCGAAAACCTTCTGGACATCAAACAGGACTGCCGATGCACAGTGACCAAGGTTGAGAGATTTGCTTGCTAGGGTATGCAGTCTCACTAGTGCATCTTTATTTGTGCTTTATTTGTGTATTTTACTGCATTTGTACCTAAATTTCTAGGGGGATAATTGTCCTAAGTATTAAAAATACGCCCTAATAGTAGGCCTTTCCGTAATCATAAACAAATTATATAAACATCTATAATAGTTGAGGAAATACAGCACTCGAGTGAAATTTTTTTTGCAGTAAGACGGATTGAGACTCGATTTTTTGCATTCGCTTCGTGAACTCATTTGTAAAGTTTGAGACCACTTCTGGTCAAGTACTTTTTTGAAATTGCATCGTTGCATCAAAAAGTGCATTCGTAATCAGCTGGTCAAGGGGAGGTTGCCGATATAAATAAACTCTTTTTACTGAAATTCGCGTTATTCGTGTAACTTTCGTCGAAAATATAAATTTTTCCTTGACAGGTGAATAAAGATGCACTTTTCCATGCAGCAATGCAATTCCAAAAAGTACTTGACTAAAAGTAGCCAAAAACTTTCTAGACGAGTTTACGAAGCTAATTCAAAAAATCCATCTTACTCCAAAAATAAGTTCAACTTTGGACTTTCTTTGTAATATATTTCCTCGACTATAAATGCTTGTTACATGGAAAGGAATAATGTAAATCGGTTCAGTCTTAAGAAATTATGGAAATTCCGTATTCGCGTTAAGATAAGTTCATAATGCATCGCCTCCGGCTTCCCGTTCTTCGGTTTTAATAGCGGCTGGTTTTACAGCTTCGCGAACCTGCCCGGTTCTAGCAGGTGGAGGTTATGGTGAACCGCTGCAGGAACGTCTAGCTCAGTTCTCAGTTGGCATCATGGAGGATCTGATTTGTGTTTTATTAGCTAGTGATAATGTTCAGCATAAACTGAAATAAGAAAGAAGATCTCACGGCCATGAAATTAATATGTCTCGTCGTGAAGTTGGTGAATAAGTTGTTTATTTCCACAACTCATGACCAATCCCGATAAATTTAACGAGTATTTCCGCATAGAGAAAGAAACGTTTAATTACATGTTGAACAAAATAGACATTCATTTCGACAGGTCCTGCCATCCTTGTCCACTAGGTTGCGGTTTGCGTGGCCCTTCAACCTTTTGTTTTTATCAACTTCCTTTCTGCCTTTTAAATTAATATTATTATTTAACGAAAACAAAACAACCACTTCAGATCTTTTTCGAAACTTCACCAAAGTGACCAAGCGGGTGAAGCAGGATGCAAGAAAAGATACAATAGTTGATTCCGGTAAAAACTGTTAAAAGTGGATTGAGCTGGTTGAAGCAGGAGGTAGGCACACTATGGCCATTGTATAAAGAGTAATAGGATTCTTTATACTCTTTATACAATGCTATGGACACGCTCGTTCATTTCTCTCTGCTTTTTTCCCTGCTAGTCTGCCGCGATAAAGCGGTAAGCGAGAAACGGTGCACTATGAACGTACCTTTAGACAGGGTTTCAGCTTATAAGAAATTTTTACGTTACACTATGTAGGTAATCGCCAAAATCTCCATCATTCACACGATTCCATGTTTTACAAGTGTTATTTGTCAGATCTGATTTGTATTTTTATAATAAAAAAAAGAAGGGCGTTCTGTAAAACTTTGCGTATGTAAAAAGCCCATTGATAACAATGTAACGCTCTTTGCGTCGTCAAGCGGTCTTTTGGATTCTTAGTTCAGGTTTCGGATTGCCTCGGTCGCGACCTTCCGTTTATAGTGTGAACGCAACATGCACGGGCAGCTTCAGTGGAGAAAGAAAATACTCCACTGGTCGTTATGGTATCGACCAAATCACTGGCGGCCAGGAGGGCAGGCTTTACTTGCCCCACTGGGTTGAGTACCTAGGTATTTGCTGATGGTATCGCGGTGTCGCAATAAAAATCATTATTTAAAAGAAATAACTATCTATTAAATACCAATTTAAATCGGGCGAGAGCAAGAGTGTGTAACGGGCTTTATAAGGTGAAGTATCGGAATTTGTGTGCACTACTTCGGGGCTGGTCGGATTGACGGTTCTGAACTCCGGTACAATTTATAATTTGGCTTAATTCAGCTCAGCTTGACCTATCTCTAAAGGTCGTTGGCTGGTTCTGGACTGGTTCTCAGTTCAAATTGGAACTACCACTGAAACTCCAACTGGGACTGATGCTGGAACAAGGATTTCTGCCGGCCACGACAGCTGACTGATCGACTCCGGCTGCCGCATACCATAAGGTCGGCTGTACAAGTACGCGAGTGACACCGTCTTTCGGCGGGGGTTACAACTGGTCCAGCTTGCCTGTCACATAATTTTCAAGTAATTCTAACTCCAGTTTCGTACGCGTTTTAATTTAAAAGTGTATTAATTATCACGGAATGTCTCTCTCTGTAATTCTACTAAATAGATGATTTTCCTTAGTGGGAAATAATAACTCCTTCGGGATATCAAACCTTTACCGAAGAGACAATTTTCTAGATAGCTGAATCTTCCAAAATACCGAAAAGAAAATTCAACGTGACAGCTTATATAGTTCGTATTAGGTCAAAACTTACCAGAGAGTTGTACCTTTCATCCAAATTAAATCAACTATAAAAAAAATAGTTGAATTTCAAAATGTTTCTTCTTTCCTCATTGATTAAAATTAAATTGTTTTAAATGAATATTTTTGTAATTTTTTTCCACACAAATGTCTTTCGTCCTAATAACGGTATTATTTAAATTTATAAAAGGTTTACTAGGTCTCCGATTACAGCTCGAACTTACATCCTGGAGATAAGAATCTATTATTATCTAAAAAAAAGAGAAAGATACTGGGTGGCCACGAGTCTATGTACGCCCCCAATATTTTGCTTGTTTTTTATTAAAAAAAAACTTTTTGATACACATCAATTAGAGAATAGGAAGTTTTTAAATATGAAAAATCTGTTGTTTTTAGAAAATTATGCTTATAATGAGAAACTATAAGAAAATGATAGTCATTCCATTCAAGAAAAAAAGTTGATGTCACTTCCGGTTCAAACGGAAGTGATATTTTCAATCCTGTTAGCTTAAAAGTAGCTCATCATTATCTAATTAATGTGTGCTAAAAATCTTGTTTTTAAATTCAAAAACAACCAAAATATTGGGGGCGTACATTGACTTGTGGCCACCCGGTATATCATTTTCTTAAATAAAAATTTTATTTTTTTCGTTTTCATAAAAAAACGTAATAATTATTTTTTTGTAATGATATTAATTTAACTTTCTTTTTTCTCTTATCTAAAAAAAGTTTTAACAATATGATGAGTTTTCTCATTTAAAAGACGACAAACCATTCTGGAGAATCTTAATTGAAACCTGTAAAAAATGTCATTGTCACGGCGGATTAAGTTAAATAAATTATAAGTCACCGGCCTTTGTCACTTACTAACCGCCCTTTCGAGCGTTCTGGAAAAATTGTAAATTATGTCTTTTTGGGAAGTCAGGGCCAGAATCCGTCACACGGGAGGTCGGGTTTCGTGCACTAAAAGTTAAGGTGGAACGCGAAAATTATTTCGGTCGTGCTTAAACGTGTAATTCAAGTTGAATTTTAGCCCTTTGGGAGGGTCTTGGGTTTCAATACTGAAAATTAAATAGAGTCGCTAAATTTTAATGTGTTTAACAAAATAACCATCGAAGTGAAAGCTGGCAAGGGAATAATAAAGTGTTAAGTAATTTGCATAATCACGCGAAAGTAACTAGATTTTTTTAATCATTTCTTCAGATATTTATAATCATGAATGTAAATAATTGAAAAAACTATTAAAGTATTGTAACGTTTAAAATACCGCTAATTTAATAGCAGCAGAATCATTTTTTAGTTAAATAAGAATAGGACACGTCAATTTGAAAAATAAAATTGACCATAAAAGAATTAATAAACCCTAGACTTCGTTTTGAGACTCTTTAGAACTGGAGTACATGATTTCGTTTGAATTATATATTAGAGAAGATTTGTCATGATGGTTCGATTGTACGCCAGTATATTCTTGTAATTATTTTTATAATTTAAACACAAATGGTTTTAAACTAAATCTGACATTTTTTATTTCTATTTGGTCTAATAGGTTTCAAAAAATAAGGCATACCACATAAAAAAATCGGTTGTGTCGCCCCAAAACTTTCCCGGCGAGTATCCACGAATACTTCTTCAGATATTTTATGTTAAAGTTTCAAATTATGATTTTTTTTTATTTTTAACAGGTGACAGTTGGGGACATAATTTTGACTGTTCGAATTGAGTTTTTCAAGAACTTTCAAATGAAATATTGCAAGTCAAATTCCGTGGCATATAACATCTGTCATTTTTTGATAGTGACACTTCCGTTTAACAGATGCCATATAAAAACTAATGGGTGCTTCCGACGGGTAACCCAAACCCATATACCAAATTTCAGCTCAATCGGATTAAACGTGTGGCCTTTATCGTGAAAGAATACACACATACAGACAGTCAGACAGATAGACAGCCAGACAGACAAACTTCCATCTGGAAATGGTCTTAATCATCTCAGGTGGCCTCAAATTGGATAAGCCCATCTTTATTTCGAAATTTTTTTTAGCTCGTTCACAGAAGGCCGAGCAAAAAATCGCAAAAACAAAAAGAAAGAGAAAAAAATTATTGGAGAAACTGAGAAAAGATGAGTAGAAAAAAGTAAGAAAAAATGGGGGGAAAGAAAGGGGCAAAATGTTGAAACAAAAGTGGAGCAAAAAAAAGTCTGGAAAAGATAGTGGAAAAAAAGTATGAAAAAAGTAGGGCAAAAAGGGTGAAAAATTACTAAAAGAAAAACCCTCACTCTTAAAAAAAGGAGCAAAGTTGAAATAAAAATTGGGAAAAAGTGGAGAAAAAATAATGCATCTAAACAAAAATTGCATTAAAACAAAAGTGGGAAAAAAGCGGCAAATAAAATGAGAAAAACAGTGGGAAAAAGTAAAGACAAACAAACACTAAGATAAAAACCTAGGGAAAAGATTAGTGAAAAAGAGGGTAAAAAACAAAAACAAATGGGTAACATAAATCACCAAGGGAAGAACTGAGAGAAATAAGGAGAAAAAGAATTGGAAGAACAAGTAAAAAAAGTTATAAAAAAATTTGAAAAAAGTAGGAAAAAATGCGGAAATAGTGTGAAAAAAAATAGTAAGAAAAGAATCTCGCTTTCTTGGTTTCTCTAATCACTAATAGACGGATCGATCAAAAAATCGCAAAAACAAAAAAAGGGGAAAAAACAATTGGAAACACTGACAAAAGATAAGTATGAAAATGGGGAAAATTAAGGAAAAATTGGGGAAAGGAAAGGGGGAAAATATTAGAACAAAAGTGGAGCAAAAAATGTGGGGAAAAGACAGCGGAAAAAAATGTATGAATAAAGTGGGTAAAAAAGGTGAAAAATTACTAAAAGAAGAACCCGCACCCTTAAAAAAAATCGGCTGTGTCAACCCAGAAAATTCCCGGGTCGACTGTAGAGAATAAGATTATTTTAATTACAAAATACTAAGCATTACATTAATTTATGGAACACATTAAAAATAGCGAGCCGATATTGAATACTGCTACAATTATGATCTCCTAAAATCATGTGTGAAAACTATTGGGAATTCTGGAAAAATTTTGATACAAAAGTTGTAGGGAATTTTATGCTCTACAAATTTGCACTAAAACATTTTGCACCAAAGTGCATAATTTATCTTCAAAATTATAAAAAAGGTGAAAATCCTAAATGAGTATTTTTTCGCCCTCTAGCGGCGAAACTTTGAGGAAATCGAAAAAAAGTTAAACGCAAAAGTTAAACAAAATTTGATGCTTTACAACTTTGCACAAGAACATTTTGCACTAAAATGCATTGTTTGTCATCAAAATCAAGAAAACCTACATGCACATTTTTTACGGGCCCTTTAGTGGCGTAACTATTGGAAATTCTGGAAAAAGTTTAAGACAAAAGTTGTAGGGAATTTTATGCTGTAAAAATTTGTACTACGAAATGTTGTACTAAAGTGTATTGTTTGTACTTTAAAATTTAAAAAAAGTCAAAAATTCTTAGATGTGTATTCAATCCATATGTCATACGTCATAAAAACTAATGGTCGCATTCGGGGCACACAACACCCCTTCATACCAAATTTCAGCTTGATTTGTCAATCGGTTCGGTAGTTATCGTGGAAGGTTACACACAGACACACAAACACACAGACACACAGACAGACCATACTCTCGAAATGATTTCAATCTTCTTCGGGGACCTCAAAATAAATATTTCCATCGATATCTTGAATTTTTTTTTGCTCGTTCACTATATTTTCATTTGATGGGTCCGGGAAAGTAAAAGTGAAAGAAGAGGGATTTGCTTATAGTAAAATGTTTTACGTTTTTCATATTTATAAAAGATGCATTTACTCAAAAACTAAAGGATTTGCTTCTAAAAAAATCAATCTAGGTTCACAACAGCTTTTCTCACTCTTTTCAATAGCTGTCCAGTCATCACAGCTTGTAACGTAAAATTATGGTACCTATTTTGTTTTCGTTTGTTAAAATCTATCCGGAAGGGTCTTGTATAAGTCACCTTCGGTTGTGTGTTCTCAGTGTTTTGTTTGTTGTGGCTATTATGATGCATTTATGAACAAGAAAATACTACAAACCAAGACGTACGCCACTTGAATCAGATTTCAAAACGTTATTTAGATTTGAGAAGGAGAATGTGAAGTGGTTGGCTTTTTTCTTTATTTTTCTATATTATTTACAACTTTTATAATTGTTCCTGTTTTCCTTGTTTTACTCTGTTTTCCTCCATTTTCTATGTTTTTCATATTTTTTTCGATTTTTTGCTATTTTTCCACATGTTTTCCTACTTCCATTATTTTTTCCTATTTTACCATATTTTTTCCTATTCTTATCTATTTTTCCCTACAACATTACCTGCTTGAGTAAGCACGTCAACATATAGATATACTTAATCTAATTCAATGTGTTAGAGAGAGCTATAGGAAATTCAGCGTGTCAGAAAGAGAAAGCGCTATGACGTCGAATTTTACGTCACATTTTACAACGTTTACGACGTATTTTGACGTTCAGTATTTTGAAGCCTTAAAAAACGTTCGAAACGTCACATTTAACAACGTTTTCAACGTTTTTTAACGCTTGGGATTTTGATTCGAAAAAATACATCAAACAATGTCATATTTTAACGATTTTGACAAGTTGTTTTTAAATGTTTCCTTATGAGGAATACATGCATTTGATGCAAAAAAAGTGATAGTTTTTCACATCAAAAGTAAACGTAAAAAAAACATTGAAAACGTTGTAAAATGTGACGTTTCGTACGTTTTTAATGCCACAAAGTGCTGAACGTTAAACAACGTCGTAAACGTTGTAAAGGACATTAAGGACTTTGCCTTATACAGGGTGACCACTTAATCGACCCAGCTCGACCTATCCACTTTTGATTAAAAACAATTATTTAATAAATCTCGTGCTATCAATGACTCATGAGGTGGTGCGCCATCTTGTTGAAAGTAAACGGTGTCTCTAACTCCATCTTAAACTAATTGTGGATAAAAAATCTAACCAACATATCCATGTAATTTGTACCTCTCACAGTTGGTTCCATAAAGAAAAAGGTCCATAGATTTTTCTTTGGAACAACGCACACCAAACATTAACTTTTGGACTATCTTTATCAAATGCGTTAAAAGAACTGGGTTTTTCAGAGCCACATATTCTGCAATTATGTTTGTTAGACATTCCACTAATGTGAAACGTTGCTTCATCAGACATAATTAACAACGTATTGGGTTCATTCCTGAATAAATCTAATGAAGTCTCGCTTACCATTAGCCGTTTTTCATAATCTGACGGGTAAAATTTTTGGAAGGTCAGAAGTTTGTATCAAGTCAGGTTTAAAATTGATAGACATCTGTGAACGTCATTTTTTTGATTTCTAAAATTCAAGCAATCTTTCTAATTAAAATTTTTTGATTGTTAGCTTGTAGCACTTCATTAGCAGACATTAACTTTTCTAAAAGAACATCAACATTCCTTGATTTTTTTAGGTGTGCAATGTAACCAGTTTTCATAAAGATTACATGCCACTTTTTAATAATATTCATAAAAGGGGGATTTTTACCAAATTTTCTTCTGAATATACTCCTTGTTTGAGTAGTAGATTTAGTTTCTGCGTAAATTAACACAATTAAATCATTTTGAAAGTGACTTGGTAAATTAAATTACTTCTGTTTTTATCAATTGTCAAATTTGTTGATTTGATGTCATGTCAAATTGCCACAGCAAGAGTTGATTTATTTTCCTATGTATCAAATTAAAATTTAAAATTTCGCTTGCATATGTGCATTGAAAAATAGGGTAGGCAGATACAGCATTTATTGTAAGTTTTACATTTTTTATTACTAATAATTGCTTTCTTATTCAAATTCTTTGTCAGATTTGTTAATTTTATTTATTTTTCCATAAGGAAAATGCAGTATTTCTTAAAAACTGGAATATCTTTGTTGTTAGGAAAGCAAAAGATACTATACATTTTTAGAAGAAGATGAATCGCTTCTTTGAATGCCATCAAAACATACAGGATGTCCCGTTTAAAATAATACATATTTTTTCCATTCGCCCTGTATTGATGGGAAAAAATGTGAACAAAGTTCATAAAAACTTTTTGTTCAACGAAAACAATTAGTGAAAACCCGATTTCTTTAAGGCAATTAATAAGCTGTGCATTTACATTTACTTATTTGGGACACCCTGTATTATAAATTTCGTTATTAGCGTATTTATGATTTTCTTCTTCAGCTCTTTAACCTGTAATCATTTTCATTGTCATTAAGCCGATTATAAAAAATGTATTGTAAAAACAGCCAAAATTCATATAGAAAAAATTTAGTTTGCAACTTGCAGGTGAAGACACCCATTTAAGGTTTTTGTCTCAAATTTTTACTTAACGCACTTTTATACTCAATAAACTTTTACGATTATGATCATTTCCTGTAAATTCATCTTAATTATGTTCTGTAAAATAAATACTAACAAAAGTATAAATTGATGTATAACATATTTCATTATTTAATAAATATGAAAACGCTTTGATTTAGTTTCAATCACGGTTATTGCACAAAATTATTAACGAAATAAAATATATATCTATGCCAATTATGAAAAATAATAATTCATTTAATACATTTATTTAAAATATATCATTTAAATGGTTATTTGCTACACATGCGGATTCCATTCGGTTCGATATATTTTCAGCTTGTTTTAACATATTTCATTGTTTTTTACTTTCCCGCACCAAATACACGGATTGAAACCGTGGAAATTTTGATGTTTCTCGACGTTTTGAATTCCCTTGAGCGCAAAATGATACGCTGTTATTTCGCTTATAATACTGAAAAATTTATTTTTCCGACATGTCTCATGTATGCTATTATTTTACTTATTATTGAAATTTATTTTTAAAAAATAAAACCTATATATCAGAGCCTATTGATTTTATATAAAGTTTCTGTCGAATTCCGTAGAAAATGACAACACATTTTTTAACATCCAAGGTGCTTTTTTATGTGCGTGTTTATTATACAATTTTGTTTTTTTTTGCGTATACCTGTGCTCCCTTGACCACGGAATTTATTCTGAGGTAATATAACAAGATCTCGTTTATAAGCCAATATTTTTTTTGATTTTCCCGAAAACAGTTTTGTTTGAAAATTGAAAATTTAACGAGTTGAATTTTTCTAAAACAAAACTATTGCTGTTATATTTGATCTGGTTATTTCTCAAATATTGATATTTTTTCTATTTTCGTTTAGAAATCTATCCATGTCTATAACGGTACCAAAGAATACATATACCGATAGGTATAGAGTTTGTTTAACCATCCTCTGCCGTTACGTCATAATCGCTGACGTATTCTGCTGTTTTACGTTTGTCATATATTATTTGAATGTTATTTTATACTTAATTAAAATATAACTAATAAGGTGTGTTTGTATGAATAAATTGGTAATGCCAAAAATTGTATTATGCTTCGTACCTTTTTACATAATTTAGTATTTTTAACTTGTAACCTCCGATTTTTTTTAACTGATTTGTTTCAAATTTCTGGCTTGGGGATTTTTAACGTCCCTGATTATTAAATTTATTAAAATATATTAAAAGTGTATTATACGATTATTTTTTGGGGTGAACCCAAACGTTGTAGACTGCATTTAACGGCAAAACCGATATTCCAGCTTCTCTTTCTCTTGAAAAGTAATTAATCAACTTCAAAATTAAATTTTTTAACATCCCTGATTATTAAATTTATTAAAATATATTAAAAATGTATTATACGATTATTTTTTGGGGTTAACCCAAACGTTGTAGACTGCATTTAACGGCAAAACCGATATTCCAGCTTCTCTTTCTCTTGAAAAGTAATTAATCAACTTCAAAATTAAATTTTTTAACATCCCTGATTATTAAATTTATTAAAATATATTAAAAATGTATTATACGATTATTTTTTGGGGTGAACCCAAACGTTGTAGACTGCATTTAACGGCAAAACCGATATTCCAGCTTCTCTTTCTCTTGAAAAGTAATTAATCAACTTCAAAATTAAATTTTGCTCTTGCTCATTATACCGGAAAGGCATTTAGACAATGAAAAATTAATTGAACTGTCAAAAGTAAATAAATAACATTTACGTCGATATTAGTTAAGAAATACGTTAATGGCGTCATAATTCTGTATCATCTATTTCATGAATGGGAGATAAAGTTGGACTATGTATGACGTAACGGCAGAGGATGGTTAAACAAACTCGATATATGTCGATAGGTATTCTTTGACGGTACTAAACGACTTTCATAAAACGTCAAAATGCACGTATAATGTATTGCTTATATTTAAGGAACTGTCAATGAGGACGATGTACTTTATTCCTTCGACCATTGTACAGATTTGGCCAAAGATTTGATGAACATAGGGTATTTGATCCATCATACAAGAAGTTCAATAAACGATATGTGATGAATAAGAATAAAATATATTGGTATACGCCTTTTTAAAACATTCCTAATTTATCGTAGCGCATCCGATCTACATCGGTGTTTGGGGAAATACGCACGGACGGTCTGAGGGTTTATCGTGTCAGATCGAATTCGACGAATTCAGCTTTAGTCGACTGCTGATATTCGCTGCAAGTAAGCCATTTGGGTTGAAAAAAAAAAAATCAAAATGCCTCTTGAAATATACTCAAAAGCTGAAAAAGTGCAAAATTTAAAATGGTATTTTGGCAACAATTCCGTACGAATTCTAATAAATGTATTTATTGCGGCTTACGAAAATCGATCAATTCCGTCATGTTTTACAGTAAACCGAATTATTCAATCGTTTTGAACAATTTGGTTGTGTAAATAATTGCCGAAAATGCCATGCACCTGATGAACCACGTATACGACAATTAAACGAAGTTCATCAAAAAAATATTTAAATGTCTACCTTGCTGTTGAACAATGGTCCATGTTTCAGTATACAAATTGCCGAAGAAGTTGACCTGAGCGATAGAACTATTCGGAATATTTTAAAAAGAAATGGTTACCGTAGCCTGGAAATTTTTCCCGAGGACAATTTCAGATGAATGGAGTTTTATGAACCTATGATGGAGAAGCACAAACAAAATGACAATTTTTTAAAGAATATTTCATTCCAAAGAATAATAAAACTCGTAGTCATACCACAATAATGTAATTTAAGATCTTTTAACAACAAGGGGCAACATGTTTCGGCCATTCGATGGCCATCATCAGGCCTATAATACAAATGGATAGATATCTAAGCAAAGGACGAAGTTGAGTGGTTACTTACAAAAAATTTGTTAAGCAAGTACAACATATTCAATTGTACCGGGTGGGCAAATAAGAACGGCCGTCGGTCATATCTTCGGATCGGATTGTAGTACAGCTTTGGAAAATTTTTTTTTTTAACAAAAGTAGCCATGAGAAAAACCTGGAGCTTATTTATAGAATTGTAGGTTCACCGCTAGAGGGCGTTATTGAATGAAAAAAAATTAAAATGCCAAATTTTACAAAATTTGACCGAGTAAGAAGCATAACAAAAACTATTACCGTATTGTTCAAAAAGTTATGCGTATATTTGACACTACAAGTTTTGGTCTAACTATCCAAATAACTGGTAGGGGAGAGTGGAAACTTTGTAATGAAAAAACGACCATAACTCCGATTCTCCTTAACTGATCTTTGCAAATTTAGTCTTGTTAAAAAGAGCTCTTTTCAACCAGTGTAATGGTTATATTCTCAACTCCACTTAGTAAGTAACGTGCATGTTAGAGGGCGTTACTTAAAGTTTTTCAGAAATCTAGTTCTCTTTGGAAAATATTATATGGAAACATGTAGTTTAATTTAATATAAGAGAAGAGGAAATTAGTAATATAATGGCGAAAACAACATGTTGATATCTTTTTTCTATCCCGAGACATATTAATAAATGTGTAAATGTTTTTTATGGATCACAGAAAAATACAAACACAAATAACATCTAAATACTTCTCAGAAAAACTGAGACATATATTAATGAAATGATTTTAGTTTAATTAATTATACTAATCCGTGCTGGATGTGTTACATTTGACGGATTATTTTCACTTTAAATGATCGACACAACTTATTCTATAATTTACATCGATACAGTCTAAGAAAATTATCATCTTTTATCTCTTTAATTATTAAAGAAAAACTAAGTATGCAAGCCGGCTTTTTTAAGACTTGTATTTTATGCACATCTCCTGATGCGTTAACTTAATTTGATTGACTAAGAAAAATATGGGGTAATTTGGTGCATGTGGAGGTTAAACGTCTCAGAATGAATGAATTTGAGAAAATATTTCTTTTCACGTTCAAGGGAGAAAGAGCTAACTGTGCTAAAAATAGAGTTAACAAATATTGTTTAGATTCTTCTAGAAATATTTGTAATGACGTAGAAGAAAATACAGGTCAAGACATGTTAAAGTAATTTAAATTATGTTTTAATTTAATACATGAGAATGTGATTTGAAGTTAAAGTTAAAGATATTACTACGATTTTGAAGAACACTCTGTGTAATTTTAAGTCAAATTTATATAATCCTATTAAAGAGATGTTTAGTCAATGGAAACAGAACATAAAGAGAAATCAGCCCACGAATGAAGACTAACTATATGCAAAAATCCATGATACTTTCAAGATGTAACGCAACAGCATTGGCCAAATTATTGAAAGATTGCCTCAAGAGAACTTGAATTTTGAACTAATTCAATTTTTGTATACAAAAGTATTGTGTTACATAGTATTAGTGTAGTAAGTTTTTCTGATAAATTTTGTCTTGATTATTTAACTTTTTAAAATGGAAGAAAATCATTTGCAATAAAGCGAAAGAAATTTCTCAAATAGTGAATTTGAATATGAAATAGTTTTGAGACATAGTGAAAAACAATTGGCAAAAGAGGAAACCCAAAAGAAAAGAAGTGTATTAACAAAAGGGCGTCTGCTAGTATTCCCGTCTCATTACTTTGATAAATAGATAATTAATAATTAACAGCTAATAAAGGAAAAGCAAGCACTGAGATATATCCTTCCTATAAAGTCTAAAACTAACCAAATTTGATCCTCGGTATCCAATAATAAAATGATTTTAAAATAGTTGACATGTTTAACGGGAAGAATAAAAATTGCTCTTGATATATTTAAAATGTGTCTCGAAGAGTTGATTAAGAATTTAAACATGGAAAACCGTAAATTTCGAAAACTTTGCTTTCTACAACAGGTACGCACCATTAACCCCAAAGGATATTAAATATACAGACGGATGACAACTCGAGCTCGGCACTTTATTATCCCTAGGTAAAATAAGCAAACTAAAGCATAAACATCGAACAAAATATATGTCTCTTCTACTTCTGGAAAATTTTACAAACTTGTGACTTAAATTCCATGCGATAAATTAAGGAATTATTAAGAGATTATTTTTATGCTTGCCGCCATACCATTGTAAGTTTGATACAATTTAGTTGGTTTGGGCTCAAATTATGAAGCATTATAGAATATTCGAAAAAGTCAATTATACATGTCCAAAGATAGGAAGAAAATATGTGAAAAAGAACAGACTGATGAATCATATAGTCGAATCTCCAATTTAAACGATGATAGCAGTGATAGTAAATTAATTTATATTATTATATTAAAATGTTTTACTTCATAAACGTAAAAAATAATATAGTTGAATTAGAAGAAGTTGATTCATCTGACTTTTATTTTCGACAAATATTAATCAAAGTTCAAAAAAATGACTGGGTAATTCCACCCAACTTTCCGAACACTCCTAGTAAAGCAATTGTTTATAATTGATGATTTTAATTTTTCTGCATCAAAATGCATTAATTTAAAAATATAAAAAAAAAATCATTTTTTTCAACTTTTTTTAACTTTTTATAATTTTTACTATAACTTCTACAAGTATTAGTTTAAAAAAACGATATATTTCACACATAATGTACTATTTACTTTTTTCATTTATTTTATCATTTTTCATAAAACAAAAGGTCAAAAAAAATTTATTTTGGTTATAATAATGACAATTTTAAATTCGAAGAAAGTTTTATATTACCTTTCGAATGGTGCCAATACCATCTTTGATATTTTAAAAGTTATTCATTTTTTTTTTAATTTATATTAAATTTCAAAAAGTTTTCGCCATTTTTTTACGAACTGTAGAATTTTTTGAATAAAATGGCGAGAGGTCATGTGCTGACCACATCAGACTTTTTATAAATTTTTTCGTGTAGCCAAGTGCCATGTGAACCGATACATATGAAAATTGGTTTCCACAAATTATTTTAAACCTATTTATTGGATTTTAGTTAAAATAATAAATTTGATCAAGTTTCATATGTTCATTTTTTACATAGACTTTAAAAAGATACACAATTACGTGTTTTCTTTATGTAAAATTAGTATTTCACTCTGTACTGACATATTAAACTAAGTTAAATCTACTAAATTAACTAAAAACCAATAAATAGCTTTAAAATAATTTGTGAAAACTAATTTTATATGTATTAGTCCATTTTGCACTGCTATAAGAAAAAAAAATAAAAAAATATTGTTTTAAGATAGACTGTGATTAGATTTGGAGGTAAATATTGTTTTTAAACAAGTTTTCCCTATAATATTTTTCTATATTTTTTTAATGAGTGTAGTTTACTCGTGAGCAAAATTTATATTTTTTGACTAAGTAGTATTGAAATCGTGTAAAAATGTCAAAAAATTTTTTTGCTCCAAATGACTTAAAATGTCATGAAACGTGGAGAAAATTTATTATCGGACTTTCTTTCGCTGACGGAAACGGGCCGTAGTGTTAAAAATCGCGCAGAGATTATTCCTTTCACTAGTTGGTTATTGGATATGTTTTTTTTGTAGTAATTTCCATATAGAGACC
Organism: Neocrepidodera transversa; assembly: GCA_963243735.1. Taxonomy (NCBI): domain Eukaryota; kingdom Metazoa; phylum Arthropoda; class Insecta; order Coleoptera; family Chrysomelidae; genus Neocrepidodera; species Neocrepidodera transversa. The sequence continues at coordinate 29,460,440 of OY725341.1, forward strand.
TAGAAATCAAATGAACATTGAAAAAAATCAATAAGGGACTCCATTTTGAGATTCGAAAGGAGAACAAGCAAAAATATGTATTCATAAAAAAATTAAAACTGAAAAATTAATAACTAAAGTGATTTGTGCGTGAAATCAATAATATATTCACAAATAGTGTATACAAATTGTAAGACAGAAATTACCGTGGTATCTTACCTTTTGTCCGAGAAATTTCGTTTCGGCAATATCACGTGAATTCATCTCACAAGAATTGGGAAATTTTGAAGTATTTGGAGAGGATTCCATGTTTGGGAAGATATTCAGTCGAATTATAGGAAGGAATGTCATTTTTGTCGCAAAAAATAAATTTTTATTTTTCTGGGCATCACCGCACATTCTGAAAAATACGGCAGTTTATATGGATCGTTAATGGAAGGTATTCCAATATCTGATGGATATAAGCAGTTTGTTATGGATCTGAAAAGAAACAATAAGTAAGTTTTCTAACCTAGAAAACTCGAAAAGGTATAAAATATAAATAAATTCAATTGGCGCTCAACTATATTAAAGTAATTTATTAGCAACAAATTCTAAAAATATAAACATTTCAAATTTTATTACAAATATTATATATGTATAAAAAAACAACATTACAATACCTACATAGAAATTTATTTTCGTAACTTTAAATTTTCGAAAACTCGAACTTACGGAAAAAATATTGCAGTTTTTCACTTGTTTTAAATTCAAACTCATTGACGAGATGTTATCAATCGCTGCACAGGTACTTCAATTATAATTGTATTAATTAAAAGGAGTAATTTACGGTTGCTGATAACACAAGAATAATTTATTTTTGAAATAAAATTATATCAGTTTGAACCTTTAATAACATATGTATGATTAGAATTATATTTCTACAAACGGAAAAGATTTAGAAAAGTCACAGTCGCACAATTTAAGAAAAAAATATATTAAATGTGTATTAAAATACTCTCATTAATTTTTATTTGAAATCAAAATACTTTGACATTTAGATGACACGACATGTAAGATAACTCGAAGATTACGATTAACTTAAATAAATAAAATATATTTTAGGAATTTTACTAACAGCAACATTAGAAGAACCGACTATTTAGAAATAGTCATACAGATTAAATGGCACAAAGTAGCAAACAAAAAACAACTGTTTATAAAATGGCCAGCTTAAAAAGAACTGCGACTGGCGACTGCCGAGGCCGAGGACTTGGTCGCGGCCACCCAGTCGCCGTCGTATGCGACTGCTGGAGAAAACCGTAGCTTTAGTCACAAAAAAGAAAAGAAAGCTTAATTGTCACTTAAAATATTTTTCCTACGATCACTACCCAAAGTAGGCTTTTGCACACTCAAATCTAGCCGCAAAGTTGATGTTTTCCGTGATCTGTAATAATTTGACATTATTGTCGCTCTAGCGCGTACTTTTCCGCTCGCCTGTTTTCATTTACAATAAACTAAAGAAAGGTATTAAATAATAGGTATATTAAAACAAAATGTAGGGCAGTCTGAATATTTTAGTTGAAATATTAATATTTGAAGATATTTCGAACGAAATTAAACTTTATTTTATAAAATTTATCTAGTAAAAATTAAACAGTCAGAAGGTACACCTAGATACACCTAGGTACACCTATATGCAATAGTGATTGCAAATTTAAGTGCCTACTTACTATTTTGTGCAAATAGTAGACTATGAAATTAATGAAACGTCATTATTTCATTTTTACCTCTCGCCCTTCAGATAAGAGAGGTATAGGAATCATGCTAAAAATTGGGTAGTGAGTTTTCAATTGATAAACACGTTTTGGGGTCCCTAGAATACGATTTTAATATTTTCGCGATGATGTCTGTGTGTGTGTGTGTGTGTTAGTGTGTGTGTGTGTGTGTGTTAGTGTGTGTGTTAGTGTGTGTGTGTGTGTGTGTTAGTGTGTGTGTTTGGATGGATGTTGTAGTAACGATAAATCAAAAACTACTGAATAAAAAAATTTGAAATTTTGCATACAGGATTCTGATACCCTAGATTAGATCTGATTAGATTTTGGTGCCAATCGCACAACCGGAAGTGGCAGTTGCTATGGGTGATGACGCCATTATTATACAAAACGGCAATTAAGTTTTACACGTATATTTTGTATACCCTATAGTTTATTTTCATCTCATTAAAATTTTCGAAACCTTTGCCATTGTTGCCAGATTTACAAAAAAATAATTTTTTTTCATACTTTTTTGTGTCAACCTGTAAATTTTTGATTTAAAAATGGCGAGAGGTCATGTGCTGGCCACATCAGATTTTTAGTTTATGAAAAAGCTATTCGAAAAATGGAGAGTGAGAGTGAATGTGAATTTTCAAGCACACCTCCAGATGTAGCAGATTTTGCTAAAAATATTTCTCTGAATCTTCTGCCGACTAAATCCAGAGATAAATATGAAAAAGTGTATTTTTCATGTTTTTTTTAAAATTATTTGTCTAAAAATAATGTGATCGTAGAAAAAATCTTGTGTGCAATTCGAGCAGAAAGTGCTTTGCCGCTTTCGGCAGATTGCCCGCGCTCCGCTACGCATCGCGCTGGCAACTCTCTGACTCAAGCGGCAAAGTATCACTTTCCGCTCTTAATACACAAATAGCTATTTCAGTAAATTTGGAAAAAGAATAATACTAAAAAAGAATATTACTAAACAAGTTGAAATGTTTTACCCAACTAGTCTGATTAGATTAAGCACAGCGATACGAGTTCACTAAAAAATGCCTTACTTATATTTTTTTAAATTTTGTATACAGGGTGTTTCATTGGGAAAAGTCAAAATTTTAACTTTGCATAGGGGACACCAAGGTGATTCTAAAATCCCCCATATGTTTGTCGCTCTTTAGAACCGAGATACTGTTATTCATTTTGCTCATATTTCTTGCTTCATAACTTTTAAACCACCCTGTATATATTTTTTATATTTGGGACATGCACTCACTCTATCCTGATAAATCGACTGATGAATTACCGATAAAGAATCCCAGGTACAGCTCTAGTAAAAGTTATAAATTCGGTCGGCTAGAAAACAACACCCTGTATGTTTGAATTTTTATAATGTTTTGTGCTGAAGATAAAAAGAGCTTAAAAAATCAAATCCAATGATGTACTTTTAATTATTGCGTACACAATTTAACTTGTCTTAAATTGCTGCCTTTTCGAATTTTTCTGGTAACCACTAGACCCACGAAGGTTTTGATTAATTTTATTACCGTTTAAATCAGGTTATTTATCTTAAATAAATATTAAGTTTTAAAAGTTACATTTTATAATTGGCTCTTGTCATGTATTTAGATCACAGAAAATGATGTTGCAGGTCCGTACGAAGAAGTAAATACCACATTAGATTTATCTTTACAACCTTCTGTACATTTGTGCTTTCTATTTACCAATGGGCAATTTTGTAGGCGAAAAATACCGAAAATAAATTAAGAACTTCATAAGCTTTACTATAGGCTGGTGGTGAGGGAATTTTGAAATGAAAACTTTCCGAATAAGTGGATAGGCAGAGGTGGTCCCACCCGTTGGCCTGCGCGATCTCCAGAATTCAATCCTGTAGATACTACGTTTAGAGACACCTCAAGTCCAAAGTGTATTCTAGTCCCATAAATAGTAGAGATGAACTACTTGAAGGGATAGAAAATGCCTGTTAAGCAATGAAAAATAACCCCAATATGAATAGAAAATCTGTGAATGACATTTTAATAAGGGCTAGAATATGTATACAACAAAATAGAGGTCCTTTCGAACATTTGTTGTAATTTTTTTGTGATAATTGTTTTTTTTTTACTTTGTTCCTTAATATTGTTTGTTTATTTATACTATTATATGGTCATTAGTTCGTATTTTTTCTAATATTTATTGTTCTTGTGGTTTTATTAATACAAAGTGTTTAAGTATTTAATACATAATTTTTTCATTTATTTTTACTTGTTTTTACTGGCTATTGATAAAAAATACCACTTTAAAAGTACTTAATTTAATTTCTGAATTTTTTTCTTATAAAATTGTTATTGCTAAATAAAAAACACAAATTACAGAGGGTTATAAAGATAAATCTAATGTGGTATTTACGTCTGAAAACGGATCTACATATTTTTTTATGATCTAAATACATGCCGAGGGTCAATTATAAAACATAACTTTTAAACTTAATATTTAGTCAAGATAAATAACTTTATTCAAACGGAAATAAAATTAATCAAAACCTTCGTGAGTCTAGTGGTTACCACAAAAAATCGAAAAGACAGCAATTTAAGACAAGTAAAATCGTCTGCGCAACAATTAAAAGTACATCGTTAGATTAATTTTTTAAGCTCTTTTTAACTACAGCAAAACATTGTAAAAATTCAAACATACGGGGTGTTGTTTTGTAGCCAACCTAATTAATAAATTTTTACTAGAGCCGGACCTGGAATTTCTTTATCGTTAATACATCAGTCGATTTATCAGGATAGAGTGAGTACATGTCCCAAATATAAAAAATATATACAGTGTGGTTTAAAAGTTATGAAGCAAGTAAATATATGGGCAAAATGAATAAAACACCCTGTATCTCGGTTATAAAGAGCTACAAACCCGACATCTCAACATATGGGGATTTTTAGAATCACCTTGGTGTCCCCTATGCACAGTTAAGATTTTGACGTTTCCCAATGAAACAACCTGCATAAATTCAAAATGTTTTTGTTTGGAAAACCATATATTGTTTTAATTTATTTATTTTGTAAGAAGTGCATGAGTGAAAAAGGTTAGTGCCAACCTGTTCAAATAGATCCCTATTAAATAGGCAACCTGGGTGGGGATGTTTTTCTCACTCATTACCGCCACTATTGTTTTAACCCCACTATTATTTTAACGCCCTTACAATAAAGATCTGTTTGTGTTTTGTGATCAGTTCTTTTTCTCTAGAAATTGTGTGCGATTTTCTTTGTACTAATTTAAAATTGAATCAACACTCTGTTCGAGTGGAATGTGTGAATATTCTATACAGTTTTCTTTTCATTAGTTTTTACATTAAGGTGATTAATAAATGTCAGAATATAGGAAAGCATACAAAAATGTAAAATTCGGTGAAACTCGTTTCAAAAGTAAATATGGGCACTAAACTAAAATGACTTTTTTGTATTGAAATGGGTAATTTGTTATTTCAAGAATAGAATAGAATAGAATAGAATAGAATAGAATAGAATAGAATAGAATTTTATTTAACTACCTTACATACATAATATGTTTGTAGCAAGTCATATTTTTTCTTAAAACAATTTTAAAATGATTAACATGAAACATAAACACTAAATAAATTTACACATAAATTTGGCAAAACATCGAAATAAATTAAAATAAAATAAAAATTATTGAATTAAAATTATGGAATATTAATATTTTCATACAGAGTGAATGGTGAGATTCTTCATAGACCGAAAATGAGCTACATATTCATTAACAGAGTAAAAACAATGTCTCAGTAGATATTTCTTTAAAGTTTTTTTGAAAGCATTAGTACTCAAATTTTTAACATCTTGTGGTAAGATATTGAATAAATTATAATTTAACGAATTAGATTCGGACAGACATAACCTAAAACGATTATTTCTAATACAATCGGCATTACGTGTATTGTAGTTATGGATATCTGATTGTTTCAGCAAAGTTGACTGTCTCTTATGAATTTCAACAAGTGTATAATGTAAAAATAAAGTAGGTACTGGCATAATTTTAAATTTTATGAAGTTTTGTTGGCAATGTTCCCGAAAACCAGTGTTTGCTAGTACTCTAATTGCTTTTTTTTGCATCCGAAAAATTTGAATAGCTTGAGAAGAGTTTCCCCAAAGTGATACACCATAACTGACGTGGGAGTGAAAAAGAGAAAAATACATTGTTTTAAGGGTATTAAAACTAGTAATTTTCTTCAATTGGCGAAGAATAAATAGAGAACTTGAAAGTTTTTTCTTTGTCTGATTAATGTGGGCAGACCAATTCAGCTTGTTATCCAACATAATACCAAGTAATTTCACGTTTTTTGTTTCACAGTTTGAGATAATTTGATTATTGGCAGATACCTGCATATTTTGAGTTTTGTCATTGTTAAGTTTTAATTTATTAGATAAGAACCACGTATTTGCTCTATCAGCAACCTCATTGACTGAAGAACTTAAGTTTGTCTTATTTTTGTCCGTTAAAATGAATGTTGTATCGTCAGCAAATAAGACTGATTTATAAGGTAGCATAAAACGGCTTAGATCATTGACATAAATAACAAATAAAAGAGGGCCTAGAATAGAGCCTTGTGGAACTCCGTGCCTCACGGCCTGAAAGTCAGATTTAACGCCATTAATCATTACAGTTTGTTGTCTATTACTGAGGTATGAACTTATCAGAGCAAGTGGAATTCCCCTAACTCCATAGAAGCTTAGTTTTTCTATTAGAATGTCATGTGAGACACAGTCAAAAGCTTTTGACAGGTCACAAAGCATTACAGCTGTGAGATTTCCCTGTTCAAGTTCCTCAACTACATCGCTCACCACATTGAACACAGCTTGTGTGGTAGAACGAGAACGTCTAAAACCATATTGGGAGTCACTGAAGAAATTGTTTATATCAAAATAATTGTACAGTTGATTTTTAATAATCTTTTCAATCACTTTCCCAAAAATTGAAACAATACTTATTGGACGATAATTGTCCATTACCGAAACATCACCTTTTTTGAAAAGGGGTAATACTTTGGAGTATTTCAAAACTTCAGGAAATATGCCAGTGGATAGAATTAAATTAACCAGTTTAGTAAAAGGTTTAATTATAATATTAGAAGTTTCTTTTAAAATTTTACTATTTAACTCGTGTGTATCGGTACATTTAGAATTTTTTAAAGAATTTATTGCGTGAAGAACTTCAGATTCTAGAACAGGGTGAAAGAAAAATGAGCAACAGGGCATAGGAAAGTTTTTAAAACGTAGAAGTTCACTATTTGAAATAGTAGGAATAGATCTTATGATATTGTCTGCGATATTGCTAAAGAAATTATTCACCTCATTGGGTGTGAAATCAGGAGTTACTATATTTTTTTTAGAATAATTACGTTCAAAATTGATTATTTGCCAGCATGCCTTGGCTTTATTATCTGCTCGAGTAATGTATCCGTCGTAAGCAATTCTTTTTGCAGTTCTTAATTTATCATTATACTCGCTTTTTAGTTTTTTATAAGTTTTAAAGACGATTGGATCTTTTGTAACATCAGTTATTAATTTAATGGTGGAAAGGTCATTTCTTAAACATTTTAGGTCGCTGTTAAACCAATGTACAGGTGAGTTTTGAAAATTTCGCTTACATTTTTTCAATGGAAAGCATTTTGAACTTAGATTTTGGTAAGTATTTATGAGAAAAGTTGACAAAAACGTTACATCGTTACTTTTATCACAAAAGAAACTCCAGTTAATGTCACACAGAGATTGTTGAAACATCTTTATTCCGGTGGCTGTAATAAAACTACTGTAACACGTCTGAGATTTATTCTTTTCCTTTTGACCAACATTAAAATTAATATTGATGTATTGGGCACGGTGGTCAGAAAAACAGGGTTCAAAAACACCAGAAGTAAACAAATCTTCTGAAAAGTTAGTTATGATGTTATCTATACAGTTTGATGATGAAGCTGTAACTCTAGTGTCCTCTTTTATTACAAGTGATAAGCCAAAAGAATTCAGCAAACATTCAAAATTACTAAGCATTTCTGATGGAAATTTAAAATTAATATTAAAATCGCCTAATATAATTAAATTATCGTAATTTTCCACTAATTTATTGACTACAAGTTCAAAATTCATCAGAAAAACATCCGAATTTCCTTTTCCAGATCTATAGACAGTTAAAATTGTGATTTTTATGGATGGTAAATGTATTGCAGAAAATTCTGCATTTTGTTCGCTGATGTATTCCTTCAAATCAATAATAATATATTTCAGACAATCGTTGGTATTATTCTTTATGTAAATTGCTACACCACCGTGAATCATATTTGTTCTACAAAAATAGTTAGCCAGTTTGTAGCCGTCAATATTTATTAGATTAAGACATGTTTCACTCTGCCAATGTTCAGAGAAACAGACAACATCAAAATTGTGATCGACAAGAAAAGCATTTATCATCTCCACTTTATTAGAGATGCATTGTAAGTTTATATGAAATATACTCACCACACTCTGATGATTAATGTTTTTAGAAATATTAAATTCTTTTAAAATATGAGAATCTTTTAAAATATAAGAATTATATCCGATATCTAGATCTCTTCGTCCATTTTCCGGTGATGGTGAAAATTTGTTCTAAAATTAAACCTCCTTACCGCAGCATCTTTGGGCCATATTGTTGGGTTGTATACCTCTTCAATTTTATCCAAAGGGAATGTTACCTTGTAGGTGGAAGAGTGTTCATTTCTTCTCCATTCTACACAGGTAAAGGATATATTGGGAGCTGTCTTCCTTAATAAATTTAGAAGGTCATCACACTTCATGTCGGCTCCTATGCGTGATACATGTACGTGTCCTCGTCGTGGTATGGTATTAAAATTTGTCGCCTCGTTACAACCGATGATTGGTTTATTTTTATTTTTGTTTTTGTTTTGGAGATTCCGACTGGAGTTCCCTGTTTTTATAGTGTTGATTTTTTGACTTGTTTGTAGTCTGTCAGCATCAAGATTTTGATATACTTTTATCGCTTCACTAGAGGTGTTCTGAAGTAAAACAGGTTTTTTGTTATCTCGGTTGCTGGCGGAAATTGTGTTTGAATACGACTTGGCGCAATTAAGATTTTTGTTAGAAGATGGAGCCACTGTTAAATCAATTGCATTTTTAATATTAGATTGTTTTAATAGTAAAATTAAGTCTTCTTGTTCCTGTGTCCTTTTTTCTAAATGATATGATAATTTACTTACAGTTGCAAGTTCACTATTAACACTATTTAAGTCTGTTTGCAAATTATTGCACTGATCACATGTTACACTTTTTGCGTTATCACAGATTTCTTCTAGTTTTTTCTTTTCAGAAACAACAAGTTAAGAATCTAAAGGTTTTTTATATATAGTCCACATTCTTCATGCCCCTAGAGGTCCATGTAAATATTGATATTGCTAAATTTAAGACTTTAGTTTTATGCAAAAAACACTCAAATGCTTTCAAATATTTTTTGCAACTATTTGTAAATTAGATTTGCGGGAAAAGAAGCCCAACAAAATATACGTTTTTTTTGGAGAAGTAAGTTAAAATTTAGCTAACGAAGAGTCCTCCAGTTTTCTCCCAGAAAAGTGTAAATAAACCTATGAAAAGTGTTAGTTTATTTTGCGAATAGTGAGCAAACAAACCGGTAAAAGTGATGTCAAATTTAAAATACAGGGAGCGGTTACTATTTTTTTTAAATTATCGCATTTGTTAGGTAAATTCATATTTTTTATTTTTTTTAAATAGAAAAAATAAAAACTGCTCATAATTTATCAATAAATTATAATCTAATAACCTCTAAAAACTAAAAACACCCATTGTTTAAAATATAAAAGATGGCAAAATACTCGATAAACATTGCTTTATTGATAAATAATTTAACTAGTAAAATTCGTCTCAATCGACAAAAAATATATATTGAAAATGCCACAGCATGGTTGACTACCTTTTTCCATGCAACAATACCTGTCAACCAGGTGTAAATAGGTAAATTTAAATAGTAATTTACCTTCAATCTTTTTCCAAAAAAATGAAATATGTAAATATAGATATTTTTATTGCGAATCCAATGGTATATGGTTGACTTTTCAAATCATGGCATGACTATAGTGATTGACACGATTTAAAGTTTCAATAATTCTCAACCCCCGAAGACCGCTACGAAAATCTACTTTTCGGTTCTTGGAACTGGCCCTTTGGGGGTGATGTATGTAAACGAAAAATTTTGTCTGAATGGTCCTTCCATTTCTCTATGTAATCAGCTAATTTTTGTTCTTGGCCACCTATCATCAACGCCACAAAAAATGTAAATAAATTAATAAAACGAGAAATTTTGTATGAGTAGACCCCAAATCGGCAGAATGAATTTGTGAACGTATTTGACCGTGGTGGAAAAGTGCCGTTTGGAGATGGCCGGCCGTGAGCCAAGATTACTTCGTTATAAGCTTGGTGCTGGCCGGCCGGGTGCTAAGATCACCGATGTTACTTTACCCTACTTTTGGCTTTTTTTAATTCGTTCTAAAGTTCAAAGCACAATATTTTAATAGGATTTACAATATTCCCGAGGGCACCACGGCTTTAGATTCCGGCGACTCGGGGACGAAAATGCCAAAAATTTAACTCTTTCAGGATTTTTTTGGCAGGTAGAATCTACCGATTTTTGTAAATGTGGGTATTTTCGGACTCCTTAGAATCTGTATAATCCGATGGTCTGCTTGAGAGACAGTGTGGATTTTCGAAAAATGCAGGTTTGTCTCGAAAAATTCGGGATTTTGTAAAATTTTTACTTTTGGTCCTGACTTGTGCAGTTTTAATACATTTTAAACTAATTTTTTTTGAAGTTTTGGACTAAGCCAAAAATTACAATAGTTTTAGAATTTCGAGAAACGGCATTAGTTTTCGAGCTATTGTCAAATTGTGACACTTTAAGGGGCCTGCACCCTACTCCCACGTCTCCAGACACGTGCTAGCTTCGACTCGTCTGGGAGTGGTAAGAAAAATGAGTTATCGCACGGCTCGGGAGGTGGCGTCTACTGGCGTCTACCTCGAGTTCCGCATTGCTAGGCCTACATTAGAATTGGGGCCCAAGATCATCCAACTCCACCCAGTTGGTAGCAATTGGGTGCAAGTATCCATCTATACCAATTTCCGCTCTCTCTTATTCTAAAAATCCTCTGCTAAGCACTTAACGTCGTGAAGAAAACAATTCCATGGTAGATACTTGTAATTAGTAATATATTTTTTCAATCCTATTGAAATAATTAATTCCCTAACTATACGCAAACTGAAACTAGATAAAGGAAAGTTACAGGTTTTGTAAGATAGATAACATAATCAAAGATAACAATTCTATAGATTTTATGGAAATTTTTAATCTAGTTGTGATAACTTGGATAACAAAAACCAAAGTTTTAGCTGCTTATTTCCCTTTTATCTAACGGAAATAAGACGTTTGTTGAAGAATATTTAAAAATAACTTTATTCCCCTTAGAAAGTTCTCATAAACATCAGTTATGAATGTGATTTCATTTACATTACATCTCTAGTTATCGGTAGTACTGCATTTTATTTTGTTAAAATTTAAAAAATAATAATAAATTTGTATGACAAAATTGAAAAAAAAAGTTGTAAGAACTCTAAATATAACCGCAGTTAAGTCTAAAACCAAAACAATGCACGTGAAAAATAATTGTAAACACTCTCGTTAAAATTTATTATACCAACCATGATAAACTGACTATTAAATAATAAATAAAAGGTCTGTTATATTTTTTTATTACCCGTCGCAAATTATGTAAGTATACGATATATAATAAACGACCGTGATATATGTATTATTTAAGTAATAAAACTAGCAATTAATTATGTTTTAATAATAATGGGACCGCGAAGCTAAAACCGGTAACCAACGGCGTGACAAACAACGCGATTAGCCGACAATAGAGTTTAAGATAAATCTTGATTGACGCTTCGAATAAACACTTTCATAATGTATCACATGAAATATGAATGATTAAAACTTTTAACGATTATAATCTATTTATTGAAAACTGTTATAGAGACGCCTGTCTGAATTAAGAAATTAGGATTCCGCCTTAAAGCAACGATGTTTTTTTAGCTAACACTTTTGCTCAAGAGATTTACAAGACAGCAACACTATCATTAGATTAGATAGATATGTATTTATAAAAAAAATATAAAACATATCAAAACAAAATATTAGTGCTGATAAAATACCCGTGATAGTGAGTTTTCAAGGACCTGCTACGGCCTCTGTCCAAGATTTCGACTTGCTGAACGCTGCCGATATCAAAGGGTGGTCGATTGAGCAACCTATCGGGAGCGTCCCGAAATTGCGCATAGGGCAAGGCCAGAGACGTCATATTACATGAAATAACTGCTCCGTTGGTGATGAGAGCTATAATTCTAAAATATTGACTAACAAATAATTAACTGCTGACAAGCTTACGACACAAACCGCAAACTATATGGTGAAGCAACGACCCCCTCGCTAAGGTAATTCCTGTGAGAGGTATTCCAAATGATGTGGATGAGAACCACTATAAAAGTATCCCCAATCTTTGGTAGGTGTACGCCTGTAGATGGATGGCCGGGGGAAACTCGGTTCCGAGCCCACCAAAACTAACCTGGCGTACCCTGCTGTATATAGTACTGTTTAGTCAAGCAGAGCTCTGACTGGACAGTATCAAGACCCTAGCTACTTGAAAAGACTAAAAGCTTAGGTGTTAAGGATTCAAAGCAAGAGCCAAGCAAATCGTTTTCTTGAGGTAGTAGACAACCTCAATGAAACAAGTAAAATCCGCACATCTGGGAGGCGGCTCTAGTCTAAAGCTAAAAGAACACCTCTAAAAAGGTGTTGATTGCGTCACTGCTAAAAGGCAAGTAATTAAAGAAAACTTCCTAAATGCGGAAGGAAGGATGAAGGCTGCCCAGAAAGGCGAGATACCACAGCAGCAAAAAGCCGCCATTCACGGCATACTTCTTCTCTTGGCCATAACGGTGCATTATCCTCGGTTAGATTTCTGTGTCTGAGGAAAAGTTCCTGGAGATTCAATTAGCTGCAGAGTGGCTTACCCAGGAACACGATAAAATGCCATTTTTAAAGTTCACGCAGAAGTCAGGCTAATCAGTCATGACGTATGCAGATCGCATTAGCAGAGACTGGCTGGGCAGGATTATTCTTCTTTTAACTCCCTGGGAAGGGGCAACCCTGAGGGTTTTATAGGGGAGTGATCTTCCCAGACAGTAATACTTGTACCACCTAGGCTCCGGATGAAAACGGACAACGGTTGGATGTAGAAAAGATTCTGGCAAAGTTAACCACACGAAACTGAGGACGGTCTGGGGCAAGACCCCTGCAAAGAACGGCCAAACGTGGGCTTTCTCGATAAACAAGGAGTCCTAGTAGGAATGAAGAAGAACCACTGTCTATGCAAGACATAGTTATTAATATAGACAAAACGAACCCCCTCCCTGGAAGAAGAAGAATCCTCCAGAAGCCGAGCAAACCTCCTAATAAGGGAGACAATACAGATGGAGAAGGAGAATGCTCCACAAATGGTAAGAAAAAGGCTTTCTTCACAGAACTAAACAAGATCAAGGTTCTGCAATTAAACCTATAATATTCAAAGGCATCTAGTACTATGCTATGTAGGAGCTTTAATAAAGAGACTTTAGACCTAGCCCTATTGGAAGAACCTTGGTTACATAGAGAAAAAATTGCAGGTATTAGACCTGCAAATAGTAGGATAAAATATTGCCAAATTTCCAAAAGGCCACGGTCTCGAAATGAAACTCCTAAATAATCTCCGGCCAAATCTGAGCTCTAGTGGTATTACCCCCGATAAATAAAACGGTATTATTTTATACCTTGTTGCTTTATACAGTGCGCTGTAATAAGTGTTACCCCCCTAATAACTAGTCTATTTTAGAATAATCGCTCAAACAGGTCAATGTTTAAAATCATCATAGTATGCTATGTTATAAAAGTTTCGACCTTTACGTGATCCTTGTTCAGGTTATAGTTCGTCCTTGAATGTTTAAAATGAGAAAGGTGCTAGGTCATTTCAAAGATTTTAAAATACGGGTTTCAAAAATGTAGCAGCACATTTGAAATGATATCTAATTCTCTCTTTCGCGGTTTAACTAATTTTAAATTTGTGTTATTAGTTTTTGACTGAACAGACAGAAAAACACGTCAGTAGTTTGTTAAAAATTGGATTACATCGTTTCAACTGATACTTAAGTTATTAAATGCTCAAAATATTCTCTATTATGAAATATAAAAAAATAAAATTAAAAATTTAAATTTAATTATAATTATTTTTATTTACAATTACTCAAACAGTTAAATAGAAAATTAATAACCCTTTCAAGTCATGATAATTTTTTATTTTAAAAATGTTTTTCATCAGAAATAAAAATCGTTCTATCTCAGTATTTTCTCGAATATTTTATCGTATATATCACAATATCAAACTAAGTGACAAAATATTTTGGGAAGAAATGTCACTTTTTACTTTCCGAACCCAACAAAAATGTATAAATGCAATCATGATTCTTTTCGGTAGCTAAGAAAACATAACGTGCGAATGTAATTTTTAACCCCTCCAACTAACTTTTGTACTCAATACATTCATTTAATTTTAATTTTTTGTCCGGTCCTGTCTGATGGAATGTTAAAATATAACGTGGACAATTCATTTGAGAGAATTGCAATAGATGTTCAGGACCATTCCATGAATCTGACTCTGGAAATAAGTAATGGCCTACTTAAGTAAATGGGTTGAAGCTTATGCCTTACCTAACCAAGAAGCTTTGGTCGTTGCTGATGATCTTGTCAAGTAATAGATCAGCCGTTTTGGTGTTCCCTTAGAGTTAAAGTCAGACCCAGGAAGAAATTTCGAGACGCCTGCAAACTTCTGAAGACTAATAAAACACGGACTACAGCATTATATTCGCAATCCGATGGAAATGTGGAACGACTAAGTAGCACCATTAATAGACATTTATTAAAAGTAGTCTCTGGCCACTAAAGAGATTGGGATCAGTATCTCCAACTAATTCTGATAGCACATCGTTCATGGGTACACCAGTCAACGGCTCAAACCATTGCCAGCATTATTATGTGATCTGAAGTTTGGGTGTCCCCCAGGAGAAGAGACCGCAGGCGAAAATTATGTCAGTAAGTTACGCCAAAGAATGAACAATTTTCATCAACGACTCGGATGACCGGATGAAGGAAGCATATGTCCTCAAAGCCGAAGATGGAGAACTTGGTGATCTTGTTTGGCTGTATAACCCGCAACGTCGTCGTGGATATTCGCCCAAATTGCAGAGTTCTTGCGAAATTTTAAAGACAATTAATGATGTTGCTTATAGAATTAAGAAGCTTCCTCGAGGAAAACTAAGAGTATTATATTTCAATAGACTAGCCCCAGTCAGCCGATGACGAGATGACCTTCGAGCAATTCATGGCATTGTACTCGAATAGATAGAAAGTGCAGTACGACGTGACCAGACAAGAACTACGAGACCTGTTTTAAGTGATAATAGAGTTTTTCTTGACGCATTGCGTGACTATGAATACATTCGAGTATCCAGAGGAATCGACAAGGTGTTTGCCGAGAAGTTCGGCCTGTTTCAAAAGCTAAGGGAACAAAATACATTTATGTGAAATGCCCTTTAACTCAAACATGATCAACCATTGGGCAAAAGACACATCTTCTATTTGGTAACAAAAATGTTCTCGCATGATAAGCCAACCTACCACGACCTTTGGAAGGCTTTTTAGAATTGAGGAAAGTGATGATTGACCAAAAACCTAAGGAACTTGACGGTCCCAAAATTAGCCTGTGGAGTAGATGGATCGAATTGAAGGGTTGTGGTAAGTATGATGGAAAATAGTTTTCGATTCAGTGGCAATATCATACTTTTATGCCGTCTCAGTTCAGACTTAAAGACCATCGATTGTTACTTCCACTGCACGTCTCGGTGCCGGAATGGAGAGTCCAGCAGATATGGCCATACCATAGTGTATCTTGGAACAGTTGGAGACGAAATGATCTTAAGGAGAGGGCAATATAACGAGGCCGGCCTTGTCTGATAGAATGTACACAGAATCTTGGTGACTACTCATCGATGCAGTTGTCGACTAGCGCGAGAGACCTATAGACGTCACGAGATATCTAGCGATTGTTCTGGGAACGACGCGAAAATACTAGAACGGCTAAATGGATATAAATATGGCGAAAACCATCGACAAGAAGGCATCAGTGGAATTTTGTATGTAGTGTTAGATAAATTAATATATTTTGTTAGTCGTATTTCAGATAAATTAGAAGATGTAGTAGGAGAGGCCAAGGCTGGTTAGCACACTTTTCGTATTTCAATTTTTCCTGTCGTTCTGTTTATTATGATCTATACAATATAACATTGCACCTCCATCAATTCATCGCCGAAATTTTTTTTTAATTTTTTTTTTAAATCTTAAAAGATGAAAGAGACATCAGATTCAAACAAAATTTTTATACATTTTATTTTTATTTTTATACTTTTTATACATTTTTTCATTCTATACATTTTTTCATTCTTATACATTTAATCAAATTAGTCTATATTTAGAACGTGGTGTTATGTGCTATTCCACGTAAGTAGTCGAGAATATTCATATCTGGATTGTATGTACCTACTACTCTTTGTAAACGTCTAGCACTGTCACGGTATTTTTTCTTATTCCTTGGACGTTCTTCTCCACTTAAACACTGCTCTATGCGTAGTTCGTTTAAACTTTGTTCTCTTTTAATGGCATTGATGAATTTCCAAATATTTCTATGATTTCCAGATACTTGTTGCTCAGATGCCATATGCCATCCTTCGACAGAATTATTTGTTTTAGGCAATCCTTGCAAAACTGCTTGGTAACAATTCCACACATCATGATGAAATTGTGGTGGTCTTCGTTGCTGACGTCTGCCCGGGCATCCTATCCACGTGTCTTCGAAATAATCGACGACGCCTTGTGCTTCGGGTGGAAATATATTATTGTCAATCATTTCTTCGAAAACGTCAATAACGGAGTCGATTGGAACAAATGCCAAGGCAGATAACAAACAAAGATTTAAACCGTTGCTTTGAATATTTCAAAAAATAATCTGGCAAAAATGGAAGGAGCAGCCTTGATGCCTAATCCGTGGAAATTCTGCTTTAACAGCGTTTATTATCGCCTTTTCGAAGTCTGTTGTTATAGTAGTAGGTGACACAGATGGTTCCAATTCCTTTATTTTTCTAAAGAAAATAGCGTAAGTTTCTTCGCGTTTATTTGGCAGCAAAGCGTAGACTAAGGGCATCGAAAGGTTGTTTTTAAATCCATGAAGGGTAAATATTTAATAAAATAAGTGTGGAACTGTTTTAAAAGTACCAACTGCGTACCAATTCTCACTTCGTGCCAAAAGTTGAAGATTCCGCCTAGTGGAAAAAATTAGAATTCTGTTCTCATCGCCGTATCCCGAGTCAAATAACAAAAATGTGTATTTTACCCTAATTGGGAAAACCAATAATCCTTACAATAAACGTTTATGATAGTAGTAGGTACATATAATCCGGATTAGAAAAAAGATCATATACTTAAATAAAAAGTAGTAGAAAACCGAAAAAATGTCAAGAGAACGAAAAAGTTGTAATTAAAAATGCTTAATCCGAAAAAAATTAAATAAAACAATGGCGTACCAGAAGGCAGTTCCAGGAATACTGCTGACAATAGAAATATAGGACATACCTGTATATCACAAAACCAAGAATCACTCATTGAAATATTTTCCTTTCCTCCCGAAACACCCTGTATTTTATTTTTTTAAAAATTTGCCAAATTTTATTTGTAGTATCAGTGTATCAAGTATTAAATTTTTCAGCGGTGAATTGATTAGGCGGTGAATTGATTAGGCGGTGAATTGATTAGGCGGTGAATTAATGGCAATGAATTGCTGAGGCGATGAACTGATGGCGGTGAATTTATGGCGGTGAATTTACCGGACACCCCATCATGTATAACCATGTGCGTTAGAATTTTAAATATAAAGATTTGGCAACCCGTTACGTACAAACAATATTTGGCACAGCCACAGCCGTTCGAATTGGTTGGCACAACCTTTAGGGTTGGTTGGGACATATTAAGACATGATATTACGTGTTAAAAAATATTATTAACCTAAAACAAATGACAAATGCTGGAGAAGGTAACACAAAAAAAAGTTAAAACCCAATAGTACAAGCTTCAGGTGCCCAACAGTGACATTTTGTACATTGTATCCATTTTTTTTAGGACCACTATATGCAAAACGGCCTAAATATATCAGGTAATGACACTCTTCTTCCTCTTCGGAGGTTTCGCTTTCATCTTTTTTTTTTCTTTGAAAATATTTGCCTTTTGGCTTAGGTTGTTCTACTTTTGTTATATTTTCTATGATCTTACTTGCTTATTCCCTTTTTCTGTTCTGTTTTTTTGCCTTTCATTCAGTAATTTACGTTTTTTTCTTTTTAATTGCCTCCTTTTCTTAACTGATCTTTTATCGGAGTATCTGTTAAAATGGCCGTGACTGTCTTCTTTTTCCTTTTCTGTTATCATCTGAGGATTTAGCTGTAACTTTCGGCGAAGGTCTAATTTGTTCGAGTTTAGATAATATGTTTGAACTTGATGGTCCAGCTTCTTTTAAGTGGCGTTGATTCTAAAGGGTTTGGTTTATCTGTACCATAATTGGGTAAATAATCGGCATCTGAAAATATTGTGGGATTAAAAGGCATTATTTCTGAAGTCCTGCTTGGATATTTATAGGAGTGCAGGCTACAGGCAAGGTTGATTGAATGATTCGTGGTATGTCGTATATGCTTAAAGTGTTTCCTGCATTTGCTGTCATCCAAGAGTCAATATGTGAATAGGTATATTTCTTTATTGGACCGTAGACGTTTCTGTCTAAAGGCTGAAGCATATGACTGCAATGTGGAGGGAATGGGAGAACAGAAATATCATTATCCTTAAAAATATTCAATGCTTCAATCGACAGATGCGAGTCATGATTCTCTAGTAATAATAGACATGGCCTTTCTTTGGGACATCTAACATAATTTACGAAGTACTTAGAAAATTTAATGAAATGTTGTTCATTCATCCACCCTGATGGATTAGCATCACCGGCACTTCCTTGCGGTGCATCGCGAATAAAGTGATCCTTAAAATGCACCTTTTGGAAAATAATGAAAGGTGGAATGTAGTTGCCCAAAGCAGAAACAGCAACAGCTAGAGTAACGAGAGATCTTCGTTCTGCGGAGGTGATTTGTCCAATTTGTTTGTAACTCATCCTAGCCACAACTTTATCCGGTCGTTGGACGGTAGTTACGTCCGTTTCGTGGACGTTCCATATGTCACAACTGTTAATTTTCAATAGGTCCAGCAGGGCGATTCTCTTTACTCAATACGTTACGTCTCGTCTCGATACCTCTCGCTCGGGACCCATTTCGATACTGAGTAGAATGCGATTCTTGTCATCACTCAACCTGGAGCTACGGAATACTACCTTTTCCTACGATTTCAGTATCATTCTGTCATCTGTCTAGTTTGTGTTGACGAATACCAAAAGAATAATTATTTTGATATTTTAAAAGTTTCGGGAAATTTTGAGGCAACAAGATATAAAATGTTTTACTCAACAGATTTAACACATCAATCTTCAAGTCGGATAATTTTTATCAATTGGTGGACCACCTCCAGTCCCTAGTTCATGCCTTTGTATATTAGCGGCCTTTTTTAAGATTGTTTTATAATCGGGCCAAGTCTAGAGGGAAATTAATTTTCATAAAAATAACCAGCATTTGTCCATAATCACTTAAACTCGTCTTTGCCATAAGCAACAAAGTCTTCAATTTTCCAGCTGCTTATGCTCAGTCATAAAATTCAAAAGACATTTTTTCAAATATACTTAAAACTTATTTATTACTTTCTTACTGTTAACTTTCTCTCTTTAGCGTGCTCTCGCTGAATTCAGTACCTACAGATGCCCCGAGTAAATTTGACAGTTATAGTCGACAGCTTTCGAGTGCGATTTAGCATGAGAATCGCTCGAAACGCCATCTCGATACGTAAAGTCTGGAAATGATAAATGAGAATCGCAGTACTGAACTGTTTTTAAATTATCAAAACATAATTTACATTTATGCGGTTGAAACTGGATGCCCGCGCTTGACTAGCCGCTTCTGGTGTCCTAATGGATTAAGTTATTTGCCTCTTTAAAAAGGCTGAAAACCAATCTTCTCCCGCCATCTGATTTGTCGTCCAAGTTGTTGTCATATTAATGTTGTGTGTTGTCCATATTAAAAGGCAAATTTGCGAACCTGTTTTGGAGTCAGTCCGTAACATATATATGATGCCTTTTTCAAATAATCAGCAAGGCATTTTTCTCGTTCATTTGTAAATAGCTGAAAAAAACATATCCATGAGAAAATTTTAATTTTTCCTTAAAAAAATAATTATTGACCTGTCTATCTTTTTTGTAGCCAATAATGAATGACCGTCCTTCTTGTTTTTCTTTGTGTAGTTTACAGTAACGTGCTAGGGTTCTGTAGGGACTACATTATCAGAACCTACATATCTCTTACCTTTTTAACCACAAAACATACGCAACCAAGAACACGAAAAATACACACAGGTACCAAAATGTAAGAAATTGCAATAACACTTCTCACGCTACTGAGATCAATACAAAATGTGTAGTTTGATCCACTGAACGTCGAGACTAGGTCTAGGTCGTAGGGCGATACTGCAGCAAACGTGTGCCAACCAGCCCCGGTCTCCCCTCCTTAAATAAATTAGTTTATAATGTTTAAATTATAAAATAAAATGTTATTACCTGCAAAGACAAACATTCCTTAATTTATTATTTTTAAATCTTGTCATTAATTAATTTTAAGTCAAAATTCATTAAAATGTTAAAAATCTTTACTTTAGTCATAAATCAAGGTGACTGTCATCAGCAAATACATTTAAGTATTATAGCATTTTCTTTGCTTCGTATTTAAATAAGGGAAACAAATTTCTTGATCGTTTTCGCTCCATTTATTTTAATTTAAGTATCCCGTTGCTTTCTTGTCAATAATGAAACAAATTTATGACAGCGACAGATTAATATTTTAATAATTTTTCTGTTTTCATCTTTGTGAATTGATTAATTTTACAATGTCTGGCCAAACCTAACCTGACCAATTTTCCAAAGAAATATATTTTGAGATTCCGGCGGTAATCGAGCCAATAGAATATATATGGCGATTCCCTAGTCAAAGCGAGCAAATATTGCGCAACGTTTACGTAAAGAAATAGTCAAAATTTTAGATCCGAGAAAAATTGTCTTTTAATTCTTAATTTAGTTTAAACATTACAAAAATTGCGATTTATTATTATTATAATCGTAGTGCACCTCTTCTTCTTCATTTATAAAATGCAACTCAGCATTATTTATTGAAGTGGGTTTTCTCTCTTTTTATGATAATTTGCCTACTAATAAAATTTGTGATTATACATGCCCATCTTATCAGCAGTTCCACATACGAAAGAGAATAATTTTTGAATTTTTTTTATCCAAATACTTGAAATTTATGAAAGTTTTTGTTTTGAAATTTTAGATTGAAATTTTTTTAATTTTTATCAAAAATCTAGAAATTTAAATTTTTAAAATATCTTCGAAATTTTATTATTCTACATTTTAATAACTTACTCTTGTCTGGTACGTTCAAAATAATTTCTGAACTGTTTCACTAAGATGCTTCATGATTAATTAAATCAAAATAATTCCTTTGATTCAACAGTTTTATATGTTTGAATAGGAAAAGAATGATCGTAATCGGTAAAAAATGAATTAAATAGTTTTTAATTAAAAATATCCTGGCTAAAACATTCCACCTGTCAATCACTCCGATTTGTATTTATTTATATATTTTATTAAAAAAAAATTATTTCATCATGGAAAAGAATGAGGGGGTATTTTTTTAAACCGGATCTTAGACTAAAACTAGAGCCAGTCTTACCATCAATATGTTATGATCTCAATATTCCTAAAAGACATATAGAATTTCTAGAAGAATCTATAAATTTTGGCTATAAAATTAAATTTTTGTAAATGAAATGTCTACTGTTCCAATAATGCTTTTTTATTTGAAGAATAAAATACAAATAAGCAGAATATGGATAATAAAAGTCACAGAATAATAAAAATAAATGATGATTTATTAGCTCCGGAATGAAAAGGTGATGTATAAAAAAGTTATTAAAACGGCGACTAATGCAATAGCGACTATTAAAATATCTATGTAACTTAACAGCATGTAATGAAACAAACTATTAAAAAATCATTTTTTAAATAACGGAAAAAAATACGCATTGCGATATTTTACTCTAATTAAAACTAATTTTAAAGACTTTTATTTATTTATTTCTTTATTTATTTACAATGTTTTTAACTATTTCTAAATATTTAAAAGAATCTTCCACAGCTCTTTTCTTCTTGGAAAATAGAGTACAGAAGTTTTGTTCTCTTCGATTTTTTTTTATTTAAAGGAATTAATCTATCCACTTCTTATTAATTCACGGTTTTCCTTTACAAATATCAATATTTTTACAAAAGAATAGATTCAACGGTTTAATGAAACTTACATAGACCGCTCTTCTGTAATTGTCAATGTTGAAACTACTTCAACAAGTAAGTCCGTCCCTGCCTCGTTGTTAGTTTGTTGCCTTCACTACCCTGTAACGGCTAGGAAAAATACCGCAGAATAGTCCCTTTTTAAAAACTCTTCAATTGTAAAAATCCCATTCCATATTCTTCCGCCTGACGGGTTAAGTCGAGTCCACTCTAGTTCCTGTTCCTTCGTTACCAAATTAAGTGCAATAGTGTAAATTAGTTATAGGTTTAATAGTGTCAATTAGGTAGTTAATAGTGTAGAGATATGTAAGTACAGCTATTCATTATACATTCAACGAGCTTGGCCCACGAATTTACTTGTACCGCCATAAGGCACAATTGTAAATAGATGTATATATCCAACACAGCATATTATTCATAGATGAATAAACATAATTAACAAGTGAAGCATTTTTTCTTCCTTAAATATTAGTCTTCGTATCAAAATCCCCGACAAGAAACCTACGAATCAGCTTCGTACTGAAATCCGATTTCACCTGTAAAACGGGGTCCCTAAACAGTCAACTTATCGAACGTCATAATACATAATGATTGTCTTAATGGAGAAGTTTCATCGTAGTGATAATATTATAATGTTTTTACATTTAACTAAAATATAGAATTCTGATAAAAACTAATAAATAGGTAATTTTTTTTAAATCGGTCAGTAAATATCGGAGAAATATAATATTAAAGTTGTTGCTTTTTCTCGCGGATTGTGGTGTGTATGACGTCACGGTTCTGCATAGCCAACGCGCCCAAACCAAACTCTTATTCTATCTCACGACACGATTGACGCATGTCTGACTGATTGTGCTTATATTGTTACCACAATGAGATTTGCCATCAGTTAAAAAATTATGTTCCCAAAAATATTTATTTATTAACTGATGTCAAATGCCAATCTCAATGTGGTACAAACATATGGTCCTTAGAGCCGGATTATATTGTGACAAGATATGCCTCCATTCATTAATGTTGGTTAATTTATGGATTTCCGAAGTACGATTTCCAATAAAGGATTTCCATTGATGCAGTTCCCCCTTTATCCAGCATAAAGTAATAGTAGAGAACGTCCAATAGATAATTTCGTCAATACTTAATATTACTTCCCTAGCCAATCGTGCACATAGTAGAGCTGCATACAACTCAAGCCTAGGTGATGACACCGTCTTTAAAGGAGCTAGACGAGATTTGGCACAAAGTATTTTTATGGAAATTGTCCCGTCTTTATCCATAGAGCTTACCTAAATGACCGTACCATAAGCTCTTTCGGAAGCATAGGAAAAACATATTAATTGTATTTTGCACGGATTATCACAAATTGCCTTTCTAGAAATGGTTAAATTTTGCACAGGTTCAATTTGTTCCCTAAAAATCCACAGTGTGTGAAGATCTTGTGGTAAACCTCCATCTCATTTTGCATATATTAACTTTTCACTACTAACTGCTGGTCCCACTAATCCTAAAGGGTCAAAGATCTGACGATAAAACTAATCTTTTAGTAACCCGTTGAGATGTGTCTACATTTATTTTGAATGTGAATGAATCTACTTTCCAATTCCACAAAATCCCAAATGCCTTCGTTAAATCATTATCATTTAATAGATAATGCTCAATATTTCCTTGTGTATTTTCCTCATTAATTAGAACCTCTTAATAGTTTGACATCCATTTCCTGAGAATAAAACCATAATTTTCTAAAATTTGAGTAACCACTTTCTTTACTTTCCTTGCCTCACCAATAATTAAAGCTCCTCCAAAATATCATCAACATAAAAATGATTAAGTATAGCATTACTAGCCTGAGGATAGGATTTTTCTTGCTCAATCCCTATTTGCTTTAAATAACGAATTGATAAAAAAGCTACCGAAGAAGTCCCATAAGTCACCATATTAAGCGTATAAACACCGAGTTTTTCGTTTGGTGAAAAACGCCATAAAATTCTTTGAAGATCCCTATGCTCTTGAGTAACAAGTATTTGGTGGTACATTCTTGCCACATCTAACATCTGGATATTGACGAAACCAGAGTAAATGCTAAATATTGTATCTTGCAAGTTTTGACCTACTAGCAGAGAAAGACCAGTATCCGTTGCTGCTGATCCATCAAAAACAACTCTGCATTTTGTGGTTAAAGAAGTTTCCTTAAAGACTGGATGGTGTGGCAAACAATATTCTTTGCTTAATATACTGCTCACATCCTTTTCATTGACTATACTCATATGCCCCAAATCTATATATTCTGTCATGAAATTATTATATTTTTTTCTAATATCTTCTCTTTTTCTAATCCTTCTTCAAATTTTAAAATTCTATTTAATGCCATTTCGTATGATTTCCCTAAATATTCCACATTACCTCTTAAGGGTAAATTAACTGTAAACCTACGGTCTTTGTCTCTAAGTGTTGTATTTTGAAATAAACCTTCATAATATTCTTTCTCCCTTGAAGTATGATTCCTATTTTTAAATTCTTCTATTTTCCAAAATTGTGCTATTTGTCTGTGTAAGCCACTTATAGTACTAACGTTACACGACTGAAGAGACTTCCGCTGTATATTTGAAAAAAACTGGCCCTGAAATGGTCCAACCCAGTTTTTTTGCAAAATTCACTTATTTCGCACTAACCTTAATTGATCCGTGCATATTAAATCCCAAAATAGTGAAGCACCTAGCAATAAATCAATCTTTCTTGAATGATAAAATTTAGAATCTGCTAAGATATTTATTGGTAATTCCAAACTATGTTTTTCCATGTTTATTAATGGAAGGTTTCCCGAGATTTTATTTATAATATAATAAGTTTCCTCAAACGCAAAGTTACTTACTTTAGCATGAATTTTGACCTTATCTGACTTAGTGACCGTAGTGCTACCCTGTTCTACACCAACAATAGGAATGTTAACTCGCTTTACTGGCAATTGTAATCATTCCACCAACTCATCAGCGATAAAGTTATACTGAGAACCTGAATCCAATAAAATCCTACATTGCCGTTAGAATCAGCAACATTTGCAATAGCCGTTGAAAGTAAAATCTCTTTTTGAGAATATGTATAAGAAAAATAAAACTGTTTCTTCACATTTTGTTCACTTTTGATCAGATTATAAGATGCACTTTGCTCTTCAGTATCATCTGGACCTTCAAAACCCTGTTGACATTGATTCACCAATTTTGTAAAATGAGACTTTATCCTATTATTGTAATTCTTATTACCAGTATGCCCCGCAGCTATATCATTTGTACCTTCCTGATTAACCGAAATATTTCTCCTATTCATATCACCTGTATACCCTCCCAAATGAAAATGACTTTTGCCAGCTTGAATAAAGTCCCAGCGACATTCAAAACCTTTATTACCTTCAATATCCCTGTTGGATTGGAGTCCATATGACCTTCAAATCCCCTTAAAACCTGAGCATCTTTTCCTTCATTATTGTAAATATCTTGAAAATTATTTTGCCCTTGTTAGTTTGATCCCTAAAATGCTTAAAATATATTTGATTATTAGCAGAATATTGATGTA
Organism: Neocrepidodera transversa; assembly: GCA_963243735.1. NCBI lineage: Eukaryota > Metazoa > Arthropoda > Insecta > Coleoptera > Chrysomelidae > Neocrepidodera > Neocrepidodera transversa. The sequence continues at coordinate 29,486,468 of OY725341.1, forward strand.
AAAGAGAGTTGTGTTTTCTTCCACAAAACCTACGTCCGCCTAGTGTACAAGTTTCCACTGCATGACCTGGCCTTAAGAATTCCAGCATGCATTATCTTGTTTTACCTGATTCCTTTTTTCTTCTAACGAAAAAACTTTAATTTGTAGCAATCATATATAAAGTGTGGTTCATTGCAGAGAGAACACCTCGGAGTTCCTTGAACAACCTTGATTCTTGGAATATACCTAAATGGTCATTTTCCAGTTTTTGACACCTTTCGTCCAAAAAATCGAAAAATTACTTTAATTTTTTAAACGAGTTTCTAATTATACTATCCTTGTTTTGTCCAACTTATTTTAAGGACCATATGTTTGTGGTTATATTAGTACCACATTGCCATCAGAATGAAAAATTATCTTCCCAATTTATATTTTTTATTAACTTAAAAATGACATTAATTAATTTCCGTCATCTTAATTTATTAACTGTCACACAACAAACTATATTCCAAGAGCCAGGTATTTTCTTCTGCAATGTTCTACAGACGAGAGTTTATTGTAGGAACGTGTCCTCTGAAAGTAAATTCGAGTTGGCGGGACCGGGGCTACGAGCGTCAGCCGCCATCTTGAAAAACACGTTTTGGAAAATATCTCGTGAACCATGCATCGTTACGAGAAAAATAGTAGAACCCACTTTTTCTGTTCTGCCTCTTCGACTAATATATGCGAGAAATAACGAGAATAAGGAAGCGTGATACGTCGCTTTGTTTACAATCCCGTCTCATACACTAGTTAGGAGAAATGACGTCAGGCCACTGAATCGGACGGAATGCTAAGCCCAACCTTAAAATAGTATAACTTTGTTAATTTTGAGATATGTTAATTTCTCTTTTACACATTTGTTCAGTTTTGCTTAAATTTTCAGTTTCATTCATAAAAAAATGGTAAACTTCTCCGTTAAATATTACAAAATTTTTTAATCTAGTTTCTGAATCAGATTACCTAATCAAACTCGTGCTTGAATTGAGGCAGCAACAAGCAAAGGGATGTAAGTGACAAAAGTAAATTTTTGAGTTAAACTAATACGATATCCTTTAAGCCGCTTAAAGGTACGTGTACGAAAATTGCGATTTATATTGGATTTGAATCACTGAAAATTGTATATCCTGGAAAACACGATTTCGGGAAGATCATTCCAGAGTGATGATTTTCTCCAGATAAAGTAGTTCTAAACTATCAAAAGTCGCCGCCAGTAGCCGTTGAGCCGGAGGGGGATGGGGGTTTGCATGTCCCATTTTTCGGTTTTTTGATTATATTTCTGAAAGTATGCGTCCTATTGACATGACTACTCTATTTAAAAGGAAATCTAATTAAATTTGCTATAAGTTTTATTTAGTAAAGTTTTTCGAGATCTTGTATAGTTTTCGAGGAATCCGCTCAAGTCTGTAATTTTGGAAATAATCATTTTTGCATCACATTTGTTGCTCTTCTTGACCAGGTAACTCTTCAGCGATACACACAAAAAATAAATGCCGGCCATAGGGCTGCAGAGCATTCAATAATATATATTACTTTTCTCCACGACCATTACTGAATGTATGAATTCTGAAATCATTTTTAATAATAGAATGTAAACATTCACACTCTAGAGTCTGAATATTTATTCTAAAACACTTGCTTCTTATGCATTTTGCATGTATTTTCATTCTTTATCAAGGTAAAGAATGGATTTTCTGTAATCGAATTAAACAGTATCGATTGCCATGGATTTCAAAAGTGTCACTGTCGGATATAAAATGGCGACTGTAATAATTATTTTCAAACAAGTTTTAATTTAAACAAAATAATGAGTGAAAAATCAAGTGAAGTAGATATAGAATTTAATAATATCTGAAATTGTAAATTATGAAAAAACACCAGATTTTAATTTCGGTAAGTGTACCACAGCACTATAAATATTAATACAATGTAATACAAATATGTCAACAAATAACTTGTGTTCAGATTTAATTTAATTTTGATTTATACTTTTTGATCGTGGAGAAAATATAGTCTGTTACTCGGTCAGAATGAAAAAATTCGACACTCGTGGTTCCTCACACTCGCTTTCGCTCGCGTTCGGAATTTTCCACTCGTTTCGAATTTTTCATTCTAACTTTGTTACAGAATCTACTATACTATTTTACTGTTTTCAACTGTCCAATAATTTCTCACCATTCCAAGGCCACGGATTGGCCGAAATATGCACTATTATGTAAACATAGTGAGTAGTGGAGGTCTAAATAGCACAGATACTCATTTTAGACCAAGTTTCTCACACTTAATGAAAGAAGATCTAGACCATTTTAATGGGAAAATATGACCATTTTTGTGTATATATGAGTGTCTATAAGGCATTGGGATCACAATCATTACATTAAAACGAAGTTTATTGACATAGAAAAGTGAATTAACATAAAACATTACAACAGTAGGTACCATTGAGTCAATTTCTTGTTCGCTTTGAGTGGGAAGGACCTTCAACCTCGTCTTCATTTTCATCTTCTTTTCTCCAATATCTTTTCCATCGGACCCTTGTGGGGAAGCGGTTAAAGGATCCTCCTGTTCTTCTTCAGCTTCCAAGTCAACTTGAGGCACCCTATTCAGGCAGTTCCCCTGGCAATTTTGGAATACTGGGGAACATTTGAGGCTTGCTTTATTGCAGCCACACTTCGTGTTGGCACAGTCTTTCGTGCCTCGGCAGAAAATCATTTTCAGGATATTCTGTGGTACAGCTGCTAACTGTCTGTGTACGGAGACCAGGTAGTTGTTCTCAATCTTTCACCCATACATCTGAGGAGGCAGGTTATTTCCCAACCACAGTGAAACCCATCAAAAGCTATCCCCACCACCGGTCTTCCGACTAGCAAGTTTGGATTACCTTCACTTTAACGTGCTCCTGTATAAACAATTTATGACTCATATGATCAAAAAATATTGAACCATAAAGTTGAATTATTAGTGTACAACATATTAAAATTTTAGCTCCTTACGTTTGTTATTAAGGGCGCTATGATTTTTTGAAAATAAAGGGCTAACTTGGTTCCAAAAGGGCTTAGGTACTGTTTTTTTTTCAAAATGAGTGTATTTTAATTGGTATTCGAATCCCGCAAATTTTATTTCACTGTCACGAATAGTTTCCAACTTATTCTACATGTTTATAGCAAAAAAACAGCTCTTTTCCACAACATGTTTATTTACATAATTTAAAAGGGTTTTCGACAAAAAATCGAAATTTTTGTTAAAGTACAACTCTAATTCAGTTCTTCAACATTAAAATGACGTGCTGTAGAACCTTTTTCAATAATAACTTCTCACAATAATGGTTTAAAGTTGTTGCATAATTAGTAAAACGGGATAAATATAAATAAATAGGAGTTTGCAAAAACTATTTATTGCACAGCGCTCATCTTGCGCACACTTACTAGATACGTTAAGACTCACTTTCTCTAAGATGCACAGTTTTTACGAAAAGTCGAAAAAACCAATGTTCCATCCAAATTGTTTAAAATAAAAACCAACTGACAGTGATTTTAACTGACACGAGACGAGAGGTGTTTTCTATTGCCTTCTCCTACATCATTGCACAAAAATTTAGCGGTTACAAATTTATTCCATTTTACCATCATCTTTAAGTCAGCCTGCTCCGACTATTATCATAAACTATACGTGATCATCCAGTTAAGTGTGCTGAAAAATTAAACAGAAAATTCTTTAAAATCGTATATTAGGTACATGCTTTTATTTTCATTTCACACAAAGAATTATTCCATAAAGAAAATCAATAAAACATTGTTTTTCTAACCTTATTCGTATAAGAGACGCGCCACTGGGTGTACAAAAGGGAGGACATTTATAACATTTTATCAGTCTGTATTTTGTGTTTGTGTACGGTTTAGATTTGGAAAAGAGCAATTAAACAAATGGTTTACCCATCTGGTTGCAAATTAATAATAAATTCTCATTCCCGGATTCTGTTCTCTATAGGTAGATTTTGTGAGACATTTCGCTTGTTTAGTAGCTTTCCTAATAGAAAGTTTAAAATGACATGGTAATTTTCTCAAGAGATACATGTAATTAATTTTATTTCGGAATCCTATCGTATAGACAAAGGTATAGAGAAGTTGGGGCGGGAAACTGTAACTTAAAATTTTTTATTTTTTATTATAGGACGTTTTTGGGTAGGCAAAGGTCTACAAGATAATTGTTTGAAAAGATAAATGGCTCGATTTATTCTTCTTAAAGTTGTTGGTAACTTGGTAAATTTTTTTTTTCTCATTTTAAGGCTTGTTTATATATCTCCCATATCCCTTGGACGAACCTTTAAATTTTGAGTTGATCAAGGAATGAAAGGCACTTATTAACGTCATTCCGTTTTAAGAAAAAAATCATGGATTCGCAGATAGTATTTTAAAGGCTTATGCTACTTGTCTATACTTCAGAACAAATTATTCCCATAATACAGTATTGTATTCGCCACTTAGGATTAGATAATTTCGCGCATTTACGAGGGTACTACTGGCCCCTCCCTAGAAGAGAACGATTGGTCAGACAAACTGGTAATATAGTGGCGTGGAGTATTACTTCATAAAAACGATTAAAAATAAACGATTTGTTATTTCCCTGCAAATTTATACAAATTTTTATATATTTTACAAATTTTTTACAAATTTATGCAAATTTTTACATATTTTACAAATTTTTTACAAATTTTACAATTTCGAAAATTTTTTTGTTTTTTGAAACTCGACATTTTTAAAATGTTCAATTTTTCCAAGAATTCTTCGTAATGACCTGTCTGATTCGGTAATATGAAAATCTTCTTTAAACTTGTTTAATTTTTTGACACTAATACGACACATTTCTGTTTTATGAACCACTGTAACTATACACACGTTAACCTGTGGATAATATTAGAAATTTGCTTAAATAATAAATTTAAGCATTAGCTCTAGAGCAGCGTACCATAATAACCGATAGTAATGCAGTGGGCCGGGGATCGAATCCCACATACCCGAGGAAATATTTTTTTTTAACACATGCTAGTTTTAGATAGTCAAGACTTCTTTTAATAAAATAAATATTTTTTTAGGTTAGATTTCAGAACCAACTTTTAACGTGTGGGTAATTTCTGAAATTATCGACAGGTTTACGTGTGTGTAGTCTCGGCCTTTATGAAAATCGTGTATTATACGTCTAACTGAGAAAAGTTTACTTTGTCGCTATTGTAAATACCTCTAACTGTGCGTAATTAATTGAAAATGACACTCTTATGTTAATATGCATATCATTATATACAGGGTGTCCAATTAAGTCGGCACAATATGGGAATCTTTTTTATTGTTAGTTTTATGAAAAAAAGTTCTTCATGGTCTAAAAATTAAAATACAACCATCAGATAATAAATTTTTTTAGCCGTATACGAGGTACGTCAAAAATTTTTTTTTGGTTAAGAGTGAAGTACCTTTATTTTAAAAAAATTAGAAGAATTTTATTTGGAAAACTTGATTAGAAATAATATATACGTAAAAATATTTCGGAACAGTACTTAATGAGACGTAACAATAAGAATATTATTTTTTACTAATTTTTTATGGGAATTACTCCCACAACTAATCAAAAATTTTCTGTTTATCTATTTTTGTACCTCAGTAAATAAGAATAAAATATCAAGTAAATTTAATGCTTCTTACCTGTTGCTTTCAATGTTTTAATTTTCATCATTAATAAAGTGTCGTGTTCACCTTTCATACTTTTGAAATAATTATACTCATTATATGTGCTTGTTCCTTAATAACACTACGTTTTTACTTCGGTCCGCACCGAAAGTATTAAAATCATAAAAATAATTTGAAAATTTTTTCTTAAAATTACTTTTCTCGGCGTTTTGAGCCACCCATAACACGATTAGGTGAAAAAAATTTTTATGTCCGTCGGTCTGGATGGATGGGTGTGGAGACGATAACTCAAGAACCAGTCGTCCGATTTCAAAAATTGTTTCGCCAATCGTTTTCTCGTAGCTATGAGAGGAACCCTATTGTTTTTGGGCATTCTATCAGTAAGGGGTGGAAACTGGAGGGGGCTGAAAATTCAAATAATTCATATCTCCGTCATTTTTAAAAATATTGAAACAGGTCATAAGACTTTTTTCATGTCCTAACTATTATAAAATTATTTCGTTTAAAATATTTCGATTTGATCTTCATGGGTTGATCTGGAGAGGGTTGAATTTTCAAAAAAATTACATCCGCCATTTTTGGAATTATTTTAACAGGTCTTTACTCTTTTTTCATATCCTAATTATTGTAAAATTAAATTGTATAATTTTTTTATCCGACCTACTGGGATGAAACTAGAGGGGGTTGAAATATCCAAAAAAATTATATCTCCGCCATTTTTAAAAATATCGAAACAGGTCAAACGTCTTCTTTCATGTTCTAATTTTTACAAAATTAATTCGCTGAAACTTTTTTCGATTTGACCTTCATGGGCGGAACTGAAGGCGGTTGAAATTTCAATAAAATCATATTTCCGTCATTTTACAAAATATTGAAAAAGGTTATTAGCCCTTTTTTATGTTTTAATATTTATAAATTTCGCTTAAAACTTTTTTCGATTTGACCTTTATGGGCGGAACTGGAAGAGGTTGAAATTTCAAAAAAATCGTATCTCCGCTATTTTAGAAAATCTTGAAACAGGTAGTCACACTTTTAAATAGGTTCAGAAAGTTTGTTTTAACGCTGAAAAGTAGTTTTCTTGACGTTTTAAGGCACCCACAACACGATTAAGTGAAAAAAATTCACGTTCATCGGTCTGGATGGATGGATGGAAGAATGAATGTATGTGTAGACGATAACTCAATAAACCAGTCCTACGATTTCAAAAATTCTTTTGCCAATCCTCTTCTGGAAAAAAAACCTATTGTTTTGGGGGTCTATACATTCATTACTTCTGGTACTACCACTCTTGAAATATTAAAAAAAAATCGAAACTTTTTTGCGCAGTTTCACCAGACCCCGATTTGGGAAAAAATATCAAGTAACCTATAAACCATAAAAAATGTCATTCTGATTACGTATGATTAAAAGACTAAAATGTCTTCATAGCGTTATGTCCATAAATTTCGTGTTGCATATAGTTCTTGTTATTATTGTTAAAGTGAATTTTTCGGCCCGAAGTACTAAAAACATCATATGTTTTTACTCCGTGTAATTTTTTCATTCATTTTAAAATAAAAATAAAACAATGTTTGAAAATAAAATTTATTAAAATATTGTCAACACCAACTTCACCCACTTGTAGTTGTAGTTGTTGTGCTACAGAGCATATAATTTAAATCGTAAGTAAGCGGCCCACTAAAACCAAGTTCGATTTTAGGGTTCTGCACAATATCATCCTAAGTGGCGGATACTGTAATATGTATGTTAGTCACGTTCATGTTTCGTATTGCTCCCATAAAGAGGATTACTCTCTCCTACTACTACAACTTTTCGCAACGGTGTTATTAACTAAACTTACATAAAAAATAATTGACAGTTTTCTTATGGACGGATTCTCAAATAGCTCTTCATTAGTTGGAGTCTCATTCATCCTTCACGCTGGTTCACGTTCATAGTCAACAAAGTTTCGCAGATTCAAATTCTTTCCTCTAAAGCTTTGGTTTCCTCGGAAGCGGTGCCGTCTTCTTACGTCCGTTAAAGTACGATGGGTGACGTCACAAAAAACGGTGTTATGTATAATAGGGGAAATGTTTTCCAACAGAGCGGTGCCGCCTCGTTTCAAAGCGGTCGGCATGACGGTACGAATCAATTTATCAACGGTTTTTTACGGAGGTGTTATGTGTAGCGGTAAAGATTTTCATGGAAAGTTGAATTTTAAACAAATGACGACAACCTAAAACCTCATAAGCACCTTTCTTTCTGCATTTATTAAATAATTCAGATTCACATTCTCTTGTCTCTTCTTCTGATAATTCTTCTGAGTCTAAAATAATAACAAGTGCGGCGTCTAGATCATCCATACTGACACTTCGTTTTCGTGAATGAAAACAAACGAAAACAAATGAAAACAAATGAAAACTAATGAAAACAAATGAAAACAAACGAAAACAAACGAAAACAAACGAAAACAAATAAAAACAAACGAAAACATTACACTACTCTCTGCCGCTACGACGGCCGTACTTAAACTACCGTTTTTGTGATGTCACCCACCCTACTTTGATGGACGTAAGTAGATGGCACCGCTTCAGAGGAAACTATAGCTTAAAGCTTTTGTTTCCTCGGAAGCGGCGCCGTCTTGTTACCTCCGTCAAAGTACGGTGGGTGTCGTCACAAAAAACGGTGTCACGTATAATAGCGGAAATGTTTTCCAAGAGAGCGGTACTGCGCGCCGTTTACATTAGAGTGATGCCGTCTCGTTTCAAAGCGGTCGGCAAGACGGTACGGATCAGTTTATCAACGTTTTTTACGGTGGTATTATGTATCTCATCTTCTGATAATTCGTCTGCGTCTTAAACAATAACAAGTGCGGCGTCTGGATCATCCATAATGACACTTCGTTTTCAGACTTTACACTACTCTCTGCCGCTACGACGGCCGTACTTAACCCGCTGTTTTTATGACGTCACCCACGGTACTTTGACGGCACCGCTTTCGAGGAAACCATAGCTTTATCCCAAGGAATATTGGTTCCATAGCTCATAAAATCAAACTTGTGGTGGCATGGACCTGAATTTCTCTCTGACTTTGCGCTAAAATTATTTAAATTTGATTCGAAAAGTTATCCTACGGAAGTTCCAGAACAAAGAAAAGCAGCTCTTCATGTCCTATCTAATTTAAACGATAAAAATAAAATTTTGGACCCAATTATTTGCAAAATACTCCTAATTCAAAGATTACTACATACTGTGGTTTATGTACTCCGATTTATATTCAACTCCAAATGACCAAGTACCAAGCTTGCTCGTCTTCTGGCTGTAAATGAAATACATTCTGATCTAAAGCTAGTAATTCAATTCAAATAGTTTTTTAAAGAAATATCAGAGCTTGAGGCTCAACGAGCCATTTCTAATAAAAGCATTCTACCTCTTAATCCAATTTTTAATAACTTTCTTTACGTTGGCGGACAATTTCAAAATGCGAATATTCCGGAAGAGTAAGAACATCCTTTACGTCTTTTATCAAAAAATTTTGTAGTCAACCAATTTTATTTGGTTGTAAATAAGACATTGTTTTTCTTTTCATTTTTTGTAACTCCTTGTGTAAATTGTTTACTTTTTGCTTCTATTGAAGTTAGAAACTTTAACGGGGCGGGAATATGATGACAGTACTTCAACGAGCTTGTCCAACCCTACTTTGTTGTGTGTTTGTTGCTTCCACTACCATAAAATAGCCAGAAAAAATATATATTTAACACAGAGTTAGTCCCTTTTTAAACCCCTAAGAGTTAATAGTGTGTAACTCCATGGATCTGTAAGTACAATTACCCACTATACCAAATTTAAGAACCTTGTAACGCCATAAATAGATGTACATAACGCCATAAATATTATTATCTTTCCATCAAAATCGAAGATAATAAACCTATGAACCAGTTTCCTATAGTAATCAGTATGCCGGAGAGTTAGAGAAACACTTCAAACGTTGGATACATTTCACTGAAAAGTTATCCAGAATTTAAAATCCTATCCATATATGTTCATAAAATTATAATAAATTATTAATACCATGTCCAAACTCTTTATTATATAATAACAACGTTTTCTAAATGGGTAATACTTTTCTGCATGTCATAGCTCATAACGTCTTCATTTCAACTCTTCCCTCTCTGTGTCTCTCATACGAGGCGAGAAATATTGTCTTAATATTTTATTCCAGATTTGTAAGGTGACTCAAAACGACCGTTACACAAAAGCACGCCACTAATTTGCATCCAATCACATTAGGTCAACTTATCTCTACACGTATATTTTGCCTGACTTTTATGAGTTGGGTAACAAAGCTAACCCACCAAATTGTTACTGTTTTATTAACTCTCAGAGTAAACAGTCGCATTTGTCGTGAGTCTGCCGGATATTGCAGAGGTTAGTCGAGCATAACAATATGTAAAAGTTGTTCATTAAAAAAGCCTGCTACGGTTGCGCTTTTTTTATCACTGACTCAGCAAACATTGTCTTGCTATAGTCATATTTGTTTATATTCCTTCAAGACGGATTTTTTGGAACCGGTTAATTACATTTTCTAAGATTTGGTCATTGTTAAAGTATGTAAAATAATGTACAGAGATTTAACAGAGATTTATCGATTCTGAATCAAAGTGATTGAAATTACTACTTCGTAAAATTTTAGTTAGATGTATACAACTTTTTCGAGTTCTTTACATTTTATTGGCAATATATTGTTATAAAATAAAATATTTCACCCTGTATATGGGATTTTTATAAAGTAAATGAATTTTTTTTTGAGTTGAAATAGTTTTTAGTATATGTTTATAATGGAGTTAATATACAAGTTAATAATTAATTTTATATATGATAATGTTTGAATTGATTTGAATGTTGGTAACATTATATTTGAAATTTGATTTATTAAAAGATTATGTATAGTTAAATGTTATGTTTATTCAATGGGATAGAAGAGTTGATATGTGAATAAAGAAAAGGAAACGAAGGTATTATATCTAGTTAAATTGGCAATAAATTTGAAAGTGAAAGAATCTTAAATTAAATTAAATTAAAATAATGAAAAACACTATAGTAAAATTGAAATTTTGGAGGTGTCATATATAAAATTTAAGTAGTCAAAGTCAGATAGTAAACAGGGAATATAGGATTAATAAACTAAACGAAGGCTGGGATATTAAAAAAAATCTAGTGCTAACAAAAAATTTTTGGAATGAAAAGAAAATAATAAACAAGTCAATTTTGATTAATTATTTTTGAGATAGAATTTTTTGGAAGAGTGTCAATGTTGATAGAAATTTGTAAGATAGGATTTATGTAAGAGTAATTATAAAGATGTTAAAGGAAATTAATAAAACCATATAATGATACTGGAAAAATAAAAAAAAATATTAAAAAAAATTGAAAATTAGAAAAGTAATAAGCAGATAGGAAGACCACAAAAAAAAACAAGAGCACAGAAAGAAGAGTATCGAGTTACAGAAATTAAGAAGCAGAGACCAGGAAATCAAGTTAAGAGCAGGCAGTAAGAAAAAATATAAGGTCAAAGTAGAGAAGTGAAACTTGTACAGGAGATAGAAGAAATGAAATAGCAGGGCATATACAATTTTTTTTATATATTTTGTAATGTTTATTATTTTTTTCCTTTTTTTTGACTAGAACCCAACCAATAACTGAGATCAGTTGTTAATATCATAACAATATATTAGAAATAATTATCAGATATCTTTCTTAAAGACAATATTTTTAACACCAAAGACATTATTCCTCATTTTCATAGAACAGGTGGGTATAAACTTTGTTTTGCAGATTGTAATGCAGTGTATATCGGTCAGTCAGGTAGGAGACTGCAAACTAGAATCAAAGAACATAGATACATAGACAAATATAAAAACACGGATGTTACTAATATCCCGTCTTCCTTTGAAAATCATATCAGTTCACATAAACATTCCTTCTTTATATCTGATGCCATTCTCTTACACAATTGTCACAAAGTGTTATACAGGTAAAATTAAAAATGCTGTTTATTGTTTTTTAGGTCTATAATTTGTATTTATAAAAATAACAAAAAATAGAAAAGGAAAGTTTTGTTGTATCTCAAATTGTCCACGAAACTTTAGTAATAAATTTTTGATACGATGTTTCTTGTCTTAACAGCCATCATCAAGTTATTTTTTTTTAAATGCGGACCTGTCTTGTTTATTACAAAATTGATAGACCGGTAAAATTCACGCACACTTGTCACTTTAACGACGTTTTATCTGAAATAACTAACATCATCAGTGACAATAATTTTTAATTACGGTCCTGTCGTAGGTCTGTCTTTTGTAAATTTGTTTTAATTTTTGTCAAAAGAAATATAACATTACCTACCTTTCGATAAAAAAGTTGCATTATCAGTGAATGAAAAAAATATATCAAAATAGTAGAAATTAAACAAGCAGAAAAATAATCAACCTGCTTCGTGATTAAAAATATTGATAGAGAATTTAAAGACAAATTCAGTGATGTACATTACATTTTCTACCACGGTTTGTATGACAAATAATCATCATTATCGATAATATTCTATTAATAAGGACCTAGATCTTACGCAAAAAAGGTGAAAATAATTATAATAACGAGTAATTAAATATTTAGAAAATAATTACAAACCACGCACCGCATTAATGGGAAGTTGGTTTTCGGCGAATTTGCTCGAGTTTTTTATCTATTGTAGAACTCAACGATGCTAATCAAATGTCTCCATTGCATTAACGTTCTAAGTTCAACGGTTTAGATTGGACAGGGTGCTGAAGTTATCTTGTACAAAATTTCATTTGATTATTATGAATTCTACACTATATAAAATATTTTAGCAAATTCGCCAAAAGCCAATTTGCCATTGATGGGGTGCATGGTCTCTTAAAGTATTACTATTTTTTATAGGTACATATCTATTTAAAATTAATTATCCCTAAATTAATTAGATTTGCAACTGATTTTGTCTTTACTCTATCAATATTTTTTAATCACGACGCATGTCGATTATTTTTCTGCTATTTTGATACATTTTTTAATTCGCTGCAAATGCAACTTTTTTATCGAAATTTTTGGGTAATGTTATATTTAAATTTAAACGAATTTACAAAAGAACTACGACAGGACCGTAATTAAAAATTGCTGTCACTGATGATGTTAGTTATTTCAGATAAAACGTCCTAAAGTGACAAGTGTGGTATATCACTGAGTTTTAATTTTATTGGACTATCATTTTTTGTAATAAAAAAGACAGGTCCGTATTTAAAAAAAAAGTTACTTGATGGTAGCCGTTAAGACAACAAACGTCATATCAAAGATTTATTAGTTCTGTTTCATAGCAAAATTGAATGACAATAAAACCTTCCTGTTCTATTTTTTGATATTTTTATAAATACAAATTATAGGCGTAAAAAACAAATAACAGGATATTTAACTTTTTTCCTATTTAACCGTTTCTGTATCTCTAACGGGTTTTGCAATTAGCAATGTTATCCCTTCCAATTTTAGATAGCCTGCATAAGTACGTCATATTTCAATAAGTACAAAATGGTACAAAATGAATAGAAACTAATAGTTTCGGTAAAGTTTAGAACACCCAATTTTGTGGCTCTCATTAGAGCAATTTTAGAAAACAAAAGGCACAATCTAGACACATTTTAGGTATATTTTAGACTCATTATTGGACACATTTTATGCCATATTTTGTACACCTTTTTATCACCATTTTGGTTGCATTTCCTACTTATAATGTGCCTTAAAAATGTGTTGTCTCTTTATTTTCATCAGGTTATAGTCTATGTTTAGCGCTATATTTTATAATTTACTTTTCTCTTTCTACTGGTGCTCTTTCATGTGCACGAATTTTAATTTAATCCCGTTGTGAACCTCGAAATTACTTAAGTTACAGTATGTGTGACTACAACTGCCTTCTAGAATTTTATTTACTGATGATAGCGGATGTGTGATTCATATCTGGTCCCCACATGGTCCTGTTGTCTAATAATGCCAACCCTTCGTTTGTAATACTATTTGCGTCGTCAAGCGGTATGCTGGCGCTTTTGTTTAGGTAACGGGTTGCCTCAGGCGCCACCTTCCGTTTATAGTGTAAAGGCCACTTGCTTCTGGCAGCATCAGTGAAGAATTAACACTCCAGGGGTCGTTACGATTTCGACTAATACCTTAGTAGCCAGAAAGGGCTCTGAGGGATTCTTAAGCTTGCGCGGAAACAATGTACTGGACTTTGTAGGAAAATCTTCAGAATCCAAAAATAACCACCTCTCGGTTAAACGCTGCTTCTATTGGCTGATCGTTCGATCTGGCTCTCTAGACATGCACTCTTGAAGTGATCTTGTTCAAATCTGTAATAAGAGGTTGGTTGGGTACGTGTCGCGAGGCGAACTCCATCCGTGTCGGCCCCATCTCCCGGGCGGATGCACAAATGATCGCGCTTGACCATATGTTCGAGGGAAGGCCGCGGTGTTTATTTACGCATTCACCATAATTTAAAGTTTCACGGGAATCCAGCCATTTACGATCCATCGCGATTTATTTTTACGACTTGAATATAATATTTTAATTAACTAATAAAAATAACCCTGGTAATAAAGTAACTTCGTTACACCTTCTCTTCTTTTTCTAATCGTAACTTACTCCAGCGCTATGCTTTTCAAATGTTAATTAGTAATTATTTTAAACATTTTATATGATAAGTTGTTTCTTAATTTTATATTTTATATCGAACAATGTAATCAACATTATATTGCTCTTACTCTGATAAGTTCATACCTGAGTAATAGACAACAAACTATGATGATTAATAGTGTTGAATCTGACTTCCAGGTGAGGCATGAAGTTCCACAAGGCTCTATTCTAGGCTCATACATTCATTTTAACAGACAAAAATAAGACGAACTTAACTTCTTGAGTCAATGAGGTTGCTGATAGAGTAAATACTTATCTAATAAATTTATTCTTCACTAATTGAAAAAAAATACTAATTTAAATACCCTTAAAAGAACCTATTTTTCTCTTTTTCACTGCCAACAAAACTTCCTAAAATTTAAAATACCTCTACCTACTTGAACAAATATGATTAAGAATCGATATGAGTTTGGAATAATTTACTACGGCAGACAGTGTGTTAACGCTGTCTAAATTTTCGAAGGATCACCTTAATACAGAGTATAAGGAATTAGTATGTTACCACAAAATAAATCAAATTATTTAAGTGAACTGTAAGGGCTATTTACTCACCCATTTATTAGAAAACCAAAATTATTAATTATTACATTTTTTATTACATTATTATTATTAGAGCAACTGCTCTCACTACTACAAAACATATTTACAATTTATGTACATTTTTAGACTCTCAGAAAATTATTAGACTATTAATTTTTAGGGTGCGTTCAACCGCTTTTTATAACGTTGAGACATGATATGTCGACTGAATACTGCTAGATATGATAAGACTCTCTGAACTATTGGACTGTTTCCCTATTTATAGTTTCAGAAGATTTGTAGGAGGGGATTTGTAACGGTTTTCTTCTTTCCGATAAGAAAACCGACCTGTCCGGCGATCACAGGTATTTCTGCGCTTGTCGCTCTTAGAAATATTATATCGCTTAGAGGGAGATGGCGATAGGGTGAATTATTTTGTACAAATAATACCGAATAACAATCTAATTTTAGTTTATGGAATGGTAAAATATACAGCACTGGCCAAAAGTATAAATTAAAATGAATCTTATTCAATTTAAAGGAAATATAAGTTTATTTTGTGAATTCTGGATAATATTCCAGTGAAATTTATCCACTACTTTATTTTTACATTATACACTTATTGAAATTCATAAGAGAGAGTCCACTTTGCTGAAACAATCCGATATTCATAACTACAAGACACGTAATGTATATCAGAAATAATCGTTTTAAATTATAATTTATTCAAAAAATTTGAGCATTAATGCTTTCAAAAAAGAAATATCTACTGAGGCATGGTTTTTACTCTGCTAATGAATAAGTAGCTCATTTTCGGACTATATAAGAATCATACCATTCACTCTGTATAACAATATTTTTATTCCATAATTTTAGTTACATAACTTTATTTTATTTTAATTTATTTCGATGTTTTGCCAAATTTATGTGTAAATTTATTTGTTGCTTATGTTTCATGTTAAATATTTTCAATTCTTTGAAAAAAATCGGCTGTGTCACCCCAGAACTTTCCCGGCTCGACCGTAGAGAATATGTTATTTATTATTACTATTTTAATTACAAAATACTAAGTATTACAATAATTTATGGAACCCATTAATAACAGCGAGCCGATGGTGAATATGTCTACCGAATTGATATTTCAATGTTGATAATGACGTAAGCTGCGCATGCGCACGTTGTATATCACGCTGCTACAATTATGATCTCCTAACATCAAGTGTGAAAACTATTGGGAATTCGGGAAAAATTTTCATACAATAGTTGTAGGGAATTTTATGCTTTACAACTTTGAACTAAAGAGCATAATTTACCTCCAATTTAAAAAAATGGAAAATTTTAAATGTGTATTTTTCTCGCCATCTAGCGGCGAAACTATGAGGAATTCTATAAAAAGTTAAATATAAAAGTTAAAGAAAATTTGATGCTTTACAACTTTGAATCAGAAAATTTTGCACTAAAAGGCTTTGTTTATCCTCAAAATCAAGAAAACCAGAGAAAACCTACATGCACATTTTTTACGCGCACTCTAGTGGCGCAACCATTGGAAATTCTAGAAAAAGTTTGAGACAAAAGTTAAAGGTAATTTTATGCTCTAAAACTTTGTGCTACAACATTTTGCACTACAGTGTATTGTTAGTCCTATAAATCAAGAAAAACTAGAGAATACCTATATGCACATTTTTTACGCGTCCTCTAGTGGCGGAACTATTGTAAATTCTGGAAAAAGTTTGAAACAAAAGTTGTAGGGAATTTTATGCTTTAAAACTTTGTACTATAACATTTTTCACTAAAGTGTATAGTTTGTCCTTAACATCTAAAAAAATAAAAAATTGTTACATGTGCATTTTATCAATGGTCGCATTCTAGGCACACACCAACCCTCCATACCAAATTTCAGCATGATTGCTTAAACGGTTCGGCAGTTATCGTGGAAGATTACACACAGACACACAGACACACAGACACACAGACACACAGACACACAGACAGAATTGGTTTCAATCTTCTTGGGGGACCTCAAAATGGATATTTCCATCGATATCTCGATTTTTTTTTTGCTCGTTCACCTTACTTTCCCGGGAAAGTAAAAAGAATTAGACTTGCTACAAAAATATTATGTATGTAAGGTAGTTAAATAAATTCTATTCTTATTCTATTCTATTCAATGACTGAAGATGGCTTATTAGGCGAAACTAGTCGCCGTTTAATTTAAATACATTGTGGTACATGATTTTGATTTTCAGTTACTTTATTTTTTTATTTAATTAGATGTATAATTATTTAGCAATTTAAAAACATAAATTATTATTCGATCGTCAAAGCTGAAAATCTTTACAAAAAAAATCTTTTCTCGTAAAACACTCATATTTTGTTTTCCCACTACTACGAATCATACTCCTTACATTAAAACAAAATAAAATAAGTTTTTCCATAGCGACCAAACATGATTAATGTCATAGATGGTAAGTTTCATTATTCATTTTATAGTAAATTTCTCTAAATTAAAATTTTAGGACATTATGGTTATTTTAGTACCATTATGTAAGTATTAAATAAATTCATCAATACATGTTCTATAAATTTTACACTAACACTTAAACTTTCATTATTTTTTGTTAAACAATAGCAGATTACGTTATAGATAAATTACAGGTATAGCTATTAGAAAATTAAAAAAATTAATTATTTGTAAATAATGTCATACTTAAATAAAAAAACAATTTATTTTTCTGTTGTTTTAATGAATGGATTTATTCCGCAACGCGTTTATCATTAAGCTTGGTTTCAAACAAAAAACGTAACATTGGCTGAATCACGAAGGAAATAAAAAAAAAATCGCGGATCCAATAGAAATTACGCCTGATGCGACGATCTCGATTTATTTTATTTTCCGTAAATGTTTGGCCTTTAAAAACCTCATTTCGTTCAATGTGATGTTTGATACAGTTGCTTTGGGGGAGGTAAACATTCATCAAATTAATCATCAACTGCTCGCACAGAGGTCGATGTCAGAATTATCGCTGGACAAAAATCTAATAACACTACAATACATATTAACCTACTTTTGAATCGTGAAGTTGTTTTTCACTACTTTTGTTCAAATTAGGTAAATAATAATTTATCATTGACAAAGATCAATAATGAAAAAGTTTCTGAATTATTTGAATAATGATGGTAAATTGTTTATCATCAACTTTTAACGATGTTTTTTAAAACCAAAGGTTTCAAATTCCTAATTTAAAATAATACTAGTGGAATAAAATCTCTCTTTTTTGACTATAGAATGAAAAGTTAAAAATACTACTATTAATAGTAGATGGCAGAAAAAAATTTAAACTGTATTATTACGAAATCACAAGTATTATCTCGAAAATGGTTGTCGCCTGTCCTTTAGTTTACAGGACAGTTTCGCATTGAACAAAATGTTCAGTGTCCCGAGGGAAGAGTGTTTTGTCTCGTATTTCACGGCACGTACGAAAACTAGCATAAATAAAATTGCTGATCTTCCTTAAGGCCACATTACGGATTCTCTTTCAATCATTGTTTTTTTTTGTCAAGTTTCTAGGATATTTTGGATCTAGAAAAAATCAATTTTTCTTAAAATCTCCGGCTATAAAGTTATATCGTTTTATCTAAAAGGAATTGTAGTTAAAAAAATCTCTTCAAACGGTTCAGGCTTCTATTTTAATATTATTTTGGGAATATGAAACCAGTTAGAGATTGTAGATCAATCTCAATTTAAAGTGAATATTTTAATACATATACAAATATTTCTTTCTCCATTTATAATAAGCATCTATAACGCTTATTTCTATATCAACATTTTTATTTCTGTTCATATGTATTAATGAATTTTATAGTGACTCATATTTTCACTTACACATTATTGTTTATGTTTATTCGTAGCATTGTTCAATAATAAAGAGAGGGTGTAATAAGTAAAACACTAATTAATTAGTAAATCTGGCAGGTACTATCTCTAATCCAAAGCTAATAACATTTCTTCTCATTCAATTAAGTAGATGCTACAACATGGTTCATATTCTGATAAAAAATTTGTTAACGCCACCTGAACCTCTAAAAAATATGTACTGAGTGTAATTCTTGTTGGATTGTCATTCAAGAATTACAGTTTGTTAATCTCAAAGTGAAATTGAAGATTTTTGTAGTGAAGGACCACTCAATTATTTGTAGAACTGAGACTATTATGTTTAAATGAATATACTACTATTTTAGTTTTGATGAGCTTTTACATGTTAATCATATTAAAAACATCCATTTTACATTTACATAAAGTTACATATGTTGATCAAAATTACATGACCAAACAACAATACCGAATTGATTTTTATTTTTACTTGGGCACTAGACATGTTAAATTTAGATCACTGCACATCTTTATAGTCTAGTCAGCAAGTGCTTTTTGGGACAATCTTTTTTCTCTGCCTCCGAAAAATATGAACGAGGTGTAATTCGATTCGGAATAGCGTGTAGATGATTTTTTTAAAAAATTCAAGAGCCGCTTGAAATTGAAAAAGTTATAATCAATTAACTGAAAAAAATTTTTGCAAACATCTCAGAAAATATTTGACAGTTTTTAAATTTGCATAAGCGCCTTCCTGTACCTTTAACGAATAAATATTATTTAAACATATTAAATATAAAAATTAAGAATTGAAAAATTTAAGGCATCTACTGGATAGATTGATGAACAATAATTCCGGCCAAAAATTTTTTATCTCAATATTCTATTAATTATGCATTAGTTAAGTAACATTTTTTTCTACTTGAACATGAACTTTGTAGGTAAGTGCGATAATTCTAAAATAAAAAATCTGATTTTTTTTTTCTTTTTTTGGACCTATTTTTCAAAGGTCTCCGAAGAGAGTCCCGTTGGAAAAATTAAAAAACTGTTATTTTTGACTTTGTTATCAACAATTTACTTAGGTTAAAAATTGTTGTTTTTCATATACATGAAAATAATTTAAAAAAAAAATCGTTCCTTAAAAAATTTGTTTTATTGCTTAAAAACGTATTTGTTATTTAACAATTTTTTTCTAGCCTGTAACTATTATTAAGGAACCATTTTTTTTAATCAATATTTATCTTACTCTTTGATAACTAAAAAAAATTGTTTTTATTTAAATTTTCATTGTTTATTTAATAAACAATCTGTTATAAACAATTAAATTAACTTATAAACAACGTATTTGTGTATAACAATTTTGTAAACAATAGGAAATAAAATTCATCATTTCATGTGACGTAGGACAAAATTGTTAACTAATCAATGCATAATTGATAGAAAAATCGCGAAAAAAATTTTTTGGCCGAGGATTATTGTTCATAAACTTATCCAGTAGGTGGTGCCTGAATTTTTCAATATTTAAGTTTCATATTTAATAAGATTATTTATTCATTAAACGTGCAAACTGGGCGCTTACGCAAACCAAAGTTCCCGTTTTCAGCCGTATTTTCAACCCCTTGGAAAATTATAAATATTGGTCCTACAGTTCCGAAAGGTACAATTTTTTTTTTGAAATTGTCTCCACTTTTTGAATCTTTTTTCAAATTTGAAAAATGTCAAATAGTTTTTGAGATATTTGCAAAAAACCAAACCCCATTTTTTCAGTTAATTGTTTATAACTTTTGCAATTTTTGCAAGTGGCTCTTGAATTTTTTCAAAAATCATCTACACGCTATTCCAAATCGAATGACACCTCTTTCGTATTTTTTCGAGGCGGAGAAAAAAGTTTGCCCAAAAAGCACTTGCTGACTAGACTATTAAATATAATTTTCAACATAACATTATTAAAAAGAATATCTTTGAACTATTTATATCTCTTCATATCTTAAAAAATTACATATTGTTTATTATACTAATGACATCAATTATTTTGCTACCGGCATTATTTCGTTTTTTCTCGTAACGGGGAACAAATCCTATCGATATTTTTCAATGAACCACCACTTCTAGAAAAGCCGTTGACTTGTCTGTAGTTATGTAACTTAATTTGATTGGCCTCATATAGGTTCAGCTTCGTAATATGAACAATTTTCGATATATTGGAACGATCTTGTAGTAATATACAAGTCAAGGCATATTGAGTTGATTTAATTAACATTCTTTTTTATTGTAGTTATTAAAAATAAGATTTGAATTTAAATTTAAAAATATTAATATAATTTAGAGAGTGTCTAGAGGTCCGTCTAGTCGGACCCGGTGAAAACCCGATAGGTCCGTCTTGACAGATATCGTGTTTAATTAAAAAAGGTCCGTCAATCCCTGTTAGGATTTAGTTTGAAATAAATATAAGAAAATATAAAAAAATAAAACAAGAGTCTAGAGAGCCAGCGTAATTAATCTATTTATTTTATTAAAAGACGTCTTGACTATCTAGATCTAACCTGTATATTTTAATTTATTTTATTAAAAGAAGTCTTGACTATCTAAATCAAGCCTGTGTATTAAAAAAAAGAATAACTTTCATTTATTTCGTAAAAAAATTAAAAGAAAGATCCCTTAGGAATCGAACCAGGAACTTCTATATGCAACACACACGCTAACATTAGACCACACCCTATCCTATTGATGAATAATCAAACTTTCAAGATAACGTACTATTAGGCTGTATCGTGCACATGCCGAAGCTCGGACGGGCCTATTGGTTTTTCACCGGATCCGACTAGACGGACCTCTAGACACTCTCATAATTTTAATATGAACTTTAAGTACATTTTACGATAAATATATTCACTGTGTTTAAATATGAGGTATTTTTCCAAAAGCTTAATTTGTTGCGTCGAATAGATTAGACAAAGGAGGTAGATGAAAATGTGATCCTATATCAAGCCGACATAGTTAAATATAGAGGATAATCATGAGAATTGGAAGAATCACTTGAAATACCTAACGGAAATTGGGCTGAAAAAGATAACGGACATAAAACCAGTAGGATAATGCCGTTTCCCTTAAGTAATACGCAAGCGATCCCAGGGTGAAAAACTGAGAATAAGGTGAAGTTTTATTGGATATACGGCAACGCGAGTACCACACTACCCAGCTGTACTTCCATATAAAATGTCTCTGATTTCCGAAAAAAGGTTAAACTGTCAACAATACGATTGATGAGGAATTGTTCAAGTTTAAAAACGATCCTTCGGAAAATTTCATTCTATAACTTAAAGTAAACTGGACTGTGCAATTTTCTGTCGGATGTCCCGTATTTTACAATTCAAATGATGACAAACCTAATCCCGAAAAAGATCGAAATTCTGTACATGTATATCTTTTGTTAGTTTTCGATGTTTTTGATTTCTTTTACAGTTTTATTCCAAGGGCGGCGTGTTCTCTTTAGGTAATTATTATTATTTATTTTCAACTAATTTAGACCCACTAAAGAGAATACATTTATATAGATAACTAAATAAAAATAGATAAACAAAAAAACTACAAAGGTTTAAAGGCACGAGATAATAAAGCTGCCAGGTCGCACTTTTATTGTTTTAAGAAAATTGATAAAATCCGTTCTATATTGGAACTTTTTTTATTTACATATTTCTGTTTTCAAAAAAAATTGGTTTTCGTATACATAATACCTAGGAAATCACGTGAACTGTATTACACGTTCAGTGTGGATGAAGGTGTCATAATATAATACATGATATTATAATATTAATAATAATAGGGAGTGGATAAAGGTCCGCGAGTCACGGACCTTTAACGTATTATATAAAGATCTGCGAGTTACGGACCTTTATAAAAAAATATTTATTTTATTAAAAGAAGTCTTGACTGTCTAAATGTAGCCTGTGTTAAAAAAATTAAAAGGCTATGTGGGATTCAATCCCCAGACCCACTGCACCACTAGCAGGCACTATGTCACGCGGCTACCAGATCTCAAGCTTAAATATGTTCAAATTTATTATTTAAACCAATTACGTTCCACGCAACTCGCGGATTTGTATCCACTCCCATAATAATAATAATTAACTTTAATATATTAGTAAAAAAATATGACATCAAGAAAATTAACATTCTTTTATTACAAAATTGTTGCATAATATTAATTCATTACAAAAAATAATCATCTACAGTATCTTCCGTTTTGATTTTTTTTTATTTTCAATGTTGGTGCCTATTACCTATTCATAGAGCCACCTGTAATCAACAAGTAAAAAAAGTCATTTGTTGTTGAAAGTTAGACATTTTCTCCGCAATTAAACGTCCACGTTTAGGTAACAGGTTTGGAGTAACGTCCCCAGGTTGAATGCTCCTAGAACCTACCTGAAGGAAAAGAAACTATACAAATCAAGGTTTAAATAGGAGGACAGAGATACTCTAAGGATGTCAAAGACAGATATAATAGGGGTCACCCATAAAAGACAATTACTCTGATGATTTCGTTAGATACAGAACACATCATAGATTCTTTAAAGGAGATAATTTCAATATTCATTTTTAAATTGTCAACAAAGAGCTAATGTGGTTCCGCTCTATGCCAGTGGGTCAAGAACAATCTAAAAAATAGGATAATAATATCTACATATTCTAAATAACGTTAAACTCATAGCTAGAGTGGGCAGTGGTTGTCCGCAAGGAGGAATCCTATCACTACTACTATAGGCAATCCTAGTTGACGACAAAGGCATTTATTGCATACTATACGCTAATAACACAGCCCCACAAAAAAAAGTTGTTCATACACAAGAGAGTGACATATATATTACCATGTATTTTTCGACGCTGAATCCAATTCCGAGCTCAGAATTGGGCCTACACGTCTGGAATTGGCCCCAGGGGCCGAAAATGGCCTGAAATTCGGTTCCCGGGATAAGGCAAAGTCGACGCTGAATTTTGGAGCTAAAGCCGGATTTGTGCTCGAAAAGTTTATGGCCAACTAAAATTCCGGGTTTGGATCCGGAAAAATGACCCCTTGTGGCAGGAAAATCCTGTTTTGGACGTCCCGGTCGCGACTGTGGTATTTTCATGGACTTTCCAATTCTGGAGCTGAGACTGGGTGTGAAAAGTGTTTGGTCAGCTGAAATTCTTTAATTCAAAATACTCAGCTAATTGATTACTCCTCTTAATAAATTCTAGTGTTGAATCCCTGAAGCCAGAAATTTAGATTTTCTTTTGAAAGCTACTCTAAGGTCAATCAATTCACAATTCAAATTCGCGAAGATCAACCAAATTAATATCCTGACTTGAAATAGTCCCATCCATTTATTTCTCAATAAGCTGTGGTTCATTTTCCCTACTTGAACTGCTGGGCAATAATGGGTAAGGACCTTCTTCAGAATTCAATACAGGTTTTGTGACTGATGCAAAGGTATAAGAAACAATCCGCAGTGTGATTTATTGGTTTTCTCCATAACATTGGGACGACAAATTGCATGTGTTTTTCTTTTTCCTTCAGCCCAGTTCAATAATATACTTTTACAATTTGTTACAGAGATTTAGACGTATTGAAAAAAGGCTCGTTTTACGGCTTCAGTGATTGGTCTCTTCTTATTTGACAGGATGATTTGACCACAAACATAGTAAAAGTTATTTGGTTCTAATTTACACTGTCTTGAGGACATTTTATGACAAATTAAAAGTGTTGAAGAATATCGTCACCACTAAGCAAAACTACACGTTTTCATTACAGCATCATCACGAGTTTATCATCAATTGATGATAGTTACAGACAAAAACTAAACTAACCTCCTAAAGGATAACGAACTTTATATCCTTCACTAATATAAGTAATATACTTCTTATTATTCAGTTAAATTAGAAAAATAATAATTACACTTCGATGATTCTAAATTGAAATCCACATATATGGTAAATCTAAGTTTTAACTGTAGATGTGTGGAACTCACTGACTATCAACAATCCTAATCCGCAATCGTATCGAGTATATGATCAAGTGTGCGTGTGTCACGTATAGTCTGTCACGAATGCCACAATAATGAATCAGTTTAAAGTTTCAATTCACGACCGTTTACGTTATAAATGCAAATTCATAATGTTTAAAAAAATTATTCTGGACTAAGTAAAAGCATGGTTTTGAAGCCTCCAAAGAAATGGGAAGGGAGGTATATTTGTACTGTATGGCGAGAAAAATTATTTTTGGTAATTTATTATTTATATATATGTGATGCTGCACGCAGGCCTTTTATGCCATGGCTTGCTGATGATTGTCTTTCATTCTTTCATGTCTCTTGCCTTCGCCTTCCAATCCTGAACTCCTCCCCCCTCTTAGATCTTCTGTCGCTTCAGTGTACCACTTTTTTTGGTCTTCCTTTTTTCTTTATTCCTGTATGATCTATATCTATCTTTTTTTGTTATTCTCGTATCTACTATTCTCTGTATATGGCCCAACCATCCTTGTCTATTTTCTCGTATTATTTTGCTTATTTCTTTTTCTCCATATACATTCTTTAAATAAACCACACAGTCTTACCAGAGTAGAGTTTATGATATAACAATTTATTAATTAAATATCGTTTATAATAACATTCATCTTTACTCTTAGACATCCCCGGCAGTAAATTTATTTCAATATTTTTGCTTGTAAGGAGTAAGTCCTTATCATTAGTCGTAATATAAATACAGGGTGTTTTATTGGTAAATGAACATACATTAAGGGTGGGCAGAGGTCATCAAGGTGGTCCTTAAAAACCCATATTTTGCCTATTTAATTAATGAGCCATATTTTACGAACTACGCTGTATATTTTTTTGCATTTGGCAAATATTTTAAGCTTAAATTGATAAATCAATTGACATATTTGTCGTTGATGAAATCCAGGTCCGAAAAATTAACAATTTCTTGTACCCACGAAACAACACCCTGTATATCAGCATATTTAAAATTCGTTTCAAAATTTAAAATGATAAAAAATAAGTCGATCTGTATAATTTTTCTAGTTTCGCATTTAATTCTACGGGTGGTTCATAATGTATGGCTCATTAGATAAATAGAGAAAATTGATATCTCCGTTGTAAATATAAGACCCAATATATAGGACCACCTCGATGATCTCTATTTACTCTTAATGTATGTCCATTTACCAATGAAACACCCAATATATTATACTTTTATAACTTGACAAACTGTGATTATTACAGTTTATAAAATATCATGTTAGTGTCGAGATTTTTTGTTACTAAAATTACATTGAAATTAAGCTTAAAATCAATTTTTCAAGGATAAAAATCATAAAATCCCCACCTTGTGTCGCCCAGTGGAAATCTCTTAAAATATACACTGGATTATTGACATATAAAAATATTCTTGAACTTGTATTAATATGCAAAATATATTTTAAAACTCGGAGAACAAATTATATGCAGCAAAGCAGATTGGACTGTTTACTTGGTTGAATTCATAACTGTCCAGACGAATTCTAAAATCAGGACTCCACCAAATTAACCGACCTTATGAACAAACCACCAAAATCCAAAATAAGATTCCGCTTCTATTAGAGAAACAGATATTATCGTTTTCTTCTTGGTTACTACTTCTTGGTCCACGTGTGCTTTTTCGCACTTAAAATATGTGCAATATTGTGTCGGTGGCTCTTTCGGCATTTCCTTTGATTTTGTCTTTTACGTAGACTGAGACTTAACTATACCTGCCTCGACAGTCAATCTACTACGTCGTTAAACAAGTATGGGCTATTTAGTTAGTCAGGGCATCACGTGGCTTTAATGCTTTAGAGTCATTCTAATAATACTCTCGCCCGGTGAAGACGCTTTGGGTATCTCCGCTTAACAACAATTTGATTTTTCTATCTGCAGAAAAAGTCGAATTTTTGAAAAATGTTGTTTGACAGTAAGTCAAAAAGTCTAATACTTGTCAATTATATTTTTCTGCGAATCAATTTAGGCTTCCTTCTTGGTGTGCAACTAGTTGCTGCATAAATACCGTGAACATCTACTGTTGTATCTGTTGTAATTTGGCATCATTTGTCCTACGTCTATTTTTGGACGTCGTTGCGGCTCCTTTTGTGTCGTGCCTGTAGCTAACGCCTGGCTTCGTTATTTTGGAGGGTCCTCACGTTGGCATCTGAATCCTTTGTGGTGCTCTTGGCACCTTGTGGCATCCTCTGTAATTCGCAGGGTGTTCGCCTTGGCACTTTGCGCATGTTCGTTTTCTTTCTCGTGCACTCATATGCGCGATGGTTTTCGGCGCAGATTACGCATCTTTTGTATGTGGCATGTCGACTGTCTCTGGTGGAAGCCCTGACCCTTGCAACATTGCGTTGCTTTGGCACTCCTTTTTTTGATCCTTTTTCTTCTTATTTTCTATTATAAGCACTAAACTAATAATTTTCTAGTAATATAGTAATAAAATGCTATCTCACATCACACCACACTTTCTCGCTTGTCACTTGTGTCGATTTTACTACACTTTGTTTAAACACGATACATCAATTATGCCGCACACATCTCAGTGTTGTAAATTGTGTGTTAAGCTAACATTCTGATATTTTTTGGAACTGGGAAGAGTTGTTTAGTATCAATGTATTGTATATCTCCGATTACACCTTAATAAATTACTATGGCAGGAACCTGTTGATATAAATTCGATCAAGTTATTAAGCCCTATTGATTTTATCGGAAGAAACTGTGCCTTGGAAGTTTTTGTTTTCTTTGGTCTCGATAATCTTTACTTTGGACGTTGTAAAAAAATACATACTTTCGTACTTCTTCATAGAAAACGTTATGACGTGTTTAAGCGTATTTTCTGCCTCTGACGACACATCATAATAATATGAACAGGCCTATTTAAAATAACGCGATAGATAGATATTTCTATAACACGTGTTAACATGACACGTGTTAAATATGTGTCCGTTGCTATACTCAGTGCTAGACACGTTTCGTCTCTTCGGCATCACTCGAACAACTCCAATCTACTAACTTTGCTGCCTGGTTAAACAAATATTTTTTTTTTTTGACTAGACGGTAAAATTAATTCTTGTTATTTTCACCATGGTATGTGGTGTTTTAAAATAGCTGTGAGATTTGCTTAATTTGCTATTCTTTAGTTATCGAATATTAAAAATATTTTCGCTCCTCTGTTTTAGCGTAATTTGTCACAATAAGCAGAAATCACAACTGCAAAGCGGTAATTTGGCAACAATCTAATATAATTTTTAATATCAATAATAAACGTTAGATGATGACACCATAGTCAGATTTTTTAGTTTTTATTATATTATTATAGTGTCTATCTTCGTAGCATTTTTGAAATTTTTTATTGGCTTTATCATATCATGCTTTTGCATTTCCCGCTGTTATGCATGATAATAGGAGTTTGTGTTTCTAGGCGGGAAAGGTAAATGTTTTCCGGACATAAAGACGACATGGATAGGCAAGCCTCAAGCGAGGATAGCCACTTCTTGAGGCTCTTGTAGCAATCATTACTTGACATAATATTTTGTTATCCCAAGTCACAATTTTAATAAAATTAGAAGTACATTTGATATTTGCCATTAAATAAAAGCAAAGCTGTCCAAAAAAAAATAAATGATAAGATAGAAAAAAAAAATATATAGTAATATTTTTTTGTGTCCACTTCAGAAAATTCATTTTTCCAATCATTATTTAGCTCGGAAAGTGCATGTTTGTCGGTCTAGACTGAAAAATAGACATAACTGCTCGGCAAAGTGACACAACTGCTCGGTAAAGTATAATTTTACCGAGCTCTTATGTCAAAAATTGCATTAAGTATCATCAAGTAATATAATAGGTTTGTTCCAACACGAATTTCAGCATCGTTTCGTGACGGTACAAAAGTATTTAAACGTTGGATCGGTTTATGTATGATTTATCATGGCCTAATAAATTGAATATAAACAGTACATATGTACTTGTTTTTACCTAAATAATTTTAATATTTTACCCTTGTAAACAAATCAAATGAGTAACAGCAGCAGAATCTTTGATAGATAGAAGATGAGATGAAGCATCTCAAAAACCGCTGACAAGATGCTAAATGCGCCTGTCAATCCATACAGTCACTAATTTTTAGCATGTACCGAAATTATCATCTTGAAACCGTAACAAACACGATCACAAGTTGGGTTGGAAAACAAAGTAGATCATCAGATTACCGTCACCTCTTGGTTGGAACAGCTTTTTTCTACGGCACATGCGCGTGACCGTACGGTGACGGCCTTTTGACGTGTTGGAACAAAACTAATATGTTAAAGAAACATGGTTACATGTTACATGTGTACAGTTAAGATTAAAGGGAGGAAATATGGAATTTAGGCGTGAAAAAGAAGAGAGAAACATTAAAAAATTGGTAGTAAAGATATAACATGTTCGTGTAAACAGAACATCAATGGAACCGTATTGTGAAGGAAAATATGAGGGATATGAACTTAGTGATAGTGTTGAAGTACCGGTCGTACGTTAGAAAAAAGTGGATAACTTTTGCGATGGGGTATAAGTCCTCCACGCAAGAAGTGGTGTATTTGGGCGATCCTGAGGGCGGCCATAAATAAAATGATAAATTAACTATTAAAATGTACATAGAAACCAGCACACGAGTTATCATCTTGACGTAACTATAAAGAATGATATATCTCCGAACAGTCATATTTGTTTAACTATGTATTTCCCTCCCTTTTAGATACCTACTGTCAATCCTTTCAACTTATCATATGTCAGTTGTCAAGTAACCATCTTGTACTAAAATCTACATATTAAATCGTTAAAGTGCTCATGTTGGATTCTGTTAAAAGTGCCGATTTCCGGGTTTTCCACCCGCGGCTTTCTATGTTGGTCCTGTTGGATCTGTTTCTTTTTCTTACATTCTGGCCCTTGCGGCCCCTCACCGTACTTCTATCCGCTCCAACACTTTTTTGGGACGGACACGTTGATTATACGGAATTTCCACCACGTTTTATCAAACCAACTGGTGTTTTCCTACCTTTGGGATTCTTATCAGCAGGAGGAACACTATGTGGTTTCCTCATACATACCATCCTTTATGCGGTAACGTCCTTAGGACATGGTATACGCAATTCCATCTTATTCCAAAATAAAAATTTATTCCTTTACTATGGTCCAAGAAATTTTGGACTCACTATTACCGGTCCGCAGGACAACTGTCCCAATTTTTATTTATCATTAATTTAAAATTTTTCGTTCCAAAATAATTTTTCTCCATGTACCTACTCTACTGCCCACCCTCCCTTCAACCTTATTAACATTTAAATTGTTTATAAAATGTTTTTATTATAATTAATTGTTTTTACTAAATATGGTAAGTTTTTTTAAAAATTTGTATTGTTTAATATTGTATATTACAAACCGGTTAATTTGTTTCTAGGCCTGATGATCGCCGAAACTAGTTGCCCACTAAACCTTTGTTTGTTTCAATTATATTGTGGTACATGTCTTGGAGTTTTATTTCTTCTGAATACATTATAAGTTTACATATTTTTACAATTTTGTTTTATTCCAGTATTAACTGGGTTAATCAAAAACATAATGTTCCCTTCTAACCGTTCGATCGTACGCCAGTGGTAAGAGCTTATAATTGAACGTTCAGGCAACATGCAGCGGTGCAAATAAGTATTTACTGATTTTGCTAGGTTATCATGACCAATATTTGAGACGTTCCGACAGATTTTCTGATTTAGGGTTGAACGGTTTCTAAGTGGGCTGGTCAATATTTTTAACACACCTGTACAAATTGCATTACTAGATTTTGCTACTTGTTTTCAGTGTAATGTTAAGAAAATAAGTGTTTATTGTAAACTCACCCCGTAGAAATGTTTAATAAAATATTTCGTTTGAAGGTAAGACTTTAAGTTGAAACATCAAAGAAATTACGGCGGGTGTCCTATCTTACTATACCTAATCATTGGTTCAGAGATGGCGTAATAATATACAAGTCAAATATAAATAATATATACATAAACTAAACATTATATTAAACTGAACAAATACATTTTGTGTATTATTAAAACTTTTAACACCCTTTAAAGATACAATTATTGGTTGCTGCACAAAAATATTGTACGCGGCACGCTGGGAAAGTGAATTTATAGGACTCACATGCTGAAGGATCCTGTCTTCGGCGTCGTCCTAAAAAGGGCATTGATTGATTGATTTAATCGATGTTATTGGCTAAGGATTTAGGCCTCAACACTGGAGACTTACGACGTATTATGCTATGCCAATTGTATCGTTGTTACCTTTATCGGGCTCAGCAGCCTCTTCACAAGATTTTCTCTGGGGAAGCGGTCCTGTGTATTTTCTGTCCCCGGGAGGTTGTACCTCCAGCGTATAAGTGCTTGACACTCTAGTATAATCTGAGAGGTTGTTTCATCCTCCTCATTACATAGTCTACAGATGGGTTCGTCTTGATAGATGCCCATTTTGTGTAGATGTTCCCTAAGGTGGCAATGTCCAGTTATTAGTCCCGTGACATGTCTTATTTGATTTCTGCTTAGCTGCAGAATATCTTTGATCAGTGATTTTGATGGCTTTTTGAGCATCAGTTTACTGTTTTTCTGACCCGGCTTGAGATTCCAGTTCCAGACCTGTTTGGATCTGATTTTTTTGCATGCTAGAGGTACGGCTTCCTGACTATCGGAGTGATTGAGGATTGTTTTCCCTCTATAACCCATTTCGATGTTTTCCCTTAGACAAAACTCTATGGCTTGTACCTCTGCTTGGAATACTGATGAGTAATTCCCCAGTGACGCATGGTTTTTGTGTCTAGGTTTGTCGCCATATTTTCCAGCACCTGTTCCACTGTCGGTTTTGGATCCATCAGCAGACTGTTGACTGACTTCGTGAAGTTATTTTTTTGTATCATTTCATCACTTCTCATTTCTAATAACGAGCTTGTAATAACTTTTATTTAAAACCACATATGTAATGTTGTCATTCCTAACTTCATTGAAGGTTGGGAAGTGTCACATTACACACCTCTACTTCCCGCCCTCACTTCCCGCCCTCATATGAATATTTTTTATAAAATTTAAATAAATAAAACAACGTTTTAAGATTTCCACAAAAATAATAACAAAAGTTATTAATTTAATAGTGACTAGTTTCGTTACATAGTAACTTCATCAGACTAATATTATTTACAAGAAAATATTAGTCTGATGAAGTTACTATGTAACGAAACTAGTCACTATTTAATAACTTTTGTTATTATTTTTGTGGAAATCTTAAAACGTTGTTTTATTTATTTAAATTTAATAACGGATTTTCATCAAATAAAAGCCGACACAGTTAAACAATATTTTTTATATTTAAATAAATAACACATGTACCGATGCCTACTTTTCTCTGGCACCAAACCCTGGGTTGCTGCTTCAGCAGCCTGTCGTACCTCTGGTGAGGTACAATCCATTAATTCTTCGTCGGAAGACAGTTTTTGTTCAATATAGTATTTTCGAATTTAATATCCAACCTTATCTGACATTTATTGACTATCTGACATTTATTTATATTGATAATAATTCTTTACCCCGTAGTCACGGTAACAATATATTTACTTGATTATTCTTAGAAAACCGCATGCTTGGTAATTTGTCGTTAAATATAATATTGTAATTATGTTCAGAACGAAACAGAGATTTATTAATTTTGATCGAAATATGATGGTTGTAAATAAAATAGTATACAAACCTCGGTAGGAAGCTTAATTCCTGTCTCGAGATTATAGCTAACCTCGGTTAACTAACTAATCTCACGACAGTAATCAAACACTTCCCACCTCGGTGTGTAATATGCTATTGTTACACTGGTATGTCCTTGTTTACTTGGACACCGCTTTGATATGAATATCAAGTGGAAGGGAGGTTTAGTATGGTTTCCATAGCCGCGGTTGGAGTGCTCCTCATGGTACCTGTAATAAAATGCAGGCTAGTCTTTGGAATTTAGAAAGCTCCAGTATAGTCCTTTTTTGATTTACTTTAGGCCACCATACCAGAGAGCCGAAGGTTATCATGGGTCTTACCATAGCAGTATACAGCCAATGTACCATGCGTGGATTTAATCCCCATTTGGTGCTTCACTGCTCTTTTGGTAGCCATTAATACCAGTTTTCTCTTGTTAATAGTTTTTTGCAAGTGCTTATTCAAGTTTTGCATCTAGGGTTATGCCTAAATACTCCACCCCCCGATTCATTTGTAGTTGCATGTTGAAGAGCTTTGGTAACCTGAGGTTGTTCAGCTTCTTCTTTTTCGTGAAGGGGATTAGTGCAGTTTTTCCAAGATTGGCTTTAAGGTCTTCCTTGAGACACCACCTCTCCACGATGTACAGCGCCTGTAGTATCAGGTCTGAGAAAATATTTGTAAAATTCCCCAATACAAGTAGAACCGCATGCTTGCTCTGTAAAATATATTTCCGAGATTGAAATTATAATAGAAAATAAAGCATTTTTTTTTCGAAAAGCGTGAATTTTGACGATACTTTGCAATTGAGTTTACTTCCTAGTGAATCCAACAAAAAGTATGTATATAAACGTTTTGCCGATTATTGCCTCAAACGAAATACGACGTTCCATTTTAAAAAGGATCTTATTTCGTCCTTTGCAAAATCTTTCAAAGAAGATAAAAGTATCTACATTGTGGTAAATTCCTAAAATGAATTTTAATATGTTTCGTTTTCTGTGTATTTATTTAGATATCAAAAGATAAAAATATTATTTTTTAAGCTGGTACAGGAAAACAAATATTATTTCTAGTTATATCAACATAATACGAAGTTGACGCATTATCTAAAAAGTATTGCTGTTTACTTTAGCATTTTTAGTTCGATTGAACTAATATGGAACAACCTTAAGCAAATATTAAGAAAATGATTATAACACCTACTACATCTGTAAGTATCCTTGACTTGATTACAAAAATATCATGGAAAATAACGTATTTATGGTAAAGCTGCATTTGGATTTATAAAAAAACTAACTGCCGTACGACGATGACAATGACGCATCTAGTGAATATGACAATGGGCTCGTTCAACATTTTTTTTGTATTTTAAATCGATCACTTTTTTGGGCAATTTTCAGATTCTTTGATTTTTATTCGAACAATTAAACCAAAGTTCGACCAGGAGAAAACTGGGCGAAGCTTTATGTGACGTCACTTTGCATATGCTTGTCGGGCGACAGTCCAGATTTCATAAGCGTGGTCCGCTTGTTGTTTTTCTTTAGAAAAACGCCGTTTTACCGTTAAATTATATATTTTTTTCTTGCTGGGTTAAAATGAATAAGAAAAACGTTTTAATAAAAATTTTGTGATTCCGTAAAGCCTTTGTCCCACCAAAGAAGCGCAACATTAAATTTTAAGGACAAACCATACACTTTAGTGCAAAATGTTATATTGCAAAGTTTTAGAGCATAAAATTTCCTACAACTTTTGTTTTAAACTTTTTTCAGAATTTTCAGTAGAGAGTGCACAAAAAATGTGCATGTAGTTTTTTAGCAGTTTTTCCCAATTTTGACGACAAACAATGCAGTTTAGTGCAAAATTGTCTAGAGCAAAGTTGTAAAGCACCAAATTTCTTTTAACTTTTATATTTAACTTTTTCGAAGTTAGAGGGCGAAAACTATACACATTTAAGCTTTTCGTCTTTTTATTTATTTTGAAGACAAACAATGCTCTTTAGTGCAAAATGTTCTAGTGAAAAGTTGTAGAGCATAAAATTCCCTACAACTTTTTCAAAATTTTCCAGAATTCCCAATAGTTTTCACTAAACATTTTAGGAGATCCTAATTGGGCTATACAATTAGGATCTCCTATGTCATTATCAACATTGAAATATCAATTTAGTAGACGTATTCAGCATCGGTTTGGTATTTAAAATTTGCTCCAAGTGTATTGTAAATTAATTAAAGTAATCCTATTTTCTACAGCCGAGCTGGGAAAGTTCTGGGGTGACACATCCGATTTTTTTAATTAATATTTGTTATACTTTATTTTCAAGGAAATAGTTATATAGTTATGCAGAATATTGCTTGATAAATTATTGTAATTTATATTAATTTTGTCCACCTTGACGTAGATTTGACCTCATTTATTCATACATGTGTGTAGCCAAAATATTTTGCTATACCTAGAGACATACATCAAGTTCAGATCGTTTTTGAAATTGTGCCAAGTGCAGTTTTTCATAAAACGCATATACACAAAGAAAGAATTTTTGATTTAATAACAGAAAAATAAATTCTAAACAGCTAAGACAGATTCAAACGAACAATTTTTTAATGGTAGAGAGCTAGTTATTTATAGTAATTCAAAATACCCTATCCATTTTTTCCACATAATAAAAAAACTCTCCGCCGGCCATGTGCCATAAAAATATTTATTTTTCAGGAGTGTTGCCGTAACTAACACCGCAAACAACGTTGTTTTAATAGCCCTCAAAGCCTCCATTAAATTTAACCACATTTATTCTCACTTGCAACCCATAAAATGCTAAATGTGGGTCAAAAATAAACAGTCAGTTTTTGCGTACTTCCTTTAGTCAGGTTGAAACGGACAAATTGAGTAGGTAGGTAACCTAATTTAGGATTGCCGTCGAACCAACTCCCTCGCCTCCCCTAAAAACAACCTTCGCGTGGGGGCGCACACAAGACCATGCCGTAGAGTTAGCAACAAGTGAAATCCATAAACAAACAAAATACAAGGTCTTCCTTGGATCAATACTTGAATGTAAATGCGAATGCGAATACTTCCATGATACCACATTGAGGCAGGGTTTATATTAAATTCAAAATAGGCAGTGGTGTAGCTCTGGATCGGCCACTATAAAAATAATGTTTTCTTTAAAAATGCATAACTTACTTTGTTTATTTAGTTGCTTTAATTTTTATTTATTTATTGAAATTTTGATTTTTTTATGATAATTTAATATATTTATCTGCTTTTCATTAAAATTAGATTAACTAATAATAACTTTATTAATTAAATTAATACAGTTTTGTTCGTTTGTTTGTTTGTTTGTTTGTCTACGCAATCTCAAAAACAGGGATTTTCTTAAAATTTGGAATATAGACTCCCCTTGGGTCCCTGAAAAAAATAAGCTATCGTACATGTCTGTGAAAATTCTGTGTAGTTTGTTCCGGGGCTCCTGACCCCTACGTCACAAAATAATCTATTTCAAACAATGGGTGTATGTCGGAAATAAATTCAGTCAGTTTGACATTCTATTAAGAAAAAGAGCAACGAAATCATTTTAATAATGGAAAGTAACAATAGGCGAGATCCTTAATTTCTGGAAAAAATACCACAACCTTCAGAACGATGAGAAAACTGGTTAGATTAAAAAAAAAATTCAAATAGTTTTTTCAAAATAAATTCCCTAAGCAACATTCCTGTTTGAACACTGCGAAAATCGCGCCAAGATATGACGTAACAAGTACTGGCCTATCGCCGGAGCGCTAGAGAATTGCTTTGTTAGTGAGCAAGAGCTCTCAAGATTGTCGCCAGAATATTGTTTTACACCGTTGCCAAGCGTTTTCCATAATATTTATTTACTATGTGAGCAGCGTACAACAAATCTGAACGACCATTAGCTTATTGCTATTATTTTATTTTTATTTTTAATCTGTTATCATATTTGTAATGATCTCTGGTGGGGTATCCTACTGATATAAGTTTTATCTTATTTTATATTTTTACTTTTATTGTAAATGAATACCTTTTAAGACGGCTTTGATGATGGCTTTATAATCCGAAAGCGCTGAGCCGAATTTTAAATAAATTTATATTTTACACACTGACGTACTCTTTTCCACTCTTCACTTATACATTTAGTGTGTACACGATCCTCGGTCTTTTATTCGAAAATATAATGATAAAGCACTCGGTATACGTAGATATTACTTAAGAATAACTAAATCAAGAACAACATTTACGAAGTCTGCATTTCAATATAATCCATACTGACACAAGTTTTGTTTAATTTATATAATGAAACTAAATATCACTTCATCGGAAGTTTCGAAAAAATAATGAACCTGGCAACTCAGGAATTGCCATTTAAAGTACTTATGACGTCAGATGGAGCGGCAATAACGCTCTTGTTTGAATGTCTCACTAAATTGGAGGGTTTTTTGGCGGCGTTTATTTAAATGTTACATGATATCTCTAGGAAAAACTATGCATATATAATATTTGTTTACTATATTTCAACTACAAGCACATTTGAACTAAATTTATACGTTAGGGATCTCGCCAATTATCACTCTGGAGCATATTTATTCTGAAACACTTCTCATCTGTTTTACATGTGCTACTAAGACAAGCACTAGTGATAACGTAGGCATCAGGGGTCACTAAACAAAGTACATCCCAAGATATGGGGTGGGGAGCATGAATGCGATCGGTGCCCATTCATTAATTATAAAGCTTTTCTCTAAAATTAAAATTTTTCTTTTTATGGCAAATTTTAAAATTCAATTTATTTTAAAAAATATTAAAGTTGTATTTAACATTTTTAAGAGATTGACCATATTCCCTTAGTTCAATGACTAATATTTCAAAGAAAATTCTGTAACCCGACAAAAAATATCTATATTTGGGTGAGATTTATGAGGACGAAACTTGAACAAATATTAAATAAAAATGTCAGCCATAATTGTGCGAAAATCTTAGTCAAAATGGAACTCCAATGTAAAATATGGATGATGCTTCATAAATTCGGCTTGAAGATTTAAAATCTAGGCCCCTCAAAAGTCTGCTATGACTTATTATATTCTATTCTAGCTGAATCGGGCGTGGGATATCCTACCTGCACTGAAGCTCTAGGCCTATTGTATCCCGCCAATTTTCACGTCAGGCCAGTACTCTTGACAAAGTTCGGAAAAGTGCCAGTCTCTTTCCCTGTTCAGGTCCCGGCAATAGCATAACATGTGAAGAGGAATTTCGTCCTCTTCCTCACATTTCCTGCATAGAAAATCTTCCGTTACCCCTATGATGTTCAGGTGTCTTCTGACCCCGCAGTGTCCTGTGAGGACTCCTAGTGCAGTTTTAAGCTCTCGTCTATTTAGGCATAACAGTAGATTATCTCTGCTCTTTGCTGGTCCTTCTATGGGGGCTTTGTGTTTGTCCTTTGTTTCTCCAGCATACCTTTTATATGTTGGTAGGAAATACCACATGTGGGTTGTGGTCTAATTAAATGTTTTTTGGCTCCATTACAAGCCAGGCTATATCCTTATGTCCAGGTACCCATTCAAGAGTTATCTTGTTATTTCCACTCTGTTTCATTGCTTTAAGGGATGATATGAGTATACGGATTCTCTTATTTCTAAAATCCTTGCGCAACATTATATTTATGCAAGCATTTAGCGTAGTCATTTCCGCTTAAAAGACGGTTGCTATAGATTCCACCTTTAGAATGCATGTTCTCCCTGAGATCATATGACAGAATCCAGCACCTATGACTGATTGATTATTCTGATTCCTGACCTCATGTTTTCTGTTCCTCTCAGGTGTGTTTACCTCAAAAGGTTTTACAAAATTGTGACTGACAGGTATTCTCTCCGATGGCACAGTTTGTACCGGATTTTCTGAAATCATTGAATGTGAAATGACTAAAACGTTAACAGCTTCTTTTACCATATTCTTCTATAATGTCAACAAACTTCCAAAAACTAGAATGCTCTTAATTAACTGCTTAGGAAACAAATCGGTATATCTAAAAATACTAGTTAAAATTGTACTTTACCTATGGTATCAACTGTATGTTCTGTAATCTTGCTGACGTACTAGTCCGGATTTAATGGAAACTGACTGAGTTTTTGTCCAGAATGATCATCGTCGAATTTAAAGACCTGCAATGATGAGTATCTAAACAAAAAAACAACAAAACAATTTACATGTAAATACACGTCGACTTTCTGATCTATACTCCTTGTCCTGCTGAGTTAAATTTAACCAATTAATTAAAAATAAACTGACTACTACTTGCTACTCCATTGGCCTATCAATTCCTAATACATCTCATCATATTCTTAAGGAATGGTGTAAAACAAAAAAGATGAAATTTAGATTAAAAAATAAAATCTGTAGCTAGTAACAATATCCTAATTATCTAATTATTAATTATAACATTACTATTCTCATTAGATGAACTACAGTTTACTAGTATCTATGCTTTATATCCTTTTTGACTTTATACCGATTTACATTTAATCGTGGCTTCTAACGTCGAATTTACGATTGACTTTTCTTAAGGATGTTGGAAACTTTATTAACGTTATATTTGTATTAACTTTGCCCCGGTATATTATTTTTATTTTTTTTTAGAAAATTTGAATTATATTTTGTTTCGTCGTTATCTAAGTCAAGTTGTTTTTCCCAAAAGATATTCGTCTGTCAGTACATGTTTCTACAAAACAATAATACACACTTGAACCATTTGAAATGCCTCAATTTAAATTAAGAAAGTTAGAATGTTGAAATATTAGAAAATAATTCTTTTCGGGCCTAAATATTGAGGGTTAGATAACGTTCATGAGAACGAAAAGGAAATATGGACCACAAGATTATGACGTAAAATGTAAAAACTCGGCATTAAAAGGGCAGCTCAAAGAAAGATTAGTCAAAAATCAAATTTCAAACTACCAACACCATCACCGAAGATAGTGTATCCATCTAGCTTCGAGATGCCGACACCTATAGTTTCGACAAACAGTTGGGTTTTACTTTTACAAAACCCAGTCTCACAAATTAACCTACGAACGCCATTAACAGAAGTTACAATATTCGACGTCCATTCAGCGCCGCAATGCTATTCGTCTCGAAGCTAAATATCTCGGCGTCTCCCCATTTTTACATCTTTCATCGTAAACGACAATTTCTTCACTTCGTTTGGATTTATTTTGTCTTCATAAAAATAAATCAGAATAAGTACTTTCATATTTCAATTCGCCAACTTCTTATAGTCATTGAGCCAAAGGTTACATATGTAACGCCTGAAACAG
Source organism: Neocrepidodera transversa (assembly GCA_963243735.1). Taxonomy (NCBI): domain Eukaryota; kingdom Metazoa; phylum Arthropoda; class Insecta; order Coleoptera; family Chrysomelidae; genus Neocrepidodera; species Neocrepidodera transversa. The sequence continues at coordinate 29,526,382 of OY725341.1, forward strand.
CTTATACGATTTCCATCTTCGTGGGTTCGCGGGGAAGGGTGTCATTTATCAGTTAGTTGTACCATCCTAAGTAACATATTTTATCATAAATTTTTCTATAATTTATTGTCAGTGTTACGCAGAGGCGTACTGTGTCAATCGCATTATCTTTTCTAAATTATGGTCCAAGTATTGATCGGGTCGTAATCTAGTAGAATTGTCCATACAAACGATGATATCACTCCAAACAACAATAATAAAAAATGATATCTCAGATATCCATTAAATGAGCAATATTGCCAATAATGCAGAGGGAGACAGTGCACAAGTCTGCAAGTCTGATAACATTTACCGTATTTAAACTTATTAAGAACTTTTTGTACATATTCGTTGGTAAATGTCCCAGGGGTGGGTATTCGTTGGATGGAGTTTTTATTAGCCCCATAAAGCCTATTTACAATTGATTTATTGTCAACACAATTGGTTAATTTATAATTAATACTTTCATTATGATGGTGGTTAGGTTTTCCGGTTGTCTGGTTTTCCCTATACCTTTTATGTCGAATGGCGCCATCATTCTTCAGTAAATTTTCCTAATGAATAAATATTTTCTTGAGATTTTTATGTTTTGATTTATGTTCACTTGTCACCAAACTTTAAAAGAATTTCTGGGTTTTTTACAATAATAATGCTATTATTATTACTACGATTATTAAACACAACGTAGGTCTTAACTTAACAATACTAGACGATCAGGTATATTTTGTGATAAATTTGAGTACGGAAGTTTTTTACCGAAGTGGCCATCGCTTTATTACTTTGTACTCGACTTTTTCATGAGATAAACAGGGCAGGGGTGGGAGGTCACTTATGTTTTTATCTTTTATGCCCTATGACATGACCTAATAATTCTGTAACTTTCGCTTTTAACTATTTAATTTAAAACAAACGGTAACAAAAATATGTCTTCGATTTTATTACTTTTAAACCCTCTTACGACAAAGAAGTAGTTCGGCAGTTAACCGTTTAGATTTTGGCGAGATCACATTATTTATTCAAAAAAAGTTGCTAAAATCTATTCTTATGTTTCCAATAGTCTTAAGACATAAAAATTAACATATAACTAACAGATTTTGATGAGCCTGTTATATTCCTACACATAAAATTTTCTAGAATCGATAAAAAATAAATAAAAATAAAATAAAAATATCGTTCCATGTGCTATTTGACAGTTAATTTGTACGTATTTGAAGCTGTACAATTCAAATATGTAGAAACTAGCTCGAACGCCTGTTCTCGCCTTATGACAACAAACTTTCAAATTGCAACAACAACAACAAATCCTTAACAAAAGTTCAAAATTGTTTTCCTTGTACATCTAGACACCATAACGAATAAACTTTTTAAGTTTTCAATTTTTTTCAATAGCAACAAACAAACGAATAAGCAAACAAAAACTCCAAAATATATAATAAGGAACAACGTCCAATTTTTATATAATTTCCGGTGAAATCGAATGTTAACTATTAACTCATTTCAAAGTTATAGGCCCACAGTTTATGTTAAAAGTGAATTTATTTTATAAAATTCAACGGTTAAGACTTATATCATATATACCTTTTTTACTTTGTAATTTTTCTTATTCATTTATAATTTGCTTGGGACAAATTTACACTCTAAATTTAAAAAAATACTTACCAGGCACGTCGCTGAAATTAGATAGCTATAACTTCAAGTTCATTGAGAAAGAGGAAGAAGTGGGATCGATCGTCAGAGGCGTCTATTTAGACATTTGTGTATTTCAGAACACGGTAAAGAAAATAGGTCATACGTATACATTTTAAATTCTTTCCATATCTAATTTATACCATTAAAAAACAAAAACTAAATGATAAAAAACTTATTACAAACAAAACAAAGAATCTACTTATTCCAAACACAACAAAAATACTATCTAAGAAATTAATTCAAATTTAGTAATATAAATCTGGATGGTAAAATAAATAAGTATAGTGTAATGGAAATTAATAAGTTCAAAGAAAAATAGAACTTAAAAAAATCACTTAGTATATGAATCAGCATACCTTAATAATTTGGTAATTAGGAAATGTAAAAATTTTAATATTTCAGGATTGGTAAAAAGAAAAAAATAAATAACTTACCTTGCAATGTAGGAAGTAAAATGAAAAGTATTTTGAATAATCAAAAATAATTTCCAGTCAGATTAAATAATCTAGTCCAAATTATTTTTTTTCCATAATTTGATTGGTCAAAGTTATTAGTTTAAAATATCGAGTGATTTCGAATCATCCATTGGTAGTAGGGAGTTTGTGGGAAAATTAAACTAATAAAATGCAGTAATAATAACAATAAAAAAAAACAAATATTCACTATAGTAAAATTTGTTAATAATTTTGTGCTACGTAACTTTCGAGGCGAAGCTAAAATCCAGAGGAGAACATTCTTGAAAGCCGGTTTGGAGTTCGAAAATACTGGTCATGGCTAATCAAAAAAGTGTTTTCCTTTGTTAGTGAAAGGTAACTAAAAAATTCCTAAAATAAATTAACATAAATTTTAATAAATTTCTTTAGCAAAACAAAACAAAATAAATTGTATAATAAAAAAATTGGCTGTGTCACCCCAGAACATTCCCGGGCCAGCCGCAGAGAATAGGATTATTTTAATTTAAAAATACTAAGCATTACATTAATATATGGAACAAATTTTAAATAGCAAGCCAATGGTGAATACGTCTACCGAATTGATATATCAATGTTCATATGACATAAACAGGCGCATGCGCAAATATGTAGCACACTGCTACAATTAAGATCTCCTAAAATCATGGGTGAAAACCATTGGAAATTCTGGAAAAAGTTTAATACAAAAGCTGTAGGAAATTTTATGCTCTACCACTTTGCTCCAAAATATTTTGCACTAAAGCCTATTGTTTGTCTTCAAAATAAAAAAAGCAAAAAGACTAAATGTGTATATTTTCCCCCTGTAGCGGCGAAACTATGGGGAATTAGAAAAAATGTTAAAAATAAAAGTTAAAGGAAATTTGGTTCTCTACAACTTTGCGTAAGAAAATTTTGCACTAAAAAGCTTTTTTTGTCCTCAATATTTGAAAAAACTACGGAAAACCTACATGAACATTTTTTGCGCGTCCTCTAGTGGCACAACTTTTGGAAATTTCGGAAAAAGTGAAATATAAAAATTGTATGAAATTTTATGCTCTAAAACTTTGCATTACAACATTTTGCACTCAAGTTTATTGTTTGTCCCTAAAATTTAAAAAAAGGCAAAAAATCTTACATCTGTATTCAATCAATGTCGGTTTTGAGGACCTTCTGCTTTACCAATTTACACCAAAAACTAATGGTCGTATTCGAGGCACACACCGATCCTTCATACCAAATTTCAGCTTGATTGGTCAAACGGTTCGGCAGTTATCGTGGAAGATTACACACAGACACACAGACAGACTATACTCTGGAAATGGTTTCAATTTTCTCGGGAGACCTCAAAATGGATATTTCCATCGATATCTCAATTTTTTTTGCTCGTTCACTATACTTTCCCTTTGATGGGTCCGGGAAAGTAAAATTTGTAGTTTTAAGATAATTATTAACTCACCTGAATACATTTTTATTAAAAACGAATATAATGAACGAATCTCAGACAGCTGAGTATTGTAGTAAGGCGAAATGAAATTGCGATTCACGTCTCAAGGTTAAGTTCAGCTGGTCTGAGGGTCTATTCTCGAATGTCGACCAAAATTTGTCGAATTCGACATTTGTCGATGGAAATTGTCGCACAACTTAAAAATGTGGTATTCTTAATTGGTTTCGACTTCCAAGTCGTATGAGTCAAGTATTGTCGAATAGAATGAGCTGGCAACACCTAACTAACGAGTCTCGAATGTGTTATGTCTCTGTCTATGTGGTTCACAAGCACACCCTCTTGCTTTACGGTTACGTAAACAACATTTTTGATTTAAATATCTCCAATATCAAGAATAATGGCACTCGAAGAAAAGAATGTAAATTATATATTATACTCAATCACTTAAACAAACCCTAATAAATTTGATGAAGGAAAAGAACAAATTTCCAGAATATTAATACATTTTCTGGATAATTCTTTTATTTATCTAAATATTTTTATAAACTTTATCTGATAAAAACCTAAAGACATTTCTATATATACCTCGTCTGTATTGAGGCCATTGATAATTTTCTTGTTTTCAATTTCTAACCTTATGAAATAGATAAAAAATCTGTCAAATATATCATCTCGCATTCGACATGAAATTGTCGACTGCTCAAGATCACTCTACAATTTGTCTATCGAAAATTGTCGAATGCTACATTTGAGAATAAGAGATTGCAATGTAAAAATCTCGCATGCGACACAATATGTCACTGTTTGAGAATAGTTAATGCGTCAGAAAGAGCTGTTCGCTTGGTACCAACGCAGCAAAATAAGAGTGATCAAAATTTTGTTCATTTGTTAATATTAGATATTTGTTTATATAAAAATTAATTAATTGCGTTTACTTATAATAGTGGATATTTGTTTTGCTTAAAAAGAATGTTTATGTATATTTATAAGTACATATAACCTTCTATGCATCGGGTAGTGTCGGGCGTTACTCTGACTAAAACCCCCTTTTGGTCTCCTCGAACAAGAATGGGGATCGCCTTCCGGCATACATCGCACCCCTGTCGTTTGTCTCTTTAATTAACATGTAATTGTCTTTCTTCTTTTTCTTTATTGGTCATTATGGTGATGATGCAGTCATTTATGATTTTCTACCGGCCTGTGTCCGAAATCATCAACCTTATTAGGTTTTGGAGGCTGACTTGCTGGCCAATATTGAGATTCAGGTTTGCTCGTTCCCTTTTCCACCTTGTGCACTCGAATAAGGTGTGCTTAGCATCATCCTTTTGCCCGCAGTATACGCACTCGTCGTCCATCGTCTTGTTTATTCTCAGTGTGTTCGTGCGGAAGGAGCCGTGGCCGGACAAGATTTGGGTGAGTTGGTGATTTTCCTCCCGATGTTTACAATTTGTCCATGTTATGAAGTCAGGTATTAGTGTCTTCATCCATTGTCCCGTTTCCGCGTGCGTTGTCCAGTTTTGTTGCCATTTTTTCATGGTAACGCCGCTCTCAGCGCTTTTGTAAGCTTCTGCGTGCCCTTCTAGATGGTGCAGCCGCTGTCCCGCGAGAAGGTGTATAGGGATCGTGCCTGAGATGACCATAACGGCTTCCAGTGACACCGTGCAGTATGCGCTAGTGATGCGTATAGCGGCCTTCCTTTGGACTCTTTCCATCATCTTCCGGTAACTTGCTATTGCCATGCGTCGGCCCCATATAGAAGAATAGAATGGGCTACGGAGCATAGTGCCTCTCTTTTCTTGCTGCTTGGTCCGTTTAAGTTGGGCAATATCCTCGACAATGTTCTGATGCGCTCTTCTGCCTTTTGGGTGGCATACTTTATGTGTGGCCCGAATGAGCCTATATCGTCGAACACTATACCTAAGTATTTGACCGTCGTTGTAGGGGTAACTGTTTTGTTGTTATTCAGCTCGAACCTGACGGTGGCTCTGATTTTTCGCCATCCGTGGCCTCTAAGAATTACGGCCTCTATTTTCTCTGGCGCTTGTGACTACGCATCCACTGGTCTACCCTTTCCATTGCCAGATTGGCGGTGTCTTCCAGGTTCTCCTTGTCCTGTGCAGAGACTAATAGTGCTAGGTTGTCCGCAAAGGCTATCGTGTTGATATTCCGTTCCCTGTGGAACTCCCCTTGTCTCCTCCTGTTTCTTACCTGTTGTTAATTGGATATACCTTCTAGATAGATAGCTCTTTATTATGTTGATCCGGTATTCGAAACTCCCCCTCGCCTCTAGTTTCCTGATGATAATGGGCCACGTGGCTGTATTGAAGGCGTTCTTTACATCGAGCAGTATCGACGCTAGCCACTTCCCGCTCTGGTTTCTCCTCCTTGCTTCCTTCCAGCTCTCGCTCCAGTCTTCTTTTCATTAACCCCTCGTATAATTTACTAATTGCGTCTATCACACAGATTGGCCTGAATGAGCTATCTTCGTTGAAGGGTTTCCCCTGCTTCAGATTTAACACCAGGTTGGCTGTCTTCAATGCGTCAGGAAATTTTTGTTCAGTCAGCAGTTCGTTTAATAAATTTTTAACATAGTGTCTGAGAAACTCGTGCATATTGTTTTTACCGCCTATGCTGGGATTCCATCTGGTCCGGAAGATTTGCCATTTTTAAGATTGCCTGCTGCCTCCTCCAGTTCATTCAATGTCAATAGGTTGACCTCCTCAGTAGGGTTGTACTGCGTATGTAACACGTCACCTTCCGAAAGTAGGTAGTGAGCAATACTCTGTTTTTGTTCTGTGCTTAAGTCGGTGGGGGTCGATATACACATTTTTTCAGTTACGATTCGGTAACCCGTTCCCCATATATCGTCATCCAGCTCCTCGCACAGTTTATTCCAGTGCTCCCTTTTGGATTTAGCTATAATTTTTTGTCTTTTGCAGGTCTAGTTTCCGCCATCTTCCAGTTCTGGATCAGTGATATTGGGCCTCCTTGCAATTCTAAGCAGTATAAAACGAGTCATACATGCAGCGATTTCGTTGTTACACCAGTATGGCATTTGTCTGGTTACCCCGTTCGACTGAATCGTGCTTGTGATATAATGCGGTCTTCATATCTTTTATGTATCCGGTCAAGGAAGTTGTACTTTGAGTTGTCATGGCTTCTACATATTTTTCTTTAAATCTGTCCCAGTCGACCATGACCGTAGTTTTCCCGACGGGTTTTTGGCCTTTATATTTTTGTTAATTTCGAAGTATATGAACTGGTGGTCATCCTTGCCAGTGTCTAAGACCTCCCATTTTGTCACCACATGGGACAGTCTTCTGGACGAATTGGTGACGTCGATATACGACCTAGTGTTTCCTCTTATAAAGGTGGGTTTGTTATCAGTATTATTGACTGTTAGGTCCAGAGATGCCATAAAGTCGTTCAGATAGTCGTCTCTAGGATCAGTTATGGGGGATCCCCAGTTAGTCGATTTCGAATTTAGGTCCCCCATAAGCAAATATTCAGCGGTCAGATTTCGGCAGTTGGTTATGATTTGGTCGATTTTGTTCTTATATTCTGTTAAGGTTATATTTGGAGATAAGTATACAGCTATCATGTCGAAGTATTAGACTGATATTACGACGTACCCCTCATTTTTCTCGATCTTAGTAATTGACAGATTTCTGTTTTTAATTAGTACTGCAACGTCCAGTCTTTTATCTGCTATCCATCTGCTATTTTGGACCAGTTTTTTGTTAGGTTCACTGTCCACCAAAACGTCCACATCTCTTTCTGCCGCTGTAATAGGTGCTAGGTCGTAGTTTTTGTGCAGCAATGGGTGTGTGTACTTTTGTTTGTGCTTGTGCAGTTCTAGTTGTTTTCCGGTTAGGATTATTGGGCAATTTGGTTTTTTAAGTTATCGTTTTTATCTATTTCTTCTTGTCTTTCTTGTCTTTAAAGACTGAGCATTTTAACGTTCCGGTCTTATGTCCTGCCACGCTACATAGTGGACAATAGTCCTCGTTGTGGCACTTCTCGTTTTTATCTATTTCTTCTTGTCTTTCTTGTCTTTAAAGACTGAGCATTTTAACGTTCCGGTCTTATGTCCTGCCTCGCTACATAGTGGACAATAGTCCTCGTTGTGGCACTCTTTGCTGCTATGGTCAGGTAACCCCCATTTAAAACAATTTTTTTCCTGTCAGGCCTATGCAGCTTGCTGCCAGGTGGTCGTATCCCCAGCACTTGTTGTTGCATCTGACCAAGCCCACTATTAAGTTTTCTTCTTCCAGGATTTTACTAGCATCTTCTTTCTTTAGAGTGATCGTCGCTGCTAGGTTATCGTTTATGTTTGGTCTCAGGTCGCTTACCTTGTCAGTTTCGTTGTTCCATGAGACTTTTTTACCCACAGCCTCGATGATATCCTCCTTAGTTGTATCAATAGCCATACCTCTTATGTGTACCGCTTCTAACTGTTGCGATTGCCCCATTTTTTCGACTTCAGCTTTTGGGAAGTGTTTTCTATTGCCGTTTGTAACTCTTGTAGTGCTTTATCGTCCTTATCGATGGTTATCAGGAGTTTCCTCTCTTTTGTACTCCTGAGACTTCTTATCGCAGTATTTGCCGTATTTGTTTTAATGATTTGCTTTACTCTCGATAGGACTTCTCGCTAGGTCTTATTTTTTTCTTCCACTATTAAAGCATATATATTTATATTTCTGGTTTCTTTTTTTTTGGTTAGTTGTTGGCCATCAGGGTGCCTGTACTCCTTTTGTACATAGTTACTGTTATGTTGGTGCCAGCAAAGATGTACTCAATCATTCTCTTGCATATTTCACCCCCTATTCCCGTCAGGTCCGGTAAAGCCACATGCTTCTTGTCGTGCACTTCCATCATACTTTTTACCTCTTTAAATGCCTGCTTCATCTGTTCCGTAGATGATTTATTAATATATTTCTCTGTGCGTGTAAGTGAAGATTCCTTTTCCGTCAGGGAATCCCAGTATTTGCGACATAAGCGCCAGTTCACCTTTCGTTTTTCCTTTATTCAGTAGGCCTTCTTTACTGCCGAACCTATTAATGGCATATTGAACTGCTTTTTGTTTAATCGTGAAGTTTTTGTTTGTTGGTAGCATTATTTGGTGTTCCCTGGGTGATTCCCATACATTACTTTTGCTTTCTTCGATTTTTGGGAAGGTTTCTTTTTCCCAATCTTGATGTGTTATGCTTTGGAAGTTGCTATATGTGTCTTCGTGTTTTAACTGTTTGTATCTGGTAACTTTTTTGCGAGCCTTTGCACATTCCAGGCACTGTATTTCCGGTTCGTCAGGATCCGTATTTTTTTGGATATTACAGTTGTCTTTTATGTCATCGCCATTTAGCCGAATTTTATGCATTTTTATTATTTCCTCCTGCCCCTTCATTCTTAGGGGTAAATTGATGAGTTCTTTTTTTGGTTTATACGTCGATTCCACTAGTTGGTTTAGTAGTTGTACTTGGTCAAGAAGTTTGTCGATCCTTGTTTTAGTGAAGTCCGCTTCGTCTCGGTATTGTCTGTTTCTTCTCGTTTCCGTTTTTATTTGTGGAGGTTTTCTTTAATGAGCTCTGGCATAGAGTTCCTCCTCTCTCTGTCTATTGGAGGTGTTCTCCTCAGGTTAGAACTTGGTTTGAAACAAAGATTACTTCTTTTAATATCATTCTCTTCCCTTTCGGTTTCATTTCCAAGCATCTCGGCTTGGTTGCACGCTAACGCTAGTTATGAATATTTCCTCTTCTCGTTCAACCGGGCTTTTCCGTCGGGTTACGGATATTATACCCGATAATATCCCTTCTCCGTCGCTACTTAAGTCCGCCATTGTAGTGTCTATTTTGGTTTTTTTTGTGTTTTCCATATATGTTGACACGATTAGTTAGGGAAGAAGCTGTCCGCTCCCGCGGGGCCCCACTTGCGGGAGTAAGGCTAAATACTCCGGGAGGTCACCATTTACCCCGGAGGCTCCGTTTGAGACCAACTAACGTATGGCCATTGTCTTATCAGCACGGTTCGCTTGACACCTTAGGTTACGGATTTTTCCACATGTTTACTGTCGTACATATAACCTAAAGCACACAACAAATGTGTCAGTAAATTTTAAAATAGATTGTTTTTACCGGTATATAAGATAATCACGTATTATGTTATTGTAAAAAAAATTACGTCTTAGGAACTGTTTTTTTATATATCCAATCAAATATACATATTTTTTCTGTAGGATATTAAAATTAGTAGTTTAAAATAATACTTTCAAGCCAAAATAATCAATTCAATAGGTATATATGTCAAACAGAATTAATGTCGGTGGTAAACCAATATTTGCTGTGAAAATTCGTTAAATTATATATTATCATATTTAAAAAGGAAATTAAATTTCCAGACAGTCAAAATCAAAAATAAATCAAAAACACTCGTTAACTCAACAAATAATTTACTACTCAAATTTCTGTGTATGCTTTATTATTAAACTTATACAAACTAAATTTAATAATCTATTAGGGTAAGTAAAACAGTAGGCGTGTTGAAATTACTGTACATGTTCTGAAGAAAAAGAACTAATATTCGCTCTCAAGCCATGGCATGATCGCGTAAAATATGTCAATAAATTATAGCTTGATTATATCATACGTCAACAGAAAATATTTGTAGTCTTACTAAAATTACTTATAGTGTCACGACGTTTGAGCTTAGACGAAGCGTGGGTTAATTAATATATTACAAAATATTATAACATTAAAATTACACTAATATCTGTCTATTAGTTAGTTAGTAAAGAACACACAATGTAGAATATATTCTGTAAATATTTCCAAAAATACATTTTTATTGATAGGAATATGATACGCTGGTCTTAACAATGACCAAAAATCTGTTAAGTTAGGTCAATTGAGAATATTAGAAAACACAAGGATATATTTAGCCAAATTGATAGAAGTGTTAGTAGTTTTGTCATAAATTTACAGGTTTACTACCGAGGCGAGCCTTTTGTCAAAAAGGGTAAATTAACTTAAAATATAAGCCGTATTAGAAAAATAAATGTTCTGTAGAAATACAAATACGAAAGCTAGTCGTTTATAGGAATAGAAAGTTAAAATCTTTTTACTTAGGGGCGGTCAATTTAAGACCGTTCTATCTAGCTGAATCTGGCGAGGGAAAACCTAGCTGCACTTAGGCCAATTGTGTCCCGCCAATTTTCACAATAGACTAGTACTCTTGACAGAATCCAGAATAGTTCTGATGATATCTTTTGCTATCTCTTCAGGTTTGGGATACTGTACCCCAAAGTGCCATTTCCTTTCTCTGTTCAAGTCTCGGCAATGGCATAATATATCAAGAGGAGTTTCGTCTCCTTCCTCGCATTTCCAATACCCCTAGGAGGCTTAGGTATCTTCTGAGCCCGCAGTATCCTACTGAGTGCAGTTTTAAGCTCCCGTCTATTTAGACATAATAGCAGATTACATTTGCTCTTGGGTGGACCATCTTTGGACTGTCTTAGTTCCAGAAGTTCCATCCACTATTCTCGGTGTTTGTCCTTTAATTGTTTCTCTAGCATACTACTTGAATGTTGGTAGGAAGTAGTAGATGTGGGTTGTGGTCCAATTAGAGGTTTTTCGGCTCCTTTACGAGCCAGGTGGTCTGCCTCTTCATTTGCTTGTATACCCTCATGCCCAGGGACCCATTTAAGAGTTATCTTGTTATGTTGTACCAGGATATTTAGATTTTTATGACAATCTTAACACTAGTTTGAACTGTATTTTCATTGCTTTAAGGGATGCTTCGGCTTTGCTTATTTCTAAGATCCTCGCGCAACATCAAATTTATGCAAGCCTTTATTGCAGCATTTTCGTTTGAAAGGCCGTTGCCATAGATCCCATGTTAAGAATGCATTTTCTCCCTGAGTTCATATGATAGAATTCAGCACTGGTGCTATTTTCTGTTTTGTAAGGGTCTGTATACCAGTCTTGACCTCACTTATTCTATCCTTTCAGGTATGTTTACCTTAAAATATTTCACAAAATTGTGGCTGATAGGTATTCTGATCGATGGCATGGTTAGCATCGTATTTTCTCTTCTTAATCCATTCTGATAAGACTCAGCCTGTAGGTTGCTGCCAGTACCTCTTTTTTCACTAATAGGTGTAAAACTTCCATAGCTGCAGTTCGCCTTTTTAATTAGAAGACATGCCACTCTCTGCAGCTTACCCTGCCTAGCTGTATTCGCACTATTCGCTTTGTGCTACCATATTACAGAAGCGTAAGTCACAGTAATCCAGTCATTATATCCATATACGAGCCCGAGATTTACAAGTGAAGGTGACACAACGAAACTTGGACATGTTGTAGCAGGGACCTAAGAGAGATTAACTTGAGATTTTCGACTGAATTGCCCTTTCGGAAAATCCGTCATCTTGAAAAGGAAAAAAATTTGCCATAACTCTGCTCTCCGGAATTTTACGCATACGGTTTCTGGTCGTATTTCGTTACCTTTTTCCAGTTCTACAAATAAGGTTCCATAAAATTGTCACATATCGTTGACCGTTTTCGAGATATCGAAAAAAATAGTAAAAACATGTAGATATTGACATATATTTCCGATTATATCTCTTTTCTGATTACTCTCATCGATACTGTAATCTTTTTATTTTGAAAAAAATAATTCCCGCCGTCAAAGTATTTTATTTTACAAGTATACAAGATGTTATTACGCATATGAGTATTATTTTCCAATATATTTCTTTGTTTATGCAGACTCAACAATTAGCTTTGTGTTTGAAAAAATATTTGTGCCACCACGAGTATAAAAAAAGTAAAACGAGTAAGAATTAAACGAGTGTAAAAGTATTCGTACACCCGATACTCCGATTAGTACATCGTAGGTACGAATACTTTTACGCTCACTGTGTATATTCGCAGCGTGTATATCTATATATGTACGGCCGCACGGCTTCAAAACCGACATTTTGCGCGGACTTGCAAACTTCAAGGGGGGCTAAAAGCCCAAATTTTTGTCGGAATTGAAAATAAAACCAAATTGTAGGTATGAATGTGCTCTACGAGTTTGGTAATGGGTTGTTTTTCGATGAGAGTAATCAATAAATGTCGACATTTTTTTACTAATTCTTTCGATATCTCGCAAACGGTCAGCGATAGGAGAAAATTTAATAGGACCTTATTTCTAGCGCTTGAAAAAAGCAACGAAATACGACAAGAACCCATATATGCGTAAAATGCCAGAGAGCAGAGTTATTGCAAAAAAAACAAATTTTTTTCTTTTTCAAAATGGCGAATTTTCCGATAGGATAATTCAGTCCAGAATCTCAAGTTAAGCTCTATTAGGCCCCTGCTACAAGTCCAAGTTTCGTCTTGTCACCTTCACTTACATTTGCAAATATATATATAATGACTGAACTACAGTGGGTCTCACAACATTGGTATGACTGTCAATTTTTTTCATTTTTCAGGTACCTTATTAGCTTTTTAATTCTAAAAATTTGGTGGTTGATATGAAAATCTAGTAATGGACCTATTTTTAAACCTTCTGTTTTTGATTGGTCTCTCCATGAGTTCTCACTAGACACTAGTTGTTATGTATCGTAAATTATTTAGGTTGTTAGTCGCGGTTGTCTGTTATCCATATATATCGTCTCTAAGGGCCTCCAGTCGCTATTAAAATGGATATTTGAAGGTACAGTAGGAGTTAGTATACGAACGGTAGAGTCGACTATAGTAAACCAGAAGGGAGAAATTTTGGTAGTAACGCTGAATGTGTCGGTTTTGGTAGTTGAACAATCTATATTCATTATTTGGCAGTCGTTACTTTAATTGTCCAACTACTAAACCGACCGCTACGTTAAAAATTAGAGCAGTGGAGAACAAGGCCCGAGCATCTCAGTGTCGTGCCTAAAGTTGTTATTGCCATAGAGTAAGTAGGTTATTGCTTATTACCAAAATGGGTAAGTATTCATCACAAGTTAATAGTGTTACATATGTTGGATTTGGAATGTGCCCTTAATAGTTATGCAACACATGTAACGTCCTCCAAAAGAACGACAGACACTTCACTTGGCAATGGTCACCTGCTTGAATATTGCATTTATATTTTAATTTATCTGAACCATCCTGCACGAATGTAATATGAAACAAATAGTACTAGCGGCAACGGGAATTAAAAAGAACGCATTTTAAAAAATTGTTAAAGAGACAGAAGAAATTGAAGCAAGTAATCGTCCCCCATTTTGTCCTCCTAGGATAACTGGAGGATGAACACATTTAAAAACATTGGCTAAAATGAGAAAAAAACCTTAAATACTATAATAATAATTATCCTCTATTTAAAATAACTCTTATATTTAAACGTATTCATCTGTTTAAATCGACTTCTTTGTTTAAAAGTTAGATATATTCATTTTAACGCTTATATGTCTTTAAATGTTCAGATATTTTAAATTTGCCGCCAATACAGGAAGCAGTTCAAAGTTGACTCAGCCACTGTTCACTGTTCTTCGATAATTGAGTGTAGGAAACCGGAACTCTTAATGCTCATATCACTCGGGATTTTTTTTTTAATTTTCTGATAGCTAATTTTTTCATATTCAAAAAGTGGATTCGTGAAGTCACGTTCATTAAAATTAAATATAGCATCATTGTATAAGTTGGACACTACGGAACATAAACTGTGGCGTGTCACATTGGTCATTTAATACTTGATAGACTTCACAGAGCAGAATATTATCAGTCGCTTTTCTCTCTTCAGCTCTTTTTCTAACAAATATCTCAAACGAGATTGGCAGTTTGATCTGCTGCAAACGAACAAGCGTTTTAAGAAAATATTTCGTTTGGAAATTACTTTTCAGTGTAATTCGAAAATACCGGATACAGAGAAATTAAACTTAAAATACAAGAAAAACCCAAGTTCCTGAAATTCTTTTACAAGTTTAACTGTTCCATATTTTAAACAAATATAAAATCACACCAAATTTTTTATGATAGCACAATAGTTAAGACGTTAAATATTAATTATTGAAAACAAACATTAACGTCAAATGTCATAACTCTTATGTTACAACTGTCACTGTCTTTATAATTTGCGGTGTTGCCAATAATTGCTCTTCATCAAAACGAAGGCCCGTTAAGAAACTTTGATTTTTTTAAGTAAAAAAACAGGAGCTACCTTTTGGGGAAGAACAGTAATGCGTTTTTCTGAACATGAATTATGGAAGGGGGTGTTTCAGATGAACGTGATGTCATGGGTACACTTTCAAATGCGATATTTTTTCAAAATAAAAAATATATGATCAAACTCTAAGTTAAATGGACATTTCATATGATATACAATCGACATATATAATTTTTGGAATTTATTTTTCGGAAATGAAAAGGTCAATTATAGCAAATTTCATAATCAACATTTAACTACAATTACTACTAAAAACTAGTTAAGAGGGCTTTATACTCATTTGAAATGATTTTACCACCGTTCGGTTTCCATATCATACGACATAATTTCATAAAAAAAATTTTAGCAGATTTAGAAAAAAATTTGTTTTCCGGAAAGTATTTTTTTTGCTTATATTGTGAACAATCAACATATATTTCCCGGAATTCAAGCATTTTTTTATTAACTTCGCTAAAATTTTCATTTACAAATAATGACAAATAGCCCTATGGGAAGTAAAACAAAAAGTGCATTTTATCATCCCTGATTAGTGGCGATAAAATAGCAATAGGTAAATTAATTAGGAAGCAAGTACAATATCAGAGTCGTCCGTTCCAGAATACGGAAATATTTTATTACAGTCCCGACCCACCTCCGAGAAGGGAAAGTAATCCTATTGAGCTGAAATTTGGTATATAGGTTTGAGAAGAACCCTTTAGTTTTTGTACGTCACCTGTCAAAAATAAAAATATGTCAAAGTTTGAAACATTAACAATAAATATCTGAAAAAGTATTCGTCTCTGGATACTTATAGGGAAAGATTTGGGGCGACACAACCGATTTTTTTATTTGTTTTTGATATTCTGATTGTGGATCGGCGTAATGGTGAGACGTAAATTTACTAATATGATAATCATATTTGATTTATTCTATAATAAATTCACTTTGACGTACTATTTCTGTTCATTATCGGACTTTGGTGTTTTTATGTGATTTTATAATTATTGCAAATTAAATAAATTAAGGGACTTGATAAATGAAAAGGAATAGCTATTTGTATTCCTAGGGAGGAAAGTGGCACTTTTCCTCCAGCAGGATGTAGTTTATCTATATTTTAGAACTATTTATATTAATATTGAATGTGCAGTTTTGAGTAGCACTTATATGAACACCAGAGGAAGAAGATAGTGTTTGAATAGGAGTTTCAATATTTGAATTATTTTCGCTTAGCACATTACTGTAATGGTGGTAACTACTAGAAGTGCTTGGCTGAATATGGTCAAGTTCAAGTTCTTCATTATTTCCCATAATTTGATCGGAAATTTTTCTTGTTTTTTGCGTAAGATTGGTCTATATAACCTTCTGCGATATTGGTTAATTTCCAACCGCCGTGCTGTTTTAGAGTTAAAATATCTCCACCAGCGTTTACTAATAGAGTTGCTGAAGTTCTTCTGAAACTGTGCCCTGACTAAAGTTTGGGGTGTGGAAGCTTAAGATATTCTGCAATTTTTTTAGATATAGTATTCTTGCCAACCACTTGATTTATATATTTGCCTGCTTTAAAACATAAGAACAATCGTTTATGTTCAGTTTTAGGACGTAGACAGATATATTTTTTAACAATTTGAACAAAATTTGGGCCGTTGCCTGTTGTAGTATTTATTACAACAGTTCGTTGTTTATTTGTTTTTGAAGTGGGAATATTGATACTAAAAGATTAGCTGCTTTCTTTCGACCATGTTCCTGGAATCAAAACGCGTTATGTTCCCGAATCATGTTCTTTCGAGCAAATTTGAATTGTGATTCATCCCCACTCGACTCATAACTTTGGATCATGATCAGTAATCCCTTTTCCCCCCTGAAACATTGAATATGTGTGATTGACAGATACAAATCAATGTTTTCTAACCTCAAAAAAGATAAGACAGAGGATAATTAATTAAAGTATTTTTAAAATGAAAGTTTTAAACATATACACATGATCCAGAGCAAAATATTACTGCATCGCTCTAAGCGACGAAGATTATGAACGTGCCATCTCATGGCAATGAAGCTCTTACAAGCTCTTCCCAAGGCTCTTCCTTAAAAATCCGATTATGGTTATTTGGTGAAATTATTCATTATTACACATAAAAAATCAGTAAAGAAACCACTATATATTCTATAAATTAAAAGCATAACCTTAATTGGCACAACTGCTGATTGACAAGTAGGGACTGTTCTTTCGTCTTTTGACAGGTGAACATGTTCTTGTAATCAAAACGGTAAAACTGACACATGATTTGAAGATCATGATCCAAAATAATTGGCGAAAGAAAACGTTTTTGGTCTTTATCTTCAATATCATCCACAGTCATTTTAATAAGCTCATGACAATAACAAGTAGTACCTATGAATATTTTATGTCAAAAATTAAATTATTTGCTAGAGATTTCATATCTTACCTTCATTAATAAAAAAACATCGTCGGGAGCTTCCATTAAGAATCTATTTATTTTTTCTCTTGTAAGAGTTTTTACTTTATTTGGTTTGTATCCGTCATTTTGACGTTTTAAAAAAGCAATCAACTTTGGATATTTAATATCGATATTTTCCTTTATTTGTATCATTGTGCGTAGCATTGAATATTTGGACCAAAGTGTTGAAGCTTTTAATGATTTTCCTTGGAGTGAAAAATATGCCAGTAAAACATTTTCTGAATAAATATTTATCTTGTTGTCTTTAGCCCCATGCTTATATTGTGTATATTGGTTTTCATACCTGTCTTTAGATTTTTGTGGTCGTAAAGTTAATGACGCTATATTGGCATGTTCCTTAAGATAAGGTGGCGTATTTGGAAATTCAAAATCACTTGAATCGCTTTCCATTTTTGAAAAATGCAATTGAGGTTAATAAACGTAGCGACTTTGCACTCTAAAAGTCAATCGTAATGTTTACTGTCAGTGAGCAACGGCGTACTATGATTTTCTTAGTTTAGGTCAAAAAACGTATCTAAGAATCCTGACCTTGAAATTTTTATAAGATGTTCTAGAAATTACGGAAACAATTTAAATATAATAGATTCACAAGTTTAATCATTTAAAACATACTTAAAATGAGAGGGAGGGAAACTACTTCCATTCCTAGGGAGGGAAGTATGACTTTCCTCCCTAATGTGACGGAGGAAAGTGTGTACTTTCTATAGGGGTAGGAGGAAATAGTTATTTTCCTAACAAGTGTGGAAAGTTATACTTTTCCGCACGCAAAAAGTATTTTTTCTACAAGCGCCTAGAATTAAAAAAAAATTTTAGCGAAAAGTATTTTTTCTACAAGCGCCTAGAACTAAAAAAAAATTTTAGCAAAAAGTATTTTTTTTCTACAAGCGTGCGGAAAGTTGTAACTTGTAGAAAAAAGGATTATTTAATGTTTTTTTTTATCAATGAAAAGGAAAAGGATTCTTTAATGTTTCTTTTTAAGAATTTCATTAATTTTTTTCATTTTGTAAATGATTTTTCAAACGATTCTATCAAGTATTTTACTAGGATTTATCAGGAATTGTTTATAGCCTCTTTAAGGATTGTTCGAAGGTACTAAAGAGTTTTTGCACCTTCCGTTTTGCTGATACTTTAATAAAGTTTTATTTATTTGACATGTAAGCCTGTGCATTTAAAATAACCTTAAATATTTTCATTTAATAATATACAGGCATTCTCTATTTAATTTAAATACATGCTATAACATTTTTAATTGAAAGCGTCTTAATTTTGACATATGTAGATATATCCTGTCATTGTAACACTAACCTTTTTTACTTGACCTGTTTTGTCGGTTACTGTCTGATGACCGAAAAAGATAAAAAAAGAACACCTTCTTTTTAAATATGAGGACGCTGTTATTCGTTTCCGAGAGGTTTTATATGGATTTATATTTTGAAAAGAAATTATAAATATACTACATTTAACTCGGAAAGAATTTTGTAAAAGCGATTCAAATACCTTGCTCTAATTTGTAACGCCAAATTGTGTATGTACCTATTAGTATGAAGTATTGAGCGGAAAATGTCGTTTCAATAACACTCTATAAAATAGGATAATACACGATACTTTATTTGAAATTTCTTTTAATAAATTAATTTAATAAATTGCAATGAGGCTCTAGTGTTTAGAATGTTTTATGTTGTTTCAAAGGATTTACAAAGAATTTTTCTATTATTTTTGAAAGACTTGAAGAAACTTCAAACAATTTTTCAAGGATCTTTTAAGTTATTTATATAAATAAAACAACGTTCTACGATTTTCACAAAAATATATAATAAAAAGATATTTTATGACTAGTACATGTTTCATTGTAAAAGAACTTCATCAGTGGCGGAGCCCATTTCGGCGCAGCGGTCAGTTATACCCGAATTTAATCCTGTGTCGCTTCTAAAGCTGCATCCTTTCTGGTCGTGAAAGCTGGATTATGGGTTCTAGGGAAAGGAAATAGGAATGAATATTTAAAGATTAAATAATAACTTTTCAATTTTGGGTTTTTCCTAGATACAGTTTAAAAAATGACCGGTGGGATTACGGAACCCCGTTGACAAAATTGACCGCTAAGACCAAGTGACCAACACCCTCATCAGACTAATATTATTGACAAATTAATCTAAATGAATCTTTTGAGGTTTCTTCACTGATTTTTCAATACAGTTTCATTGATTTTTAAGCGAATTCTTCCGTCCTTCAGCAGGTGTTAAGGATTTTTCTATATTTTTTTTAACGATTTTTTAAGAATTTTTAAGGATTTTGTAAGAAGTATTCAAGGATTTCTAGAAGTAATTTTTTAGGAGTTATCAATCAATGATTTTTAAAGAATTTTTTCAGGATTTTTAACAATTTTGCACAGGCCTACAAGAAATTTTAATATTATTTAAGAATATTCCTTAGGAATTTTTAACGATTTTTCAAGATGTTTTTAAGGATTTTTTTGTGTTTTTTTTAATTATTTAAGTTGAAAGGCATATTTTTAAAGATTTCAATGATTGTGGTTCATTTTTGAATGCAAAAAATAGATGAAAAAGTATCCTTTAAATAAAAGAGGATTACTAGTAGATATGCTAGGCCGTTCCGACCACTGGTATATAGGGAATTAAACGTGTTAGAGATAGAGGTATAGGAAATTCAGCGTGTCAGAAAGCGAGGGCGCTATGACGTCACACTCACCAGTTGAAAACGTCGTAAAATGTAACGTTTCGAACGTTTTTAACTTTTCAAAATAGTGAACGTTAACAAACGTTCGAAAGGTCACATTTTACGTTTTAAACGTTACTTTAACTTTTTTGCATCACATACATGTATTTCCCATAAGGAAACATATAACAATAACAGGTCAAAATCGATTATTTATGGCATTGTTTCACGTATTTTTTCGAATCAAAATTCTAAGCGTGAAAAAACGTTGAAAACGTCGTAAAATGTGACGTTTCAAACGTTTTCTCACGTTCTGTTTTTTGATTCGAAAAAAAATGCGTTGAAAACGTAAAATGTGACGTTTCGAACGTTTTAAACGCTTCAAAATACTGAACGTTAAAAAATTCGCTCTCTTTCTGACACACTAAAGTTCATATGCCTCTCTCTCTAACACGTTAAATTCCCTATACCTATGGTCGGAGCGGCCTAGCCTACCTGCTCTTACTCTTTACTTATTAGAAAATAGCATATATACAAAACAAAAAATTTCTCGGCTAATTTAACGTTTTAGTAGCATATGAGACAGCACAATTCAGGATAACAAATGGTTTTACCAAAATTGTTTTTATATTTTTGAAAATATATAAAAAAGTAGAAAAAAATTACTATAAAATTTGTATATACGGCACAACCCAGCACAAAGATAGCACAATATAGTGCAATTTAATTTTAATTAAAATTTGAAAATGGCGGCGCTAAGTTAACGGTCATTATAAATGAACAATATTAATTTTAAGTTCCATCAAATACTATAGATATAGTATATTTTAGACCACTCTTATTTCTCAATATCCTAAGCGTCTAAATTCTTGTAGTTACTTGAAAAGTCTGTTGCTTTCGTATTTTAACTTTTATTTAGAATTCCTACTTTACTCGTTTAAATCAGTTGTTTCATATGACTTAAAAATATTGTAAAATTTACTATTTATATAAATGCTAAATCTGCATGTTCGAGTTTGAATAAAATAAAATTAAATTAAAGAAATACCGTTCCCTCCGTACATGAATGGTATCAGTGTCTCGTTTGAAAAGGAAGAAATGGTAATCGACATGCCCGTTCGTTCCTTCGCGTTGCAAATATCGTCTGCGAATTAGGACTCGCCGTATGATAACTTAGTCTGACCTAATCTCTTTTGCGTTCATAAGCTCTACCCATTAAAACATTTTTCGAGGTTATGTATTTCTAAAACCTGTAGAGAGCCGTCTTAAGGCTTACGCTTTATTAATGTTAATTTTATTAACATTAATGTTTCTAATAGTTTTAGGAAGTAATTCTTATTGAAATTTTTTTATGTTATTTTTTTACTCCATAGCAGGTGATAAAAAACTTCTATTCAGAAAGAATGTAATGAATGTAAATACATTTGCATACTAAAAAATTAAAGATTCAAATTTGTTTGATATCAGGCCAAGAGCTCGTGAATCCTCCAAGTAACGGTCTTAATGTAATTAATAATTTTTATATATATTATATTGTGAATTATTTTAAAATATTTAAACTATGTATTATTATTTATTGTACACTTCCTTGTATATTGTTAAACTTTATATTAATATTTAAGTAAATAGTATGCAAGATGTAATCCGAACACGTTTATGCGATTTGTAACCAAGATGACAAAACTGTAAAATTTACAGCTACTTTGAATAAAAGCAAAAAATATGAAAAGTACATAATTCAAAATTTCTTGGCCACGATTTTTATCTCCACATAAAGTCATTGACACCATTGAATTCACGTTACATCTCTTACTCGCTTGCCCACAGCATTTCTCCTCTCTCCTGTCAAGGACTTATGTTAGCCCGAACTGCCTGTCATTGTACCAACTTTTTCTAAATCGCTTATTCAAACATATTTATACATTTCAACATTACAGAACAAAGTTTATTTTAACGTACTGCACACTTACCGTACTCATCACTAAAAAAAGTCTAGCCTTACAGGAAGACCGTTACCCGGTAGGTTCACGAGCTCTCCAGCTATATTCAAAATATGCAAGTGTTAATTATACCCCTCCCATTAATCTCTTGATTGTCTCAAATTAAGCAAATTATTATGTAACAAACTATATTCACTATTGGTGGTACTTAACCAATTAAGATGTGTTAATCAATTAAGTTGCTGTCACAACACCAGATTTTTTTATAGAAAAGTGAGTCTTGTGATACTTCATTTGAAAGATAAAATACATTTTGTGTCTAATGCCAATCTGCCAATTTGAACTTTTTAATTTTTTTTTTTAATAAATCTCTACTCTCAGGTTTCAGTTTCATTATTATTTTTATTATAATCTTCATTATAACAGTAATAATGATAATAAAAGTATATAATACACCAAGGTAGAGAAAAGCTTTATTATTATCCCAAAATACGAAGCATCGAGGGATAATAAGTTACGATGCTGAGAAAAATCTTTTCCTCTACCGTGGTTTATATTATTTTTATACTATTTTTTTCACTGCTTAGAATATTTAATCATTTTTACAATGATATTTTTGTATTTTTTGGGTATTTGAGAAGAGTTTAATTGAAAAGAAGCAGTTTGTGAAAACAGTTGAACTAGAATATTCAATAAGTTAAATTGGAATTTCATTATGTTAATTGCACTGTGAATTTTAAAACTTTCAGGTAGGGATGAAGACATGAAGAATTCGTTTCATTTGACAATTAGATTTGAAAAACTATTAAATTGATTTTTAGGTAAATTTTATAATAAGTATTATTTCATGAATAGCACTAATCAATATCAAAATATTTATTACATAACTTCAAACTGTTTCAAACAAAAATATATATGATAAAGAATTACTTACCTCTCTGTTTTATTTGATTAAGTCGAAAATTCACTTGAAATGATAGAAATTCAAAAGAAAGTGCTTATTTGCTGCGGAATTTTTTAATAATAATTAAAAAAAAACACTTATGACAAACGTAATGATAGTTGCGTATTATTAATTGGAAATATTTCCTAAGATCGCATACTTCTGACGTCATGCTTAGTCTTCAATTGTTTTTATTATCTACTACTAGTTAATAATGAAAAAGTTCCTACCAGTAGGAGTGAAATTTATCTTCCCGATACAGCATCAATAATAACGGTGGCAGGGTGATGGTAGATTCGGTCCCAGCAGGTAGCAGATTAAATTAAAAAATTTATACCCATTTATCGATAGGTATATTCCCTCCCAACAAGAATTTTAGGAAACTGAGAAAGCAGTAATTAAGTAATGGTATTGGATTTTTCAGAAAATAGTATAATTAGTAAATGTATAGTATAAATATCTAAAATGGATTGAAATATTTATTTATTTTTTCTGTTTATATATATATTAGTCGATTCAAGTATTCTCTGTAGTCTGTAACATGGATCTTAATATTATTTTGAGTGAAAAAGGAAACCCCATAGTAGTTTTAAATAACTATAAATATAGTTTTCAAATTTTTTTTAATTTTGGGCTAAAAACTCAGCAGAACTTACACGGACTACGAATACATGCGAATCTTTCCATAGACACTTTAACGATTCGTTTTACTCATCCAAGCATTTTTGTGTTGATTAATAAACTTAGAGTTTCAAATCGAAACATATGTAAAATTACAAAGTCTACATTTGAATGCTAAAATTACCAACAGTAAAGTTAAAAACAGGCAAAAATTGATTACAAAAATGATTGAATCATATACAGAAAACGAAATAAGTCGTTTGCATTTTATTAAATGTGTCTCATTTCACTGTGGTGTTTAATTAGGTATACAATATGTAAAAAAGGTCTTATCGGATTTCATAATATTCTTAAATATATAAATATATAATTGTATATAATATGTTATACTTTTATAGGTATAAACATATCAATTTAGTTTAGATAAAAAAACAATGTAAAAATTTTTATTTCATTTAATAAAACAAAAATTATTCAATATTACTTAGTTTTATATTATTGCTCTCCTCTTAAAATATTTTGCCCGGGACCGAATTTACCTATACAGTTTCAGGTACAAACAAAATTTGGGACCGAATTTACCGGTTATTTTTGACCTCTTTTTCCTTGGGAGGGAATTTACCTATTCCCCGGTGGCACAGATCGTTGGCTATGGGTCACATTCATTTATGTCTGTTTAGATGCTAAAGCCAACGTGGGTTTGTGCCTCGTATCTTGCAGTGAAATTTTAATTTAACAATTTCAGTGTTGGATACTTGGCCCGAATAGGTAAATCGCATTGAATATTAATTTAATTAATGTTTAATGCGGAGCCTAGAGTTGCAATCCCCCTGTGTCACTGTGCCGATGATGGTGATGAGGATTTCCGGTTTTCTTGCACCTATAGCCAAATGGCGCTATCAATCCTCAGTAAGACGCCACATGGCGCCACGGCAAATAATAATAATAATTGCCGTCCCTTCCCTGTATAAGCTTTTGGCTTCTGGGATTCACTCGTAAGGCGTGAAATTTTGGGCGAGTATTATCATCATTATTATTATCTTCTAAAACTAGTAGTGAAAAAATAGTATATTGTTTTACGAGTGACGAAAGTAACATTTTTTTGAAGCGAGAGAACAATTTACCAATAATAAAACAAAATAATATTATATACATGGTGGACCACCGGTAACGCCTCGGTCTGTACTTTTTACATATTTCTGTTTATTCAATTAAAATCAGGAATTTACAATATCCAGATATATGTTAAGACACGTGTTAGTACAATTTAACATTGATTCTTTCGGTCAAAATTAGTTTCCTATCTTACCGACACTTAACCGGTCAGTGATAGCACAATATACCTGTTTATACAAGCTATAGTAAAATCACGATTTAGAATGAAGTGTTGGCAGCATCGCCCAATGCATTTTAAACGGAAAAATGCTCGGCGGCGATGAATTATGATTCTTGCTCACAAGGATAACTTGGGACAAAAAACGGAACCAATAGTTTAAAACGCGTGATTTATTCAACGTATAAAATTTGATTAAATTGAAATACAAAATAATAATGTAATTTCTTGATCGGAAATGCAATTATTCATTTCTCGACGTCATTGGGTTGATGTCCTCCGTAATTTTACTACTTGGCTGTGACTGACCGATTCCTTGCATTTTTATATATAGGTTGTCATATCGATGGCAGCTTGGGACGCAACGGAATAGATGATACGGTCCTGCCGTGCTCAACCTAACGTTTTCTAACATGTCCGACTACCTGACATCGGCGACAACCCTGCGCTCCATAAGGCCCACACTGCATTCTAAATCTAGATTTCACTATAGTAAATGAACCTTTAGTTTTAATGACTATTCTGATCCAACTTATAGTTGGGCAGCACTAATTGGGAATTCAACAAAAATATAACCTCACGTTTTTTCTTTATTAACAGTTAGAATTGATCAAATAGAACCCATTGAGTTTAATTATCTACCGTAATTTGAGCTAGATTTTTGAATAAATGAATTTAAAAATTCAAATTTTCAATTATTTGAATATGCCGCCATTACGATCGTGACGTCACTTATGTGCAATGAAGTTACCGTCAAGCCATTAACTGCAAATATGTAAAGAAGAGAATACGAATAAATAACAGCTGTTAAATCTCACTTATATAGACAAAGATGGAGAAAACCATTATATGATAATTGGATAAAGATGAAAACTTGGACTTATCCACTGTGAATTACCATTTAAAATCGAGAGAGATAAATAGATATTAGATTCCGCTGTTAGATAAAGAAAACGACTATTTTAACGAGATCAGGTAATAATTTGTTGTTTGGTACATAAGTGCTGGACACAAGCGTTCCTGATTAAGTGAAAGGTCCGCGTCTGCTTACTGCATAGTTCATTGTCACTATTGTAGTTTGTACTCGTAGAGCTGGTTGATGTTGATAATTTTCCGTGTTTATTTGTATTTGTAAAGATAAACACAATTAAAAACATATTGACCAAACGACACTTTATAAGCAAACGTCATCTATATTTGAAGGCGTCAATTTTATTTAGGGAAACTGGCCCACGTTAATATTATGCTGCAGCTAGTGCACATAAGTGACGTAGGTGCACTACAAGTTGCATAGATGAAGTAATTTTCATGTTAAATTAAAGAAAAAAACAGAAAAAACGATTTGTTCATAAAAAGAAATTCATTTTTTTCTCAAATAATGCAAAAAAGATGGACTAATATTTCAAGTTGAACTCCCCATTGAGACAATTAGAATAAACTTTGTTGCAATTCAATGTAAAGGCTTTAAATTTTCATTGTAACAGGGTTTTCTATCACCTAATTAAGGAATTAAAACATTTTTATGGTGTCTAAATTAGGGACAAGCAAATTCGTGTGTTTCGTAAATCAGACACTGGGTGTCGGAATTGTGTACATAAGATATGGTTTTATTTCTTTATTTTCGTTTAGATTAACATAATTTTATACCTTAGACCATTTACTATTAGACATTCCTTGTTTACATTTGTGTATACAATGTTTTGAAGTCGATACATCTTGCCTCTTTCTCATGACCTTCCTCATGGTGTGGGCTACCCGGTGTGTGAAAATGTCTCGGCCATTTATTAACCCTCGAAAAGTTACTTACGATACTGTTAGTTTACGTGTTTGTATACAAACAAACTGACATATCACAACATGCTGTGCTTAGATGTTGACTTTAAGAGAAGGATGGAAAATTGATGTCTAATAGTAAATGGTGTAAGGTTTATACCATTTAAATAGTAGAGTTCCTTTTAGAGTTTTTATCCAAATTCCGACACAGGTGTCAGAATTAGGGACTTAAACTGTCTGAATTTATGTAAATAGCTTGTCTCTGTTATTTTTACATTTAGATATCATTAACATTAATTATTCTTATTTATTATTGCAATCTTTTCTTTAGTTACAGAATTTTGACGAAAAACATTGCAAATATAGCAAACATGATTTAAGACGTGATTCGGATGCCATAAAAAATGGCATACTTGTTCAGCTGCGGCGAAACAATATAACGTCCCGATATCTACGCTTATTGGAAAGATCCAGGGTATTTACCCAGTTCTAACTGTAAAGGAAGAAAACCTATTAGTTCAATGTATCGTTAATATACGGCGCATGGATTTTCCTGTAACCAAAGAGCTATTGCTCGACATGTCTTCTGGTACAAAAATTAAAGCGTTCTAACAATTTTACAGATGGAAAACCAGGTCGTCACTGGTATGAATTATTTACTAAACAAAAGCAGAAACTGGCATAAGGAAATTAAACAATACATTATTTCATCTAACATTCATATTACTGATCCAGAAAGAATATTCCACACGGATGAATCTGCCAAAAGGTCGTAAGGTATTTGCTAAGAAAGGAAGTAAGTCACTTTATGATAGATCCGGTGATGATGAAGAATACTGACTGTTCTTGTTACTGGTAATGCTGCTGTACTCATGGTGAATACCAAAGCATATGTATCACAGGTGCCTACAGGTTGGATTGGCAAGTCAACTAGGATGATCTCCGAATCTTTTTCAAATTTTTAACAAACATTTCTTACCCATGAGTTTTATCTGAAAACATTAAGTTTCCATTAATATTATACTTGGATGGGCATAAATCGCAAGTTGCTTTACCTCTGACGGACTTCTGCAGAGAAAAACAAATAATCGTGATAAGCTTGTAACCAAATTCCACACACATTCTAAAACCTCTGGATGTGGGGTTGTTGAAATCTTTCAAAATGAAATTGAAAAGTGAAGTACAAAATTTTAAAACCCAAAATAATTATAAACATTTAGGCAAAGACACCTTTGACCCTGTTCTTCAAAATGCTCTACAAAAATATCAAATTTGGAAAATATTTTCAAAAATTCTTTATCCTTTTAATGCTGATATAATCGACTATCATAAACTTCTTACTGAATACAACAATGATTAAACAAAAATAAAGAAGGATGAGAAAATTCAGTTGTATTTGAAAACATTTTTGAAATGGAACACACAGTTAAAAATACTAAAACCGAAATTAAAGTGTTGTTGATAAAGAAAATGTAATAGAAAAAATCAGCTGTGTCACCCCACAACTTTCCCGGCTCGGCTGTAGAGAATAGGATTATTTTATATACAAAATACTAAGCATTACATTAATTCAATAAATGAAATAAAACTCATAAATTATTATTAACAAAACTAGGGAACGGCAACTAGTTTCGGCTTACAAGTCATCATCAATCCTAAAAGATATACATTACGACGACGTGGGTATATCTTTTAGGCCTGAAGATGGCTTGTAAGCCGAAACTAGTTACCAATCCCTAATTTTGTTAATAATAATTTATGTGGTACATGACTTAGAGTTTTATTTCATTTATTGAACGCTGGACCACATTTGATATATGGATAACCTTATAGAATTACATTAATTTATGGAACTGTAACAAAGTTACTTTTTTCCGTATTATTTAAAATATATAAATTAAATCGCGCACGGCACTGGAGTAAAATTAAATTAAAATTGTGAATAAAAGGCCAGTCGTACCAGTTTAACCGTCGCCAGGCAGATGGAGACACTCTCGTCTCTGCTTCTTAGACGCTTAAGTTCGTATCGAGTAGGGCAATTAAAACCGTTGTCGGCAGCGGCAGAGGCAGCGAGAAGCCAGACTTGCTGTGGCCGTCCCAATTGGAACAGCAGTGCAGTCCGTCGACCTTTAGAGATAGGTCAAGCTGAAGCCAAGTTCAAGTTGTAACCGGAGTCCAGAACCGTCAGTCCGACTACACCACGCCGCCAAGCCAATCGACCGTTACACACCTTTTCTCCGCCGGATTTTTTTTGGTAATAATAAAAGTTTTATTTATTATTAATTGTTTCTCTTCTAACATCCTAGCAGCTAATACCCAGGTTACTCAACCAAGTAGGGCAAGTAAAGACCGCCCTTCTGGCCGCCAGTGATTTTGGTCGATACCATAACGACCCCTGGAGTATTTCTTTCTCCACTGACGCTGCCCGTGCAGTGGCCTTCACACTCTAAACGGAAGGTGGCGCCCGAGGCAATCCGAAACCTGGACTAAGGCGCCAAAGTGACCCGCAACGACCGAAGTGTCGTCGCAGAACAAATTTTGAATACCAAGCCGATGGTGATTACGTCTATCGAATTGATATTTTAATGTTAATATTGACATAAGAAGGCGCATGCGCACATTATTTGTATAGCACACTGCTACAATGGGGAGTTCCACTTGAAATATTATCTTTTTTGCATTATTTGAGAAAAAAATGAATTTCTTTTTATGAAAAAATCGTTTTATAGGTTTTTTTTCTTTAATTTAACTTGAAAAAATTGATATTTAAAAATTACTGCATCTATGCAACTTGTAGTGCACCTACGTCACTTATGTGCAATAGCTGCAACATCATCTTAACGTGGGCCAGTTTCTCTAAATAAAATTGACGCTTTCAAATATAGATGACGTTTGCTTATAAAGTGTCGTTTGGTCAATATGTTTTTAATTGTGTTTACTTTTACCTTTGTTTACGTATCTTTGCAAATACAAATAAACACGGAAAATTATTAACATCAACCAGCTCTACAGAGTACAAACTACAACAGTGACAGTGAACTATGCAGTAAGCAGACGAGGGCGCGACCTTTCACTTAATCAGGAAAGCTTGTGCCCAGCACTCATGTACCTAACAGCAAATTATTACCTGATCTCGTTAAAATGGTCGTTTTCTTTATCTAACAGCGGAATCTAATATATATTTATCTCTCTTGATTTTGAATGCTAATTCACAGTAGATAGGTCAAAGTTTTCATCTTTATCCAATTATCATATAATGGTTTTCTCCATCTTTGTCTGTATAAGTGAGATTTAACATCTGTTATTCATTCGTATTCTCTTCTTTACACATTCACAGTTAATGGCTTGACGTTAACTTCATTGCACATAAGTGACATCACGACCGTAATGGGTTTTATTTGATTAATTCTAACTGTTAATAAAGAAAAAACGTGAGGTTATATTTTTGTTGAATTCCCCTTTAGGATATCCTAAAATTATGGGTGAAAACTATTGGGAACTTGGGAAAAAGTTTGATACAAAAGTTGTGGGAAATTTTATGCTCTACAACTTTGCACCAGAACATTTTGCACTAAAGCGCATTGTTTGTCTTCAAAATAAAAATAAAGACGAAAAGAATAAATGTGTATAATTTTCCCCTCTAGCGGGGAAACTATTGGGAATTCGAAAACAAGTTAAATATAAAAATTAATGAAAATTTGGTGCTCTGCAATTGTACACTATAAAATTTTGCTCTAAAGTGCATTGTTTGTCCTCAAACTTTGGAAAAACTACAGAAAAACTACATAGGCAGTTATCGTGAAAGATTACGCACAGACAGACCTTACTCTAAAAAAAGGTTTCAATCTTCCTGGGGACCTCGAAATAGATATTTCCATTGATATCTCGATTTTTTTGCACGTTAACTATACTTGTCCTTTGATTGGACCGCGAAAGTAAAATTAAACAATCCGGTCCCATACAAAAAAGCACTCTCAGTTTCTCCAGAATTTTCCAATTTTTCGGGCAACTTTTATAAGTTATGCGTTTACCAATGAACATCATTTCATTATTATTATACAGAGTGAGTCTAACATGTGAAATGCTCCAACCATTTCAGAAACAGCTTTAACGATATTTATACACAATTTGGTTTATGGTATATACATTGTTGTCAGATCTTCCGTTAAGAAGAACAGAACAATAATATTTTGAGAATTTACTGTAAAAGTGCTTTTAATTTATGTTTATTGATCAAAGAATTTTAGATACGACTTCATTTAAATCATTTAATATTCAACTGACATAATTCCTGAAATTGTTGCATTAATTTATAGACAGTGTTACATAAAAAATATTCAGGATTTTTTAAGGAGTTCAAAAATTATAAAATATACAGGGTAACCTATTTGAAAACAAAGTTTGCTATATATTCGAAAAACGGAAGATATGACAACAACGTAGAGACCACTTGCAGATCAACCATATTAAACAACCCTACATACCAAATTTCATAAATATTGTACAAGCCGCTTCCGAAATAATTGGAGCTTTCCAGTCAATAGACTCACCCTGTATAGATAGTTATAAATAAATATTGATATATTTTACACTAAATTTATCACTTTTGGAATTTGTATGTGGATTACTAACTAAAATACATTTTTTTTATGGGAGAAGTTTTTGTTTGTGTAATTTAGAAACGCCCTATATAAATCTCATATTATACTCAATTTAGTTTTTGATATACATATGAATTAATTCACTAAATTATTCTCCCCAATAATCATTAACCTTAATTGTAGGATTATTGGATATTCAGTTATGCTAAAAGCATATCAGTTTTAGATGGAAATGTATTTCGTTAATTTAATTTGGTCAACCGAACCCTCCACGAAATTTTATTCTCGCTAGGCTACTGCTGGTTCATTATTCTGATTGTTTCTTACCTTCTTTGATATAGTATAAGGTTACTTTAGATAATTATTTTATTGTTATTAGTAACTAGCTGAATACCCGTGCTTTGCTACGGAATCTCTTTAGTACCTGCTCTACCAAGCTTTAATTTTTTTTTGCTATTTCTTCCTGTTTTTTTAAGTTTTTCATTATTTTTTCCTGTTTTTCCCTATTTATCCGTATTTGTTCTTATTATTATCTTATTATTTTTCACTATTTTCCCACATAGTTGACTATTTTCCTGATTTTTCTGGATTTATCCTGGATTTCCCTATTCTATCTTTTTCAAATTGTTTTCCATGGTTTTTCCTATTTTTCCTATTAGTCGCAAATTTTCCTATTTTTCCCCTATTTTCTCTATTTTTTCCCATTTTTGCTCTCACTCACGTGCCCGCCCGTCTGTCTAGCAGCTAAACCGTTGGAGCTACAGTCTTCAAATTTTCACAGTATATGGGTCTTATTGTCCCAAAGTCACATAAATGATAAAAACTATTTTTAAATATTTTCAAGGGGGCTCCCATACAGCTAAATGGGGGGGGGGGTCTGCGCTGAAAAAAAATTTGGCCTACCCTATCGAGTGAGGTATCGTTGTTTAGAGCTCATTGAGTAGAAAACAGTTGTATTTTATTTTTAAATAGTTCAAAACGTAGGCATGAGAAGCCGCCAAAGTCAGAATTTTTTACAAAATTTTGTTCCGAAGTATTTTTTAACTTTCCATTGACCTATGAACTTCAAATTTGGTGATAATTGTACATTTTACCGACAAATACCACTATATTAATAAACTAGTAAAAGGAATGATCTCTTCGCGATTTTTCAAGACTACGGCCCGTTTACTTCAGCGGAAGAAAGTCCGATTCCAAAAAATGGGAATTTTTCGAAAAAAAATGGATATCAATCGACGCGTCTTGACTTGCCCAACGAATTAAAAGAAATCAGTATCGACAAATGTGCTTTTCTTATCCAGATATCTCAATTAGAAGTTTCACTTAGTAAGCGGGCCCAGGATCCTCGGACGCGAAATAGCTCATCTTCTGATCCTTTTTTGAATAAAAACCGATGGCCGAAAGAATTTTCCGGATAGGACGTACTGTTCTCGTGAGCACAGACATCCACACAGACAGACATTTTTTTTTCGCGGAAACTCAATTTTCTCCACGTTTCATGACATTTTTTAGCAAAAAAAATTTTTTTTGAGATTTTTGCACGATTTCAAAACTACGGTTTACCCAACTTCACCAAAGGTGAATTGTGGGCGGGCCGTAGTAATATGATTTTCTCATTAGCATTCCCTCATTTTTAAGTTTCCGTATCTTGGGATTTATGCGAATTATGATATTCAATATTTTATTTTTATCTGTGCAATCCTATTAGTTTTATTATAAAACGCCTTTACGCCGTATAAATTTTTTTCTATCTTTGTCGGTTACGCTGATATTAACAAATATGTTCGTTGCATTTCAAAATTTGTTAATATATCTAAGTATATATGCGGATTGTGATATTCGATATTTTATTATTTTTTTATCTGTGCTATTATTAGTTTTGTTAAAAAACGCATTTTTCGTCTCATAATTTTTTTTCTTCGTCGAACACACATCCACCAGGTTATTTTTCCTTTCAATTTTTTAAATTTTTTTACCAAGTATTTTTGACTTTTGTAAATGTACCAAGTCTGACACGCACGTGACCAATTTTTCCTATTTATTTCTATTTTTTCCTGTTTTCCATTATTTTATCCTAGCTGTACCTATTTTTCCTCTATTTTTAAATTTTTTCCACATGTTTCCCAATTCTCTAATTTCCCTATATTTCCACATTTCTTCCTATTTTTCTTATTTTTCACAATTTTTCCCTATTTTTCAATATTTTCCCATATTTCCGCACCTTTGCTTATATTGCCCTATATTTAATTATTTTTTTTCTATTTTACTTTATTTTTTCACTGTTTTTCGCAAAAATTTGCCCTATTTGTTCCTAGTTTTCCCTATTTTTCACCATTTTCACTATTGTTCCTATTTTTGTCCTAATTTTCCTATATCTTTGTATTTTTTCTGTTTTTCCATTAGTTTTTCTTATTTTATTTTTTTTAAATTTTTTTCCAATTCGTCATTATTTGTACTTATTTTTCTCTATTTTTTTTTCCATATTTTCCCCTATTTTTCACTATTTTCTTTATTATTCCTATTTTTTCCTATTTTTCCGATATCTTTCTATATTTTCCTGTTTTCCATTATTTTTATTTTCTTTATTTTTCCTTGTTGTTCAGTAATAATCCTTATTTGTTCTTATTTTCCCTATTTTGACCTATTTTTCTCATTTTTTCTCCTGTTTCCCTATTTTCCCTACTGTTCTAATTTTCTTTATTTTGTTCTATTTTCCTAATTTTTCTCATGTTTCCCTACTTTTCTTACTGTTTCCTTGTTTTTAACTATTTAAAGTATTGTGAACGAGCTAAAAAAAAAACGGAAATATGCATTTTCGGGTCCCCTGAGACGATTAAGACCATTTCTAGGTGGAAGTCTGTCTGTCTGTCTGTGTGTCGTCTGTCTGTGTGTATTCTTCCACGATAGAGGCTTCACGTTTAATCCGATTGAGCTGAAATTTGGTATAGGAGTTTGGGTTACCCGTCGGAAGAACCCATTAGTTTTTGTACGACATCTGTCAAACAGAAGCATCACTATCAAAAAATGACAGATGCAATATGTCACGGAATTAGACATATCATTTGAAAGCCCTTGAAAATCTCTATTAAGAACAGTCAAAATTATTTCTCCAACTGTCACCTGTCAAAAATAAAAAAATGTCAAAATTTGAAACTTTAGCATTAAATATCTGAAAAAGTATTAATCCGATTGGGCTGAAATGTGCTACGACAGATACAATGTGTCACGGAATTCGACTTGCAATATGTCATTTGAAAGCTCTTGAAAAACTCTATTCAGAACAGTCAAAATTATTTCTCCAACTGTCACCTGCCAAAAATAAAAAAATGTCAAAAGTTGTAACTTTAACATTAAATATCTGAAAAAGTATTCGTGGATAGTCGTCAGAAAAGTTTTGGGGCGACACAACCGATTTTTTTTTAATATTTTACTGTTTTTTTCATCTTTTTCCCCCATTTTCCCTATATGCCCAGTTTTTTTTTACTCTTTTTCTATATTTTTCCCAAATTTTTGTATTTTTTTCAATTTTTCTCAAATTTCCCCATTTTCTCTATTTTTCTCTATTTTATTTAAGAATTGTGAACGAGCTAAAAAAAATTTTCGAGATAAAGATGAAAATATCCATTTGGAGGTCACCTGAGATGATTAAAACCATTTCTAGATGGAAGTCTGTCTATCTGTTTGTCTGTCTGTCTGTGTGTATTCCACGATAGAGGCCACACGTTTATTCCGATTAAGCTGAAATTTGGTATATGGGTTTGGGTTACCCGTCCGAAGAACTTATTAGTTTTTGTACATCTGTCAAACGGAAGTGTCACTACCAAAAAATGACAGATGTAATATTTCACGGAATTCAACTTGCAATATATCATTTGAAAGCCCTTGAAAATCTCTATTCAGAACAGTCAAAATTATTTCTTCAACTGGCACCTGTCAAAAATAAAAAAATGTAAAAATTTGAAACTTTTTAAATATCTGAAAAAGTATTCGTGGATACTCGTCGGGAAAGTTTTGGGGCGACACAACTGATTTTTTTCTCTATTTTCCCTGTTTTTCACTATATTTTTCTTTATTTTTCACTATTTTGTCCCATTTATTTATATTTTCCCTATTTTTCCCTATTTTTACAGGTTCTTCCCCATTTTTCAATATTCTTTTCATATTTCCCCTATTGTTTACTACTCTCGCTATTTCTCCTATTTTTACTACATCTTTCTATTTTTTTATATTTTCTTGTTTTTCCTATTTTCTTTATTTTTCCTTATTTCTCCCTATTTGTTCTTATTTGTTCCTGTTTTTCCCTATTTTGCCCTATTTTCCCAACTTTCTCTTTTCTCTTTCTCTTTTATTTCCTTAATTTTCCTTGTTTTCGTATTTTTTCCATGTTTTCCCCTTTTTCACCCTTTACTACCCCTTAAAATCAATATTTCGAAAAATCCTTTCTTAGTGAGCGTCTATATTATGAACAGGACATACTCTCAAAATTTCAAGTCTTTGGGTTCAGTAGATTTTGCTTTGCGTTGATTCTATGTCAGTCAATCAATCAGTCAATCAGTCAATCAGTCAATCAGTCAATCAGTCAATCAGTCAATCAGTCAATCAGTCAATCAGTCAATCAGTCAATCAGTCAATCAGTCAATCAGTCAATCAGTCAATCAGTCAATCAGTCAATCAGTCAATCAGTCAATCAGTCAATCAGTCAATCAGTCAATCAGTCAATCAGTCAATCAGTCAATCAGTCAATCAGTCAATCAGTCAATCAGTCAATCAGTCAATCAGTCAATCAGTCAATCAGTCAATCAGTCAATCAGTCAATCAGTCAATCAGTCAATCAGTCAATCAGTCAATCAGTCAATCAGTCAATCAGTCAATCAGTCAATCAGTCAATCAGTCAATCAGTCAATCAGTCAATCAGTCAATCAGTCAATCAGTCAATCAGTCAATCAGTCAATCAGTCAATCAGTCAATCAGTCAATCGGTCAATCGGTCAATCGGTCAATCGGTCAATCAGTCAATCAGTCAGTCAATCATTCAGTACTTTGCCGTTTATTATTAGTAATATACAGTGTAATAAAATTGTAATGAAAACCTTTCAATCTCAATACTAAATTGGACAAAGTAAAGAATTTCTACTCAATTTGTTAGAAGAGGAAAATACAGGACCTTTAGTATCTGTATTATCCGTTTTATAAACAATTTGCAGGTGCCTTTAAAATAAAAATTTACCGTTAAAAATATCGTCTTTTTGATAAAAAGATATAGGCAACATTTCACCTCCCGTATAATAAATTAATAAAATGCATTTTCGAAGCATAAAAGTTTTGTATAAGAGGTATAAAATTTTTAAAAACGAATGAACTTTTTCACTTGTAGGATATGCTTTTTCATTATGACGATATTTTTATATTTTTTTCGTTGTTATATCTCTTCGGATCTCGTGGTTTAAGATATCGCATAATTCCCATATTAACAACGATTCTGAGGCCACCGCTTTGCTTTGACCCCAGGCACGCAACTCATGCGCCTGTGCGGTAATCCACCACTGGTTTCTTTTTCTTTTAAATCACAATGTCGATACCTATATAACGGATACACTTTCAATACTACAATCGATCAATAATTTTTATAAAATAAGAGAAAAAATTCGAGTTAACTGAAACTGATACTGAAATTAGAAGAAAATTATTAGTTAAAGTAAGAAGTTCCAACAATGAATTTTTAAATTTTATTTAAATATACATTACGCCCTTCGATAATTTATCGTATTTTACTAAAACGGAAAATGTAGATTCCACTCAGCTGAAATTAATACAATTGTGTTTTTGCCGAAGATCATTGCCGAAAACCCTTATCTTTCAAATCCTGAACAATATTCGAGTCATTAGAGGATCGTTAGTATCTTTGTTGTCTGATGCGGGTAAAAAGACACGGTGACTGGAAGTCCTCAAATGTCGCTAAAGGATACGTTGAAACTTCTATAAAAAAACAAGAAACTGATTGCTACGAAAATTATGGGAAGTATCACAAAGGATTCTTGTGTAACATTGGCGTCTTCGATTTCTGGGCAAAAGGGTATTTTGAATTTTGAAAACATAGGGAATCCAAATTTTAATTTCATAATTGCTATCATAAATTTTAATTACTAAATTTGTCATAATTGTTATTGTTAATGTTATTTTTATGGAATCATAAATGATAAAAATATAGTTCTGACAATTCGTTAATATTTTGATTACGGCAAAAGTTTAGTCATTTCTCAATAATTTCCTCATCACGATATTTGTATCGTAACCAAATTTTATTATGACATTATTTTTGATGTCATAATAATGCACTTTATTAAATGAAACTGGATAAAAATAATACAATCCATAAAACAAATAAATATTATTGATCATATAGCATTTGTTTTGTGTAAAGTCAAAGTTTAACCTAACCAAACCAAGAATGTTATTATCCTTCCATAGTCCAGTCAATAAAGACAAAGGAGTATTCAAACATGGTCAATTAGCATATTTTAGGGTCCTAATCAATTAATTTGCGACCTTGAATGACCGCCGCTCGCGCCGCCGTATTGGAAAATGCTACAAAAAATCAGTTTTTCAATGATATCTTCTTTCCAGTGCCACCTACGTTAAAAGTAGTTATAATAAAAATTATAGAGCATAAAATTTCCTAAAAGTTTTATAAATAGAGTTTTTTAATCCGATAAATAGTTTACGAGCTACAGCCGAGTCAAGCTCGACAAATGTTCATAATTTGCAAAATCGCTCCATTTTGTCGCAAAATTTTAATAAGTATCAATTATTTAATTCACTCATTTCCGCACCACAAAGGCGCGGTTTTTTATGTGGTTTCCCCAGTAGGCCTAATCCACGATGCATCATTTTTAATATTTTTTTCTTTCGTTTCGATGCTCGAGACGGTCCGGGCTCATTTACGCATGTTTCTTCAATTTTTTTAAAATTTTGGAATGATCAATTATTGTTCATTGTCGTCGTCGTTTCGATGCTCGAGACGGTCCGGGCTTACTTACGTCTGTTTCGTCAATGTTTTCTTCCTTCACTTCCAAGTTTTCGTCAATATTTTCTTCTTCAATCTCGACGGTTAAAAATTTTGCAATGTTCTATCCTTGGATGTGTTGTCGTCGTCGTCATACTCTTCTTCTGCTCCAGGGTCCGCTAAAATTTTGGGGCTATTTTCACACGCTTCTCCCTGGCAGCATTTGCAGATAATAAAGCATTTTAACCCTGTCTTCCTACACACATAAAAAAATTATTTTAATTTAAATAAACAGAATTACTTGAAAATAACTCTTTAGATTAAAATTACACGACTTTAATTTAAAGAAATTACGTTAATCTAAAAACGTTCATTTATTTCTATTAAGAAAATCATTTTATTGGTTCGTTTTCTTATTTCAAGAATATTTTGTTGCTTCAATAAGCTGGTAGTTTTCTTATAAAATGTTCGTCATTGTTAAATCAAAGATATCAATTATTTTAATTTGATAATCCGATTTTTTTATAATTAACAGCAATTATTTTGAAATAATAATTTCAAATATCTTAATAGAATAACCCTGTGATTCTTTAATCAACTTTTATTTATTTTGATTTAAGTAAATAAGATTCTTAATTCATACTTACTCACCCTTACTTTTATTTTAAGAAAATTGTTTGTTTTTTTTAATAAACATAAGTTCAATTTTAACAAAACGGTTTTTAGAAATTTGAACCAAAATAAAATAATTTGTTAATAAAAGACAATATTTAAGTACCTATATTAAGATACATAAATGATAATTGTTTTATTTGTATCTAAAAAATATGAGATAGGGTATCTATTCATAAATTCATATCTTAATATTTAATACGAAATATTAATTTACTTAAATACAAATGACAATGAACTTCTTCTTTTCTATTGTATTTATTTTACCCTTTTACTCTTCTGTTTCTTCTGAATTACCTATGATTCACTTGCATACATTACTGTTGGAACTATAATATTGAGTTTAAGTTTGCTTTCTTTACTTATTTCTTTCTTATCCATGGTGTTATTATTTAAGGCGTAATAGTAATACAGATTATTTGCTTGTTTAGATAATTAGATAATTAACTAAATCCAAATTAAATATATATTTTTTTGTTAATCTAAGAAAATAAAATTCCCAGATCAAGACAATCATATTGTTGAAACAAGTTAAATGAAATTCTTGATCCAAGAAATCCATTTTCTTCACTTAAATATTTATGGAATTGGCAGTGACCAATAAGAAATCCTCTAATTTCAAATTGTTCAACAATGTTGCCGGTCTTATAATACATTTTACTATACATGCATTATTATTAATTTACATTATCATTTAATTAAATAAAACCAATTACAAACTATCTGATATTTATGGAAACCTGTAAATAGGTATATCAAATTTGGTTTATCGGAATTCTTTGAGCATTAACATAAGTAGGTATGTTTTATGTGTGTCTAATAATCAATTATGGTGGTGTACATGAGTTAAATTAAACAAGTCATTATCGTCATGTTTAGATTTAAAACGTTCTTACATACTTCCGTAAGTACCCTAAATTCATTTTTATTTATTTATTTACAAATTTATTATTACTTGGAAATTATATTTTTAAATAAGCTTGACAACATGTATATTAACAACCGTTTGGATTTTCAGCGGGCATGCGTAGGTATTGTCTTCTATGTTTGTCCCAACTCCCAACCGGCTGTGTCGAGTCTCGTTAGGGGTCGTGGGTCGAGTCTTCATTTTTATTTTAAACCAAGAAGGGAAAAAAGTCAAAGTGAAGCCATCGATAGTATTGATTGTTAGTATTCTTTGCCGTAAATTAAATATGGAGTTATCCACGTTAAAATGAGAGGGTAGATGAAGAATATATATAGAAGTTTAATGGTAAGTTTGTATATATTTAGATTTTTAACAATTTTTTCAATTTAAAGAATTTTCAAGACTTTGAACTGTTTAATGGCGTTTTTCTCGAATACGGTTTAGTAAATTTATTGCTAAAATATTTACTTATTTTTTTAGAAATGGATAGGTATTAACTTGGAAGAATTTATTATAATGGAAAATGATACTCTAATGGAAATCATTAAACCCTTAAAAATAAGAACAAAATTGTTAGAAATTATGAAAAAGTAAAAGGGCTATCACCAAGAGGTATGTATATAGTCTAGGGTTTTTAAATGAGGAAATACTTATACATATATGTTAAATGAAACACTATAAAATTACATTTTCAATACTAAAAGTACACTTCCTTATTTTGAATCAAGAGGAGAAGTGAACTTTTTTAAATACATTTTTCAGGCAGCGTCTGATAGCACAAGAACGATATCAACGTTGTCTGATGTGGAGCTTTTGTGCCAGATCTAGGAATTTCCGATTTGTTAAATGTATATCCCTTTCCAATCTTGATGAATACATTTTTAGACCTAGATTTGAAGATTTCGACCTTAAAATGTTATTAACATCTCCTTTGGGAAATTCTATTCTGGAATATTATGACTAATTCCAAATTAAATGAAACATCAAGAAACCGATTAGTGGATATAGGTAACTATTTATTTTAGACATTAAATGTTACTGCTTTTTTTTGATTGCCAAACTTATATTAAGTTATATACATGTACCTGTGTCTTTATGATTGTTAATTTTACTAATCTTATGTTAAATTACATCTACATGTTTTTTGTGTTTATTTTTTCGTTTGTACTTTCATAAGTAAATTTTTTATATTATTAAGTGTTTTATTGCAAATATCACGGACCCTTAACACAAATGGAATATTTTTGTATTAAATATATTAATTTTTTCCAACATATAGGAGTTAAAATATAAATTTTATTTATGCTTCAAAAATATATTTTAAAGCAAAATAAAATTCAATCATGCAAGTAAATAATATTTTTTATTCAAAAAGTTGAATGTCATGATACAAAAAAATAATTTTTATAATTAAAAAAAGGATCTTCGTATTGCAAGAGACTTATATCTTCTCTATAGTTTATTTCTAGGTTCTGCTTGTATTTTAAAATAATATTATGGATATTAAAGTCACATGTGGCTTTATTATATATGGATAATGAGCCATATGTGGCTGTATTATCCAAGAAAGTATTTAAAAAATACAAGAGAACTATTTTCTCGAAGTACCAAAACTGATTTTCTTGAAACAAGAAAATGGTTTTCTTAAAGCAACACAATTCAAGTTCATAAAACAAAAATATGATTTTGTTAAAGTGCGTAAAACCAATACTTAAAATAAAAAAATATGTTCACAACACAAGAAAATTATTTTGTTAAAGTAAAATTATCTTTCTCTTAAAGTAAGAAAATAAAAATTCATAACGCAAGAATTAATTTTCTTATATTAAGAAAACAATTTTCTTAATTTGAGATAATACTTTTATAAATTTAAGAAAATCTTTTTCTTAAGTTAAAATAATTATTGTTTTTTAGGAAGACATTGAATCGCTTAAATTAAGTATTCCAATAATTTTAAATTAACAATGTCAGTGCTATTAATTTAATAAAATCTATTTTTTTCATTTAAATTCTGAATTATCTCTACACAAAAAAATCATCTTTTTAAATAAAGAAAATTTCTAAAAAAATAGTTTTCTTCAAGAAACAAAATATTTCTTAGGGCTATATATAACCGTTTAATTTACTTGGAATAAAACAGCCTGCTTTATTTTGAACAATTATTTTTATGTGTGTACATCCGCAGACTCAACCGCACTTCTTCTTACACTTGGTCTTCACTGGGGTTAGTCCAATCTTGCTTATTTTCCAACTCCATTGCTTCGGACTCTCATGCGTACCATACCAAGCCTGAACTTGGTGGTAGGTTCAAAGATAATGTTGCCATGCAGCTTCTTTTGTAGGGGATAATGCAGCAAGATCAATTTGCTCTTCGTCACGGATCTTATAAAATTTTGATAACGTAGGAAGCCCAAAGTAGTGGCATTTTCCTTGTACAGGGGGATAAAAAAGCTTTCTCCCGCAGCAGCAATGACCTCAAGATCTGCGTTTGGTTCTTTGAAAGCTTGTATTCTTTGAATTAAAGATTTGTTCTTTTCGAGGGTTTTTATCAATTTAATTTTTCCTACGTTGAAAAGTGCAGACTTCGAAGAGAGTAAATTTTTTCAACAAATTTTCCTTTTGCGAAGGTAAACGTTGGGCTGAGATTTCTCCAGTGCTATTAGCAGGGCATGAAGATCTATATCTTCTCCTTCTATAAATATGGATTCAAACAATGCAGACATACTGGAGCCTGTTTTATTCCGAAAATAGAATTTTCTAATTTTTCCTTTAGAATCGAAATAAAGCCATGTTTATTTACCTCCATTTGAGAGAAATCTCTCCTGCGAAACAGTCGGAACCATCGACTCGTCGAAATGTACGTCAGCTGAACTTTGTTTATTTGAACGGAGAAATCTTTCTGCACTTTTCGTACTTTTATTAGCTGTGCCGATTGGATACCCGTCAAAAACAACTACTGTATTGGGTCCATAGTGCCCTTGCACGTACTGAACGTAGTTTGTGCAGATCGATGCGAATGATTCGTTGCCGTGCCAAACAACTCCATGTAGCAAATATCCACCATCTATGACGTAACTGCTACTTCCGAATTCAGTATCGTTTGGAAGAGTCGTAAAAGCTTTGTAAAGCGAAGATTTTGTACCCTTGTGCATTCTTTCTTTGCTAAATAGAGCTAAAGGGAATGGGGCCAACTCGAATTGAAGATATTTTGTCCAAATATACGCTGCAGATGTTCGTTTAGTTTCGGGTTTAGAGAGAGGGGACAGCGAACCCGCCAAACGTCTGTTGTATTATGGCCAACCGAAAGAATGTATACCTGCTCCGTTCCGAACTCTCAGAATATCTGTACCATTACTACAATTCGCTTAGACCCACTAGAACATAATTCGAAATAATGTGAAAGTGTGTATATATCATAAATTTGTTATGCGAAAACGATTAAAAACCATGGTACGGATTAAAAACTCGATATGTATTGAAATTTTGCAAAAATATGTAGCAATTTGGCGAATTATAAAAATTTGTCGACTGAAACTCGTAATCTATTTAAAACTTTATGTGCCAAAGTTTTATGCCCTTTAATTTTTATAATAACTACTGGCGCTAGAAAGAAGTTATTATTGAAAAACTGATTTATTGTAGCATTTTTCCTATATGGCTACGCGAGCGGCGGTCATTCAAGGTAGCAAACTCAAAATCTACTAATCTACCAAGTTGGAATTACTCCTGGGCCTTTTGAAAGTCAGAACCCCCCCCCCCCCTCCAATGATTGGAATTCTTTTAGATTTTTTTATCTTCTAGCGAAAGAAAATTATTTCTTTTAAGTACTTAGCTCTTAACTGAGAATCATTGTTGTTTTTATGATAAGTTTTATATTCTTTTGGTCCTAAACGCTTTTGATAACAAATTAATGACTTTGTCTGAAGTCTTGATTGGTTGACTCTTTTTTCATAATCCTAGGCGTTTTGTTCAAGACGCGAATAATATCGAGTATACCTGAATATGAACGAAATCGCGTTTGCTACCACCTATTGCGCAAGTCGTTCTTCATAGTGTTTTTATTGTTGTGGCGTTGAGGCTGTGTTCGTTGTGAATATGCTGCTGCGATATTATATTTTAATAATTAAGAATGAATGAACATAGAGAGTTTGAGATTCTACTTCAAACCTGGCGTTTGAACCAAATGAAAGAAACATTTCACGGTAAGTACTTAATCAAGATTCTTAGCTCTACTGTAGATTTAATATATTAGTTTTGATTGGTTTCGTTGTGGTGATATACGGCAGACAATACAACACATACACACATACAAAAACGCCGGCAGATGATTTCTTATCCTGTATATTATATACTAGGTACTTATAGATAATAGTAGACAAGTAATCGATACCGTGTTGTTTTTGTGGTGTTAGCGACGCCATCATGGCGTATACCGTGGCCATATTTCCTTTTTCATCAAGAAGCTCATATACATTCGCATGACAAAACCGATTCTTTTGTGTGAATATCGGGAGAGTTTCATCAAAACATTTTGTCTTTTATCAATGTCGCTAG
This sequence comes from Neocrepidodera transversa, assembly GCA_963243735.1. NCBI lineage: Eukaryota > Metazoa > Arthropoda > Insecta > Coleoptera > Chrysomelidae > Neocrepidodera > Neocrepidodera transversa. Next base: position 29,570,650 of record OY725341.1, read on the forward strand.
TGTTTAAACGTAAAAATGTATTCATTTAGCTGCAATCCGCCAAAAATTTGCTCATTGATACTTATATTTTGTTTCAAAGTCTGTAATTTTTGAACTATTAACAAACACATATAAAGATATGGGAGAAAAGTAGGTATTTATGGGAGACAAGTAGGTATTTCATATTATAAGTTGTCAATGTAGGTCTAATTTGATTTGTTGTTCGTTAAGTTATGTACTGATTATTTTTTTGATGTGATTTATTGTACCTTTTTTACCAGGTAACCCGATTTTGTGTGAATTCTGCTTTTAATAAATGAGTTATTATTTGTTTCTTTAGGATCCTGCAAGTACATAGAATGTACTTACAGACAAAACCACGCATCTGTGAACACAAAAAGTGGCGCTTACCATTGGCAAGTTCGCTTGTATAAAAACACGTATTACATCGTGTTTGCAGTAACATGGTTTTGCTAAAAGAAAAATTCTGAATGTAATGAATATTAACCAAAACCACATGAATTTTGTTCCAAGGCTGTTTCAGATCTTTTTGAAAAAGAATCATTCCAAAATAGGAATTGACTATAATCATGAGATTTTGGATCGAACATCTGCTGGTTTTATTATAAAAGTCCTATACATTAAGACAAAATTACCTTGTCTTTCATTTTAAATCGCACTATTTTAAAACAAACTCTTAACAGTTTGAACGAAAATAATTGTTTATTATGACAAAATCAAAGTTTCTTGCTTTAAATTCGTATAGCTTTGTGAAAAAGAAAGTAAGGCTTTTGTCTCAAATTTTTTCCAATGTTGGATCAAAATGTCCATGCATTTCGCCCATATCAAATGCTAAGCGCCCTTGAGGCAGAGTCAAATTCCATTAAAGCAAGGAAACCTTTTTATCTGTGCAGACTGGATAAATTTCATATAATTTACCAAGAATTTTATATCTTATTGATAAATTCAGTTTTTATTCAAATCATTCTATTAAAAACTGTAGCAAATAAATAAGATTTTTTGCAAGTTCTAGCCTGCATATCGACGTCATCCGAATTTCTAGAACCTTCGAAAATTCCTATGCAAATGTCTTTTTTCTAACTTCTATCTCTTTGTCACACTCATAATGTAATAATAAAAACTCAATCATTTGCTCCATAGTTGTTCTACATGAGTTACAAATACCCAGAATCAGGCCATTATTAACTAACCAATGAGATACGGCCTAACGTATCTCTTTCTCAACGGTCGTCCGCGATCGTTGATTCTGGTAACTGAAATACCGTGCCAAATACATTATTGTTTTATAAGCTCTCTTCATGAACAGTCACTTAAGTAATATGGTTCTTTCGTGGGTTAAAACACCGGTAAAAATGTAAAGTTTACATCCTCTTGTAAGAGGACAATATAATTGAAAATTCCAGTTTTCAAAGTTTTAGTTATTAACTAACATGTATTCAAAAAGTACTTTCCCGGCTCGGAGTGGAGAATAGGATTATTTTAATTACAAAGTACAAAATTCCCGAATGGGTTTTAGGGCGGAAGGGGCATATGCAAACCAAAATTTAGGTCCACATCTTTAGTATTTAAAAAGTTATGCGTAAAAAATAATAAACAATGTCGTACTTGAGAACCTTCTACTTCACTAGTTTAAACCAAAAGCTAATGGTCGCATTCGTTTCAGTCAACCCTTCATAGCAAATTTCAGCTTGATTGGTCAGACGGTTCGGCAGCTATCGTGGAAGACATACAGATACGCAGACAGACCTCACTCTGGAGATAATCTTAATTTTGGCAGGTTACTTGAAAATGGATATTTTTTGCTCGTTCACTATACTTTCCCTTCGAGAACCGGGAACCGGGAAAGTGTCCTTCATTAGGCTAATTTTTAATCTAAATCAAAATATTAAATTTTACACAAACAAGATAAACATTTACAAATTTTAAATCTTTAGACCCCTAAAACATTTTTATCTTAATAGGCACAACCTTTTCCTAATAGGTACAATTTTTTGTTTTCGGTTATTTGCTGGTTCAACTTGAAAAATTATCCATCTTTTTTTTGCATTATTTGAGAAAAAAATGAATTTCTTTTTATGAAAAAATCGTTTTTTCTGTTTTTTTCTTTAATTTAACATGAAAAAATTGATATTTAAAAATTACTGCATCTATGCAACTTGTAGTGCACCAACGTCACTTATGTGCAATAGCTGCAGCATAATATTAACGTGGGCCAGTTTCCCTAAATGAAATTGACGCTTTCAAATATAGATGACGTTTGCTTATAAAGTGTCGTTTGGTCAATATGTTTTTAATTGTGTTTACTTTTACCTTTGTTTACGTATCTTTACAAATACAAATAAACACGGAAAATTATCAACATCAACCAGATCTACAGAGTACAAACTACAACAGTGACAGTGAACTATGCAGTAAGCAGACGCTGATACGACCTTTCACTCAATCAGGAACGCTTGTGCCCAGCACTTATGTACCAAACTGCAAATTATTACCTGATCTCGTTAAAATAGTCGTTTTCTTTATCTAACAGCGGAATCTAATATCTATTATATTAGAATTGCTTGTTTTTTATGAAAACTCTTATGCTCTTGGGTTGAGTTCCTTCAAAAAAAAAATAAACATTACAAAAAAAAATTTAAAAAAAATTATTATTTTAAGCGCCTTGAAAATTCTTCTGGTTGGGTTCTTCTCTCTCCTGTGTCTTCCTTTAATCAGTTCTTTCTTCTCTTTTTCTGTATCACCTCCTAATTAATTTCTTCTTCTGTTTTCTGTATTCTTTAATCTCCCCCCATTTCTGCCTTTTTATTAATAAACCATTTTTCTTTCTAATAATAAACCTTTTTTTTATATATAATTTTTTTATATTTCTACACTATAACTTCCATTACTTTATTATAATCCTTTTTACCTCTCGCCCTTCAGATAAGAGAGGTATAGGAATCATGCTAAAAATTTTGTAGTGAGTTTTCAATGAATAAACACGTTTTAGGGTCCCTAGAATACGATTTTAATATTTTCGCGATGATGTCTGTGTGTGTGTTAGTGTGTGTGTGTGTGTGTTAGTGTGTGTGTGTGTGTGTTAGTGTGTGTGTGTGTTAGTGTGTGTGTGTGTTAGTGTGTGTGTGTGTGTGTGTGTGTGTGTGTGTGTGTGTGTGTGTGTGTGTGTGTGTTAGTGTGTGTGTGTGTGTGTGTTTGGATGGATGTTGTAATAACGATAACTCAAAAACTACTGAATAAAAAAATTTGAAATTTTGCATACAGGATTCTGATATCCTAGATTAGATCTGATTAGATTTAGGTGCCAATAGCACAACCGGAAGTGGCAGTTGTTATGGGTGACGACGCCATTATTATACAAAACGGCAATAAAGTTTTACACATATATTTTGTATACCCTATTTTCATCTCATTAAAATTTTCTAAACTTTTGCCATAGTTGTCAGATTTACAAAAAAATAATTTTTCGTGCAATCGTACGCGAAGTGAGTACTTCGCGTCCTCCACAGCGGCCGCGAAATTCATTTCGCAGCCATTGCCCATGGTAACGGCCGAAAAAGCAAAGGTCACTTTCAAATTTCACATTTCTACAATACGAAACTAACAATGTTATTATTTTTTATTGAACACAGTATTAATTTTGAAATTAACAAATACATACATATATTATTCAAGATAAATATTAATTGTAATTGTACAGTTTGTATTATTACTGTGACGGCCTTTCTTTCTTCAAAAGAGACTAGTCGTCACTATGACACCCACGACTTCGGTATTTCACTAGATTGCCTCGGGCGCCAGATTTTTGGGATGGTTTACTCCACTGACTCTAGATCTACTGCCTCAAGAGTACCAGGGTAGCAACAGATGGAGGTTACAGTAATTCCAGGGGTCTGTTGTCATAGACTGTTTAGGGGTGCACGGTGTAAAACAGGCTTTAATTGTTTCACAGTGTCGAACCTGAATTTACCGGTTGCTTTTATTAAAATAAAAAATGTGAATAACTATTTATTTTTTGTAATTATTAATTCGTACCACTAACTACTGAAAGCTATATTAAAAGCAATAAAAGATAAGATGACTAAAAGCAGTATGAAATATCGTGCAATTATACAAAATGCATGTGGAAATAATTTGCCGGTCTAGCAGTGAAAATGATATCTACTCAGAAAAAGCGTTATTAGGCAATATAAAATTTTCCGTTGTATTTGTGTCTAAAACGCAACTATGCCGCTATTAATATAATAGGAAAATCAACATTAATGAAATTAACTTTAAAAGATATAATACACTAATTAATTAAAAAAAAAACTTAAACGGTGATCATGAAAAAAAAAATATATATCCGATGTTCTGGATTTGGCCAGTGCTCTCTGAGTAAAAGGCCCCCTATGGTCCTGCTCCGTGCAGAGACCACTAGGGCGATACTCCCGAACCTCTGGAGCCCAATCCCCGAAAATCAGCTTTCCGCTTTTAATTCGAAGCGTTTCGGATAAACAGCCGTTTATGTTCCTGCTCTATGCAGAGAACACAAGGGATGTCAGTCCAAAACCCTCGGACTAAAAGGGTTTTCTAGCAGTTTCAGATTTTATTTGTCTTAAACTTTATTAGTTTAAAACAAGCATGAAATAATTTATATTACACAAATACACAGAAAACGTATTGCCAATTAAAACCTCAGTGCAGAAAAAAATGATATTTATTTGTTGCAGTTAAAATTTCACAAAAGAATAAAATGAAATATTCTTACCCTTGACAAACACTTAGCACGAATCAGGTCGGTCGGTGTTAAATTCAGCGGTTAAACGGTACGGTAGAGAAACAAACTAGTGATTTGAAGAGACCGCAGGAGTGTGATTTTAGCAGCTCCTGGCCTTTTTATTAATTTTCCCTACTACTTAAGAATCCCTCTTAAATGAAAAATATGCGCGGTAACCTACGGAACTGATTTGTGCTGTTTTGTCTCAACAATTTACAAAATTAAAAATACAAAGAAGTAGGAAATCCAAAGAAATAGGAATTCCAAGGAACGAATAATTCGTATACATAAATTAAGAGGAGTGTTAATAAATAATAATAAGCAGTCAACCTAAAATAAAATTAAAAATGTTAAATAATAATAAAAACAAAATAACTTCGTTACATTACTTGTATTTATTCTAGAAGTTGAAGCAACAAGATACTGAAATATCACTAAAAATGTCAGCCATATTTGCGTTTTGTCAAGAAACGTCAAAATATTTTGTATATTCAAACACTGTCATTTCCATAGCAGTTGTGATTTTGTTAATGAAATTGAACTGCTATTGATTTTAAAGCAACAATATATTTATTGGCAATGATCTAATTTCGTAACTTTAACGATTGCACGAAAAATAGTGTGTATACCACGGCCGCGAAACTTTTTGGCGACCTCAAGATTATCTTGCCTCGGCCGCAAGCGGCCTCGGCGATAATCTTTCTTTCGGTCCGATTAAAAGGTATTTCGCGGCCTAGGCATACAAATAACTATTTTTTCATACTTTTTTGTGTCAACCTGTAAATTTTTGATTCAAAAATGGCGAGAGGTCATGTGCTGGCCACATCAGATTTTTTAAAACATTTTTTAACATCTCATTCATTTTATGACATTTCTTTTCTTATCAATAAAAAAACCAAAACTGTTTATTATTTTCTTTTCTTTTGTTTTTTTTTTCAACTAGATTATTTGTAAATTTATTGAATAATGAGACTAAGATTTTTTTTTCTTTTACATGTACCACACATGTAAATTATTAATGAATTCATTATAACATCAAAAAAAAAATAATCATCTAAACACAAAACACTCTTAAAGAAATCTTAAACACATTCAAATACATCCATACGCACCTTAAACTTCTTATCATAACCTTATTTCCATTGTCAAACTTACATTTTACAATAACCTTCTACATTTCAATCTCAGTCAACCACAATACATACAAAAACAGAACTAAAACTACACATATAAATAAAAAACCATATCACTATTTATCTCTCTCGATTTTGAATGCGAATTCACAGTGGATAGGTCAAAGTTTTTATTTTTATCCAATTATCATATAATGGTTTTTTCCATCTTTGTCTGTATAAGTGAGATTTAACAGCTGTAATTCATTCGTATTCTCTTCTTTACACATGGCTTGACGGTAACTTCATTGCACATAAGTGACGTCACGATCGTAATGGTGGCATATTCAAATAATTGGAAATTTGATTTTTTAAATTAATTTATTCAAAAATCTAGCTCAAATTACGGTAGGTAATTAAACTTAATGGGTTCTATTTGATCAATTCTAACTGTTAATAAAGAAAAAACGTGAGGTAATATTTTTGTTGAACTCCCCATTCAAATATTAATTTAAAATTTTAAAATTCCATGGGATATTAGACTTCTACTAGAATTCATTAATGAACTTATTATTAAAGTTTCTTGAAAATATATATTTTGTACATATTATATTTTTAAATAATCTAAGAAAATTTTATTATTTGTTAACTAACACATCTTTTTCTATTGTTAAAATTATACTAATTGTTTCTCATTATTTTAATTTATTGAATCGTAAATTAATTTCTCAAACATAATTTATATTATCAAATATATTTTCTCGGTATCTTTGCAAACTAATGTTTATTTTGTCATGCTTTTGGATTTTATTAATGGTGGATGTGTTTTCTTTGGTTTTAGTTTCCTGTTCTATGTTGCAGACACTTAGATGAAAATTGTGATTTAACACATTGTTGACCGGCAATTTTACACAGAAACTATGTCACGTCACCGGCAATTATTTTGTAATTGAATGTGTAAATAAAGTAAAACATTCTTAATAAAGTCCAATACATTTTATTTATACTGAATGAAATTAAACTTTGGACGTATTTTTTATATAACTTTTAAAAATTTTGTTTGGTATGATAAACTGTATGGCAACAGGTTTTGCAGATATGTGTCATTTCGCTGTGCTTTTCTTTTGAATAACATACTCTACACCTTCTAGTTGGATTTGTTTTTACGTCAGTGACTATTTGTTCTAAAACGTGGTTGTGTAGTTTTTCTCAAAGCCTGAAAGGTGAATCTTTGTAAGGTGCCCTTTTAGAAATACGAAAAGAACTGCTAGGAAGTGAGCTGAATTCATTTGAATCTACAGAAATTCATTTCCCAGCTACTTTTAATAGAAATTTTTTGTATTTGATAACTTGTTAGAGTAAAATTTGAATGCATTAAACAAAATACAATTGATGAAAAAGAATGATTTTTAGAATATTTTATACTTTTTGGAAAGATACTGCTTATTGCCAAATACTGATTCTGCACAATCGACTCCTTTCGTGTGTTTATTGGATTGTATTATGCACGAAGGTTTCGTTATTCGCTGGGTGCAGAGTGCATGGTGGGGACAACTGAAACGAACCCAGCGGTCAAAATTTCGTGAAATCTGGCTCCTATCATATATAAACACGTCAAAATTAAATATAAAAATGTTTCAGACTAGTTGTTGTGTTGTAATTACAAAAATACAGGGAGAAATAGCAACTGCAGATTTTAAACATTTTCAAAAGCTAGTTGGAAATTAGAGAAAAGAAAGAACTGGATATATGTAGTTAGGAGAAAAAAGTAATGTATAATCTACTTCTGTAGCATGCTTACATAGACGAATGTGTGTTTTATTCTACAATTATTCGATGTGATTAAATAACTTTTGCCACTATGTCTCAATTCTTTCACTAACGTGACCAGCCACTTTGTCCATCGTTTGGGGTTGAAATGATATATGATGAGTAATTGACTCAAATTCGGTTTGATTGAATAGACTCAACGGTTTGATATTAATCCCAAAATTATTTAAAAAAAAATTATGATAAATAACTGTAACTGAAAATCTAGCAAATATTCATAAATTTTTATTATTCTAGCTGATGTCATTTGTTTGGATGTCACTGATTAACCTAACCTAAGAATCATAGTTTTTGATATTTATTTACATGTTTTATACTTACTTTGTTCATCACAACACATTTTACTTAATTGTTTCTTTAAAAAATATAATCACATTTTTTATTTATTTGCTTATAAATTCTAATGAGATTTTTTTATAATGAATTTTTATTTTTTATACACAAATTACATACTTCTCACAATTATCGATCCACATTTTATGCAACCATCAGATGGCGTTTTGGTCGCGCTCTCTGCCAATATCTGTAGACTTTCTATTCCGCTTTCCAGTTGATATCATAGACGCATCATAAATAGTTGATATCATGTTCACCAACATTTTATCTTTCCATGTGGAAAGAAGAATGGATCCTTTCCGCATAAAAATCAATTGCAATCTCTGAAGATTCTTATACCTTTCTATTAGTACCTTTGGCAAGCCAGGGTTCTCGTGTATGGTACCACATATAAGTTTTTTATTTTCTAATAATATAGCAGCTGTAGAAACGCTGTTGTATTAATTATCTTGATATAACCAGATACATCTCCATAACCGATAATATAGTTTTTCCTACGATCACTACCCAAAGTAGGCTTTTGCACACTAAAATCTAACCGCAAAGTTGATGTTTTCCGTGATCTGTCATAATTTGACATTATTGTCGCTCTAGCGCGTACTTTTCCGCTCGCCTGTTTTCATTTACAATAAACTAAAGAAAGGTAGTAAATAATAGGTATATTAAAACAAAATGTAGGACAGGCTGAATATTTTAGTTGAAATATTAATATTTGAAGATATTTCGAACCAAATTAAACTTTATTTTATAAAATTTATCCAGTAAAAATATAACAGTCAGAAGGTACACCTAGATACACCTAGGTACACCTATATGCAATAGTGATTGCATATTTAAGTACCTACTTACTATTTTCTGCAAATAGTAGACTATGAAATTAATGAAACGTCATTATTTCATTGTTAGTTTATGAAGTGTATTTTCATGTTTTTTTAATTATTTTGTCTAAAAATAATGTGATCGTAGAAAAAATCTTGTGTGCAATTCGAGCAGAAAGTGCTTTGCCGCTTTCGGCAGATTGCCCGCGCTCCGCTACGCGTCGCGCGGGCAACTCTCTGCCTCAAGCAGCAAAGTATCACTTTCCGCTCTTAATACACAAATAGCTATTTCCACTACTAGTATTAGAAGATGTCATTATTTATGCTGCGTTCGAGTCGAGAAGTTTTTCTCTCCTACAAGTAGATAATTTTTGATTATCTACTAGTAGTAGATAATGAAAACAATAGAAGACTAAACGTGATATCAGAGGTATGCGATCTTAGGAAATCTGTCAAATTAAATATACGCAACTGTCATTGCGTTTGTCAAAAGAGTTTTTTTTGAATTATAATAAAAAATTCGACAGCAAATAAGCTCTTTCTATTGAATTCCTATATTTATAAAGTAAATTTTTGACCAAATTAAATAAAATAGGGGTAAGTAATTCTTTATCAGATATATTTTCGTTTGAAATAGTTTAAGGTTATGTAATAAATATTTTAATATTAATTAGTACTAAGTATATGCAA